>CM051236.1:442064112-443531612 GCA_027917425.1 Gastrophryne carolinensis
CAGGTATTTAAACAAACTGTTTTAGAAGCATTTCACTCACCCAGCGAAGCGGCACGGGCGGCCGCGATCGAAGGTGTCCCCTCTGCCTCCCCAACTCCTTATCTTACGTGACTTTGCTACTGTCCGGCTAAGTATTTGCCCTATTATTGGCTTTATTTGTGTTAGTTGATTTTTGATGTGTCTCGTTTTGGTTGTGGTATTTTGTGTTCATGACCAGGATTCACTTTAAGTACACTTATATATACATGTTTATTTTTCACATTTATTATACAGTTTATTACTATTTGTATATACATTCACTCTCCACTTATTGTATATATTTCACACTCACTGTAAATTTGGATTTGTTGTTGTTTATATAGACATGAATTGAGGTTGATATTTGTGTACCATTATTTGATTATTTAGATTTAGTGGGGGGTTTCCCCTCCCCCCCCCACCCTTTCCCCCCCCCCCCCCCCTTTTTTTGGGGGAAGGTGGGGTTTTTTCTGTGCCGGCACATTTACAGTGGTTTTTTAATGTTTCAATAAAATAGGAGTTTCCCAGATATTTGCTGATGTTTTGGCTTCACTGGATGTATTTTGGGGTCAGGCAGTGTTTTTAATATGTTGTTTATTGTATTGTGTGTCATGTCTTTGTCTTTGATCTAATGCGATTTTGCACAATAAATAGTACATTTATTATCATTGAATTTATTGGTGCTCCTGTTGTTTGGGTTTCGGGACCTGGGTCCTTGGGCCCAATTGTTTTGCATTGTATTGTTATTTACAGTAGAGCACAACTTTACTAATTGTGGGCGGTGCACCACTGTGGTGGTAGTTTTGTGTTGATTGAAAGGTCAGGGGTTGGTATTAGTTCTTATTCCTGATCCTTTTTCAATTTAGTGTTGTGCACGCAAGTATGGCCTTTGACCTGGATAATAGAGAGTCCATGTGGACTAATCAATTACATGCCTTTGTTCAAAACCAGGGAGCTTACTCTACTACAGATGTCTCTAATGAATTTTTACAACTTACACGACAGATCAGGCAGGCGCAAAAAGACTATACACGCCTTTGGTGGAATATTAATAGTCTTCAAACATATATTTCCCAACACATTTGTCCACGGGGCTTACGAATACATCTTTTTCCCGCTTGGGAGGTTGATGACAGTTTTAAAAACACTTGGGAGGCGGGTCTATTTAAAGCATCAGAAATTATCATGCAGATGCTGATTGACCATGACAAAGTATTGTTACAACAGATTAAAATCCAATTACAGGAACTACAAACCAAATTGGAGAGTTATGACCAAACAACTCAAGTAAGACCTTTTCTGACATCACTCTCCACTGATTTAGATAAGCATGAAAAATTGGTCATGGACACAAAGAGACGCAAATTACAACGAGACATTTCTGACTTTACACAAAAACGGGCTTATAGATGGCAACATACTGGTAATGCACGAAGAAGAGGCAATAGAGGCAATCCTAGGGGCTCGTACAATAGGGAACAAATGCCGTCCTCTCAAAATAGTTCACGAAGTGATGCCCATTTTTTATCCTCGGGCAGCGAGGCGGAGGACGAACCCGGAGGGGCGGCAGGCGGGGACCAAAGAGCCCTGAGAAACAGGGAACGCTGGGGTTACAAACGATTCACGATGAGAGCACACCAGTAGATACTAATGAATTACAAATCATAAATCTTTCCAGCCATGTTCTCACACCTGCAGAGAAGTCAGTGCTAACAAGAGGTCTTTCTTTCTGTCCTTCTACCAATGTAGATCGGTTCTCTCTGATTAAAGATGTGTACCTTTTTTGTAGGAGAATTCTCCTGAAAAAACATTTTGGGACGTCACAGAGGGAGTCTGATTCGGTGACTTTGGGGCAGGAGGACCGTCAGGCTTTATTGGATTTACAATCACTGTTGCATGAACAGGACCCGATGATTGCACTGGATTCCGGATTGGTAAGGATGTCAAGTGGCCTGAAGTGCCCCTCTACCTTCTGCCCTGCCCTAAACACTTCCCCCCCGGTTCAGGTCTTTTTCAATACGGTTGTCAAGGAAATACTAGAGCTACCCAGACTGTATAGTAGGAACAACTTGACAAATGAGGAGATTGAAGCACTTAAGACTCTGAAAGACAACCGTGACTTGACCATAAGGGAGGCAGATAAAGGGGGTAATGTGGTGATTTGGGCGACATCGGATTACCTACAGGAGGTTAACCGACAGTTAAGAGACACCCGCAACTATTTACATCTTGCTAGGAACCCGGGACCATCATACAAGTCTGAATTAGATTCTCTTCTTTGTAATGGTCGTGAACAAGGCATCATTAGTGTACAAGAGTTCAACTACTTAACGGTTCCCCACCCGGTCACCCCTACTTTCTATGTGTTACCTAAAACACATAAGAGCCTTACGTCCCCTCCAGGCCGCCCGATTGTCTCGGGGATCAATAGCCTGATGGAACCAGTGTGTTCCTTTTTGGATATGTTCTTACAGGCCCATGTCCTTAGTCTCCAATCTTTTGTGCGTGATACTACCAATCTTCTACAGAAATTGGAGGATATTTATTTGCCACCCGGCACATTACTGGTCACGTGTGACGTCGAGTCACTCTATACCTGTATTCCCCACCACCTGGCTCTGACGGCGGTCCAATATTTTCTAGATAAAGAGTCGGTTGATAGGGCTGATCTACATGGATTTTTGTTGACTCTTTTGAACTTTATATTGACCCACAACTATTTCACTTTCAATGGCCAGTTTTATCAGCAGATTTCAGGTGTGGCGATGGGGGCCAAATGTGCCCCCTCGATAGCTAACCTCTTTCTGGGTTGGTGGGAGGAGTGCACTGTCTTTTCTGCAGATCTGGAGCGGTGCCACCCCGAAATGTTGGGGTGGTACCGTTATATTGATGACATCTTGATCTTTTGGCAGGGCACAGAGTCATCTTGTCAAGATTTCCTGACTCAACTGAATGACAATGAGTTCAACATTACCTTGACTTGGACTATCTCAACAACGGAGGTAACATTTTTGGATGTCAGGTTACTTTTGGGTTTAGACGGCAAAATAGATACCAGCCTCTATAGAAAGCCCACAGCTGTGAATAGCTTGTTGAGATATGACAGTGCACATGTTCCACACTTAAAAAGAGGGATCCCATACGGACAGTTCCTCCGGGCTCGGAGAAACTGTACAAATGTTGTGGACTTTGAGAAAGAAGCAAAGGACCTGACTCAAAGATTTCTGATACGAGGATATCCACATAAGATTGTTAGACAGGCATACCATAGGGCCAAGCAAACTGATAGGACGGAATTATTAAGATATCGCCCTAGGCAGGATGTTGGTTCTAGAAGATCAACTGAGGGGATACGCTTTGTGACGGAGTACAATAAACAATGGAGAGATATCCATAATATCCTCTCTAAACATTGGCACATTTTGTCAACAGAACCCTCATTGGAGGAATTAGTGGGCCCCAGAGTTTTATTAACGGCCCGTCGAGCGCCCAACTTGAAGGATTACCTCTGCAAAAGCCACTTTTCACCATCTATTACGTGGCTACAGAAAAGGGTCATCCCGGGCTGTGCCCCGTGCGCAAAGTGTTCTATATGCGCACATGTGGACAAGACACAATATTTTTCTAATCTACAGACTGGACGGCAATTTAAAATCAACTCCTTTATAAATTGCAGGACCCGATCTGTGGTTTATCTATTGTGGTGCGGATGTCCTTTGGCCTACGTAGGAGAGACACAGAATGCGCTGAAGACGCGGATCCAAGCCCATATGTCCAATATCCGGCTGGCCAGCCGGGATAAGGAGTTGGGTAAGAATATCTCCCCAGTGGCAGCACATTTTTTGGACAAACACGGGGGGGATCCCAAGACTTTGAAAGTTGTGGGAATAGAGAGGGTCTCCGTGGGTCCCCGTGGTGGTGATTTGAAACGCCGCCTTCAACAAAGAGAGTTGAGGTGGATTTTTCAATTAGACACCCGGAGCCCTAAGGGCTTAAATGAGGATTGGGCCTTTACCCCATTTTTGGGGTAGATAACTATCTCGTGTCTAGTGATGAAGGTCTCCCTGTTTCTGTTTTAATCGTGAAATAGGTACACCCATATCAGCCTTGGGGATCTTGCACCCAGCTCGATCTCATGGATGGCCACATGCCTTCACATGCCCTCACTAGGAGATCTACACTATGGTTTTATTAAGGGGCACGTTTTGTATAGTGATTTTCAATGTTTATGGATTTATGATAGGGTTGTGAAATTATAATCCCTTGTTTTATGGGATCGATTTAGGTTTTGGTGGTATTATTTGGGATTCACATGCACATGTATCTCTAGATGTGTGACACAATCCCTGGGTTGGGATGGGACACTCGCATGAGATGACATGTGCATGGGTGTGGGTTGACAATTTTGTTTTTGTTTTGGTTTCGTTTTGTTCTATTATTATTAAGATCATTATTATTATTATTAATAATTTTATTTTCACTTTCGTTTTGTTTTGCTGCATTGTATGTATTGCTTTATTTGCGTGACGTTCACATGTATCTGTAGCCTTTTAGTGTTTTATAGGTTATTTACACTCTCATATTGTTCCCAACAGTATATGCTGGGATCAGAACTCACCAAGGGATGTGATAATGACAGCTGGCAACTATGAAATCCTCGTTTGGGTGCTTTTGTCCATTTTCCTATGATATCTAGAAGGTTCAATACATCTCATCATGTCTCCATGGCAAGAAGAAGATCAGACCAGGATGGGCCCTTGTTTCTTTACATGGACTAACCACGGATGATTTTGATCAGGACCCTCTCCGCTTGTTCGTTCTTTAGGCCCCAACTTTCCCTATGAGTGCATATAATTTTGGTCATTCAATAATCCTTTTCCCTTGTTTTTCCTCCCTGTTATTCTTTTTCCTTTCCCTCCCCCCTTCTTTTCTTTCCCCTTTTGGTCCCCCTTTTCTGTATTTCCCCCTTTTTATTCCCTTTTTTATTCATTTATTCCTTCTGGATAAATCAATGTATAGACACAATTTTAGGGAGGACTGATCTAAGTTAAGAGACTAGCTGTGTAGTGAATATTGTAGGCATATGATGTGTATATAATAATAGTATTAGAATATCATGTTATTTTTTCAATATCGGTTTGAGGCCATTGTTAAGTATTTGTATTTATGATCATTATTTTGCTATAGTTAGATATTTATGATGATAGTATATGTTATAGATCATAGTTAATGTTGTTTTCTATCTGGAATGGTGGCCAAATACTCATAAATTTGATTCTGCGCCCCTGTAGCTGGGCGCCCTGTGCGCCCTCCCGCGCTCGCCCACACCTGGCCCGTGAGCTATCCTGCTCTCGGGGGCCGCCGGGTGGGCGATCCCGGTATGTGCTGTCACGGGGCGCTCCTGCAAGGGGCTGCTCTGATATGATGGCTCCCTACTTGACCCTGATGTGATGTTTAAGCGCCGGCTTAAAGTGTGATTTGATGTGGGTGATAGGTGGGTTGGGCCTGGTGACGTTCACCGGCCTTACATAACCCTGCAGACAAAAGAACCCCTTCTAGAGTGACAGCGCAGTCCTATAGATGCCGGCCCCACATCACATCCGGGTGCACGTGATGTCATTTCCGCCGCGCGGGGCAGGCTTTGGAACGCAGATGCGTTTCATTAGCACCTGCCGGATGGCGCCAATTTGAGCCACACATACCAGGTATTTAAACAAACTGTTTTAGAAGCATTTCACTCACCCAGCGAAGCGGCACGGGCGGCCGCGATCGAAGGTGTCCCCTCTGCCTCCCCAACTCCTTATCTTACGTGACTTTGCTACTGTCCGGCTAAGTATTTGCCCTATTATTGGCTTTATTTGTGTTAGTTGATTTTTGATGTGTCTCGTTTTGGTTGTGGTATTTTGTGTTCATGACCAGGATTCACTTTAAGTACACTTATATATACATGTTTATTTTTCACATTTATTATACAGTTTATTACTATTTGTATATACATTCACTCTCCACTTATTGTATATATTTCACACTCACTGTAAATTTGGATTTGTTGTTGTTTATATAGACATGAATTGAGGTTGATATTTGTGTACCATTATTTGATTATTTAGATTTAGTGGGGGGTTTCCCCTCCCCCCCCCCTTTCCCCCCCCCCCCCTTTTTTTGGGGGAAGGTGGGGTTTTTTCTGTGCCGGCACATTTACAGTGGTTTTTTAATGTTTCAATAAAATAGGAGTTTCCCAGATATTTGCTGATGTTTTGGCTTCACTGGATGTATTTTGGGGTCAGGCAGTGTTTTTAATATGTTGTTTATTGTATTGTGTGTCATGTCTTTGTCTTTGATCTAATGCGATTTTGCACAATAAATAGTACATTTATTATCATTGAATTTATTGGTGCTCCTGTTGTTTGGGTTTCGGGACCTGGGTCCTTGGGCCCAATTGTTTTGCATAACTAACCTATAGTCTATAGAAATTGGAAAGCCCTGCTGTGTAAACACCCCCAGGCTGCCACAAAACTCTCCTGCTTATTGGCGCTCTCGACAGTGTGGGTGGCCGTATCCCCAGGCTGTAAGTGCGCGCCTTTCAGATAGGCTAGAGGCAGAAGTGCAGGCCATTCCTGATTACCAGAACAAAGCTGTTTGCCGAACATTGCATAGCCACGCCAAATGGCTCTGATTGGATGAGAGTCCATGCATGCGCCATTGGACTGGGAAGAGTTTTACAGGGCTTCCTGGGGGGGTCTCACACACCAGGGCATGGAGCAAAACCTGGAGTAGTCAATATCCTGTGTTTTCTTCTGCCTGAAGGTAAACTGTCAAAGCCATGTATAGTCCTATACAACTTAACCCATCCAGAACAGAACCATCTTCCTCCCTATGGAGATTTTATAATCCAGCCAGTGCCAATCTAATAACCAATAAATATTCCATCAGGGTTCCATCTAAACCATAAGCCATATTAGTCACTACTTGAAATGGTAAAACACATATAAAGACTAACAGAGATACACATAGATGCACAGACACACACACATAGACAGACACAGAGGGAAAGACACACATATAGACAGACAGACACACACATAGACAGACACAGAGGGAGAAACACACATATAGACAGAGACACACACACACTGAGACATACATACTCACATGTCAGTATATAAAGTTTTGAGTCCCCCACTCAGTACTTCCTCCTCACTGCTGATAGCCAGGACTTCTGTTTGGCACAACTCTTTTCCATCTCACCTTTGCGCACCTCTCCTCTGCCTATCTCTATCTACCTCTGCTCACCTCTTCCTGCCTTAAACTGGACCAACACTTGTATTCTAAGTATACAGCACGTCCTGTTCCAGAAAATATTCCTTACACTTGGGATATACTCCAGTTGATGGTGCTGGACTGCAGAGACAGAAAAGTGGCTCCTCCCGGCCCCATATATACCAGGGACCTCCCACAAAATCCCCAGTTCTTCTCTGCAGTCCTGGCTGCGATGACTAGAAGATGGCTCTCTCTACTCGCAGGTGAGCGGGGCTATTTGCCTGCGGCCCTGTAGGACTGTTCCCACCCGTTTCCTTTTACTGCCTCCCAGCTCAGGCTGCTCTGGTTCGGGTGAAGGTAGGCAGCACCACTGTCAGGTGCTAAGGAGCGCTGCTCCAACCTCAGTCCCCCACCAAAGGGTAGGCGGTATAGGCCCATGTTGAGCCTTATGGGATGCCCCTCCCGCATTTTATGCCCCTCGCCCCCTGTCCCCGCAGTTGGCTCCCTTTAGGCTGGCCATCGCTTCCCCCTCGCTCTCCCCTCTCCCTTGTAGATCTCGGGGGGGGGGGGGGGGGGGGGGTGGGCTGCATGTCTTTGCTATATGTTGTGTGTTGTGTTTTGATCCCTTTTGAATTGATTGCAAGGTTTCTTTTGCCGCCGCCGCACGTTTGTACTACGCCCCGCGGTCGGCGGCAACATCGCCTCAGGTTCTGCTGCACCATCATTGGCTGGTCTTTTCAAGTGGCGCAAGTTTTTGCGCTCTTCGGGGGGGGGGCTTTGCAGATGACGCGTTCTGCATCACTGTCTCTGCGGCATGCCCCTCGAGGTATTTTGGGGCGCCATTTTAGTTCTCTGCTGCGTGTGCCTGGCATCTCACTATTGTGGTCCGTAAGTGCCCCTGCGGGCTGATTTATTTTATGTATATTATCTGCATTGCATATCGCTTATATGATCTTTTGCTTATGTCTTGCAGGCGGGTCAAACTTTGTGGTTTCTCCTGGTCCTATCCCCTCTATTTGGTGTTAACTCTTATTGGAGGGCTATTACATACCATTACCTCCATTTCCCTAGCGGGTTATTGGGGCATCCCTGGTTGCTTTTATTAGCGGCAATCCCTATTGGCCTGTTGTGCCGTGATAATCACCATATGGAGGCTTCTCAGGATAATGTGCTCGGGGTTCCTTCGGGACAAGCCCGGCTGTGTGTGGTGTGTGGGGTATCCCCTATAAGTGATGATGTCAGGGTGTGTGTACCCTGCGCCCAGCAGGTACTTGCCCTGCAGTCTGGGTTACCTGCGGCTGAGCCTAATGCTGCGCACCCTCTGGCTTCGCCTACCCCCCCACGCTTACACCTGACTCCCAGTGAGGTGCATACCAATGGGGAGTCTCAACCTGATTTGGCTACCCGGGTAGCCAGCATTGAAAGGCATATTGCTGGATCTGGTCCGCGTAAGGCTCCTGCTAAGCGGCGGCATCTGGCACCCGGTGTTACTCTCTTTCCTGTGGAAGCTGAGGAGTTTTTTGATGTTACTGGATATACCCCCTGTCAGGGTCCACTTACCTGCGCCCCATTCCAGCGATGTCCCCGGGCGGCCGGTCGCAGCTTCCGATCGGCGGCTGCCGCGCCTTCGTGCACGGCCATCCTCCTTCCTCGTCTCCACCTCCCTCAGTCTCGTGCTCGCGCGTTCTTCATATGCCCTCCGGCGGCGCTTTTCTCAGCGCGTCCACCGGAGGTAGCAGTCATTTCTCTGCTTCAAGGAGACCCGCAGTCCTGGGCCTTTAGTTTACCATCTCATGATACTGCCCTACAATCCGTTACAGCATTCTTTAGTGCTATGGGCGTTCTATACGCTGATCCTGATCTTCAGTCCACGGCAGAGAATAGGCTTCGGGCCTTAAAACAAGGGCGGAATTCGGCTGAAGATTACAGTGCTGAATTCCGCCGCTGGGCTATCGAAACTAGGTGGAACGATCCCGCTCTGTGTAGTCAATTCAGAGTGGGGCTGTCGGAAAGCATCAAGGATGCTCTAGTCAATTTTCCTCCACCAGCGGACCTGGATCAATTAATGCTGGTCTCCATTAAGATAGACCGACGTCTTAGAGAGAGGGCTAGGGAGAGAGCCAGGGCTTCCACGTCCCTCCGGTCATTCCAGAATCCTAGTTCCCCGGTTCCCCGTGGGGAAAGCACCTCATCACCTTCCCTGGAAGAACCCATGCAATTAGGGAGAACCCGGTTATCCCAATAGGAGAAGCAGAGTAGGCGATCCAAGGGGTTATGCCTATATTGCGGAAATTCTGGTCATTTTTCTGGATCCTGTCCAAACAAGGGGAAACCGGCGGAAAACTTCCGCACCTAGATCAGGAAGAGAGTACTGATCTGGGTGAGTCAGTTTGTAACTCTCGCCAGAATAAGATGCTCGTACCTATTGAATTGTTTTGGGGGTCCTCGAAGCAGACAGTTTCCGCCTTTATAGACAGTGGTGCGGCTGGAAACCTTTTGGACAGGAGCATGATCTCCACTTTAGGGATCCCTTTAGTTCCTCTTGAAAGATCCCTGCAAGTTTTAGCTATCAATGGGAAGGCAATCCAGGGGGGACCTATAAATACCAAGACCCCACCTCTCAGATTAACTGTCGGCTCTTCCCACTCTGAATTCTTAGAATTCTTTATCTTTGATTGTCCAGAAACTCCAGTGGTTTTGGGATATCCCTGGTTGCAACTCCATAACCCGGTGTTAGATTGGCGGGCTGGGGAGTTGATCAAGTGGAGTGATCATTGTAAAGGTCACTGTTTCACTACAGGCCTCAGAAGCGTTCAAGTGTTACCTCAGGAATTACCTCAGCCATATGCTGATTGGGTCGATGTATTCTCCGAACGCTCAGCCGATACTCTTCCTCCACATCGGTCCTATGACTGCCCTATTGACTTGCTACCTGGTACTATTCCTCCAAGGGGAAAGATCTATAACCTTACTCTGCCCGAGGAGCAAGCAATGAGGGAGTATATTACCGAAAATTTAAGGAAAGGATTTATCCGTCCCTCTACCTCACCTGCTGGGGCCGGTTTCTCTTTTGTAGAGAAAAAAGATGGTGGCCTGAGACCGTGCATAGATTATCGAGCTTTGAATAAGATCACTATTAAGAACCAATACCCCTTACCCTTGATTGGAGATCTGTTCAATCAAGTCACGGGAGCTCGAATTTTTTCCAAATTGGATTTGAGAGGGGCATACAATTTGATTCGCATCCGGCAGGGGGATGAGTGGAAGACTGCATTTAGTGTGAAAGATGGGCATTACGAATACCTGATCATGCCCTTCGGTCTTTGTAATGCGCCAGCGGTCTTTCAAGACTTTGTTAATGATGTATTCAGGGAATATCTCGGTATATTTGTGGTCATCTACTTGGATGATATTCTAATTTTTTCGAATTCTTTATTGGAGCACAGACGCCATGTTAAGTTGGTACTATAAAAATGGAGAGAACAACTTATTTGCTAAACTTTCTAAATGTGTGTTTGAAGTCACCACAGTTCCCTTCCTAGGGTATGTTATTACCAACCAGGGTTTGGAGATGGACGCGGGGAAAGTTTCGGCGGTTCAGGATTGGGTTCAACCCAAGACCCTAAAAGAATTGCAACGTTTTCTAGGTTTTGCACATTTTTATCGGCGTTTCATCAAAGGCTTTTCCCATGTTGTAGCACCTCTTATCAACCTTACCCGCAAGGGGGCTTTTACTGCTAACTGGTCTCCCTCTGTCTTTGAGGCCTTCCAGACCTTGAAACGGGCCTTTACTTCGGCACCTGTGTTAGTTCATCCAGATATTCATAAAGCCTTCATTATTGAAGTGGATGCTTCAGAGCTGGGAATGGGTGCAGTTTTGTCACAATATTCTGGTAACCCTGAGCATCTCCATCCATGCGCTTATTTTTCACGTAAATTCAGTACCGCGGAACAAAATTATGATGTTGGTAATAGGGAACTATTAGCTATTAAACTGGCATTTGATGAATGGCGACACTGGTTGGAGGGTTCATTACATCCTATAACTGTGTATACCGATCACAAAAATCTCGAATACATAGGTTCTGCCAAGAGGCTGAACTCTCGTAAGGCACGTTGGGCATTGTTCTTCTCGCGCTTTAATTTTATTATTACTTTCAAGCAGGGTGTAAAAAATACTAATCTCTAATACTAACATCTCGCATGTTCGGTGAATGTAAGGATCGGGGTGATACTGGTGAACCGATCCTACCCACGGGTTGTGTGGTCGGGGCGTTACTTCCTGATCTCTCTAATACTTTGGCGCCGTTTCAAGATGAATCTCCTAGTGATGTACCCTTAGGTTGCCAGTTTGTGCTGCCGCACTTGCGTTCAGATGTAATTTGCAAATTTCACGATGCTAAAACTGCAGGTCATTTGGGTAATCGTAAGACATTTTTGCTTGCCCGTCGACATGTATGGTGGCCTACCATGAGACGCGATGTTACTGCCTTTATCGACGCTTGTGCTATTTGTGCCCGAAGTAAAGGGGTTCACAAGGCTCCTAGTGGCGGTTTGGTTCCTCTAGAAATTCCTGCTGAACCATGGACTCATATTTCTATGGATTTTATTGTAGATTTGCCTCTCTCACATGGAAATACTGTAATTTGGGTGGTCGTAGATCGTTTCAGTAAGATGGCACATTTCATTCCGTTGACCAAGTGTTAGACTCTTACCTGCTCGCCGTTCCGGGTCCCGCGGCGCACTGTTGCGTGGGCCCCAGCGGGCCTCTGCTCGGCGGTCCCCGGCTCGTCCGTCCCCTCGGCACCCCTGTGGGGTCCAGGGGCTGTCGGCACAGGACGCGGCTGATGGCCGCGTCGCAGCCCGCTCCGCGCGGCTGCGCCGGCCTGCTGGGCTTCCGGGTGGCGTGACGCTGCCTCCTCCGGGCGGGGGCGCGCCTGTCTCACGTCGTGCTCGCGCGCGCGAGCACGTCTCTCTTATGCCTCCCGGCGGCGCTTCCTCCAGCGCGCCCGCCGGGGGCGAGTGTTAAAGTGACCTATCGGCAGCTGGATCCTGGGATCGGACCCAGGGACTGGTCGGCCTGTCTGGCCTGGGCCGTCCAGCTCCTGGGACCGATCCCATTTTAGTTTGTATGCACCAATCATTGACTTTCCCCCCAATTGCGCCCTTCCCTATTGGCCAGCATTCCCTATAAGGTTTTTCTGCTCCTTCATCCCAGTGCCCGTTATAGCCTCTGGGTTCTGGATGTGCGTTGCAGTGTCTCTTGTGATCATTTGGCTATTGGACTTCGACTACCCTTGCTTGCTGCCTGCCCTGACCTTTCGCTTTGCCTGACCACGCCTTTGCCTGACCCTTCTGATACCTCGCTCCGTGACCTCCTGGATTTGACCTCGGCTAGCCTTGACCACCCCTTCGTTACCTCCTTCGGATACCATGCCCCGTGACCTCCTGGTTTGACCTCGGCCTGTATTTCGGACTTCTGCCATCCGGCATCCTTATTCGGGATTCCCTGCCAAACATCTTTCTGCACCTTAAGCCGGTATCCTTTGCGCCTTATAAGTCCTGGGGGCAACCGACTGGGAGAGGCATTACCCGTGTCTCCTACAAGCGGGGGCTTGTCTATAGGAAGAAGCGGCGGCGGAGATTGGGGGATACCAGCTCAAGACAGACGGGTGTTTGGTACAGTCCTGACACCAAGCTTCCGTCAGCTCCTGAGCTTTCGCGGCTATTTACTTCACATATTTTTCGTATTCATAGTCTCCGATCGGGGTGTCCAATTTACTTCCCGTTTTTGGAAACACTTCTGTTCACGGTTGGGAATACAGATCTCTCTTTCCTCTGCTTACCATCCCCAGTCTAACGGGCAGACGGAAAGAACTAATCAAACTTTGGAACAATACTTAAGATGTTATGTTTCCGATGCCCAAGAGCAATGGGCGGAATTTATCGATTTTGCTGAGTTCGCTTACAATAACGCGCCAAGTGAGAGTACTAAGGTATCTCCTTTCTTCTGTAATTTAGGGAAAAATCCTAGAGCTTCTTCCCTTTCGGGGTCACCTTCCAATTTGCTGGCATTAGAAGAGTGGCTTCAAGAACGGAGGAATATCTGGACTCGTGTTCAAGAGATTCTAAAAACTACTGGCTTGAGATATAAGAAATTTGCCGATCGTCATAGGTCACAGGAACCAGTTCTCCAGGTGGGTGATCTAGTTTGGGTCTCCACCAAAAATATTGCGCTCCGTCAACCTTCTAGTAAATTAGGACCTAAATTCATTGGTCCTTTCCCTATTATTAAGAAGTTGAATAATGTGTCTTTTAAAATTCAACTCCCGCCTACTATGAAAATACCTAATTCCTTCCATGTTTCCTTGTTAAAACCGGCGAAGAATACCCCTCTCACTGGTCCTTCGCCAATTCTTGTTGATAACGAGCCCGAATACGAAGTGAATAAGATTTTGGATTCACATAAAATACGTAATTCTTTGCAGTGTTTGGTGGATTGGGTTGGCTACGGTCCAGAAGAAAGATGCTGGGTAGCAGCAAGAGATATTCACGCTAGGGCTCTTGTAAGGAAGTTTCATCATGACAATCCGGAGAAACCGGGTGAGGGTCCGGAGGCCCCTCGTGAGAGGGGGGGTAATGTCAGTGTCCACTTACCTGCGCCCCCGTTCCAGCGATGTCCCTGGGCGGCCGGTCACAGCTTCCAATCGACGGCCGCGACGAGCAGCGGCGGCGGCTGGCGCGCCTTCGTGCACGGCCGTCCTCCCTCCTCGTCTCCGCCTCCCTCAGTCTCGTTCTTCATATGCCCTCCGGCTGCTGTTCTCAGCGCGTCCGCCGGAGGTAGCTGTGCTTGAGCCTGTGGGCTCGGTCAGAGGAGGAACTCCTCCCTCTCCTCTGTGTTGGGCCAATAAGCCCGGGTATTGTTCTGTGGGCCAATGAGCCCTGGTAGGGACAGCTCAGGTGTATTGCACCTAGTTAGGGATAGTTCACTCCCCTATGTTCTGGCCAATCTGGACTTGGATCCTGTGTGCACCAATCACTTACTATCCTCTCTCATGGCTGTCCCTATAAAGGGTTTCCCCCCTTAGTTGTCCATTGCCTGTGATAGCGCCCAGTACCCTGTGTTACCTTGTCTTGTATAGTGAATCCTTGTTGCCGACCTCTGCCTGAACTGACGCCTCTCGATCTGAACCCTTGTTGCCGACCTCTGCCTGAACTGACGCCTCCCGATCGAACCCTTGTTGCCGACCTCTGCCTGAAACTGACGCCTCTCGATCTGAACCTCTGTTGCCGACCTTGCCTGTACCCCGACTACGTTCTGCCAGACCCTTGGTGCCGTTGCTATCTCTGCCTTCCCGTTATCGACCTCTGGCTTGTCTCTGGACTTCCGTCACTCACGCTCTTGCTATTGGTTCTCCAGTCCTCCCACATATAAGCTTACATCCTTTGAGCCATTAAGTCCTGGGGGCAACCGATCCCGGGTAGGCGTATCTTGCGTCCTGGCAAGCGGGGGCTCCTACAGGTGAAGCTGGCTGTGGAGATTGGGGGTTGTGAGCTTATTAAGAGGGCTGGAGTTACTCCGAGCGTGACACCCCCCTGGAAGAAGGGGAATTATTCTCTGATTCAGAATCATCTGAGGATCAGCCTAGGGGTTATGCTGAGTCTGGATCTGACCCATGGGCTTCAGATGATACTGACAGACTTTTGGCTCACATTTTTGAAGTGCTCTGTATCTCTCCTCCTGCCGTGGCCCCGCAGCAGCAGGGGGAGCTGTTTCATACTGTTAAGCTACGTTTGGAGTTTCCTGACCAAACTCACTTTAATAATCTGATTCTCAAGGAGTGGGAACGGCCTAGCTGGCTTCCCGGGGTCGCAAAGAGTTGGGATAAGAGGTATCCCTTTCCTGCTGAGATGGTTAAACTTTGGTCATGTCCTCCAGAGGTGGATGCTCCAGTTCTGGTGTTGTCTAACACATCTGTCATGCATTCCCCTGACTCTACTACACTAAGGGATGGGGAGGACAGGTGCATGGATCAGCTGGCTTGCCATGCCTTTGCCTGTGTTGGGACCGTGCTCCGTCCGGTCTGTGCCTCTGCTATCACGGCTGTTGCTATTAAAAGCCTGCTCAGGGGTCTCTTAGATGGGGCCCCTGATGATGCTGGTAGTGAAGAGTATAGAGCTCTTCTGCATTGTGAGGAATTTGTTGCATATGTTCTCTCTGCCCTGGATGATACCATTAGAATGTGTGGCAGGGCATCTGCCTTGTTGGTGGCGATACGCCGCTCGTTCTGGCTGCACCAGTGGGCAGCTGACAATGCTGCCAAAAAGGCCCTCACTGGTTTTCCCTTCAAGGGGCTGTGCCTCTTTGGGGAACATTTGGACTTGTTTGCTAAAGGTGGCAAATTACCTCAGCGTAGAAGGCAGCCCCGGTCCTTTCGGGGGTTTAGGTGCCTTTTCTCCTTCCTTCAGGGGCTCCACAATTGGGCGGGGAGCTTCCTTTGCTGGAGCCCGTGGAGTTTTTTGGGGCAGGGGCAGAGGATGTGGCCGCCCTACCCCCCCCGGGGTCCCAAGACTAAGTCCTCCCCCAAGCCCCCTCAGGCATGAAGGGGCGCCCTCACCCATCCGGGTGGGGCGGCTTCGGCTCTTGGCTCACGTCTGGAGGCGTCATGTCTCAGACCGGTAGATTCAGGAGGTAGTATCCTCCGGTTACAAGATAGGGTTTGCAGCCTGGCCGCCCCCAAGATTCATCAAATCTTGTTTAGCTCAAAACCCCTTGTCAGCCCAGTGTCTCTCCCTGGCTGTCCAAGGCCTTCTAGACCTAGGTGTCATCTGCCGGGTGCCCTTGAAGGAAAGAGCAAAGGCTATTATTCCAATCTTTTCATTGTGCCCAAAAAGGATGGGTCCATCAGACCTATCCTGGATTTAAAGCTTCTCAACAAGTTTGTCAGATTCAGACACTTTCGCATGGAGACTCTGCGCTCAGCTGTGACTTTCCTATGCCCAGGGGACTTCATGACCTCTGTAGACATCAAGGATGCTTACCTACACGTTCCTATCTTTCCAGGTCATCAGAGGTTCCTCAGGTTCGCTCTAGAGGATCAGCACTACCAATTTGTGGCCTTGCCCTTCGGCCTCACCTCGGCCCTCAGGGTCTTCACCAAGGTGCTGGCAGAGTGATGGCCCTGCTGAGATCTCAGGGAATTCGCATTCTTCCCTACCTGGACGACATGCTTATTGCTTCTCAGTCCTTCCATCAGGCAGAGCTGGACACTCAGTGGGTGGTGTCCACACTGGAGTCATTCGGCTGGGTGATCAATCACCCCAAATCTTCCCTGTCTCCTTCCATGGTGAAGTCTTTTCTGGGCATGATTCTGGATTCAGCTCAGGTCAAGATCTTTCTTCCTCAGCAGAAGGTGGAGGTTCTTCAAGAGAAAGTTCAGCTCCTGCTGTCTTGTCCCCATCCATCCATCAGATAGGGAATGCAGCTGGTGGGCCTGATGGTGTCCTGCTTCGAGGCAGTCCCATATGCTCAGTTCCACATGAGGCCTCTTCAGCTTCACCTCTTGTCAGTATGGGATCGGGACCCTGTGTCCCTGGATCAGGTGTTTGTCTTGTCCCCTCAGGTCAGGCGGTCTCTAGTGTGGTGGCTGGTCTCAGGGAACCTGCTGGGGGGCATGTCCTTTCTGGCCCCCTGCTGGGAGACTGTCACCACGGATGACAGTCTGACAGGTTGGGGGGGATTCTGGAAGTCCCTGAAATTCCAGGGTCAGTGGGGCCCTCAGGAGGCCCATGCCCCTATCAACATTCTGGAATTGAGGGCAATCAGGTTGGTTCTCGCCCACTTAACCCCACACCTGAGAGGTCGGGCTGTTCAGGTCCGCTCAGACAACCAGACGGCGGTTGCCTACATCAATCATCAGGGAGGGACCCAGGGCAAGAGGGCCCTCAAGGAAGTGTCCCTGATACTGTCCTGGGCGGAGGAAAATGTTCCCTGCATCTCAGCTGTGTACATCCCGGGGGTGGAGAATCTGGAGGCAGACTCTCTGAGCAGGGGGACCTCTCGTCTGGGAGAGTGGTCCCTCAGCAGCAGGGTGTTTCGCTCCATGTGCCACCGTGCTGGGGTCAGCCAGACGTGGATCTATTTGCGTCCCGTCACAATCACAAGCTTCCAGTCTTTGTCTCTCTGTCCCAGGATCCTCTGGCCTTGGCCACGGATGCCCTGGCAATGTCTTGGACGAGGTTCCAGCTCCTGTATGTGTTTCGCCCATTTCCACTGCTGCGCAGGGTGCTGCGCAAGATAGTTCAGGAAGGGGTGCCACCCATCCTGGTGGCCACCTGTTGGCCAAGAAGAGTGTGGTTCGCAGACAACGCAGTTGGCAGTAGATCAGTACGCCCTGCCACTGGTTCCAGATCTGCTCACTCAGGGACACCTACGCCACCCCATTTTACAAACGCTGGCTTTGACGGCCTGGCTGTTGAAACCTCCATCTTGATGGAAAAAGGGCTGCCTGCCTCGGTGGTGAATACCATGATCAGGGCTAGGAAGAGGTCCAGGGTTTACAGGGTTTGGTGTACTTACATTGACTGGTGCGAGTCCCACTCACTTCCCTGTCATGTGTTTTCTATTCCTAGGATTCTGGAGTTTCTCCAACATGGTTTGGATCTGGGTCTTCAGCTCAGTACTCTGAAAGGCCATGTGTCTGCTTTGGCTATTTTCTTCCAAAGACCCTTTGCTCAGCATCCCCTGGTCAAGACCTTTTTCCAGGGGGTTACTCACGTGCGTCCCCCACGTAAGCCTATGTTACCAGTCTGGGACTTGAACTTGGTCTTATCTGTCCTGCAGGGGTCTCCCTTTGAGCCCTTGCAAGTCCATTCTTACGCTTAAGGTGGTCTTTTTGGTGGCTATCACTTCTGTTAGGCGTGTTTCTGAATTGGCGGCGCTTTCCATCAAGCCTCCTTATTTTCAGAGACACCAGAACAAGGTGGTGTTTCGTTTTAAGCCAGATTTTCTGCCTAAGGTTGTTTCTGCCTTTCGTCTCAATCAGGACATTGTTTTACCTTCTCTGTGTCCTAATCCTAGTAACCCTAAGGAAAGGGTTTTGCATTCTTTGGACGTAGTCAGAACTCTGAAGTTCTATTTGGTGGCTACTGAATCCTTCAGGAAGACTGATGCTCTTTTTGTGCTTCCGTCTGGACCTAAGAAAGGCCTGGCTCTGGCTAAGTCCACTATCAGCAAATGGATCCGTCAGGCTGTGATACAGGCCTACTCTGCTAAGGGGAAGGAGCCTCCCTTCCGCCTTACTGCTCATTCTACTCGTACTATTGGTGCATTTTGGGCTTTTCAGCACCAAGCTTCTGTTGAACAAGTTTGCAAGGCCGCTACCTGGTCTTCTGTTCATACTTTTTTAAAGTTTTACAAGGTTGATGTTAGGGCCTCAGCTGATGCTGCTTTTGGCCGCAAGGTTCTGCAGGCAGCAGTGGTTTAAACTGTCTGCTGTTACTTTTGGGGATCCCACCCTACCTTACGGACACTGCTATTGGATGTCCCAAGTGTAAGGAATATCTTCTGGAACAGGACGTGCTGTATACTTAGAATAATACACTTCTGTGAGTACTCACCTGTAGAATTGGTATTATATGTATACAGCACGTCCTGTTGCACCCACCCTTGTTATCATTATCTTTAGTTACCTCTTTATGGTGATTGTTATTATGTTCAAATTTTCATATAATTGTTATAGTTCTCCCGGTCTCTTGCTAACTGCTTTTCAATACTGGGGATTTTGTGGGAGGCCCCTGGTATATATGGGGCCGGGAGGAGCCACTTTTCTGTCTCTGCAGTCCAGCGCCATCTACTGGAGTATATTCCAAGTGTAAGGAATATCTTCTGGAACAGTGCTGTATACATATGATACCAATTCTACAGGTGGGTAATCACAGAATTGTATTTTTTTCTTTAACGGGTGTTGATCCCACAGACAGCTAATCAAAACAAGCTCAGAGGGGGGCATCCAGAATGACATAACCCCCAGAATGCCTGTAATCCTCACCTTCACGACGAGCCAGCGCCGGGAACGGAGTTTCGCGATTGGCCGGTAGGTGCTCACAGGAACGGGTTGTTCCGGTGGTCAGCGCCGAGGAAGCGACCATGGGCCACATGCGTGCCGGCGGCCAATTGCGGGACTCAGTTCCCAGCGCTGGCTCTCGGCTAACCTCCGCCCACCTCACCTCATGTCCAGTCTCATCTCTGCCTTTCCTTTACCTTATCTTAGCCTTACCTGTGTCCACCTCCCCTCTATACCCATCTATGCTTATCACCACCTCACCTCTAGCCTGACCTCAACTCTACCCACTTCTGTTCTAACCAGTTCTTCCTGTTTAATCTCTGCTAACTTTTAAATACACATACAATCATATAAAATGCTTTAAAGTTAAAGCTTCCCCGCAGTAAACTTTTTGCATTTTCACAGCTAACATTTTTTGTGGTCCCTTGAAGTGTAATAATAGGACAATGTGGCCATTAGACAAAAAAAGGTTGTGCACCCCTGTTTTACAGAGATAGCCATTGAGACACAGACCTTGGAGTCCCACCTCACGTAGGTGGTATGTAGGTGGTATA
The DNA here is from genome assembly GCA_027917425.1 of Gastrophryne carolinensis. Classification (NCBI taxonomy): domain Eukaryota; kingdom Metazoa; phylum Chordata; class Amphibia; order Anura; family Microhylidae; genus Gastrophryne; species Gastrophryne carolinensis. The sequence continues at coordinate 442,084,010 of CM051236.1, forward strand.
AAGAAACCATATTGTTTGGCCTTCGGGCAGTCACAGTGATACCTCGCTGTAGCCAGAGAATACCGATTGAATCGTCCAGGCCAAAGATGTGGGCCATCATAATCTTTTCTGTTTTTCCACAAACTAAGAGTGCAAGTCCTTCATTATCCATTATTCCAAAATGAAAAATAAAGTGAGCTGCACATCATTTTTGCCGCACATGAACTTGTATGGGTATGCGGTGGCCTATGCTGTTGCGATCAAAGCACAGCCCATGCTAGCCAATCAGAAATGTCTGGCACATGTATGTGCATAGGCTAAGGTATAGCATCACTGTGACTGATGGCGGGTGGTGGCCTGCCATCATGGAGACGTCTGTAACTGGCGTTCGGTTTCAGGCGGTTCGGGACTCGATCTATCACTTAAAATCAACAGAGCCAGAAAAATAGCAACGAACAGCATGGACAAAAGTTGAGTATAGAATTTGTTTGTTTTTTGTACTTTAAGTGGATAGTTTACTTTTCCTAAATTAGGGGCACCGCCCCTAATGTCTATTGCTCTCCTCACAACCTGGTGTCTTTGTAAGCTTCCGCTAGTTCTGGCCTTAAGGTGAAAGTGTGAGGACTACAGGCTCAGACTAATTATTCTCTTTATTCTCCATTAGTCTCTATGTGCGCCTCAACCTGGTTCTGTATTCCACTGTGCACATCAGGCAAGCCAAAAGTGTGGAACCCGGTGTGGACCTCAAAGAAAAACCGGGCCCAAAAAAGAACAATCGTGTGGTTCTCATAGCATCAATCCTGCAGCATGACCTGCATTCTTCAGCTGTCAGTTCTAATGTTGACAGCAATCCTCGGACACTCTTTCGAGCAGCAGCAGCAGGTGATCATGTGTATACCCCTGCTGCCAATCAACACGGAAGCCTGTTTTTCTGTGACTGGAACTAAGGGTTGAAGCTGGCCAGAGAGTGTTCTGTCAGTACTGGGACAGACAGCAGAAGAACGAAGGTCAGCAGAAGGGAAGTGTTAAGCTCCTCCTTCAGGCCAGGGGTAGAGGTTTGAAAATCTAGGGGGGTACTTTTGCAGAGGTGCACTTGGATGGTATCCAGAGATTCTTCAGTTGAATATAAAACAGGTGTACAAAGAAGCCTTCTGCCTTGAATACCTTGATTTCAACTTTCTTTGTCCTTTTGCTCCTACAAGGTCTCCCCTTTTGGCCAATAGTTAAACGCAATGTAATCCACAAGAATGAGATGGTTTTTCATTTTAGACAGCAGTTTCTCTCCAAAGTGGTCTCTGATCCACATCAGCCAAAAGATGGTGTTCCTTCTTACTGTTTGCCACTCCTTCATCCTAAAGACTGAGATCTGTGTTTGCTAAATGCAGTAAGCGCAGGTGAGTTCTACTCCGATTGCACAAAGGACTCCAATCCCTCCTGGTCGGCTTGCATTATCCAGATATACAGTATCTGATTGGCTATTGTGTCTCCCACTGGACTCACAAAAAGGAATTTTATGCTAATTCCCTTTATCTTTTTGCTCACAGATTAATTAATTTCTGTTTCCATTTCTATTTTTCTTTTATTCCCCGCTAAATATTTTCAATAAAATATTGGTACTACAAATACAAACCTTGTACAAGCCTTGTAAATAACACTAATACTGGAACCCCCAGTGGTGGCAAGCACTTAGCACTTTATGGACGAGTAAGTTATTGAGTGGTGTATTTAGTTTGTGATTTGCACCTACCTCATATTATTAGTGTTTTTTACAAGGCTTAGCCCAATTGTACTTGATTTTGATGCACTTTGAAAGCACTTGACACTTTTTTGTATTTGTATATCTATAGAGTATATATTAATTATCTCATAGTTTGTAGAGTCCCCCACTGGTATACATTAAGAGAAAACTTTACCCCCCCCCCCTCAATTTTTTGATGACAGTATGCATATAAGTGTTATATGTTTTTTAAAGTAACCTTTTTAATATGTCTTAGTATGTGATTTGGATTATTAAATAAACTTAACATGATTTACATATAACAGAGTGCCAGTGTTAGTCTCTGGTTTTATCCCTTTCTTAGGGGATTTGGGGCACCCCTTTTGTATTTGTAGTACCCTTTTTGGGTTACACCAGAGCAGGGCACCTGGGTATTATAACGCTTACTATTTGGTGCCGTCCATTTTTCTTTGTTGATTAAACAATAAAATATTGGAACACATTTGGGAGTGCATGGGCATATCAGTCTTCAGTTTTTGCCATTTATTTCATTTATATCCCTCACGTTTCCCACCAAATGGCAAGTACATTATGCTTGGGGAGGTGATTAGGTGATGTATGATGATCCCCTGCAGCACTGAAGACCAGGAAGCTGAGATTACAGTGCTTGGCTCCTGATATGGGATGTCACATGTATGTTAGAGTGCCAGGGAGAGGGGGGTATATACAGGAGTTTTACACTTTTTAGCTTTACTTAAACCGGACCTTCACCATGATTTATTGAAAAGCCCAACCCCCTAAAAAACGATTCCCCAGCATATAAAGTTAATATATTTTACGTTTTTAGTCACTTACTTATTATTCTTTCCCCCACTGGGCTGCAACTCTGTTCAGGACTTTAGGATATGGGCGCCGCCATCTTGACTCAGAAGCATCACGCTTACTGAAGAAAGGAGAGTGGGATAAGGTACAGGGGGGTGGGTTATAGCTGTGCTTTGCTCAGACAGAGCAGAGCTGGGGTCAGGAAAAGGTCAGCAATCCCAGAATGCAGAGCAGCACAGTCAGAAGGCACTTTCTGTTTGCAGGCTGCCTGACGTTCCATGAGCCGCCATCTTGGATGTTTAAAGTGGACCAACACCAAGGGGGGATCGGCCCGGGAATCTATAAGATTCCCGGACCGATCAGATCCCTCCCTGCGGGGCATCCGAAATTGGGATGTCCCGCGGGGAGGAACCCCCCAGGAGGCCCACAAACCTTACCTTAGCCCCGTTCCATCGGCGCCTGCTTCCCTCTAGCAGGCCGCGCACCCGCGCTGGCCGTTTGTGAATGGCCGTCGCAGGCGCGCTCCCTGTTAGAGGGAAGCGCGAGACGCGGCCTCCAGTGCTCAAAGCCGCTGAGCTGCTATGCGCTGTGATTGGCTGGAGCGGTCACGTGGGAGCGGGGAGAGGTGAGTTTTTGGGGCGTTCTGGGGGGTTTCACACCGAAGTGGACCAAAACCCAGGATAGTCAAAATCCTGGGTGTTGGTCCACTTTAAAGGCTCATAACATGCAGAAGTTGAAGGTAGGATGATTTTTAATGTGAGCAATCTGTATGTACAGGGTGTGGGAAACATATATGTTCTTATTTAGAGTGAAGGTCCGCTTTAATATAGCATCTAGAATGATTTCAAGAAATTCCCCCTTCGTCACAAAATCCCCTCCGTTCCAAAAAAGACTCACCTGGTTTGCAACATTAGACTCTTTTCCACCAGAAGCCTTATGTTTTAATTTTGGCCTCCAAAGCACTGCTGGTTGCATAGATAGTCAGCGAGGTGGATTAGAGTATCAAGGTCAAACTTGTTGTTGTGGGATGCATTAGAGATCGGGATTAGGGTCACCATTTCTAAGGTAGGTGACTCAATAGGGAAGTAGCTGGAATAGGACTAATGCTTTGTGAATGGGAAAGTCCACTTTCATTATAGATTCCACTTCCTCAGATCAGGGGGGCCATAGGGGCACAAGGCTACCCTGCTTACCTTTACCTGGTACAGCGTGGTAATGGCTCTTCCACAGACCTGGAATTTGAAGCAGGGTTCAAGCTGGCTTGATGTGTACGGCAGTGTAAGAGTTTAGGCAAGGTGCCCATAAAGAAAAATGGGCAGCCTCAGTCCGGCCTTGTATACAGCACATGCCCATCCCCAGGCTGTACTATAGAAATGCCTCTACAGACTTCAGATACCGGGGCTGCAGGAGAGTTATTGCCGCTATAGTGCAGAGTGAATGAAAACAGGGGAGCCTCTGATCTGAGATCTGTAGGGAAAGGCCACAAAATTATGTGCAGTAATTTGGTTGATAGAGATGAACATGGTGCTGTATAGTGTATTATGTGTATTAGATAAATAGTAAGAATAATATAGCTGTTTGTAACAGTTATTTAGTTGACAGTTAAACTGGACCAACAGTCCGTTACGGTACAGTTGGAAATGTGGCCATTTTGGAGCTTCCTCTCCCAGCATCTCAGCCATTCTGCTGTCTGGATTCAACTGACATAACTGACAATGTACAGTAACAGGAAGCCCAGCAGCACTTCCTGTTTGCAGAGAGCCTGCACATCCATGAACCACCATTTTGTTTTTAAAATTCACCACAAAAGGCGTTAGAATAAGGTAAAATAATTTGCATGTGCAGCAATATTGCCCTGGGGAGGGATGCATATATGCTCTGTTGTGTTGGTCCGGTTTAAGTCATTTGTCTGGTTTTAAAACTCAATGGCTAACCCTGTGACAGAACCAGATAGATAAAACCAGGGGCATGTTAATGCTGTGCAAATATGTTATGTACCACAGTAAAGAGGGAGGAGACATATTTTATATGGTTAGTTACAAAGCTAATTAGAGCCAGTTGGATTGAGTTGCTGAGATGGTATGAAAGGGGGGACTAGTGATAGAGTGGTTGCTGTTAGTGGAGCCAAGGAAGGAGTGTGCAGCCAAGCAACACACCTAAAGGCATAGGCTAAGCCAGGAGGCAGCTTCAGGGCACCTGAGGAGGAAGCCTAAGGCTCAGGTGTCATCACAACACAGCTCTTAAACTTTAGCGCACTGTGCAGGAGAGGCGCTACAGAGAGTGGCTTGGACTGTAAAAGAAAATGTGCTCTGTGACCACTGGATACTGCTGTTTTGCTAAGATAAGACTCAGGGATACTGGCTATTGACTCCCTTTGTACTCCTGAACTTCTGCACCTCCACTAGGGTTGCCTCGTGGACGGTATTTTTTTCTCACTTTACTGGCCACTGGCCTGGCCCCGTAATTACAATTACCAGTAGAAAACAAGGAGGCCAGTAAAATAAAATAAAATATACGGCCAGGTGGCAACCTTAACCTCCACCCACAAATGCGACACAGGACACTTTAAGGCCCCGAAAAAACTGCTACTTGCACACTCTTGCTACTAACACCAGGGTCATGCATGTAAAACCTTATCTTTTTAGTGGAAAATTTATTTATCCCAGAGCATTGGCACACATTCCTGAAGAATGCCACTCCTCACAAATTGACTAACCATCCTGCTCTTCTACCAGGACTAACCATCCTGCTCTTTCTGCTATTATGGGGTAACCCTTAATTGTACGGCATTGTATTTACTAACTTTACCAACATCATATAAACCACTTACTTCCCATTGGCTGGGTCTCCATGAACAATTGGTGCAGGTGGCCCTGTCATCCAATCCTTTAGGACAAAAACCTGTCTGGGGTCATTCAAAGTGAAGAAACAAGCACTGACACTGGTCTAAGAACCTCTGTGTATTACTGGTTCAGAGCAATACCAATGAGCAGAGCTGGATTAAGTGTGGTGGAGGCCCCTGGGCACAAAATCTGGTGGAGGCCCCAGATACAGTATTTTTTTAAATAATAGTCCAGCCAAGTAACTGATTGGTGGTTGTCTGGCACCAGCCTACTTATGGGAATGTTAGATTGAGTCCCTTGTGCGGGTGTGTGCTGCTCGGAAACCCCTGCTTTGCCATTCTGGGTACTATAGTCGTCCAGCTGCAGAAAACCGTTCCCAGCATTGAGCTGTGGCTGTACTTGGTGGCTTATGTGCAATGAGCGGACACCGATGGACAGCTCTGCACGCACACCCATCACTGTAGTGTTGTTGATGGCGGCTTTGCTGCTCTAGACTCTCTGTCCTGCCCTGTGGTGGCTTTGGCTGCAGGTTTGCAAAAACAAGAAAAGACTTGCCCAGAAGTGGTGGGCCCCCTTTGCCGCCGATAGCTTTGTTGCCGGCCCCTCAGCCCATCAGACCAAAGACTAAAAAGCCTCCTTGACCATAACCCAAAGGATAGTGGAGGCCCTCTTTGCAGGACAAGGGGTGGAGGCCCTGAGGCACGCGCACCTTGCTCCCCCTCATAATCCAGCCCTGCCAATGAGCCAGAAATTTGTAGATGTTGAGAATTCAACTTGTCCACAGACAACTTGAAGTAAAGACTATATGAATAGTATATGGTTTACAAGAACAAATTCACAAATGACATTAGGTAATCAACAAAAATAATTTATTCAATGGCAACCATCACAAAATCCATTTATACAACAGGGGTTGTCTTGTTTCTGTTTAATGTCTTACACTCTTAAAGAAACATGAATTCTTCTTTTGATGTGCTTCTATCAGTGTATAGTTGTTTGCTGGAAGTTGTCTGAAAAAAGGTTGCACATGAGCATTTTGTCTGTTTTATCTAGACCTCTCCAAATGTACAAGGAATTCAAATATAGTAACAGAGAGTAGTGGAATAACCAGTTAATAGCAAGAAACCCGATTAAACTTGGAGGAAGCTTGTAAACTCTGTTTACTCCTGGTGAAGGTAAAACCCAGAAGCCAAGCAATGCATGGCTGGAATGCTATGTTTTAAACCTTCGTACTATCCACACTCTTGATATATGGAACTAGGTGAACTGTCTAAGGGCAAAGTCAGATAAGAATTCCTATAACAGAAAATTCCATACAACTTACAGACGATTTTTTAGGGGTGCATAGAATAATTATTCACATGGCTATCATGGTACAAACACACGGCACACTTACAACAAGGAGAAATCAACCGATGTGTTGGTTGGACAACATTTTTTCTTGCAGTAAGTGCTACCACAATGCTAGTAACAAAACCTAAAACATTAGCAAAGATTATATACATAACATTTCTATATGTAGTAAGACCGTCTTCTGTAACAGTTGACTGTGTACCCAAAGTAATTACATAGAGGAATACTGGAAATTTTTCCTAATTTCTAGGGATAGATATGCAAACAAAGGACATTTGGTACAGATTTAAGTGTGATTTATGCCTTTACTTAATGTAAGAGCAAGAGTCCAATATTAGCAAGGTTTGGTCTCTTAATGGCACGGAGTAACTGCGATTAGTGCAGGTAAAGGAAAGGGTAATAACAAATACATGACAACCTAGGGCCCATTCAAAAGAGCATGCAGTCAGGTCAAGGAGGAGCACAAATATGGTTTGCTGGAGACATTGAACTGTGGGAGCAAATAAGGGACCAACTTCTAGGTAAAGAATATTTTTGAGCCGCTCTGCAATAGTTTTTTAATAGGAGCAGTCCAGGGAATGGCAATAATAGGGCAGCAAGGAGCTCATGTGAAGCCTATCCCAGGTGCCTCCATTTCCTGTAGTGCGCTGTGGATGCTGTAGCAGGGCACCAGCGCTTATTCTCCATGACCATACTCCAAATGTGGTCACACAACTGCCCCTGCTTCAGTGTTTTAGTGTGAGCCAGCCTGGCAAGCGTGGCCACTTTGGCTTACCGATCTTGCTCATGCTGACAGCCCTGAGGAACAGGGGTGGCTTTCTGACCATATTGTTGTGTGATCATGGAGGAATGGAATTGAAAAAAGGGAGCACTTTGGAGACCTATTACAGCATCTACAACTCTCCTCAGGAAATAGAGGAGAGGCACATTGGACAGGTTTCAGGTGAGGTCCTTGCTGACTTACTATTGCCATTGCCTAGACTGTTCCTTTAAATACTTAGGACACATGTCCAGATTTACTAAGTAAATAGTGAGCTCTTCAGCTTTACTTCTAGTTAGATGTAAGGGATTAGAAAAACTATTTGTACCCTTCCTTGCTTTGTTTCCAGGTCAGTGGATGCAGTATTTGTAACAGGGAAATGCCTAGCCCTATATGTTTAAAGAATAAGTCCACCTTCGATGGAATAGTTAAAAGTGTATATTTTTTGTGCCAAAAAGATGTTTTCAATGTGCTGAGTTTTTTTTGTTAGCAAATATGTGTTTTATGGAAGCAGTTTTCACTACCTTGCTATTAGTTGCTATTGGCAACTTACACCAAGAAGAGAGAAGTAATGGGGTTATTCATGAAGGGTTAGTGCCAGGTAGGGCCTTGTAGCGGCAGGCAGCGCCTGGTGAGCGCCGGGTGCTGTGGGCAAAACCACATTTATGAAGGTGATTCTGGTATGCGACTCTAACAGCGCCATGTAGCGTTTGATGTATTATTACAGGTGGCTCAGCGTATAGCGACGACGCTTTAGCTTCCAGCTGGCACTACTTTTCGCTCGCTGCAGCGCTGTACTGGTGTTAGAGCGCCCAACATACATCACATTCATCAATGTGGCCCAGGTTACTACAGCGACTGAGGCGCTCTGTTACAGCGCCCGATACCCGCTTACAGCGTCTACTAGCGGTCGCTCTAAGTGCGGCTATACAGACGCTCATCTGCCGATACCGAATGAATCAGCCTCCACATCATGTACACATAGAACACTGCTGCTATGGCCACAGTGGAGGTGATGGAGCTGACCCAATCTTACACATGCCCAGCAGCAGTGTTCTGTGCAAGTATCTGCAAACTGTCGCTATTGGCAACGTACATCAAATCTGTACTGTTGCTAATAGTAACAGATGAATACTGCTTCTATAAAATACACATTAGGAAAAAAATGTAAATGCCAGACCAGCTTAGCACATTTTGCTCTACGAATATATACACTTTCAAAACTCTTTACTCTTTAAACCTCAGTGAGCAAGTTCTGATCATTTATAACTTTTTTAGCCTTTGCCACAACAAGCTGGGAATTGTAAGGATGTTTTTTCTGGTACATTATGCATATTTACTTTTATATTCAAGTACAAGGCCAAACTTACACAAGCCTAGGCAGCAAGCATGGGGCTAGCTGTTTTGCATGGGAGGTTCAATCTGAGCACATGTTGGTATAGGAGGTTCATCTGAGGTCATATATTTATGGGAAGTTCAGCATGAGGGTATGTGTGCAGCGAAGGTTCAGTCTGAGGGCATGCGTTCATGGGAGGTTCAGTCTGAGATTATGGGGGTTATTTAGGAAGGGATAGCGGCAGGTAGGGCCTCGTAGCGGCAGGCAGCGTCTGGTGAGCGCTGGGCGCTGTACGCAAAACCACATTTATGAAAGAAAATCTGGTGAGCGACTCTAACAGCGCCATGTAGCGTATGATTCATCATTACAGGTGGCTCAGTGTATAGCGCTGGCGCTCTCGCTTCCAGAGCGCCAGGTATTACCTTTCGCTCAGTGTCGCTCTCCCATACATTCCAATAGCCGCTCATTTGCTTGTCGTTAAACAGCGTGTTTGACATTTTTTTGTTTTTTTTGCTCAAATCATTGTGTGACCTCTCCTGGCTGCAAACAAACACTTTTAGAAACTTTTTTGACTTTTTATATTTTTATGCAGAATTGTCATTACAGGTCTGGCACTACAGTGTCAAACAATGGCATTCCATGTGTTTTCGCTTTGTTACTGGTGGATATGTGTTCAAAAACAGGCTTTAGTCACACAGTGTCTGGCACTCTATGCTATAGCGACCAGATTTAGAGCGCTGACGCTGTGTATGGTGTGGAGCTCCGAGTGCAGGATGCACTGAGCTGGCGCTACCTTTCGCTCCCTGCAGCACTATACTGGTGTTAGAGTGCCCAACATACATTACATTCATCAATGCCAGATTACTACAGCAACTGAGGTGCTCTCATACAGCGCCCGATACCCGCTTACAGCGTCTACTAGAGGTCGCTCTAAGCGCCGCTATACAGACTCTAATCTGCCGATACCTGGTGTTAGTAGTGAATCAGCCTCCATGTGTTTGTGGGAGGTTTAGTGTGAGGGCATGTGCATGGGAGGTTCAGTCTGATAATATTCAGCTGTAAAACAATATGCACATTTGTTGCTTTTATATTGGTACCTGTTAAATATAAATTATTAAGCATACATCTTTCATATTTATCATTATCATCCAGCAGGTGGCGTACTGCAGTGCTCAGTATATTCAGACTAGGAATGGAATAGGACACATATTGGAGAGCATGCTAATTATATGGTGAAGCAGGGTGCGCTTCTGTGAATTGCTACCTGCGTCCCGGTAACTGTACCACACAAGTTAGTGCAATAAAACATTTTTGTTCCAGTTTTTCATGAAAAAAGGAAGATTTCTAAACATGTTATTATACAAATGATAAAGTATATCAAAGTAAAATATTGGCAAAATGTTGTAACCTGCCATTGGTGTAAGCTGAGCATCCTAATTAAGTAACTCAATAGTGTGAAGGGACAGACTTTTGAATCCCATTAGGTATTTCTTAGCCTAGATAAAACCTAAATAAATTATAATGATGCTATATTTCCTTTAAATATATTGTAAGTATTCAAATAAATATATTATGACCACAAAACACTATAATGTTCCTTTGGGTACTGCGTTATTTTGATAAAAGTAGAAGAAAAACTAATTTGCCACTTTGGCTAATAATAATTATAATAATGATAATAATATGATGGTGAATGCAGGTTACGCAGATTATGATTAAAGTATCAATGTCGTTATATTATTCTTTGGCTTGTCACAGTACTTATTGCTCCTTATGCTGCCTTAGTTAAAGTGGACCAACACACTGGGTTTTGGTCCACTTGTGAAACCCCCCAGAAACCCCGAAAAACTCACCTCTCCTCGCTCCCACGTGACCGCTGCTGCCAATCGCCGCTGACGGACAAGCGGGAGGCAGCGGTGGACAAGAGAGCGCGCCCGCCGCCGCCGCCTCCCGTGTGTCACTCTTACAGGGCGCGGTGCGCGTCCTGCTAGAGGGACGCGCGGGAGGCGGCGGCGGGGGCCGCTGGATCGAGGACAAGGTAGGGATTTCAGGGTGCCCCGCAGTCCGGGGTCTGAGAAGATTCCCGGGCCGATCTTTGGAGGGTGTTGGTCCACTTTAAACGGCGTCCGGGGGCGCCACAGCCAAGGTGTTTCAGCGATGTCAGCTGTTGAAACGGATGCTCACTCCCGCCCCAGCTGCCCGGAGCAGAGAATCAGGCCACACAGACTCTATACTGCGCACCGCTGTTATCGGATGCTTTGGTCTGCACCCCGATTGATTGGATGCAGCTTGGTGGCATCATCAGCAGGCTACATCTCATCGTGGTCTGCTTTTATTCTCCTGGTTGTAGCACCCTAAATGTCGCTGCATTGAGCCAGAACAAGGAAAGGTAAGTAGCAGGCAAAACAAAAATGTAACTACAATGATACTTTAATGTGGACGCAAAAAAGCCCCACATTTTCTGTGTGTGAGTTCTCTTTAAAAAGGGAATCTGTCACCAGAAAGGCAGAAGGGCCTCCATTTACTAAGAGTTGAAAAACATTCTCATGGTAGTAAAAACTTTCAATTCATGACAGAATTTCACATTTGGTGAATCGCAAGATAGAAAGACGTTGAAGCTAGTTGAAGGCTGCTGCTCCAATTGGGGTATTTGAAGCCCACACCGGGAGGACCATCTTGACAATTTCCAGTAGCGTTTTCTAGTAATCCATTTTAGGTGATTGCACCTGTCTGTCACCATTTAAGTGTGACTGTAGTTTAAATCAGATCAGACCCCCCAATTGAACCTCATAGCCCCCTAATTACCCAAACATGTCCCTAGCTATACTACAAGCAGCACGTTCAGAGTTGCCCTATTTTGCAGCACTTTTGGTTACACATTCATACTGACCGTTATTCCCTATAACAGCCTTGGCATTGTGGATAAACTGGATAAATGTGGACCTGCTGACACAAGCTCAGGGGGTGCTGTAGGATTCAAGATTGGAATTCTGCTACTCTTGTCCGCAGACCTTTAAAGTGTTTCCAGCAAGGAAGTTTGAGAAAAACTCATGAGAAAAAAGCCTGAGACTTTCACATTTAGTGAATCGCCAGATAGAAAGACAATGAAAGTCAATGGCACTTTTTTACTACAGAGTAAAAAGTAATAGAATGTTCAATACTTTTCTCAGGAGTAAAAAAGTGCCATTGACTTTCATTGTCGATTCACTCAAAGTGATATTCTCAGGCTTTTTTCTCATGAATTGAATGTTTTTACTATGATGAGAATTTTTTTCAACTCTTAGTAAATCAAGGCCAAGGTGACAGTTGCAGTTGACAGTTGTTATCTGAATAATTTTCAGCAAATGTTGAGACATTTAAGCACTTTTACTGACGAGCCTTACTTGAATAAAATAAAAGCAGAAACAGTGACTGTGCATTAGGATGTTTAGATACTTGTTTCTATCAGGTTCAGATTTACTGTCAGATGTCTTTTAAGAGCCGATTCATGGTCAGTGCGCAAAAATGCTCAGGCATAGCACAAACGATTCTGCATGTGTCAAGGTGCATGATTCATGGCTGCTTGCGCACCCCGAGTGCACGTGTAAATTGCACCAAATGGCAAGTGCATGGGAGAAGTGCTAATTGCCTCTTCTTGTGCCAATTTGCACCTTCCGCAAGAAAAATCTGCTGTTTTAAAGCGCAAATGGCCCTGTCCCATGCGCATTTGGCCAGCTAAGCGCTCAACTGCTCCCAATGGTTCCCCATGTTTCTCCCCTTTCCTCTACTGTTTCTCCTTAGCAATTTAGTCTCTCCAGCTTCTGAGTTTTCTGTGAAGCTCTATTCACCGCTTCGGAGTGTATTCTCTGTAGAACCTGTTTTCTCCATTTTTTGTGGGGTGTTTTTTGGGGGATATTCTGATTGCAGTTACCCTTAATGTTATTTCGCCCAATGTTTTGTCCCAGGTGTTCTCTTTAACCCTCCCTCCCCTGTTTGGTTTGCATATTAATTTAATTATAATTTTTAAAATTGTTTTTGCTAAACTTTGGGGCCCAATATCCACATTTTTGTTGTTTGGACTTTATTTTTTCTGATTTTTTTTAAACTTCTTAGCAATGTTTTTCAAACAAATACCAAATAAAAGGGTTAAATCCCTAAAAAGAGCTTGCGGCCGGACGTTGCCGACATGTGTTTTTTTGGAATGAAATAAGCCTGTTACTCATTGCAATTGAAACGCACTCTTCAAATTGCCACATTTGCACTCGCTTTTCTGCCCTCTAAACATACCATAAGTCAGCCGCTGGAGACAGTTTGGAGCGCCAAAATGGCACTAGCGGAAAATTTCAGCCGCAAAAACAATGCGCATCCTATTTTGACAACCATGAATCAGATGGAAGCACGAGGGCGGCTTGGCGCTCCAAAAACGTGTGCAAATTAGTTTTACCATGAAACGACCCTCATGTGTCCGGAGATGTGTCTGGTTTATAGGTAAAGCGGGTAACTGGAAATTAAAGAGGACCAACACCCATTTTACATCAAATGTGTGTTGGTACATGCACGGAGGGGAAAACTGATTGCCAATGATTTACACCAATGCCAAAAGTCAGTACAGGTAACGGAAATTAGAGCTGACTGCAGTGTACTGTATGTATGGGGGGGGGGGTGGAGTATCAGCAATTAGGATGCCCTCCGCACACAGACCAACACTCATTCTGTGTAAAAAGGCTGTTCTACTTTATTTAAGCGAAAACAACCCTCTGATCTGGAGGCCATGTACTCTACATAATTTAATGGAAGATCACTCAAACATATTGCCCCCTGCATCTTGTATAAACAAAAAAATAAATTCATATTTACAGATGTATCTAAACTTACAAGCTAAGGGATGTCATACATAAAAGAGTACAAGTGTCATTCTGATCACTGAAGTTGTCTGGTAAGACACTAGCACAATTTGATGTAAAAGTCCTCTTAGAACTGGTCCTGTTCACTCCTACAGTATATCTATTCTTGCGAGTTTTACCTGTTTAGCTGTATGTCTATGAGGATTCATCATGCGGTCTATCTAACTCCTGAATTCATTCTATACCCGCCATCTATCAGGTGCATCTTCTAACTATAACTCTTGACTCAAACTGCTAACATTTGGGTTGTATTACATAACAATTTAGGTCATTAAATTTCTTTTTGGAGGATGAAGGAAGGGTCCACGTCTAGAGCCGAGAAGAACCAATGAAAGAGTAGTAAGAACAGCAGCAGGAACCGGACAGAAGGAAACGGGAGCAGGTAAAGTCACATTTGTGGAGAGTCACAGAGCAGGCCTATGCTGCACCATTGCTGAGAAGTGTCTGTGCCCAACCAGGGGTAAAATACTTAGTTCTGTCATCTTCTCAAAGGAGAAACTAACACGGAGGTGTATGTCCTTGGTCTTTTCACCAACATGGAAGCCGTTTCTCCTCCTATATGGATACTTCATACTCTCTTGTGTCCTGGAACAATGTACAACAAAATGGTCTGTGAGAAAGGTGGACATCTTTATAAAGCTAGATGAAGGGTGTAGCTCCTATTGGGGTATTTGAAGCCCACACAGGGATGATCATCTGGCCAGTTTCCTGTTGAGTTTTCTAGTAACCCATTTTAGGTTATTGCACCTGTCTGACACCATTTAAGTGTGACTGCACTTTAAATCAGATCAGACCCCCCCCCCATTGAACCTCATAAGCCCTATTCACCTAAACATGCCCCTAGCTATACTACAAACAGCACGTTCAGAGTTGGCCACTGTACAGTGATGCCCTACATTGCAGCACTTTTGGTTACACAACCATCATGACCCTTATTTTCTATAATAACCTTGGCACTGTGGATAAACTGGATTTGGACCTGTTGATGCAAGCTCAGGGGGTGCTGTAGGATTTAGGGTTGGAATCCTGCTACCCTTGCCCAAAGACATTTAATGTGTTCCTATACCCAACAAAGAAGTTTGTTGTCTCCTTCTATCCCCAGCCCAGTGCCCCAACACAGCCTGTGTTTAATTTCTTTAACTAAAGCCTTTGCACGATGTTCATAAAAATACTAACAGGATACAGTCTGATGTTCAAATGGCACTCATGGCTCCCTGGCCATGCAGCAGCACCCCCTGGTGCTTTCCAGTGATTATACATTCAGTTAGACTCAGCTCAGCGCTGTTATCAGTTATAATAACTGCAACAAATCTCGGGCGGCTTCCGGCCCAGCTGCGTCAGGAGCGGTCGCGCCGCTCTCTGTGCGGCGCGCTCCCGGCGCGTGTCCCGGTACGGGCGCGCGCGCGCGCCTGTCAGTTTCTTATGCCCTCCGGCGGCGCTGCGCACAGCGCGCCCGCCGGAGGTAATTAGTATTGGGCCAATGAGCCCTTGTTCTTAGTGAGCATGTGCCCTAATGTCTGTCCGCCTCCCCTGTTCAAACGGGGCAATCAGCCCAGAGTTCCCCAGTTGCACCTATCAGTACACTCCCCCCTCAGCCAATCCAGTCAGTTCCCATCCTATATAGGTTTACACCCTGCAGTTAGTCATTGCCCGTTATAGCGTGCTACTGGGTGCGATTCGGATAGCTTATTTCCTTGTGATTTCTGCCGTGTTTTCGACCATCCCTGATTGCCGCCTGGACCGACCTTGCTTGCTCTTTGACCACGATTCTGCCTGCTCCTCTGTCCCGCGAACTTCTGACCTCCCGTTGTGACCCTTGGCTTGCCCTGACTACTCTTCCGTCTAACCCTTCTGTACCGTGCCTCCTCGGATTGTCCACCTGTGT
Organism: Gastrophryne carolinensis; assembly: GCA_027917425.1. NCBI lineage: Eukaryota > Metazoa > Chordata > Amphibia > Anura > Microhylidae > Gastrophryne > Gastrophryne carolinensis. The sequence goes on from CM051236.1 coordinate 442,099,588, forward strand.
ATGACCCCTGTCCGTTTATTGCTACTCAGTCTAGTCCCTGGATTCATCTGCCTTCCCCTGCATAAGTCAGCATCCTTTGTGCTAACAAGACCTGGGGGCAACCGTGTCCGGTGAGGCGTGTCTAGCGTCCCGGCAAACGGGGGCTTGCTATAGGCGAAGAAAGCAGCGGAGATTGGGGGTTGCTGATTTATTGGAAGGTGGGTGTCTTCGGGACCTGACATTATAACGGGCCGCTTTAAGAAGAATACCTTCTAGATGGAAGAACTGATTCAACAGGTTCAAGCTATGGCCACTGCCATCAACCAGCTGGCTCAACGAGTGGCCACTCAAGAAAGTCGTCAGATGCCTGCGCCAGTGGATCCTAGTCCGGCCATCGAGCTCAAGATTCCTCTCCCGGAAAAATTTTTGGGGGATCGGGCGAAGTTTTCTAATTTCAAGAATTCTTGTGAGCTCTACTTCCGCCTTCGACCCCACGCGTCTGGATCTGAAGCGCAACGTGTTGGCCTGGTCATTTCACTCCTCCAGGGCGACCCACAGACCTGGGCGTTTGGTTTAGCTCCGTCTGATGAAGCCTTGCAGTCGGTCTCTTCATTTTTTTCGGCCATGGAACTACTGTATGCTGACCCAGATCGGGCTGCGACAGCGGATTCTAAATTACGGAACCTGAGACAGGCTAAACGTTCTGCTGAGGAATATTGCGCAGAATTTCGGCGATGGGCTATAGATTCTAAGTGGAATGATCCGGCTTTATGTAGCCAATTTAGGATTGGACTCTCTGACAACATCAAGGACACCTTGGTGAATTATCCTTTGCCTAAAAACCTGGACGAATATATGCAGCTGGCTATCAGGGTGGATCGATGTCTCCGAGAGAGACGCCAGGAAAGAGGCAAGGACCAACCTTGGGGATCCTCACGTCAAGAGCCAAGCTTTAAGGGGGCAGCCGTTTCCTCTCCTTCCTTGTCGCCTGAGGAACCGATGCAGCTTGGTGTTACCCATCTCTCCCAGGCGGAGAAAGTTCGGCGCAGATCCCAAGGCCTCTGCCTCTATTGTGGTAATCCGGGTCATTTTGCCAAGACCTGCCCAAACAAGGCTCCGGTGGCGGGAAACTTCAACGCCTAGATCCTGCAGAGGGACTTCTTCTAGGCGGTCAGGTATCGTTCCCTCCTGATAATCGTGTACTCCTACCCGTTACACTCTCTTGGGGTCCTTCCCGGACTATTGCCTCCGCCTTCATAGATAGTGGAGCGGCTGGCAATTTCCTGGATAGATCCCTAGCCATCACTCTTGGGATTCCGTTAATTCCATTAGAAAGTCCCCTTCGGGTCCTGGCGGTTAACAATAAGCCCATTGAGGGGGGGTTGGTCTCCTACAAGACTCCTTGGGTAAATTTAGTCGTAGGATCTGCCCACTCGGAAGAAATAGAATTTCTGGTTATTGAAAGTCCCGTATCCCCTATTGTTTTAGGATTTCCCTGGTTAAAGGTCCATAACCCAGTGATAGATTGGAGGTCTGGGGATCTGGTGAAGTGGAGTCCTTCATGTCAAAGTCATTGTTTCTCCATATCCCTTAGAACCACACCTATTGTCCTTGATGGTTTACCTCCAGTCTATACAGATTGGGCAGACGTATTTTCGGAAAAATCCGCCGACATTCTTCCACCCCATAGGGCCTACGACTGTCCTATTGAGTTACTCCCAGGTACTATGCCCCCTAGGGGGAAACTATATAATCTCACTAGATCTGAAGAGCAGGCTATGAAAGATTATATCACCGAAAACCTCCAGAAAGGTTTTATCCGTCCTTCCACCTCCCCTGCCGGTGCTGGGTTCTTTTTCGTCGAGAAGAAGGACGGCGGCTTACGCCCCTGTATAGACTATCGAGGGTTAAATAAGGTTACTGTAAAGAATAGGTATCCCCTACCATTAATCAATGACCTTTTTAATCAGGTCTCTGGGGCCCAGGTCTTCTCCAAGTTAGACCTTCGAGGGGCATATAACCTTATTCGCATACGGCAGGGGGATGAATGGAAAACGGCCTTCAATGTAAAAGATGGGCATTATGAATACTTAGTGATGCCATTCGGGTTATGTAATGCTTCTGCAGTGTTTCAAGATTTTGTCAATGACATATTTCGTGATTTTTTGGGTCAGTTTCTCGTGGTCTATTTGGATGACATACTGATTTTTTCCCGCTCCCTGGTGGAGCACCGTCAACATGTCAAAGCGGTGTTGCAGAGATTGCAGGAAAATCGTCTGTATGCTAAAATCTCCAAATGTGTTTTTGAAGTATCTGAAATCCCGTTCCTAGGATTTATAATCTCCAAGCAGGGGTTGGTGATGGATCCTTCCAAGGTTTCTGCTATTTTGGAGTGGGAACAACCTAGAACCCTAAAGGCGCTTCAGAGATTTTTAGGATTTGCAAATTTTTATAGGCAATTTATAAAGGGTTTCTCGTCCATAGTGAGTCCTTTAACAGATCTCACTCGTAAGGGCGCTTTTGTTGAGGAGTGGCCTCCCTCAGCTAAAGACGCCTTTCAAGTGTTAAAAGAGACTTTCACCTCCGCTCCCATTTTGATACATCCCGACACCCGGCTTCCATTTCTATTGGAGGTTTACGCCTCGGAACTGGGAGTAGGAGCTGTTCTTTCTCAGTATGCGGGCAATCCTGAGAAACTACATCCTTGTGCATTCTTCTCTCGGAAATTTTCACCCGCTGAACGCAATTACGATGTTGGGAATAGGGAACTATTGGGTATTAAACTGGCCTTTGAAGAATGGCGTCACTGGCTAGAAGGTTCCCTACACCCTATCACTGTATATACTGATCACAAGAATCTAGAGTACTTAGAGTCCGCCAAGAGACTCAACTCCCGTCAGGGGTGCTGGGCACTCTTCTTTTCTCGATTTAATTTTATTATCACCTATAAGCCGGGGAAGAAGAATGCCAAAGCAGATGCCCTATCCCGTAATTTCGGGGATTGTAAGGACCAGAGCGGTCCTCCAGAATCGATTTTGCCTTTAGGTTGTGTTGTGGCTACTCTTCTCCCTGACTTGTCTAGCTCGTTAATGCCATTTCAAGTTGATTCTCCTCCTGGTAAACCCTCTGATTGTTTATTTGTTCCACCTCATTTGCGTCTGGCTGTTTTACAGGAACTACATGATGCCAAGTCTGCCGGTCACTTAGGCGTTCGGAAGACCTTGGCTATCGCCAAACGTCACGTCTGGTGGCCCACCATCCGACGCGATACTTCCGCCTTTGTCGAAGCATGTCCGGTATGTGCTCGGAGTAAGACCACTCATGGGTCTCCTGCGGGATTATTAGTTCCCTTAGAAATCCCCGCTGAACCATGGTCGCACATATCCATGGATTTTATTGTTGATCTTCCTCCATCACAAGGGAATTCTGTAATTTGGGTGGTGGTGGACCGCTTCAGTAAAATGGCACACTTTATTCCATTGATAAAACTTCCGCCGGCACCGGATTTAGTACAGTTATTCATTAAGCATGTTTTTCGCCTCCATGGTTTACCGCAGAATATTGTTTCAGATCGAGGAGTTCAGTTTGTATCCCGTTTTTGGAAAGCTTTCTGCAATCGTTTAGGTATTAAAGTGTCGCTCTCTACCGCCTATCACCCTCAGTCTAATGGACAGACTGAACGGGTAAATCAATGTTTAGAACAATATCTACGCTGTTTTGTCTCCGATCGCCAAGAACAATGGGCGGAATTCATCGAATTTGCGGAATTCGCCTTTAACAATGCGCCGAGTGAATCTACTAGGTTTTCGCCTTTCTTTTGTAATTACGGTAGAAATCCTAAGGCATCATCTTTTTCTGGTCCTTCCTCCAACTTGCCGGCCTTGGAGGAATGGCTACGAGAAAGGACTAAAGTGTGGTCTGAAATACAGACTAACTTAAAGAAGGCCTCTAGAACTTATAAAATCTTTGCGGACCGACATAGGTCACGTGAACCACCATTTCAGGTGGGTGATTGGGTCTGGGTCTCTACTAGAAATATTGCCCTTCGGCAACCCTCGTCTAAGCTAGGGCCTAAATTTATCGGTCCGTTTCCTATTATAGATAAACTAAGCGACGTTACCTTTAAGGTCCAGTTACCTTCATCCATGAGAATTCCGTCGTCCTTTCATGTTTCTTTGTTAAAATCTGCCAAGAATATTCAGGTGTCGTCTCCTCCTCCGATCATAGTGGAAGATGAGCCTGAATATGAAATTAATAGAATACTCGACGCTCGGGTGCTGCAAAACTCTCTACAGTATTTAATTGATTGGAAGGGTTTTGGTCCTGAGGAAAGGAGTTGGGTACCGGCCAAGGATGTCCATGCCAAAACCCTTATCAATAGGTTTCATCGTGAGAATCCGGATAAGCCTGGTAAGGGTCCTGAGGCCCCTCGTGAAGGGGGGGGTAGTGTCACGATCTCCTCACCTGGCCTACGTTCCCCCGCCGACTCCGGTCCTTGTCTGTTGCAGCCGGCGGCGGGCCGGCGTCGCTCCTGCCCGCCCGCCGCTCGGCTGTCACGAGCAGCCGCTCGGGCGGCTTCCGGCCCAGCTGCGTCGGGAGCGGTCGCGCCGCTCTCTGTGCGGCGCGCTCCCGGCGCGTGTCCCCGTACGCGCGCGCGCGCGCGCGCCTGTCAGTTTCTTATGCCCTCCGGCGGCGCTGCGCACAGCGCGCCCGCCGGAGGTAATTAGTATTGGGCCAATGAGCCCTTGTTCTTAGTGAGCATGTGCCCTAATGTCTGTCCGCCTCCCCTGTTCAAACGGGGCAATCAGCCCAGAGTTCCCCAGTTGCACCTATCAGTACACTCCCCCCTCAGCCAATCCAGTCAGTTCCCATCCTATATAGGTTTACACCCTGCAGTTAGTCATTGCCCGTTATAGCGTGCTACTGGGTGCGATTCGGATAGCTTATTTCCTTGTGATTTCTGCCGTGTTTTCGACCATCCCTGATTGCCGCCTGGACCGACCTTGCTTGCTCTTTGACCACGATTCTGCCTGCTCCTCTGTACCGCGAACTTCTGACCTCCCGTTGTGACCCTTGGCTTGCCCTGACTACTCTTCCGTCTAACCCTTCTGTACCGTGCCTCCTCGGATTGTCCACCTGTGTATGACCCCTGTCCGTTTATTGCTACTCAGTCTAGTCCCTGGATTCATCTGCCTTCCCCTGCATAAGTCAGCATCCTTTGTGCTAACAAGACCTGGGGGCAACCGTGTCCGGTGAGGCATGTCTAGCGTCCCGGCAAACGGGGGCTTGCTATAGGCGAAGAAAGCAGCAGAGATTGGGGGTTGCTGATTTATTGGAAGGTGGGTGTCTTCGGGACCTGACAACTACAAGCTAATCTGCCACACAGACCTTGTGTGTCAGTTTAGCTTCTAAATGAATTAATAATTACTGGAGGGCATGGCCAGGGAGCCATATGGAGCAGCCATTCGAACAGCAGACTGTACTGTTACTGTTGGGCCAAGACTAAAATAAAGAAACACAGGAACGGGCAGTAGGGCATCTTCAGAATCAGGCTGCTTTAAAACTGTGGAAGGTGATAATCTACTGGAGGTGGCATGTAGATTGGAAGAAGTGGTGGGTAACCTGCAGCAATGAGTAAAGCCAAAGGAGAGTCTTCAGCACAGGAGCTCCGGAATAGCAATATTAAAATATAACTTGCATTAAAATTGTATCTCACGCAGGGACCTGTCAGGCCTCCTGGCTATAACCATGGAAAAGGTAGACTTCTGGCAAGAAGTGAGGGCCGGGCGGAGCTCGAGGTGTGGAGCAATGAAATTAAGTTCAGGGGCTGGCCGATAAACAAATACAAATTCCAGGGCTGGCGGCAAACAGACAAAGTCTAATAAACAATTCGGGTTCAGAGACTGGCGGCAAACAGACAAAGTCCAATAAACAATCCGAGTTCAGGGGCTGGCAGCAAACAGGCAAAGCCTGCCCACAATCCAAAGTTCTAACCGTGTAATTGGTCCAAGGGTTAATCCAAGAGCTGATCAGAAAGCAGGCCTGGTTAATACAGTATGACATTCAGTAATTGCAGGAAACAGGAATCACAGCTTCCAGGAACTGAGCTGATAACACAGCAATAAATTCAGGCCAGCTGTCCATTTAAATAGTGCTGTCAATAAAGCTGAGAGGGACGTCTCAGAGCAAGAGTGAAGTCACTTCCTGTCCACTGGCGAAGGAAAACCCGGAAGTAAAAAGCTTAAGCTCTAGGCTTTGTGCACTTGCAGTGTGCTGAACACCAGGTGGCGCTGTTGAGCAGTGCAACAGATGAAGAGCCAGATCTAGTACAAACACCCAAGCGTGCCCGTCTGCGGCTGCGCGCAGACAACAGTGGAGCATTCCTGCGTCTCATAGAAGAGCGAGAAAGGCGAGGAGACTGACAGGACCGACCGTCCCATTTCCAAACCAGGCAGGCAGCGTGTTTTGGGGAAGCACCCCTTTAACAAGCAGCCTCCCTCGAAACGCAATGCCCATCTGGTTTGGGAATGGGATGGTCGATCCCCGTGTGAGATATAATTTTAATGCATATTTAGTAAAAGTTATATTTTAATATTGCTATTCCGGAGCTCTCCTTTGGTTTTACATCTTACTGAATGGGCTCAGCAGTGACCCTTTTTTTGTGCCTAGGAGCAGCCATTTATTTATTTATGGTGGGCTAATTGGAGCTGCATTTCCCCTTGGGGTTTTTTGCTGCAGCAATGACGCAGTGACTGCTAAGTGCGTCAACCTATCCATGCAGCCACAGGACCAATATTGTGTAGTAATTGGCCAACAAGTGAATCAAGCTTTCTGCACCAGCTTCCCTGGAGGCAACCACCGCAAATCCCCAGATTAGCTAATTGTAGGTGTTTATTGTATTCTGATACAGACAGTTATTCCATGCACTACCTTGAGGTCTAAGGACCTTTTATTGGTTTTATGTGGGTTTATATATTTTTATAAATGCAAGATATTTTGATATGATCCTTATCGAAATGTCTTTTTTGGGTTCTGTATCTTTTTAGTGAATTTATGAATTCTGTAAAACAGAAATGACAAACAGCAATAAAATTATTGCTACTTACATTTGTCTCAAATGTTGGATTGTCGAATGCAGACTCCACTGTGACTTGATCATACGGGGGAGAAGAAGAAAGGGGAATGCGGAGCAGAGCTTTTCCCTGTAGCCTGAAGGAGGAGAAAAAGAAGCAAGGGCTTTGCTATATTTGGCCTATTGAGAAACTGTTCACTCTAGGTTGCTGATTACTTACTTGGAGAAATACAGATAGATGGCTGCAATGACAAGAGCCACCATGATAACGGGAACAAAGACAGCCAGCAGGATGTGTGTTCCTTCGATAGGGATCCCCGAGGCCGCTGCTTTCTCCACAGCTGGGTGAAAAGAGGAAAGCAAGGCTCAGTCAATGCATGTAGCTACTGCACACAATGCCCGCTCTCAGCCTGCCACTGACATAGGAGGTGCATTCATCCTCACTGTCAGCTACTGTATTTCAGATAAATGCTTTCTGATTTAAATGTTTATTTCAAAAATACACTAGCAAGGATCAAATCAAGAAATGGCGCATATAAAATGGACACTGCTTTTCTGACGACTGCAAGGCTGCTACAGCACCTAGTATGCCTCATCAGCATGTATTCACCCTTTAGGCCCTATACACACCAGGCCGTTTGCGTCACATCGGATACTCCAACAAGTCACAAACGGCCAGAGACAGCAGCCCATTAAAATAAATGTGCCCTTTTACATCAGTGCTCTGCGGTTTGCAAAGCTTAAAAGTCTATGTGCCTCTATTGCACTTTACTTGGGGTGCGTTGCCATGCTTGGGCCATACTCACCATCACCTCCCAATCCATGCCGCAGTCCTCCCACCGCTGATCCCCCTATCGCTTTCAGGCGCCACTCCAGACAGCTTCTTGGGGACCTTCAGTTCAGCAAGGACTAGCGGACTAGTTCTGCAAGGACTAGTGGAAGGCCCCCAAGAAGTGTCCTCAGCAGTATCTTGAGTTTCTGAGATGACTGCCCTGCCACCGCCACCATTGGGATCTCCTCCTCCTGATGTTGCTGGGATTTCCTCCTGCATCCCATCGCCGGGATCTCCTCCTGCCTCCATCGCTGGGGTCTCCTGCTCCTGCTGGGATCTCTTCCTCCTGTCGCCTTCACTCTGCAGGACGGCATGCACAGCGTAGCACATAATTGTGTGCAGTGCTGTGCTACATCTGTGCATCTCCATAGTGTGTAAGGGGCCTTAACTAGATCAGTCCACAAGGAATAAACAAAACACCAGCCCAAAATTCACCTAATTATCAGTAGGTGTGCAGTAGTCATGTGAAGCAATCTGCAACATACACCAAACCCTTTACAGCCGCACAAAAAAAAAAACTACCGCACCACCTTACAATCTAACTTTAAAGTGCTTAGTGCTGCTCAATTGATAACCTAATAAAATATCCTTTAGGTGGAAAAAAACCTAGAGGGGGAACCCACAACAACAATCATAATCAATGTGATGAGTTTAATTACCAAGGTGCCAGTGCAGTGTCTGTCTCCCGCGTTCTGTGACAACGGAAAAACCCCGTCACTTCATAAGGGCAGAAGTGTCCAACCTTGACACTGCACCTTGGTAATTAAACTCATAACATTAATTTCAATAAAAGATTTTGTACAGTTAGATTGTAAGGTGGTGCGGTAGTTCCTTTGGTGCGGTGGTGGGGGGCTCTCCCCACAGGGTTTGGTGTAGATCAGTCCACAACAATGCAAAATGGTAGATGATTGTATCGCACTGTGGGTGACAGGTGGGACAGGACCACTTCTAGAGTTTTAGTGATCCTGTGTAGGGTCAGCCTTAGGGTAAGTGATGCCCTGTGCAGGATATCAGGAAGGCACCCCCCCAAGAAAAAGATGGAAGGAATGTGGAATCAACATGAAATAGAGGTGGGGATTAGAAAAGAATCAAGAAAAAGGGAAAATGATTATAGATAAATGTGGAAAAAAGACTGGAGAGAAATGGGGGGATTTTGAAAAAAAGAGGGGCCTTCTGGTCTAGCTGAGAGCTCCTGGTGCCCCCTTACAGAGAGGTTGGGATGCCGTCCTGTGGGACCGCACACCCCGCACATCCCAGCGGCAGGGTCCTCAAGTTCCCATCACACACTCTCACCTTATCCAGACTTGACTAAAGTTTGGGAGCTATTGTAGTAAACCACTTACTCTCTACTGTAAAATAACACTGAAAAACAGAAAGTATTCACCAAGCACATACTATCCAAGGAAAACAGGATTAACACCACCCTCAGCAAGAGGGCGGAGCCATGCAAATAATCTCTTAATGCCCGTGATTGCCATTTAAAGTGCTTAGTGCTGAGCATGCAATGCTTGGATATAGCCTCCATTTGTAGACATCGTTTTGGGTATTTGGCCCCCGTCAGCAGAAGGAAAGCAGTTAATTGCTGTATTATTAGTATGAGCCATGTGAATACTTTCTGTTTCAATAAATTTCTCTGTTCCTTTAAGCTTTAAGTAAGGGTATTTGTGTTCTTTTTTTGGACAACTTTATTAAAAAAAGACTTAATGTCGCCATTTTTTTATCTCAGGATGGAAATATATGTGTATGCTGATCGAGCTGGGGGTTACCTAATTTGAGATATCCGCTAGCAAAGGTTAATTTCGAGTCAAAAGTCTATTTTGTATTTTGGTCTGGCTTACACCTTACATGAATATCTTACGCCTAACAATAATATCTATCCAAGGTGGTTCGCTACTGTGTTACACTGCTTACAAGACATACAGGCATTAATTTTTGGTCTTGTGCTAACAAGAGGCAAAAGCCTGAAAATATATTCAATGGCGGTAACAAAAAAACTCTAAAAACAAATAATGTGTAGTCTTGCATGGGAGACACATGTATGTTCAAAACTGGACCAATTTCCCCTGAGAGATCTATTGTGAAAATAATCTTAATATTTAAATTACATATAAACATGCTAGATGGCAAGAGGATGGGGTTGCATGTACATCTTGCGCAAATTTACCACCAAGTTTGTTTGCTTCTACTGTAAGATAATTCTTTTAATGAGGGGAACTCAAACCTAATGGCTGGTCTCACAACGTAGTCTTTGAGGAATAGAAACATTATGTTGATATGATCCAGCACAGGTTGGCTTATAAAACAAGCAGTTAGAGTTCAGTAGTCCTCTACTGTAAAAGAAGAGCAGTACATTTAAACCTGGGGGCACTTTACTAAACGGAATAAATGGTATTTACTCAGTTTAGTAAAGATTTTAATGCAGTGAAACTCTCATTTCACCATCTAGTATGTTTTTGTGGTGTGTGTGTGTGTGTGTGTGTGTGTGTGTGTGTGTGTGTGTGTGTGTGTGTATTGTATGTATATAATGTATTCTACCAGCTGCATTTCCACCCACAAGGGCAGCCCCTTATTTGTCGGAAATGTATAATGGAATGGAAACATATCTAAATCTGAAATTATAAAACAATAATGACAGTCATTTGGCAATCAATCAAAAGAACATTTTCATCTATGGCTCTTTATAGCTATAATCTAATGCACACACATTGGCCACACAATTATTTTGTATATTGTTTTACAAAGCTACTTACCTTCTATACCCTGATTACTGTAAAACTCTTTATATGCAGCTAGTGGAAAAACAGAAAAAGGGCAACTAATTAATAATCTTTTTTTTCAAAGGCAATTCGCACATTTGCTCAGAATAAGCAACATTGGGAAAGAAACAAAAAATGAATTATATATTTTTTTGTATAGGGCCCCAACATTTTCTGGAGAGGAGAGTGCCATATAAATGACCAGGGCCTTTTGTTAGGCCCTGGTCATTTATATGGCACTCTCCTCTCCAGAAAAATCACTAAAAACTCCATATCTTGCACTGGTGAGCAACATGCTAAAAACACATATATACAAGTGGGACTATTGTTTCTTTGTGTATATTAAGGCTGTATTTGAGTACCACATGTTCCAGTAGATCACAATGTTCAGTCTCAGAGGAATACATGGATGATATATATGGCTGTGCCCATAGTCCAAACATTATTTTGTATTATTTTTAAATACACCACTATAAAAAAAATAGTTTTTTTACTTGGACTATCAATAAAGTGTTTGCAGTCCCAGCTGCTTGCTGTCCTGGACTGTTGGTGACTGTTTGGTGGTAGGCAAATGTCTTCCCTAAGTGAGTGCTAACTGAGCGCAAGGCTTTGTCTTATTCCCCAGTCAAAGCCAGGCCTCAATCTCAGCTAACTCCTTAGATACATGTATCACTAAAGGTACATGAGGCTGGGACCCTCAGAACATCCCATGCAACATTAGGCAAATAGACATCCGTGAACAAAGCAGGGGAAGAGCATTTAGATCTTAACTACCTTCTGTTTTAGGTAGCCTCTAGTTTCATTATCAAACATTAGTTGCAGGATTGTTTTTAATCTATTTGGGCTCTCCAGAGCCTACCTAGTTCTCCCTAAATATGCTATGGTTTTTAACAAAATTAAAAAATTCAGTTATCAAGCTAGTAAAGTTTATGCAACTAGTTTTCATTATATCACATTTATTTTTGCTTTTCAAATATCATTTTGCAAGATTTCATTTTGGTTTTGTTATTTTCATTTAAATGTATAATTAATTCATGGATCTACCTTGTAATAGACTGACAGTGATGCCCAGCCTTTGTTTCCAGCTCTGACAATAGTCAAATACTTTAGAGCACTAGTCCCCAACCTGTAGCTCGGGAGTCACATGTGGCTCGCGGACCCTTGCTGTGTGGCTCGCGGACTGCCTGTGGTCAATGACCTGGGCAGACAGAGAAATGTGCCAGTTTACCTGTCCCAGCAGCTTCCAGCATGTTGAAAGCGGTACAGGCAGATAGGCTGGCACATTTCTGCCTGTCCCGCAAGCTACCTTGGACATCACCACAAGGGGGTGCCTTAACATGGTATGGGGTTTACACATGCAGTTGCATGCAAACAAAGGCCTCTGCTTTTCTCTCCCGGTGGCCGCATCCCCCGCTTCCCTCTAACAGGGAGTGTGCCCGCGTGGGGATATCGGGGATGCGGCCGCAGCTCGTGCATGCGCCGTTGGACCAAGAAACAAGGTGAGTGTATGGGGTGACCTGGGGTGTTTCACACAGCGGAGCATCCCAATTTTGGATACCCCAGGGGGAGGGAATCGATTGGCCCGGGAATCTTATAGATTCTCGGGCCAATCACAGTGGGTTTTGGTTCACTTTAACCATTTAACCTTTTTGGAGACTCACATGTGAAGGGGCAAGTATTTTATAGGTGTGGAAATTGTGCCAAATGTGGCTTAAGACCATAGGGTTGATTCAGAGCCCCATTATCGACGTTGTTTTAGAGGTCTTGCAGCCAAACTAAAATCATGCAAAAATTAAAATATATCACACCAAAATTCTTGCAGAAAAAAGAATCTGAATCTGAAAAAGAAGCTGAATCAGATGAGAGGGACAATGGACGAGAAAGGAGCTCTGAATCAACCCCCATATCTTAGTGACGGAATGTGGCTCCCAGTGTAAGGAAGGTTGGGGACCTCTGCTTTAGAGTATTAACTAATTCCAGTTACATTATTCTTTGTCTAAAATTCTGGAAAAGCCTCAATCTTTGTGGAGAGGCTGCAATGATCAGGGCCTGGGCAAACATTGTTTTAGTAGGCCATGGTTGTAGAAGAGTACAGATAATAAATAATTGGAAGCGGTAGCAGATATGGAGACGCTGGGTGATCACTGAAAATACAGCAATATTAGAAGTTGTAGCAGTGTCATCTTTACAAAAACGTTACACTTTTACTGTTACTGGTTTAAAAGATAGATTGGCTTTAACTAATTCAGCAGACAGATAAAAAAAAAGAAAAGGTTACTTACCTTTTGTCCATTGGTGGCAGTCCAGTGGTCAGTAACCCACCTGATGGCTGGATCCAAGCTGCTGCTGCAAGCAATGCATCCCGAACATGTCAACGGGTTTGATGGTGGGTCAGGATCTTGATTCACCATCAATCACAGATCTCTGCCTCTCTATTAATTGCAATGGAGGTAGTGGGCCAAGGCCTGACACTCCCCCCCCCCCTCTATTGTAGTGAATAGAGGGGACATGGCCATGTCCCTGTGACTGATGATGGGCGCGTGGTCTGGCACAGACGAGCCAGTGAATGAAGTTTGCAGTCCCAGACGTGCAGGCTGAGGCAGGGGCTCGGTTCCATCCATCAGGTGAGTTACTGATCGCCAGACTGGCACCAATCAGCTGCTCGGGACAAAAGCTAAGCACCCTTTTGTTTTTTCTCCAGCTGAATTACTTTAATGTCTGCTTCTTAGTAGGCATGTGTACATGGCGTTTCTAGGGAAGGGGGAGCAGGGTGCTCTGGGTGCCAGGGCCATTGTGTATGCAGGGGGGCACCTTTATCCCAGCCAAGCTGTTTGCCACATATGGTTCAGGGCCACTGTTAGTGGTGCTAGTCTTATGCCAAGCCCCTCACCCAAATATATTGTTCTCAATTATGTGGAGGGGACCCTGATTGCTGCTAAGGAAGAGGCACGACATGGCATATACTGGTATAGGACAGCAACACCATAAGATGTGGGTGTGGAGGGGGAGATTTTGTTTTCCTTCGCGCATTGAACGCTATTTTGCCTAGAAACTGCCCTGCATGTGTATTAGGGACATTAGATTGTAAGATTCTTTGATGAACGGGCAGTAGTATTATTTCTTTTAAGCAAAGCAGTGCAGAACATGCTACATGCAGTTCTGAACTCCTATCAGGGCAGTACAGATATGGGACCTATATGGGGCTCAGGCAAAACGAGTTAGTCCCTAGTCCTGGTCCAATGACAATTTAGCTTTATGAGTTGCAGTGGTGTTGCACAAAACACTAAGGGGGTCACTAGGGGTTGACTTAGCATTGGATCTAGAGGTAGTTGGAGGACAAGGTATTCAGGCATTGGATTTGTCTGGAAACAAAAAAGTTTTGATGGTAGCACTTTATATGTTAAATAAATGAATGGCATAAGTGTGGCCCTTAGATTCAGCATCAGTATACACACAATACAAAATCATATACAGTATCAGCTTCTCATCTAGAGTGTTTGTGTGTGTTACAAACATTTTATTATGACTTGACTTTCAAATGCACAGCTAAGCAGGATGCTTAATCATATCCTATTGACGTCAGCTTTTCCATTTAAATTGCATTTCACTGAGTCATTATAGTCACTAAATTTCTCCTGGCAGTTGCTTATAATTCCATGTTACCTTTGCAGATGGGTGGTGAACTGCTCCACTGAGAGGGGTGTCCAGGAATACACTTCACGCTGTGCTCTCCCATCAGCATGTACCCCGTACTGCAAGAAAACCGCACGGCATCCCCTGGCTGGTAGAGTCGTTTCTCGGGCTCCTGGATACCATTTTCAGGTACACCTGGGTTTGTGCATGGCTCATATTTTTCAGCTATAGAAATAGACAAACACCGGAATTATATACCATATAATATCACTTAGCAAACACAGACTCATATATCAAACAAAAATAGAATATGCATGATAAGTAGACAGGAGAAGGAACGTGCAGTAGATGGCTGCATACAGGTCACATATATCAAAAAATAATAAAATGGCTTAAGTCTAATCATAAAATGCAAAAAAAAAATGTTTGTCTGAAGTTTAGTTGGGTGTCATGCCTAATGGACTGGTATTACTGGAAGAACTAGAAGCTGAAGCTGACAAAGCGTCTGTTGAAAGAATTACATGGGGATCAATACCTCAGCTTAGCTGTAAGCCATAGCCAGAGATCAAGAGGGCAAAATTAAAACTCAGGTCACTAAAACAGGTGCTGACACAGGGAGAGGATGGGGTCCCTAGAGTTGTCAATAATTTCCTTAGGTTTAGATCTATACAGTCCTTGAAATGGACCTCTAGTCTAAACTCCAGTGGCGTCCCTCAGGGCATCCTGAATTTAGATGTCCAATGTCCTGAAGATCATTAAATGACTGGAAAATGCACTAGCAGCTATTACAGAGGCTATGAAGACACAACCACACTAGGAATATGAGGTAAGGCATCAATACCAAAATAACAAAGGCATGGGAGCTAGCTGAACTTGAAATACCAACACACCAGGGATAACCTGAAGCTAGGTGACAAAGTTTACAGAGTAAAGCAAGGTGGGAGGAAGGAAGACCTGGGAAAAGGGCAGTGTCAAGCCCCGTGGGACACCCGCCTTCTAGGTAAGTCCACTACCCCAAATCTCTGCTTCTAGCTTTACCTATAGCCTTGCCGGACACGGTTGCCTCCAGGACTTAGTAGCACAAAGGTGTGAACTTACAGGTGTGAAGGCGGATGAACCAGAGGCAAGACTGGGTGACGTCAGGTAAGCCGGGGTCATACACAGGTAATCAGTCCTTACTAAGCACAGCAAAGGGAGAGACAAGATATGAGTCGAAGGTCAAGCCGGTAGGTCACGGGTACGCAGCACAAGGGATGAGACGGGTTCGCGGTCAGGGTACAGGCAGGCGTCGGTCCAGGCGGCAGTCACAGAGTGGTCAAGCAAGACGAGATCGGCAACGGAAATGAACAAGAATCACAGGTACTATCACACCTAGCAGCAAGCTATCATGGGCAATGAGAAGGATGGGAACTTAGTGGATTGGTCGGGGGGAACATTCTGGCTCAATGGCCCAGCTAACAGCCTGTGGGCTGATTGCCCAATACAGGATTAGGGCATTATTCCCACCAGTAATATTAGGGCTCATTGGCCCTTTAACTAATCCGCCGGGGGACGCGCTGTCTGCAGCCCGTGCAGGGAAGCAACGAGCAGAGGAGGAGACGGGCACGCCCGACGCCGCTTGAGCCGGCTGCTGGGTGGAAGGTGTCCCCGCCGGCCTCCCGAGCCTGCCCCGCCCGCGGATGCTGCGGGACCGGACAGGAAATAAGTTTGTCGTGACAGGCAGAGATCAAGAGAGAGACTGACAGGGCAGGGAGAGCAGCCAGAGTACCAAAGCAAAAAGAAAAAGAAAGGAACCGACAAACCCAAGGATAGCAAACGAGCAAGAATACTACAGATACACAGGAAAACACATTTCTTACATTAGGCTTCATATAATATATTAACATAATTTACCCCTTGCCATAAAAAAATAAAAGGCATTGAACATATCATTTTGTAACTTACGGACACACTTAGGTGTGCGGTCACTCCACTTGGGGACACCAGCCTGACGATTGTAGCAGGTGAGTGTTGGGCTCCCAGTCAGGATATATCCTTTGTCACATACGTAACGCACTGTACTACCCACAGGAAACTTGGAATTAGAGAGAATCCTGCGACCATGACTTACATCTCCTGGGTCCGAACAGGACGTCACTAGAGAGATCAAAGGAAGACGTTTGAGTATTTGAAACAAACATTTTATGCCAACTGGCAGCTACAAAACATTTGGATGATGTACTTACCGATCATTACATCATTACAATGACAAAAAGGATGCTGCAGGTATATTTGCCCTGGTCACCACTTTTGGTAATTTGGGGGTATTTTTGTGTGTACACGACCATTGTATGCTTGCACACACATAGGGATTTTCCCTCTACATTCAACCCATCCATGCAACACAAGCAACACAAGCAGTGTACAAGTGAGGACAAATCTTGCTACTAGAAGAGCAATATAGTGATGCCTGCAGGCTATATAAAATTGTAGACTCCCCCCCCCCCCAGGCTCCAATGATTTACTGCATTGCTGCCTACTCGTTTCCTTTAGTCTTGCAGTTAAGTATATAAAGTCCCTATCCAGGCTAATCACCAATAGCTCTGAAACGAGACTACAGCAGCCTACAGGACTATGACGTACCAAGCCTAAGGGTGGGGAGGAAAGAGATTAATTTTTATTAGTCTGGACTGTCTCTTTCATACAATAAACAGTAACACACTGTCATGGGTATTTTTCCATACCAACACCTCAACCTTCACTTAGGGCCTGGGGGCCTAGGGCTCACTTCAGAGCCTGGTGAGAAAACTCACTTTTTAGGAAAAAAAACTGCCAATCACTTTCATTGTCTACTGGGCTTAAATTTTTACCTGGCTCTGAATCAGCCCCAAAGAATATGAATGGCAGTTTTCTCTCCTAAAAAAGAAGTGAGTTGTCTCACCAGGCTCTGAATCAACCCCTTAAAGAAGAACCCTATCTAGAGCCGGCTGCTGGCCTTCCCCTTGGGCATCACAATTCAAGATGGCTGCTGTGTGAACCCCCCCAGGTCGATGTATACAGCCATTCTGGTAATCTGGAGTGTGCTCTTGTCTAAAGAGAAGCTGGAGATGCAGACACCTCCGCTCCCTATCGCTGAGCTCTCTGTCTAATCAGAGTTGTATGCTGGGCATAAAAAAAAAAAAATATATATATATATATATATATATATATATATATACATGTAATGTAAACAGTATTATTATTATTATTATTATTGTTTATTTATATAGCGCCATCATCTTCCGTAGCGCTTTACAAAGTAGTAATTACAGACAGGGTAGAAACATACGGTACATATACTATTTCAGTATATGGTTTTTACATCACAAGAAGGACAGCAGCAGCAGGAGGACCCTGGCATTGGCCCGGGCAGCAGAAGAATCCTGGCATCAATGACAGGAGGATGATCCTGGCATTGGCTGGGGCCAGTGGTGGACTGGCGCCAAAAATCAGCCCCGGATTTTCCAAGCCCCTGGCCGACCCGAGGCATTCCTGCTGAGGCCCCCAACTATTATTCTGGGGCTATAGCATTGGGGGCTAGGGTTTCTTTTCTTGTCGGTACAGGGGGATGAGAGCGAGACTAAGTGGGCAGGGATTGAATGTGGGTGGTAAAAGAAGCAGCCCAACTGGTCCCAAAGTAGTGCGGCCCACCGGGCATTGTCCCGGGTCTCCCTATGGCCAGTCCGCCCTTGGCTGTGGCAGCAGGGGGACCCTGGCATCAATGGCAGCAGGGGGACCCTGGCAATGGTGGGCGAAGCAGGAGGACCTAGCTAAAGAATGCAGGTGCAGGACCCAGAAGTCTGTAGTTGGGCTTTAATCAGGAGAGACTTAAATTATCAGGAGAGACTTAAAGAACTTAATTTGTACAGTCTGGAGGAAAGAAGGGAGAGGGGGGACATGATTGAGACCTTTATATATGTGAAAGTATTCAATAAGGTTCAGGAGGGAAGTGTTTTTAAGAAGAAGCTTAATGATAGAACAAGGGGGCACAACCTGAAGCTAGTCGGGGGGAAGATCAGGAGCAATGTTAGAAAATATTATTTTACAGAAAGAGTAGTAGATGCTTGGAACAAACTTCCAGCAGAGGTAGTTGAAAAATCAACAGTCACTGAATTTAAACATGCCTGAGATAAGCACACATCTATCCTAAGATAAAGAGAACATACAGTATACACATAAGGGCAGACTAGATGGAACGTATGGTCTCCTTCTGCCGTCAACCTTCTATGTTTTCTATGTTTTCTAATCCCTTAAATTGGACGAAAATTCTAAAATGATTTTAGGCCTCTTTAACCACAACAGTTAAAGTGGACCAACACCCACCCCTGATTGGCCGATCAGCTTCCTCCCCGAAATCGGGATGCCCCGCTGTGTGAAACCCCCCCAGAAAGCCCCTAAAAACTTACCTTATCGGCGACGGACAAGCGACGGATAAGCCGCCGCCTCCCGCGTGTCCCTCTAGCAGGGCGCGCACCCGCACCGGCCGTTTGTGAATGGCCAGCAGCGTCCCTATTACAGGGACTGCTTATCCGTCGCTTGTCCGATCGGGGTGCCCCACGGAAGTGGACCAACACCCAGGATAGTGAAAATCCTGGGTGTTGGTCCACTTTAAAGCGTATCAAGCCAAAATGAGGCATGGAGTGCTTTATGACCAGGGACAGGAAATAGCTGGCGGCACCATCCCTGGTTCCCTGTAGCTGTGATTACCTTGTGTGCACAGCTATTCAGATGGGCTGGGGCCCTTCCTAGTCTACAGGCAAACCAGACATGTGGCCAGCAGTCAGGTCACATCAGCCGACATACTTGAGATCCGCCTATAGGCAGTCTAGAAAAAAGCCAGATGGGCTTGGCTTTGGCGGTGGAAAAAATGTTTTTGCCACCCATACCATCTGAGGCACTCAGGCAGGGAGGGTGGGTGGATGGGGGGGGAATAGGGGAACATGAAAAGTGTTTATCTTAAAGAATCCAATACCAGTTTAGGATGCCCTGCTGTGTGAAACCCCCTAAAAGGCCGTTTCACTACCCTGCTCCCGGAGCCCCTTCTGGGGCACGGAACTGCAGCCGCATCCCCGTATAAGTGCCAGGTCTTTCTGAATGTCAGGCACGCCGACAGTGAGACGCGGGCAGGGGATTGTGCAGCGGTGCTCTCTGCTTTAGTTAGCCAAGCGGAATCGAGCAGTGGGCCGCTCAGCCAATCAGTGTGTTCAGTTTCAGGTGCTCCTGTGCCATGGGAACAGCAGGAAGGTGAGTTTCCTGCATGATCCGTAGACATACACACAGTGGGGCATCCCGAATTGGGAAAGTGAAATTCCAGTGTGTTGTTCCTCTTAAAATAGTAAGTTCAGAAGTGACCCCTGGCAGCCGAGTAATGGGGCTGTAAGCAATAGCCAGGCTTACATGGGGCATCTGTAATCGTAAGGTGTAAGAGCAGGGGTGGACTGGCCATAGGGAGACCCAGGACAATGCCCGGTGGGCCGCACTGCTTTGGGTCCAGTTGAGCTGCTGCTTTTAACACCCACATTCAATCCCTGCCCCCCTAGTCTCCCTCTCAGCCCCCTGTACCCAGCCCAACTGTACCTACAAGTCAAGGAACCCAAGCCCCCAATGCTATAGCGCCATCATCCTGAGGGGGGGGGGGGGGGGCGGCTCAGAAGAGATGTCTTGGGCTGGCCAGGGGCTGGTAAAATCCAGGGCTGATTTTTGGCCCCAGCCCACCACTGCGTAAGGGGGTTGGGTCGCTGTAAGAAACACATTTTCTTACTGTCCATGGTAAATCTGACTGATAAAATCTGTCAAAAGCAAATCAAATAAACCTTGTGTTCCAGTTACATAGCTACATTATTATGCTTATATTTTTATTAGTAATGCAACAAAAAAAATATCTATGGCAACATTTCTTTCTATAGAATTGTCCTTCTTTCTGATAGCCAGTAGGGGGAGCTGTGCTCATAAAAAGTAAATGAACAAATTCTCGGTACTTTAACTGTATTCGCAGTGGCAGTAGTTCAACTCTCGAATTGCTTATTAAAACTATGAATGTTTTAACATGACCTTTACATAAACCACCTATTAATATTTTAAAAGCCTGTAAACACACATTACAGTTTGGCTCAAAATAGTTTTCAGAACCTTAACAGATAAATGTAGGAATAATATATCAGAATTTAATATGATTGAAGCAGGGCTGTTGCGGGGTGAGATATTAAAGTGATTCAGCAGCCAAAGATAAAAAAACGAAAGGGTACTTTTTGTCCCCCGTCGCTGACCGGTGCTAGCCCTCTCCCCCCACATCGCCCCAGCCCCGAATTCCATTTACCAGAACTTTCGTGCTCGATCCCGCCACCTGTCACAGGGGTGTGGTCACACCCTCTCTATTCACTACAATGGAGGGGGGATGTTAGGGCTCAGTACATCCTCTCCATTTCAATGAATAGAGAAAGCATGACAGCTCTCCTGCGACTAATGGTGGGTCGCAAGCCATCAATCCCGACCCCATGTTCGGGCCCTGGGCGGTGCGGGAAACACAGGCTGCAACACCAGCTTGGATCCAGTGATCAATTGAGGTTGCTGATTGCCGGACTAGCGCCAATCAGGTTTGGGGGACAAAGTAAGTATATTTATAATCTAAGGAGATTGAAATGATTCATGTGGTCAAAACTCACAGGCCTCTGGTTTTGACCAATTGAACCATTTTTCTCCTTAGATTATAAATATGCATATTTGAGGTTCTGGTCATCCCCAATGAGTGTATAGGGATTAAGGCCATACATGCGAATTCATAGATAGACGGCATAAAGCAGCATTTAATACATATGCCTGTTCCTTTTAGTTTTCCTTTATGACAAAAGGTAAGTAACCTTAAACCAGACCTTCAGCATAATTTAGAAAAAAGCCAGAACCCATAAAAATGTATTCCCCAGCATCTAAAATGAATATACATAACATTTTAGGTTGCTTACTTATTATTCTTTCCCCCACTGGGCTGTAACTCTGTTCAGGACTCTAGGATATGGGCACCGCCATCTTGTGGGTTATGGGGTGGGTTATAGCTGTGCTTTGTACAGACAGAGCAGAGCTGGGGTCAGGAAAAGGACAGCATTCCCAGAATGCAGAGCGGCAGAGTCAGAAGACACTTCCTGTTTGCAGGCAGCCTGAGACTCCATGTGCCACCATCTTGGGTGTTTAAAGGCTCAGAAAATGCAGTAGATGCAGGTAGGATGATTTTTAATGGGGGGAATTTGTATGTACAGAGTTGGGGAAACACATAAGATAGGCTGTTATTTAGGGTGAAGGTCCAGTTTACAGTGGACCAAAACCTACAGCGATTGGCCTGGGAACCTATAAGATTCTTGGGCCGATCGATTCCCTCCCGCTGGGACATCCAAAATCAGGATGCCCTAAAGTGCGAAACCCCCCAGGTCGTCTCATACACTTACCTTGTTTCCCGGTCCAGTGGTGCATGCACGAAATGTGTCCGAATCCCCGCTATCCCTCTAGCAGGGTGCATTTGTGATTGGCCGGCACGGGCATGCTCCCTGTTAGAGGGTAGTGGGGGATATGGCCATCAGCACGCTCGGAGCCGCTGGCCTTAGATGAAGGCTTAGATGACGTGACGTCAACTGCTCTGAGCATGCTGATTGGATGAGCAGCCGTGCATGCGCTGTAGGACCAGGAAGAGGTGTGTTAGCTTTGGCGATTTGGGGGGTTTCACGCAGTGGGGCACCCGCTTTAATGCTGTGCATAGGTGGTGGTCTGTGCAACACAAGTGCATACTTGCCAACTTTCTAGGACAATTTTTGTAATAAAAATTGTTAAAAGCCACAGGTGAAGAACTGTTTGGGCGGCACCGCTTCATCCCGAGTTTCAGAACCAGCCACTATTTTCAAAAGTCAGTTCGACAGAACTGGAGAAAACTGTCTGAATTCCACCCCTGGGAATAGAACAATCTGAGAAAATATCTCAGTTTAGGTGAGTATAAAGTACATGTACCTCGCTACCAAAATGCAAAGCTCCTGTGCTCTCTCTGCCACAGCAATGTAGACAGCTGCATGAATATCGATGCTGAACTCTACACGCCCCTGCACCCCTCCTCAGCCAAAGTAAATGGGCAATGTTAGAAACAAAAATAAAAGTAGAATAAAAGTAGAAGTGGTCCTAGTGTCTCTAAAAAGTACTTTTGGTCTTAGATTGACGGTGAGAAGGGGGCATCCCCGTTTTGGATACCTAGACCTGTGCACACACCCACAAGCACTCCAGTGCAGTTGGCCACTGGTTCGTCAGCTCATGTGACCACTGCCGGCCATGCTAATCAATTTAGTCCGATGTGCTGTCATGTTGGGTAGTGAACCAGCAGCCAGAAACAAGGCAATGCATGTGGGTATGTGCGGTGTGGTATTGAAAATTGGAATGCATTGCCAGTCCAGTCTTCTGTGCCTCATGGCGTTTAGTGCTGGACCATCTTTCAGGCATCAAAACTGATTATTTTCAGTAGAGTAGAAAGAGGGGGTTTGGGATCCCTTGTTCTTCCCCCATGCCTCCCAGTGGCTCTAATGGGTCACTCTTAGGTCTGCGGAAAAGGTCAGTGGACCCCAAATTTACCTTTTATTCACCCACTGTGAGATGTAATTGCTGTAATAGATGTATTTTATTAATTGTTAGTTGTTATAGTTATAGTTGGCGCCATTTTGTTGGATGTTTACAGGGGGTAGCCTGGCGTCGCCATTTAATTTCTTTATCCTTGGACACTAGAGACAATTGTCAAGATGCAGTCTATCAAGTGAGCAATGTACACTGCCTGTATTTGGGATGCCCGCACACTGCCTGCATTTGGGATGCCTGTACACTGTCTGTAATTAGGATGCCCATACACTGCCTGTAATTGGAATGCCGGCACACTGCCTGTAATGTGGGATTCCTGTACACTGCCTGTAATTGGAATGCCGGCACACTGCCTGTAATGTGGGATTCCTGTACACTGCCTGTAATTGGGATGCCTCACACTGCCTGTAATTAGGATACCGCTCACTGCCTGTAATGTGGGATACCGCCTACTGCCTGTAATATGGGATGCTCCTCACTGCCTGTAATGTGGGGTCTGTAATGGTGTGATTGGGGGAATTCTGCATACTGTCTATAATAGCGTGATTGGGAGGGGGTATCTTTGGTTCAGAATATTTTTTTAAAAATTTTTCGCCTCCTTCTGGGTGCGTCTTATAGAGTGGAAAATATGGTAATTACTAGGTTTGTGCTGGCTAGTATGAAGGGGAGAATATTTGTATATTTCACCCTGAGTGCTATTTGGCATAGAAACTGAACCGAGAGATACTCACTTTTTTCTGTTGGTCATTGTTGGTCAGAAACCTCAGTACAAACCTCGGCGGCTGGGTCCTATTTCAGAAAGGAGGCTTTGGAGTATGTGCTGCAGTTTCTGATCCCTAGTCAGAGGCAGACCAGTGGGGATTGGTGATTATCTCCTTATTGTCAGGATGGGTGGTGCAGAGTAAGGGTGGTTAAATGACAAGGGAAAGCCTGTCTCTGCCCCCAGTGTTTACCTCGGTGTATGGCCATTTTGAGCCGATTAGCACCACTGGATTTATGTAAACTGACTTTACTGCTTCATTTTAATTACATTGTTTTGGAATTTCCAGTGGTTAATTGTCTACACAGACCCAATGTGGATGGGCTTCATTAGGTTGGCTGCACTTCCCCTGCTTCTTTCCGCAGAGCATACCTGTAAACTGTCCTGTTCTGAGTGCTGAAGAGACACCATGCAAATGCTGTTGAGAGCCTGTTCACAGAGACCCTTGAGAAAGCTTGAACTTCTGAAAAACAAGCTTCCTGTAAATAGACTGCAGAGCCACTCCAGCACCTCCCATTAGCTTGAAGGCAGCATGGGGAAAGGATGCAAAGTCTGAATCGGGGGCTAATTGGGTGGCCTCTCTGACCCCAGCCTGGTCGCGGTATTCCCAGGACAGCATTAGCTGTTTGTTGAATAATTTTCGTTTTATTTTTGCCAGGAGAGCGAGGTGCTTTAGCAGCAAGTACTACGCTGTGCCTCCTCTGCCGCCTGCTAAATGAGCGGCTCAAGATTGATACATCCAGGCTGTGGGATCAATAAGATTTTACTGTATTTGTCTCCAGTGTGCTCTGAACTTCCTTGTTTTATAAGCCCGGAAATTAGATTTTATTTGGCAGAGTGGCCGCACGCTACAGAGGTGCAGATTGCTAGGCTTTAAAATATCCTGATTTATCTTCTCTTATTCCAGGGATCCTGACCATCTTTAACTCTTATTTAAAGGGCAGAATACAAGTGTGTATGCCATAGCAGAGCTTTAAGAACTTGGGCGTCAATGTACTGAGTCTGCCCCCTCTCTACACATATTTAAGGGACCCTCCTTGAATTGAATGATGAACCAAGTTCACTGCTTATTATTGGGCTCTGCTTGTATTTTGTCATAATTATGGGTTAAACATTGGATCTTCTAGCATTCTGCCATCAGTTATGGGTAAGACAAGGGGGGGAGGGGCACGGGAATTCAATAATGAATTATATTAATGAATGATAAGGAATTAATTATAATAATGAATTATAGAAGTGTTTCAATGAGATTTCATTGAGCATCACCAGTAATCCGGTTATCTCCACCCAAAGTGGGGGGTGTAGGTCAACTTTAAAGAATACCTATACTGTATTCTGCCACTGGGCCAAACTGAGCTCATTTGCAATGCTGGAATCTCAAAATACTGCATACCTGCAGCCTGGTGACTTGGCCATGTCAGGACAAGGCTTTGTATACAGTATAATTATCCTATAAACGGAAATGCTTTGTGCACTGTGGACCAGTGCCGGTTCCAGGTTTATGTGGGCCCTTGTGGGAGGTCAAGTCAGAAGTAATGTCACATTATGCCTCTCTTTAGCTCCACTACCACCAATGTGTCTTCTTTTGCCACTGATCATTTTCCACCATGGACACCAAATCTTCCCGGCAGCCTTCTCCTTTGGTCCACTGCTGCTACTCATCCTTTGCCCCATGTTCCCTTCTTTACTGCCGCCAATCACCCTTCAATCATTACTGCCCTCGCTGCTGCTAAAGAGTCCACAATTGGTGCCAATATTCCTCTGGCACTTGCTGTTTTCCCCACTGTCTACTGCTGTTCATCCTCTGATCTTTGTCACAGTCTGAGCTGCAACCAATTTACTCTATTCCTTACCACCTCCTCCATTGCTGCTTCCATCGTTTACTCGTCCTGAGGCCAGTTATGAGCAGGTCTGCATGGGACACCTGGCTAACCAGTCTGGTGTGTGGGGCCCACCAGAGAATCATTCTATGGCCCATTTCAAGCTTGAAATGCCGGGGGTAGCCCTGCTATGGACCCATTACCTTCCAAGAATAAACATCTACCACACTCAATGTGGCAACTTGGCTTGGAAAAACAGAGGCTTAGGAGGCCATATACTTGCGTGCAATAAAGTGTTTTAGAGAAGATCATGGCACAGTAAATATACAAGTGCTGGTATGAGTTTACATTTGTATAAGGAGCTTTAAAGTGGATCAGAATATGGTATTTTCACTATCCCAGGTTTTGGTCTGTACCCTTGGGACATATTGATTTGGGATGCCCCACTGTGTGAAAGCCTGCCATATACATACCTCATTGGCCTGTTTCCATGGCCCAGATGTGGCTCTTCAACCAGCTTTTTGGCTGTCCAAAATAATAAGCGGCTAAAGAAACTGATAGGGAGCTTAGCAACACTTGTGTTCAGTGTGTGCCGTCCCCTGCATCCCTCTATGTCGGGGTTCCACACAGTGGGGCATCCCAAGTTGGGACCTAGCATCCCTGGTTTTAAGTTCATATGCTTGTAAAATAAAAAATGCCTATACTCACATTACTCTCTGATCAGCGGCCCCAGTTATGAGCGGAAGAATTCTATATCTCCTGCCCTGGAGCCAGAAGGACCGCACATAACTGCTGAAATCAGCTAATTAGAAATGTTTTTATCTTCTGCTTGTCTAGGGGTAAGCTGAGTTTAGCCTGTACAGCCAAAATATTTCTGCTTTGGAATGGGAGGGGGCGGTACATACTTGTTTGCATTCGCTGTTCAATCTTACAGATGGAGTGGGGCATATGGGAACCCACTTCAAGGAGAGTACACTATGGGGTGGTCCAGGGGTCTGGACCCCCACAGCCCTGGTTAAACACAGCATGGTTGCATCTGCCTTTTGGTGATGCTGAGCAGCAAAGATCAGCCAGGCAATGGCTATTTAACAAGTGACAGCAACACTCAAAGGAAAACAGTGATGGAAAAGAGGAGGTGGGTGAGGAGGAATGGGAGATTCAAGTTCATGGAACTCAGGACACACCTCAGGAAGCAGGAGGAGGAATGGGTTGTCAAGGTTCAGGGCAGAAGATGAGGGGAGTGAGCGTCTGGCCACAAAAGGAACAGCAGCAGTAGAGCTGGAGCACCCATGTCTTGCAATATTCCTTTTGATGTTCTTGCAGTCACATCCTTATGCTCATCACTAGCTGGGGAATGCAGTAGCCACACCCTGTACCAGACCTTCATCCTCAGATAAAATTCCTGGTCTTCCACTACCCACTTCCTCCTGGATTAGCGGCAGGTGCTACTAGGGGAGCTGTCACACTGGGCATGATTGACAGCCAATCACCGGTCATGCTGCTCTGGCAGACTAATTCTAATGCTAGTGCAGCAGCTTCTTCACTGAAGGTGGTGCTGTGCAACACCAAACTATCTCCAGGGATCACGTGCATGGCGCTTTGCCTGGTAGTGATTTTTTTATTTAAAGAGGACCTTCACCCTGAATAAGAGCCTATCTTGTATGTTTCCCTCACACCCTACATACAAATTGCCCATATTAAAAACCATCCTACCTGTACCTATTGCATTTTTTAACCTTTTAACATCCAAGATGGTGGCCCATGAAGTCATAAAGTGTCTTCTGAATATGCTGCTCTGCATTCTGGGATTGCTGTCCTTTTACTGACCTCAGCTCTGCTCTGTCTGTGCAAAGCACAGCTATAACCCAACACTCTGCACTTTTCACCCCTCTCCTCTGCTCAATATGTGATGCTTCTGAGGCAAGATGGAGGCACCTTGTAGAGTCCTGAACAGAGCTGAAGCCCAGTGGGGGAAAGAATAATAAGTAAGTGACTAAAAACGTAAAATGTATTAATTTTAGATGCTGGGGAATAGTTTAAGAGTTTGGGACTTTTCATTAAATGATGCTGAAGATCCAGTTTAATACCCCCAAATTGGGCTCATTGGGGTTGATGGGAGGGGGTGCACAGCTTCCTGGACAGATTCTAATGAGCCCTATCTTTTTCTCCCCAACTCCAATCAGTGGCCAGTTTCCTGGCATGAGATTTCTCTTGCAGTTTTGCAGGTGGCGACATTGTGTTTCATGAGTGACAATGATGCACCCTTATCACAGCTAAAGAGATGGGCCTTGGTTTGGCAACCTAAACACCGTGTCCTGACACCCCAACCGCAAGCAGATACCTATTCCCTTCGGGGTCTTCGCTGGTCAGAATTCTGTAATATAGAAATATAGATAATAGATCTAGAAATAGATCTTGCACAACGCTGAGAGAACCATGTAGTAACATTGCAAAATCTGGCGTCAGCATAAAGCAAGGACGTGATTGCACACAGTCTTGCCTGGAAAGTTCCTCCTTAATTTAACACAAGAAAAACATTTTTTCAATTACCGGGCTGTGTAATAATGCTACTGTGTCTTAACGTATCAGACCTGTTCCGCATCCCCATCACAAATTTTCCAGCAGCTGAGAACAGACTGTCTCTGCTCTGGCAGATTCATGGTTGAGATTAATAGAGAGTGAAGTACAGAAATGCACTATTTGATACATGCCCTTATTGGTTTTGTCATGTTCTCCCTCCCTAACTCATTCTGTTTGCAATTGTAACAAGAAAAAAAAATGTGTAATAATCCAGCGGCTTTTCTAGTTTCACATACTCGCTGTAGATTACACAGATGGCTGAGCTGTGAGCTACAATACTATTGTTCGGGCTTATGAAAATGGGGATTTGTAAGCTCAGTTTATTTGGGCAGCAATGCAGCAGCTCATTAGGAAGCCATTTGCTGTCAGTGCTGTTCCAGCCTAACCAAACTGAGTGCTCTTATCTCAGTGTTGCCAGTCTAGGATGTGTTGGAGATGGAGGGACAAACAAGTCGATGGCTGCCGCACTGCTACCACATATTCAATAAGTCTATATTAGTATGGGTGCACGGTTAGCGGAGACACCGCAGAGCCAAAGTAGCGCAAAGACCAGCACACCAGAAGATCTTGCAGATCAAACAATTATATTAATCTAACAAATGGTTACATAGTCATAGTCGGCGTTTCGGGGGTTGAGCGGAGACCCCCTTCATCAGGGCAAGAATCAAAAAAGATTTTTGTCCTGATGAAGGGGGTCTCCACTTAACCCCCAAACTGTCGACTATGACTAAATGCAACCATTTGTTGGATTAATATAATTGTTTGATCTGGAAGATCTTCTGGTGTGCTGGTGTTTGTTCTACTTTGTTGACGGAGGGTCAAAGTTTACTGACCAAGCCAGCTGGTAACAGAACCTCTTGTGCTCACAGCCCAGCCCAGTGCAACACCCGTACTGCAACCACTTGCTCCCCCCCATCTAGGGTACCAAAAGCTACTCTAAACACTGTAGAAACCTGGATGAGCACTGTGACTGGCAGTATATAATTGGGAAAACAGATAGGCAGCAAAACCATATATATTTGGGGGGGCATATATGGCCATTTTATGCTTGCTTCCCCCGCATTTAAACCGGACCAACAGCCTGGCACAGTTGGAAAAGAAAGGTAGCAGCCATTTTGGAGCTTCCTCTCCCAGCATCTGCCTGGATTCAACTGACATAACTGACAATGCACAGTAACAGGAAGCCCAGCAGCACTTCCTGTTTGCAGGTGGCCTGCAAATGCAAGAGCTGTCATTTTGTTTCTAAATTTTACTATAACACGAGTTAGAAAAATGTAAATGAATTTTTATGTGCTGCTGGGGAGGGAAGCATATGAGCACTGTTTGTTGTGTTGATCTGGTTTAAGTCATTTATGACTGCTGGTCCGCTTTAACCCATCTGTGCAGTGAGTGTACACATGCCCAGAGTGGTGGGCTGCTATAATTATAGCGCCCTGGGAGCAGTTGGGGGGGGGGGGGGTTAAGGGCCTTGCTCAAGAGCACCTCAGTCATGTCCCATGGCTGAAATCAAACTGACACCCTCCAGTCATAGGGCCACTTCCCTACCTCTATGCAGTGACTGCTGCTTAATGACTTGGATGACTGATGGTGTGTTGAGCCAGGAGACATTTCACCAGAGAGCTATTCTCTATGCCAGTTGGCTAGTATTTTATAAAGCTCTCAGAATATCAATAAAGAAAGGGAATAGGTTTCCCTAAGCTGACCAGATGTCCTGCTTTTGGTGGGAAAGTTTCACTTTTGGGGCACTGTGTCCCAATGGCTCCCTGAAAACTCTGGGAACACCTAAATGTCCCAAATTGCTGACATAATAGGGACTACTGTCCCACCAAATATAAGATGCAGAAGGTTTAGGGCAGTTTAGAAATGCTCTGACTCTTTTGCTGAATGGTGGTAATGGACTTCATGGATTGGCTGCTCATTGGCTACCTAGATATATAAGTTGCATAGAATACTGTGCATAATTGTTCATCTTAAACCAGACCAACCCATTTTTCTTTAATGGGTGCTGGTCCCGCAGAGAGCCAATCAAACAAGTTGGGGGGCATCCAGAATGCTGGAGTTGCCCCCGCACATAACCCCCCAGAACACCCATAATTCTCACCTTCACTATGAGCCAGCGCTGGGAAAGGAGCCCTGTGATTGGCCGCAGGGCGGTCACGTGGGCCATGGGCTTGTCCTCTGTGCCAGCCATCGGAACGACCTGCCCCTGTAACTGCCCACCGGCCAATTACGGCCATACTTACGACATTCTGGGGGGGAGACTCCAGCATTCTGGATGCCCCCCCTGAGCTTGTTTTGATTAGCTGTCTATGGGACCAACACCCATTAATGGAAAAAACGGGTGTTGGTCCGGTTTAAGTATGTTAATAAGCCACAACCCTCAACCACACCCTTACCACGTCCATCATCCACAAACTGGTTTAGGCTGCCCACTTAGAGCCCCCCAAAAATGGTCAGTTTACATTGCCCCCACACCACTGATAGGCCTCCACTTGCTTGCCTATGTTCCTGTCCGGTCTTGTTGTTCATCATCTCTATTTTTCATACCCAGTGCACACATAGATTAGATGCACGCTGACTTCATCATGGTAATAGATTGTGAAGGGGCACTCGAACGGACAGCTCAGCGCAGATTTCCAGCTCAGCCTTGCTGTACAGAGATAAAAGGAAACTTGCTGAAGTGATGAAAGGGTACATGCAGGTGAAGTGAAGGGAAGACATCCAACACTGCAGCTAATTAAGCTCTCATTTAACATCAACAGATACACTGATTTGGATCAATCAGCATGTCTCGCTTTCTCTAAATAAGCATGAGCAGGGGTCTGAGTCTCAGCATACTCAGACGCAGCCGCACAATATGGTGCTGATTTTCCTGCAACATAATGACAAGGTGACAATAGCTGGTAGAGCTCACAGACTATGAGAGCTGATGGCGGCGCTACGACGCTGATGAGAACCTGGGCACGACTACACGGAGATTACACATTTGCTGGGGGAAATTAAAGCTACACTCTTGTTATGAACCTGAACAATATGATTTTAAATACACACAATTCCTGGAAGCTAGCTCCCACACTCACAAATCCCAATGGCTGCTTGTATCCACAAGCATCTGATGAGGGTGGGGTGGGGTAGGCATGTGGAATTGCAGTTTTAGGCAAGAATGTTTTCAAAAATTATGAAGATAGTGATAATAGTTTTTTTTTATTTGATCAATTAAAAAATGAACAATGACAAACTGAAAGAAATTTAAATCAAGAGGCTGATTCACTACTAGCGCCAGGTATTGCCAGATGAACGCCTATATAGCGACGCTTAGAGCGACTGCTAGTAGACGCTGTAAGCGGATATTGGGCGCTGTAACAGAGCGTCTCAGTCACTGTAGTAACCTGGCCGGCATTAATGAATGTGATGTGTGTTGGGTGCTCTAACAACACCACAGTGCTGCAGCGAGCGACAGGTAGCGCCAGCTCAGTGCGACCGACTCTCAGAGCTCCACACCATATTTAACAAAAAACTACACATACACAGCGTCGGTGCTCTAAAGCTGGGGGCTGTAGCATAGAGAGCCAGACATGTGATCAAAGTTTGTTTGTGAACACATATCCACCAGTAACATAGCAAAAACACATGGAATGACATTGTTTTAACACTGTGACATTAACACTTTAGTGCCAGACCTGTAATGACAATTCTGCATAAAAATATAAAAAGTCAAAAAAATTTATAAAAGTGTGGTCACACAATGATTTGAGCAAAAAAATAGCCAAACACGCTATTTATACACAATTAATGAAACCCCATTGAAATGTATGGGAGAGCGCTACAGAGGGACAGGTACTACATAGCGTTCCTGAGCCTAGAGCGCCGGTGCTATAAGCTGAGCCGCCTGTATTAATACATGTGACGCTACATGCCGCTGTTAGAGGTGCTCACCAGATTCGCTCTCTTAAATGTGGTTTTGCGTACGGCGCCCAGCGTTCACCAGATGCTGCCTGCTGCTACGAAGCACTACCTGGCACTATCTGTTCTTAAATAACCCCCCAAATCAATATTTAGTGGGATCACCATTTGCATGAGTTTCCTAGGCACAATTGCATGCATTTTTTGCATCTCAGCTGGGCAAACCTCTTTTAGACCTAACCACAGACCCTCAAATCCCGCTGTCTCCTCATGTAATCATGGGCAGACTTGATGATGTTGAGATCAAGCCTCTGTGGGAACAATATCAATTCTCCACTTTTTGTACGCTAAAGATAGTTCTTTATGACATTGTATATTTGTGGGTTGTTGTCCTACAGCAGAATACATTTTTCGATTCGACGCCTTGATGACAATATCGAATAATGGATCTGCCTTTATTTCTCAGCATTGAGGAATTACTAATCCCAACCAAATTGCCAACTCAGCTTGCTGAAGTGCAGAACAAAATTAGCAAGGAACCTCCACCAGGCTTCACAATATTGTGCCAATCTCCTGTTTCAGCCAAATATTCAACATTTGGAGTGCAGTGCACCTGCTGCCAATATTCTGCACCCCAGCTCCTAGGCTTTCAGGCAAAGTTGAGTTGCTTGGCTTTCTTTCCACATGAAAGGTATAGCTATTTGGATTTATTTCATATAACACATATTAAAAAAAATAAAGAGAATCCATATTAGTTTTTAAAAACAGTTTAAGGCAACTAGTTACACACTGACAATAAGCTGCAAGCCACGTCTGGTGAACGCCGGGCGCTGTATGCAAAACCACATTTATGAAATTTAATCTGGTGAGCGACTCTAACAGCGCCATGTAGCGTCCGATGTATTATTACAGACGGCTCAGCGTATAGCGTCGGCGCTCTAACTTCCAGAACGCCAGGTAA
Source organism: Gastrophryne carolinensis (assembly GCA_027917425.1). Lineage (NCBI taxonomy): Eukaryota > Metazoa > Chordata > Amphibia > Anura > Microhylidae > Gastrophryne > Gastrophryne carolinensis. Next base: position 442,132,500 of record CM051236.1, read on the forward strand.
TACCTTTCGCTCAGTGTCGCTCTCCGATTCATTCATTCATTTGCTTGTGTTTAGACAGCGTGTTTGACAATTTTTTTTTTTTTGCTCAAATCATTGTGTGACCTCTCCTGGCTGCAAAGAAACACTTTTAGCAACTTTGACTTTTTATATTTTTATGCAGAATTGTCATTACAGATCTGGCACTAAAGTGTTAACGTCACAGTGTTAAAACAATGTCATTCCATGTGTTTTCGCTTTGTTACTGGTGTATATGTGTTCAAAAACAGACTTTAATCACACAGTGTCTGGCACTCTATGCTATAGTGACCAGATTTAGAGCGCCGATGCAGTTCAAGGGTCAGGAGAGATCAGCGGGCTGGGATGTGGGCTTGAATCCAGGGATCTGGTGGGTTGCTGATCGCCAGACTAGCACAAATCTGCTGCGGGGGACAAAATTAAAGTAACCTTTTGTTTTTTGTTTGGGTCTTCAATCACTTATAAGTATATATCATCAGCCTAGCACAAACAACTAGGGATGAGCGAACCGGTTCGGACGAACCGGAATTCGCTCCGAATTTCAGGGAAAATTCGATTCGGCACGAACCCGAATTTTTTTGGGTTCGTGCCGATCGAATTTTCCCTGAAATAATAAAAAAAAAATGCTGGCATGGTGGGAGCCGGCATTTTTTTAAAAAGCAAACACTTACCTGCATGGTCGGAGCGTGGAGGCTGGCGCCGCTCTCAGGCGCCCTCTGATGACGCGTCCTCTGATGACAGCTGAGAGCGGCGCCGGCCTCCACGTTCTGACCATGCAGGTAAGTGTTTGCTTTTTAAAAAAATGCCGGCATGGTGGGAGCGGGCAGGCCGGCTGCGCTGTCAGCGGGCCGGCGGCGGCCCACTGACAGCGTAGCCGGCCTGCCCGCTGCCACCATGCCGGCATTTTTTTTTTCAGATGAGCGATTCGTGAAAGTTCGATTCGGGCGAACTCGAATTTCTTGGGGAAATTCGGCGAATCGCCCGAATCGAACTTTCAAGAAGTTCGCTCATCTCTACAAACAACCTTAAAATGTCTGAGAAGATAGTAAAGATTAGAGATGTCACCATTTTTCTGTATCCTTACTGATTTCTGCCTAATGAGGAGTACAATACTGTGTCGTAATTAAAATGCATTGCCCTCTGAATAAGAATGAATGAATAATGTAATTAAAATTAAATATAGCTAAAGCAGTGCTATGATCTTGGTCTAACCTCTAAAAAGATTAAATAATGAGTTCCACCAGACCAGAGTCGGGGACTCCTTTGATGCAATTTTCTGCTACAGGAAAGAATCAGTAAGGCAGAGCTGTGCGAGCATGGAGGAGGAACAAATGAAACAGAGGTGAAAAGCATATTTTCCCTTAGACGAGACCAATTAAAGCTCTCAGGAAGCCTAATTAGCCAGTAGATTTTTTTTTTTCATCACAACTTCATTTGGGCCTTTTCTACAGATTTCTACTGGCTGATACACAGTTCTGGAAGCTTTAGCAAATTATTGGACGGTGGCGTGGGTCATTGTTTTCCTGTTGTGGGTGGTTTCCTATTAGTAATCATGTAATACTAAATTTAAATCAAAATATGTTTTCAATCAGTATCAATTCATGGCTGTATAATTGCCTCAGTCAGGTGTTGTGACAGGAGGAAATGAATCATACTGGCTGAGATATCAATCCATCAGTCTGTCGCACTTTCATTGAATGCCTAAACAGCTCTGCCAAAGGGCTTAACTAAGCTGGAGCACAGATGGGAAACTCTGTGAAAGTGGAAACAAGGAATGACACAAGTAAGATCTAACTTCTAAAACTGACAACAGATAGTAAAAAAAGTCTTTTTAAATATATTTGGTTTAGGCTGTCTTTAGATGGGCCGTTCTCTTCAAGCGAAAGACATGGGAACTCATCTGCCCCAGGGGTCTCACATTTCCCCGAGGCTTCCCACAGTGCCTACTTTTATGATTCATGTCAAAGAACTCATCTGATGCCCATCATTTTAAGCTGCACATAAGGAGTAGCATGGAAAATCTTGATTCTATCTATCTATGGCTAGACAGACATTAAAAATTGGGTATATTGCCACAGCAAAATAATTTATTATAATAATTGGTCTTTACATTTCACTCAAAGCACCAAACATTAGGGTTTAAAATTAAATGCCTTATAAGTGCTGGCAAAGCTCACTAGCAGATATGATAATCCAAATAATATGCATCCCATAACCCCTAGATAAAGACTCTGAAGGTGAGTACAGTATAATTTATATGTATTCAAACAAAACGAAAGCCTAGCTACGCCTCTGATGAGGATCTCAGTGGCTATGCCTGGTTTATTGGCTGGTAGCCTGGGGGGGGGGGGGGGGCAGACGACACACATGCAAAAACGTTTTAAATCTGCAAATTTACATGTATTTGGGTTGCACACAATAGACTTCTATTGGGCTGAGTCTAGGCTTGGCATACATGCGGTTGCAGCCTAGGCAAGATTGCAAGAAGTAAGCTACTGCTCTCCAGAAAGTAACTGTCCAGCTGCAGTTTGCTAAAGATCACCTGAACAAGCCAGAAAGCTTTTTTTCGGAACAATGTTTGGTGGTGTTGACACCAAGATGAGACCATTTTTTTTAGGTCCTGGCCTAGTGGTAAGGAAGCCATTTTGTGACTAAAAGGTTGCGGTTTCCATTCCTGGCCGAGACATGACTAAAGTTCTCTTGAGCAAGGCACCTAACTGCTCCCCAGGCACTATGGTTAGGGCAGCCAACAATGGTCATTGGTACAAAATAAAAATAAAGCTTTTTGATTTAAATGAGAAGCTTTATATTTGGGGAACGTAAAACACTGCTTTCCAGCATAGAAACCTTATCCTATCTGTGAAACATGATGCTGTTAGTATCAAAGTTTGTGGCCGTTTTGCTGCATCTGGGCCAGGAAGGCTTGCCATCATTGATGGAAACATACATTCTAAATCGTACCAGCAAATTCTAAAGGAAAATGTCATGATATGAGAATCCATGAGTTAATCAGTAAGACAGTGACGCTAGCACCTAAGTAGTTCTACAAAAAACAGTTAAAGAGTTATAATTTTAATGGATGGGTCCAAATTCTGACCGTAATGCAACAGAAATTTTAGGAAAGCACCTGCAGAGAGCAGTTCTTGAGAGGAAACCCACCAGTGTAACAGGGTTGAAGCTGTTGGAAGGAATGGACTAAACTTACTCATAGATGAATCAACATTTAGATGCAGTTGTTCCTGCACAAGGGGGTGCATCCCTGGCTCCCTAGACCTGTGCTGAAGGGCATGGGGGCTGCTGTCCTGGCATGGCTGAAGGCTGCCCCTTCAGTTTCTGGGCCATGGGGACCAGGGTCGTAGCTAGAGGAGCAGAAGGGGCACATGCCCTGGGTGCAGCAGGTCACGGGGGGCACGAGAGGGGGGGCCTGAGCAGGGGTGGGGGAAGCCATTTCAAATTGTTGCCCTGGGTGCTAGAAACCCTAACTATGCCTCTGAGTGGCTATGCCTGGTTTATCGGCTGGTAGTCTGGGGGGGGGGGGGGGGGCAGATGACACACATACAAAAACATTTAAAATCTACAAATGTACATGTATTTGGGTTGCACACAATAGACTTCTATGGGGCTAGGCTTGACATACATGCAGTTGCAGCCTAGGCAAGATTGCAAGGAGTAAGCCGATGCTTTCCAGAAAGTAACTGTCCACCTGAAGTTTGCTAAAGATCGCCTGAACAAGCCAGAAAGCTTTTTCGCGTTTGGTGGTGTTGACACCAAAATGAGACTATTTTTTTAAGACTTGGCCTAGTGGTAAGGAAGCCATCTTGTGACTGAAGGGTTGCAGTTTCCATTCCTGGCAGAGACATGACTGAAGTTCTCTTGAGCAAGGCACCTAACTGCTCCCCAGGCACTATGGTTAGGGCAGCCAACAATGGTCATTGGTACACAATTAAAATAAAGCTTTTTGGTTTAAATAAGAAGTTTTAGATTTGGGGAAAGAAAAACACTGCTTTCCAGCATAGAAACCTTATCCTATCTGTGAAACATGGTGCTTAGTATCAAAGTTTGTGGCCGTTTTGCTGCATCTGGGCCAGGAAGGCTTGCCTTCATTGATGGGAACATACATTCTAAATTGTACGTCATGACATTAAAATTCACAAGTTAATCAGTAAGACAGTGATGCTAAGCACTCAAGTCTTTCTTAAAAAAACAGTTAAAGAGTTGTAATTTTAATGGATGGGTTCAAATTCTGACCTTAATCCAACAGAAATGTTGGAAAAGCACCTGCAGATAGCAGCTCTTGAGAGGAAACCCACCAGTGTAACAGGGTTGAAGCTGTTTTGCAGGGAGGAATGTCTAAACTTACTCCAAGATGAATCAACATTTAGATTCACTTGTTCCTGCACAAGGGGATCATACCAAATAATGAAAGCTAAGTTCAGATACTTACAGAAAAGTGATTATTTTTCCTAATAAATAAACCAGGTCTAATATTTTAGACTCATTTGTTTGATTTGGTTTTCTTTAGCTAGTTTGTACATATCTGAGGGGCGTTTTCGGTGAGGTTTCTGCAAAAATATTCTGAAGGGTTCACAAACTTTCAAGCACTATTGTATATAAAGCAATGTGTCTGTTCTGGGCTCTGCCCTGCACACTTTTACAAGGACATCTTAGCATTTCTTCTCCATATTGTGTGCTTGGTCCTGACAGATTCCCTTATAAAGCACAGTGTTTGTAACTGATCTGTGCTTTCTTTTTGAGGTTTAGCTATATGACCAACTTTTATAGCTTCCTACATTAGTGAAACAGAGCCAGAACCCAAAGGTCTGTGGCCTACTATAGGTTATATTTGGTGTTCAAGCACATTTAGTGCTCGAGCCCCCATTTGTTCAGGTCAGAAACACTCTTGACTGCCTCCTCCCAGCATTAAAACCCAGCATTAAAAAATAAAATGCCTCCCAAAATGCCTGCACAAATTAGCAGCCATTCAGAAACAAATCCCCTTCAGCCCCCCCCCCCCCCCAATGTAATATGCAGAATATGTGGATCACTCAGAATTGCTCGTTAGGGGACATTAAATCACAAAGGGTACAGATTGTGGGCTTAAAATTGATTTCTGTGTACCTTTAAAGCCTTTTAACCAGTCCTATTAGCTGCATGCTTCCTGTAAGCTCAGTGTTTAAGGCTTCACTGCCACAGTGGATCATGGATGACACTTTCATCACTTAATCACTGTAGCAGCCAGCCATTAGTTGACCCGTCATCCACTGTGCTGCTGAAGCCATGGTGGGCACATCTACAAGGACAGGCTTCCTAGGGAAATAGATGCCTTTTTATTTAATATATAGTGTTGGTTGGTTATAGTTATAACTTTAACCGCAAAGTTCATGTTCATACTGAATTTGGCAAGTTTGTTTCCCAAGCCTGAACACAGACTTCAGCCAGAAGCTCGTGTTCGAGTTTGGCATTTGGCCTGAACTCTGAAAAGCTCATTGACGGGGAGCTTAATCAACCAGCTTTTTCTGAGCAGAATGTGCAACTGTAAGTGCTGTAACTCAGATGAGCCCCACGAACCGGTCCCTGCCTTTGTTGCATTCACTTTTCTGTGGCCCCATCATAGACCATTTGCAAGCTGGTACAATGGAAGCAAGAACCAAATCATGGGGCTCAGATGAGCTACAGACTGCTTCCAGCTGCACACTCTGAACCCCCCACACCCGGCATCACCTTTTTTTTTTAGTTTGGGTCACCATTGATTTTTAATGGGGACCACGGTTTGGGTTTGGCTCGGCAAGTTCTGATGCCCAAAGCAAACTTTTGTTTAAAGTTTGGCTGAACTTGCCAAACCCGAACTATAGGCGGTTCACTCAACCCTATTCATATACCGAATTGGGGTAGTGGTAAGAGAAGTAATGGGAGTGGGGTTTAGTATTAAAGTATAAGTCTGCATTGAGATGGTAAATATTTATTGACAGTAAGGATTGCATACATATTGCAGAGTATTTTCTCTTATGTTATTACAAATACTAAGTGCAAAAAACTAGAAAGAGAACCGAGATTTGAACACACTTAATAAAATTTAAGGTCATTTGTATGTGTAAAATATCAGTTATTATAGGTTTCCATCCCGGAAAAAAGTATTAAAGTTACCTCTTACCCCTTTCACATGAGGGCAGATCTCCACTCCACGTGAGGTCCCACTGACACATGAGAAGCTCTGTTCCTGCAATCTCATAACCAGGATAGCACTGGTAGGTCACAACTGTGCCATGGACAAGCTCAGACTGAGACGTGGTTTTCCAGCCATTAGGAATCTCCGGTAATTCTGGACAGGTATCATTCCTTTGCACCTCTTAGAAGAAGCCGCCAAAAAGTAAGAACTCAAGTTACTATGTGCATTTCACTTATATATGTACTGAATAAAGATGTTTGAGGGTGTATAGATTATTTTAAAGTTTAATGTAAGCAGTAAGTACAAAAAATGACTCACCAAAAAAGTTAATAATAAAACCTTGCTGATATCCAAACACATTGCTGCCTGGATCTGTCTGGAACTGGACAATAACATCTGCCATTGATGTATAGAGCTTGAAATGACTGTGTTTCCCTGTATACCGGCCTAAGACACGGGCTGTCAAGTCATCACCATCGAAAAAAGTCAGAACGTCATTCTTGTCAATGTTCAGCCTAAAGGAAATGAAGCAAAGAAAAACCCACGATTTAGAGAAAAGAGAAATCTTTATAGATCAAGCCATACACCATCTATATCAGTGTTTCTCAGTCTTCTTAGCGTGAGGTTTTTTTTTTTAAATTACTGTCCTATTTAAATCCCTTTTTTTATTTTGCATATGGTGGAGTGCCTAACGTCAATGTTTCCATGAAGAAATGTATTTTATTGTATCAGCTCACTGCTGGGGATTACATATACTGGATGATGCCTCCACCCACTGCCAGTCCTTGGTGTAGGGGTACCCTAGCAATTTTGTATCATTTTTATTGTTGCTGTTAATATTAGATAATAATCTACTTAGAATTAAAGTAATTCATTTTTTTTGTTTTTTTTTATCATTCCAATGTTTGATCTTATCAAAGGTTTATGTACACAGTCTTGGAGGTAATCCATTTGAGTAAATGGTCCAATTATTCAAATGAATTAATTACAACCTTGTAAATAACAGCACCTGAGCCTCGATACAGGGACACATTCGTCTGAACTTCTGTAGCTGTCTGTGAAAGTTTTGGTGGGTGTTTGTTATTTTTTTGCTTTTTTTTCGTCCATTTTTCATTCGTACGAACGTTCGGGAAAATGCGTATATGCGCTTTCAATGAACGGAAGCAAATCGGATCATTTCCGTTAGTTCGTATCATTTTCCAAACAAAATCTTATATTTTTCGTTTGTTCAGATAACTTACGTTGTTGGGATGGGCTTGCGTCTGATTCAGAGAGCTGATTTCCGACGGACCACCACCCTATAAATCCGCTTCCTTTCCGATCCACTTACGGGACATTTGAGTGTTCGGATTGCTATTGTTGAACATGTTTTGCGACTATGTGGAGGAGTCTGCGCGCCTTTAGCACCAAGGCATTGCATGTATCAGCATGGCCGAGGCCATAAACTGTATAGCAATGCATACCTAAATCAATACATTTCATGTATGCCTTATGAGTGAGCATTTTAATGCTGACCTTAATTAGTCCTTAGCATGTAAACCTTTATTTTCCCACACATCCATATAATTGCAATATTTTTTTAGACTTATGTCCTTTGTGAATTATATTTGGATTGTTGAACTTGAATCTTAATTTGTTGTAGGAGTTATTGTTTTAGTCGGTTACCTTTGCTTTGTGTAATTATTTTATATTTGGTTGCAGGAACCACAAGATGTGCCACTCGCACAACATACAAGCAGTGTTTGGTCCAGCTATGCGATTCCTCAGTGTTCTTGCAGGGCATCCAGGGTCGTCCCATGATGCTTATATATTGCAGAGCTCCAGCTTATTTCATCAGTTTGAGTCAGGAGAATTATCTGGTGGATGGCTCCTGGGTAAGTTTGCTCTCATTCCATCAATCCATTTTCACTGTATGGCAATGAATATAGTTGATGACATGTTAAACAATATTGTAGCTTAGAATGTGTATTTTATGTATTTTTAAATTCTTCCAGGGGATTCTGGATATCCACTGCTGCTCTTGCTCCTGATGCCCTTTCTTTGCCTGCAGAATGCGGGCCAGGGGTTCTCTAATCGGGCACTATACAAAACCCGGGCCGTGGTGGCGAGGGCCCTCTGGCTTTTGAAGTCCAGATTTAGGTGTTTGGACCATACAGGGGGGGGGGGGCACTGCAGTATGACCCCAACAAGGTTATACCAATATTTTAATGTACGTTTTTTAACAGTGACCACACGTGCCAGAGTGGCACAACTGAGTGTCAGGGTCCTTCAGTTGGTGGGCGAGATGCAGGAGCTGCGCGACTCGTTGGGGACCACAGATGAAGAATAATTTTCTGTGGCCTGCCATTGCTATGTATTTTGTTTTTTATAGTTGTAAAAATTTGAAATTTTCTAAATTTTTTAAAATTTTATATTTTATGATGGAATAAAAAAAAATGTTTCAGTGTCATTTCATTTACAAAATACATTAACACAAAACTAATGGGCCCAGAAATATTTAAAGATGAATATTCACATGACCGAGAAGTGATTTGGGTAAGTTTTAGGGGGCTAAAATGGAAGAAGAACCTAACCGCGAAGTGGTTTGGGTGAGCTTTAAGGGTCCAAAAGGGAAGATGTGGATAGTGCTAAGTGATTTAGCTAAACATTGTAGTAGAAGTGAGGGTGGCAAATATGTAGGCGAGTTCTTTAATGAGTTAAGTTTGTAGTGCGCAGGCGCAAGATCGTAAGGATTTCCGTCTGGACGATTATTTATTTAAAAAGGGAAACAGAATCTATCGGGAAACGTAAAGGATTTGTGGGAGGATACGATGGGAAAAGGGCAAAAATGAAAGCCTACGTTGTAACATGTGAAAATGAAACGGAAAAGTCACGCTGGAAAATGACATCCTCGTATTCGTACGAACGGATGGAAACTTTACAGAAGGATTGCAATGCATGCATAGAATCGCTCACACACTCATACGAGAGCGGAAACATTTCCAAAAAAAAACAGATCGGCACTAAAACGAAAGTATTTTCTCTCTGAATCGAGCCTCTGGTCCTGAAAAGGTTTCCAGGCCTCTATGTTTTAAGATAAAGAACCTTGCTGGCTTTGCATCATAGACGTCTTCAGGTCTCCACAGGGGGCTGTTATTTACAATTTTTTAAAATTCTTTAAAATACTGGAAAAATTCTGAACCTCGCCCTTGCCGTTTGTGGAATAAGGAACAAGGATTGTTAGGTAACAAGTAAAGGTCCGACAATAAAGGGTCATTGAGCATGAGGTCCAAATTTGTTGCAGGGTGCATGAATTCAGAATCAGTGATAGGATACCAATGCCAGTGAAATGCTCCCCCAATTTTTGCATCAGGCAATAGATTTGGGAGTTCTAATAGAGGACCACTGACCAAGGAGTTTCCTCAATATATGCTCTTGTGCGTCTGTGACATGCGCTGAGGAGCACAGAGGTAGCACAGAGCGGGGACAGCTGGGAGCAGGACTGGACGTGGCCGCCATCATGCTGGACATGCTGCTTGATCATCACAAGCAGCACTGCCACCTGACACGATGGGGTTGGAGGCGGATTCATAGAGGAAGGGGAGGGGCATGAGGGGGAAGTGCATGAATTGCCAGGAAGGGAGAGGGGCAGGCTACACAGGGGAGAGAGCCGAAGTGATTAGCAATTCTGGCCCTCCTGAGCTGATTGGGGAATGGGATATGAGGGGAGGCACCATTTGCCCAGGAAGTAGGTGCAGATATCCATTCTGCTGGGATTTTTACAAGCTGAAGACCAGTCCTGTGACCATGGAAAGAAGGTAAGCGCTGCATTCAGCTGCAGATAGGGTGAAATTGCACAAACACCTTAAAACACACTGGACTTACACTTGGACGTCCAAGAGAATTCTCTTTTCTTCCTCAACATGGATTCCCCAGATGCAGTCCTGTCCTTTACCATAGGCTTCAGGCCAGTTCGGTGACAGCACCACCCCAGAAGAGTCTGTTATTTCTCCACTACATACAGCTGAAACAAGTCAAGGTTGAAGGTTGGAAGATATATTCTACAAATATGGGGTCGATTCAGCACCAAGTGAGAAAAGCCGCTACTTTTTAGGAGAGAAAATTGTTATTCACTTTATTGTCTACCTTGGGGCACCGGGTGGAAGATTACATCTGGTTGCTGGATCACCCCCAAGGTAGACAATGAAAGTGAATGGCAGTTTTCTGTCCTAAAAAGTAGTGACTTTTCTCACCTAGTACGGAATCGACCCTTATAAGTCATTTACCATGTTTTAACGTTGTATATGTAATTATTAGTTTTTTATATATAAAAACTCTGGCATTTCAGATATTTTCTAGTTGCACTTTACATCAAAAGTCGCAAAAGAACGCAATATGGAGAAATGTATTTATGCCTCCTCCACCAAACCTTATAGCTGACACAATGCAATCAGGTAAGTAACATTCTTTACCAAAACTAAACTCATCCATCAGACTGTTAATACTGGGACGTGTAATTGGTCACTCCAGAGAACTCAGCTCCAGAGTCCAGTGACAACATTGTGCTTTATATCCCTCAATCCTTGGCATTGTGCTGGGTGATGTACAGTAAGGCTTTCAAGCAGCACGTCCATTTTTCTAAAATGCCATCCACAGCTGACTGTGTCAAGGAGGGAAGAAATGAGCTGAAATGGTGCCATCCTATGACCACACTGGGATTCAGTGAGCTTTCACTGTAAGCTGTTTAAACCCATTCCTTTACACGAGATTGTAAAGGCAGACTGCTTAACTACCATGTTTCCCCTAAAATAAGACAGGCCATTTATTAATTTTTGCTCCAAAAATAGGCTTTTTTTCATGGGATGTCTTATAGCCGGCTGGTAAAATGGTGGTGGCAGTACAGCTCCAAAAAATCTGTGTACAGAGCAGCCTGGCAGCAGGGGGATTGGGCCATGTGCAGGCATGGTGGCAGGCTGGGGTAGAGCCAGCAAGATCAGACATTTCGCTCCCGACAGACAAGTTTACCGGTGTGACTTGATGTGTCCTCACCCTCCTTTACAGCCGTGAAGTGTCCTCACCCTCCCTTAGGGATGCTCCCATCCCTCGGCTAAAGGCTGGCAGCTGTATTATGAATTGTGGCTTATTTTCAGGGAAATAAAGTAGATGCTTCATTTTATACACCTGAATTTAATCCTAGGGCAGTACCACATTGGCGTTCAGCGAGCTTTCACTGTAAACTATTTGGACCCATTATCTAGACATGACTGTAAAGGCAGACTGCATACCTAGAGGCTTCATTTTATACATCTGAATTCAATGATTAAGAACTGTGCTTCTATATATATATATATATATATATATATATATATATATATATATATATCGTGTCTCTAGTTTTCATGATACTATAATGTTTGTACATGCACACACCATACAAGGCCCTTGAACTACCATAATGCATTAATATGTTTTGTAACCCAGCCCCCTCTCACTTGACCTGTGCTAAGTGCAATTTGGGTGTTAAAATAATAAAACAAGTCACCTGATCACTTATCTCCTCACCTGATGCCGACGTGGCTCAGAGCACTGCATGGCAACTGCACACTTGAATGACCGTTAGACTTGGGTAACAAACCAATACTGTTACACTGCTGCTCGAGATTGGATGACTGACCTGTCACTCAAGGTCTCAGCTTTAGCTTTTGTGCAGATTACCCACCACCAGTGAGTTTTTGTTATTTTATAGTCTACATTGAACCTAGCACAGTGGGAGAGAGGGAGGGAGGGAGGGAGGGTGGATGGAGTCTTACAAAATTCTTGGATTTCCCCTTTAAAGGAGGTGTATTGTAACATAGTAACATAGTTTGTAAGACTAAATAAAGACTTAAGTCCATCCAGTTCAGCCTGTTTATCTCCTTCCAGTGGTCTAGCAGCCATAGCTGGAAATGTTATTACATGCCAGGAAGGCATCCAGGCCACTTTTGAACTCTTTTAGTATCTTCTTCATGACTACCTCCTCTGACAACGAGTTCCATACTCTCACTGCTCTTACAGAGAAGAATCCCCTCCTATGTCAGTGGAGAAAGCACCTTTCCTCTAACCTTAGTGGATGCCCTTGGGTCTATGGTTATGGTCCGGGGTATAAATAGGTTGTGGGACAGATCTTTGTATTGACCCCGAATATATTTATACATAGTTATTAGATCACCCCTCAGGCATCTTTTTTCTAAACTAAATAAACCTAACAATCTTTCAGGGTACTCTAGTCCCCGCACTCCTTTTATTAACTTAGTTGGCCTGCTTTGAATGCACTCCAGTTCTGATATGTCATTCTTAAGCACAGGTGCCCAGAACTGTACACAGTACTCCATATGGGGTCTGACCAGTGACTTGTACAGGGGATTACTACAGTTTAATGCTAACACCCCTAGGCCCTTTTCCATTGAAATTTTACCAAGCATTTCTTTATTTAGTGTGTAATCATGGCATTGTGAAATTATGTAATAATAAAAATCCATATAAACACATCGGCTAATGAGAGGAGGGACCACTTATACACATGAACCGAATAAATCTCCGGCCAAGCTTGTGGCTTTCTTCTCTTGGTAGGAATAAAATCCTGAGGTGACAGGCTTGAGGGTATCACGGGAGACAGAAGCTGCTCCCCCTGATTTCCTCTTCCTTCCATCAAGAAAAAAGCCTGGCTGGATATTTCTTAATGCTGGGTGTATAAGTGACCCCTCCTCCCACCATCCAGCATAGTCACAGCGGATATTTATTGATGAACAACAGCCAGAGATGGGTAAGAGGGACTCTTTGATTGCCATTTTACAATTTGGAACTTCATTGGGTAGATCTTTCCTAACACCAAAGGAAGTTCAAATGAGACTTTTATGCCAGTGACATGCCTTTGTTTCCAGTGACACCTATGGCTACTCTCCTCTCAGCGGAACTTTTGTTTTGGTCTTTGCAGCTAGGAAGTGAATCCTCACAACCTGAAGAACATTACATTGGCTCTAACCATTCCCAAGCATTGTCGGATATTGTCAGCCTGTGCTCACCTCGGCATGCAGGTTCTGTCTCATTCCACTGAGGATCCCCCGAATCCTGGCACTCGATAATAGTAGACCCTTGTTCCAGAGTATAGCCAGGATCACAAGAGAAGTCCACTATTGTTCCCAGAGCAAAGGTTGGATCACTGCTGGTGAAGTTACCATATTTAACAAAAGGTTCGTAGCAGTGACCTTGTTCATAGGCTGTAAAAGAAAGTTTTAGAGATACCAATAAAGCATACAGCAGTATGTGAATAATGTAACCAATGCCTAAGTATTATCAGCTAATACCTTGTATATTATTTTTAAACATGCCGTTGTCTAAAATTCACTCTGCAGTGTTCTGTTCCTCTGACAAGTTTTTGGACAGGGTACTCTATTGTATATTACAGTTAGCTATGTTGTTACTTTATTTTTACTAACAAATGAACCATTACTCTCTCTCTCTCCAGCCCAGTCCAAGAAATCAGATACATCACAGTCAAGTGACAAACCTGGCAATGTGATTACAACTTGTGAGACATGAATAGCCCTCACCAAATGTGACTAAACCCTGACAATGTTAGACTTTTTGCATCAAATCGTGGAATCGCAGGGTAGAAAAACAGTTAATTAAAGGGAATTACTGTACAAACTGATTATATTCCTCATTTAAAGTACAGGCTTAAAGAAGATCAAAACCCGAGCTTTTCAGTCTCCTGTGTTTTTTCCTCCAGGGGGCGTCCTGATTTCCCATCCACTCTAGGCTAATGGTTGCTCTTCTTTAATGTTTACTACTTATATTAAGCAGGCAGTTGTTTCATTGTTAAAAACAGGTTCTAAGATTTATCTCAAATATTTTGTGTATAATCATGGGCAAAAATGACCATAGAGTAGGTAATACTTTTTATACTTATTCTATAAAAAAGGGAATATTCAATGTATAAAAGAGAAAAGAAGAGCTTGACTTGCCTTGGTATCGAAGCGCCATGCCTGTAGAGGTGCCGCTGCTGTCAGTTGTAAACTCTATAAAGAAGTGACGAGACGTACTGAGCAAGCCTTCTATTGGGAGATATTCTACCTCATAGGAGTCATAGATCGGTGGAGAGTCTATGGTATTGCCATCTCGGATTATGAGTCTGGAAAATAGTTTACATCAACGTATGAAAAAAGGTACCAAAGCTTCCTGAGGTTGTTTTAGATATATATGTGGGGCTTGTGACATTAACCAGGTTTAGAGCCCTTCTGTGGTTAATAATAATTAAGCAGAGATAGGAATTTAATAAGCACTCAGCTTAAATTAAAATATAACAGGAAATGGAGGGAACAAGAGGATGTTAATAGAACCAAATAAGCAGGTTCCAAATAACCAAATAGTCTAAGCAGGTTTGGAGGCAACCCCTGCACATGTTAAACATGTGGCTTAACATGTGAAACATGTGACTGGGAGGTGAGTTAGTTGATGCAGTGTATTTAAAGAGGGACCCTGTAATTAGTCGGGAGTTCTATAGACCAACTGTTGTTGGAGATAAGAATATCGATAATTATAACTAAGGAGCTATTTCTATATGGAAGAGCCTCAACACTTTATTGGATATTTGATGAAATGCACTGATGATTTCGGTCATGGCTCTAGTGTCTCCATGTCATTCAGATTTTTATTCTGAAACCATATATCTCAGTCTTTATGTATGTACATGTATAGAGCAGATGCTTGGACCTGCTAATATGCTCTGCTATTAGGAGCAGAGTTTACTTCCATATTACACTCATAACAAAGCACCTGCTAAGCATTTGGTACACAATGGTCATCCGTAATCAAGAGAGGTCGTCATAACAGCTTGAAATTTTAAATGACAAGAAGGATAGCTGACAATTGTGTGCCATACACTCACCTTCCTTTCGCTCCCACGGCTCAGACCCCGGCTGACCTTTTAGCTGCGCTGCCCATTCAGAATGGCTGCGCGTGGGGAAGGCTAGATGGGAGCGGGGATGAGGCCGCAGCACAGAAATGCGGCGAGGGCTCCAGGAGAAGGTGAGTGTCCGGGGGGGGGGGGGGGTTTACAGATTACAAAGTGCAAAAATGGCTTGACGGTGCTTACATGTCTCACCATCCTTTGGTGGCAAAGAAAGAGAGGGTGGAGATTTTGTAAATGTATTGGTAGAATTTTGTCTTTTAAAATGCAGAAGCAAAGATAAACTGACACTATGAAATATTTACCTGTCATCATCCTCTGCCAAGGCAACCTTCTCAAAGTGCATGTGAAGGCGCTGAGCTGGTGGAGCCTCTAGAATCCAGTGGCAGGTGAGGTTATTGCTGTAGTTTCCAGGGAAGTTGGGTGAGACAAGACGCCCAGTGGTGATATTCCTGATCAGACCGCCACATGCAGCTAGGTGTCAGAAAAAGTCATAATCATATTATTGCTAGAAAATAAACACTGATTAGCTATCTATAACAACATGTACAGTATAGTAAAATAAGTCTCTTGACTTATTAATAAGTCTATTTGACTAAGAATTAATGAATGTTGGAGGAAAAAAAACCCTCAATTTGCTTTATTAAATGGAAAAAACAGACCAAGCTAAGCCATAGCGGTCCAACTACAGTACAGCGGAACCTTTGATTAATTGTGATTTTCTGTTTCTCTATATATACACATATTTTGTGGTATGTAAATGAGCCCTTGCTGACATAATACTCTGAATCTTGGGATACAGGAGCAAGAAGAAATCCGCGTTTTTCTAATTATGTGCTGTGTTCTGAATTCCCAATTAGCAATTTAACAGGTTATAACAGAATTATGAGAAAGGATCTGGCGAGTAAATGGAAGCTAAGTGGCACTAATACACAACGAGAGCTACACAATAGGTCATGCTGATTAATTTATTAAAAATACACCTGAGAGTGTTGCCTTCACATGTCTACAAACCTATTTAATAAATAGGAAATTAAGTATCACATATATTCTAGGCAAACAACAGATGCAGCTAATTGACCCTTTTCCTATTATATATTATATATTATATATATGGCATATTTTGACTTTTGGGGGTTATCCAATCATCCAGTATTATCTTGACTTGTATATTATTGTTGTCACGCTCCCGGAACCACGATTACCACTTGGACAACTTCAGCTCTCTTAGTAAGGACCTCAACCCCCAATCTCCGCAGCCAGCTTCACCTATAGGAGCCCCCGCTTGCCGAGACGCAGAACACGCCTGCTCGGGATCGGTTGCCCCCAGGACTTTTTGGCTCAAAGGATGAGGTCTTACGGTACAGAGAACTGGAGAGCCCGCGGCTGGAAGAGGAATCGGGTAGCCGGTATGCTAGCGTAAGGTGGAAGTCCAACAGACAGGCAAGGTTCGGCAACGGGAGTGGAGATCAAGGATGGTCAAACAAGCGAGGGTCGGCAACAGGAGTGGAGATCGAGGATGGTCAAGGCAAGCAAGGGTCGGCAACAGGAGTGGAGATTGAGGATGGTCACACAAGCGAGGGTCGGCAACTGGAGTGGAGATCGAGGATGGTCAAACAAGCGAGGGTCGGCAACAGGAGTGGAGATCGAGGATGGTCACACAAGCGAGGGTCGGCAACTGGAGTGGAGATCGAGGATGGTCAAACAAGCGAGGGTCGGCAACAGGAGTGGAGATCGAGGATGGTCAAGGCAAGCAAGGGTCGGCAACAGGAATCAGGATCAATCTCAGGGATAAGCAAATACTAGGGTCTAGGCGCTATAACAGGCAATGACCAACTGGCTGAAGAGGGGTTATATAGGAAACAGGTATGATTGGGCCAGGGAAGAGCGGCTGATGATTGGTGCAACTAGAAACCACACAGGGATTGGTAACACAGGGCGTGCAGCCCAGAACGCAGGGGCAGCTGATTGGCCCAGTCCCAGTGGGGCACTCCCACTGGTGCAGCTGGGCCTTTAATGATTACTTAATCTTCCTCCGGCGGCCGCGCTGAGAGCAGCGCCGCCGGAGGGTATAAACAAAACGTGCTCGCGCACGCGCGCGAGCACGAGAGCTGACGCTGCGGCCGTCAGCTGAGGAGGCAGGCGCGTGCGCGCCAGCCGAGACAGAGACCGCCGCCCGCCGCGGCCGCCGGACAGGTGGCTGCGCAGCGGGAGCGGGCGGCTGAGGACCCGTGACCCCGCTGGAACGGGGAATCGGTAAGTGGGTGATGACATTACCCCCCCCCCTCACGAGGGGCCTCCGGACCCTCACCCGGTTTCCCCGGATTGTCACGGTGAAACTTCCGCACAAGAGCCCTGGCATGGACATCACAAGAAGAAACCCAGCACCTTTCCTCAGGACCGTAACCAACCCAATCAATTAAATATTGTAACGTATTACGAACCCTACGCGAATCCAAAATCTTGTTCACTTCATATTCTTGCACATTATCCACTAAAACAGGAGGAGGACCAGCAGGAGAAGAGTTTTTAGCAGGTTTCAACAGAGATACATGAAACGAGTTGGAAATTCTCATAGTAGGAGGGAGCTGAACTTTGAAGGTCACATTATTAAGTTTCCTGATAATGGGATAAGGACCAATAAATTTAGGACCCAATTTATAAGAAGGCTGCCGGAGAGCAATGTTCTTCGTGGAAACCCAGACAAGGTCCCCACACTGAAGGATAGGTTCCTGAGACCTACGATGATCAGCAAATTTCTTATATTTAGTGCGCATTGTTTCTAAATTTTTCTGGACGCGTGCCCAAATATCCTTGCGTTTCTGAAGCCACTCTTCTAACACCGGAAAATCAGAAGGTGTTGCAGAAATAGAAGAAGCCCTAGGATTCTTTCCGTAATTACAAAAGAAAGGGGATATTTTAGTACTGTCACTCGGCGCATTATTATACGCAAATTCGGCAAAGTCAATAAATTCCGACCACTGCTCCTGAGCGTCAGAGATGTAACATCTTAAATATTGTTCTAAGCTTTGATTTGTTCTTTCAGTCTGCCCATTAGACTGGGGATGATATGCGGAGGATAAAGAAACCTGAATCCCCAAACGTGAACAAAATTTTTTCCAAAATTGTGATATAAACTGCACACCCCGATCAGAAACAATATTTACTGGAATACCATGGAGCCGAAAAATATGCGAGACGAATAAACGCGAAAGCTCAGGAGCCGAGGGTAGCTTGGGTAAAGCAACGAAGTGAGCCATCTTACTGAATCTATCGACGACCACCCAAATCACAGTGTTCCCATGAGAAAGAGGCAAATCAACAATAAAGTCCATCGAAATGTGAGACCAAGGTTCTTTAGGGATCTCAAGGGGAATAAGATAACCACTAGGGGCCTTGTGTACCCCTTTACTTCGTGCACAGACGGAACATGCGTTGATAAGGGTAGTGATATCACGTCTCATAGAAGGCCACCATACGTGGCGCCGAGCTAAAATAAAAGTCTTACGAACTCCCAGATGCCCAGCAGTCTTTGCGTCGTGGAATTCGCGAATAACATCAGAACGCAAATGCGGCGGTACAAATTGACATCCCATAGGTGCGTTTACAGGCGATTCATCTTGGAACGGTGCCAAAACATTAGAGAGATCAGGGAGCAAGGCCCCGACTACACAACCTGCAGGTAAGATAGGCTCACCAGTATCCCCCCGATCCTTACACTCACCAAACATGCGCGACAGAGCATCGGCCTTAGTGTTTTTCACGCCCGGCTTAAAGGTAATAATAAAATTGAAACGCGAAAAAAACAATGCCCAACGGGCCTGTCGAGAATTTAACCTCTTGGCGGCGCCTATATACTCGAGATTTTTGTGATCGGTATATACAGTGATAGGATGTAAGGAACCCTCCAACCAATGACGCCATTCATCAAATGCCAGTTTAATAGCTAATAGTTCCCTATTGCCGACATCATAATTTTGTTCTGCGGTATTAAATTTCCGGGAAAAATAGGCACATGGATGCATACGTTCAGGAGATCCAGAGAATTGTGATAAAACAGCTCCAACACCTAATTCAGACGCATCTACTTCTATAACAAAAGGTTTGTTGACGTCGGGGTGCACTAAAACTGGCGCCGAAGTAAAAGCCTGTTTTAGGACACGAAAGGCTTCAATAGCTGATGGTGACCAGTTAACAGTGAACGCGGCTTTGCGGGTGAGATTGGTGAGAGGCGCAACGATACTAGAAAAACCCTTGATAAAACGTCGATAGAAATTAGCAAATCCTAAAAAGCGTTGTAATTCTTTTAAGGATTTGGGTTGTACCCAATCCCGTACTGCCGAAACTTTTCCCCCATCCATCTCCAACCCCTGACTAGAAATAATATATCCCAAGAAGGGAACGGAGGCGACTTCAAACATACACTTAGAGATTTTAGCGTATAAATTATTCTCTCTTAATTTCTGAAGGACCAGTCTTACATGTTGCCTGTGTTCGGAAAGGTTCTTAGAGTAAATGAGGATGTCATCCAAATAAACCACAACGAAGTTACCCAAAAAGTCACGAAACACGTCATTAACAAAGTCTTGAAAGACCGCAGGAGCATTACAAAGGCCAAAAGGCATCACTAAATATTCATAATGCCCATCTTTAACATTGAACGCCGTTTTCCATTCATCCCCTTGCCGAATTCGGATCAGGTTGTAGGCCCCCTTTAGATCTAGTTTAGAAAAAATTCGAGCCCCCACTACCTGATTAAATAAATCACCTATTAAGGGAAGAGGATAACGATTTTTAACGGTGATCCTATTCAAGGCTCTATAATCTATGCAAGGCCTTAAACCTCCATCCTTCTTCTCAACAAAAAAGAAGCCGGCACCCGCCGGTGATGTTGATGGGCGGATAAAGCCTTTGCTCAGATTTTCAGAAATATATTCCTTCATAGCCTGCTCTTCAGCTCGATTCAGATTATAGATCTTGCCCCTAGGAGGAATAGTTCCAGGAAGTAGGTCGATGGGACAGTCATAGGGTCTGTGTGGGGGTAGATTATCAGCGGTCCGCTCAGAAAAGACATCTGCCCAATCTATATAAGGCAGAGGCAGTTCTTGGGGCGAAATCTGCACACTCCTAAGGATAGTGGAGAAGCAATGTGATCTACAGAAATTACTCCACTTAACCAGATCACCCGACTGCCAATTAAATACGGGGTTATGGAGTTTTAGCCATGGGTATCCCAAAACTACTGGTGTTTCCGGACAATCAAACACCAGGAATTCTATATGTTCAGTATGAGATGAGCCGGCCACCAATCTGAGAGGAGGGGTCCTGTGACTGACCGGCCCTCCCAGGATAGCCTTCCCATTTATGGCCAAAACCTGAAGAGACTTTTCAAGGGGTACCAGTGGAACCCCTAGGATGGAGATTATGCTCCGATCCAGGAAGTTACCTGCAGCTCCACTATCAACAAAAGCAGATACTGCCTGTTTGGAAAGACCCCAGAAAAGCTCCGTAGGGATTAACATTTTATCATGATGAGAGTGATGCTTCAACCCACCTAGATCAGTACCCTCTTCCTGATCTAGGCGAGAAAGTTTCCCGCCGGATACCCCTTATTCGGACAGGACCTGGCAAAATGACCCGGGGACCCACAATAGAGGCAAAGACCCAAAGACCGTCTCCGTTGTTTCTCATCCTGAGAAAGACGGGCTCTGCCAACCTGCATTGGCTCCTCTTGAGAGGAGGAGGTGTTTACCCCACCAGGGGTTGAAGGGTTGGGAGTTTGTGAAGGTCTAAAGGGAGTGGTAACCCTAACCCTTTCCCTGGCTCTCTCCCTAAGACGTCTATCGATCCTGATGGAGACCTGCATAAGTTGATCCAAATCTTTTGGAGTGGGGAAATTGACCAGGGCATCTTTAATATTCTCAGAGAGCCCCATACGGAATTGGCTACATAGGGCTGGATCATTCCAAGTAGATTCCACCGCCCAGCGCCGGAATTCGGCGCTGTAGTCCTCGGCGGAATTCCGACCCTGCTTCAGGGCCCGAAGCCTGTTTTCAGCCGTGGACTGACGATCAGGATCCGCATACAGCACTCCCATAGCTGAGAAAAAGGAGGTAACGGAGTGTAAGGCAGGATCTTCAGGAAGCAAGCTGAAAGCCCATGACTGGGGATCTCCTTGCAACAGAGAAATAATTAAACCCACCCGTTGGGTTTCAGTGCCAGAAGATAAAGGCCGCAGCCTAAAATAAAGTTCACAAGAATTCTTGAAGTTCGAGTAACTGGTCCGGTCTCCAGAGAACTTTTCAGGTAAAGGAACCTTAGGTTCAGGAATATGAGGTGGTACAGCGGGTGTTGAAATCTGGCGGGTTTCTTGATTGGCCACTCTCTGGGCAAGTTGGTTGATAGCGGTGGCCATCGCCTGAACTTGCTGTACCAGGTCTTCCATATTAATAAGTGGGCCTGTTATACTGTCACGCTCCCGGAACCACGATTACCACTTGGACAACTTCAGCTCTCTTAGTAAGGACCTCAACCCCCAATCTCCGCAGCCAGCTTCACCTATAGGAGCCCCCGCTTGCCGAGACGCAGAACACGCCTGCTCGGGATCGGTTGCCCCCAGGACTTTTTGGCTCAAAGGATGAGGTCTTACGGTACAGAGAACTGGAGAGCCCGCGGCTGGAAGAGGAATCGGGTAGCCGGTATGCTAGCGTAAGGTGGAAGTCCAACAGACAGGCAAGGTTCGGCAACGGGAGTGGAGATCAAGGATGGTCAAACAAGCGAGGGTCGGCAACAGGAGTGGAGATCGAGGATGGTCAAGGCAAGCAAGGGTCGGCAACAGGAGTGGAGATCGAGGATGGTCACACAAGCGAGGGTCGGCAACTGGAGTGGAGATCGAGGATGGTCAAACAAGCGAGGGTCGGCAACAGGAGTGGAGATCGAGGATGGTCACACAAGCGAGGGTCGGCAACTGGAGTGGAGATCGAGGATGGTCAAACAAGCGAGGGTCGGCAACAGGAGTGGAGATCGAGGATGGTCAAGGCAAGCAAGGGTCGGCAACAGGAATCAGGATCAATCTCAGGGATAAGCAAATACTAGGGTCTAGGCGCTATAACAGGCAATGACCAACTGGCTGAAGAGGGGTTATATAGGAAACAGGTATGATTGGGCCAGGGAAGAGCGGCTGATGATTGGTGCAACTAGAAACCACACAGGGATTGGTAACACAGGGCGTGCAGCCCAGAACGCAGGGGCAGCTGATTGGCCCAGTCCCAGTGGGGCACTCCCACTGGTGCAGCTGGGCCTTTAATGATTACTTAATCTTCCTCCGGCGGCCGCGCTGAGAGCAGCGCCGCCGGAGGGTATAAACAAAACGTGCTCGCGCACGCGCGCGAGCACGAGAGCTGACGCTGGGGCCGTCAGCTGAGGAGGCAGGCGCGTGCGCGCCAGCCGAGACAGAGACCGCCGCCCGCCGCGGCCGCCGGACAGGTGGCTGCGCAGCGGGAGCGGGCGGCTGAGGACCCGTGACCCCGCTGGAACGGGGAATCGGTAAGTGGGTGATGACAATTGTTATATCTTAATGTATAGACAAAGATTATGTACAATAATAAGCAGATGCATTTAAATAATGACAGTTGGCAAATGGCTATTCTGGAATTCCTCAAAATAAAATAATTTCTGGAAATTCTTAATGTACACAGAATAGTTCATGTTTAACAGCTTGAACATTATAATGCTATATGGCCACGAAGAGCAGTGTGATTAGTTGGGTTGGGAAATCATTCTGTTATGCTATGTAATGCTTCTAAACAAACAGTTTTTTTAGTTTTAGGTTTAGTAGTTTAGTTTTATATAAGGACCATATATATTGTATACTGTATGTATGCAGCTCTGAGACTATTGAAAGAAGAGGACCTATGATGTTGATTACTCTAAGGCCATTGGTAGCCCTCTTACAACACTCTTTTATATCACAAGTTTTCTTCTGGGAGTTATATTCAGCCAGGCAGTCTCTGCACTATATTGTTTTGGCACAGTTATATACTGTAATAATTTAGGATGGGAGTTCAGGTTTATAGGCAGGGTCACAGGCCAGGACTTCCCTCTGTGTCACTGGTGCATTTGCGAGCCTGGAAAACACTGGCACTACCTGACACATAAAGCACTCCTTCACTGCCAGCTCTGGAACGGTTTCTCTACTGCTCGGCTGCTGTGATGGCCCAGTTCCAGAAAATCTGTTGCCAATTAATCTATAACTAACCATATCTACATGTCAAACTCTGTTGCCGACACTGCCTGTCTGATGACATCCACATGTCAAACCCTATTGCTGACTACACCAAACCTCTGTTTGACAACATTCAAGTGCCAAGCCCTGTTTCCCACTACGGCCTATCTAACTGCCTCCATATGTGATGCCTTGGTGCCATCTACTACTACACCTGGCCTTGTCTGAGTTTCTGCCCATTAAATTACTTTTACCCATGTCCTAGCATCCCTCTCCTGCTGCCTGCCCAGCTGCCTTGCCTGTCACATCAAGGATCCCTTTCAGTACTGCCTGCTACTTATCGGTCCTGTCATAACTGGTCAACTCTGTCCTGAACTTTGTTCAGCATTGGTTACCTTTCATGACCCAGTTAAAGCAGGTCCACCCTCTCCTGAACTTTTCTGCATCAGCTGCTATCCATGGGTCCCATAATAGTGGAACTGGCAGTATTTGTCCACCTTTGCAACACTCTGCAATCACTGCAAATAGGTTTAAGGGAAAGAGACCTCAGATCAGATGTGCCCTCAGAAATAAGACCTGCCACCAGCTCTGAACATCTCTCACCCGCTGTATCAGTATGAAAAGGCGGTGCAGTGGATGGATGTGACCTGAGCATGGTACGCTACCATTGACTTTAATGGGTGGCTCTGTACATGAAAAACTGAGGCCACATCTGGTCTGAGGAAAATAGACTTATCCTTTAAGGAGGACCAACTCCTCTTTTTAAAGTTAAAGAGACAAAGAGAACATCAGAGGCCCTGGATTCTCTAAGACTCAAGGGCTGTCCAAGTGCCATTTCCTGCTCCCGGAGCCCTTGCTGCATCTTAGCGCCTTCTAAGGCATCCCCAGCATACCTCTATCTGGGGGTACGTAGCTTCACAAGGCCTTTCTAAATGGTCATCAGGCATGCCCATAGCTAGAGGTTAGTGGGGATCCGGCCAGCGGTGTGCTTATCTTGCTAGGCACCATTTGGCTCTGCTAGGACTGGGTGACTAGAAGAGCCAAAGGGAGCAGAGAGAAACTGAGTGCGGTTATTGGCTAAGGGACCTGCATCTACATTGTGGGAATGGTGGAAAGGTACATTTCCTTGTGCGACCCGTACAACACAGCGGGGCATCTTAAATCAGGATAGGGTAAGACGGCTTACTTCTAGACTTTGTGCTCAATGGATATCCAGCAATCCTTTCCAAGCCCTTTCTTTATATGTATTTAAGGTGAGCTATTTTGTTACCACACTGGAAATGTTATTCATTTTGTGTTAACAAAGTCACACTAAAGTAGGGGTCTGCACACTTATTCTCATTCTATTCACATATTCTCAGCCTGCTCCCTTCATCCATTCAGAACCCTTGTATGATGAAGTCTGTGTGCAGCTGTAAAGCAAGCCCAGGGCCGCATTACCTTTCTGTAATGTACTCCCAGACTGTGGCTCTGGTTTTCTCTGGTTCTTACCTATACATTGTGGAGCCCGGCTACTCCAGAAAGGTCTTGTTGCATTCAGGCATGTTAGCACACGAGGACCACGAATCTGATAACCTGTATTGCATGAGAAATATGCCTCCCCTCCTGGGTGTAGACTGGTGACAGACACATCACCATAAGAAGGTCTTCGTGGGAACCCACAGCTCAGAAGATAGGCTATAAAAAGAAAAAAAGGACATATTGCTAAAAAAAACTGTACTTGGTGTGCTTCCCCAGTCATACACAAAAAGAACGCTTCACCTTTGAAACTACAATATATAATGAGTATAATTACATTTAAAGAATTACAGCAAGTATAGTACTTTGTTGGGCTGTGTGTGGGTGTCCACGAATGTGCTTTCAAGCTGTATGCAATGTGTAGCTGTCACAATTTATTGTCTAAGAATGTAAATGTATCCAAGCAAATATAATTTGTGTGTATTGACTGGTGTTGAGCTGTCTGTTTGGTCCAGAATCTGTCTTGGCAAACCCCAGTAATCTGCACCCAGGACTCCTGCAAGAACAACGACCCCCTTGCTGATGGCTATTAAGATTTGCCACACCTCTGTGCCTGTTATTCAAGTGGGGAGATCTGCAAAATACCCACCAAATCACAACCATGGGTTTGCCGCCCCCCCCCCCCCCCAAGCTTTAAACTGGTATGGGGGCCTTGTTAAGTCTCTTTCTCAGGCAACTATAACATGCAACTAGAAGTGTCACCAGAAAGCATGTGAACACTGGTGGGGAGAACGGAAAGTATATTGCTATAAAACAGATTGCATGAAGCAAGTGCTTTGGCGAGTGGGTAAAATACAAAGTGGACTTAACATAAAGGGAAAAGGCAATTTGTCTTTGCTGAGTGTTTATTTTTGTATGGTTTAGTTTTAGGTTTTAAGACATTTGGTACTGAGAACTGGCAGTGGGTGTCGCTACTACTAATTAGGAGCCTTTAAAGTGGCTCAAGAATTGAAAAAATTGGCTCAAAATTGAAAAAAAATAAAAGATTTAAGTTTTGTCCGCTGGCCAATACATCACTGCTGTGTGAAACCCCCCATACACACACTCACCCATACACACACTCACCCATACACACTCACTGTGCCGTACACACTCACCTTTCCTCAGTCTAACGGCGCATGTAGGAACTCTCGTCTAATGAGAACTACCCACTGAACTGACGTAATGCGGCAGGCGGTTCTCACTGTTGTCAGTGAGTGCGCTGCCCTCCCCTGCATTTCCGGCGCTGTGTGCGTGCTAGCGCCCCAGCCATTCACATAGGCAGGGACAAGAGTGCGTGCGGTGCCACATCCCCTGCATCCCTGGACATGCGCACACACCTACCTCAGCCTATGGGACCTATGTGTCCCCATTATACTCAGTAAGAGCCATTTGACAAAAGATGAACACATATCAAAAGGTTCTCATTGGAGTTCCCGCACATGCTCCGATGGAGGTGAGATTAACTGGGTGAACTGAGGGGTTTCACACAGTGAGGCATCCCGATTTAGGATGCCCCTGGGAATGGAACAAAACTCGGGAAAGTCATAATCCCGGGTTTTGTTCTGCTTTAGCTGTCACTAGGATTCATATTCAAGAAGCCACAAAAACACAGAGCTTCAGAAATGCAAACAAAAGGGTTAAGAGGGCAATAAATAACTAAAACAGAGCATTTAAACATTTAAAGGAAGAAGGCACTGTGTAAACTTTACAAAATTATAAATAAAAAATGTAAACAACAGATAAACGCGGCAAGGCTGGAGACGGAAAGACAGATTGCCAAAGAGTAAAACTAACCCCAAAATGTTCTACAGCTATGTAAACATTAAAAGATACAAACCTGAAAGTGTACATCTGAAAAGCAAGGTGGGGGAAACTATAGAGGGGAATGCAGAAAAAGCCAATGTACTAAACCTCTTTTTTGCTTCCAAATTCCCAGGGAACATAATATGCCATGTGAAATGTGTAGCAATAACCCAAACTCCCCATAAAATGTCACTTGTCTAACCAAGGAAGAAGTGCAGCACTGCCTTAACAGATTAAAATAGACAAATCCCCAGGACCAGATGGCATTCATCCCTGTGTGTTAGGGGAATCGTATAAAGTAATAGACAAGCCGCTATATTTAATTCAAGATTCCATAATGTTGGGGACTATTCCACAGGATTGGCGCATAGTGAATGTGGTGCCAATATTCAAAAAAGGGGTCTAAAGGGGAACCTGGGAACTACAGACCTGTAAGTTTAACATCTGTGGTGAACACACTTTTTGAAGGTTTTCTTAATGCCATTGTGAAATATCTCTGTGAAGGTGAGCTTTTTACTCTTTATCAGCATGGATTTATGAGAAATTGCTCCTGCCATACAAATCTCATCAGCTTTTATGAGGAAGTAAGTTCTGGATCAGGGCAAGTCATTGTATATCATATATCTTCACTTTTCTAAAGCATTTAATACTTTGCCAAATAAAAGATGAGAATGCTAATTAACGGAAAAGAGGATAACATGCTACAAACTGATTTAGATAAATTGGATGTTTGGGCAGAAAATGGAAAAAAAAATACAGATAACTGTAAGGTTATACACTTGGGCAGGAGAAATTGGTGACATAATGACACACTAAATAGGGAAACGCTGGGTAAAACAACAATGGAAAAATACATAGGGGCTTTAGTAAATTATAAACTAAATTGTAGTAATTGTCAGGCAGCAGCTGCCAAGGCAAACAGGATCATGGGGCATTTTATCACTGACACTGGTCAGACCCCATATGAAATGTTGTGTTCAGTTCTATACACCAGTGCATAAGGAAGACATATCAATCCTTGAGCACAATCAAAGGTGAGCCACTAAAGTAATACATGGAATGAAGGGAACTAGAGTATCCATAAAGATTGTCAAAGTTAGGTTTATTTAAATGGAAAAGAGATGCCTGGGGGGTGACCTAATAACTATGTATAAATATATTGGGGTCAATACAAAGATCTATCTCACAATCTATTTAAAGCCAGGACTGTAAGTAAAACTCTGGGGCATCCACTAAGGTTAGAGGAAAGACGATTCTTGCACCAGCATAGCAAGGAAATAATTCACTGTAAAAGCAGTGAGACTAGCTATTGCTAAGGTTACTAGACTAATAAACAGGTTGAATGGAAGGACTAAAGTCTTTTTTCAGCCTTACATACTATGTTACTATGTAAGTTAATGCGCAATTGAAAATGTGAAATCCAAGTATGGTCATAAATGAGAATCTTTTTGATAAAACACTTTTATCTCTAGTGGCATTAGATCTATGAAAGCTGTCTTTATTCCAAAATCAATGCGCCAATGGAAAGCAATTTGCATCTAATTTTTTTTCCTTTCTAAAGAATTAGACATATGCATGTCAAAACAAAATCACATCTCTGCAAAGAAGAAAACACAAAATCACTGATGGCATGTCCTACTTTCATGTAACGTGGCTCAGCTATATGATCACTGGTGCAGGCAATTCTTTTTCAAAGTCACATAATTAGATTGATATTACTTGTGTGCAGTCATGTGGTTTTGAGTGGTACTTAAGTGCTATAAAAACATGTTTATCTGGACCATCTGAGTAGAAGGTATAGAGGCATAACCTACTCCATGAAGAACAATCTTATAAACTAAGGGGGTTATTTAAGAAGAGATAGCGCCAGGTAGTGCTTGGTAGCGGCAGGCAGCATCTGATGAACGTCGGGCGCTGTATGCAAACCACATTTAGGAAAGTGAATCTGGTGAGCGCCTCTAACAGCGCCATGTAGCGTTACATGTAATAATACAGATGGCTCAGCGTATAGCGCCGGTGCTCTAGGATCAGGAGAGCCATGTATTACCTGTCGCTCTGTACAAGCAAATGAACGTCCATTAAAATGTATGGGAGAGTGAGCGATAGGTAACACCTGGCACTCTGGAAGCAAGAGTGCCGGCGCTATACGCTGAGCCGCCTGTAATAATACATGTGACACTACATGGCTCTGTTAGAGGTGCTCACCAGATTCGCTTTCATAAATTTGGTTTTGCGTATAGCGCCCAGCGTTCACCAGACGCTGCCTGCCGCTACAAGGCACTACCTGGCGCTATCCCTTCTTAAATAACCCCCCTAGTTTTCTCATACTATCCCTAATATTTGCAGCACAGAAGCATCCAAAATTAAGATGCCTAGCTGGTCATAGCGGCCCAGCAAACCTAGTCCTGTTTTGGGATGCCCCTATGCGGCAGTTATCAGGCATAGTATAAAGATATAAATATTTATAGACTTTAAGTAGTTTCAAACTGAATTTGATTTGCTCCAAACTGATCTGTACTCATAA
This sequence comes from Gastrophryne carolinensis, assembly GCA_027917425.1. Taxonomy (NCBI): domain Eukaryota; kingdom Metazoa; phylum Chordata; class Amphibia; order Anura; family Microhylidae; genus Gastrophryne; species Gastrophryne carolinensis. Next base: position 442,161,658 of record CM051236.1, read on the forward strand.
GGTGCCCCATTTGGTTCTTCTAATTATTACAGTTGGGTTAACAGTGTCCTTTAGGCTTATGCTTTAATACTAAATATAATACCCGCTAATGAACTAAAGTTAACAACTAATTCATAATTTGAAGCCTTGATCACATAGATTGCAAGATATTTATAGCAGAATCCCTCTATAGTAGAATCAGACTATGAAGAGTCTCTCCATCTCATTGGAGAGCCTTGCCACATTTCACTGAAAGTTATGGAATGCCCTTGAAGGGACTCAATCCCCATTTCTCATTTCAGAAACTACAGCCTGAAGAACAATGATCCGTTGTGATCCTAGGAAACAATTTTGGACTGTGATAATAAGAAAATATGGACCTGGCTTCCATGCTGTGTTTGTGGGAAGGTTGTCCTGAGAAACTCAGAGATTCTTATCAAAATGGACCTTTTTTGTTATACTTTCTTATGTTATGTACATTGCTTGGTGCTTTTAGGTGAAGAAGAAGTTACAGCTTGCAACGCTCTGGATCCGGCAATAGGTCACCTATTCCAATTTCAAACCCTGGACTCCCTGTTGCGTTTGTCAGCTTGTTTATTTTCTAAGGTTGAGCGAAATAAAAAAAACAAAATTGAGAAACAAACAATAAGGCTATTGTATGATTATTGCAAGAAATAAAACCGAAGAAAAGATTTTTTTATTGAACGTACAAGATACCGAGTGTGTTTACTGCAATATGATGAGCATTGGCTAGGACATTTATTTCTACCAACGCTATTTCTGCTGAATGAAGACAAAAAGGAGACACTTTGTTTACCAACCGCGAGGAGTGAGGTAAGAGGGATTGGCAAACATTTTCTCATGCCACAATGCTGCAAAAACAGCCACAAAGTGGGTCACTGCCCATCTTATTGCCAATAACAATACCATAAATATGGATATATTGCACAATGATTGTAGAGTTGACATCTAATTTATTCCAAGAAACAGAAAAATAAAAGTTAATAGAAGTTGTAAGAAGAAACATCAGTCAAAACCAAACTGAAGTTATAAAGCAACCACTGCAATAGAGTTTGAAAGACTCTAGGTCCGATGCTCTCCCTCTTTGCAGGGGATGCAAATTTAGGGGTACCTGCTGTGTGAAACCTCCATTTGCAGAGGCGGCATCCCCTACATAACTCTAGGTTTTGCTCGCACCCACATAAGGCATATCAGCTAAGGGGACTGGCCAAAAGGATGCTTGGCACTCTTATTTATTTAGCGTTCTATGCTGCTTGTCACGGTGCGCTTACCTGATGCCCAGTCCTGTGGCGTCCTCGGGGGCAACCATGTTCATTTAAAGAGTCCCGGCAAACAGGGGCTTGGCTAAAGGTGAAGCTGGCTACGAAGAATGGGGGTTGTAGGCTGGTGTCCCCGAGACATGACACTGCTCACTTAATATGTATGGCATAGAATGCTGATTGGAGAAGATCCCAAACATGTGCCATGGGATAACGGAAGAGGCAAGCAGACACGGCAAGCGAGGGAGTTTCACACAGCAAAACATCCAAATCAGGATACCCCATGGTAAGGTACAAAACTCAGGATAGTCCAAAACCTGGGTTTTGTTCCTTTTGAATCCCAAGATCCAGGTGACGCATTTTGGGCCCGTATGGATGAGGGCTTCAGCCTGAAATGTGTCACCTGGCTATGGGGTTACAGTTGTTTATAGCGTGGACCCGCATGGTGGGACTAGTATTTTTAACTTTCTAGTAAAGTTTACATTTTAATCAAGCTAGTTTCACTGGGATCTATCTAGTGCCGGTTTCCTTCAGTATGTCTTCACATTGAGAGTCCAGGCTCTCCCCTGGGCGCCAACTTTTTTGATTTCTTTTTTGTGAGCTGGACATCTTCCTTTTATGCTTTGCCAGATCTATTAATTGTGAACCTTTGGAATTAATGTTTCAGCTTGACCTCAAACTATGTTTTTGCCTAACCCCACGTTTGGTGCATGGTTAGGCTATTAGAAAATGTCCCAAGTTATTAATTCTGTTGACTTTGACTTCCTCAGATTCCATACTTTGCACATTAAGCCCTTATGGCAACCGTGTGCTATAACCATGTGCTATTGTCATACTGTAGGTTTAACTAACACTGAAAATTGCCATGCAGACATCTGGATCTAAAAGCAAACCTAAAGTTAAAATGACCTTCACCCATGTAGTTGCAGTGTCCACATCTGCTTGTTCAATACTCCGAAGCCAATCATTCAAGTTTGGGTATGCACACACTGTGCATGGTGTCTGCATATCTGCTCCACCAGTTTTATTGCCTGTTTTCTGTATTGGACTGTTTGGTTTGATGACTATTCCTGTCTGATTTTAGGCTGCCTATGGGGAATTAGAGCAAATGTGGCATGCATGTGGGATGGGTCGCTGAGGAAAATAGGGTCCAGAGATCCACTATAATAGATTTTGATCAATGGCTGTCTCCTCTTGTCATTTGACTTTGGCCCTTTGAGGACTTTAAGGCGTGCATAGCTGAGACCGAGATTCTTATTCTGGAGTCACTGTGATGGATTATAGGAAATAAAGTTGTAATGCCACATCTCCATCTTGCAATGGATTTCCTGGACTATGCATTTGACACCATTCATTAACTCACAACTTGATAAATTAGCCATGCTGCTCTCCTAATGGGACCCATAAAATATTTCCTCTGTCTGTCTCTAAGGCGCAATAGATAGGGAACAGGAATCAGTGGAGAAGAGAGAATAAATTAGCACGCTCTAGTTGGTGATATACAGAATCTCCCCTTATTAAATTTGCAAACAGTGTGTATACAACCTCAGTTGTAAACACACAATGCTGATTGTGTGTTTACACTGTTATAAAGGGGAAACCATGTTAATTGTCCTCCCACAATCTGTAGTACGAGCATAAAATATAATAGAATTGTTATAATTGTCCTCCCACAATCTGTAGTACGAGCATAAAATATAATATAATCCTTGAGGTCAACAACAACTCCAAAAATAAAGTACACCATATTTAATTTACTATATTATATTTACTTGAATAATCTAAACAAACCTGGTGATATAACCTCATACCTCAGTAGAACGGACAATGACCCAAAGCTACCAAAGAGTTTATTAAAGCGGAGAAGTGGAATATTGTTGAATGACAAGTCAGTCACCTGATCTCAACCCAACTGATCAGCATTTCACTTGGAAAAAGACTAAACTTCAGATAGAAAGGCCCACAAACAAACAACAACTTAAAACCACCGCTGTAAAGGTCTGGCAGAGCACTAAAAAGGAGGAAACACAGTGTCTGGTGACGTCCATGAGTTCAAGACTTCAACCAAGTATTATAAATTAAAGTGCTACTGCATGCAAAGGTAATTGTTACACCATTGTGTCGGGCTACATTTAGTGCTGTCCGAATCTGTTCTCCCTTTTTAAATTGAAGAAGAAATGGCCGAGATATTGAGGTTTACAGGTTCACTACATTATTTGAAAAAGAAAAAAGTGGGTGTGGCTCGGATCTGTGATGCTGCATAATAATCAGCTCTCTGTGCTGACAGCAATGTGATGTATCTGGAGGAGGAGGCGAAAGGAGGGACCAGCAATCCTGTCCCGCTCTGCTGAGCTGATTGGGGGATGGGATGAAAAAGAGAATGTCATTGGCTGAACCTGTAAAACCTCAATATCTCGCCCATTTCTGCCTCAATTTAAAAACGGAAAACAGCTTAGGACAGAGCCAAATGTAGCCCGACACAATGGTGTAACAATTACCTTTGTTTGCAGTATCACATTAACATTTTATTTACAATGATTTCATTTGTCCAATTACTTTTGAATTCAAGGGATTGCGTTTAAAAAATTCTTTAGTTCCCTCACATTTATGCAATCTTTTTGTTCAACCCACTGAATCACTGTGAATGTCTGAACTTCAGCTGCATCTGAATTGTTTTGCTCAAAATTCTTTGCGGTAATACACAGAACCAAAATTAGAAAAATGTTGTCTCTGTCCAAAAATTAATGGACCTAACTGTACAATTAAATATACTATAATAAAAAACAGGTGTCTTGTTATAGTGTTGGAGATTCAGGGGTTTTGTCACTGCATTCCTCCAAGCCACTGCTGCCCCTCTATTGAGCAATGAACCCCTCCTTTATCACTCTCCTAGCAACCTCTCATCCTTACGGGGAGGCCGATTCATTAATAGCGGCAGGTAGCGACAGTTGAGCGACTGTAGCAGTATTTTCACAGCACCCGCTAGTAGTCGCTGTGCTTGGCCGTTGTTCGGTTGTTGACAGCGACTCAGTCGGTGTGCAGTAATGTTGAATATTGGTTGAGAAGTCGCTATTTGACAGGTTCCGCGCTGTATGGGAGCGCATGATAACGACTGGCCATAGCGACCGGCTCCCACCATATTCATTAACAAATCACGCTCAAAAAATTCTTGCGCTGCGAAATGCTTGTTTAAACCCCAGAGCGCTGGCGGCAATGGGTTAAAAGTAGTTTTTTAACCCCCAAACCACCATATTTTTGGAAACAAAAAAAAACAAGTTTTTAATAACATTAATATCAGACCTGTAATATCAATTCTGCACAAAGTTTTTTTGTTTTTTTTTAGCTTAAAAAAAAAAAAAATATAACATGGCAGAAGTGGTCACAGAATTTTTCACACTGAAAAAAAAAAAAAAACATTAATAACAATTAATTATGAATATTTAAAGATTGTTCCATTGAAATGCATTGGAGCGCGCCAGGTAGCGAGAGGTCATACCTGTTGCTGTTCAAGGTCGGACGCTGGCGCTGTGGGCTGAGGCTGGAATAATGATGAATGAGTGGCTATATGGCGCTATCTCAGTCGCTAAGCAGGATTGCCTTGATAAATGTGTGATTGAGGTGGGGAGCCGGCGTTCTCGTGGCGGTGCCGTCATTACCGGTCGCTCACCAGGCGCTACCTGTCGCTATCCCTTGTTAAATAAGGGCCTGAGTCTCTATTTAACTAACTTTACACACCAGTTCTATTTACCACTCCCACTTTTCTTACAGCAGGTCAGGGGCCACATCAGATGGCTCTGAGGTCCACATGTAGCTCTCGATCCACAGGTTGAGCATAAGTGCTTTAATATATAAACCTCATAATGTCAAGTAACATATATAATCAAGCTAAAATGCTAGTTTTATTTTGAATACTAAATTTACAAGGCAATGAACCTATAAGAGAGTGAGTTATAAAACGTACACAAATAACAGTAATCATAGAAATACAATCACAATAGAGCTGCTGTTTTGCATTGCATTGCTAGGCGTGGATACCTTTCTGTATGTTTGGTTTTGTTTTTTTCTTATATAATATTGCTTTTCCTAACTCGGCAGAACAATTCATTTGTGCAATTGTAAAACAGACGAGTAGGTGGCTGGTGGTTGTTCCAGATCAGCCCAAAAGATGGGAGTAGAGGACAATGGTCCACAGCAAGAGTATGGCTTCACAGTGCAGGACTGCACGATATGCCTGGAACTGAAACATTTCTCTAAAGGGACCACTTGACCAGAGGATTGGAATAAAACTGCTGAATGCTTGTCCTGAAATACATTTGATTAGTCATAAGTATGTAGCCAATTATTTTTACAGGCTGTTCATTGTGTATTGGCATCTCAGAGATCAAAGATCATGCCCAGCCAGGCTGCTTGAAATGTGCAGTTCTGCCGGTGCCCAGTTCAGTGTGAGGGCACAGCCATCTTAATCTATTAGCAGCCTGGCAGCTTTTCTGCCCGGGAGCTAATATATGTGAGCTGTAAAGAGATATGTTATCTGTGGATTTCACATTGACACATTGCTCTGGAAACCTTGTTCCACCTGCCAGTACAGCCTGCAGGAATAGAACATAGCTACCATTGACAAGCATTGCTGGGAGGTGGGATGGGGACTTCTGAGAATATTGAGCTATTAACCCACACGGGTCTGTTTAATTTTACCCCTAATCCAACTACTTGTTGCTCCAAAACCTTATTTATTTTAAAGTGGACCAACATCCAGCTGGATTCCCGTGCCGATCCAATCCGTCCCCGCGGGGCATCCAAAATCGGGATGCCCCACTGTGTGAAACCCCCCCCAGAACACCCGCTAACCTTACCTGACTCCCGGTCCAACGGCGCATGTGCGGGCCGCGGCCGCATCTCGCGTTTCTCTCTAGCAGGGTGCTTACCCGCGCCGGCCATTCACAAATGGTGAGCTCCCTGTTAGAGGGAAGCGCGAGATGCGGCAGCCAGCGTGCTCGGAGCCGCTGAGGTTTGACGCGCATACCTCAGCGGCTCCGAGCGCGCTGATTGGACGAGCGGCCGCGCATGCGCCATAGGAACGGGGTGAGATGGGGGGTTTCACATAGCGGGGCACCCCCAATCGGGGTGCCCTGGGGAAGTGGACCAGAACCCAGGATAGGCAAAAATCTAGGTGTTGGTCCACTTTAAAGATTTGTACCCACTGACTGTCTTTATTTTAGTAATCTAATTGTGTCCAATTAAAGGAGCACAATCGAGAAATTGTGTAATAATAAAAATCCATATAAACACATTGGCTAATGAGAGGAGGGGTCACTCATACATCTGAACTGAATAAAACTCCCACTAAGCTTGTGGTTTATTCTCTGATGGTGGGAATAAAATCCAGGGATGACAGGTTTAGTCTATCAGGGGTGACAGAGCCTGTCCAATAAAATACAGTAAAAAAATGAATATTTCTTGATACCAGGTGCAAAAGTGACCTCTGCTCCCGTCATCCAGCATATTTATATGGCTTTTTATTACTGGACCACTTTTCACGAGAGTGCTCCTTTAAGTTAAAGCAAAGGTAATATGTATAAGGCATGGTTAGGCCCTATTTAACATCTTAGCTCTGTCTCATTTAGTTGTGCGTGTGCCAGCAGCCCTTGGTTCCTGTCTGTCAGGGGTGGAGAGGCCATAAGTAGGCTTGGGAGAACTTTTGGTGGTCCCACTGCTTTGTGGCTGGCTGGGTTACTGCTCATAACCACCCCTTCCATTCCCTGTCTCACTCCATCTCTCCCTGCACCCATCCCCACTGTACAACCCAGCCCTTCTTCTGCCCTAGCAATGCTGTAGCTTTATTCACAGCTGTGGAAGGCGTACCATCCTCGCCACATTTCTGCCCTCTACATTGCTAAGGCTTCATTATCAAATTCACCATGTCCATGATCAGTCCCTGTAATGCTACAGCTTCAACCCTGGAGTATATTTATTGGCCATCCAGGAAGCACATTTGGAGGGGGGGGGGTCAGCAAGAAGTTCGCAGGCTGGTCATGGGCCATTAAAATATTGGGATGATTTTTAGCCTAGTCCATCAAGGGGTTACACACTCCAGGGCAGGGGTTCCAAACCTTATACCAAATTATACTTGGTGTCTTGTTCACTTTATTTTATCTCATTTTGTCTCATTTTGTTGCGCGTCTGCCAACAGCCTTTGATTCCTGTCTGTCAGCGGTGGAGAGGCCATAAGTAGGCTCGGGAGAACTCTCGGTGGTCCCACTGCTTTGTGGCTGGCTGGGTTACTGCTCATAACATCCCCTTCCAATCCCTGTCTCACTCCATCTCTCCCTGTACAACCCAGCCCTTCTTCTGCCCTAGCAATGCTGTCGCTTTATTCACAGCTGTGGGAGGCTTACCAACCCCACCACATTCCTGCCCTCTACATTGCTAAGGCTTCAGTATCAAATTCACCATGTCTATGATCAGTTCCTGTAATGCTAAAGCTTCAACCCTGGAGTATACTTATCGGCCATCCAGGAAGCACATTTGGTGGGGTCAGCAAGAAGTTTGCAGGCTGGTCATGGGTCAGTAAAACCTTGGGCTGATTTGTAGCCTAGTCCATCATTGCTGTCTTTAAATGGGTTACACACTCCAGGGCAGGGGTTCCCAACCTTTATTTCATCAAGTACCACTTTCCATTTTCGGATTATCTCAAGGACCACATGGATGGTGCATTATGGGATGTCACTCAACTAAAGCCATGGTAAAAACACACAAAACAGCCATTTAAAGTTCATGAAACACACAAAAATACACATATGTGTATAACCGTTTGGAGCAGTTTTGTACTGGTATAGATGGCGGCATATCAGGTTGGGGGTCAGTCTGCAGCCTTGTCATGTACCACCTGTTGGGAATCCCTGCCCTAGGCCTATCTATTAAAATGCAAAGGGCCTCTTCGGTTTATTAGCAAGCCCCTCCACTCCCCATAAGAGGTTATTATTTACATTACTCATCTGAAGATGGGGCTAGTTACTATTTTGTGAATAGTTTTATTTTCCCTTTGGAAACATTTGCTTCCGGTTTCCTACTATGGAACAAGCGTCTCCTCTGCACATGAATGCCCGCTACTAAGGTTTGGCTTTCTCTCCTGCTTCATTACCGTGTCTCCTCTCTGCTGGGAGACAAGATGCTGCAGCACACAATGTTGTGGTCATCACATTTATAGACCATTTAAATGTTTTTCATTGTTTTCTCCTCTTTGTTTTTTTTCACAAATTATACTTTGTGTCTTATTCGCTTTATTTTTTAAGCTTAATAATACATACTCAATAGTGACAAATGCATGGTCTACAATGGTGACTATTAGCTTGTTCCTATCCCTATATTAACCTAAGTATCTGGAATTTATGTTATTCCAGCCCCCTCCTTATTTATTACAAAAAGTTAGATCCTTCTTTTTTCATCCTTTCGCCTTATAGACACAGAGGCCGATTCATTAATAGCGGCAGGTAGCGATAGTTGAGCGACTGTAGCGGCATTTTCAGAGCGCCCGCTAGTAGTCGCTGTGCTTGGCCGTTGTTCGGTAGTTGATAGCGACTCAGTCGGTTTGCCGTAATGTTGAATATTGGGTGAGGAGTCGCTATTTGACAGGTTCAGCGCTGTATGGGAGCGCATGATAGCGACTGGCCCTAGCGACCGGCTCCCACCATATTCATTAACAAATCACGCTCAAAAAATTCTCGTGCTGTAAAATGCATGTTTAAACCCCAGAGCGCTGGAGTCGATGGGTTAAAAGTAGTTTTTTAACCCCCAAACAACCATATTTTTGGAAACCAAAAAAAACTAGTTTTTTAAATAATTTAGTAATATGAATACATTAATATCAGACCTGTAATATCAATTCTGTACAATTTATTTTTTTTATTTTTTTCCCTTAAAAAAAATATCTAAAATGGCAGAAGTGGTCACATTTTTTTTCACATAAAAAAAAAATAAAAATTAATAACAATTAATTATTAATATTTAAAGATTGTTCCATTGAAATGCATTGGAGAGCGCCAGGTAGCGAGAGGTCATACCTGTTGCTGTTCAAGGTCGGATGCTGGCGCTGTGGGCTGAGGCTGGAATAATGATGAATGAGTGGCTATCTGGCGCTATCTCAGTCGCTAAGCAGGATCGGCTTGATAAATGTGTGATTGTGGTGGGGAGCCGGCGTTCTCGTGGCGGGGCCCGTCATTACCGGCCGCTCACCAGTCGCTACCTGTCGCTATTCCTTCATAAATAAGGGCCTAAGAAACTAGAAGCAACAGCTTGCCCTGGCTTTACATGCAGGTACACTGCATGAAATTATGATTGCTGGTCTTCTTTAAAGTAGTATCTTGGCTTGTTTACTTGTTTACTGCCCTTTACCTTTGGTCAAGGGCAGTAATATTGGTGCTATATTAAAAATCAAACAAATTACTATAGGTAATACTCACCTTGTCTGCGCAAGCTTTTTGCTCTGCTGGAAATTCTTTTTTAGTGGCCTTGGTATTGCAGGGATCAACCAGGTGAATATATTTTATTTAAATCAAACTGCAGGAGTTGTAGTGCGCACAAGTACCTTTGGGAGTGTGCGCATGTGCTTTGGGAGTGCGGTGAGTGCATGCAAGGTAGTGCGTGCAAGTACATTTGGGAGTGGGTGCATGCGCTTTGGTAGTACGTGCATGGTAGTTTGCACAAGTACTTCTGGGAGGTACCTTTGGGAGTGCATGCATATACGCTTGGGAGTGCGTACATGCGATTTAGGAGTGTCTGAAGCAAGATCTTGGGCTATAACAGACTCCGGACATTATGCAGATTATCATGCAGCATCACAGATCCAAGGGCAACGCCCACTATTTTTAGAAGAGAAATCATGAGGTGAAGTTGTAAGCCACAATATCTCGGCCATTTCTACTTCAATTTAAAAAAGGAAAGCCATTTAGGACAGGGCCAAATGTCGCCTGACAGTATGGTGTAACAATTACCTTTAAAGAAGCACTATTACAAAACTGTGTAATGCTAAAAAATCCATATAAACATGTCAACTAATGAGAAAAAGGTCATTTATACACCCAAACTCCTGCCAAGCTTGTGGTTTTCTTCTCCTGGTAGGAATAAAATCCAGGGGTGACAGGTTTAGTCTATGAGGGGTGGCAGAACCTGTCACCTACGATTTCCTCTTCCATCCAATAAAATAAAAGAAACATGCCTGGCTGGATATTTCTTGATGTCGGGTGTATAAGTGACCCGTCCTCCCGCCATCCAGCATATTTATATGGATTTTTATCACTGGGCCAGTTTTTCGCGATAGTGCTCCTTTAACTAAGAGGCTGATTCATCATTAGCGGCAGGTAGCGACAGATGAGCGTCTGTAGCAGGCATTTTCAGAGCGCCCACTAGTAGTCGCAGTGCTCGGCCGTGGGTCGCTACTTTATAGCGACTCAGTCGCTGTTCAGTAATGTTGAATACATTGTGAGGAGTCGCTATTTGACCAGTACAGCGCTGTATGGGAGCGCATGTTAGCGACTGCTCATAGCGACCGACTCACACCATATTCAGCAAAAAAACAGCCTCACAAATCCCTGGCGCTGAAAAATACTTGTTTGAAGCCCAGAGCGCAGGAGGCGGTGTGTTTAAAGTGTGTTTTCAAGCATCTATCTGCTAGTAACAAAGCGAAAACATATGGAATTACATTGTAACAACATTGTAACATGAACACTTTAATGCCAGACCTGTAATGTCTAAAATGTATAAATGTATAAAATATGAAAAAAATATGAAAAAAATGCTATTTCAATGCCAGAAGAGGTCAAAGAATTATTTGTGAAAAAAAAACAGTTTAAAGAGAAGAAAAGGATCGTCCATTGAAATGTATGGGAGAGCGACAGGTAGCGAGAGGTCATACCTGGCGCTGTGCAAGGCTGAACGCTGGCGCTGTTCGCTGAGGCTGTGAAAATGATGAATCAGACGCTACATGTCGCTATTCCAGTCGCTAAACAGATTCAGGTTGATAAATGTGTAATTGCGTGCCGTGTCCGGCGTTGACCAGTCGCTACCTGTCGCTACCTCTCATTAACCAGCCACTACCTGACACTATCCCTTCTAAAATAAAGGCCTATGTTGTTACACTCTGACTCCTGCAGCGGACTAGGTATACTGATTTCAGAATAAATCCCAGCGACTCTATAAACCTTTTCAGCAGGACTGAGACTAAATATGAGGATGATTGTATATGTGATTATTGTAACTCCAGCTCACCAGTAAAAAAGAGCACTTTGAGAATCCCTGTCTATAAACGCTGCCTGCCCAGTGTACTTTATTACAGAGAACTACCTTTTATCTCTTGGAAAATCATTAGGAAGCTGCTATGTGGTTAATGCCAGCGTGGGAGAGGGGGGGCATAAAAGCGGAAGATGTCAATTACCCCAGTTGGAGGCCTTGCCTCAGACAGAGCCTGTTGTTGAGCAACCATTCACAGATATAGGCCATGGTGCGCGTACATTTACCTATATTTCTTTACATAAGAATGATGTCTTCAGTTAGGTTTTTAAACTTACAGCACATATATTTTTCTGGTATACCGGTTTCCATAAAGCTTTTCTAGGTGTGCTACTGACACCAAACCCCAGCTGTCACATGGAATTTTTGTGAGGCCCACACATTCTGTTTTATACAATAGGCCTCATTCAGCTCAGACAGAATAAAATCACCTCAGGACATCCATAGGACCATCTCGGTGATTTTTTTTTACTTTCAGCAAATTAGAGGTTTGCCAACCAGCCGGTATTTCATTGGCACAGTCGGTATTTATTATGCTCAGCTGGTACCGGTAATTTATTTTTACCAACATTTAACCATTTTTTGCCAGTATTTTTTACGAGGGGAGGCGCAGTGCTGGGCGTGGCATCCCGGCCAGTCCGTTATCGCCGCTGCTGCCCACCCCTCCTCATCTCCCTTTGCTCTCCTCGGCACTTGCCGTGACGTCAGTTGCCCCCCCCCCCAGGTATTTCTGTCAGTCAAGTGGCGCAGGCAGAGGTTGCGGCCTGGTCAGTTAACACAGTTCTCTGGTAAAGTGTGACGCGTGTGCTGGCCCTGAAACTCTCCCTCCTCTGACCTCTGTTCTGGGCACCTGCCACCTGTGACCTCCCTCCTCTGTGTTCTCCGATAATGATCTTCAGGCTTCGCTCTTTCTAATCCTTCGCAATGACAAGGCCCATGGCCGAAGAGAGACAATCTTATCCCCTCTATAGATATTGCACATGCTGAGTTTCTGCGCACCTGCCCGCTGTGCCACTTGGTGATCAGATTCAGTCTTTCCTTTCTTCCCTCTCACGTTTTTCTTTTCTTCTCACTTTCTTCTTTTCTTTTTTTCTTTCTTTATTAGCTCTCTCTTTCTCCCACTATCTTTACCTCCTTGTTTTACACCTTCCTTCTATTATTAACAGCCTTTCTCTCACTTTTCTTCTCTTTCTTCTTACTTACTTTTTTCTTGATCCCTCTATTCTATCTCTCTCTCTTTCTTTCTTCATTAACTCTCCTCCTTGTTTCATTCACTTCCCTCTCCCCCTCCCCTTTTTAACACCTTTCTCACTTTCTGTCTTCATCTCCTTTTTTTCTTTTCACATCCCCCATTCCCTTCTCCGCCCCTTCACCTTTCTTTCATTGTCTTCTCTCTCTCATACAACAAAAATTGACTGGACCTGGACCTGTGCTGTAAGCCATAAGGACTGTCAATAGCTAAGGCCACGGTCCAGCATCAGAAGACATTGGACGACCCGGCATGGAGCGAAGAAGACCCACTGCAAGAGTTTTTTTATATTAATACTGTATTTTTTATTTTATATCTGCTTGTGAACTGGAAGGGGGTTCAAGGGACCCTTTACCAGTTCACAGGTAATGGTGACTGCATTTGCAGGTAGCATGCCTGGTAATTTTGGCTGGATCTGGGTCGAATCTAGCTTCAGCCAGAAGCTAAAATCCATCACTAGTTGTTAACAGATTGTACCAGAATTCAGATGCAGTACTGACAACATAAGAGACTCCTGACACTTAACAGAAAAATCAACTCACAGTCATCTCCACTCTAATAATATTACAACAGGACTTCACTTTCTGGTGGTGTCAAGTCATAATAAAGAGCTTCACACTTGACTCGACTAGCGCTCCATGTTATCTCTTGCTACCCTTCATCTCCCCTTCAATAATACACCAGGCACCTATGTATCTTTACAATGATACAAGTTTAATCGGTCACAGCTGAACAAATAAGTACCAGACAACACAAATCTTCCACCCCTTTGATCTGAGTGGCAAGCCACCAAACTAAACCTAATGAGGAGGGGGAAAAAAATCTTTAACGCACCTACCCTAAGCTGAAGCCAGTCTCTGTTAGGCTCCCACCCCCAAATTGTAGCCATCCTCCAATACCTTGCAGCTCACTGGCAATCCTGGCTCATTTCAGTCGTCTTTTTATGACTATTTTCCTGCCAACCTGCCAACTCAGACCCAAAAGGAAGGGAGACCACCATAATTGAACAGCGTTGACACCTTAATGCTGGCCAGCCCTTCAACACTCAACGACCATCACAATCCCCTCATACCAACCATCATTGAACAAAAAACAGGCAACCTCCATTCCGTGAACCACCCCACCTTCTATTCCGCTTAACCAATTGCGATCTAACTCAAAGGAGGGGATCTTCAACCCTCCTGATGCGACCCCATGAACTTATCCTACCTCCCATTACATCCCTCTTACTCGCTCTTAACAACAACCCAAGTGTACCTTAATAAATTAATACCCCAAATAAGCGAGAACACTGCTTTTATAGCGTGGATACCCACCACACTTCACCATATTTCCTGCTCTCCAACCCATCTCTGGCTTAGCCGTCCCACTGGTAACTTGTACTGCTTCTTCGCATAACCAATTTAGGGGACCACTCACAACTATAACGAATGTTCAAAGATCCCACACAAACACGTTGAATCTACAATAATAAGGGCGCTTAGCCCCATCTCACCACAGTCAATGTACTCCCACTCATTTATTTGCCTTGCCCCCCCCCCCCCCCCATCTTGACCTTCCCATCCTCCGGGGAACTCAAGACCTGAGCTACTTCTACCCATAGCCGCTTTCCAGTTCAAACAAATGATACTACTATTTGACAACCAAAACCCTTCAGGCCACAAACCATAGTAACATCCTCCAATCAGAATACGGTATTATGGGCACACAGTTCACCACCCGTAGACCATGTAGCTATTTCGACAATCAAAAACTGACCACTCCGTGTCCATCATATTGCCCCTCTCTGCATGTAAATGACACAAACACCAGATGATCAGAACCACACACTCCAATTCTGTCGTCTTGAGTGTATGCAGCTGCTGTCTGATCCTTATATCAGCCACCTCAAGGCCGCCTTGCTTCCGAAAGTCTCCCCTCAGCAACTCCAAAACCACTGCCAGTGAGCAAGGTCCAATAATGTCAGATTTTAAATAAGGCCGACTCTACTCCCTCCACTTATTGATGGCACACCCTGATATCCTCTTTTTTGCACCCCCGTCAACTGAACAAAACAATATGGATCCCTAACTCTCATCCCATGGGAAATGATCAGCCCTGCACGCAAACCCTGCCTCCATTTAAAAATCCTTGACCCCTTCCATTCTAGTTACCCATAACGCCTGTGTTTGTTGCAAAAAATCAATGAGGTCTGCATGATGAACCCGCACCCACCTGCTCCTTCGTGCCCATACCAGTCTTTTAATTAATACCACTGACTGTCAATGACACATAGGTCGGCGCTGATCCATATCGCCACTCACTGATGCAAAGTTCTCATGAGCCCCGATCCTCTGAACGGCGAACGGCGAACAGCCATCTATGCCACCGATGGCCATCTCTCAACCCATGACAAAGCAAAATCCAAAATCCAGTAAGTGAGAGCTCCTTGACAGTGCCCTCATCCACCAAGGCCCCCCCTTTTTGATAACACAGCTGTTGCCACATTTGTGGAACTCACCTGTCTCTCTCCTGGGAAACATCTCTAACACAACCACCACCCCCTCCGATAGGTAAAAAACCCATGACAACTTGCCCAAGCTACACCTTCTACCACTTCTTCTCACCACCACAGAGTGGAGTCGCGCCAACTCCTTCTTCTGCAGTGAAAATCACTTTAGAGGGGTCCCTGAACCGGAATTGTAACAACCTATTTCACAGCATTCTGCTACCCCACTTTTGATGCGCTTGTTTGATACTTACTTAATCAGAGACCACCAGCATTAAACTAGGTCACCATACCTCTACCAGTGTTCCCCCTGAGCACTTCCCCTGAACATCCTCCTCTCATGGTGCACCTTGTCCCCCCGCCGTTCTCCTCTGTAACTGCTGGGAGACGGCAGCAGCCAGCAGTCGGCCGGGGGTCATCCTGCGGCCGCATGTGCCGGCTGTCAGGGAGGGAGCGAGGGAGGGGGAGAGGTGGCGGGTCACCGCTCTTCCCTGTGACCAGTGACCACCAGGCTCCGCATTACATGCACTTTTTTTTTTTTGGTAGAGCTGGATGAGCATGACTGCCTCTCCAGTGCAGGAGGATGTGGGATCAGATATAGGGAGAAGGGACCCCGGTTCCTATATAGCCTCCCCTTCCCCTCATCACTTCTACCACCTCCCATTGGTTACACTGGTCTCAGCTCCCTATAGGAACGCTCTATTAAGGGGACGATGCCCCTCTGACTGGTCATTGGTTTGCAGTATAGATGATTTACAGTCTAAGCTTTCCTTTTACCCTTTGACTTGAAAACCAGTATGATTTAAATCCACTGCAACCACTATAAAACATTTAAGAAAATATCAATGTCAGCAGCTTTGGGGTGACCATCAACTTTCACAGTCAGCAGTAAGAACAGAGTTTTCTAAATTATATTTCATCATTGGATGGCGCTTCTTTGCACCAACAAGCAGACACCCTGGACTTGGAGCCCAGGACTCAGCTGATTCAGCTCTCTCCCATCGGTCAGACGGATGACTGTGATAGGTTTAAGTTGGCAGCATGACAAGATCCGGAGAGCTGCCACAGCCAGCGCAATGACAGGAGAATGCAATCTGCAGACGAAAATGACAGAAGGACAAAGATCTATAGACTCCTAACACCTATGCCGTCAAAAAAGATGTCAGCTATAATAAGGAACTACATGGACTGGGGCCTGCTGCACATCCTTTTATTATTATTAAAGGTCATTTATCATAAGTAAAATGTAATGCTTCAAAGTATTACACTGGTCTGTAGGGCTGCAGATTTTACTCTTCACCCATGGCCTGGTGCCTTTTGCATTCACATATCTTGCTTTGCTTGCTATCCAGCAGCTATGGACCTCTAAAGTCAATGTCACATTTATCATCTGGTCCTGTTGCCTGGTTTTGAAGGTCTCCCTGTTCACTAGAGACCCCCACTTGACCAGAAATTTGTTGAGCTGGGGTCTGGGTACCATGCAGAAGAAATACTTCTTCTGGAGCAGTAGGTACATACGTTTGTTACGTAAAGCAGAACAGAACCCAGTGTGACATGGAATCCAGAAGATTCTAGGGCTGGCCACTGGCCTTACCCTACTGTGTGAATACCCCCCCTCACCTGCTCTCTGGCTCTCACGCCGATGTAAACATCAGGGGACCACATCTCCAGCATTATTGGGCTGTGTGTGCGCTCCTGTCCCCAGCCATTTAAATAAGCTGGAGATAGGAGTATGCACAATAATGGGGATGTGGCCCTTTTTGCTCCCAATTGCCATAAACAGAACCATTTGCTGAACATTTTTACTGGGCAATCTGGGGGGTTTCACACAGCGGGCATCCCAAAACAGGAACAAAATCCGGGATAGTCAAAATGCCAGGTTTGTTTTTCCACTGTAAAGGAAAACTGCCTTTTTGTCAGGTTTTTGGTGTTCTGCCTTATGGTTTTCCTCTTTTGGAATGTAAAATAAACCTGTTTGTTAGGATTGAGTCCCCTTACCAGTGATTTATTTAGCAGCATACTGCTTCCACGTGTTTTATATTCATATCTTGGTAAAACAGGAGTGGTTTTCTTGGCCTATAGTAAAACTCTCAGCATCCTTTCTAACTACAACTCTCACAATCTCAAGGTGAACTCATTAGACGCTTTGGCTAAATCACACAGCAGCAATCGTCTCACCTGGTGAAATGCATCATGTTGGCCAGGAAGAGGCACGTGAGCAGAGCAGTGAACTTTTTCACTTATTTGCATTTTGTTAAATGGGTGGCATATTTAATTACAGTAAAAAGGGGCATGGCTGGGACTCATCAAGACAACATTTTTGTTTAGAGCCATACCAAACATTAGCTGATATTCCTCTAATGCCATCAGAGGGTATGGAGTCAAGGATGGGATGGGTTGGTTGCAGAGTGGGCCCTTGCTGTAACCCTTGGCAATGCTCAGGAGCAAATGCAGGGGCTGATAAATTAAACTACCACTGGAAGCAACTACAGTTCAGTCTTTATCACTATTTGCATGTATTGGTTTTCTTGTCTATAATTTGTGGAACACTTTCTGTAACATGGCACTCTCATGGTCCATCACGCTGGGCATAATAAGATGCCTTTTTGCAACAGGTGCAAAAAAGTGATCTATTGTTTTTAAAATTAAAAAGTGCTATTTCCCTTTGATTCAGCACCACCCGTAAAACTATATTTTATTTTTCACTTGAAGCCCCATTGTGTTTATGTAGATGGACAATCAGAGCTAATTTGCTGCTAATTGTACCCCTGTTTTTGCCTTACCCATGGTGCAATGGCACACAAACAGGGCCGGATTATGAGAGGGGTGCAAGGGGCTCTAGCCCCGGGGCCTCCACCAACCTTTGAGCTATGGTCTAGTCCAGGAAGCTTTTCAGTCTTTGGTTTGACAGGCTGCAGGGCCAGCAACAAAGCTATCAACGGCAGTGGGGGCCCCCCACATTTGGGCAGCCAAAGCCACCACAAGGCAGGACGGAGAGTCTAGAGCAGCAAAGCCGCCATCAGCAATGCTACAGTCTGGTTGGGTGCAGAGTAGTCAATCGATGGCCGCTCACTGTACATAAGCCTGCTTAAGTTTTCTGCTGGACCAGCTGGGTGACTACACTACCCCCCATACAGAATGGCAAAGCAAGAGTTCCCGAGCAGCACGCACCCGCACAAGGGTGGCACAAGGGACTCGATCTGACGTTCCAGTAAGTAGGTGGGGGGCCAGACAATCATCAGTTAATTGGCTGGACTATTATTTTAAAATGAAAAAAATACTGTATCTGGGGCCTCCACCAGATTTTGTGCCCAGGGTCCTCCACCACACTTAATCCGGCCCTGTACACAAATACATTATAAAGTTGGTGTGGAAAAACTGGGACATACTGGAGCAATTTAAGGTTCTAATAGATCCTAAAGCCTCTTTGGTCATTCCTATGCAGTCGCTGTAATATACATTTAGCCCTCATGCACTGGGGTGCTCGGTGAGGACGGCAGGGAGCAGGTTCTTCTGGGCCCAGGGTGCTCTATGTGTGTGTTGTGGGTAGGTAAGGGTTAGGGTGCAGTTGTGGGAAAGGTTAGTACTCACTGTTGCTGCTTGAAAAGATGAACAGCAGTCCAGGAGATAAAAGCAGACTTTTTATTTATTCCACAGGTAAACAGCAAACAAGGCACAGGTACAATATATCCATACAGTTACAGTGCCGGGTTCTGTCCATAATCACAGGTACAATTAGAAAGTATTGTTTCCCAAGGAGAACTCTCCTTTCTGGATCTTTCCCTCCTCTCTCTGTCAGAGTCAGGATTCCTGCTCCTTTTACAATTCAAGATGGTGAATCACACGACCGTGGCTTTGGAATTGGGGCTTCCCTATATCCCTTTTCACTACCTTCCAGAACATTCTATCACATGCTTGGCCTCATGTCCGACATGTGATAGGTTGCTCTCTAAACCCTCTAATCACTCACTACCCTTCTAGTTATAACAAGGTTTCTACTCGGCATCCTGTTATGACTAACAACCCTTCTTACTTCACCTTCTAGATCAAATTCCTATTATAGCCTATGGCCTAATGTTAGTCTATGGCCTAAACCCACTACTGCCATCCTGAGTCTCGTTTAGGGTATGGCTTTGCCTATGCATTTTCATGGGTAGAAACCACAAAAGAGCTTAATATTTGGTTAACTCTATATGTATGAGTTCTTATTAGTTATCTGACCTGTTCCTAGTTATACCCAGGCCCCTACATACACCTGCTTACTGTCAGGAGCTTAGCTGGGAGAGCCTAATGGGTGCAGCCACACGGTGCTATCCGGGTACTGGGTATCCGGGCCTGGAAAGCATCCAGGCCTGCAAAGCAAAAGACGGCAAGCTGATGGGAAAACCCATAAACGGACTACCTGCTGGAGCAACCACCAAGTCGCTTTACACTGAACCTGCTTTGCTGGTGATCCAATGTGAGCATCCATGACCTGCCAGGGGCCAGACAACTAATGTCTGACTCCATTG
This sequence comes from Gastrophryne carolinensis, assembly GCA_027917425.1. Classification (NCBI taxonomy): domain Eukaryota; kingdom Metazoa; phylum Chordata; class Amphibia; order Anura; family Microhylidae; genus Gastrophryne; species Gastrophryne carolinensis. Next base: position 442,181,449 of record CM051236.1, read on the forward strand.
ATGCTTCCCAGTGGAGGGGCTGATGGACTCTGCTGCCTTCCTTTATAGCAAGCAGGCCATGGTGTCCAAAAGTCCTGTTATTAATAAATAGATTCTATAATTGTCTTTGGGGAAAGATGATATTTGGAATTCCTGTTACAGACTTTACCCAAAATCTAGAATCTAACTCTCTGCATGACTTTGGCCTTTTGCCTAGGCCATTAGCCATGTCATCAGGCTACATATACTGTTCATTGGGCTGACACTCTAGTACTCTCCATGGCTTTTATAAAGGCTACACTTGCTGATTTGGCAAGATTTGTTTTTTGGATGGTCTATGACTTTTATTGCCATTTTATGAACATAAGGGCAGACTAGATGGACCGTATGGTCTCCTTCTGCAGTCAACCTTCTATGTTTCTATGTTTCTATGAACCATAAACCATAATCTGTCTGTGTCAATATTTCATTGATACACTTGTCGATTTTCTAGACCTCTGGTACCATTGTCCTGTTTGCTCGGATGCAACTGAAGTGACTGATGGAATCTGGGGCATTAAAATAAACCTGTCACCCGGGTGACAGTTATAGGCTTCAGAGGATACAGCAACAGGTCAGCTCCTATCATTAGGTGAGTGTGAGAAAAGTAACATTTATGCTAAATTATCTGAGTGTAATAATAAAAGCAGAAGAATTAACAAGATGTGTTATTTCTCAGAGGGTTGGATTTAGTGATAATTTAAGATTTCTACTGGTCATTACAGTTCTTTTTCCTAGGTAAGTTGTACTAGTCAAAATAAGTATGGCTTTAACATGTGTCATTTCTTAAGATGTCTTAATGTTCAGTTTTGTTTTAAGCATAAAGCACAGTATGGTTTCTAGAACGGGTTAATCTAAAGTGTAAATTTGACTCAGATCACTTAATGAATAAGTGACTTTAAAACCACAAGTGTTAGCCGGCCTCTGGGCATGTTTCTAAACTGCTGGTGAGCTGTCAGTCCTGCTCTGAAAATGACCGCTGGTTATCGGCAAAGTGCTCGACATGATGTGGCACCGTACTGACTTAATGTATTTGCCTTAGGAGAGGCACTGGCCAGTTATTCAGTGTGCGCTAAATGTTTTCTTGTTAACTCTGAGAGCTCAGAGTTAAACTGTGTACATATATATATATGTTGTGTGTGTGCGTAGAAATAATGTTAGACAGTTTAGAATTAAGCCCAATGCTCCGGTGCTTATATTAGTTTAAACACAAAAAGGAAAAAAAATCAATTCTCGTTTAAACAGCAACTGCGTGCACACACCGTGAAATATTTGACAAAATTCTGGATCCAAGTAAGAATCATTTCTAATTTATTTCTACAATGTTTTCTTTGCTGCCATTTCATCTGTAAATATTTCATTTATTGCCATGGGGGATTCATTAATAAATGACATATTTTTTCTTAAGAGGAGATTTTCTTAGCTGGTTTTGTTTAGTTAGTTAGATGGTAAAAAGAGACAAACTAAAGCGTAAGGCTATGTTCACACCTAACCGCTCTGTCTGCAGTGTAGCGATGCGATACCAAAATCCTGCCTATTATTTTCTGTGGTTCAGTTCACATCTTTGCGCTTCACTGTGCTGCAAACCAACATTGATGGCAATCTTTGATGGCAACTTTGAAGGGCAGCCACAGAGGTCTGGGTAATGCCAGAGCTGGCTATTGGTAGTGCCAGGGCAATACAATGGCTAGCAGTAGAGATGATCCCTTAAAACCCACCTATTCAGACAAGCATACAATCTGGCTTAAGCAATTCTCTGAAAGGCACATGCCATAAAGATCAATACTGACTGTTTTTGATCCTTCCCCCTCGTCTTCACCTCTCATGCTTTAGACTGTAAGCGCGCAAGGGCAGGGCTCTCTTTCCTATTATATCTTGTATTCAGTACTGTATGTTTCTAACCTGTCTGTAATTACTACTTTGTACAGCGCTACGGAAGATGATGACGCTATATAAATAAACAATAATAATATTAATGAGCAGATTTATGAAGCATTCAGATGATTCGCTGAATTTCCCCAAGAAATTTTGTTCGACTGAATTCACCTTGAATCAGTGTTATAAAAATATAGCGACCCTCTTCCTTGTTCCAGTGCTGAGTGATGTCCACCTCGTTTAGTGGGCCTCGTCATCTTCAGCATGAAGGGAGGACGCAGAGGTAGGGAGCGAATGGTGGGAGCCCAGTGCAGGACAGAGGCTCTGTGTCCTCCATTCCACTGAAGACAATAGAGAGCAGTGTGGGACACCCACGCCAGAAGATAGCGAAGGAGAAGGAAGTTTGTTGTTTTTTTTGGGTTGAGACGAAAATACTTTTTCATGACATTTGGAGCAAATACTTGTTCATCTGAATTGGTTCACTCAACACTATCTAAATGAATGCTGGGTGTTTTTAACAGAGCAAAATGCAGGATCACTCTTTTGGAGTAGTGCATTCATATTTTGAGAGGCTCTAACATTTAGAGTCCTTCCATGCTGTGAATTAACACTGAACTGTCCCTATCTTATCAGCATCTCTGCATGGGCAACCCAGAAGCGAGAATGCCCAACTGTGTGAAGGTGTGAAAGCAGCTGTGGAAGCAGGATCTGGCAGAGAAGCTGGCGGTGGCAGGATAAGCTGAAAGACCTAGTGGAGGAAGAAGTTGGCAGCAGTGAGCCTACAAAATTAAGACCAGGAAGATGTGTCGAGGACTCAGAAGTAGACCACTCACAGTGCTGAAGACCGTCAGGTTTGTCCCACGAGGTAAAGGTGAGTTTCTCGGCCCTTTAAAGCACATGTGCTTTACCTGCATTGTCCAGAGACCTTTATGGGCTGCATTGTGCTTCTGCTGCTGGCAAAACGCACAAAAATGTATAGTAGCCCATTCAGTTCAACTTCTTCCCTGTTAACATTGCGATGGAGTATTTATACTCCAGCACAGCGGGGAAGATGTAAAAGGGCCCTTAAGGGGACAGTCTGGGCAATGGCAATAATAAGGCAGCAAACAGCTTACTTGAAGCCTGTCCCACGTGTCTCTCCTCCATTTCCTGCATAATACTGTAGATGCTTTAGCAGGTCTCCAAATTTTGCCCCTTCTTACCATTACATTTTTCTATGACCACGCTGCAAATGTGGTTGCAAGGCCACCTCTGTTCTTCAGAACTCCCAGCCGTTAAGCCACAATAGTCGCACTTGCCAGGCTTGCTTACACTGGGAGTGCTGAGGGGCACGGGCGCCTGTGCGTTATGTCACTGACATGACAGGAGCAAATATTGTTTTAATGCTTAAAATAGAACAAAGACATATCCAAAAAGCGTAACTCTCTCTATTTCTCAGATCTTGTTTAAATCCACAACACTTTCCTGCTGGAGAAGCTCTCGTGACTGACAGAAAGATGCACTTTTATTGTACACAGCAGAGCTAAGCCAATTCATTTGTAGTTTCTAGAACATATTCTGCATATCAGAGGCCCTTAAATGCTTTGAGGAAAAACACATACTCTGTTTTAAAGCTCCAGTTTTTATTATTGCAGCCCAGGTGTATGAAATAATGATTATTACATAAAAACACGAACAATCTTAACACCATTCCACATACATAAAATATACACTTCTCTAAAGTGCTCTGTGGTCACCTTGTCTGACCGGCAATAAATGGCTTATTAGTAGCAGGCAAAGTATGACCTACTTACAGGCAGCTAACAAATTACTCCGGTTGTTACACACAGGATTTTTCCACTTGTTAGCCAAGGTTTTATTTATCTCAGTTCACAGATATGATATAAAACAGAAGTGTGGGGAAGTGTCAACCCCATAATCCTGCATAGTGTGTCCCAAGAACTATCCAAATTTCTATACCCAGAATACATACATTCATAATGCCCTCCTTTTTGGGCAACCTTTAGTTAGACTGATAAATCTCCAGTCTATACTACGTCCAATTGATGACTGAGCAATCTTACTAACTTACAACCTGTGATTGCCTGCTTCTTATATGGCACGCTAAACCTAACCTTCCATATAATGACCATTCCCTGGACTGATTCTTTTTGCACTGTGCTAAGGGGGAGTCTGCACCATCTGCTGCACCTCTATATCCTTAGCTTAGTCACACTCGAATCTCTTTAGAGTTGACGTAGAGTTTCTGCTTGAGAAAAGCTTCCTCTTGCATGCTTTGACATTTGTTCTTTTATTTCAACTGATTTCCTGTTACCGGTTTGTAACCTCAATCTTGTTCTACTCCAAGTCTTTAGCATCCTCTTCCTGCTGAAGTCCACTCTCAACTTTTGTCCTGCTGACATTGAAATGGAGGTCGAGCTCCTGGCACCATTTCTCAATGGTTTTAAAATGCAAGCTCAGTCTCCAAAGTAACCCCTCTTGCCTCCCTTCCCTGGTGCCGAGGCAGGGCGTAGAATAAAAACTTGGAGACGGGACTTCCACTTTAATCTCTTTCAGGTAGGACTACTTCTTCTCAGATCAGGCTTACCACAACCAATGGTAACCTGGGGCCAAAAAACATCCTGAGTGCCAGCCCATGACTAGTCTGTGACATCCCTGCTATCCACCCCCCAATGAGCACACTTCAAAGCTGAGGCAATAGCATTGGAGGTACAGATCATGGGCAGGATGTAGCCTTTCAAAGCCGTGATGCTGAGGACAGGACATGGGCTAGGGTTCCTTGGCTGAGATGTACAGTACAGTGGAGCTGAATAGAGAGGAACTGGAGGTGTCTTGTGGGTAGGAATGGGGTTATGGGGGGTAGCAACTCTGCCATCCCCAAAGCAGTGCAGGCCACCGGGCATTCTCCCAGGTCTCCCTACCTCCCTAGTATTGCTAGCAGATTTTAGAAAGGCGTGTAACAGTGGTACCGTTTTTGTGATATGTAAGTGCATTGTGGTAAGTTTGTGGAAAGCATGTCAATATAGCGCTGTCCGTGTTGAGAAAACAAGCACCATCAAAAAAGAGTCTCCTTGAAACCATTATGAAGGTACCTGACTGCCCCCCCCCCATGGGGTCAGATGTGAATCACACCCTACACTTAAAGCACCTAAAGCCTGATTTATGAAGTGTCAGCGCCTCTCAGCACCATGTTTTGCCTCAGCGACACTAAGCATGCGATTTAAGAAACCAAAATAAGGGCAACGCCAATGCAGCTGCCAGGCTGCATCTAATTCAACACTAGCACCAATTAGGTCGCAGCACTGGACGCTCTGGTTGAAGCTGCACCAGCTGTTGGCAGGTTAAGACAAGATCCCATAGAGCACAATGGGCAGAACTGTATTGAAGTGTTTTATGCTTCTAATTAATATAAAACACATTTATTCGTGAAGAATTGCATTGTGACTTTATTAACATAAATGCAGAAAAAAATGCTGGCTCCCGTGATCTTGTTGATTCTCCAGTGTCTAAAAAATTAATCAAAAGTGTAATGGTAAGCGCATGGTCCTAATATGCGTGTGTCCAAATACTTTTGGCTTGGTCACGTATCTGCCAAATCTATGACTCTTATATATCAAATACACAAGATTCTATATTTGTGTACTATATTACCAGGAAACCATTTAAACCCTGACAAAATAGAATGTTTAAAACACATTGCCAGTACCAGGCGGCTGCTATGCGGGCTAGTGCCATCTATTTTGCAACAAACAAGTTACTGGCAATAAAAAGAAAAGTGCAGCGTTCGTCAGAGATTTCATCCATTTAACCGAGTGCTTTGACAAGGAACAGATGCGAATGGACTATTTCAGGGCAGAGGGTTAAAAGTAACTCAGAGAAATATTGCCCACATAATGGATGTACAATACAGTCTTATTCGGCACATGCCGAGCTCGCTTGTGTGCTGGGATTAAATGAAAAAGTTCTAAACTTTGTGGGCAATTATGTTAAATTATCACCTAATTGCTCACACCAATTATATTTTCATTAGTGTCTGCGTGCAGCGGGTGCGCATTTAACCTGAGACTCCAGATATTAACTTTAGCAGGATTACATTGCTTTAAATTATTTAATTGCCCCGTAATGTTTGCAGGTTTGCAGTCTGTAGTCACAGCTGGAAGAAAGGATGCTTAGAGTCTCCAGAGAGAAGTACAGCACTGCACGCCACCATAGCTGCTGCAATGAAAGGGTTAACTGATGGCAGTGCTGTGTCTTTAACTCAATCTCCCTAAACACATTTTAAGTGGAAGCTTCAAAGCAGAATGTGTTTTGTTATGTGTATTTATTAATGTAAGATTGTCCATAAAAAATAACAATCAACCAGGACTTTAGCTGTGATTGTTAAAGGGTCTGTACCCCCCCAAAATAGAAACAAAACAGGGTACTCAACTTTTGATCCCCTCAGCAACCAGTCCAGTGCTTCAGATTTCTGAAAATGAGTCCCATGGCAAGCGCACACACCGGAACTCCTTAGGTGCATATTCCACATCAGTCACAGTGCTGTGAATTCCCCCCTCTTTTCACTGCAATGGAGGAGACATGCCACGGGAATAGTGCTTGTGGAACAGGGACCTACCAGGACCTACCAGGAGCTGCTGCAGGGGAGACAATGGGGTCGAATCAAGTCTGGTGAAAAAACTCACGTCTTTTTTGGAGACGAAAATTTACACTGGGTAGACAATTAAAGGGAATGGCAGTTTCGTCTCCTAAAAAAGAGGTGAGTTTGCTCCCCAGACTCTGAATCGACCCCGATGTGAATCCCTTTTCTTGTTGGGAGCCTTTACTTATAATGCCTTCGGTTGATTACTAATATACTGAAGATGGAGGTATTGTGTCACCTGTAGCAAGCACTCAGTTTAAAGAGACCGTCTAGGCTAAAACAAATGCAATTCCCACCCTTTGTCCCCAGCAGATGATCGCTCTTACTCTGGTGATAGGGAACTTACTTGAACACCAAAAAAAGGGCAAAAGAAGAGTATTGAGATTTAGCCTCGAGTAATAATATGTCCCTTTCTCAGGACTTCAGTAACCCCAGCTTGGAGTTACAGAGTAACAGATGGGTTGGAGCAGTGTTTCACATCCAATGGTACAAGTACTCACCACCACCAAAGGGTGAGAAACTGGGTTGCATGAACATGAAGTGCTGCAGACTGGCTGCTAGACAGTCTTCCAGTACGTAAAACGGTCAACAGCATACAGTCCTCCTCGCTCTAATGCTTCACTTCATGGCTGATAAAAACAGGGACTAGTATGGTATTCAAACATGAGCAGTAGCTTCAGCAACAAGTCTTTCAATTTTTTAGAGGGGGGGTTATTGATTTGTGCAATGATTTTTAAATTGTCTACACACTATTAGGCACCATCGGGAAGCCTAGACCAGTGGAACCAAATTACTTCAAGTGAGTGATACCGTTTCCAGACTGGGTCATTGTCTGTTGGAAAGACTAGAAACTGTGGCACAACCTGCAGCAGCCCTTGCGTCCTGTTGCAGGGTGCACAGTTTCACTACAGGTGGCAATAGGATGACCTGCCATGTCATCAAGACACAGACATTCAGCACATTAGATTTCTTCTTGGAAAGTCAGTATTGGCGGGTAATTAATATAAATGAAAATGAATTAATATAAATGAAAAAAATGAAAACTGGAAACGTTGGTGTAGTGAAAAGGTATTGTCAGGTCTGGAGTTCCTCCGCAATATGGGAGCATGCATCTGCTCTGTACTGCCTTTGACTGGCTCCCTTTCCTGCCATATGCTGCTCCACCAGCAGGTGCCCCTCTCTCCTGCAGAGGAGCTGGTAATTAGCCAGCACCAGTGGTATTTCCTTTCCTTTATAAGCTGATCCACCCTTGTAGCCAGTGGATCACCACTGCATTGTCTTCCTGTACTCTCTTCTGAAATTAGATTCAGGACCCCTACCACAGCCTTGTGATCTGCTTTCCCTGCCACAGCCGTTTTATCCACTTTTGGACTTTTTAACTAGGATCCCAGTGCATGTATGTTGCAGTGTTCATCTGGATCAGATGGTACAGCAGGCTCATCACCTGTATATATGTATAGCAGTCTGCGTGTTTGTATGTTTTCTGAGTTCACCTGTATTTCTGTATAGCATCTTTAGCATGCGTATGTTCGCCTGTATTTCTGTACAGCTGCCTCAGCATGTATATGTTTACTATGTTCACCTGTGTATCTGTACAGCAACCTGGTTGTTGCGTGCTATGTATACTTGTTACTGTTTATTATCATTAAACACAGTTTTCCACATATCCACCTCTGTCTCACAGCTCTCAATTGCTGGTCATCACTGGTCATCCTATAATAGGGGATTTCTCTGCTGAGAAATCCGCAACAGGTAAAAAGGCCAAATTTGGAACCGAATCATCATGCAAACGATCATACAAGAAACAGGCCAAAGATATTTATCACACCCAGTCAAAGGGGAATCAGACAGATCAAAGATCAAACAAGGGCTTAATCCAGACACCCAGAGTTCACAGACATGAGAAATTCTAGGTATCCATAGATAACAAATAAGGTCAGCCATATACCAAGCAATGATCTCCAAAGAAGCAGTAAGGGGACAATAAGGATCAAAAAATCATTGGCGTTCTTCAACACTTGAAACACTGGCAGAACGCTCCACAATGTAAGATCAGTTTTAGACACCATAGTGTAATACCATGGGGCAGTCATATCAAGAAGTTTGAGGGAATTTGGACAGTAGTTAGGAACAACTAAACAGGTTCCAAAAATAAATAAATAAATAGTTGCATGGGTCTAAAAGTGCTCTAAAATAGGAATGCTGCAGTCAATAGAACTACCAGAATTTGAGACTGCAGGTGTTGGGATGTGTAGTTTTTTTTTCTAATTATCCCTGGCAATCCATTTAAACAGATTATTATGAGCCTCATCTATCTATCTATCTATCTATCTATCTATCTATCTATCTATCATCTAACTATCTATCTATTTAACTATCTATCTATCTACATGCAAGTTCTTTGGTTTAAATAATCAGCTTGGCATGAGAAACTTGGAAGTGACTTTTAAGAGCAAGCATTGTTGTCTATGGCACTAAGAACCAGGGGCCCAGGAGATCTCCCAAGTAATGCCATTTAATCTATGAAGCATTTTTATGCCTGCCCATTAAAAGGAATTGCCATCATCAACAAATCTCTAGACAGCCACTACCATGATTGAACTGACTTGTAAGTCCTAGATGCTAAAGCGGAAAAGCACTACGTCAGTGAACGTATCATTGATTCAATTTCTACAAATCATTTTTTACTTCCAGCAGAACATTAATAAACAATAGAGAAGCTTGTATGTGTTTTAGGAAATGTGGGTTGACGCCCTGAGCTTTAGACTGACTCAACTTGTATGGTTAAAGATGGTACTGCCAGCTCCAGGAATGCCTCCACACCTTTTTAATAGTAGAGTTCACTGAAGAATGAGCTGAAGGAAACATTTCTTATAGTATCCAATAAACCACCATGTGAGTGGTAGGCTTTAACATGTAAGTGTGGCAGTAATTTGCTGTCGCTTCGATCTCTGTTCTAGTGACAACCCTCACACAAGATCTACTCTTGTAACTCTGTGCCAGAACTGTGCAGAACTTCATTTGATAGGGGAGAAGAGCAGCCCATCAACGAGCTTAAACTAATGCAGTGTTCAGCAGCAGGAAGCGGCACTTACCTGAGCTGGTGATTGGGCTGGCGTTCTTTCCTCGCTCAAAATGGCTACAACCAGGGCTTCAAAAAGATGGCCGCCCCATGAATGAACACATTGGCAGCAGCTAGCAGCAATTCTAGTGCGTGTAGGTGTGGAGTGTGTGTGTGTGGGACGGGGGCAAGTGGAGGGGTGCTTGTCTGTCTTTTCTGGGTCGTAAAGTTCAGGTCCATTGATTTCAGTGAGGACCAGATTTTGGCCACTCAAACCAACCTTTCCAAACCCAAACTTACAGGGCTTCGTCCAACACTAGTTACCAGGGTTTGGGCCCATTTTAAGTCTAGGAATCTGTCACCCTCAGAAGAAGAAGAACTCATATTTGCCCTGGCAACTCTGCCAGGATGGGACCTGGATCACAGCGACACTAAACTAACCTAGGCTACCCCCTCATGCCATCAGTGAGCCTTACATCAGAGACACTCACATTTTCCTAGTGGAGCTTTATCTGATGGGGACAGAAAATAGTTGTGCACCTATGCAGCAGCTGCACCTCCTCCCATTTACTGCTCCCATCATGCAGGATTTTGGCTTCTAAGGATCTTTATTTACACAACACAAATCTCGCCTTCCTGATAGGCCACAGGCAATCCCACAGAGTGCTGCGGGCTGAGCTGGATGCAGTGATATGAGCTCCTAAGCATGTGACCACACACACACACACCAGGGCTCTAACCCTTTAACTCTGGTGATCCACATGTGTGGTCAACTCCACAACATGTGGCTGAGTGCATGTGGCATGTGGCGTATATACACTTAGACAGATGGCAGTGATGAGTGTTCCTAAGTACAAATATTGTTTTGTGGTGATGTCTTTTCTGCGTTCTTTGGTGTAGTTGTGTGTCAGCAGCAGTTTGCCTTTAGCATTTCCTTCTTAAATTCACACACAGTGACATAAACAGAAACAAGCAGTTGGTCACCATTTCGATTTAGTGAATGAATATTCCCTGTGACTGCACATTCAGTGGTCTCTGCAATTTTTAGGAGCATATCATTTGTTTATTTGCTTGGAGGCTTCCAAGATGATTGTGTAAATACTACAGAGCAGTCATGGCCTAATGGTTAAAGCCTTGAGATCGGAGGGTGGTAGGTTCGATTCCTGGCTGGGACATGACTGAAGTGCTATTGAACATGGCACCTAACTCCCCAACTAGGATAGCCCACCACTCTGGGCATGTGTGGGCACTCATTGCTTTTGTTTGTCTCACTGCACAGATGGGTTAAATACAAAGTTAAACAGTTGCCTTAATTTTGATTCAAAATACCAGTTATGGTTTAGTGAAGTGCAGGAGCCTTTTGAACTGTATGCAGAGAAGTTGCCTCTTGTTGTGCAGAAAGCCGTTTCCTATGGATAAGCTGATAAAGTGGACCAAAACCCAATATTTTGAGTATACTGGGTTTTGGTCCTTGCCCCAGGGGAACCATCGGGTATGCCTTTAACAGGGAGCATGCCCACGCTGGCCATCCACAAATGTCTGGTGTGGGCACGCGCCCTGCTAAAGGGATAGCGGGGATGCGGCCGCTGTTTGCGCATGAGCCATTGGACCGGGAAAGAAGGTGAGTTCCTGGGCAACCTCGGGGCTTTTACACAGGGGTTTTACACAAGTATGCCTGCCCCAGGGTGGGTTTTGGTTAAATGGCTTTTTTCCCCCAACAGTGAAAAGTCCAGCAGCAGCAGTCCGGCAGTGAACAATAAACTTGGCTTTTAATCCGGCATTAAAATCCCTCCATTTCAGTTCCTGCAGTAAAGCAATAGTTCCTACCTGTCATGCATGGCATCATCCCACTCTTTTCAATACTATGGGGTCGATTCAGTAAGAGTTGAAAAAAAATCTCTTGGTAGTAAAGAAAAATGACTCTTACTGAATCAACCCCTTTATCTTGGCGTGCAGCCGCCTGCCAAGCACTTTGCTTAGGACTTAAAAGGGGAACAACACCCAAAGCTATTGATAACGACTTGCTTTTACATTGTTGAATGGCAGGGATAGACAGCATCTGTTACTTGAGTCCCAATAAAGGAGATACTAACTCATTTTCTCATGGAACTCTGTATCATGGTGGGCCAGGTTTTGTGCACATGCTGGATGGAGCTCTGCTAGAAAAAAGTGATTATTTCTTATATACAGGGCTTACAGGTGGTGTGATAGGATTAGTTAGGTTAATTTAGTGTCCCTGTTTACTAGAAACTCTCTGGCAAGCAGTTGCATAGGTAGGCTTAGATCCACTGTAAGACCACTGGGCACAGCAGTGCAAAGGTATAGGGGTCCAAGCATTTATCATTGAATGTGGCTAACATTTGCCAAAAAATATTTATATAGATATAATATATATATATATATATATATATATATATATATAGTTGGTGTGTTAGGATAGTTGACGTAGCTGGCCTATAGAAGAGAGTGTGTTAAGAAAGCTAAACGTGAATCCCAAAAATAAATCAAAATCCAACATATATTTCATTTTCTTAAGAAGTGTTAAAATATTGATCACCCACCGTGGTAATAAAAGTGGAAGCTGCCTGGATTGTTTGTGTGAATGCTCTGGAAATGGACCATGACTTGATTGGTTGGACTTCGAATCACCTGACCTCTCATCATGAAAGATTCATTGGCAAGAATCACAGGCTCTACTCCTTCCAGGCTCTCCACTGTGACGGTCTCCCCGTCAGAAAGGCTGATGTTTTGGACCTGTAGAGAGAGAAATTGCTCAGTAAATATAAAGCTTCAAATTCCTGTTTCTAGCAGATTATGGAACAGTATAGAATTCCTCATTTATTTTACCATCAGTTTTGTGCTTCAGTTATGACCATGGTATACAACATTTAGGTGGGGAATTCCAGATTCAACAAAGCATCATCTATTAGTTGTGAAATATTACATTAAATGATCAATACCATGGTGAAGGTCATGGAGTGTGAGAATCCCCGTGTTAATCACGTTAATGGATAGTTTAGGAGTAAAAGGCCTTCACCCACCGTGTGTTTCAGTCACATGTTCATGTGTAGCTGAACAGCAGTGATGGACTGAGAGATGAGGGTAAGTATATGGACCTTTTCACTGCACGGCAATGCAAGTAATGTGCAATGCACGTGTTTAAAGCAGACCCCTGGTCAAGAAAATAAAGTCTAGTATACTGCACTGCTAAAGCCCTACTTCAGCGGCATATGCTGTCTGGGAGGGCTGAACCCCATGCAGATGTTGTGAAATAGCTGTGCTCCTAGAATTACATGGCAGTTGCCATCTTGCCAGCATACAGACACACTGCAATTGAGCTGGGAGCTTCCTTATGATCAGACCAACCAGCAAAAGAACGATTTTACCTGTTTCTACACAGTTCGAAGGAGATAAAAAAACAGTAACCATGTTCACTGAAATTAATGTGTAGATGTTAAATAACGTTCATAAAACAAGAAACAACTGAAAATTATACCAAATAACAACTTGAAAGCATTAATATTTGACTATATATAACTTGCATGTGGACCCTAAAGTCTAAAAATTGTCCCACCTCACATAGGACCTGTGTTTGGAATTCACGCATTCAACTCCTAACATCGTCCTTCTCTCCTTGCCTCCAAAGTCTCCCCCCACCCCCTTGGCTCCAGTCAAGAAACCCTACCCCATGTTCTACCCCTGCTAAAGCCACAATACCTGCCCCTACAATAGTAAAATTTCAGTATCACTTCAGGAGTGGTCATATCCACCCCTGCAATGCTTTAGTTTTAGCTGACAAATGCACTTGGTGATCAGCTAGGAAGCTCATGGGCTGGTTCTGGCCCAGCAAAATCATGGGCTGATTCTTGGCCCCAAGGAACAGAAGGTCAGAGCAGATGTAACTGCCGCAATATGTCTATTTAGTTGCACGGCTATTGCTGTCAATGTCTAGGGTTTACACCACATGTTTATACATGCAGTGACAAAATATTAACAAAAATGCCACACTGGTGCAGCAGCTTGGCCACAGGCTTTACAAATAAGGTGGTGGCACATGTTTTTGTTATCTTGGACCTGAACCTGGTCATAGCTTAAAGGAGCACTATCGTGAAAAAATGGCCCATTGATAAAAATCCATATAAATATGTTGGATAGTGGGAGGACGGGTCACTTATACACCCGTCATCAACAAATATCCAGCCAGGCTTGTTTTTTTATTTTAAGGGAAGGAAGAGGAAATCAGTGGGGACTGGGGAATTTTATTCAGTTTCGGTGCATAAGTGACCCCTCCTCTCATTAACCAACGTCTTTATATGGATTTTTAATATTATATAATTTCGCAATAGTGCTCCTTCTAAGATTTTTTAATTCCCCAGTTTGTCTTTGTGTTCTGACCCTGACCTGTCTTTTCTCCTTCTCAGGATGCATCCAAATCTATACTTGTCCTTTGACGTGCCTCTTGGCTATGCTCAACCTGTTGCCATGCATACTGAATAAAACATAACAGGACATGTGTGGATGTAAATAAATTCATTTCATGTCACTTAGTAAATCTCACAGCCTGTCAGAAACCTACTTTCTCTATCCCCCATGGCAGAATAACAGCAAGATATTTTAGTGATGATGAGGCATAGTAGCCTTACTTGAAAGCACAGATGTGGGTGAACCTGGACCAGCAAATTTCACTCTTTGTAATAAACCCCTCTGGGTGCTCCTGCATATATAATTACTTATCTAACTTCTCCTAAAATATGTTTTTGCATCACTCCTCTGGCTGTGCCGAAAAAATATCTTCTTTGAGTCTATATTGCTTTATTCTCTAATATATCTTAGGATGAGATAGCCAAACACAAAGTCAGCCCTACAGCTCTCCCTTCTACTCTCTGCTTTAACGATGGTAGTACTTGGCTGTTTGTGCTTTTGACAGTTGTAGGTGGTTCAGTCTGTATGATGAATGCTTGGCCGATCAATAAGGGCCTCTAGCGCTCTCTATTTGCCTGGGTCCTTCTGGCAAATCAATAGCACGCAACCTTTAAAGGGCATGTTCCCACCTGGGCTCTGTAAAACATCCCATGCTTTCTACAGACCACCAGCCAGGCCAAAGCTGAAGCTTCTCTTGAGGAGGGGGCTGCAAAGTAAAGGTTGACAGCTGTGTTTCAGAGAAAAGGATGCCATCAGCATTCGATAATGATATAAGAATATGCAAGAATCAATAAGACTTTTTTGTAACAGAACAATGTGATTTTTTTTTGCTTGTGCTCTTAATCTCAATATTTAGAACATTTCTGGATACAATGTTACTTGTAAATTGTGTTTTTCTCATTTCTGATTACAGGATGAAAGTTCTCCTTTCTATTGCTTGACTATTTAGAGGAGCAGAAATGTAAGTAATAGAATTTTCGTTCATCATTAAAGAGAAAGTGGATATTAGAGATGTTTGGGCCAGCATATTTCAGGTAATATACAAAGGCTAAAATAGAAGCAATACTAATGCACTGAGTCTGAATTAAATGGCAGGAAAGGACGGTGGAATGTTTATATTTATTGCCTACAATCGGCATTGGGGAGGTTGTGGTCACCAGGGGAGAATGGTAAAGAAAAAAAATGTTGATTCTGGAGCTATACCCTGGTCTATAACGGAAGCCTCACATGAAGAAGCTGTGCTATAGATTTTGCAACTTGTGAGCTAAGAATGTGCTTGTGGAATTCACCTTTCAGACTTGAACTTATGTAAGCTAAGCAAAGTTTTCTCTTAATTTTGGAGCATGAAAATTTCTGAGGAACCGGGTATTGATTGGGGCCCTTGCACACTGAGTTAGTATGTGGGTTGAAGCACACCAATATATACAGAAAACCAGATAAACCAGAGGGGTTCTATAATTCCCTAATGCGCCTGCTCACTGCGCATCCAATACTATAGGAAGGTATATACAAATGGGAGAAAATGAACACCCGACATAAAGGCTATGCATGCTCAAAAAGGTAATTTAATACAGAGATGAAACCATATATAGTTACATATGAAAATAAATAAACACAGAGCAAACTTATAACAATCGTGGTTAAAGTCCAAGGCAATAGATCATCCACTGTCTGTTCTCTAACAGTGTAATGTCAAAAGGCTTCCATCTAAGTCCAAAGTGGGTATCCCAAAATGCATGCACTGGTACTGTGCTGTTGGTAGTAGCTACAATTACTCCACTTCAATTTTCCACCACGTGCCGACCACCTGTTTAAATTACTCTTACCAGATGGTATGCGGAGTAAAATACTCCAAATGAAGCTTTGGTTCTGCTGCTGTGTAGATTTCCTTCTTTCCACAACATTTAATCCTTATCCAGCAATATTGCTCCCAAACGTGGTTAGTGTAAGAATATCAAGGCGTATTGCCATAAAAATAAAAGCATAAAAGATATCTAGTGTAACACCGTTTTAATATATTTTCTTAAAAAGTTGTTAAAAGTGTGCACTCACATTTCAGTTGATTAAAATACAGCTTCTATTCAGTGTTTAGGCAACAGCCTTCATCCTGCTCCCTTTGCGTCCTGGCCAGTGATGCTATATGGGGGGGAAGAGGCTGTCCGCTGACACTGTTTAAAAGAAGATTGCTGCAATGATAAAACCGCCCAGCCGCCGTCAACGTTTCATTGCTATCAGCAACTTTTTCAAGACTGGCGGCGCGGCGGTGAAAGCCGCTCTTTATAATATGCGGTTTGGGCGGGGCGGCCACAGCAGGAAATCCTTCTGACGATGGCTGTATCAGTTAGCCTATCAGCTACTTTGTTTACTACAGGTGTCATCAGTTTAAGAGCCTATCATAGACCAGTAATTCAGGCTCTGCTATTGGTGGCGGTACACAAACCGCTTGATGATAGGCTGAAGAGAGCCTGTATTGAACACATAGCAGTAAGCTGTCAATAGGAAAGGTGAATACACTGGCCAAGGCCCACGCCGAAGCTTACACCGGCAGGAGCCTGCACAGGAAGGGGCAGTTGTGGTCTAGAGGTAAGGGAGCAGACTTGCAACCAGAGGGTGGCAGGTTCAAATCCCGGTCCTGGAACATGACTGAACTGCTCTTGAGCAAGGCACCTAAACCCCCAACTGCTCCCCGGGCACCATTATTAGGGCAGCCCACTGCTCCGGACATGTGTACACTCACTGCACATCAATGTCATCGAGTACACTATAAAGTAGTACAGTGGTATATATATTATTTCAAATTCAGCAGTGTGCTTTTAGCCATCAGGGTCAGATGTGGCTATATTATAGCCAAGATGCCCTGAGGGTTGTGTTTTAAAGGATTAGGATAAAGGCTGTGCCCATTCACATTAATAAGCAGTATACTATACTGGTTTAATACACAAGGTCTCTAAGATGGTTTGATATATATGCTTGAAGATATCTAGACCTTAATGGCTTTAATGACAACTCCAGCC
Source organism: Gastrophryne carolinensis (assembly GCA_027917425.1). NCBI lineage: Eukaryota > Metazoa > Chordata > Amphibia > Anura > Microhylidae > Gastrophryne > Gastrophryne carolinensis. The sequence goes on from CM051236.1 coordinate 442,198,478, forward strand.
TTACTGGTAATTAAGAGACTAAACATATATGTCATCCTGCACGAAGTTAACAGGTGTAGGGATAATACTGCAGTGGTGGTATAAGAATAAAGGGGTACCCCAACCATTATGTGTTGAATCCTATTTGTGTGATGTGAGCTGTTAGTGACAAACATCCCTCATTAAAGGGATATTAGAGGTCATAATTGAAATGTGATGTGGTGAACTAACAATCCTAATGTTAGCCTTACCCTTGGTGTAAGAATAAATGTGAAGAAAAAAATAAAATAGTGTATAGGAAATAATGAGGGAGGGGCTGAGGCTAACTCAATATAGTGCTGAAATGATAAAAATAATTAGGACGTGTCTATAAAACAGTTGAGATCAAACTCAACATTTAGGCCATGAGGTGTGAGAGTGTTCAACGTGTATATCCAATAACTTTCCCTTTGTGATAATTGCCTGGTTAGATTGGATCCTCGCCAATGGCGGACAACTCGTTCTATCGCCATAAATGATAAACATTTGGGGTCTTGCGAGTGACTGTATTTGAAATGTGCAGAAAGGCTGTGTGTTTCTAGACCCTTCCTTATATTATAAAGATGTTCCCGTATGCGTACTTTGAGTGGACGAGTGGTTCTACCTATGTACTGTAGGCCACATGGGCACCAAATAAGGTAAACCACCCCTTCTGTATTACATGTAATGGACGTAGAAATTTTAAATTCCATAGTACATGTTATATCTGTGAAGGTCCTTTTTGGTTTTTCTATGGGGTTGCATGTCCTACATCCCATGCATATCCCACATCTATAGAATCCTTGTAAGGGATTATTAACTAAAGTTACCTTCTTTGGAGGGTCTAAATAACTCATTGTTAATTTATCCTTCAGATTAGGAGCCTTACGGTAAATTACTCTTGGATGTTCTGGTAATGCTGGTCCCAATATATTGTCACTTTTGAGTATATGCCAATGTTTGTAAAGGAGTTTTTTTATATCCCTATGTTGAAGGTTATAGTTTGTTATGAATGAGAATTCTGTACTTGAGCTATTTTTTCCTTTGTTGGTGCTTGGCCCTAATAGAGACGATCTCTCTCTTGCTCTTATTTCCATTTTTTGGGCTTCTATTTCCCCTTGTTCATACCCTTTATCTATAAACCTTTGGGCCAATGTATTAGATTGAACATCATAATCTGTCAGTGAGGTACAGTTGCGTCTTAGGCGCATGAACTGGCCCTTAGGGATGGCTTTCAACCAGGTTGGATGATGGCAACTCGTTGAAGGGACATAGCCATTGCGATCTGTGGCTTTAAAATAGGTGGAAGTCACTAAATTTTGGCCCTCTCTTTTGATGGTAAGGTCTAAGAAATGAATTGAATTTATGCTACTCTCCATAGTGAAGGTTAAATTAAAAGTGTTACTATTCACCCCTTGAAAAAAATTATCCAGTTGGCCTTGCGTTCCGTCCCATAGACATAGAACGTCATCTATGTAGCGTTTCCAAATTAGCAGTTGTGGTTGGGGATGATTGAAGATGTGCTGCTCCTCCCACCATCCCACATATATATATATAGTTACAAACATTTATAAGAAGAGAGTGTTACATGTACACATTTATACAGATGACCGCTAGGTGGCGCAGATAAGCTGGTCCCAATCTCTGCCTTGGGCCTCTCAATCAGAAAGACATCAATAAGATACAATCCAAGAATGTGGAAAAACAGTTATAAAGTATCTGATGAAAGTTTGAGAGGGTCAAGATCAATACCTGAATATACATGCAGAGCAAGTTCTTACACAAGTAAAGACTGAAAGTAACAGGATTGCAGGCATGGATACAGCAGATAACACAGAAAACCTACTCAACGTTTCGGCGAATATGCCTTCCTCAGGAGTAGCCCTTGCACACTGTGCATTTCCACTGCAGTATATGTGTACTGAGCTGTACCTATATTTGCGACATCATAGAAGTGGTGGCCTCAGTCGATGGCCCTGCATTGGCCTGGATGTGCCCCATGGCTGCAGTGGGTGTGAGAAATGAAGACATGGAGGTTGTGGTGGGGATAGAGAACCCAAAGGAGATTGGAGGTAGCAGTAGAGACTGTCGGTGAAGAGCCAGTAGGCAGCAGTGACTACCAAACTGCCCTGCAACGCAGTGCAGGTACAGCTCAACAAATGCAAAATATATGGGCTGCATTGCAGTCGTGCTGTGGGTAAGCTGCTTCATGCAGAGATTGCTAACATGCAGCACATAGATCTATGTAGTCCATTCATTTCTATTGCTAGGGCACCAAGTACTGTCAAGGGAAATGTTTTAATTTTGAATGTTATACCCAGAAAGATATCCAATTTTCCCCAAAATGTAATCAATGTTTATTCTGCTTTTCAGTATAGTCATTGCCTGGCTGATCATTACTGCTAAGCATCCCTTAGTGGCCATGCTGCGTGTAAGTGTCGCAAAAGGCAGCATGAGTGGCGCTGTGCTCCACCAAGTCTGGGGGGATCCAAACCAGCTTCTCCAATATGACAAACCAACATGACGACAATGACCTATGATATTGAAGAACATGGTCTAATCACCAAGGTGGTTTGGCACATATTTTCCACACCCATTTATAGGCTTAAGTTGATCAAACCATAAGCAGGTTATTTGCGCCCAGGTCACAGAAAGTCTACTGCAGGTTTTTAGTTTATGACATGAACAGGTATCTGTTATATTTTATTGTGTGTCAGCTCTCTTTTCTGTGAATTGAGTCAACTGCTCGCAATAATCACTCTCTGCTTGACTGTTATCCCAGCAGCTGAAACGTGTGTCAAATTCCTTTTGTTCATGATGATAACACGTCTATCACATATCACACAACCTATGGAGTCTCCTATTAATCTAACTTAATGGGAAAGACAAAATGACATGCTAGATAGAATAGAGGCTAGACTCATTTTAAGCCTATTTGGATATGTCATCGGGAAGCTGTAATACATCAGATGAATGGTCTTCTCCACATATGGTTTATCTGATGGATTACGCTGAATGCAAAGGTGCATGAAGTAAATAAAGATGTGCAGAAAATCAGCTTCATGGCATACATCAAATACATCATAAATTATCATTTTGAAAGGTTTGTACAAAAATATAATTCGCCACCTTTAGTGCTTTAAAATGTCTAATGAGGAAAATACACCTTTAGTATACTATACTGTATAGGGTGACATGAGTGGTATGACACTGGCACGTCAACGCAAACATTTAGGCTTAACAAACATGGGGCCAAATGTCATCTGCCCAAGAAAGCTTTGACACCTACCTTAGTTTAGCTGGTATATCAACAAAACACAGGTAACTCATGAGGTCACTCTTCAGTGTCATTTCATGCGACCTAGGGAGACGGGCCCCCACAAGTTCTTCACTTAGATTTATTAGTTATAGAATTCTAATATATAAGAATTTGAATTTTTTACCTGGCCTACCTTGTATGACTCACAGGTTAGGCCTGTGTTGATCTGGGTAAGTATCAATGTATATAGATAATCAGAAATCAACATTCTAGTATTAACTTGGCAGCTGTTCTCAGTGTGTGTGACTTCAAATTCACAACCCGTAAAGTGGACCAATCACCCCTGCTGCGGCCTGTAATCTAAAAGATTCCAGTACCAACCGCTAGCCTACCTCCAGGACATCCACCACCGGGGCGCCGGTGACCTTACCTGATCTGCATCCCTGGCTTCTCTGCAGCTGTGTGCACGCCCCATGCCCAGCCATTCAGATAGGCTGGGCATGTGGGAGCACGGACTCCACAAGGGAAGCCGAGGATGTGCCCATGGACGCGCCTATGCTGGCGCAAAGTTCAAATCAGAGGCTTTATGTTGCAGGGAAAGGTGAGTGAAAGTGGGTGATCTGGGGGGTTTCACACAGGGGGATATCCTACATTGGGATGTCCCCAGAGCAATTACCAGGATATTCGAAATCCTGGTGATTAGTCCACTTTAACTGCTGACTTATGTGCATACTTGTTGCCTCCCCTCCCCCGGGGCCTTTTGTTGTTGCATTTTCCAGTTACACTCTGGCCAGTCATTATGACTTTCCTTTGAGGAAAGGCAGGATCCTGTACATTAGAACAGTAGAATTGAATGAGTAGCACCAGGAGGGTTTCTACAGCACTGTGCCTTGAAATAGTCCTAAATAGAAATGCAGATGAGCACAGATGGCAGCTGGTTTTTAAACTGTGGACAAAATACATTTTATACATAAATACATTATATACTCCTCAACCTTTCCTTATTTCATTGCTGCAGAAAACAGCCTTCTGCTTTTTATTTTTTTGTTAGAGCAGTAGCAGAATTCTAAATAACTGCATATAGACATGTCTGGAGCCCCCTGACTGGTGCCCACTTGGAGTTTTGACATGTTGATTACTAATGATATTCTCTTCATCTCCTCTAATTAGACAGATATGCATAGAGGTTGTCTCACAATGGGCTACAATGGGAGAATCCATGATACATTGATGGTTATGATGAGAGGAACACAACTTCAGCAGTGAAAATGTAATTTTCTCCTGTGTTTTGTCATCTTTCCTCATGACCAGTTTAATATAGAATAAATCTTAAGTATTTTTTTTAAATATGTTTGCAGTAGGGATTGTGCTAAAGCAGAACAAAATCCAGGGCACCTGGCCCTGGATTCTAAAAGATTCCAGGGACCAGCGACTGTCTTTCCCCCGGGTATCCCAGATTGGGATACCCCGCTGTGTGGAAGCCCCCATATTGTTGATATCAGCTTATCTTTCATCAGTCTAACGGCACATGACCAGGCACTCATCCAATCAGAGCCGTTTGCCGCGCCTATGTAATTCGGCACATGGCTATGATTGTTTTCTCTTCCCCTGCTTTCTTGGTCTGTGCACATGCTTCCATCCCAGCCATTAAGATAGGAGTGTGCACGCTTCTGGGGATGCGCCAACTTGCACTCTCTGTTGAAGTCTATCAGAACAGTTTGCCAAATGACATAATCACTTGCACTTGCGCTGTTGTACCGGGAAAAGGTTCGTTTTTCTGGGCATTCTGGGGGGTATCAGTGCAATCCTCCTTTATTTCTAGTAGAAAGCCATCAGCTGTGATGACTCATTGCTCTGCTGAACAGCTGAAAGAATTGTAACACTTTAGAAGATACATATTGTTTAAAATGACTGAATGGGAGTGTGATAAATCCAGAGCCCCCAGTGAACAGTGATAAAGATACATTGTTGCAGGTTTCCCTTCCCACACACAATCTCTCTAGCAGCTGGTTATTCAATGTGTGTGTGTTTATATAACATAATACACAAGCTGCTTTGCTTTTGAGGCATTTATCTCTCACTTTGGTGTGGACTGCTGCCGGCACAGCTTTCCTCTCATGCAGTTCTGCAGCAAAGAATCAGGCTGTTATTCCAGAACATCTCCATTGAGTTAAGCTCTGTCAAGTTTTTGCCAGAGAGGGACTTGATATTCACAAAATCAAGAGTATAAGTTTGTAGGACACGTGCACCACCAGACAGACCACCCCAGTCTTATATCAGAATGTACATACCTGCCCTTACACAATGGCTGCTACCATCATTTTAATTTGGGTTTGTGGATTCAGATACCCATTAGATCAATCCCTGCTAAAGAGTGATTGCTAATACGACCCTAAATAATAACATATAGTTGCTGGGTCACACTCACACAAGCTCACAAGCATAGTCAATCCACTTTGGCACTGCCATCCAAATAAACATGTCTTCTCAAGGTCAATCAGTGAGGCACAGCCAGCCTTAACCAGTCTACTGGTTTATAAGCACAATGGGTAACCAGAAAACAATTTGTTTAGGATGCCACATTCTTAAAAGTTAAGGTCCAAATCACTTACGAATTCCGAATTGCCAAAAAAATGACAAACATTCAGAAACAGATATAATAAAAATAATAGAAAGAAAAACTGAAAAGGCTTTACTTGCAAGTGTCAGCTTCCTGAGACTGGAGAATCAGAGCGGATCAGATATCCAATCAGAATGGGTCACTATGGGGTTGAATCAGAGCCAGATGAGAATTCTCTCTCCTTTTTAGAAGAGAATTACCATTGTCTACCTTCCGGCTGATTCAGATCCAGGTAAAAATTTACACTCGGTAGACAAAGAAAATCAATTAAGGTTTTCTCTCCTAAAACAGAGTGAGAATTCTCACCTGGCTCTGACTCAACCCAAATATATGCAATTCACATTTATCTCTTTTCACATGCCAGGCCAGTCCTTCTACCATATTAGCTGGGCCCTCCTGCCAGTTATTTTCTTAAGCAGGTTGCAGGGGAACTATTGTGTACTGCGACATGCATTTTATATCTTGACCGAAACTTAAACTAGCTTGACCATTTTAACCACACATAAGGAGCTCCTTAGCTGTCCACTAATTTGGGTTTACAACTGGGATCTGCTTCATTTCAAGCATCCAAATTTGGGATGCCCCAGTGTGTGGAACTTCTGGATATTTTACCTCACTCCACGCTCCCACTGTGCATGCATAGGCTTCCAGATAATCGGAATAAATGGCTATGAATATTAATACACGGCAATCTATTCTGAATAAATAGATTTCCAGGCTCCTCCAGCTGTGTGTGCTGAATGAGATTGGGCAACAGCCAGAGGGATGCCAGGGATGCAGCTGTGACCTGGACTGTGCTGTGTGCCGAAACCGAGTTTTATGGCAATCCAAGGAGACGTAACACAGCAGGGCATCCCAAACCAGGATCCCACATCAGGATACCCAAAAAAAGGCAATCAACTGGCTCTGGTGTTTTTTAGATTCCAGGGTTGGCCAAAATGGGTCTTGGTCCACTCTACCTTTACAGGGTCTCTTATGTTACAATCTTCCAGGTTCACTTTTCGGGTCAGTTTTGTGACTGATAATTGTTTTTTTTAATTCACTCATAACAGGAATGAAATGTTTATGCCCCAATGTAAATTAAGCATGTAGGGGTGGGAGGGGGGTGTAGGCCTCACAGGAATTACACATTTTGGATAATTGTGTACCTACAAAATACTCATTTTGTATACCCCATGGGACTACATCCTTACACTGGAAGAAAAATATAATGTGCGATGCATTAGACAGAATTCTGCTAACTCTGATTATTAATGAGAGTTTGTTTACATTTGCAATCAAATTGAATTAGAGATTTGTAGCTGCTTCAAATCATTACTCGAATCTCTGGTGACCTTATGTGTGTGCTTCATGTACAGTTCCTCATAGACAAAACATGCGCCACCTTCATAACAGCACATACGTAATCCTTGCAACTGGACAGCCCCTCCGTTCTTCTTATTTTTATTTCATTTCACTTTATGTTTTTTTATTCTGAATAGATGGATTTCCAGGCACCTTCCACCGACTGCTCTCCTCCATTTGTGCACACTGAATGGGAGCGTGCATCAGCCAGAGGGATTCCAGGGATGCTGCTGTGACCTGCGCTGTACTGTGTGATTGCCAAAACAGAGTTTGATGGAGATCCAGGGAGATGTAACACAGCAGGGCATCCCAATGGTTCCCTAAAGCCATTGATGATGTGGTATTATGTACTGTAGATAGTGTTTTTAGCAACTTGATATTGATGAACATTTTTTTTTATTGTTTCTCAAATTTTCAAACCTCTGTCATGCGTCTCTAAATTGACTCTACATCCGTTTTCATTTGTACCACTTATTTTTCCAGCCTTTTGTTATCCCTGTTGCATTTTTTTAGATATGTTGCTGCCATATTATTAGATCATCATCATACTACGGGTACTTTTGAACATTTGAGAATAAAGGTACCTTGAACGTTATCTGTATTGTGTTGCTAGTATAGATGTGTGTGCAGGTTTCACACCTTTTCGGCATTCAGGACCATGGTCTTAATTTATGAAGGAATAGCGACAGGTAGCGACTGGTGAGCGACCGGTAATTACAGGCCCCGCCACGAGAACGCCGGCTCCCCACCACAATCACACATTTATCAAGCCGATTCTGCTTAGCGACTGAGATAGCGCCAGATAGCCACTCATTCATCATTATTCCAGCCTCAGCCCACAGCGCCAGCATCCGACCTTGAACAGCGACAGGTATGACCTCTCGCTACCTGCCGCTCTCCAATGCATTCCAATGGAACAATCTTTAAATATTCATAATTAATTGTTATTAATGTTTTTTTTTTTTTTTAAATGTGAAAAATTCTGTGACCACTTCTGCCATGTTAGATAATTGTATTAAGGTAAAAAAAAATTGTGCAGAATTGATATTACAGGTCTGATATTATTGTATTCATATTACTAAATTCTTTAAATTTTAGTTTCCAAAAATATGGTGGTTTTAACACATCGCCGCCAGCGCTCTGGGGTTTAAACATGCATTTCACAGCGCAATAATTTTTTGAGCGTGATTTTTTAATGAATATGGTGGGAGCCGGTCGCTCTGACCAGTCGCTATCATGCGCACCCATACATCGCGGAACCTGTCAAATAGCGACTCGTCACCCCGTATTCAACATTACTGCACACCGACTCAGTCGCTATCAACAACCAAACAATGGCCAAGCACAGCGACTACTAGCGGGCGCTGTGAAAATACTGCTACAGTCGCTCAACTGTCGCTACCTGCCGCTATTAATGAATCGGCCTCCATGTCTCATTTTACGCTGGGCCACTCCTCAATGTTAGCTGCCTGGGATTGGGTGCTGTCTGTATGACAACAGAGGAGGATCAGGAAATATTTCTCTTGGTCTCTTGTTCCTGTGCAGAAGGCATTGTAGAGACTTTGCTATCTTACACAGAAGCCTCAATTGTGATTTAGATTTGGCAACTAAGGGGTCACTGTTCTTATTTTAGGATTGTTTATATTGTTAAAGGTTGTCACTGAGGATGCAGAGTGCTTTTCGTATCTGGTCATCTGTTGTTGATTCTCCTCCTTACTGAGGAGAGGAGAGCAGGATAAAGTGCAGGGGCGGGTTATAGCTGTGCTTTGCTCAGACAGAGCAGAGCTGGGGTCAGCAAAAGGTCCCAGAATGCAGAGCAGCACAGTCAGAAGGCACTTCCTGTTTGCAGGCTGTCTGATGTTCCATGAGCCGCCATCTTGGATGTTTAAAGGCTCATAACATGCAGTAGATGCAGGTAGGATTATTTTTAATGTAAGCAATCTGTATGTACAGGGTGTGGGAAACATATAAGATAGACTCTTTTATCAGCGTAAAGGACGCTTTAAGGACTAGCAGGCAGATCCTATGCTGCATAACTGCATAGCAGTGGCCATCTTGCCACATACATGAGTCCAGTTCAGTTTATATAAAAACCCAATCCCAATCCTTGTGGTAACAAGGAAGAAGGTAATTAAACAGCATGGACCAGGGCTATATAGTAGCTCACACAGTAGTTTACCCAAGTCTGATTTGCTCAGGGTAGACATGACATTAAACTGTAAGCTATCTAAATTCCAATAGTAGGTTCATGACTGCTTTAAAAAGTATCACAGCTGATTAAAATAGAAACAATTAACATAAATGAATTGCTCCTTGGCTGTAACAATGTAACACAATGGACCTCTCAGCAGAAAGCTGGTGGGCTCTTCAGAATGACTTATCTTGTTTGTTATAGTCAAAGCAGGGAGTGCATCCCAATATTTTATTTTGCATAATAGTTTTTATTGAAACAGATAATATCACTCTCCAAGACCAAACATTCAATACATTTTGTTCACAAAGAAAGAAAGACATATACATTGAAGTAAGCAAAATTCTATAAAACCTGCCCCTGTAATACAAACGTTACTAACAATCAAATCATACTGCAGCCACCCTTCCCCAGCACCCTTCCTCCCATATATTCACCATTCCCACCGAGTCCCAAAAACAGGACTCCACGGACCAGGGAGGGGAAGACGGAAGAACACACAATACACAAAACATTCACTAAGGAGCAAAGGGTAGAACAAGGAAAGAAAGAGAAGCGAGACTAAAGAAAGAAAGAGAGAGGAAGAAAGACAGAAGAAAGAAAAAAGAGGATGAATTCCAGGTCTCCACCAGACCAAATGGCAAGTTAGCACCCTAGATCACCAGGAGCTCTCTGTCAAAATGTCCCGGTGGAAAGTGGATAATCCAACCCTCCCAATTAGCCAGAAAGGTTGTAAAGTCCCCCTGCAGAGGCCGCCATCTTTCCAAAGAACATAATCTTGTTGACACGAGAGGTCAGACTCCCGCTCGGGATATTTTCTTCCAGGAATGTGCAATAATCAATTTGGCTGCTGTAGTGATATGACTTATGAGCCCGAACTGGACCTTGGAGCAGCCTGGAGGTTTCAGATTGAGCGGGGCCAATTGCGCAAGGGGGTCAATAGAAGCCCAGTGGCCTTTCTTATGAATACTTTGCATGAAGCCCAAGAAGTAATATCCACAAAATGATAAAAGTTCCAATTTTTGAAGAAGGCTAACAGCCAACATCCTTTCACCTCCCTGGTTTATAAAGCATTATGCTTTGAGGAGTTTGTCCTTATCGCCAAAGAACTAGGTGACACTGATGAATCCAGCACTGCAGACAGCCCTATGCTTTATGATGTCACTAGGTCTCTTAAGGGGAATTATTGCTGAGTGAATCACAGCTGCTGCTACCATCATTTAGTTTATATTTTTTACCTCTGCAGCCCTCGATGTCACAGGGTGAAATGTTCATGATCGATCCTCATAGGCTCTGTTAAAACCTGTCAAGTCTCTGCTGGGACAGCAATACAAATTTATCAGCCGATGGATGTACTGCACAAAGTCCGGAACCATGTAAAGCTGAAAACATATTTCTAGCCACGGGAGGCAAGGAAGTGATTTGGCACAGCTGGAAAGAAGGTTTAAGCACGTTGGAGTAAACAGCTCTGTTTCCTTTTTTATCAAAATGACAGCTAGTTAAACATTGTACAGTTGTATAGTTGCCTGCTGGTCAAACAAGCGCCATAGCCTGCTATGTAGAGAACCTTAAGGGCAGACAAAGAGAAATACTCAGCTGTCCTGGGATAAATTATAAATATGAAACCATGCTGCTGCCAGAAATATACTGTAGAATTCTGATTTACTGTTTGGAAGGGTGCATTCAATGGATTCCAGGGTATTGTACAGTTTTTCTAATAACATACTTAGTATTAACTTTGTCATGCATCAGGTATTGGGGAGTTAATAAAAACTCCCAAAACCTGGCTAGCTTGCCCCCTGCACCTCCAGTTTACTATGTCACAAATTTAAACTTACCTGTCTGGTCGCATCGTGCTCCGGCATCCCTCGGTCCCACACTGTCTTGGTCAGGCAGTGCCATCTTGTCGTCCTGTCATGCTCTGCGCCACCCCTCAAATCTGCGTGCAGGACATTTAAAGAGGGGCGGCGAAGGGTGAGTGTGTTTAAGGCCTGCAGCCTTCACTCAGCGATGGCTATAGTGGACCAAAACCCACATCTATAAGATTCCTGGGCCGATTGATTTCCTCCCCCCGGGCATCCAAAATCGGGGTGCCCCTCTGTGTGAAACTCCCCAGGTTGCCCATAAACTCACCTTTTCCGGTCCAATGGCGCATGCGTGAGCCACACCCGCATCCCAGCTATCCCTCTAGCCATTTGTGAATGGCCGGCGCTGGCACGCTCCCTGTTAGAGGGTAGCGGGGGATGTGTCCACCAGCACGCTCAGATCCGGTCATATTAGACGAGCTCCTGGCCGAAGGGGCTCGAGCGCATCTGAGCGTGCTGACTTGACGAGCAGCACCACATGTGTCGTAGAACCGGGAAGAGGTGAGTTTGTTCGGCTGACCTGGGGGGTTTCACAGAGCAGGGCACCTCCAGTCGGTGTGCCCGAGGGGCAAGAACCAAAACCCAGGAGAGTAGAGTCAACAGGTCACTTACAGTGGTGCTTGCAAGTTTGTGAACCCTTCAAGTCCTAAACGTAGTTAAAGAAAACTAAATTAAACAATTGAGTCCAAAACTTGAGACTTATTTATATTTTGAGGAGAATGATACAATATCACATAGCTGTGATTGAAAAAGTATGTGAATTTGTAAGATTAGTATTTAATTTTAAATTGAAATTACAGCTGGGGGGGATTTACATTTCTATCAATGCTTGATCGTCACAACCTTGAGGTGAACTTGAGGTGACCTCTGAGCATCTACCCTGCAATTACTTTATGTGCGGAACAGCATTGCAAGGAGAAAAACGCTGATCTGCAAAATGAACATGGCTCCTTGTTTGTAGCGTGCCAAAAGTCACCTGGAGAAGCCACAGTGGAGGTAGCATTCCCGCTTGGGCCTGTTTTACTGCATATGGGCCAGGATGGCTGTCCTGCCCCTGCTCCACGTATCTCCTGGATCTATGTGGGGCTTGACAGGCAGCTCCCTCCCAAAGATCAATAAATTGAGACTGGATGATGGTCTGTAGATATGTTAATCAGCCATAGGAATGGTGTAAAACTAAGAAGAAATGTGAACAAATATGTAATCAAAACTGCATTATGTGGCATAGTACAGGAGATTGTACCATGAACAGCAAGTAACTGCAAAACTGGTGAAAATGGCTGACCATGTGGCTGGGTCTAGCTGCAGATTACAGTCTGTCTATAAAGTAGTGAGCTGGTATAGGCCCACCCAGTCCATATGTATATTCAATGGCTGCAGACAGTCAGAAGTACAAAAATAGCCATCCATCTCCCAGGCTATGGACTAACAAAGATGTGGATGCAGGTGGATGCTTTCTCTGTGTTCTAAGCATGGAGAGAAATGGCCTTCCGTCTCCCATAAGCCTATGCTTTTATCGGAAGAAGAGGAAGAAAACTACTATGCACCTAAATAAGGATTCCCTCAGAAACTTTCCAGGCAGATTCAGTGCCTGGCTAATGTAAATACAGTAATAAATAGTAACCAGTAGATGGCACAACATAGAAGAAATTCATCACTGCTCCATTGAATCATAGGAAACAATTATGCAGTAATGCATATATTTAAATCCGGTCCTTTAGTGAACCAAAACCTGGGATTTTTACGATCCCGGGTTTTGTTCTCTCCCCCTGGGGCACCCCGTTTCAGGGTGCCTTGCTGTGTGAAACCCCCCAAGTCCCCAAGGTAACTTACCTTGGTGACTTGGGGGCTAGAGCGCCATCACTGGGTGGGAAGCGGGGTCGCACGCAGCCGAGAAGGGGATTGATGCATAGTGGGCTCGAGGAAAAGGTAAGAATTTAAGGTGACCCGGGGGGTGTCACAGAGCAGGGCTTCCCAGTTTGGGATGCCCCCGTGGGAGGGAGTAGGCCTGCCCTAGAGTCTCATAGACTCCACGGTGGGTTTTGGCCCATTTTAAGAAAAATGTCAAGATATCTGTATGTAAGCTGAATCTCAAGCGAATGGTTAGAGAAGAATAAAGTTAATGTTTTGGAAAGGCCAAGTCAAAGGCCTGACTTAATCCAATAGAAATGATGTAGAAGAAGCTGAAGCAAGACGCTCATTGGAGCAAACTTACCAGTTGATTTGAAGCACAGAGTTGAGACTGTTGGAGGAATGGGATAAAAAATTCCCACAAGAGCATGTGAAGATCTAATCAATAATTGTTGCAATAATTGTTGCAGTTATTGCTGCACAAGGGGAGTCATACCAGATACTGAAAGCAAATGTTTGCAGAATGTTATCTCTAACAAATATGTGAAATTGAAGATTTAATGTGTTTGACTCATTTGTTTGATTTAGTTCATTTTATCTGCTTTTAGATGAAAATCTGATGAATGGGCCCAAGCTGCTCAGGATTCAATCTGCTGATCAATTAAGAGCACCATACTTGGAACGAACATCTGCAGGGGGCAAAAGGTGGTGAGTATAGTTTTTTTTGTATTGCATGAAGAAGGACTTTAAAGGGACTCTGTAGGCAAAGTGCATAAACTGTCAGCAGCAGCCCACCTCATCATAGCTGCCCTCTCCCTTCCTGTCAGAGCGCAGTAGAAAGTAGAAACAAGGCAAAGATTAGTGGCACCCCGGCTGATTTCCTTTGCCATAGACCACCAATTATAGGGCTAAGCTAAAGGTCTAAAGCTCCACATCATTAGACTGTGGACAATAGGAGAGAGGGAGAATGGCCAAGGAGATGAGAATGCCTGTCTTACAGACCCCGCCCATTTTGCTGATTATTATGTGGCATCACAGAGCCAAGGCCCACGCCCAAATATCTCAAAAGATAAATCAAAAAGTGAAACTGTAAACCTTGATATGGTGGCCATTTCTACTTCAATTTAAAAATGGAAAACATTTTGGGACAGTTCCAAACATAGCCCGACACAATGGTGTAAGAACTACCTTTGCCTTCTGTATCCCTTCAAGTAATTCTTTATTCAATACAAAAATTTAGAAGCTTTTAATGTATTTTCTATTTTCGTTTGTTATGTCTAGTCAACTGTATGGTAGGTACAATGGTAGGTACAACAGTGATGCAATTTAATTTGAGCTGCAGTTTGCTGTATGTAGGACATTTGGATGAGATTGAGGGTCTGAGTAGTGAATGCAAAGAACACCAGGTCCTAGTGCTTTAGGTCACATTTTTTTCTGCCATATAAAGTGCACAGCACTTCCCCAGCTCTATTAATTGTTTGTAATCTAACAAATGGTGATAAACTTGATGTTTTACTAATGGACATGGGCCCTGTCAACTGGCTCTGGAGAGTTCCCTAGAAACATGGCACAACAGGAGCTGACCATTGGATATTCCCTGGGGTTGTCTTAGTCTGGTTAGGCCTCAGACTGTGAACTAGTTTTGAAGGGATTTTTTTAATTGTGAAAAGGCTCAACATTACTGCGATATATGTACATAAAAACATCATCAGGCCATATACATTGTTTGACTATGCATGTAATAAAAGTGCCTAAACTTAGTGTAGAGTGTAGAACCGCCAACCTTGTCACTTCTTTCCCTTTCTCTGTGAATACAAAGATCCACCTGAATGAGCAAAGAGTGAAAACCATAAATTCTTTACAAAAGAAAGAACACAAAGCAATGCAAGTTAGCGCAGATCTGAAATGGAGCCTGAGTTGAGATTATTCTTTTCGTCTTGCAATCACATTTGTTAAGGTTAGCTGGCTATCTCTGTGCAATCACAAAGTATGAAGGAACACCCCGTTTATTAAAGTCTGCGCTCTAATGATAAATGGAAGGGTGAAAATGATTCCTGGTCCTTTTCTGCATAGGCTATGTGGGGGAAATGTTGAGTGTACAATGTATTAATGGAAATGCATCTAGTCCAGAGGTACTCAACCAATTCTTGTAAAGGTCCATTTCAAGGCATCCGGTGAGAGATGAAGGTCTGGGCAGAGGGCTGCTGTGCGGGGAGGAGGGGGGGGGATAGTTCGAAATCAGCACACTGGGGGAGGAACTATAGATTCCCCAGGCAAAGCTAAAAAAGGTTGCTTGCCCCCCGCCCACCCAAAAAATCCTATTCGGCAATGGGAAAAAACAGGACCTTTTTTTTGGGACCCACAAAACCTACAGCTCTGGCCCGCAGCACACTGATTTAATGCACCCCCCTTGCATTCCATGTAAGCCATGTACAGGGGTGAACTAGGGCCTAAAATATTACTGGCAATAAGGTCTGGTAACAAGGATGGATAGAGAGGGCTTGGGGGAGAGGGATGAGTGGGAGAGAAGCTGTAAGGAAGTGGGATGGATAGACAGAACAGGGTGGGCAGGCAGGGATGGTGAGAGAGCTGGGAGAATGGATGGATGGGCAGAACTAGAAGAACAGGAATGGATGGGCAGAGCTGGGGGGGGGGGGGGTAGATGGCCAGAGCTGAAAGAGTAATGGATTGGCAAAGCTGGAAGACCGGGGATTGGATGGGCCAAACTGGGAGGACAGGAACGGATAGAGTAGAGAGACTGGGATGGATGGAGCAAAGCTGAAGAAACAGGAATAGATGGGGCGAAGCAGGGGGGGACAGGAATGGATGAGGCAAAGCATGGAGGACAAAAAAGGATGGGATGGATGGGGAAGGGATAGATGGGTGTGTACTTTGCAATGCCACGTCCCGCCCGTGCAGTACTTCATATGCCAGGGAGCCGTGACAATGGCAAGGAGACTAAGCACAAAATTGCTGATCAAGGGGGCAGCTCTGAACACGGCAAGACAGAAGCAACTAAGTGCAGGGCTGTCAGGGCTGTCGCCAAGGTCCGCATTCGAACCCTGGTCCGCCAATTGAGTATCGCTGATCTAATCTATTGAGTCACAGATTGAACTGGCAAATCATGCATGTCTGCGGAGCTGGAACGCAACCAGCAGATTAGCAACGAGAGGCACAAGATCCCTCACTAAAGGGACTTCTGGCTGAAGGCTTTGAGCTAGAGCCAATTCTGCTTAGGTGGCTACAGCAATCAGATAAACAGATGTGACTGTATAACATTTTGATGGCATATGTCTATATATAGGTTATGATTTTAGTGTGTCTGGTGGAACTGGCTTGCTTTGAGGAGAGTCCAAAGGGAATTGCAATTTCAAGCTTTCAAACTGTCAGCAATCCTCACCTACCTTCAGCACCACGAGTTTTCCCCTCAAGCCTTGCTGACTGCACACAACTTAATTGGCTACAGAAGCCTCACATTAGGAGATAAAGAGACCAAGCAGGGTAATGCCAGATATACAGATATGTCCTTCCTTAGCAACATGGTAATGCCAGATATACAGATCTGTCCTTCCTTAGCTTTTCCCACGACTTGGTATATTTTGAGATGAGTGTCCCAAGATGGACAGCTTTTCACAAGAATGTGTGTCTGGCTGGAATAGATTTAGTTAAAATATGATGATATTAGGGTTGAGTCAGCACCCGGTGAGAAAACTGTACTACTTTTTTAGGCGAGGAAACCGCCATTCACATTTATTGTCTAACATTGGAGTGATTCAGAAAATAGATGTAAATTTTCACCTGGTCCCAAGGTAAACAATGAAAGTAGATTGCAGTTCTCTCCTAAAAAGTAGTAGAGTTTTCTCACCTGGTGCTGAATCAACCCTATTATGTTGAATAGATGTCAGAAGAAATTCAAGCTAACCTAGGGATGGACCATGCCTGTAGGTGAGTATTGCTGCAGGAATCTCACAGTGCCGGCTTATAAATCTGACTAGCTACTTGAAAAATATTAATTAAATAAATTATTATTACAAATTATTTAAAATTTTAAATACTTGGAAAGTGTATAAAGCTAACACATAATATATGTATCTTTTCTTGCCCCTTTAAAAGCTGCCATCTGAATCCCCCTCCCTGCCCATTATATCATATCAAAATGTGTTGGCTTTTCAAATAGTCAAGTCTCTTACATTTCTACTAAGAATCAGTTTTCACTACCTGCAACTGTTCGGGAAAAGAAAGGTGAGCATTGTACACACAGAACATTGCTGGGTATGTGTAAGGTTAGGTGAGCTCCATCACATCAGTAGCGGCCATACCAGCAATAATTTGTGTGTATAGGACTCACGTCTGTCTTTTTGTAGATCTAGGTGTGCGACAATATATGTCATTATTAAATCAGCGAATGTGAAAACAAATCTAAAAGCAAACTTTGCTCAGACCTTATGGATATCAAAATATAAATATGCCAACCTGTCAAAAACGGCCAAAAAAAGGTCCCACCACCTGTGTTTCATTTTACCTCGGGTAAATATTCACAAAGTTTGAGCAATGTGCCTTTTACTGCCTTTTGTCCCTTCCTGGTCCCTGTAGTCTAGCTCTGATGCAAGCAGCTCTTCCCTTCTTCTTCTCTCCCTCAGCCATTTTCAGTGTTGCATTTAAGCAGTGTACATGTGCTGCTTTCCTCTAGCAATCAAATAGTCCCGTGACAAGTTTCCTGCTGTTTTGAATGTACAATTTATGTTGTAAGAATTGTTTATTGCAAGATTCTGTACTGAAATAAAGCTCTTCAGAAATGTATCCATGTGCATCTTCATCAGCCGAGTAAGCTGTCTGCCAAGCCTTATGGAGTAAGAGCACATCTGACACAGACACACACACAGACAAGGTGAAGCTGTCTACAGGATCCACATAACTGCCAGCTGGGGAGTCAGAATAGTAACTGCCAGCTGGTGAGTCAGAATAGTAAAAAGACTGCTTACTCATCTGCTTAGATTGTTCAGCAGCCCTCATAAGCAGTGCAGCTTTAGAGCTATAGAGAGCATCAGCGTATGTGATTGTGTATCTACTGCAGCTCAAGAGAAGCAAGCCTAGCTCTCAGAGTACATCCAGCCTGTGTGTGTTATTGCAGCTTGAAAACTGTTTCACTCAGGAGCGCATATGAAAACAATTTATATCTATCTCTGTACCTCTTTGAGAGATTATTGAAGTACATTCTACAGATAAGTGAATTAGACTTTGGGGTTTATTCATCAAGGTCTAGCGCCAGCTAATGACTCGTAGCGGCAGGTAACGTCTGGTGTACACCGGGAGCTGTACGCTATACCACATTTATCAAAGCGAATCTGGTAAGTGACTGGAACAGCGCCATGTAGCGTACGATTCATCATTACAGACGGCTCATCGTATAGCGCCGGCACTCTCGCATCCAGAGCGCCAGGTATTACCTGTCGCTCTCCCATACATTTCAATGGACGTTCCTTTTCTTCTCTTTAAACAGGGTTTATTTTACATTTTTTTCAAATAATTGTGTGACCTCTCCTGGCCTAGAAAGAATCATTTTTGAAAACTTTTTTAATTTGAAATATTTTTATGCAAAATTGTCATTACAGGTCTGGCATTAAAATGTTCATGTCACAATATTATAACAATGTCATTCCATGTGTTTTCGCTTTGTTACTGGTGGATATGTGTTCAAAACAGACTTTAATCACACAGCGTCTGGCGCTCTGGGCTACAGCCACCCAATTTTGAGCGCCAGTGCTGTGTGAGGCTGTTTTCTTGATGAATATGGTGTGAGTCGGTCACACTGAGCAGTCGCTACCATTCGCTCCCATGCGCTCCCATGCAGCGCTGTACTGGTGTTAGAGCGACCGACATACATCAAATTCATCAATGCTGGCCAGGTTACTACAGCGACTCAGACGTTTTGGTACATCGCCCAATAGCCGATCATAGTGATCACTAGCGGCCACTCTAAGCGCCTAGATACAGACGCTCATCTGCCGGTACCTGTCGCTATTGATGAATCAGCCTCCATGTTAAAAAGCAGGGAGGAGAGCTGTGGATCTGAACAGAGACCAGCCAGCTTTCTACAAGCAAGTTGTGTTAGTTCCGTGTTGTATCCATTTATGCGTGAGTCATACAGAACATCTCTCTCTCATCTAGCCGTTACTACTAGAGGCTGCGCTCTAAGCAACTTTCCACACTTTATGGGAATTATCTGCAATTAAAGCGGAAGGAAACCCATATTTGGGTCCACCGCTCAATGTGTGGGGCCCCCCATCCGAGCAGTGGAGTGCTGCCGTTGCCTTGGCCTTTCCACCATGGAAGCCATGCCCCTAGCAATGTTGAAAGAGCCGATTGTCTCTCTCTAAATTGCCGCTGTGACGAGGTGCAGCCAATTGGCCACACCCCTGACATGCTGTTTGGAACAC
The DNA here is from genome assembly GCA_027917425.1 of Gastrophryne carolinensis. Classification (NCBI taxonomy): domain Eukaryota; kingdom Metazoa; phylum Chordata; class Amphibia; order Anura; family Microhylidae; genus Gastrophryne; species Gastrophryne carolinensis. Next base: position 442,218,042 of record CM051236.1, read on the forward strand.
AATCGGCTGCACAGAAGCCGGAGATGCGGCATCGGCGAAGATCACAATTTGGCACCTGCAGGGGAAGAAGAAGATAAAGTCTCTCTCAAAGTTATGGACAAGGAATTCACACCAGACAATTCCAACAGCTTGGTAGCACTCCTACCTGTCCACTCTCCATGAGAGACGTTACCTAACAAAGACTTTGACAAGGAGGTCACAATCTTCACAATGAAGGTGCATGTCTTCGGTAACAACTACTCTCCTGCTGTGGCAACCTCTGGACCCAGAAGGAGAGTCCCTGAAGGTGAGAAGGAGTTGATGCTTGTCAATTGAGAATTTCTTTCTCACATTTTCTGTGGGATTTGTTTTATAATGATGTTTTACCTTATTGCAATACAGCACCATGTTTTGCTGTGCAAATGTTTAATAAAAAAAATTGGTTCTGATTTGCACTAAGGAAAAAATATTAATATTTTAGAAAAATTCTCACGGTGCGTAATCAGCCCTTAGTCTGGACACAGGCTGGCGAGCTAGCCGGTGGCTTCATTTCTCTGTGCTGGCACACTTAAGCCGAACCTTCAGCATCATTTAATGAAAAGCCCAAACCCTTAAAAGACTTTTCCCCACCATCTAAAATTAGTTTTTTAGTCACTTACTTATTATTCTTTCACCGCTGGGCTTTAACTTTGTTCAGGACTCTAGGATAATCTTGCCTCAGAAGCATCACATACTGAGGAGGCGAGAGGGGTGAAAAGTGCAGGGGCGGGTTATAGCTGTGCTTTGAACAGACAGGGCAGAGCTGCGGTCAGCAAAAGGACAGCAATCTCAGAATGCAGTGCGGCACAGTCAGAAGACACTTCCTGTCTGTAGGCAGCCTGAGACTCTATGGGCCGCCATCCTGAATGTTTAAAGACTCAAAAAATGCAATAGGTGCAGGTAGGATAATTATCAATGTGGGCAATCTGTATGTACAAGATAGGCTCTTATGCAGGGTGAGGGTCCACTTTAATTAAGAAAAAAAGGATAAATAATAAACTTCAACGAAGTTTCCTATAACATTTAAAAGCCATTCTAAAAAGAGACAAAGCGTAACCCATTTCTGCTATTTGTATTTCCTTTTTAGTTCAACGTTATTTCACAGTTACATATATTAAATACGTCTTGTTCAACAGATTACCAGTTTGCTTGCAACTATTCATGACAGCTCATGCAGTAAGTAACACAGATAAAACAATGTGTTAAATATACTGTTGTCATGACAACAATTGGAATGTGAATGTGGCCTAATTTGCAAATTTAGGACACTTTTTACTTTTAGAAATCTGTAATAAAAAGAAGATGTTGCTTCTTATAATAAGAAGCACTTAAAGCAGAAGTCCAGTTTAACTGAACCCTTTTGGTAGCTGCCCCTCCCCGCCAGTGCTAAGCCCGATTTGAGCATTCAAAATAAAAAAAGAGCCTTACCTGACCAGGCACGGCTATCTGTTGCCCCCACTGGGAGCCATGCTTCTGCATTCTGAGCCACTATCCCAGCCGTGACAAAGTGCCTAGTCAGCCAATCAGTGCCACTGTTGCAGGGCTGCTGCACACTGAATGGCTGACTTGGTCGTCAGTCTCCCTATGTCTGACAGGGGAGCAGTTGTTTGTACCATTAAAGCTTTATTTTTTAGTTTAAATGCCCAAATCATGCTCAGCACCGGGTGGGGGCAGAAATCATGCTCAGCACCGGGTGGGGGCAGAAATAATGCTCAGCAACGGGTGGGGGCAGAAATCGGGCTCAGCACTGGGTGGGGGCAGAAATAATGCTCAGCAACGGGTGGGGGCAGAAATCGGGCTCAGCACCGGGTGGGGGCAGAAATCATGCTCAGCAACGGGTGGGGGCAGAAATAATGCTCAGCAACGGGTGGGGGCAGAAATCGGGCTCAGCACCGGGTGGAGGCAGAAATCATGCTCAGCACCGGGTGGAGGCAGAAATCGTGCTCAGCACCGGGTGGGGGCAGAAATCGGGCTCAGCTCTGGGTGGGGGCAGAAATCATGCTCAGCTCCGGGTGGGGGCAGAAATCATGCTCAGCACCGGGTGGGGGCAGAAATCGGGCTCAGCTCTGGGTGGGGGCAGAAATCATGCTCAGCTCCGGGTGGGGGCAGAAATCATGCTCAGCACCGGGTGGGGGCAGAAATCATGCTCAGCTCCGGGTGGGGGCAGAAATCATGCTCAGCTCCGGGTGGGGGCAGAAATCATGCTCAGCACCGGGTGGGGGCAGAAATCGTGCTCAGCACCGGTTGGGGGCAGAATTCGGGCTCAGCACCGGGTGTGGGCAGAATTCGGGCTCAGCACCGGATGGGGGCAGAATTCGTGCTCAGCACCGGGTGGGGGCAGAATTCGGGCTCAGCATCGAGTGTGGGCAGAATTCGGGCTCAGCATCGGGTGTGGGCAGAATTCGTGCTCAACACCGGGTGGGGGCAGAATTCGGGCTCAGCATCGGGTGTGGGCAGAATTCGTGCTCAGCACCGGGTGGGGGCAGAATTCGGGCTCAGCACCGGGTGGGGGCAGAATTCGGGCTCAGCACCGGGTGGGGGCAGAATTCGTGCTCAGCACCGGGTGGGGGCAGAATTCGGGCTCAGCATCGGGTGTGGGCAGAATTCGGGCTCAGCACCGGTTGGGGGCAGAATTCGGGCTCAGCACCGGGTGGGGGCAGAATTCGGGCTCAGCACCGGGTGGGGGCAGAATTCGTGCTCAGCACCGGGTGGGGGCAGAATTCGGGCTCAGCATCGGGTGTAGGCAGAATTCGGGCTCAGCACTGGGTGGGGGCAGAATTCGGGCTCAGCACTGGGTGGGGCATAATTCGGGCTCAGCACCGGGTGTGGGCAGAATTCGGGCTCAGCACCGGGTGTGGGCAGAATTCGGGCTCTGCACCGGGTGGGGGCAGAATTCGGGCTCAGCACCGGGTGGGGGCAGAATTCGGGCTCAGCACTGGGTGGGGCAGAATTCGGGCTCAGCACCGGGTGGGGGCAATATTCGGGCTCAGCACCGGGTGGGGGCAGAATTCGGGCTCAGCACCAGGTGGGGGCAGAATTCGGGCTCAGCACCGGGTGGGGGCAATATTCGGGCTCAGCATCGGGTGGGGGCAGAATTCGGGCTCAGCACCAAGTGGGGGCAGAATTTCGGCTCAGCACTGGGTGGTGGCAATGACAGTGAGGTCTATGGTCGCTCCCACAGGACACTTTTAAAGCTTATTATGCTACAAAGAAGATATCGCTACCACTTGTTTGGACACAAACAGGGAAGGGGAAAACAGACTGCAGCTGCCATGGATGAGGAATGCACAAAGGTGAGTATTAAAGTGGAAGCAAAGTCTCATTGTAGCCCCCTTGCCCTGCCCCCTCCCCAGCATTAGAGAGGAGAGGCAGTGGGTTGATAAAAACAACCTTACCTTGACCCGTATCCAGCAATGCCCCCCCTGGCATTTCTAGCCCTGCTCGCAGCTATATTGGCACGCTCTGTGCCCACACATTCACTTGAATTGGGGGTGGGTGGTTACAATGAGACTGGACTGATTGCCTCTCCCCAGGGCATCCCAGTTCGGGGCTGTTTAACCCCCCCATTCATTCAATAATCTTACCTGTATGATAGTGCATGTGCAGCCAGTGATGGCATTACTTACATACTCTCAGCTGTACATGGCCTCACCTGTTGCAACCAAAGGATGTGAGTGATGCTGCACAGCGCCTATGTGTGCCATTGGGATTCCATTCAGCTTCTCCAGCTGTACATTAATATAAGCAGCCAGAGAAGCTGATTGGACAAGATCCCGCTCATGTGCGATTGGAACAAGGAGAGGTGAGTTTTACTGACAGCAAGGTGTCCCAGGGGGAAGGACCAAAATAGTGAAATTGGTCTACTTTCATGTATGGAATGGATGTGTGATGGTCTGTTTTAAATTCCGATGAAAATTTAAAAACAAACTGCAACTTTTATTAGCCATTACCATCTTTATCTGTTGTCTTTAAAGTGGAATTCAATTATATAAAATTAGGTTTTGTCCCCTGCCTAGAGTTTCTAGTGCGTATTCCAATTTGTGATACAATCTACTGACAGCCAAAAACCTTCTTCTGGTTCCCAGCAGAAGTCCCATTCAGCAACAGCTTGACCTTGCATGCCTACATACACCCATGCCTTCAAGTTCATCCCAGAGTCATTGGATAGATCCATTATGAGCCTATAGGAGGCCCCAGCTGCAGCAGTGTGTGCTGTGGTTCCTGGTCCCAGATGGAAGAAAACCCCTGGGAGAAAAGTTATCTCCTCACAGTGGGACTGGGGATAGTTAGTGGGTGCTGATTTTAGGATGTCCGGAGCTCAGTTTTGACCCTTTAAATTGCCCACCTTTAACATATTGCTAGTTACAGATCTTCCTTTGTTCTAACATAAGCCTTAAAATAATTCCGTCGTACGCTGTGAACTATTGTTCCCTCATCCGTCTTCATCTATGAGTTATCTGTCGCTGTGCTTTTGGTTTGCAGTTTTATCTTTGTGCATTAGCCACTTTTACATTTTATCTGGGCTTCGATCTGCTTGTCAGTCTTCATTGTAGCAGCTGTTGATCCTGTAAGGTACTGCTATCTGTCACAAGATTTTCCCAATCCAATTTTCCTTGGCTTGTACCCATTTTTCTTTTTACTTTTTATAGAATAGTTGCCATGCCTTTTCTGATTAGAGCTTTCAAGAATAAGATATTATGCTATAAATATAGAACAACATTTCTATTTTGGTTTACTCTCATAAAGAATGTGACTTTACCATTGACATTGTGACAAAATCATCCCTGTCCTTGAAGATCTTCATAATGGAGTTTTATGATCTTTAGAGATGTGATACCATAGGGAAAATGATGCAGGATGAAAACATATTGATATGGAGGGGATTTCATCAAGTCCTTGTTCTGCAGTGACCTCTTTGAAATGGCTGGGGGATAGACCACTGTAACACACTGGAATGAGAGGCAAATAAACCTGGGCCTCAATTTTACATTGACCTGAAGGAAATAGATTGCCATTGCCTTTTTAGCATGTAAACCATTCTTCTACAGGATTTGGTGATACCATCAACGGTCATTGAACAGATCGACAGAAGACATAGAACTATACCTGATACACCTAGATATACCTAGATATACCTGAAAACAATATATAATTGTAATGTAATATATACAACGTGGAGAGATAAAGGCATAGGTCTCTTTTAGATAAATAATTCATTTTCAGAATTAAAGAAAGAAGAATCTCCCTTCTATCACTGTATTGCATGTTTAGGCCTCTTTCATACAGTGCATTTCCACCACATTGTCACATAGACATTAAGAAAAAAGGCAACCCCTTCCCCCCCATGTTTTTCGACAAAGATACTTGGAGCAATTTTGTACTGCTTTTCAAAGAGACACATAGAAATCTGCAGTCTGGTTGTATAACCGGCAGAAAGTCAACTGTCATGATGGTAGGACTCTTACAGTATACTGCAGTTTTAGGGTCGGCCCATAACTGCACATGCTACTCTTGCTCAAGGGACTGTCCAGGCAAAAGATTAACTAAGGCCCTTATTTTAGAAGGGATAGCGTCAGGTAGTGGCTGGTTAATGACAGGTAGCGACAGGTAGCGACTGGTGAACGCTGGACACGGCACGCAATTATACATTTATCAAGCAGAATCTGTTTAGCGACTGGGATAGCGCCATGTAGCGTCTGATTCATCATTTTCACAGCCTCAGTGAACAGCGCCAGCGTTCAGCCTTGCACAGCGCCAGGTATGACCTCTCGCTACCTGTCGCTCTCCCATACATTTCAATGGACGATCCTTTTCTTCTCTTTTAACTGGGTTTTTGTTTTTTTTTTCAAAAAAATCACAAATAATTCTTTGACCTCTTCTGGCATTGAAAAAGCAGTTTTTTCATAATTTTTTCATTTTTTATATATTTCCTCAGAAATGACATTACAGGTCTGGCATTAAAGTGTTCATGTTACAATGTTGTTGCAATGTAATTCCATATGTTTTTGCTCTGTTACTAGCTGATAGATGCTTGAAAACAGACTTTAAACACACCGCCTCCTGCGCTCTGGGCTTCAAACAAATATTTTTCAGCGCCAGAGATTTGTGAGGCAGTTTTTTTGCTGAATATGGTGTGAGTCGGTCGCTATGAGCAGTCGCTAGCATGTGCTCCCATACAGCGCTGTACTGGTCAAATAGCGACTCCTCACAATGTATTCAACATTACTGAACAGCGACTGAGTCGCTATAAAGTAGCGACCCACGGTCGCACTGCGACTACTAGCGGGCGCTCTGAAAATGCCTGCTACAGACGTATCTGTCGCTACCTGCCGCTAATGATGAATCAGCCTCTTTAAGTGTGTAAGAGTTTCTAATCAATCATTGAAGTTTCTATATATTTAGCGATAACTTCCTCCTAGCTCCTGACCACATTGCTCAACGTTCCCTCAACGTCTCCCACTGTCTCTCACTGAAAAGACAAAGGCAAAACAGTGAAGGACTTTCTCCAGATTGATGATTGACAATGATTGATTAAAAATACAGCCTTGATGGTCTCTTTAAGCTCTTCTTTAATGTATGTGAGTAATTCTTTATTAACCCATAGATATCCATTTGCTACATATTCAAATGTATGGTGCCATAGAAAACTGAGTAGCCTTTTATTAATGGTGACCCTGGTAGAGAATGGAAGACTTTGGAAATGCAATAAAAACAGAAATGTTGGTCTGAGAGTTCATTTTTGATGTATGTATGAGGAGACCAAGAAGACACAGGAAGATGTACAATAGGGACAACAGGAGGGAGGACGCTGTGGAGTAGATGATACACAAAGGCAATTGTGGAATGTGGGGCACAGAGATCTTCTGATTTAACTCCAGTCTTCCCTAAGCTAAAACTTCTTATCGACCACAAACTTACACTGCCTCCACCAAACTTGTCTTGTGAGCCTAAACTGTCTGTACGGCATTGCTTTATCCTCAACCACATCTTACTGTTGCTGCCAGCAATCCTTGTCTGGCATTCTACAAGAGCTCACCATCTGTTGGTACAACCTACAATCTGTACCAAGGTTTGCTGAAGTAACCATGAGGACCTTGACCTGGGCAGACAACTAGAACACTAGGCGAGTTTAAAGACTTCACACTTAGTTGAGCCTATGTCACTTGTTACCCACGAGTGTGACATAACTATACTTTCTATGATACAAGGAATGCATAAGGTGCAAGCTGCTAATACCATTTAAAAAACAAATTAGCAGCCTTTTTTAGCATCAGTGCCACACAGCACCACTTTTTGGCCTTAGTGGTGGGATTTAAAAAAGAAAAAAATGCTAGCGCTGATATTTAACATTAGCGCCCAAAAATGATGCAGCACCAGGTGTTCTGGTTGAGGTGAAACCTGGCGCCAGAGCTCAAGTTCCCATAGAGCACAATGGGCCGCATTGGATTGTAGCGTTTTATGCTTATAATTAATATTACACACATTTATTAGTACAGAACCTGCATTGTGACTTATAATAATTGGAACACAGGACCTAGATGGTCCAAAATGTTTGTTTGGGGTATTCTTAAAATTGCTTTGAATGGCTTTTTTTGCATAACGGGGAGGCCGATTCATTAATAGCGCCAGGTAGCGACGGATGAGCGCCAGTAGCGTGATTTTCACAGCGCAAGCTAGTATTCGCTGTGCTTGGCCGGGGTTTGCTTGTTGACAGCGACTCAGTCGGTGTGCGGTAATGTTGAATACGGGGTTAGGGGTCGATGTTTCACAAATTCTGCGTTGTATGGGTGCGCCTGACAGCGAATGGCCAGAGCGAACGGCTTGCTGCAGATTCATTAACAAATCACGCTCAAAAATTTCTCGCGCTGTGAATTCCTTGTTTAAACCCCAGAGCGCTGGTGGCGATGTGTGTAAAGTCGTTTTTAACCCCCAAACAACTATTTTTTTTTAATGTAAAAATTATACAAGTTTTTCTAAACATTTTGTAATATGAATACATTAATATCAGACCTGTAATATCAATTCTGCACATATTTTTTTTTTTTACCTTAAAAAAAATATCTAACATTGCCGTAGTGGTCACAGAATTTTTGCCGGTAAAAAAAAACAAAAAAAAACATAAACTCAATTAATTATGAATATTTAAAGATTGCTCCATTGAAATGCATTGGAGAGCGCCAGGGAGCGACAGGTCATACCTGGCGCTGTGATGGGATTAGTAGAGGCGCTGTTCGTTGCAGTCGGCTACATGATGAATCCCGCGCTAGCTGACGCTCTCGCCGGCGCTAGCCTCATTTAGCGTGATAAATGCGTCATTGTGACCGCCGCCGGGTGTACTTGAGTTGGTAGCCGCCGTTAGCTGTCGGTACCTGGCGCTCGTCAGACACTACCTGGCGCTAGCCCTTGATAAATAAGGGCCTAAGTGTAATTTAGACACCAAAAACTAAAATGCAAACTAAGCGCACTGTAAAGTTTGTCCCTAGCAGCGATTTCTTGTAACTGTAATGATGAAACGCTGACCAGCACTGGTAAAATACAGTACCAAAGATTTCAAGTAGGGAAAAAGTCATAAATATGCTGGGGAGCGAGCGCCAGAATAACGGCAGTACAAAGTGGCACATACTGGCACTAGGATAATCGGCAGGTGGGTCCAAGAGACGTTGACATAAGCTGGCCAATACAATGCAATGCAATGCAACAATAAAAGCTAATTAGTAGCATTCGACGCAGCAACTGCTAGAGCCAATGTAGTCCACATCACAGCGCCAGATAAGACCGGAATGCTGGCGCTTTAGCCACAGCAATCATGCTAAAAGGCGCACATCATAAATAAGGCCCCTAAACTGACCCATAAATTTAAGGGTCAAGTTTGATTCATCTAACTGTGTCCTCTTTGATTATAGTGTTACAAAAACATGGCAAAAAATCCAAGGAGCCCATCAAATCTATCCTTTAATTTGAATAGACATATTTTACTTATTGAGGTTATTGATTAATTTGCATATGCATATGAAACCATTACAGCACTTGCGGTTTTAATGCTTTTTTATTTCGATTTTGAGAGATTGTGATCACAATGTTTCATAATGTTTTCAAGGTTTCACAAAGGATTCTGAAGCATTGAAGCATAAGAATGTTGATGCTATGGCCTGCATATAGGCAGCACTTACTGTGAATGGGACAGTACATGTGTTTGCCTTTCCAGGCTGAAAGATACACACAAATAACTGCAATCAGTAATAGTCATGATGGCTACTTGTCTAAAGTATAATCAAGATGTCAGTTTAAGTGTGGGCTGTTGCTAGATGCAGACACGCAGCATTATCAGGCGCAAAACACTTGTATATTTCTCTACTCCCGCAATAGAAATACAGACGATGCATGACTATTATTTTTTTTAATAAGCCTAATAATGTGTGAGCTGGAAGCAATGGCATTCCACCTCTTTTTTTGCTGCCCCACTTCCCATGAATAATTACTGCGTTCCATTTTTCTGACAATTATTCTGTATTTGAAACGGCAAATGTTAATTTTTCCGCAGCATTTAAGGATAAATATAGTCCAGAAGAGTCACTTTGAAATTGCCATCATATAAAAAGCGTCTCCCTGAACAGATTTGGTTACTCGGCATGTATTTGCAGGATATATAATAACAGAATTTTTCAGTGTGTCAGCTCGTTACCTGCACTTCAAAGCCTGGACCTTTTGCAAATGCTTCCATTACCTACAACTGTCTGCCATGAAATAGCAGTTGATATTTATGGCCCGCTAGCCAGTGGCCAATATATCCTTGTCACCCTAGATAAGTACTCAAGATATCCTGATATTGCGCTTATACCAGCCACATCGGCTGTCAGGGTTACCTCTTGGCTGTGGAAAACATATTTTTCCAGCGCATAGCCTTGCCTGGATATTGAAGTGAGATAAAGACCTTCCTTTTAATGGATATACATTTCTTCAATTTGCTGCTCGCAGTGGATTCCTTCCCTTGAGAGATAACCTGAGGCTGAGCATAAACAGATAGAAGCGAGGACAACTTTGGCTGTGTGAAAGAGTTAATATGAGGCAACCGTAGCAAAAAAATGTATAGAAGCTGCAAAAGTGACTTAGATGGCTATAAATAGAGATGAGCGAACTTCTCAAAAATTCGATTCGGGCGATTCGCCGAATTTCTCAAAGAAATTCGGGTTCGTCCGAATTGAACTTTAGTGAATCGCTCATCTCTGGTGGGAGTGGAGAGGCCGGCCGCGCTGTCAGCGGGCGGCGGAAGCCGGCTTCCTCTGATGACGCGTCCTCTGATGACAGCTGACAGCGCAGCCGGCCTCCCCGCTCCCACCATGCCGGCATTTTTTTTTTTTAATTTCAGGGAAAATTCGGTCAGCATGAACCACTAAAAATTCGGGTTCGTGCTGAATCAAATTTTCCCTGAAATTCGGAGCGAATTCCGGTTCGTTAGAACCGATTCGCTCATCCCTAGCTATAAACATCTGACGGTTTGTAAACAAGTCTTTAAATCTCAACATCAATTGGGATGGTAAGCCTGTCTGTGACCTTCAAAGGTGGTCATTAGGGATAGATGAACCCCTCAAAGTTTGGGTCCGGCAAGTTTGAATTAATTTTTGGGTTCTGGGACATTAAAATCAATAGGGACCTGGACTTAGGAGGGATGCTGTGGTAGGGGGGCACAGAGTGTGCAGCAGTAATTGTGCTACTATAACTCACCTCTGCTTGCGATCCTCTTCCTCTCAGCAGCAACAGTGTTTCAATTTTGCCCCAGCCTGGGCTACAAAAAGATGGCCGCCAGCTCCCATGAATAAGGACACTTCTAGTGCCAGCAGCACGCAGCCAGTCACTTTTGTCTGGAACCCAGAAGAGATGAGTTCTTTGGTGCAGGTTTGGGATGTTGCAGAAAGCTATGTGTGTTTGTGTGTAACGTGTGTATAACCAGTCAGCAGGACCGGATTACGTGTGGTGGAGGCCCCTGGGCACAAAATCTGGTGGAGGCCCCAGATACAGCATTTTTTTCCTTTAAAATAATAGTCCAGCCAAGTAACTGATTGGTCGTTGGCTGGCACCCGCCCACTTAATGGAACCCAATTCCCTTGTGCCACCCTTGTTCAGGTGCTGCCCGGGAACTCCTGCTTTGCCATTCTGGGTGGAGGGTTATGATGTTGCCCAGCTGGTCCAGCAGAAAACTATTTCCCTGCATTGAGCTGCCAGCTTCTGTGCTTGCTGGTTTATGTTCAGTGAGAGGCCGCTGTGTGACAGCCCTGCACCCAACCATCACTGTAGTGTTGCAGATGGCGGCTTCGCTGCTCTATACTCTCCGTCCTGCCCTGTGCTGGCTTTTGCTGCCTAATTGCAAAACAAAAAAAGGCTTCATTGCTGGCCCCGTGTCCCATCAGATCAAAAGCTGAAAAGCCTCTTGAATAGAAGAAGAGTTGGATCCGCACTTCCTTTAAAATGAGTACTTTATTCAAAGAATTAGCTAAAATCATTAGTGTCTCCAAAGATAATCAAAGCATCCGTGCAGAATAAAATCAATGCAGATATGGGCAGGAAAAGAGAGTGGGCCCCTCTGACGCATTTTGGGTCTTTTCACAGGCCCTTAATCATAGATGGGGGTAACCCTAAGGCTGAGGCATTAAATAATAAGTATAACAAGAACGTGAATGAACGCACCGGTGCAGTAGCGCGGCAGCGCGGCCCGCAGCCGCGGGGGGCTCTGGCCGGCAGGAGGACAGTGATGACGTCAGAGACGGGGCCAGGGGCGGCAGCCAATCACAAGCCGCGCCCGTAGACCAATCAGAGCGAGCACAACTCGCGTCTGCGACGGAACACAGCCTGCGTAGGCCCACGCCTCGGCTCCAGCCCGGACGTCAGGTGAAAAGCCTCTTGGACCAGACCATAACCCAAAGGTTGGTGGAGGCCTCCTTTGCAGGGTAAGTGGTGGAGGCTCCGGGGAGTACGCCCCTTGTGTCCTTCTCATAATCTGGCCCTGCCAGTCAGGATGCCCCTCCTCCAGACATTTGTCTTAAAAAGATACAAATATAGGTTCATGTTTGAACAAACACCATACCACGGTAAGCTATTTAATTTCTATTTTAAGTGATTCATAAATGTTTCTGCCTAGAAACAAAACAGTGCACTATTCAGCTAACAGGAAGCAATAAGAGGGGCTCTAAAATACTGGGTTTCTTTTGTTCCTGTAAAATTAGGTGGTTTCTATAGAAATGTGAATTATATGTTTAATAGGGCTCTATTTAAAAAGCAAATCACTAGCATTAGTAATTATATATAATTGTCACATTTAATCGGGTACTTTTTATTGGCTATTGAATGATAATGGTGCCATAAAAATGTATTGTTTAGATGGTTTATCAGGGTGATTTTCAACAACAAAACTTTAACCTCCATTCCAGGATCTGTTGAATAGACGTAAAAACTCACAATGAAATCTCACTTAATTGCTAACCTGAATTTCATTTTACTGTTCAACTGCTGGGATAAAGTAGAAACTACTTACCAGGCATCATAGGGATTTCTAGCACGCGAGGTCCGTTCAGCCAAAAGAGATGATCACATGCTCTCGCGAGAAGGGAGGAGATCTTGTTTGATGAGAAATGAAAGCAAGTGCTGGAGGGAGGTCGGTGATATTACAACTCCAGGGACAACCAGGCAGGGCAGGCGTCAGCACTGGGCATACCCGGGCAGGTGCCAGGGCCCTTGCACCTTGGGAAGGTCCCCCTCATCCCCCCCGCCCCATGCAAGACGCAGGGACATGTGGTTACCAGAACTAAGGGCTGTCAGCCAGGGGCAGATTGGGAGAGACTTTCTTTCTGTCAGTCCCTCTGTTGTTTCTTTCCTTTCTTTTATCTGTTAATAATGCCATTCATTCTCTTTTCTTTCTTTTTTCTTTCCTTCTATTATATCTGCTACTATTTTTTCCTTCTATTCTATCTGTTACTTACTTCCAATCAAGTCATTTCTTCTTCCTTTTATCTATTCATCCTGCCATTCCTTTTCTTTCTCTTTTTCTGTCATTCCTTTTATGCTTTCTCTGATTCTGTCATTCATTCATTCATTCTCTTCATGTCATTCATCACATGCTTTTGTTCTTTCTTTTTAAATAGTTCTTTATTTCTCCCTATCTTTTCTTCATTTCTGTCTTTAATCTATTTTTTTATCATTGTCTTTTTTTCTTTCATTTTATTCCTTTTTTTTGGTAATTTATGTTCTATTTTTAATTCTTGCTTTCTTTTTATGTCATTTTCTATCCTTTCTTTCTTTCTCCCAGTCCCTCTATTATATCACTCTTTACTTCTCTGTCATTCCCTCTATTTCTTATTTTTATATACTTACTTTCTGTAATTTTATAATTCTTTTTTTCTTTCTGTTATTTGGCAATATCCAGCATACATGCAACTTTATCACCATGTATGGAATGTCATGCCACACTGCAAGGGGCCCACTGAGATTATTGCCCAGGGGCCCGCATAAACCTGGAGCTGGCCCTGCAATCAGGACATTTTTATATGGGCTCTCTGTGTAATCCCAGTTTACAAATTTGTGTGTCTATGTGACACTATGAGGCTGATTCATTAATAGCGCCAGGTAGCGACAGTTGAGCGACTGTAGCGGTATTTTCACAGCGCCCGCTAGTAGTCGCTGTGCTTGGCCGTTGTTCAGTTGTTGATAGCGACTCAGTCGGTGTGCAGTAATGTTGAATACAAGGTGATGAGTCGCTATTTGACAGGTTCCGCGCTGTATGGGAGCGCATGATAGCGAATGGCCATAGCGACCGGCTCCCACCATATTCATTAACAAATCACGCTCCAAAAATTCTCGCGCTGTGAAATGCATGTTTAAACCCCAGAGCGCTAGCGGCGATGGGTTAAAAGTAGTTTTTTAACCCCCAAACAACCATATTTTGGGAAACCAAAAAAAAAAAAGTTTATAAAAACATTTTGTAATATGAATACATTAATATCAGACCTGTAATAGCAATTCTGCACACATTTTTTTTTATTTTTTTCTTACCTTAAAAAAAATATCTAACATGGCAGAAGTGGTAACAGAAATTTTCACATTAAAAAAAAAAAAAAATGATTAACAATTAATTATTAATATTTAAAGATTGTTCCATTGAAATGCATCGGAGAGCGCCAGGTAGCGAGAGGTCATACCTGGCGCTGTTCAAGGTCGCTCCCTGGCGCTGTGGGCTGAGGCTGGAATAATGATGAATGAGTCGCTATCTGCCGCTAGCTCAGTCGCTAAGCAGGATCGACTTGATAAATGTGTGATTGTGGTGGGGAGCCGGCGTTCTCGTGGCGGGGCCCGTCATTACCGGCCGCTCACCAGTCGCTACCTGGCGCTATCCCTTGTTAAATAAGGGCCTATGTATGTCCACTGCATTCATTACAATTGTGGGGGATGTGCAGAGGCAGGGAGGATGCAGTGCCCATGGATAAGTAGCAATACATTTTAAAACACTGGAGCTGGATGGAGGAGCTGTGGAGGAGAAAAAGTGAGTACAGGACTTTTTGTTTTTTACCTGGACAATCCATTTGATCCCCTTAGCCAAAAACTGAAGGGTAACTGATTTTCTTCCTTTCTTGTAAAAGAGACTGGTGTGAATGGAACACCTTTACTTCTTCCAAGTTGGTCAAAGTCCAGTTTATTAGTTCACATTCATATGCATACATACATGGTATGACATGCAGTGAAATTAGCATTTAAAACATATTAATGCTGCACCCCCAGTTTACTGACATTGCAATGCTTCAATATTTGGGTCAATCAAAGGAAATCTGGTCTCACTTCTGCTGGCTCCACTGTAGCAATGAAGTTTGGCCATGCCTTCTGTATCATGTGATCTCTCTGCCAAGTGGTGGGCCAGAATCAGGGATGGTCTCGGGGTACAAATCAGAAATCCCAGGGGCATTGTATGTGCTATAATTCAGAGATAAATTGAGATGAATATATAATCAGAGATGAGCGAACTTCCTAAAAATTCAATGCAGACGATTTGCCGAATTTCTCCAAGAAATTCGGGTTTGTCCGAATGGAACCTTTCAGAATCGCTCATCTCTAGTGGAATACATACAGTGCGATGGGAGCGGGGGAGGCCGGCCGCACTGTCAGCTATGCAAGTCGGCTTCCCCGCGTGCTGATGTTGCGACCAGCCTCCCCTGCTTCCACCGTGCTGTGCATATCGTACACTTACCTACATGCCGGCTTCCTTCCAAGCCAACCTGCGCCTGCAGCCAGGTCAAAGAATCACACTGGAGCACACTGGATCCAAGTGTGGCACTGGAACAAGGATGGTGGTGAGTTGTTTTTTACCCACCGCCCGAGGTGCCATTGAATTTCAGGGAAAATTCGGTCAGCACAAACCCCCAAAAATTGTTTCTAAAATACTGAGGAACTAGTTTGCTCATCTCTATATATAATTTGCCCATATTGCAATATATGTCTGGCCACTGCACATCCCTGCATCACTAACTGGGGCGTCCTTTGACTAGCAAAGCTACTGTCTGTAAATAATTCCCTAATGCATTCCACCTGTCATGACTACCTTGTGCATCTGGAGCAGACACTGGTGCATGGGTACATGGTTACTGCACCACACTAATGGACAAACCAGGGACATGAGTAGAAAGATTAAGCCCAAAGAGCAGGGGCCTAAATTGAGGGGGTGCATGTGGTGCAACCAGGGCCCAGGAGGTCAGGGGCCCCCCATCATTGTTGGTCTTCCAGCTTATTTATCAGATTTGTTCTCACTTGGCATCATTTAGAGAGCCCATTCCTCTCTACTTTTTCAGTATTAAGTTGTCTAGTTGCATCCAATTGTGTTAAAAGACAGAAATAAATGTTTGAAACTGAATGAGCCTAGAAAGGGTCCCATTTAATGTTCACACCAGGGCCCTGTCACATTTAGTTACGTCACTGCCAGAGAGATATAGTTATGGGCAACCTTCATCAAAACCACATAATAAAGCAGCAAATCCTAACGCAAACCAGCCCTTTCCTGAATCCAACCTACTGCTTGCCAAAACAGATATAGGGCATGTACTTAATCTGTGAAAAATGCCCTCCAATTGTTCTTATAGTCAAAAATCACTCAAGGCTTAAACCCTCACCCCAAATTGTAAGGCCCTATTGTGCAATAATTAAAGGGAAACCTTTAAAGTTCCTGGCCAGGCACACCTTAACTACCTCCCCATTTATCTACCTTAAGAACAGAGTCATAAGAGCCATTTCAAAGCATCTCAAAATCTCTAATTATATGTAAATACCTTTTTGTATTGTAAGCATTGCCACATTCTTTGACCATCTTTTGCTGTGGTCAGACACAGCTGTGGGACCACTGTGGCTTGCTGTGAGAGCACCAGGGGACAGAGTGGCTGTGAGACCACTTTTTTGCGTGGTCCTGGGGGAATGTTGTTGAAAGAAGGGCAAACTTTGGAACCCTGATACGGCTTCTATTGGCGCTAGAGGAAACCTAGGAGAGGTACATGTGACAGGCATCAGGTGAGCTGCTTGCTGGCTAATTATAGCTGCTGGGTTTACCGTCCCTTTGGACATGCAAAATCACTCACCTAGTTTATGTGCATGCCCACTCCATGAATCAGGTGGATCGGTAAACATGTCACCCAGCAGCCACTGTGGACCAGTATTTTGCATATTTTAGAGTTTCCTTTTATTCTTTGTACGGAGGGACATCCGAAATCTGAATGCTGTGAGGATGGTGGAAGAGGTAAGTGAAGGCTTTTGACTGGAGGTCCACTTTATTTTTATATGCATTTTGTCCTGGGGCTTTTATTAGTCAGCCTGGCAAATTAGACTGAAAGACAAGGTGCCAAATAAGGTGAATCGAACAACAAGGCTGCTGAATGAAATCTTCATTATCTCATGCTTAATTTGTTTTTATAGAGGTGCAGTTTAATCGATTACCTTAACATTCTGTAGTAGTAGTAAATGACAGACTTACTGTCAGAAAAAAACATCTTCCTTCAAGAAATGATTCATCCTTAGAAGAGATTTGTTGCCTAGTGAGCCATAACAATTGGTGACAATTTTAATTACAAAAAAAGCTGAATCATTACTGGTACTAATGTAAAAAATTAGAAGTCTATTTATGCTTAAGTCAAAGCGGCTGTTCTAGCTTGTGTTTTTTTAAAGATATTATTTAGTTTTAATTTTTAGCTTATTTAACTTTCTCATATCACTTGAAAAAATGGTGAAACTCCAGTAACTGTGTACAAGTGGGCACCAATCCCTCTGCCTGTCTGTTTACTTTGCTCTTTGCAGAATTATAAGAGTGCAGATGCAGCATAGTGTCACCAAGCCCTTGTGTTTCTGGGATTCAGGTCAAAGATTTACCATAGAGAGGCAGCTCTGGAGAGGCGGCTACAGACTGGGGGCTAAAACTACTTGTATACAACTGCATCCTTTTGAGAGGGCAGATTAGATGGGATATGCTACATATTTGGTACAGTACCTAAATATCAAGTATATGTGTGGTTCAATGGGGGGCAGGATCGTGCACAGAGCAGTGTATGCCTCTCTGCGCATCCGCGCTGCTTCGATAGAGCGCACTTTTGTGAGGAGCAGGTATTTTTTAAAGCCCTTATCCAGCTCAAGCACCAAGTGAGGGGGGGGGGGGCGATCATATTATAGGGTCTACCTTGGTATGCTCCTTCTGTTTAAAGGGACTGTAAATGCATTCAACATAACAAAGCGGAAGCCCGCTGTGCCAGCTATCCGGAAGCTTGGCTTGGCTCCCAAGCAAATGGCGTGCTCCTGTGGAGTACACATGACAAGCTGGAAGGATGCAGGCCTGGCGTACATGCCCTCTTAATGGACCATCATTAGGCCTGCCCTCATCCAGCTGGGCATGCGCAGTAGGCACCTGTGGGAGCATGGCACTCGCAAGCCCGTAAGTTTCACCTGGTACCCTCTCCAACTGTTAATCCCCAAGCTTGTGAGACTCATGGGCCTGGCGTTTCCCCCTGCTAGTGGCCAACAAAAAAAATGCTCACCTGACCCCTCAATCGATGCTTCCGGGTCTTCTCTTCACCCAGGGGCATCTGAGCCCCCTTCCGGCTGCAGGCGAGGGTCTGGAACAGAGCCCTCTCGCTTCCGCCGCTGCTGACATTTACTCACCTTTTCCTGCGATCCCTCCTGCCGGGTCTCTTTTTCATCTGGGGGGCATCCAACCCACCAGGGCTCTTCTGCAGTGAGGAGAGGGCCTGCTTCTGCCGACACTGCTGCTAGCCCCTCCTCCAGCCAAGCCTTTTGTGGGCGGGGCAGATGACATCTTCCTGTGCTGTCATCATGCTCCTGACCCGACAATCCTCAGTCAAGCTGGTGATTGGTGGAGAGAGGTTGGAGGCTGCCTCCCCAGCCCCCATCCACTGATCACCGGCACCTGTCATCGGAGATCAGCCGGGGACATGATCGTTGCAGGACACAGGATCGGAGGTGAGTAAAAAAAAAATAATAATAAATGTCATTTCTCTGTGGCGTGGTGGTTTTTTTAAGATTTAACCCTTTTTACATGTTAATACTTAAAAATCCCCAAGAATTGGGGCCCCTTAAAGTGGACCAACACCCAGGGGTGATCGGCCGGGAAACCCCCCAAAAAAACCCCAAACTCCTTACCTGATACGCCGCCGCTTCCGCCGCCGCTTCCGCCGCCACTTCCGCCGCCGCTTCCGCCGCCGCTTCCGCCGCCGCCTCCCGCGTGCCCCTCTAGACGTGCGCGCGCCCGCTCCGGCCGTCTGTGAATGGCCGGCGCGGGCGCGCGTATGCCGAGAGTGGCGCACGGGAGGCGGCGGCGGACGCGCTGTCTTGAACGCCGCTGTCACCCGCTTGGACGTCGGCGGGGATTGGACGGCGCGGTCACGTGGGAGCAGGGAGAGGTGAGTTTTTTGGGGTTTCTGGGGGGTTTCAGAGAGCGGGACACCCCCGATCGGGGTGCCCCGCCAAAGTAGACCAAAACCCAGGATAGTCAAAATCCTGGGTGTTGGTCCACTTTAATGAAAGGTAAGCTATTGATATTTATTTTTTAACTTTTACCTTACTTTTACAAAACTGGATAAGGGGGCTTGGAGATGAAGACTATGGGGCAAAGGATGGAGGAAGGGGTGGGGAGCACAAGATCACAGGGTCAAAAGAGCTGAGGCGGGAACAGTATCCAGTTTTTAGATACCTTTGCTTTTATTGCTCCTCTTTTCACACAATATACTATTAACCTATGTATTGAAAGTCAAGAGCTTTCCTTCCACATTGTTTCTTTCTGAATGGCTTTCTTTCTGCCTTTCATTAACCTGCTTGCTCCAGTAGCTGGAACACAATCCTGTATCTGTCTGTGAAGTCAGACATAAACAGTGATCTGTTATTTAATGGGTCACTGACTTCAAATAGTGCACATGCAATGATATTGGCCTGGAAATTGAGTTTTGACTGATAATTAAAGGTGTAATTAAATGGGAACAAAATAAATGATGTATCATTGGTATTATCTGTCTGCAAAGTTTAGTGATACATCAGGGTATGACAAAAGAAGGAGAAGGCTTGCTCGGCAAGGACTCAATAAACCATAATCAACATAAAATGATGAGAGACATTGTGGTTGTTTATAAAAATATAATAGAAATAGAAAATAGAAAAATATACATGAAAAAAAAATATAAATAAACAAAATTTAGCATAAAGAACAGCACCTATCCCTTTAGATAAAGCCACCATCATAACAGGGCAAAGGGTGTGACGAACTATGGCCCTTATTTAACAAGGGATAGCGCCAGGTAGCGACTGGTGAGCGAACGGTAATGACGGGCACCGCCACGAGAACGCCGGGTCCCCACCACAATCACATATTTATCAAGCCGATCCTGCTTAGCGACTGAGAGAGCGCCAGATAACTACTCATTCATCATTATTCCAGCCTCACCCCACAGCGCCAGCGAGCGACCTTGAACAGCGACAGGTATGACCTCTCGCTACCTGGCGCTCTCCAATGCATTTCAATGGAACAATCTTTAAATATTGTTATTAATGTTTTTTTTTTTTTTTAAATGTCAAAAATTCTGTGACCACTTCTGCAATGTTAGCTTTTTTTTTTAAGGGAAAAAAAAAAAAATTGTGCAGAATTGATATTACAGGTCTGATATTAATGTATTCATATTACAAAATGTTTATAAAAACTTGTTTTTTTTTCAAAAAATATGGTTGTTTGGGGGTTAAAAAACTACTTTTAACACATCGCCGCCAGCGCTCTGGGGTTTAAACATGCATTTCACAGCGCGATAATTTTTTGAGCGTGATTTGTTAATGAATATGCTGGGAGCCGTTCGCTATGGCCATTCGCTATCATGCGCTCCCATACAGCGCGGAACCTGTCAAACAGCGACTCCTAACCCTGTATTCAACATTACTGCACACTGACTGAGTCGCTGTCAACAACCGAACAACAGCCAAGCACAGCGAATACTAGCGGGCTCTGTGAAAATACCGCTACAGTCGCTCATCTGTCGCTACCTGGCGCTATTAATGAATCGGCCTCCCCATAAACCCATGCTGTTTATGTTGGCCCTGGAGCAGAGAATTTGCAGGATTAGCTTATCGAGTAAACAGATCCTTCAGTTTACAGTGCTTTAACTTTTACTACAGTGCGCAGGGTGATAGTCCTTCCTCCCCCTGTCCTCATTTTTAAAGCACTGGCTCCCAGTCCCCTACTCTCCAACTGAAGGTTAGCGAAACCCCTCAACTATAGTCCAACTATAAAAGAGTATGATAGCATTGTGATAGGAAAGTATATTACTTATACGTAGAGGCAGGCTTGTTATTTCTGGGGCCCCATGCAAAGTTGTGTATGGGGGCACTAATCAAATACAAATTTTGTACACATTTTGCAAAGCAAAATATAATATTAACGTACCCAGTTGGGGATGTATCCTTGGCCTGCG
This sequence comes from Gastrophryne carolinensis, assembly GCA_027917425.1. Classification (NCBI taxonomy): domain Eukaryota; kingdom Metazoa; phylum Chordata; class Amphibia; order Anura; family Microhylidae; genus Gastrophryne; species Gastrophryne carolinensis. The sequence goes on from CM051236.1 coordinate 442,239,035, forward strand.
CATGCACCTTGGGAGCACCAGCGAACCAAGGTGGTTTTACAGAGAGGGGCACCTGGGCATTGTTAGTCCATGGCATAAGGCAATTGTCCAGGAATTGCCCATATGGCCATCCAATCCCAAACTAGGATTCCCCACTGTGCAGCACCCACTTACCTAACCTTATTCCAATGCGTAGGCGCAGGCCACAGCCTTGCTATACCTTTAGCTAGAAGCATACCCATTTGTGATTGGCCAGGTGGGGGCCCCATGCATTTGCATGGTTTGTGTCGTGGTTAAGCATGCCACTGCTTATATATCAAATAGGGTAAGGAATCCTGCTCCATAATTTCCATCAAATATGGAGGCAGAGTATATCTGTACTCGCCATCTTTTGAGGCAGGAGCACTTTTTGATTTTGAATGTCTTGTTTCTCCACTTAAGGAAGCACAGTAGGAAGAGGTAAGTCTCCCATGTTATGAGATTGCACCAAAAAATTGTGGTTTCACACAGCTCTAACACCAGACCATTACAGCAGGGTTAGATCGGTGCGCAGAGGGAGCGCTGAAATCCCCAAACACATAGATTGAAGCATTGAAAAAGTCCAGCATAGCCAAACCCTGCAATGAAAAAAATAATAAAACGAAACTTTTACAATGCATTTTCTCGGGGTTTGGCTGTGCTGGACTTTTGTGATGTTTGGGATAGTGGTTACGAGACACTACTGTGTTAGTATAGCCCAGCGGTACTCAACTGGCAGACTGGGGTCCGAATGTGGACCTCAGCACCAGATTTACGGACCCCTGCCCTGACAGCCCTGTACTCAGTTGCTTCTGTGTTGCCGTGTTCAGAGCTGCCCCCTTTACTTGTTACCGGACCTTATTGGCAGTAACATTTTCAGCCCTAGTCCACGGCCTGTACAGAATGCACAGGGGGTTAAAAGCAGTGCCTTGGGCCGGAGCTGTAGGTTCTGTGGGGCCAAGAAAAAGCTCCTGTTTTTTTCTAGTGCCCAATAGGTTTCTTGGGGTGGGGGCAAGCAGCCTTTTTAGCATTGCCAGTTGAATCTATAGCCCCTCCACCCAGTGCGCTGATTTCTGACTATCCAGCAACCCCCCGGCGCAACAGCCCCTCGTCCGGACCTTTACCTCTCACCGGATGTCCAGAATTGGACCTTTACAAGAAATGGTTGAGTACCCCTGGTATAGCGTGTAGTTTATCTATTATTTACAAGTATATTGGGAGGCGAATGGAGCCTGGCCATAATGTTGGGTGCTGGCATCCCTGTACCCACATGCCACCAAGGTTGCCTCCCCCACTATTGAGATTATAAATTTGCATTTGTTTCTCTTTTCTAGACTTCTAGTCTATGAAAGCTTTATATATTGCCCCATAAAATCTTAAAACTGATGCAATGTGAGCAATATTAAAATTGTTCTTTAAAGTGGACCAACACCCAGGATTTTGACTATCCTGGGTCTTGGTCCACTTCGATGGGGCACCCCCGATCGGGGTGCCCCGCTGTGTGAAACCCCCCCAACCCCCCGAAAAACTCACCTCTCCGCGCTCCCAGCGCCAACGTACAAGGACGTCTAAGCGGCTGCCGCCGCCGCCGCCTCCCGCGCGTCCCTTTTGACGCGCGCGCGCCCGCGCCGGCCATTCGCAGACGGCCGGCGCGGGGGCGCGCACGCCTGCAGGGGCGCGAGGGAAGATCAGGTAGGGTTTTTCGGGGGTTTTGGGGGGGTTACACCCCGCGGGACATCCCGATCTCGGATGTCCCGCGGGGTGGGGGGTGATCGGCCCGGGAATCTTATAGATTCCCGGGCCGATCACCCGTGGGTGTTGGTCCACTTTAAATGGCAGGTAGTGATACTGAGAGATAGAAAGCATTGAATACACATTGTAGTTTCTTTAAGGTACACAGGCTGTTCCTTTAAGCTATACATGTCTCAGTAAATGTAGGTCTCTCGCTTTTTAACATTGGCAGTGCATAATAAAATGACAGGATTGCATGCATAAGTGGTGCTGCTGAGACAGAAGAAAACGGCCGCTTAACCTTTAATCACAAGCCAAGGGGGACCTCAGTTCTGTCAAAAAAACACAAAGAGCACATCAACTCTAACATGCTTCTGTTAGGCCTTTGAAAATAATTTCTACTTTTCTCCTGTAGCGATGCATCAGTTCCACATAGTACATTTAATTCAGTAGCTCCTCAATAAATAGTTAAGCTATACAGGCTTTTAGTTTCTCATTGTTTACATGCACTCAAGGTCACCAATGAATGCTTTACAGCTGCTGACTTTTGGCCTAAATATTGTAAAAGCTGCGCTGACGAGTCACCTTACCTAACAAACCAGTCAGATTAAAGTCATCGTCAAAGCAACTTAATAAATGAAATAGTTGCAAAGAACAAATCGGCCTCACGAGCCTTGTTTGCCCTGTAAAATGATGCCGCAATGAGTATAACAGACTGGGAGGCCGATTCATTAATAGCGCCAGGTAGCGACAGTTGAGCGACTGTAGCGGTATTTTCACAGCGCCCGCTAGTAGTCGCTGTGCTTGGCCGTTGTTCGGTTGTTGACAGCGACTCAGTCGGTGTGCAGTAATGTTGAATACAAGGTGATGATTCGCTATTTGACTGGTTCCGCGCTGTATGGGAGCGCATGATAGCGAATGGCCCTAGCGAACCGCTCCCACCATATTCATTAACAAATCACGCTCAAAAAATTCTCGCGCTGTGAAATGCATGTTTAAACCCCAGAGCGCTGGCGGCGATGGGTTAAAAGTAGTTTTTAACCCCCAAACAACCATATTTTTGGAAACCAAAAAAAACAAGTTTTTAAAAACATTTTGTAATATGAATACATTAATATCAGACCTGTAATATCAATTCTGCACAATTTTTTTTTTTTTTTTTTTTTACCATAAAAAAAAAAATCTAACATTGCAGAAGTGGTCACAGAATTAAAAAAAAAAAAAAAAAAAAAACATTAATAACAATTAATTATGAATATTTAAAGATTGTTCCATTGAAATGCATTGGAGAGCGCCAGGTAGCGAGAGGTCATACCTGTCGCTGTTCAAGGTCGCTCGCTGGCGCTGTGGGGTGAGGCTGGAATAATGATGAATGATTCGCTATCTGCCGCTCTCTCAGTCGCTAAGCAGGATCGGCTTGATAAATGTGTGATTGTGGTGGGGAGCCGGCGTTCTCGTGACCGTCATTACCGTTTGCTCACCAGTCGCTACCTGGCGCTATCCCTTGTTAAATAAGGGCCTTATTTAGAGCTGATATTTTGAATTTCCTTGGAGCATCTTCTCTCCAGAGCTTGTGCAAATATTGTGCATGTATCAGAAACTGGCAAAAAGAAGTGGCCATGGAACAATACTACGCCAACCTCCAAAAAGGGAAGCACCACAATAAAGTAAAAAATGAATCACTTTTATTAGAACTAATACAAAAGCACCTAAAAACAACACATAACACAAAAGACGCCTAAAAACATGCTGCTCCTCTCCCTCAAATACATCCCATAACCATCCATAATAGTTATAAATGTAATATTAATGTTAATATTGGATGGGGGTACCCACAGAGCAATTTACTGCAAAAAAGTGGGGTCCTACATTTTCTTGTGCCGGCACAAAATAAATAGATACGGTGCAATCACATCTTAATGAGGATAAAAGTAATATATATCTCATTAAGATATGATTGCACCATCACTTTATATTAAGACTTGGATATATTTTTTCTTATACGGCTCAGAGCCTGTTCTAATTATTTAATTATTTATTTTGTACTTATTTTAGGTGCTCTTGTATTAGTTCTAATAAAAGTGATTCATTTTTGACTTTATTGTGGTGCTCCCCGTTTTGGAGGTTGGTGTGGTATGGTTCCACGGCCACTCCTTTTTGCTCAGTTTATGGTACCACTTGGGTGAGCACAATAGATATTAATCTTGGGTAATGCATTCCTTTCTCTCTTTGTGCTTGTATCAGCACAAGGGTAGTTGGAAATGCTCATTTATTGTCTAATGGCCGTAGCCCAACCTGTGGGGCCTGTTGCCCCCCTGCTTGTTGCTAGGCATAAAAGGAGGGACGGGGCAGACTCTCTCATTACAAGAGGGAGTTGTGCCCACATTGAGGACCAGCGGCTATTAGTTGGTGGATGCAGAGCTATGGGAGGAGCTGGAAGGCCAGAGAAAGAGCCCATTTATCTTCTGACACGGCTAGTTGGGAGAGACACTATGGGAACAGCTTTCAATAGGAGCTGTGTAGTTCAATCAAGAATCCCTTTAACCTGGTACCATTTAACCCATCTAAACTCTCCAAAACTAAAGACTGGGGTATTTTTTACAAAAAAGTAATGGGTAAAATTTGGAACAATTTTCAGATCTGTAGCTGGCAATGTTCTGATCTCTATATATTGACTTAGGGTGATTACTGGCTTCAATTTACACACAATTCTGTAATCTTCAGCACATGCTTTACCTTAGCAGTAGGCATGCCATTCCCACTACTGTGAACAGTAAAGCCAGAGGCCAACTCAATTCTAGGACCACATAGATTTGATGGAAACAGACACAATTTTGATGTTCAGGTGTCCATTAGCGTAGTTAGAATTTGGTTAAATATTCAGATTCTCATTAAATCTTTCAACATAAAGCGGTCGATTCAGAGCCACGTGAGAATTCTCACTCCCTTTTTAGCAGAGAAGACTGCCATTGACTTTCATTGTCTACCTTGATTCACAGCCAGATGAAAATTTGCACCCAGTAGACAATAAAAGTCAATGGCAGTTTTCTCTCCAAAAAAGGAATGAGATTTCTCACCTGGTTCTGATTCAACCCCAATATTTTGATATGTTAACTAAATCCCTGAAAGGCATTATTTACATAATAAACACTTGACGGACTCATTCAAAATAGTATCATAACAAAAAACTTTGTGAAAAGCTAGTCATCTCATAACACTCATGTCAAAGTTTAAAGTGGACTGAAACCCACCAAAACGACAGGCCTTCAAAAGAATAATCATAAATTTAGACCTACCTTTAGACGACCCTCGCATCCTTCTGTCCCCCGCAGCTGGAAGTTCCACCCTCCACCTCTTAGACGTTGCTTGACAGGCGTCTCTTCTGCTCAGACGTGCATTCCTTTTCTTCTTCTTGCCTCTGCGATCACGTGATTTTGGTTTCACTTTCTTGTTCGTGACGTCATTGGGGTGGGCGTGGCTTTCTTCATGCTGGCGTCCTCTCTTGGGAGTGTGCATGCTTCTCCTGCTTTTCTGTCTTCATTGGGAGGGGACTGACTCCATGTGCTCAGCCATGATTGGCTGTAGCAGCATGAGTCTCCGCCCTCCCTTTCTCCCCTCGGGTTAGTGAGCGCTCACACGCACAAAAAAAAATAAAAAATCAGCGCATGCGCAATAGCGCCGCCTTTGGTACAGGGAAGCGCTGCTTGCTTCCAATGTCAATGGCGCCTCCTTTACCAACTGCGCATGTGCAAGATTTCTCTGAGGAAGAGGTCAAAGGATTACTTCCAAAGAGATGAAAAGAGATGACAGTGTCTTTGATTTACAGGGGAGGCCAGCACTGGCAGCAGAAGCAGGTGTCGACTGGAAGAAGCATCATAAACCAGACAGAGAGAGAGGAAGTGGCAAATATCAAAGGACCAATGATCAACTCAGGGCAATGAAGACCATCTGGAGCAGCTGGGACCAATGGGAATGTATTGGGAGGTGGTGTTGAATACTGCTCCTAAATTCTGCACAGGTAAAATGCAGTACATGTACTTTACCAACACTGGCCATAGACTTCTATGAGCCTCGATGCCCTTCACTTTCACTGCGGGCAGTGTTCTCCAAAATGCAGTGTAATGCAGCACATAGATATAAAAGAGCCTTTTTGCTTTAACATGCACAATTCTTGTGTTACGCTTGTACAAACTGGACCACTGTAAAAACAATTTTCCTCTTACCAAACAATGCCTTAAAATGAGTAGTATACATTTCTATATTGTCAGTAACTGAAAAGTATCGATCATGTCACAGACACTGAGGAAAGGCTTCCCAGAACCAGAGGTTATGTCTCATAGCTAAATACATTTTTCACTCTAAACTGATCTCTTACCTAAGAATACGGTAAAAGCAATATCTTAGATTTATGACAGGATCATGTCGTCATTTAGCTTTATGTCACTTACACTAAAATGGGGCTCTTTATTCCATGACATGTGAATATGATCTCTGAACATAGCAGGAGACCACATTATGGAAATACCAATTGTCATTATGAAAAGAATTCCCCATGGGTGCCTCTCATACAAACATATCATTAGAGGGTAGATTCACATCCATTCTAAAGTAAATAAGGGTCAGAGAATAGGGGCAAGGGGCAGCATAAAGTCACCCTCGCCCTGCTGCAATTTCTATTTCATAGCTCTAGATTGGAAAATCTTCCCCTCAAGTCCATAATGTTTTTTGAAACCTTAAACAAAGAGGGCAGCGTCAGTAAACTCACAGCTTTCACACCCATTTAGTCTATCCATAAATCTCTTGGGCTGCTTCAGAAACATACACCCTGCCTCTCTTTTCACACTTGAGTGGTTCATTTTTAACTCCTAAATCTTTCAGCTTTGACCAGTGGCTCAAATAATGAAGAATGGTCAACAAATAGCTCTTGCAATAAATTGCTTTCACTGTTCCCTAAAGAACTGCAGATGAAGATGGAGTGGAGGGCTCAGCCAGCCATTATGGGCCCTGACTGTACTTAAGCCATCTAGTTGTTGTCCACAAGGAGTTCTTGTGCTTGATCATTGGCTTTAAAATGATTCGTTATTCACCGATTATTGTGTAAAGCATCTTCCTCTGCCAGATATTTGCAACACATCACGATCACAACATCTCCATAGATTTATCAGAAATGACTCAGTGGCCTACACATGTCAAAGAATCCCCTCTAAAACCCCTCTTAGTGTTTTATATTGACTATTTTATATATCAGGCATTTACACAACTAAGAAAAAGAACAAACTGGTAAATATGAAATAGCGGGCTTGATTAACACCTTCCAGACCAAACGATTATATGTCTAGATGTCCAGTGTTAATATTTGTAGTTTTGTCCTACTTTGTTTTATTTGATTTCTTTGGCGTTCTTTATGAATAATATTGTTTTCTTATCAGCACTTCTTCTCCACAACCTTGATCACAGGGACATGCCCTGCATTGTAAGCCCTCCCAGGGTCTCCATAAAATCACCTCCTTTCTCATTCCCACAGTGCATGTGTGTGGGCCTTCAGTGGCATTCCTGCTCTGGTAACTTGTGGACTTTAATGTCTTTGTGGTCCCTGTAATCTCACCTCAGCCTCCAATTTAAATTTCTGCCGGTGGGTGCAAGCAGGGTGGTGGGAGCAGATATGCTTAGCCAATATCTGTTTACCCAAGGCCCCCCGCGGCATCACAGCTCTTCTCAACCTTTCCGGGTCTCACGTAGACATTTAAGTCTGCTGGACGTGGCAAGCACCGCAAGCAGGGATGCTGCAGGAAGCCACACATGTGCTGTGGGATTGAGGATATACAGAGGCGACAAAGATGAGAGAGCCATAAATTGAGGTGGGAGGTAAAACCTTTGGATGCATTATCTATCACAAACACAATGAGTCATTCTACAAAGCTTGCCAGCTCCCCGCTGAGAGGCCCATTGTATTACATCACAATTTATTTATCTTAATTGTTTCTATTGTAATCAGATGAATCACCATACTTTCTAAAGCAGTCATGAGCCTTTTACTGGAATTCATATAGCTTACAGTGCAATGTGATGTGTACATCGTGCTGTGGGGTGGGAAAAACTCTCTAAAGATTGTCTCCTCTGTAGGTGAGGGGGGTTTACACTACAGGGAATTGTAAATCTGCATGCTCCTAGGATGGAGGGGGGATTTAAAAGGACCAACTCCAGGACTAGATTTCCAGCTTTTCTTTTTCTGACCTTCACAAGATGTTTCTCTATTTTTGTAAAGGTTTATGGGAGGCCAGCAAAAAACAAAAAACATTAAAAGACTTGCATACTATTGCATTCTAGAACTGTATCTAATGACCCATCTTGGCGATGCTGCCCTGCACTACTGCTGTAACTGATGTTAGTTTGGAAGTTGCACAGTTTTCCTGTTCTCTGCCTTTGAACATAAACTGAACCTTCACCCTGAATTAGTGTCTATCTTGTATGTTTGCCCCACCCCGTACCTACAGATTGCCCAGATTAAAAATCTTCCTACCTGCACCTAGTGCAGTTTCTGAGCTTTTGAACATCCAAGATGGCGGCCCATGGAGTCTCAGGCTGCCTGCATATAGGAATTATCTTTTGACTATTCTGGGATGTCATTTTCCCAACCCTGTTATAGAAGGACAGAGATAGAAGGACACTTACACACATTGCCATTTTTACATCTTCAACACATAAGTTCAGGAAAAAATACATTTATATCACAGAGGGGTAAGCCGGTGAGGAATAACCTATCAACCCGCATCCGTTCCCCCCAATGCCCGCAGAGCAATTCCACTTCCCGAACCATAAAGCTCCATCATTCTGCCAAAGGGCTTGTATCACTCCTTCTCCGGCAGCCGCTTCTTTATGTAGCTAGGCTCTACAAGGATTAGGGACTCCAGGATAGACTCTCTCCCGGGGGTGGGGGGGGGGAAGAAATAGCAAGCGGGGAGGAGGGGGGGAGAGATAAGAAGAAGGGGAAACAAGAAGGGGGAATTCCGGGTACACCCATCCGCAGTGCTCCCATCTCTTAGCCGCTTCCGGACACTCCCATCGCCTCTCTACCCTCTCTTGATTCTACAAACATGTTCCATGGAGTCCATAGGAGCCTGTGCCCCTCCTCAGTCTGCCTGAGGGAGGCTGTGAGATCTTCCATCCGCCTGATATCCTCCACCCTCCTCATACAAGAGACCAGGGACGGTGCAGCTGGATCACTCCAGTGCGCCGGAACACAGGCCCGAGCAGCATTTATTAGGTGGATAGTTAAGGATTTACTATATTTCCCCACCTGCTGGTCGGTAGAGTGTAAGAGCAAGGCCCCGGGGGTAAGGGGTGTGTCCTGTCCTGTTATGTTGTGGATCCATCTCACAACCCCCCTCCAGAAATCCCTGATTTTCTCGCACTCCCAAAAAACATGCAACAAAGTGGCAGGGGCTTTCTCACATCTGCAGCAGAGGAGGGAGATTGATGGATAAAACCGATGCAGCATCTGGGGTGTTCTGTACCGGCGTCTAAGAATCTTGTAGCCTGCCTTCTGGTACGGCTTTTTCGGCATTTTGTTACAGTATCCTGGTATGGCGTTGAATGCCTTGCTGCTTCAGATTGAGCTTGTTTTTTCTTGTTTGCATAATAGTATTTTAGGAAAATGTGTTTTTATTCTGCTTCTTTATTATTGTATTAGGGAAACCCTGTGCCACCAAGGAATTCCTTGAGGGTTTGCCTCCATAAAACTGTGCCCAGGACAACAAGCCTAGTAGCCTAGAAAGCTTGATGTGAGCACTTTGAGAGAATAGTTTGTGGGGAATATTTCAAAAGTAAAGGGTTGTTTTTCTTGAAAAACTGCAAGGTGCACGTAGTTGTTGTATTTTCTCATAAAGCTTTTATGTGAAGACATAGAAGTGCAACTGCAATTATGACCCTGACTATAAGCATTACAATATGAATGATTACACAGCCATTATTCTTCCTAAGTGAAATTAAAACTACGAGTTTTAATTAAAGTCACATCGGGATCTTTGCTCCTATGTGAAAAAAACTATGATAATAAACAATGCTAGGAAGTCTTTCTTCTCCAGACTCATAAAAGTGGACCAAAACCCAGTATTTTAACTATCCTGGGTTTTGGTCCTTGGCCCGGTGCACCCCGATCAGAGAACTAACTCATCTCTCTGGTCCTACGGCGCATGCGTGCCCTCCTGTCCAATCAGCCTTGTCGGATTCACTACCCCCCACTCGTCTAAGGATTGTCTCAGACTAGGCTGGAGGCTAGCCAAATCCTGACAAGCGGACCTGAGTGCGCCGGTGGCCGCATCCCCCTGTAACAGGGAGCACGCCTGCGCCGGCCATTCACGAATGCCTGGCACAGGTGTGCGCCCTGCTAAAGATGTAGCAGGGAGTGGTGCTGCTTGCACATGTACCATTGGATCAGGGGGTTTGCTGGGTGACTTAGAGGGTTTTACACAGCAGGGGCAAGCCACAGACTCCAGAGTGCTTTCTGGTCCACTTTAAAGTAGAACAAAACCCAGGATTTTCACTTTCCCAGGTTTTGTTCCATGGCCACATTGGGATGCCAATACAAAGGCCTGTGTGTGATCAGTGCCACTCCCTGCTATACCTTTAGCAGGGCAGAGGAGCCTGCACCAGGCATTTGTGAATAGCCAGGGTGGGCACGTTCCCTGTTAGAGGCCAGCAGGGATGCGGCCACGAAGGCATTTAGGTCCAATCCTTAGATGAGTGGGCAGGAGTGGATCTGAGCACACTGCTTGGACAGGAGACCGCACAGGGCCGGGGAGAGGTGAGTTAGTTTGGACGACGATGATGGGGGTGAAGTATGTGGAAAAAACCCTGATTCAGGATGCCCTGATGAGACTCGAGCCAGGGTACAAAAAAAGCAGGGACAGAGCCACCAGAGCAAAGTGCAGGGAATTGTGAGGGAGAGAGGATGGGCCTCATGCTGGATGGAGCAAGGAAGTTGTGTTGCGTAATTGGGCTACTCCAGAATATCAGGCACTCAGGCCTCCCCCCCAGGAATGAGTGCAGAAAATGTTTGATGGTCGACCATAATAAATGCAAGAGGATATAGGTCTGCTTTTATACAGGGCTCTTTAAAGTCAGGGCTCTTTAAAGGATAACAGATTCCCTCTCGTACTTTCTGAAGTTCCTCTCAGATTTCCAGCTGCACACAGGCTGACCTTTGCATGGATCACATAACCTCACATGCTGTCGGGATTAATTCCGTTGAAAAGAGGAGTCATTTCTTGGATGCTAATGCACATTGATAGACAATCTTTACCATCAGGAAAAAGAAACATTAACATTAACAACACTTCAATAAGTGAGATGGCCATCAGCTGTAATTTAGTAAAATTTAAAGGACCATTACTAAGTTATATTTAGATTGCTATAAATATCCTTAATTTCCATTACTCCATCAGCTTTCATATTGGCTTCTAATAGTCTCTTTTATAGCAGGAAATCCAAGGTTAAGGTAATTCCATGTATTGGCTCAACTCAATAAGATTGACAATGCAAGCTTCTTCTTCAGGCAGATCTGTAACTTAGACACACACTTATACAGATGTATCTAAGTTACAGATCTGTATTATGCCTGAAGAAGAAGCTGGAACTGCTTTGAGAGCTTGCATTTTCAATCTTATTGAGTTAGCCAATAAATGGAATTACCTTAACCTTGGATTTCCTGCTTACATCGATGGCTAACGCGGTACTACAGCTCACAGTCTCTTTCATATAAATACAGGGAAACATTCAACTGCAGTTGAAATAGTTTTGTTAATTATCATCGATGGAGGCCTCAGGTGGTTACCAGTAACCTTATAGGCTCAATACTCTAATCTATCACCAGCCATTTACACCATGTAAATTGCAGCTTGCCCCAGAATTCCCCCAAAACCAACTGACTCACTGGGAGTTCCCAAATCACGAATATTTAAGTGTGACACCATGTTCCTAAAAAGATACATGTCACAATGGACTAGGTCAGGTGCTCAATGTCTAGACCAACTGTTTCTGTGTGGATACATATAGACCCCTATACTGTAGCATTTTATCTTGTGACACCTTATTATGAAATATATTTTTTATTCAAACTGGTCATCTTGTAACTAGCATGATGGTATATACAGTATAAATATAATAGGAGAGATAAAGGATGAAACATAGGAACTCTAACCCTAACTCTAAACCCAAATACTAACATAAATATATAAACCCCCCTCAGTTTTTGTTCCTGATTTGTGCAGATAAATTGGCTCTTGTATATATTTTGCTAAATATTGAATTATATATTATACATCAGATACACTAATGTCCAGTTGGGTACTATTTTTTTCATCAATCCAGCCATCTAGAGAAAGAAATGTATCTCCTTCTAACATTCTGTGTGGAAAGGATAAAATCTCTCCCTAGCTGGATGTTCATCACACAAGGAAACTTCCAGCTCAGCTGCAGCATGTCTGTTTACTAGCAGAGTAATTCATGCTCATGTGCAAGCAGGGCTCTCAAGTGTGTAGAAAAATGGCTGCTACCATGCAGTCCAAAAGAACAGCATCTGCACTGGTCTCCACTGGTCACCTAAATCCCTGCTTCATGCTTGCTTCTGCCTCTGCCTACTCTAGTCACCACATTGACTGCCCCTCCTGCTGTCACTGGCCTCCCGTTCCACCATGGAAGACCAGAAATGCACAGTGCGGAAGGGCCCTTAGAATAACCAGTAAGTTTACCTTTCCAAATCCTAGTGTACAGAGCTGATTGATCAGTGGCATAACTAAATGTGACAAGGTCTTTGCCCCCTGTTGATACGCCCCTGTGATTGATTACGTTTTCTCCAAACATTTTCACATAATAGATGGCTAAACATATTGATGATGTTGAACCATCAGCTTTTAGACAGATCTAGCTTGGTGGTCAGAAGTCAAAAGCATTTCTTTGGTCCATACATCCTGATTCTCTATTTTTTATTACAACCTGTCAGCTTCTCCGATTACCTCTCACCAGTAGCCTAAACATCACTATACTTTAAATGATAAAGATTCCCTCTAACCCCATAGTCCAAAGCCTAAACTGATAATTTGCTGACAATCCAACAGAGCTATTGGTTCACAGTGCTAGCACCCCCTCCCATGTTTAGTCCCGTCTGTTCAAGAGATAAAATGGAAAGCAGATATTAAAAAAAGCACACTTCATAAAGTTATTCTAGCAGCATTCTATACAATACTGTAGCTCAATGAATACAAAACTATATTAAAGGGGTTTCTTTTATTTTCCCGTTGTTGGGGTGTATCATCATTACAAAGAGCACATCAAATCCACAACAATTATGGTGAACTACAAAGGCTTTACATAAAAGCAGCCATGCCCATGTGCTGTAGCATGTAAAACAGTGGGGGTGTGCTACAATTGCCACCCGCATAAATGTTTATGATGTTTAATCCCACAGTATACAGACACTGGGGTTTATTTCCTTTCATCATTTCAGATCTTTGATAAAATTACTTCAGTTCCCTTTCTTTATTTCTAATTTTGCTTAAAATTAATGTGGGTCTTTCTGCATTGTGATCATCAAGTGTATTGCTCAAAATGCTGCAACTTTAAACAGTGCTCTGATGGTACGATTGCACAAGGTACAAATGGCTTTTCAAAGCAAAGCACATTGTAGATTACCAAAAAAAGTAGCTTATACTGCCGACTCTGCTGTAGTTTCCCCAGAAACACACATAAATAATGTCTGCTAGCAATGCACACAAGAGATTTTCAGCTCCCCAACTGCATTAGATATGTCCAGCATTGTCTGGGGTACACCAAATCCCCCCAAACGTAAAGTTCAGTCCAAAAAGGCCAGTGGACAAAACTGTAAAAATACAAGACTACAAGACAAAATACAGACTCCAAGCAATAAGCCATATAGCAGAATTCAAATCATGAAACAGCCACCGCTTTTCAAGCCCAAGCTGGGCGACTCTTAATCATGACTAAGATCCAATGTGCCGTGCAAGTTTAAAAAGCCACCTTCAAAGGAAACACCATGACGTGGTCGATGTAAGGCCAGAGGACTACAGGTCTCACCGTGTCAATGGCCACCAGTGCCTGACACATGTGCATGCTGCAGACAAAGTGGCAGGGCATGGACTACAGACGCCAGGAGACCGCAGTGCGCGGCCACAACCATCCAATGTCTTCCTGCCGTGTCTCTGCTGGTGTGCTCCCCACTGCCACTCCGCTTCCATGTCCAGCCAGTGAGGAGAGAGTATCTGGTGAGGCATCACCAGTAGGAAGATGGAGGTTGTGATGCCGCTGTATAGAGCCCTGGTGAGGTTACAGCTAGAATAGTGTGTGCAGTTCTGGAGACCTTACCTGCAAAAATACATTATTCAAATAGAACGTGTCCAAAGGCGGGCAACAAAAATGGTGGAAGGACTTAAACTTAAAACTTATCAGGAGAGACTTAAAGAACTTAATTTGTACAGTCTAGAGGAAAGAAGGGAGAGAGGGGACATGATTGAGACCTTTAAATATGTGAAAGTATTGAATAAGGTTCAGGAGGGAAGTGTTTTTAAGAAGAAACTTAATGATAGAACAAGGAGGCACAACCTGAGGCTAGTCGGGGGGAAGATCAGGAGTAATGTTAGAAAATATTATTTTACAGAAAGAACAAACTTCCAGCAGAGGTAGTTGAAAAATCGTCAGTCATTGAATTTAAACTTGCCTGGGATAAGCACACATCTATCCTAAGATAAAGAGAACATACAGTATATACACAAGGGCAGACTAGATGGACCGTATGGTCTCCTTCTGCTGTTAATCTTCTATGTTTCTATGTTACTCTGGCAGTGCGCATCAAATCTTCAAATGTAAATACCGTGCAATGTTACCAGCATTAGAGACCATATTTAGCCTCATAATAATGTACAGAATTTGCAACAATAAGAGTTATAGGTATAGTTATAGGTATATATATAATCAAAAACATTATTTAAAAAATGATAGAAAATACTACAAAATTATGAAAAATTCTAAATAATCATCACAGGTGTTAGCATATGGTATTAGATAAATACAGGTTACGTATATATTTTGTAAGCAAATCTACATCTCACCTGAGATTCATGCCCCTAGGGCATCTTGTCACTAGGCTAAAGATCCGAAAGGTCTCCCTCTTTAATAACCTAGCCTATGTGTATCTCAACAATGTGGGCTGATACTCACCTTTTCTATACCCATGCAGCTGAGGCTTGAAACATCCCCATTGTGTCTTGACACACTAGGCGAATTGCTCACCCTGAGTTCACCCCATAAATGTGTTATGCAATTCTACATTTTAGCATCCTAGTTGTACAGCCAACATATTGAACCCGACAGGTCCTGCTTGAAATAAAAAATAAAACAAACATAGAATTGCAGTTTATAAACACTTTGATTGCAAATCTCTTGCCAGTCACATAGGAGGTGAACTCAGATCCTGTTTCCATGATAGGACACAATTTTTGGCAAGTGCGGGGGCTTTGCTGCTAACTACCCAATGCCCACCTTGATCACAATGCAAAATAGGCATATGTTTAACAAGGATCCCCTTGATTTACCTAAATTGTATACTATTGGCTGTAACAAAGGTGGGACTGCATTGCTTTTGAATTTTTTACCCCGTCAAATAAAGTAAAGTAAGTAAGTAAAGTAGTAAATAAAATTCAGCTGCATTTATAGCATTAATCACATCATTTTCTGCATAGCCAGAAAATGTTGGAGCAATTACGATGGGCTCTTAGCATTTCCCCTTTGGGTATCGCCTTAAAAGTGTGTCGCGTGTGGCAAGTTTGCAAAATGGCATTGCCCATTGAATTTTTTCTTAGTTATTTTTGGCCATCTTACCCCTACCTTTAAAATTCAATTCAATTCAATTCAAAATTCAATAGCGATACACTGTGTCTAGCTTTGTGCCACACCATCACTAGGTCATCAATGTATCTCCCATACATCACCAAATCCGCTCTGTAGGGGCATCCAGCCCCCAAGATGCGGGATCCCTCCTATCAACCCATATAAAGGCTGCAAGTGTGAGTCAGGAGGTACTCAATGGCCAGGATGATAAAAAGTGCACTGGGCACTATTATAATTAGAGAAATGGACCAGATGGAACTAAAACCGCTTGTAATGCCTGATGGTGGAGAATAGACAAATAGAGTATAGAGACATTGCTGGTCACCCACATATCATATTCATGCCAACAGGAGTTCTCAAATTGCCTGAGAATGTCCCTAGAATCTTGCAAATACCCAAGAAGGTGCTGTGGAAGCAGTTGCTGCTTATGGCTATTTAAAGCTTGTTTTCCCTTTGGAGATGATGAGGTCCTTTCAATAAGGCAGAACAGTGGCTGTGTGCAAAGTGCAGTGACCCCTCGTAACCTCCTGCAGCCAATTAAATGGCATTGCTTATTAAACTGTCAATAGTAGTCTGTAATATCCTTACTGCAGTTAATAGATCACCGATGATTTATAACCTACCTTAATAAAGGGAAGTAGCACTCGTGGCCCCTGTACAGAAGGAGTACAGGGCTGTTAAGTAAAGGTACAATAAACAATGCAATCATCAAGATGACAGTATCCTCAGCCTTACATTATTCTTTTTTTTCCGTTCTTTTAATCAGCAGATTAATTTAGTTTTCTGATAATTTCAATTAAGAAGTGTAATATGTGAACTCTTTTCAGTCAACTTGTAATGTTTTTCCTTTACTTGCCAAAGTACCTTTTACAAACACAAAAATGTTTTTTGGGGGCCAAAAGGATGGATGTCCTCAAAGTGCTGAGCTTACCTAATATTTTTCCTCGTATGTTAGCAAGTGTGTGTTTCATGACAGTAGTTGTCACTACTTTTGATCTGTTGCTATTGGCAACTGTACACCAAGCCTGTACACCAAGATCTAAAAAAAATAGAGAAGTGAGGCCCATAAACGCAGAAAACCACTGTTATGGCTGCTGCTTATATAAGGGAGCTCACTCAGCCTTACATATGCCCTGAAGCAGCAGTGTTCTGTGTGTACAGGACTCATGCTTCTCCTTTTTTAGACCTTGGTGTACAGACTTGGTGTAAAGTTGCTATTAGCAACAGATTGCATGTGGTGAAAATTTATACCATAGAAGACACATTTGATAACCTTGATAAGCTCACCACCTTGAGGACATCATTTTGGCCCTGATCGGTGGCAGCACTGTTTGGCTGATTAGGCACTCAGTCACAGCTGGGGTGGTTGGTGGTTGCTTAGAATGTTGAAATGCCACCCCTGACGGAGTAATTTATTTCAAATGCCCAAATTGTTGTATCCAAATAATACGCAGGTACACGCACACGTACACACCCACACAAACACAGAGATAGTTGCCATCTTTCCCCAAAGTTGAGCACTACTGTGTTCAGCATGGCATCATGGATATGGCATCATATATTTATTTATATTTATAGTGTTGAGGCAACTACTATCAGGCTCAAACAGAGGATGCTGAAGCTTAATGTGATGCAGGACAGCAGTTGTTTTAATAAAGATGGAGAAACATTAATATGGAGATATCCACAGTATTTTACCCTCCTTAGTACTGAGGGAACTCTTCTCAGATGTTCCATTCCTGTGGGAAGGGGATGGATACGCACTTAGTACACTCAGGACAGAGGGAATGACCCCTTGTTATTAGAGAGGATTTTAGTTAAAATCATTTTCCCCATATTTTTGTATTGCCCATTTATATAATTATATAATCATGCCCCCCTCAGATGTCTCCTATCAGAACTAAACAGATTTAATTCCCATAATCTTTCTTCATAACTACGATCCTTCATTCTCCAGAGGAGTTTGGTGGCTCTTCTCTGCACCCCTTCTAAAATCATGGCGTCCTTTCTATGAATGGGTGCCTAGAAAATAGACTCCATTTCATGGGGCTGGAGCCTATTTTAGTGTAGCTGAATTTGGTCCTTTTATCAGCTATCTGACCCAGTAGAGAGCAGATCCCTGCTCAGCTGAATAGACTGCAGTCCCAAGATGCATAGAGTGAACCCACATGAGTCCAAAGTAATGGAAATGTTCTATCCTTTCAATAAAGTAACAGTATTTTCTGCTGGTTATACTATTTACTAAAGTTTAGAATCTGGCATAGTTATAGGAGCACTTTTTAAAAACAGAATGTGCTAATACATTCCCTTTCTCTTATTATCCTTGGTCAACCACAGTAACAGAAAAGAGGCTCTTGATCATCTGTGGAGTGTCACAAATACAAAGTTCCAAACTGTAGATGCCTTTCAAATGGTGGGTGGTGAAATCAATGCCTTGTGGGTGAATTATATTATAATCATTTCATGGTAATGTGTTGTACTTTCTAAAATAATGACACAGCCGCTTGACTACCGAGATAACAATTTCTGGTGGTTTAATTAGAAATATACAATAAGGCCATATTCTGAGCCATTCTGGACGGGAGAGAAGACCTTCTGTTCAATTACTGCTTGGCTGAGATTCTCAATTGTCTTTTAAAACACAGAATGTAGCAATGTGAATGTTAAACTGGATTAAGAGAGTTACATAAATTAAGAACTAAGCCAAAATATGTAAGATTATATTTGCAACACAAAATCAGTTGATTTGGGTTGGAACCTTTTTAGATCTCATCCAATCAAATGAGTGTAGAGATGTTTCAAGGGATACATTTTTTTGCCACTGGTAATTCTGTGTAAAACACCAACATTTAGGGAAAAACCTTTAATGTCTCAAAGAATAATCAACCTGAATAAAAAAAAAAACAGCATGGCGCCAGATTAGTGTTATAGCATCCCATGCCATGAGCTGTCATCACTTGCCATTGCTTTACCAAGCTTCTATGAGAAATGGCACACTTCCGGCAATGGGCTGTGGCCGTCTCTCCCAATGAAGACAGAATGGTTTAGATTGGTGGTCTGTGAGCCTAAGGGATATGCTCAGTGAAAAAGATTTTTAGATAAACAGAAAAGCAGAAAGAAATCCAACTTTAATAGCTGTATAGAATATAGAAACAAGCATGGAGGGCTATGCATAACAATTGTATGTACTGCTGGATACCATGTACAGAGAGAGACAAGGCATTACATTAATTATGGGCGACGAATAAGACTAGGGCCCTTATTTAACAAGGGATAGCGCCAGGTAGCGAATGGTGAGCGAACGGTAATGACGCTCACCGCCACGAGAATGCCGGCTCCCCTCTACAATCACACATTTATCAAGCCGATCCTGCTTAGCGACTGACAGAGCGCCAGATAGCGAATCATTCATCATTATTCCAGCCTCACCCCACAGCGCCAGCGAGCAACCTTGAACAGCAACAGGTATGACCTCTCGCTACCTGGCGCTCTCCAATGCATTTCAATGGAGCAATCTTTAAATATTCTTAATTAATTGCTATTGTTTTTTTTTTTTTTTAAATGTCAAAAATTCTGTGACCACTTCTGCAATGTTAGATATTTTTTTTAAGGTAAAAAAAATAAAAAAAAATAAATTGTGCAGAATTGATATTACAGGTCTGATATTAAGTTATTCATATTACAAAATCTTTTGAAAAACATGTTCTATTTTTTTACAAAAAATATGGTTGTTTGGGGGTTAAAAAACTACTTTTAACCCATCGCCGCCAGCGCTCTGGGGTTTAAACAAGCATTTCACAGCGCGAGAATTTTTTGAGCGTGATTTGTTATTGAATATGCTGGGAGCCGTTCGCTATGGCCATTCGCAGTCATGCGCTCCCATACAGCGCGGAACCTGTCAAACAGCGACTCCTAACCCCGTATTCAACATTACCACACACCGACTGAGTCGCTGTCAACAGCCGAACAACGGCCAAGCACAGCGAATACTAGCGTGCGCTGTGAAAATAACGCTACTGTCGCTCATCTGTCGCTACCTGGCGCTATTAATGAATCGGCCTCCCCGGCATACTGCTAACCAGACTCTTTTTCAGGCACAACAAAGAAAGTGCTTAATTAGTAGGAACAGCATTCTTCCAACTTATTTGAGCTAATAATATATAGTTACATAGTTAGTACGATTGAAAAAAAGACATATGTCCATCAAATTCAACCAAAGACAGGGCTTCAACAGCTGTTGAAGCTGTGACAAGCTTCTGTGGGAGGCTACTCCACAGATTTATAATTCTTATGTTAAAAAATGATCGTTGCCCTAAGAGAGGTTTTGATGCAGTGATGTATGACCTGCAAATTTCCTCCCGTAAAATGGCATGGATATATGTATATATATATATATATATATATATATATATATATATATGTGTATATATATATATGCACCTTCCTTCCCTTCCCCCCCTTTTTTTTTTCTCTTCCCTTTCTTCCTTCTCTTCTCCCAGCCCCTCCCCCTTCTATTATCCATCGCCCTCCTGCTCAAATCCTTTACCCCCTCCCTTGGCGTTGGAGGGGTGGCAGCTCTGGGAGCTCAGAGCGGGAGGAGATAACCCTCCCATCTGCCAAATTGAGTAAGGATATACATGTGTTTCTAGGCGCCAGTTTCGAGATACTCAAGGGTATGCGCCATTTCTCCCTGGAAGTCACATATTATCCTAGATATGCCTTAACGGTTTATTATTGATGACTTATGCATGTGAAGGTGTATTAAGAACGACAACTTATATTCTGTGTTCTCTTTATTTGTAAAAGAACAACATGTCATATTGTCTAAACTTTTATACCCAAAAAATTACAATAAAAAAGATTGAAACAGAAAAGATCGTTGCCTCAGGAGATTTAATCTTCACTCTGCTCCCTTTCCTAATTGCTCTGAAAAGAGGGTAGACTTAACAGCCCAATCATGTGAGGAGTCCAGCCATGTCTCAGTCACACCAATAACATCAATGTTTTCTTCTAGTACCAGGGCCTCAAGCTCCCCCACTTTCTTTGCCAGACTTCTTGGCATTTGTGAACCAGTACAGCGAGCGAGAGGTAGCGCCAGCTCATTGCGACCGACTCACAGAGATTCACACCATATTCAACAAAAAAACACTCACACAGCAGCGTAGGCGCTCTGGATTTGGTCGCTATAGCATAGAGCGCCAGACGCTGTGTGATTAAAGTCATTTGAACACATATCCACCAGTAACAAAGCGAAAACACATGGAATGACATTGTTGTAATATTGTGACATTAACACTTTAGTGCCAGACCTGTAATGACAATTCTGCATAAGAATATAAAAAATCAAAAACATTTTCACAAATGACCTTTTCTAGGCCAGGAGAGGTCACACAATGATTTGAGAGAAAAAAAAAATTAAAAACAAAAAACCCTGTTTAAAGTGGACCAACACCCAGGATTTTGACTATCCTGGGTTTTGGTCCACTTCGGTGGGGCACCCCGATCGGGGGTGCCCCGCTGTCTGAAACCCCCCCGAAAGCCCAGAAACACTCACCTCACCACGCTCCCACGTGACCGCTCCAGCCAATCACAGCGCTCAGAGGCGCTGTGGTATGCGCGTCCAAGGCCGCTTGGACGCGCATAGCAGCTCAGCGGCTCTGAGCGCTGAAGCCCGCATCTCGCGCTTCCCTAACAGGGAGCGCGCCTGCACCGGCCATTCACAAGCGGCCGGCGCGGGTGCGCGCCCTGCTAGAGGGAAGCGCGAGTCGCGGCCGCGGCTCGTGCATGCGCCGATGGAACGGGGCTGAGGTAAGGTTTGTGGGCCTCCTGGGGGGTTCCTCCCCACGGGACATCCCGATTTCGGATGCCCCGCAGGGAGGGATCTGATCGGTCCGGGAATCTTATAGATTCCCGGGCCGATCCCCCCTGGGTGTTGGTCCACTTTAAACAGAAGAAAAGGAACGTCCATTGAAATGTATGGGAGAGCGACAGGTAGTGACAGGTAATACCTGGAAGCCAGAGCGCCAACGCTATATATACGCTGAGCCACCTGTAATGATGAATCGTAAGCTACATGGCGCTGTTAGAGTTGCTCACCAGAATCGTCTTCATAAATGTGGTATTGCATACAGTGCCCAGACGCTGCCTGCCGCTATGAGACACTACCTGCCGCTAGGCCTTCATGAATAAGCCCCACAGTGTTTTTAGTTTGTTATGCATTTGTTATTTAGTAAAATAAATCACACCTATATCATTCAACAATCTCATCACATTATGAATTACTACATAATTAGGAGTGGTCTTGCATTATTTTTAAATAGCTAAAATGATTTCCTCCGGTGGGCCCAAGGTACTTCATCCTGATGCTGATTAACTGTATATAAAATGCATGTAGCCAAGAAATCTTATTCCCAGCCAGAAGGTAAAAAAAGATGTTGTTAGCTGTAAATTCTGAGGACATAAACACATGGAGATTCATGTACAGCTGGTCAGAGCACAGATCCTCACAGTACAAAGATAAATCCTTAACTCTAATCAGAACAGCTTTCAAAAGGTCAGGGTGCGAGACAGCACAGCGAGAAGCAAGAGCGTGGAGGAGATGAAAGGAAGCGCTTGCATCTGCATTACTCAAACGCCAAAAAGACACATTGTTCCAGCTCAACTTTTCATTGAATCCTAAACTATTTATAAGTGTACATTCCGAATTGTCTGTTAGGAAGCTAGGGCTGCTATTTTTGAGTTCTGAGTGGCTATTCCAGAAGCCTAGTGCTGTGTAAATGATCTGCCATGGCAAGAACAGGAACTGACCTAGAATTTCTTTTTTGATACTTTCTACTGTGTTTTAAAGTGGACCTACAGCAGCATTAGAAACAAAGCTTTGCATTATTAAAGAATACCTGAACCTTCCTTTACAACCCTGAGCCAGAGAGGGTCCGGGTCCTCTCCCACCATCGGAAAACCCCAAATTTAGAAAATATTTATAAAATCTCTGTTCAACTCAGAAATGGCTGCACACTGAAGTGACACATGTTTCCTATTGGAGTAGGTGCAGCTGCAACTTGTGTGTACAGCCATTTTGGGTTCACAATAGAAGAATCTATGCAAGGAAAAGTTGAAGGAACTATATACCCATTGGCAATAATAAGGCAGGAAGGAATTTACCTGATGCCTGTTCCACGTCCTCTCCTCTATTTCCTGCAGTGCCGGGGAGAAGCAGAAGCGGGGCTCAAAAGTTTGTCTTCCTTTAAATTGTATTTCAAGACAATTCAAAAAAGTGATCTAACAGCCCAGGGTGTAGCTTGGGGGGGGGGGGGGGGGCATGTGCGCCTGGTGCAGCAGGTCAGGGGGGGCACCAAAGGGGGGCCTGAGCACAGATGGGGGGCACCATTTTGAATCTGTTCCCCGAGTGCCGGAAAGCCTAGCTACTCCTCTGTAACAGCTGCTCTGTCCCTTGGTGCTCTCAGGATGAGTATAGCTGATTTTTTTCTGGACATACCCTTTAATTTTAATCTCGTAGAGATGCAGCTTTCTTATATTATGCTTTGGTAAATGGCTTGGGCCAACACAGAGTGATATATATGCTTAGTGCTAATAATCACTCATAAATAATACAGAACTGTGTAAGCTGATTAGCTCCATTATTTCAGCCGTTACACTTTGCCAAATTACACTTATGACCCATAATGAAAGAACCTAAAATATAACTTTTCTGCAACTTCAGAACGTAATTATGTTTGAAAGCCTTCCGTGAGTTTTTGTTCTTGATGCCAGCAACTTTGAGTAAGGACAGCAGGCTAGAGTACAGCATAATAAATGTAACCGGTCTTCCGGTTTTCTAAAAATCAGCTTGAAATGGAAATTGTATATCATCCTGATGGCTTTACTGACCTTCCATTAAACAGAGAAAAGTGTGACATCATATTTTGCATTGCTTCCAGGTCCTTGGAAACTTTAGGGGAAAGCTATGTTCTTCATGTCTAACAGCTGCTCTGTCCCTTGGTGCTCTCAGCGGGAGTAAAGCTGTTTTTTTGTTTTCCTGGTCAGACCCTTTAATTTTAATTTCATACAGATGCAGCTTTCTTTAAAAATTGGTGCACTGATGCATGATGCTATCTTGAAATCTTTGGTCTACTTATCTCAATGGTGATAATTCTAGAGCACCCTGGAACCTGAAGGTCAACATGCAACTGCTTAAAGTAGACCAAACCCAGAATTTTCACTATCCCAGGTTTTGGTCCTTCCCCCTGGGGCACCCCTTTTTGGAGTGGCGCATTGTGTGAAAGGCCACTGTTCACCTAGGTCACTTACCTTTTCTCTAGCCCACGCTGTGGCTAGGCCACCTGCAGGGAATCCTAGCCACCCATGCGAGCGGCACACGCCATCACTTGCATCCTTCAGCTGTGAGCCTCCATTCAGTTGCTGTGAGCAAGGAGTAGGAGCCGTAGGCTCGGGGGAAAAGTAAGATTTTTGCTCACCAAAGCAAAGCTGGCAAAGTGGTCAATTATTTTGGACTAAGAGAGGAAAGGGCTTACCTATGGGGAGGGGGGGTTAATTGCTGTTTCTTCTGGGAAAATAGCCCTTCACTGTATATCCAAATGACACCTGTAGCTCATAACAAAATGCTCCACTTGCACTACCATGTACTTGCACATATAGTATATGAGATATCTGCAACATGTTTTGATACAATTAATTTACAAATATAGCTTTTTGCAGCAGCTTGTGGCACCCTATATGTACAATCCTCCTGTTAATGCCAGCCTTGAGTGGGGGAAGAAATACCATACTCACCCCACCCAATTTTACCAAAGCATTTAGTGCACCACTGACACCAAAAAGAATTTGCCTGGTGGGCATGTACTGCATCTGGCCAAAGAGACCACGTTGGCTGCTGGTCAACCTACGACTGAAACCATCTTGGCATCACCAGTAGCATACTAGTCCCACCCAAACCATCCATTACCCCTATAACTTCCCAAGGACACCTTTATCTTCTTGTCCTATAACTACTCTAAAAGCATTGAAAAGAAAGTTTAGTAGGATGTAGAACCTCAGTGCCAAAATGGTTTAGAGGGCGGGAGGCCAATAAAACAAAGTATAGTGTATAAAATAAATAGGCAGCTGCCTCAGTAGTGGTGTTGTGCCAGTCAATTTTTCAATAATGTTTGTACGTCCCTACCTGCCAACTCAGGATGGCGGTATATAAAATCCCCAAAATTAATAAAATGTGTTTGTTTTTTTTACTCACAAGCTCCAAACTCCCACACTTTTCTCATGCTCTGGGATTGCAAGCTTCCAATGGGACCAATGCGGTTTCTCCGGAAAGATGCATTACAAGACCACCTTCTAGCCTCCAGTGGTTTAGTGAATGATCCAATGTGGCTGCTGACTGGCATAGCAATAAAGGGTGAGTATTTATTTTCACTACACGAGGGGTACAACACAGCATCCCAAATCCAGATTCCTAGAGGGCTGAGTCACCTTAAAGGCTTTGTTGTGTGTAAGCTCCGTGCCAATGTTTCTGTCCTTCCGGCTGTCTTTTAGTAATGCTGAGTATAATAATCCATTTTTCCCATTCAGACAGAGCTGACCCAGCACTAATACTTGCTGACAGGAAGGGAAAGCTACTACTGCACAGTCTGTAAGAGGCAGCCAAAAAGCAATTGCTATAGAGCCATCCGGGACTATGCTTTGCTGAATGGCCTGGGCCAGCACAGAGTGATATATATGCTTAGTGCTAATAATCAGAACTGTGTAAGCTGATTAGCTCCATTATTTCAGCCATTAGGACTTTGCCAAATTACACTTATGACCCATAATGAAAGAACTTAAAATATAACTTTTCTGCAACTTCAGAACTTAATTATGTTTGAAAGCCTTCAGTGGGTTTTCGTTCATGATGCCAGCAACTTTGAGTAAGGAAAGCAGGCTAGAGTACAGCATACTAACAGGCTGATTCATCATTAGCGGCAGGTAGCGACAGATGAGCAGGCATTTTCAGAGCGCCCGCTAGTAGTCGCTTTGCTCAGCCGTGGGTCGCTACTTCATAGCGACTCAGTCGCTGTTCAGTAATGTTGAATACATTGTGAGGAGTCGCTATTTCACCAGTACAGCGCTGTATGGGAGCTCATGTTAGCGACTGCTCATAGCGACCGACTCACGCCATATTCAGCAAAAATACAGCATTACTAATCTCTGGCGCTGAAAAATGCTTGTTGGAAGCCCACAGCGCTGGAGGCGGTGTGTTTAAAGTTTGTTTTCCAGCATCTATCCACTAGTAACAAAGCGAAAACATATGGAATTACATTGTAACCACATTGTAACATGAACACTTTAATGGCAGACCTGTAATGTCATTTCTGAATACATTTTTAAAAAATCATAAAAATGTGAACAAACAGCTTTTTCAATGTCAGAAGAGGTCACAGAATTATTTGTGTTTTTTGGAAAAAAAAAAAAAAAACAAAAACCCAGTTTAAAGAGAAGATTTAAACTTCGTCCTTTGAAATGTATTGGAGAGCGACAGGTAGCGAGAGGTCATACCTGGCGCTGTGCAAGGCTGAACGCCGGCGCTGTTTGCTGAGGCTGTGAAAATGATGAATCAGACGCTACATGGCGTTATCCCAGTCGCTAAACAGATTCTGCTTGATAAATGTGTAATTGTGTGCCGTGTCCGGCGTTCACCAGTCGCTACCTGTCGCTACCTCTTATTAACCAGCCACTACCTGACGCTATCCCTTCATGAATAAGGGCCTCAGTTAGCAATTTGATGGGAGGGCTAACTATAGCTCACATTAGGCAGCAGAGAGACTCGTGTCTGTACCGAAACTATTCTCTGCAGCAATGTCACACAAATTGTTTAACTTGTAAACAATTTATGGGATCTTCTGTACTGCCCTAAAGTGAACATTTTAGTTGATAGTAATGAACTTGTGCACTTTTAGGCATTTATAATGTTCTCAATTCTCTGAATCATGCCTTATACTGAAATAAAGAATGAAATGGCTCCTATTTTCATAAGATATTTTTAAGGAAAGTCTACCAAATTGAGTCCATGTATGACGGGGAGGCCGATTCATTAATAGCGCCAGGTAGCGACAGATGAGCGACAGTAGCGTTATTTTCACAGCGCACGCTAGTATTCGCTGTCCTTGGCCGTTGTTCGGTAGTTGATAGCGACTCAGTCGGTTTGCCTTAATGTTGAATACGGGGTTAGGAGTCGCTGTTTGACAGGTTCCGCGCTGTATGGGAGCGCATGACAGCGAATGGCCATAGCGAACGGCTCCCAGCATATTCATTAACAAATCACGCTCAAAAAATTCTCGCGCTGTGAAATGCATGTTTAAACCCCAGAGCGCTGGCAGTGATGGGTTAAAAGTAGTTTTTTAACCCCCAAACCACCATATTTTTTGAAAAAAACATGTTTTTCAAAACATTTTGTAATATGAATACATTAATATCAGACCTGTAATATCAATTCTGCACAATTTTTTTTTTTTTATCTAACATTGCAGAAGTGGTCACAGAATTTTTGACATTTAAAAAAAAAAATAAAAAAAAAACATTAACAGCAATTAATTATGAATATTTAAAGATTGCTCCATTGAAATGCATTGGAGAGCGCCAGGTAGCGAGAGGTCATACCTGTCACTGTTCAAGGTCGCTCGCTGGTGCTGTGGGGTGAGGCTGGAATAATGATGAATGATTCGCTATCTGGCGCTCTATCAGTCGCTAAGCAGGAACGGCTTGATAAATGTGTGATTGCGGAGGGGAGCCGGCGTTCTCGTGGCGGTGACCGTCATTACCGTTCGCTCACCATTCGCTACCTGGTGCTATCCCTTGTTAAGTAAGGGCCAAAGAAAAAAGGCTCTTTAAAATATACTCAGCCTTAAAATGGCACAAAAGCCAGCTTCCCTGTAGCTGTGGCGCACTATTCAGATGGGCTGGGGGTGGGAGCTTTTTCCAGTCTACAGGGACGCCGGGGATGTAGCCAATGGGCTCGGTCACATCAGCCAGGGGAGCGCAAAATGGGTTTTGTGCCGCTTTAAAAGATATTGCATTGATTCTTCACTTTTAAATGCTCTCAATTGATCAATATATAAAGTGAGTTTGATAGTCTATGGGGGTTATTTAAGAAGTGATAGCGCCAGGTAGCGCCTCATAGCTGCAAGCAGCGTCTGGTGAACGCTGGGCGCTGGACGCAAATCCACATTTATTAAAGTGAATCTGGTGAGCGACTCTAACAGCGCCATGTAGCGTCTGATGTATAATTACAGTTGGCTCAGTGTATAGCGCCGGCGCTCTAGCTTCCGGAGCGCCAGCTATAACCTTCCGCTCAGTGTCGCTCTCCCATACATTTCAACGACCGTTCATTTGCTTGTGTTTAAACAGCGTTTGACATATTCATTTATTTCTTTTTTGCTCAGATCATTGTGTGACCTCTCCTGGCTGCAAACAAACACTTGTATACATTTTTGGGACTTTTTATATTTTTAAGCAGAATTGTCTCTAAAGTGTTATTGTCACAGTGTTAAAACAATGTAATTCCATGTGTTTTCACTTTGTTACTGGTGGATATGTGTTCTAAAACAGACTTTAATCACACAGCATCTGGCGCTCTATGCTATAGCGACCATATTTAGAGCGCTGACGCTGTGTGTGTGTCCTTTTTTGATAAGTATGGTGTGGGGCGACAAGAGTCGGTAGCACTGAACTGGAGCTACCTTTCACTCACTGCAGCGTTATACTGGTGTTAGAGCGCCCAACATACATCACATTCATCAATGCAGGCCAGGTTACTACAGTGACTGAGGCGCTCTGTTACAGCGCCTGATACCCGCTTACAGCATCTACTAGTGGCTGCTTTAAGCGCCGCTATACAGATGCTCATCTGCTGATACCTGGCGTTAGTTGTGAGTCCCCAACCCTCTCCTGGAGAGCCACCAACAAGCCAGGCTTTGTAGATCCACACACAGATGCACAGGTGGGGTAGTTAGTGCTCAGACAGAGCTATAGCGCTGCCTGGGGGAGATCCACAAAACATGACCTGTTGGTGGCTCCAGATACAGTAGAATGTTTTTTTTTATTGTGGCAGGTCTGTGAATAGAGAACACTAACAGCCTGATTCATTACTTACGCCAGGTAGCGACAGATGAGTGTCTGTAGAGCGGATTTCAGAGCTCGGCCATGGTTTATTGTTTTAGAGCGCCTCAGTCGCTGTCCAGCATTGATGAATATCATGTGTGAGTCGCAGCACTACGCTGTATGGGACAGAATGGGAGCGCCAGCTCAGTGTGACCAACTCACACCACATTCCTCAAAAAATCAGCCTCAAACATCGCCGGCGCTCAAAATCATGTAGTTGTAGCCCATAGCGCCAGAAGCTGTGTGATTAAAGGCTGTTTTTGAACATGTATCAACTAGTAACAAAGCAAAAACCTATGGATTTACATTGTTATTACATTGTAACATGAACACTTTAATACCAGCCATGTAAGGACAATTCTGCATAAAAATATTATTAATCCAAAACGTTTTCATAAATGTCATCTTGCCCAGGATACATGTCAGAAGGTTTGAGAATGTTTTTTAAGGCAAAAAAAAATTGGAGTCAGGAAAGGGATTTAAGAATCGTCCATTGAAATGTATGGGAGAGCGCTAGGTAGCGACAGGTTAACGACAGGCAAGGATGAACACCGGCGCTGTACGCTGAGTCTGGGATAATGATGAATTGGACGATACATGGCGTTGTTCTAGTCGTTTACCAGATTCAGCTTCATAAATGTGTAATTGCGTGCCATCTCCGGCGTTCACCTGCTGCTACCTGACGCTGCCTGCCGCTGTACAGGCACTACCTGGCGCTATCCCTTCATGAATAAGGCCCTGAGATGCTTTCTGCTACATGGTATGACAGACCACAAGCTTAGTGGTGCAGCAATTTTGTTCTTTACGCCCTGTATCGAGGCTTTTGCTCCAAGGGAGTTACGTTGGAACAGCAGAATGGAGTCGAGCTACATGACTTACAGCCAAGACTGGGAGAAGTGGAATAGGTTAATAGGTTCAGAAGCTGCCAAGTGTGAGCAAACTCCCAACGCTCACCTTCATTTCCACATAGCAGGAGAGAGAGATACTGCATTAACTTTGGATATGCCACACTGCTCTGCGATGGCTGGCACCGCACAATGATCTTAGTTGCTTTTAATATAATTTCTCCTGCAATCACAATTAAGAGCAGATGTAGTAATATATATTTAATAATGTCTGTGTGGCTGCCAACCATCCAGCAAATATTTTCAATATAAATATGATGGACCTTTCTTTTAATAGTGAAGCTAGAAATATTTTGATTGGTTGCAAACAGCTATGTGCCCATTGTACAGGTTATGCATTGATTCCTCCAGGTGACTGGCATAGAGGCAGTAATAATGTTTCTGACTGCATCCTATTGCCATCTTATATGGGAGAATGCCCATATGCTCAGGTTTAACCCTAGGCTCCATGTTCTCCATGCTTTTTGGCACCCTGATAACATGCTCAATTTCACCCTACAGTGCTTCTTTATCCAAAAATAACAGGCTGATTCATCATTAGCGCCAGGTAGCGACAGGTGAGCGTCTGTAGCAGGCATTTTCAGAGCGCCCGCTAGTAGTCGCAGTGCTTGGCCGTGAGTCGCTACTTTATAGCGACTCAGTCGCTGTTCAAGCGGACCTTCACTCTGAATAAGAGTCTATCTTGTATGTTTCCCCCACCCTGTATATACAGATTGTCCACATTAAAAATCATCCTACCTGCATCTACTACATGTTATGAGCCTTTAAACATCCAAGATGGTGGCTTATGGAAGCCGCCATCTTATCAGGCAGCCTGCAAACAGGAAGTGCCTCCTGACTGTGCTGCTCGGCATTCTGGGACTGCTGACCTTTACCTGGCCCCAGCACTGCTCTGTCTGAGCAAAGCACAGCTATAACCCGCCCCCTGTACCTTATCCCACTCTCCTCTCCTCAGTAAGTGTGATGCTTCTGAGTCAAGATGGCTGCGCCTGTATCCTAAATTCCTGAAAAGAGTTGCAGCCCAGTGGGGGAAAGAATAATAAGTTAGTGACTAAAAACGTAAAATATATTCATTTTAGATGCTGGGGAACCGTTTTTTAAGAGTTTGGGCTTTTCATTAAATCACGCTGAAGGTCCGGTTTCAGTAATGGTGAATTCATTGTGAGGAGTCGCTATTTGACCAGTACAGCGCTGTATGGGAGTGCATGTTAGCGACTGCTCATAGCGACCAAAAAAACAGCTGCAAAAATCTCTGGCGCTGAAAAATAGTTGTTTGAAGCCCAGAGCGCAGGAGGCGGTGTGTTTAAAGTCTGTTTTCCAGCATCTATCAACTAGTAACAAAGCGAAAACATATGGAATTACATTGTAACAACATTGTAACATGAACACTTTAATGCCAGACCTGCAATGTCATTTTTGAGGAAATATTTAAAAAATGAAAAAAATTGGAAAAAAATGCTTTTTCAATGGCAGAAGAGGTCAAAGAATTATTTGTGATTTTTTGGAAGGAAAAAAAAAAAAAAAAAACCTGTTTAAAGAGAAGAAAAGGATCGTCCATTGAAATGTATGGGAGAGCGTCAGGTAGCGAGAGGTCATACCTGACGCTGTGCAAGGCTGAACGCTGGAGCTGTTCGCTGAGGCTGGGATAATGATGAATCAGACGCTACATGGCGCTATTCCAGTCGCTCAACAGATTCTGCTTGATAAATGTGTAATTGCGTGCCGTGTCCGGCGTTGACCAGTCGCTATCAGTCGCTACCTCTCATTAACCAGGCGCTACCTGACGCTATCCCTTCTTAAATAAGGGCCTAAGTGAAAAAAGCACCATCACTGACACACTGTTACATTTATTCTTTAAAGTGGAACTCCAGTTATGGGGTAACCCACCCGCACTGCCACCTTCCCCTGGTGCTGAGACAGGTTGAGGGTTACAAAGAAAAAAAACCTTACTTTGCCCCTTTTTTTCTTTGTAATCCCCAATCCTGCCTCAGCACGAGGGAAGGGTGGCTGGGCGGGGGGTTACCCCATGACTTCCCCAAAGAATGGCTTTTAATCTGTGAGTTCACAATACTATACTTCCAATACTACTCAAAACAAGGCTTAAAAAATTGAGAAATATTCCACAGCGTAATACAGTTGAGATTACTGTATGTATTTAATAAAACCATTTCTCACAATGTTTCAGAAAACTGAAACTTAAAGTGGACCAAAACCCAGGATTTTGACTATCCTGGGATTTGGTCTTTTCCCCTAGGGCACCCGGATCGGGAGTGCCCTGCTGTGTGGAAACCCTCCAGATCGCCGTAGCCAACTCACCTATTCCCAGTCCTACGGCGCATGTGCGGCCTCTAGTCCAATCAGCGCGCTCTGTGCCGCTGATGTCACATCGTCTAAGGCCCTTATTTAACAAGGGATAGCGACAGGTAGCGACTGGTGAGCGGCCGGTAATGACGGGCACCGCCACGAGAACGCCGGCTCCCCACCACAATCACACATTTATCAAGGCAATCCTGCTTAGCGACTGAGATAGCGCCATATAGCGACTCATTCATCATTATTCCAGCCTCAGCCCACAGAGCCAGCGTCCAACCTTGAACAGCGACAGGTATGACCTCTCGCTACCTGGCGCTCTCCAATGCATTTCAATGGAACAATCTTTAAATATTGATAATTAATTGTTATACATTTTTTTTGTTATTTTTTTTTATGTGAAAAATTCTGTGACCACTTCTGCCATTTTTAATCATTTTTTTAAGGTAAAAAAGAAAAAAAAAAAAGTACAGAATTGATATTACTGGTCTGATATTAATGTATTCATATTACAAAATTATTTTAAAAACTTTTTTTTTTTTGGTTTCCAAAAATATGGTTGTTTGGGGGTTAAAAAACTACTTTTAACCCATCGCCGCCAGCGCGAGTGTATGAGCGACCCGGAGGGGTTCCATACAGCGGGGCATCCCAATTTTCGCCGTGGGTTTTGGTCCACTTTAAAGGGACAACATAAAACATAAAAACATAAAAGTATACATACCCACCTATAGCTCCGCGCAGATGCAGCTACTCAGCCCTATCCCGGGAGTTTGAAACTTACCTCCACTGGAGATCCAGACCACGCCATCCTGTGGAGGTTACCATTGTAAGGTCCCCGGGTTCAGCTGGCGCCCGACTGGTGGCTGGGAGCTGTTTTCCCATCTGCAGTTCCTTCAGCCACCAGCGGGTGTCAGCGGAGCTCCGGCTGCTCACCCCAGCGGCAGTCCCTCCAACCTCCAGAGAGTGGCAGCAAAGCGCTTGTTGCTCTCTCATCTGCTGCACCTGGTGTGTGTGCTATTTAAGGGAGATTTTCCCTCCACCAGGTGCAGCAGGATTTTGTTGTCTCTTCCTCTTTGTCCGTGGATCCATGTGCCTTGTATCTGGAGTTCTGATATTCAGTCTGTTCCTGTCAGGAGTCTGGAGACTGCCTGCATCTGCCCTAGGACCCTGGGTGAGTGCTCCAGCACCTTAGGGGTTCGGTTTTCTGTTATCTGGTATTTTTTGTTAGTTAGTTTTTTCCCTGTATCTGAATATAAGAGTTTTTTGTTATCCTTGCCATTAATAAAACCTTTAAGCATATCTTATGTCTCCGTGTCATTGCTCTGGCCAAACCTTTTACCCCCCCGGGCAGAGAGTGCACTTAAAGTACTCTCTGGTCCTGACATAATCCTGCTGCCAAACTACCCACCTGGCCGGAGCATTACACATCCTGGGATTTGTAGTCCCTCTAGCTTTTGCCGTTCCTAGCCCCCACTATGGATCCTGCTGTGATCAGAAAGTTACTGCCTTTAGCTAAGACTCATGCTGATGAGGTGCAGGCATTATTTGTTGGGTACTCTAAACCCATGTGTTTAGACCTTATCAACCTTATTCACTCTTTGGTTGATCGGGGAGATTTTGTCTTCCCAGCGGCTCAACCCCTAGTTAGGATCTTGGTGGATGTAGCCTTTGATATAAATCCCCCTTTTGCCACAGGATAAGCAGCCCTGTCTAATTAAACCCAGTGTTCCTGTCCAGATTCCCCCATCATCCGTCCCTTTAGCCAGATCTGTAGATTCTAGGGGGATTTCTGAGGTGCTGTTTGCTTCACCTGGGGCCTTGGATCAGGGGTCTCCTGCTTCATCTTGGAACCAACCGGAGGCTACTACTAGTAACCAGGACCCTGATGCCTGGTTCTACGAAGATTCTGACAACGATGATCCGGTCTTTGAGGTCGATGCCAGCCTGCCTCCAGAGCGTCCCATGGTCGATGCCAGCCTGCCTCCAGAGCGTCCCATGGTAGAGTCAGCCGCCGCTGGGCCCCACGGCGAGTCAGCCGCCGCTGGGCCCCACGGCGAGTCAGCCGCCGCTGGGCCCCACGGCGAGTCAGCCGCCGCTGGGCCCCACGGCGAGTCAGCCGCCGCTGGGCCCCACGGCGAGTCAGCCGCCGCTGGGCCCCACGGCGAGTCAGCCGCCGCTGGGCCCTCTGCCGGGCCCCCAGCCATTGAGCCCTCTGCCGGGCCCCCAGCCATTGAGCCCTCTGCCGGGCCCCCAGCCATTGAGCCCTCTGCCGGGCCCCCAGCCATTGAGCCCTCTGCCGGGCCCCCAGCCATTGAGCCCTCTGCCGGGCCCCCAGCCATTGAGCCCTCTGCCGGGCCCCCAGCCATTGAGCCCTCTGCCGGGCCCCCAGCCATTGAGCCCTCTGCCGGGCCCCCAGCCATTGAGCCCTCTGCCGGGCCCCCAGCCATTGAGCCCTCTGCCGGGCCCCCAGCCATTGAGCCCTCTGCCGGGCCCCCAGCCATTGAGCCCTCTGCCGGGCCCCCAGCCATTGAGCCCTCTGCCGGGCCCCCAGCCATTGAGCCCTCTGCCTGGTCCCTCAGCGAGCCTGCAGCCGGGTCCCTCAGCGAGCCTGCAGCCGGGTCCCTCAGCGAGCCTGCAGCCGGGTCCCTCAGCGAGCCTGCAGCCGGGTCCCTCAGCGAGCCTGCAGCCGGGTCCCTCAGCGAGCCTGCAGCCGGGTCCCTCAGCGAGCCTGCAGCCGGGTCCCTCAGCGAGCCTGCACCCGGGCCCTGCTTCCAGCCGGGTCCCCTGGCTCGGCACCCGGGCCCTGCTTCCAGCCTGTCCCTGGCTCGGCACCCGGGCCCTGCTTCCAGCCTGTCCCTGGCTCGGCACCCGGGCCCTGCTTCCAGCCTGTCCCTGCCTTGAGGCGTCACCCGGTCCCTGCCTTGAGGCGTCACCCGGTCCCTGCCTTGAGGCGTCACCCGGTCCCTGCCTTGAGGCGTCACCCGGTCCCTGCCTTGAGGCGTCACCCGGTCCCTGCCTTGAGGCGTCACCCGGTCCCCGCCTTGAGGCGTCACCCGGGCCCCGCCTTGAGGCGTCACCCGGGCCCCGCCTTGAGGCGTCACCCGGGCCCCGCCTTGAGGCGTCACCCGGGCCCCGCCTTGAGGCGTCACCCGGGCCCCGCCTTGAGGCGTCACCCGGGCCCCGCCTTGAGGCGTCACCCGGGCCCCGCCTTGAGGCGTCACCCGGGCCCCGCCTTGAGGCGTCACCCGGGCCCCGCCTTGAGGCGTCACCCGGGCCCCGCCTTGAGGCGTCACCCGGGCCCCGCCTTGAGGCGTCACCCGGGCCCCGCCTGGAACCGTCACCCGGGCCCCGCCTGGAACCGTCACCCGGGCCCCGCCTGGAACCGTCACCCGGGCCCCGCCTGGAACCGTCACCCGGGCCCCGCCTGGAACCGTCACCCGGGCCCCGCCTGGAACCGTCACCCGGGCCCCGCCTGGAACCGTCACCCGGGCCCCGCCTGGAACCGTCACCCGGGCCCCGCCTGGAACCGTCACCCGGGCCCTGCCCTGCACCCGGGCCCTGCCCTGCACCCGGGCCCTGCCCTGCACCCGGGCCCTGTCTGGAACCTGCATCCGGGCCCAGTGAAACTTTGCCAATTATTTGGATCCCTACTCCAATGGACTCTGGCTCCTCTGTGGATACCGGAGGTGGGATCTGTACACAGATTTTAGACATTTTTTTTTTTTTTGGACTTTATTTTGATTTGTTGGTACTGTTCTCAGGGGAGAGTTTTTTCTTTCAGGGGAGCGTTCAGGAGCCCGCTCCTGAAAGGGGGGGTAGTGTAAGGTCCCCGGGTTCAGCTGGCGCCCGACTGGTGGCTGGGAGCTGTTTTCCCATCTGCAGTTCCTTCAGCCACCAGCGGGTGTCAGCGGAGCTCCGGCTGCTCACCCCAGCGGCAGTCCCTCCAACCTCCAGAGAGTGGCAGCAAAGCGCTTGTTGCTCTCTCATCTGCTGCACCTGGTGTGTGTGCTATTTAAGGGAGATTTTCCCTCCACCAGGTGCAGCAGGATTTTGTTGTCTCTTCCTCTTTGTCCGTGGATCCATGTGCCTTGTATCTGGAGTTCTGATATTCAGTCTGTTCCTGTCAGGAGTCTGGAGACTGCCTGCATCTGCCCTAGGACCCTGGGTGAGTGCTCCAGCACCTTAGGGGTTCGGTTTTCTGTTATCTGGTATTTTTTGTTAGTTAGTTTTTTCCCTGTATCTGAATATAAGAGTTTTTTGTTATCCTTGCCATTAATAAAACCTTTAAGCATATCTTATGTCTCCGTGTCATTGCTCTGGCCAAACCTTTTACCCCCCCCTCCCACTTTGAAAGAACAGCAGTCCTGCTTGTTGTTAGATCCTGCAGCCGCTCAGTATCCTAGCTTCATTCTCAATTGTGATGTCACTTCCAGGTCCAGCTGTGTTCCATGGTCATGCTGGAACTTTATCAAAGAGTTATTTTTGGATTAAGAAGCAGTTTAAGGAAGAACTAACATTTCCATTTTGAGAATGTTACGCCGTTTTTCTTTTTTATTTGTTTTTTAAGGATTGCTGAAAACCTTGATTGGTGTCGCGCATCAATTGGGGTGTTATTATTTTTAAATGTATTAAATATATTAATTTTCTTTAGAATTTGGTATAATTAGACCTTTATTTTATTATGTTTTAGTGCATCATTTTATAGTGTTTTATATATATTAAAGATAGATTAAGCCAGTTTTTTATAAACATAAAGACACATTCTTGTGCTCTTGGAATCATGTGACATCCATTTTGTATGTGTTCCTTGTTCATCTGTACATGGCTTTGGAAGCTGTCATTGTGACACGCTGTATCATGTAAAACTCAGAGCTGCGTGTAATGAAGCTTGCACAGACTCGCACATGAGGACAGTAGCACATCACATCCCTGATAAGGGTATAACCCTGAAGAGGTGTTATATGCCTTTCCAGCATGTTTAAAGCACTCCAGCCAATGTTCTATGTGTGAACCTCATTTTAAAATCACAGAACAGCTCTGAATGCAATATAATTAATGGTGTGTCTACTGACAAACCTTCAGCATATAAGTGATAGAAAAGCTTTTTCACATGGTAACTATTTTGATGGTACTGTAAAGCTCTAAAAACAATTTAACTCTGTGTGCAAATGTATCAATAATGGCACTAATAAAGGGTGGGGGCTCTCTGAATGATGAGTATTGACTACATGAGCAAAATAAAGTAATTTGTAGGATTTTGCATTACATAGTTCCAGTGAAAAAAAGTGTATTGTTGCTGCACATGGATTTAAGCTATATATATATATATATATATATATATATATATATATATATATATATTCATTGCAGCTAAGGCGTCTATACAAATTGTTAGCTATACAAAAACTCCTCCTGGGGCCATATGCTGCTCACTTAAGTTATCCCTTCGATTCTGCAACTTTGAATAGGCAGGTTCCCAAATGTCCTACAAAGCTATGTGGGACATACAGTAATCAGCACAGTTCCTTTGAGCCCTGCTGGGTGTATAGCTGGGACACACTTTTTCAAGTCATAAGGAAGTGTAAAAAAAAGCTGTAACGGCCTCTCCCCGAGCTCTGGGATGCAGTTGGGACTTTGTCCCCTGTCAATTAAGCCCTTAAACCAGGTTAAACCCTAGGTCTTAAGGCTTACGTAACACTTCTCTGGCAACAGCAGGTCCAGGTCTGGCAGAAACCCAACCCACCTACTCGAAATGCCCATAAAACCTGAACTTTTGTAATATTTGTTCTAAACTGTAGGAAATGATGATCTTGCATAGACCTATGGAAGATGATGGCACCAAATAAACAAGAATGTTGATAATGCACCAATAAAACCCTCCTCATGACCCAATCTAACCGTTACATTTCGCCAGTCTGAGCACTCCACCCCCTCCTCTCTATACAGTGTAAAGGGAAATTTTGGGGAGGAGACAGCTGGAGCTGAAGAACTGGCCTCAGCCTTGGCTTACAGTTGCCTGAATGTGGATAATAGAGTAGTAAGTATTTTACTACTTTTTGGAATTCCCTGTTTTTAACCCCTAGGAAGTTTGAATACAATATAATATTTACCTTTCCAGGGTCCTCCATAACAGTAACAGCAATCCGCGGCAGCCACCAATCAGTTTCGGGGGCAAGCATGCATGCATGAGGCGTATGTACACGCAGTGATCCCGATTGGCTGCTGCTGGTTGGGTAGGATGTGAGAGTGGCACTGGAGCACAGACCAAGTAAAAAAAAGCTATTTTTTTGACTTCCCAGGTCTCGTTAAGGGTCAGGACACCCCAATTCGGGATGTCCTAGAAGGAAAGATTTAAGTGAATTTAAAATTATTTGAATTTTATGTTTGCTTTTACCCTAGGTTTCACTTTCCTTCATAAACTTCTCATCCAATTACACCTTAGCCAATATCAAAGTAATAGGATCCCCTTCCCCCCCCCCCCCCCCCCCTTGGTGCATCTATTTGTACAGATTCAGTGTTGGATGTATCACAAATGGACATTGTAGTTGATGCATGCCAAACTTTCTTTCTCACATTATAACATACGTCTCTTTTTCTATTGTGCCTCGCAGCGACGTATTCAGGTAGGACACAATTTTCCATCTCTGCCCCTCTCTATATGAGTCTTTTTATCTTGTTTCTCGTTGCTCTTAACACCACTTTGTGCTCTGTTTGTGATCTCAGCATATCTCCTATTATATTCTCTGTGTGTTTCCATTTGTGTCCCACTGTCCCCATCTGTTACTATTCCTGCCTCCATTAAAGCAAACATGGCATGCCCTGTGAATTGATGTCATGAAATTTGCGCAAATAACATCTTCTCTCACAATCGTTTCTTTTTCAGAGAACCCCAAATTTCATTCTGTTTGCTTTTGATTGTATCTGGCTTGTTGTCAGTAAAACAACCGGCTCTATTAATAAGACTAGAGTGCAATCCACACTTTCATGCACATCGCTGCAGTGGAAAAGAAAAAGCCACACAGAAGTTGTATCTGAGCTGTTACTGTCAAGATTACATCAAATATTACGCTGCCATAGGCTAAGCCATCCCTGGTTGATTCCACTGGCAATAAAAGAAAGCTGCAATTGGCCAAATACCATTTTGGCTACTCAGAACGGGGAGGCTGATTTATTAATAGCGACATGTAGCGACAGTTGAGCTACTGTAGCGGTATTTTCACAGCGCCCGCTAGTAGTCGCTGTGCTTGGCCGTTGTTTGGTTGTTGACAGCGACTCGATCGGTGTGGCGTAATGTTGAATACAAGGTTACGAGTCGCTATTTGACAGGTTCCGCGATGTATGGGTGCGCATGATAGCGACTGGTCAGAGCGACCGGCTTCCACCATATTCATCAAAAAATCATGCTCAAAAAATTCTCGCGCTGTGAAATGCATGTTTAAACCCCAGAGCGCTGGAGGCGATGTGTTAAAAGTAGTTTTTTAACCCCCAAACCACCATATTTTTGGAAACCAAAAAAAAAAAGTATTTTAAATAATTTAGTGATATGAATACATTAATATCAGACTTGTAATATCAATTCTGTACATTTTTTTTTATTTGTTTTCCCTTAAAAAAATTATCTAAAATGGCAGAAGTGGTCACAGAATTTTTCACATTTCACACAGATTGTTCCATTGAAATGCATTGGAGAGCGCCAGGTAGCGAGAAGTCATACCTGTCGCTGTTCAAGGTCGGACGCTGGCGCTGGAATAATGATGAATGAGTGGCTATCTGGCGCTATCTCAGTCGCTAAGCAGGATTTGCTTGATAAATGTGTGATTGTGGTGGGGAGCCGGCGTTCTCGTGGCGGGGCCCGTCATTACCGGCCGCTCACCAGTCGCTACCTGTCGCTATTCCTTCATAAATAAGGGCCTAAGTCACATAAGTATTTTTGAAATGTGGTAAACATCTTTATAGGAGTGTACAGACTTATGTGGGTTCCTCATCTCCATAGGTGTCAATGCAAACTCAATATTTAGATTTTTTGATATTTTGACAGACGCAATTGAAACACTTTCAACCTCTGTTAAAATGAATGAATCAAAAACAAAACCTACTATAGAATCATTTGGTTAACATTACATTTTGATTATTCAGTGGAATAGCCTGTTGACCCAATGTTTAGATTTCTTCTCTGGCCCATGAAAGCAGGGAATGCTATAAAACAGTGGTTCCCAATATTTTTTTTATCAAGTACCTTGGTGGTAGGTATAGGTTAACAGTCACCTAAAACTGTGTTACAAACACACAAAACAATAATGTAAGGTATACATAAATAGTTTTCAGCTTATTTTGGTGCAGTTGTGTACGTATGGAGCAGATCAGGTTTGGGTAAATATATATGGCAGCGAATCATTGGTGTACAAATCAGTGTGTGGCCTTGCTGAGTTCCACGAGATACTGTAAGATATTGAGTACCATCAGTGGTATATGGACCACTGGTTGGAAACCCCTGCTGTAGAAGGAACATCTAGATGGACTGAAGAAACCCATTCCAGTTCTCTCCGTCTACAGTCCTCCTGTCTTCCTTATGCAATAACCAATGTTAGGCTAAGCAAAATCCCTCCCCCTACTTGCTCTATGGTGCTGCGGCTGTCCCATATGTGTCATCCATTTCCCCATCCTCTTCACCTCTTCACCATGGCTAAGCCCAGTTTGGCCATATGAGCTTTCCACAGACTGCATCCCTCAACAAAAACAGGTGGCAAGGATTGTGATACTTGTTTTCAGGGCTGGTTTGTGTCCCCCTATAAACAGCCCTTTATATTTTCGCATCATCTACCCTGTTTCCCCGAAAATAAGACATCCTCCGAAAATAAGGCCTAGTGCCTGCTTTCGGAGGATATTGTTTTATAAGTATTCCCCTGAAAATAAATCCTTCCCCCGAAAATAGGGCCTCACCGTTGGTACAGTTCAGTCCACGAAATGTTGCAGAAGGATCCGGAGCTTCTACCGTAGAGACCGTTGGGGCTGTGGCGCCTCGCAGCTCACTGATTGGCTGCAGCGCTGTGGAGCAACACGAGACCTCGGCCGGGTATTTGCTGAGGGACGGTGCGCAGGGGGACGTCAGAGAGCCCGCACGAACCTGAGGAAAAGCTGCCGCCGCCTGCTCCCTATGACCGCGCCGCCGAGTGTGCCCCAGCGAGACCTGGACCGAGACAATACGGTATCGGTAAGCAGGCCCGGATTAACGTAGGGGCGGTCGGAGCTGCCGCTCCAGGCCCCTACGTTAAAACAGGCCCAGCAGCCTGCAAACACGGCCCGCATAGGCCACCCGGCGGCTGCCGTACGGGTCCCGTGAGACTCTCACAGGCTATAGCAGGCATACTCAACAGCTGAGCAGACTGATGCTCTGTGCAGCCTGGTATTGTAACCACTAGGGGGCGTAATGACGGGGCACGTAAGGGGGGAGCTCCAGGGAGGTGGAGGAGACGCACGCTGCCTGTCTTCTGTCAAGACATCCCCCGAAAATAAGGCCAAGTGCCTTTTTCCGGGGAAAAATTAATATAAGACAGTGTCTTATTTTCGGGGAAACAGGGTAGTGACAGTCCAGGAGTTTTGTTGACAAGCGTTACAGTGCATTTAGGCTGCATTTCCAAACTACACATTGGTAAGCAAAAGAAGCTATTAAAAACGATCTTACCAGGAAAAAATAAAATGACATTTGGCTGCATCTAAGTCCTGCATTTACTTTATTGACAAGTCAAAATGCAAGTTCTGTACAAAAAAATGTGTGTAATAATTTTTACAAGCATAAATCACTTCAATACAAATCTGCCCATTTTGCTCTATGGGATCTTGACCTACAGTGCTTCAACCATAGCACCCGGTGCTGCAATCATTATGGCACAAGTGTTAAACTAGACGCAGGTTGGCAGCTGCATCGGTGGTGCTTGATTTTTGTTTGTGCCCCGAGGCCAAAAATTAGTGCTGACTGGTATTAACAGGTGCTGACGCTTCATAAATCAGACTTAAAGTGTTTCCTAATCAGTGGTACTTAGCTTGGTACCCACTGCCAATGGCAGGTGTGAGGTGGGTTGATAAAATTCACCTTCAAGGCTTGAAACGAGCACCGTGCACCCAGTTGCTTGCTGGTGTTCACATGATTAGCACCACAAATTCATTTTGATTAATAGATTAAGGGGGTTATTTAAGAAGGGATAGCGGCAGGTAGTGCTTCGTAGTGGCAGGCAGCGTCTGGTGGGCACTGTACGCAAATCCACATTTAAGAAAGGGAATCTGGTGAGCGCCATGTAGCGTCACATTTATTATTACAGGCGGCTCAGCGTATAGCGCCGGCGCTCTAGGCTCAGGAGCACTGTGTAGTACCTGTCGCTCTGTAGCACTCTCCAATACATTTCAATGGGGTTTCATTAGTTGTGTATAAATAGCGTGTTTGACAATTACATTTATTCTTTTTTTTGCTCAAATCATTGTGTGACCTCTCCTGGCTGCAGACAAACACTTTTATACATTTTTGGGACTTTTTATATTTTTATGCAGAATTGTCATTACAGGTCTGGCACTAAAGTGCTTTTGTCCCAGTGTTAAAACAATGTCATTCCATGTGTTTTCGCTTTGTTACAGGTGGATATGTGTTCAAAAACAGACTTTGATCACACAGCGTCTGGCGCTCTATGCTACAGCGCCCAGATCCCGAGCGCCGATGCTGTGTGTGTCTAGTGTTTTGTTAAATATGGTGCGGAGCGCCGAGTGCCAGATGCACTGAGCTGGCTCTACCTTTCGCTCGCTGCAGCGCTATACTGTTGTTACAGTGCCCAACACACATCACTCCTCGACGGCCAGATTACTACAGCGACTGAGACGCTCTGTTACAGCGTCTGATAACCGCTTACAGCGTCTACTAGTGGTCGCGGCTGCTATACAGATGCTCCTCTGGCAATATCTGGCATTAGTAATGAA
This sequence comes from Gastrophryne carolinensis, assembly GCA_027917425.1. NCBI lineage: Eukaryota > Metazoa > Chordata > Amphibia > Anura > Microhylidae > Gastrophryne > Gastrophryne carolinensis. Next base: position 442,281,982 of record CM051236.1, read on the forward strand.
TAAGCCTCTAAATTGAGATTCCATCTGGATGAGTTGTGAAACACATTTAAAAAGGCTGTAAATCCAATGACAATAATTAGCCAACACACAGCTCACCTGATACCTGTCCCATGTGCCTTTCCCCCATTTGGTAATTTTTTTGCATTTTCCAAAACAAAATGTGGCTTTTCTAATACAGCCAATTAAATATTGAAACTGCCTGCAGGCTTATTTTTTTTTTATTTTTTGGTTAGACACTTTTATATAATGAAAAAACTTCTATTTTATCAGGTTTTAACTGTTTTACTAAATGTGGTTTTAAAGGCATCTCATTTAACATTAAATCTGTCTGGGGGTTTATTTTTTATATTTCGTGGTAATTTCTTTGACATTTCTCATTAGATACAATTTTTATCTAATAAAAACATAAAAAACAGAAGAACAAAAAATACAGAAGAATAAAAAAATAGAATATGATTCCCCACTGCCACTTTCCCGGCTTAAATGAATGCAAAAAATGCCAAGAAAATTACCAAAAAATATAAAACAATAAACCCACAGGTAGTTATCATGTTAGATGGGATGATAAAAAAAGCTGCATTTAGTAAAACAGTTAAACCTGAACAAATACAATTAAAAAATAAAAAGTTTGGCCAATGTTCATTACATAAAAAAAATAAACCTGTCGGCAGTTTCCATGTTAAATGGGCTTTTAAAAGTTGCATTTAGTAAAGTAGTTAAACCCAAAAAATACTATTAAAAAACAAAAGGTAAGGCTATTCTTATTCAGATAAAAATTTGATCTAACCAAAAATACCAATAAAATTACCAAAACATATAAAAACATAAACCCACAGGCAGTTTCCATGTTAAATGGGATGCTTTTAAAAGGCGCATTTAGTAAAACAGTTAAAGCTGAAAAAATACAAAGTCAGGCTATACTGTATCTACTGTATCTAACCAATAATGGCAATACAATCACCAATAAAGCAGTTTGTAAACCAGCTTTTCTGTGTACTGTCCGAAAGTCAAACCCCGGGACGGACTTCTGGCTGTCTGTGTTCAGGTCCGGGAATCCAAACTCGCAAAATTCGCGAAACTTGCGGGTTGGATCTGCTCATCCCTACCTATTACTAAATATGCCAAGAAATTAAATTTTCTATTTCTTTTTTTCATTTTAACAGGTTGGGAAAAGCTACTTTAGTTCTTCTCTTTTTAGTGTATGTGAAGACATTGGAAATTCCCATCGTCTGTGGTGGTGAAAGTCTTCTTTTACACTTGGATTGAGACCTGACCACATAAATTCCTCTTTATTTGGGCATTTCCAAGTTGATTGGCATCCCAAATTGGGCCACTATGGGCTTTAGATCAATGGCAATATCTGAATATGCTACTGCACATCACATTTCCCATTGCTCTCGATTACTATGCATTTATGCAGAAGCATGTAAATGAACAGCAGCATTCCAGCGTCTACCTTTTTAAACATGCCTGACATACTTTTATTGTTTTGCCTACTGTGACTTTGGGTTCAGAAATGGCAGCCAAATCTCACCTGCGTCCAACCCGAGCTGTAGCAGTCAGTCGTCTTAGGACACAATTAAGAAGACTAGAGCATATCTAAAACCATCAGTCATGTCATGTATAACTAGCTGTATCTCCCTGCCTGCACATCAGAGAGTGCTCTGGAACAAGACAGCCATAAAGTGCAAGTAAATAGTCTGTTAACATCTTGACTCTTTGCATATTTTAGAATGGCTCAGCAGGTGCTGGTTGTCAGGAGAACAGACTGGTGTCAGGCAAAATTTTTGCTCCAAACAGAGTTTATTGGGCTTTAAATGATTCATAATGGCTTTTTCTGTTCTGTTAAAATTTGGAAATGGCTTACAACAAACAATTTTTATGCGCTGAGTGATGCAAGGCTAATCCTTTCAATCCACCAAGCTGATTCTAAGGTAGTTCCCTGCACGGATTGATCAGGGCTGTAACTATAAGGGGTGCAGAGTTGGGACCACATCAGGGCTCATAAGGTCAGGGGGCCCCAACGTTATTGTTTCTCCAGCCCCATTTCTTATATTTGTGCTCTCATTGCATCATGTACAGAAAAAGAGGGCTGTACTCCTGGCGAGGATAGTAGCTAAGGTAAGAATGTCCGGCATTTTGGGGAGGGGGGTTATGTGCGGGGGGGGGGGGGGGTTCCAGCATTCTGGATGTCCACCCTCAGCCTGTCTTGGGTTGGCCCTCATTAAAGCTATCTTGATATTCTGACTATATATGTTGTGATTTTTTAATGGCATGTGTATAGTATATTTTCATGGTCTTATCTAAAAGGGTAAACAGTTTTAAAAACATAGAATTAAAAACCACATGGTTTTGGCTTAATTAATTACAGGGACTGTAAACTCAATGGCAATAATAAGGCAGAAAGCAGCTCACCCGAAACCTCTGTCTCACCTCCATTTCCTGCAGTGCAGGGTAAAAGCTGTAGCAAGTCTGCAAAGTTTGTCCCTCCTTTTAATCCCATTCCTTCAGAATCACACAAAATAGTGGTCTAACAGCCGTTGTGTGTCTTGCAGCTCCCAGTGGGAGTGATCAATCCCGGCAATTCACAGTGGTCCCACACAGGGCCAGATTAAGGATGCTAAAGGTACAGAGCAGTTCCTTTATCAGGTCCACCATCAACCTTAAACACCTCATCACACACTCCCCAAGTTCCCCACTGTCTCATCTCACAATCAGAGCTGAGTTGCCGCTATATACTAAGCTCACCATTTTTTTCAGAGACACAAATTTGGGCCCATTAAATTGTGACAGCTTAATAAATTGCTAGGTTAGTGTAGCATACGGGTCCCTGAGGGGTTTAGCTCCTCAGGGTGTATGGGGAGTGGGTTCTTTGTTAACGGGCTTGGGGGACCTCCATATGTGGGCTTACTTCCAAAAACTCCAATGAGACCGACTTTATGAAAAGGGCACTTACTTTATTAGCAGGACTTCAGGTACACTTTAGGCTTCACAGCAGGTCATACAGTCTTTCCACAACAGTTTCCTTAGCAGCTTCCATAGCACAACATTACATCCAAATGTACTCCAACAGGTGGTGGTCCCTCATTCTGATCCCATGGCAGAATACTGCGGCCTTAAGCTTCCTCCTCAGCATCTTGGGTAAAAAGGTTTACCTTCTCATGTGGTCACTCTTTAGGTATGAATGTGGCTCCTCTGCTCTCTCCTTCTCTCTCTGCGACTGCTACCAGTTGACCCTGCTGGTACCTTCCTCTCACTCCCGGTTACTACAATAGAGAACTACATCTTGCATGTTCCGTAGATCACTGAACACTGACTCATTCTGAGGTAACTCTCATTATATAGACTTCCTCTAGTGGCCTCTAGAACCTTCTCTAACTTTCTACTCACCTTAGCCAATAGCAGTTCAGCTGTACTCCTATGTGGTTAGGCTTTACGTTTGGTAGACCTGTAATGTCACAATTAATTTCTTATTCAACAGTACCATCTTGTGGTGATGTAGTGCAACTGCAGAACAGATATGAACCATTACATTAAAAGACCAACAAATATAATGGCTGAATACCAATTAACCTAGAGACTTGTTAAGCTGTCAATTTATAGAATTTAAATGTCCCAAAAGTGTCCCTGTAATCAAATGTTCAGTTTACGCTATACAGTGCAAGGCTCACTCACGCAGAACACAGTCCCCATTTAGGCAACAGAGCTGGCGCTCGCTGAGCAATAACAATCGCCTCCAAAAAGCTTTGCCTGCAGCATTTTGAAGGTAACTACAATAGCAGCTCCAATCTATTGAGAGGCAATTGCTATAGGACGCACTTTACAAATGCTGAACACCAGCGATTGCCGGACGCTTGCCTTAAAAGTGTGATCTGTAAATCGAAATACTTTAAGTAAATATGAAACTTCCCAGCACCGTATCTAGCCGCCACCCATATTTAATTAAAATCTAATGAGATTCTTTATGAACTGCCAGCATTGATGGTTCTGTAAAAAGGAAAATTTGGAGAAATGACGCAAGGCACATTTGCAATGTGTTTTTGTGATTTTAATGATTACATAAATAATTTCATAATGAGTTTTTGGAAATACAGATACATCCAAGGGACAACAAACGTGATTGGTTAGAGCTTGGGGAATACAGTATGTTCAGTACAGTATACAGTATGTGCAAGTAAGGACTCCAGCTACATTTGGTTAACTTATAGATTCTGATTTTGTATCCCACTTATTTTCTATCAACTATTTTGTCTTTTAGATGAGTATTATTAATGTATGTGCTATCATTTTCTACAGAAAAAGCTAAACATTTTATTAAAAAATTATCTGCACTAAATCACACCACTTACTGTTAAAAAATAAACAAAACCCAAGGCGGCCACTGGCCTTCCTTCCCCAAGGCCATCCTGAATTGGGATACCCTGCTATGTGAAACCCCCAGGTCACTGGCATTCACTCACCTATACCTGGTCCAATGGCACATGTGTGGACTCTCATCCAATCAGAGCCGTTTGCCATGCCTATGTAGTTCAGCAAATGCCTTTTATTGTTTACAATGGGGAGTGAAAGGGGCGTATCGCCTGCATCTTTGGTGGGAGCGCACGCACCACTGGATATGTGACAGCTCGAGCTCCCCATTGAAGCAAATCAGAATCGCTTGCCAAATTACATACATCACCGCAAATGGCTCTCTGATTGGAAGAGAGCCAGAGCATGTGCCTTTGAAGCAGGAATTAGTGAATTGTTCCGCTTTAAGCTGATTAATATAAAAAAGGTTAATTGATATTGAGGCCCTTATTTAACAAGGGATAGCGACAGGTAGCGACTGGTGAGCGGCCGGTAATGACGGGCCCCGCCACAAGAACGCCGGCTCCCCACCACAATCACACATTTATCAAGCCAATCCTGCTTAGCGACTGAGATAGCGCCAGATAGCCACTCATTCATCATTATTCCAGCCTCACCCCACAGCGCCAGCGTCCGACCTTGACCAGCGACAGGTATGACCTCTCGCTACCTGGCGCTCTCCAATGCATTTCAATGGAACAATCTTTAAATATTCATATTTAATTGTTATGATTTTTTTTTTTAATGTGAAAAATTCTGTGACCACTTCTGCCATTTTAGATAATTTTTTTAAGGTAAAAAAAAAAAAAAAAAAATTGTACAGAATTGATATTACAGGTCTGATATTATTGCATTCATATTACAAAATTATTTTAAAAACTTGTTTTTTTGTTGGTTTCCAAAAATATGGTTGTTTAGGGGTTTAAAAACTACTTTTAACCCATCGCCGCCAGCGCTCTGGGGTTTAAACATGCATTTTACAGCGCGAGAATTTTTTGAGCGTGATTTGTTAATGAATATGGTGGGAGCCGGTCGCTATGGCCAGTCGCTATCATGCGCTCCCATACAGCGCGGAACCTGTCAAATAGCGACTCCTCACCCAATATTCAACATTACGGCAAAGCGACTAAGTCGCTATCAACTACCGAACAACGGGCAAGCACAGCGACTACTAGCGGGCGCTCTGAAAATGCTGCTACAGTCGCTCGACTGTCGCTACCTGCCGCTATTAATGAATCGGCCTCCCCTTATACATTAGCTAATGTATGTATATCACATGTCTGCTCGAAGTACATTCTCAACTCAGCCTCTCAGGCGATGGTGTTGTAAGTGTTTTTTACTAACTAATCATTCCCACTAATAAAGTTAAATAGTTGTGAAAATGACTTGTGTTACAGTTCAGAACCATCATTCAAACAAGGCCTCTCCTAAAACCCTAATAATTGAATAAAATCTTTACTGTTTACCATTTCTCTAGTCTTATACAGAAACATCTTTATTTTCATTGCCTTTTCCTTGCTGTGCCATGGCGTTGTTTTGTGCTTTGCACTCTTCCATCAATCTGTTCTTTACTTTCCCTGCATTCACCACCTTTTTCTCTCCTCACCATTTCACCCCTGCAGCTGTCTGCGGCTGTCAGGATATGTTCTGTGCATACTCATTTTCAGAGATGTTTCTTCTCACCTCACCAGAGGTGCCATGAATACCGAATGAGGCCTCTTAATTTCTCCTGCTGCCTGCCCCGAGGGAAAATGCTACCTGTTCCCTCCTCTCTCTCGCTCCATTCAATTTGAGTCCCCATTATGTTGTACATGGAAATGGTTAGAGCAAAACACATTCTTTTAAACTACGGCAATGCTGTATTTTTAAGCTTTCCAAAAAAGATATTTTGTGAATGATGCCAATAAAGGAGATATAATGATCCATAGGGCACGTAACAATTAGGAATACTAAGTGTTAAAACCTGATAGACTCTTTGGTTAAGGGGGTTATTTAAGAAGGGATAGCGCCAGGTAACGCCTTGTAGCGGCAGGCAGCGTCTGGTGAACGCCGGGCGCTGTAGGCAAAACCACATTTATGGAAGCGAATGTGGTGAGTGCCTCTAACAGCGCCATGTAGCGTCCAGTGTATTATTATAGGCGGCTCAGTGTATAGCTCTAGCTTCCAGAGCGCCAGGTATTACCTTTCGCTCACTGTCGCTCTCCCATACATTTCAATGGGAGTTCATTTGCTTGTGTTTAAACAGTGTTTGACAAGTTTTTTTTTTTTGCTCAAATCATTGTGTGACCTCCCCTGGCTGCAAACAAACACTTTTAGAAACTTTTTGGACTTTTCATATTTTTATGCAGAATTGTCATTACAGGTCTGGCACTAAAGTGTTAACGTCACAGCGTTAAAACTCGCTCCCTGCAGCGCTGTACTGGTGTTAGAGAGCACAACATACATCACATTCATCAATGCAGGCCAGGTTACTACAGCGACTGAGACGCTCTGTTACAGTGCCCGATACCCGCTTACAGCATCTACTAGCGGTCGCTCTATGCACTGCTATACAGATGCTCATCTGCCGATACCTGGCCTTAGTAGTGAATCAGCCTCTATGTTTCTCTCTATTTGGTGGCACTGAATGAAGGCGAGCTTTGGGGGTCTTGAAAAAAGTCAGATGGCAAGAGCATCACTTAGGCCATTAATGAGTGACATCTGCCCTTTGCTGTCACTGGCCAGCCTTGTGAATGGAGAAAAGCACGTACATCATGTTGTCTTTTAGTATTTAATAAACCCACACAACCCACACAATACAGAATGTGCACCTGATGTTCTTTCCAACCAAAAAGAAGCATTCTAATCAGTCTTTCCACTATGCCTAACAAAGAGAATCAGGAATCTGCATCCTGTAGGCATGCTGTTTGCAATATTTCACTGAACATAATTGCAGTAGACAGGGTGTTTCAAGCCACCCTCTCCGGTACTGATCACAGCCAGAAACAAAGAGGAAGCCAATTAGGATTGTACTAAAATAACGAGGAAACGTATAGGAGAATGCCTTAGCAACTTTGACATGATCATAATTAGCGATGAGCTGAACAGCCTCCTATTCGATTTGGGGGCTGTCCACCCAAATGTGTCAGGCTATTCAGGTTTTCATAAATCTAAAGCTGAATAAATTTACGTGTATATGGAAAGAAATTACTAAATTATTTGGCCATATTTGGAGGATTTCCCCCTTTTTTAAATAAATAGAGGGAAGAGGCAAGAGGATGTGCCTCTTGATTACATATATTTATTTCCTTGTGGTAGGGCATTCCTTCTGGCAGGATGTCTGGCTGTAAAGACATTAGACATCTGTTTCCCTGAACATCAGATTAGGGCAGAGCCACCATTAACCCTGCATGCAGACACAGAGGAAGGAAGACTGAAAATTTGGTTTTTCACAGTCGTGTTTTGTTTCTACTGGTAAACGGGCCTCTATATAAGTTAAAATGTTGGGGGAGCCTGCAGCAGAGGGTGACTTGGCATTTCCTGCACCCGCTCCTGGGAACTGGGGGAGCATTTTCAAGGCAACAAATAATTTACCCAGAAACTGGGCAAGAAGTAAATTCATTTTACAAAATGTTGTGCATGCAATAAATTGCTGGATGGTCTTCTTGGCATCTTTTTCCTTTAGTTCTCAAACCTGGGTTTGATCTGTGTTTTGACTATTACTACTACTACTTACTTTTCTGACACTACACTGCTTTGGCATTGCTTCCTTACTGCCTTCCTGTTTTATAACTGGGCTTATTCATAACTACATCTACAACTTAGGCTCTTATTTAAGAAGGGATAGCGTCAGGTAGTGGTTAATGAGAGGTAGCGACAGGTAGCGACTGGTGAACGCCGGACACGGCACTATTACACATTTATCAAGCAGAATCTGTTTAGCGACTGGGATAGCGCCATGTAGCGTCTGATTCATCATTTTCACAGCTTCAGTGAACAGCGCCGGTGTTCAGCCTTGCACAGCGCCAGGTATGACCTCTCGCTTCCTGTCGCTCTCCCATACATTTCAATGGATGAACCTTTTCTTCTCTTTAAACAAGGTATTTGTTTTTTTGTTTGTTTTTCAAAAAATCACAAATAATTCTGTGACCTCTTCTGGCATTGAGAAAGCAGTTTTTTTTTTACAATTTTTTCATTTTTTATATATTTCTTCAGAAATGACATTACAGGTCTGGCATTAAAATGTTCATGTTACAATGTTGTTACAATGTAATTCCATATGTTTTCGCTTTGTTAATAGTGGATAGATGCTGAAAAACAGACATTAAACACAAGCTGCCTCCTGCGCTCTGGGCTTCAAACAAGCATTTTTCAGCGCCAGAGATTTGGTCGCTATGAGCAGTCGCTAACATGCGCTCCCATACAGCTTTGTACTGGTCAAATAGCGACTCCTCACAATGTATTCAACATTACTGAACAGTGACTCACGGCCGAGCACTGCGACTACTAGCGGGCGCTCTGAAAATGCCTGCTACAGATGCTCATCTGTCGCTACCTGGCGTTAGTGATGAATCAGACTGCCTGACTGCAATTCAGATGTCAAAACCTGTAGCAGTGCTTCCTGCCTTACACTCTAGCCTGCCTACCAGTTCTGGCTTGGTATATTGTTGAGTTTCCTCCTGGTAACTCAAAATACACTGGCAAGGCAATTCAGTCAAAAAATAAAATTTTCATACATTTTTCCCCTAAACCCAACCTTCTAGCAATCAGTCACATAAGCTATTTGACAGGGCTTATGCATGCCGATGTTGCACTCCTGAACTGTATAGCAGCAGCCATTTTGCTACAAACCTGACAGCCCTGCTTCTCAGAGACCCAGTCATAGTCGAAATTGCCTTATATTGTTTGCAGTCATCCCTTATCATTAGCAACAAGTGTATATCCAATAAATGTAATGATTCACTGTCACTCGGAAAGCTCCTAGAAACATTGTAGCAATGCGTGGCCCCATAGAGTTACATGGTTCCATCTACACCAGACCTGGGCAATGTACGGCCCGCGGGCCGTATACGGCCCTTTGCTAGGCTCTTACCGGCCCGGGCTGAGCTGGCCAGTAAGAGACGCAGAGGAAGGGAAAACATGCCAGACTCGACGAGCCGAGTGGCCGATCGGCTGCTGCTTAACTTAGGTGATCGCCTGTGTACAGTGTGAGAGGCTTAGGTTAAGCAGCAGCTGATCGGCCGCTCGGCTCGTCGGGTCTGGCACATTCTCCCTTCCTCTGAGGAAGCCAGACCTGATGAGCAGGTGATAGAGACCTGGGGACTTTGGAAGGACAGAGTAGGGGCTCCAGAGCATCAGTAAGTCTGCTCAGAAAGATTATGTAGTTTGCTTGTGTTTTCCCTTCCTGCCTGCTGTCTCTTTTTCACCATGTACCTGCCCACCATGCTGTCACCATGTCCCCTTCCTGCTGTCCACCATGCTCTCACCATGTCCCCTTCCTGCTGTCCACCATGCTCTCACCATGCCCCCTTCTTGCTGTCCACATGCTCTCACCATGTCCCCTTCCTGCTGCCCACCGTGCTCTCACCATGTCCCCTTCCTGCTGTCCACATGCTCTCACCATGCCCCCTTCCTGCTGTCCACATGCTCTCACCATGCCCCCTTCCTGCTGTCCACCATGCTCTCACCATGCCCCCTTCCTGCTGTCCACATGCTCTCACCATGCCCCCTTCCTGCTGTCCACCATGCTCTCACCATGCCCCCTTCCTGCTGTCCACATGCTCTCACCATGCCCCCTTCTTGCTGTCCACCATGCTCTCACCATGCCCCCTTCCCGCTGTCCACCATGCTCTCACCATGCCCCCTTCCTGCTGTCCACATGCTCTCACCATGCCCCCTTCTTGCTGTCCACCATGCTCTCACCATGCCCCCTTCCCGCTGTCCACCATGCTCTCACCATGTCCCCTTCCTGCTGTCCACATGCTCTCACCATGCCCCCTTCCTGCTGTCCACCATGCTCTCACCATGCCCCCTTCCTGCTGCCCACCATGCTCTCACCATGCCCCCTTCCTGCTGTCCACATGCTCTCACCATGTCCCCTTCCTGATGTCCACCATGCTCTCACCATGCCCCCTTCCTTCTGCCCACCATGCTCTCACCATGCCCCCTTCCTGCTGTCCACCATGCTCTCACCATGCCCCCTTCCTGCTGTCCACCATGCTCTCACCATGTCCCCTTCCAGCTGTCCACATGCTCTCACCATGCCCCCTTCCGGCTGTCCACCATGCTCTCACCATGCCCCCTTCCTGCTGCCCACCATGCTCTCACCATGTCCCCTTCCTGCTGTCCACCATGCTCTCACCATGTCCCCTTCCTGCTGTCCACCATGCTCTCACCATGTCCCCTTCCTGCTGTCTACCATGCTCTCACCATGCCCCCTTCTTGCTGTCCACCATGCTCTCACCATGCCCCCTTCCCGCTGTCCACCATGCTCTCACCATGTCCCCTTCCTGCTGTCCACATGCTCTCACCATGCCCCCTTCCTGCTGTCCACCATGCTCTCACCATGCCCCCTTCCTGCTGTCCACCATGCTCTCACCATGCCCCCTTCCTGCTGTCCACCATGCTCCCACCATGCCCCCTTCCTGCTGTCCATCATGCTCTCACCATGCCCCCTTCCTGCTGTCCATCATGCTCTCACCATGTCCCCTTCCTGCTGTCCACCATGCTCTCACCATGCCCCCTTCTTGCTGTCCACCATGCTCTCACCATGCCCCCTTCCCGCTGTCCACCATGCTCTCACCATGTCCCCTTCCTGCTGTCCACATGCTCTCACCATGCCCCCTTCCTGCTGTCCACCATGCTCTCACCATGTCCCCTTCCTGCTGTCCACCATGCTCTCACCATGTCCCCTTCCTGCTGTCTACCATGCTCTCACCATGCCCCCTTCTTGCTGTCCACCATGCTCTCACCATGCCCCCTTCCCGCTGTCCACCATGCTCTCACCATGTCCCCTTCCTGCTGTCCACATGCTCTCACCATGCCCCCTTCCTGCTGTCCACCATGCTCTCACCATGCCCCCTTCCTGCTGTCCACCATGCTCTCACCATGCCCCCTTCCTGCTGTCCACCATGCTCCCACCATGCCCCCTTCCTGCTGTCCATCATGCTCTCACCATGCCCCCTTCCTGCTGTCCATCATGCTCTCACCATGTCCCCTTCCTGCTGTCCACCATGCTCTCACCATGCCCCCTTCTTGCTGTCCACCATGCTCTCACCATGCCCCCTTCCCGCTGTCCACCATGCTCTCACCATGTCCCCTTCCTGCTGTCCACCATGCTCTCACCATGCCCCCTTCCTGCTGTCCACCATGCTCTCACCATGCCCCCTTCCTGCTGTCCACCATGCTCCCACCATGCCCCCTTCCTGCTGTCCATCATGCTCTCACCATGCCCCCTTCCTGCTGTCCACCATGCTCCCACCATGCCCCCTTCCTGCTGTCCATCATGCTCTCACCATGCCCCCTTCCTGCTGTCCATCATGCTCTCACCATGCCCCCTTCCTGCTGTCCACCATGCTCTCACCATGCCCCCTTCCTGCTGTCCATCATGCTCTCACCATGCCCCCTTCCTGCTGTCCACCATGCTCTCACCATGCCCCCTTCCTGCTGTCCATCATGCTCTCACCATGTCCCCTTCCTGCTGTCCACCATGCTCTCAACATGCCCCCTTCCTGCTGTCCACATGCTCTCACCATGCCCCCTTTCATGCTCTCACCATGTCCCCTTCCTGCTGTCCACCATGCTCTCACCATGCCCCCTTCCTGCTGTCCACCATGCTCTCACCATGCCCCCTTCCTGCTGTCCACCATGCTCTCACCATGCCCCCTTCCTGCTGTCCACCATGCTCTCACCATGCCCCCTTCCTGCTGTCCACCATGCTCTCACCGTGCCCCCTTCCTGCTGCCCACCATGCTCTCACCATGCCCCCTTCCTGCTGTCCACCATGCTCTCACCATGCCCCCTTCCTGCTGCCCACCATTCTTACACTTTGCCCCAGCTGATATGAGCTCTCCTTCCAGACTGCCAGAAGCCAAGGGCTTCTCTGATTGGCTGGGAAATTATCACATCAGAACGTTTGAAGTGGACCAAAACCCTGCTTTATCAGCCTGGGAATCTTATAGATCCCCTCCCCGCGGGGCATCCAAAATCGGGATGCCCCGCTGTGTGAAACCCCCAGGTCGCCCATAAACTCACCTTCTTTCCCAGTTCAACGGCGCATGCACAAGCTGCGGCCGCATGCCCGCTATCCCTCTAGCAGGGCGCGTGCCTGTGTCAGCCATTTGAGAACGGCCAGCGCGGGCGCGCTCCCTGTTAGAGGGAAGCTCGAGATGCAGCCGCCAGCGCACTCAGAGCCGCTGAGCTTAGACGTCGCTTAGACGCCCATAGCTCAGCGGCCCTCCACAATATTTTTAGTTTCTCATGTGGCCCCATGGAAAAAATAATTGCCCACCCCTGATCTACACACATATAGCATTCCTCTCCTCCACACTGCTTTTTCTCCTCTGTTCTCCTGAAGCTGATGGCATCCTACATGTGAGTGCACAGACATGTTGCCTTGTGTTTCTGGAACATAGATACACAGGGAACTTCACCCTGAATAAGACCCTATCTTGTATGTTTCCCCCACCTTGTACATACATGCTCAAATTAAAAATCATTCTACCTGCATTTACTGCATTTTATGAGCCTTTAAACATCCAAGATGGCAGCACATGGAGTCCCAGGCTGCCTACAAACAGGAAGTGTCTTCTGACTGTGCTGCTCTGCATTCTGGGATTGCTGTCCTTTTCCTGACCCCAGCTCTGCTCTATCTGAGCAAAGCACAGCTATAACCCTGCCCTCCTGTAGTTTTGCCCCCTCCTACTCTCCTCGGTATGTGATGCTTCTTTATATGTATGTATATATCTCCGTTTGGTCTGGGCTACATGCAGGAAAACTCCAAAACTTTGCTGCACCCTTCTACTGCATGCCTTGTGTGGAGAGACTGAATGACACTGGCACACTGCTGCCCAGCTGGATACTTTGCTTTGCTCAATGCAGAAAGCTAGAGACAGATTTTCCTTCTGTCTTTCTCTAGTTAGATGCAGTGATCTGCTCAGCTGCAATGTGTCTGTGTGCTGGAAGAGGCAGCTAGCCAAAAAGCCTGGAGCCCTTATTAGGAGGAGGGACTGATGTAACTATATGTACAATAAAATATATCTGTAGTAACAAATTTACAGAGGGGACAATCTTCACACATGTTCTCTCTATACCAGCAGCTCGATGCACACATCATAGAAAGCTATCTGTGAGCTATTTAAATTGAAACAGCAGGCACGTGACTGCTTTACATCGTATCACAGTTGATTACAATAGGAGCAATTATGATACATCATCTGCTTCTTGTTTATAATAATATAACACAATATAACACTCACCAGGAAGCAGGCAGGCTTTTCAGGATGACTCATCCTGATGAGTCTCAGCAGGAGTGAGAGATAATGCATCCCAATTTCTTAAACTGTCAACCCAATATATGGCACAGAGAGGTCTGTCGCCTCAGTCTACAGTAATACATTTTGCTTTACCTTAAGGAGTAATTTACTAAAATGTGGGCTTGCTCTCCACCACATGTTGAAGTGCTTGTCTCCTCAATTAGCCTTATCTCTCTCTGTCAAAACACCATTAAAGGTAAGCCCGGTTTGCCCCCCCTACCCCAGTGCTGAGACAGGTTGGGGTAGTGAAAAAAAATCCCTACCTTGAGCCTGGTATCCTGCGATGCTCCCTTGGCAAAGTCAGCACTGGGGACAGCCAGTGAACAAGAGGGGAGTGGCAGCTGCTCAGACCATTTTATAACTAACCTGGGAGGTGCAAGTCAGCAGGGCAATTAGGTTATTAAAGACTTAAAGGAGCCACCGCACTCAACCCTGTTAGCTTGCAGACCAACCTATAATCTATCTCTAAATCTGGTAAAAACCGAGGCTGGGGGCAGCCACCTTGGACAGGCCACACAGAGCGGTATCCCCTGCTCTGTGTGCATACTCATCTACCTATTCGTTCGAATGGGCAGGCAGACAGGTGCCAGCACTGGAAACTGGGGTCTAGGTAAGGTGTTCTTTTTTTATCGAGGGCAGAGTGACATCCACCACCAGAGGGAGTGTGCAAGCCAATAGAGCACAATTCTAAGCACCAGGTGTGGATGAAGCAGCTGCAGGGGAGAAGAGTGCTTTTAAAATGCTGTTGAATTTTTTTTGAAAATGGGATAAAATAGCTGAGCTTGTTTAAGTATGGCATCATTTAAACATATATGTGTCAATGACAAATTCACGACTTGGATTGTAATAGATTTCAAATTCTTATTAGTTTTACTCTAACAAGGTTTAAGCTCATCTGTCGTAGATGATTGGCAGATTATCAACGTGTCCATCATATTTGTTCACTTAAGAAAATTTTACAAATCTGCAGAAAGCCGACACAATCTTGTTGTTCTTTAAAACGCTTCACTTTGCCGCAAACATATTTCTAAAAAAATAATGCTATCTGGTGTAACAGCTGTGAAGACTGTTACAGCATTTCCACATTAGAAGCATTTAAAATACTGACAGCTCTGAAGCAAAACGACAAGAAGCATAGAATGCGAGCATCTGCAGGGGTAGATATTCCTCATTGACATAAAAAAGTACAACTTCAGTGTTAAATTATAGTAACACCATATTTGATTACGAGTCCACCCTTACCTTACCATGAATTTGGTAACCCCCCCCCCCCCCCCCCCCATTTTTCATGATATGCTTTCAATACAATATTGGACTTAGTAACTCATTTCCTAAAACAATCAGTAGTCAGTATAGCCATCTTTTTATCAATAACAGTCATATGCCTTCCATCTATGGAGTCTGTTATTTTTCTATATTCTTCAAAGTGTACCAAACCCAGGATTTTGACTATTCCAAATTGGTCCTTGCTAGAGATGAGCGAACTTTTGAAAAATTCGATTCGACTGATTCGCCGAATTTTCCGACAAAAATCGTTTCGACCCGAATAAATTCGCGACGAATCGCTATTAAAAACGGCTATTTCTGAGCCTCCTACAGCCTCAATAGGGTTGTAAACCATTCAGCCTTGCTGTAACACGCACAGGATGCGTGCTGGGTTAGTTAAATAATACTTTGAAGAAATATCACATGCAGATCAGAGGCATCGCTAATAGAATCGCAGAGCGGCACAATTGCAGAGAGTTGAAGTGGCATCACTATGAGGGGCAGAAGGAGCCCAAATATACACTGGAGTTGGCCTCAGGAGCCCAAAAATTGGATGAATCACACCCTGGAGTTGGCAGAAGTTGGCAGCAGCAGCAGCAGCAGGAGCCCAAATATACACTGGAGTTGGCTTCAGGAGCCCAAAAATTGGATGAATCACACCCTGGAGTTGGCAGGAGTTGACAGTAGCAGCAGCAGGAGCCCAAATATACACTGGAGTTGGCCTCAGGAGCCCAAAAATTGGATGAATCACACCCTGGAGTTGGCAGGAGTTGACAGTAGCAGCAGCAGGAGCCCAAATATACACTGGAGTTGGCCTCAGGAGCCCAAAAATTGGATGAATCACACCCTGGAGTTGGCAGAAGTTGGCAGCAGCAGCAGCAGGAGCCCAAATATACACTGGAGTTGGCCTCAGGAGCCCAAAAATTGGATGAATCACACCCTGGAGTTGGCAGGAGTTGACAGTAGCAGCAGCAGGAGCCC
The DNA here is from genome assembly GCA_027917425.1 of Gastrophryne carolinensis. Lineage (NCBI taxonomy): Eukaryota > Metazoa > Chordata > Amphibia > Anura > Microhylidae > Gastrophryne > Gastrophryne carolinensis. Next base: position 442,298,088 of record CM051236.1, read on the forward strand.
AAATATACACTGGAGTTGGCCTCAGGAGCCCAAAAATTGGATGAATCACACCCTGGAGTTGGCAGAAGTTGGCAGCAGCAGCAGCAGGAGCCCAAATATACACTGGAGTTGGCCTCAGGAGCCCAAAAATTGGATGAATCACACCCTGGAGTTGGCAGGAGTTGACAGTAGCAGCAGCAGGAGCCCAAATATACACTGGAGTTGGCTTCAGGAGCCCAAAAATTGGATGAATCACACCCTGGAGTTGGCAGGAGTTGACACCAGCAGCAGCAGGAGCCCAAATATACACTGGAGTTGGCTTCAGGAGCCCAAAAATTGGATGAATCACACCCTGGAGTTGGCAGAAGTTGGCAGCAGCAGCAGCAGGAGCCCAAATATACACTGGAGTTGGCCTCAGGAGCCCAAAAATTGGATGAATCACACCCTGGAGTTGGCAGGAGTTGACAGTAGCAGCAGCAGGAGCCCAAATATACACTGGAGTTGGCCTCAGGAGCCCAAAAATTGGATGAATCACACCCTGGAGTTGGCAGAAGTTGGCAGCAGCAGGAGCCCAAATATACACTGGAGTTGGCCTCAGGAGCCCAAAAATTGGATGAATCACACCCTGGAGTTGGCAGGAGTTGACAGTAGCAGCAGCAGGAGCCCAAATATACACTGGAGTTGGCCTCAGGAGCCCAAAAATTGGATGAATCACACCCTGGAGTTGGCAGAAGTTGGCAGCAGCAGCAGCAGGAGCCCAAATATACACTGGAGTTGGCCTCAGGAGCCCAAAAATTGGATGAATCACACCCTGGAGTTGGCAGAAGTTGGCAGCAGCAGCAGCAGGAGCCCAAATATACACTGGAGTTGGCCTCAGGAGCCCAAAAATTGGATGAATCACACCCTGGAGTTGGCAGGAGTTGACAGTAGTAGCAGCAGGAGCCCAAATATACACTGGAGTTGGCCTCAGGAGCCCAAAAATTGGATGAATCACACCCTGGAGTTGGCAGAAGTTGGCAGCAGCAGCAGCAGGAGCCCAAATATACACTGGAGTTGGCCTCAGGAGCCCAAAAATTGGATGAATCACACCCTGGAGTTGGCAGGAGTTGACAGTAGCAGCAGCAGGAGCCCAAATATACACTGGAGTTGGCTTCAGGAGCCCAAAAATTGGATGAATCACACCCTGGAGTTGGCAGGAGTTGACACCAGCAGCAGCAGGAGCCCAAATATACACTGGAGTTGGCTTCAGGAGCCCAAAAATTGGATGAATCACACCCTGGAGTTGGCAGAAGTTGGCAGCAGCAGCAGCAGGAGCCCAAATATACACTGGAGTTGGCCTCAGGAGCCCAAAAATTGGATGAATCACACCCTGGAGTTGGCAGAAGTTGGCAGCAGCAGCAGCAGGAGCCCAAATATACACTGGAGTTGGCCTCAGGAGCCCAAAAATTGGATGAATCACACCCTGGAGTTGGCAGAAGTTGGCAGCAGCAGGAGCCCAAATATACACTGGAGTTGGCCTCAGGAGCCCAATAATTGGATGAATCACACCCTGGAGTTGGCAGGAGTTGACAGTAGCAGCAGCAGGAGCCCAAATATACACTGGAGTTGGCCTCAGGAGCCCAAAAATTGGATGAATCACACCCTGGAGTTGGCAGAAGTTGGCAGCAGCAGCAGCAGGAGCCCAAATATACACTGGAGTTGGCCTCAGGAGCCCAAAAATTGGATGAATCACACCCTGGAGTTGGCAGGAGTTGACAGTAGCAGCAGCAGGAGCCCAAATATACACTGGAGTTGGCCTCAGGAGCCCAAAAATTGGATGAATCACACCCTGGAGTTGGCAGAAGTTGGCAGCAGCAGCAGCAGGAGCCCAAATATACACTGGAGTTGGCCTCAGGAGCCCAAAAATTGGATGAATCACACCCTGGAGTTGGCAGGAGTTGACAGTAGCAGCAGCAGGAGCCCAAATATACACTGGAGTTGGCTTCAGGAGCCCAAAAATTGGATGAATCACACCCTGGAGTTGGCAGGAGTTGACACCAGCAGCAGCAGGAGCCCAAATATACACTGGAGTTGGCTTCAGGAGCCCAAAAATTGGATGAATCACACCCTGGAGTTGGCAGAAGTTGGCAGCAGCAGCAGCAGGAGCCCAAATATACACTGGAGTTGGCCTCAGGAGCCCAAAAATTGGATGAATCACACCCTGGAGTTGGCAGGAGTTGACAGTAGCAGCAGCAGGAGCCCAAATATACACTGGAGTTGGCCTCAGGAGCCCAAAAATTGGATGAATCACACCCTGGAGTTGGCAGAAGTTGGCAGCAGCAGCAGCAGGAGCCCAAATATACACTGGAGTTGGCCTCAGGAGCCCAAAAATTGGATGAATCACACCCTGGAGTTGGCAGGAGTTGACAGTAGCAGCAGCAGGAGCCCAAATATACACTGGAGTTTGCCTCAGGAGCCCAAAAATTGGATGAATCACACCCTGGAGTTGGCAGAAGTTGGCAGCAGCAGCAGCAGGAGCCCAAATATACACTGGAGTTGGCCTCAGGAGCCCAAAAATTGGATGAATCACACCCTGGAGTTGGCAGAAGTTGGCAGCAGCAGCAGCAGGAGCCCAAATATACACTGGAGTTGGCCTCAGGAGCCCAAAAATTGGATGAATCACACCCTGGAGTTGGCAGGAGTTGACAGTAGCAGCAGCAGGAGCCCAAATATACACTGGAGTTGGCCTCAGGAGCCCAAAAATTGGATGAATCACACCCTGGAGTTGGCAGAAGTTGGCAGCAGCAGCAGCAGCAGGAGCCCAAATATACACTGGAGTTGGCCTCAGGAGCCCAAAATTGGATGAATCACACCCTGGAGTTGGCAGGAGTTGACAGTAGCAGCAGCAGGAGCCCAAATATACACTGGAGTTGGCTTCAGGAGCCCAAAAATTGGATGAATCACACCCTGGAGTTGGCAGGAGTTGACACCAGCAGCAGCAGGAGCCCAAATATACACTGGAGTTGGCTTCAGGAGCCCAAAAATTGGATGAATCACACCCTGGAGTTGGCAGAAGTTGGCAGCAGCAGCAGCAGGAGCCCAAATATACACTGGAGTTGGCCTCAGGAGCCCAAAAATTGGATGAATCACACCCTGGAGTTGGCAGAAGTTGGCAGCAGCAGCAGCAGGAGCCCAAATATACACTGGAGTTGGCTTCAGGAGCCCAAAAATTGGATGAATCACACCCTGGAGTTGGCAGAAGTTGGCAGCAGCAGCAGCAGGAGCCCAAATATACACTGGAGTTGGCCTCAGGAGCCCAAAAATTGGATGAATCACACCCTGGAGTTGGCAGGAGTTGACAGTAGCAGCAGCAGGAGCCCAAATATACACTGGAGTTGGCCTCAGGAGCCCAAAAATTGGATGAATCACACCCTGGAGTTGGCAGAAGTTGGCAGCAGCAGCAGCAGGAGCCCAAATATACACTGGAGTTGGCCTCAGGAGCCCAAAAATTGGATGAATCACACCCTGGAGTTGGCAGAAGTTGGCAGCAGCAGCAGCAGGAGCCCAAATATACACTGGAGTTGGCCTCAGGAGCCCAAAAATTGGATGAATCACACCCTGGAGTTGGCAGGAGTTGACAGTAGCAGCAGCAGGAGCCCAAATATACACTGGAGTTGGCTTCAGGAGCCCAAAAATTGGATGAATCACACCCTGGAGTTGGCAGGAGTTGACACCAGCAGCAGCAGGAGCCCAAATATACACTGGAGTTGGCTTCAGGAGCCCAAAAATTGGATGAATCACACCCTGGAGTTGGCAGAAGTTGGCAGCAGCAGCAGCAGGAGCCCAAATATACACTGGAGTTGGCCTCAGGAGCCCAAAAATTGGATGAATCACACCCTGGAGTTGGCAGAAGTTGGCAGCAGCAGCAGCAGGAGCCCAAATATACACTGGAGTTGGCCTCAGGAGCCCAAAAATTGGATGAATCACACCCTGGAGTTGGCAGAAGTTGGCAGCAGCAGCAGCAGCAGGAGCCCAAATATACACTGGAGTTGGCCTCAGGAGCCCAAAAATTGGATGAATCACACCCTGGAGTTGGCAGAAGTTGGCAGCAGCAGCAGCAGGAGCCCAAATATACACTGGAGTTGGCTTCAGGAGCCCAAAAATTGGATGAATCACACCCTGGAGTTGGCAGAAGTTGGCAGCAGCAGCAGCAGGAGCCCAAATATACACTGGAGTTGGCCTCAGGAGCCCAAAAATTGGATGAATCACACCCTGGAGTTGGCAGGAGTTGACAGCAGCAGCAGCAGGAGCCCAAATATACACTGGAGTTGGCCTCAGGAGCCCAAAAATTGGATGAATCACACCCTGGAGTTGGCAGAAGTTGGCAGCAGCAGCAGCAGGAGCCCAAATATACACTGGAGTTGGCCTCAGGAGCCCAAAAATTGGATGAATCACACCCTGGAGTTGGCAGGAGTTGGCAGCAGCAGCAGCAGGAGCCCAAAAAATGGCCTAAAGACATAAATATGTTTTGCACCATTTGGAAAGTGTAAAACGTGGCACCATGCTGAATCTAGTCGCATGCATCAGGCATTGGTGGGTGGAAATCCTGGCTGATCCATCCCTGATTCATTTTGACAAAGGTGAGTCTCTCCACATTTTTAGTTGACAGACGAGTTCTCCTCGCCGTAACTATGGCCCCCGCCGCACTAAACACCCGCTCAGATGGCACGCTACTTGCCGGGCAGGACAGCTTTTCCAGGGCAAACTCTGCTAGTTGCGGCCACAAATCAAGTTTGGCTGCCCAGAAGTCCAGCGGATCCTCAAGGTGTGTTGGCATGGTCATGTCAAAGTATGACATGACCTGCTGGTTCAGGTCCTGCTCCAGGTCTTCCTGCTGCTCATGAGTAGCCTCACTATGCGGGTGTAGAAAGCTACTCATTAGCGACTGAAGACTGAGGCTGCTGCTGCTGATGGAGCTTCTGCTGCTGCTGCTGCCAACCCCCCCAGCGGCCATGGCAGTGGAAGGTGAGCGCAGAGGTCCCCTCGAGTCAGACCTGCGAGAGTATGGACCATGGCGCAGATAGGCATCGGCCAACTGCCTACGTAGAATGTCTTTGTAGTAGTTGAGTTTGTCCTCCCTCTCGGTGGGTTTAAAAAATGCCCCCATTTTGTGCCGGAAGCGAGGGTCCAATAAGGTGGACAGCCAGAAGTCATCCCGCCGACAGATGGAAACAATTCTGGGGTCACTACGCAAGCATGTGAGCATGCTTCGTGCCATTTGCGCAAGTGACTCGGATGGACTACCTGTCTCCATCTCCACTGCATACTGCCACGGTGTGCCCGGGTCCTCTGTCTCTCCTTCCTCAAAAACCTCTAGCTCCTCTGGCTGCTCCTGCTCCTCCTCTCCTGTCCGCTGACTAGATAAACCAGCCATTTCGCCAAGCCTAAACTGTGTTTCGCTGGGCAACTCCTCCTCCTCCTCTTCCTCCTCCTCCTCCTCCAGTTCAGCTCCAACGGGGTTCATGTGGCCGTAAGATGTAAACGCCATGTCTCCAGTGCCCTGACCAGCCATGGTTTCCAACATGTGCTGTAGTACATGAAGCAGTGGAATCACGTCGTTCATCCCGTAATCCTGCCGACTGACAAATAAAGTGGCTTCCTCAAAGGGCCTGAGCAAACGGCAGGTGTCACGTATGAGCTGCCACTGGTTGACATTGAAGTTACACAGGGGAGTCCCCCTATCTGCTTGGATCATCAGGAAATCCGTGATGGCTTTTCTCTGTTCATATAATCGGTCCAACATGTGAAGGGTGGAATTCCAACGGGTGGAAACATCGCAAATCAGACTATGTTGGGGGATACCATTCTGACGCTGTAGCTCAAGAAGGGTGTGTTTGGCGGTGTAGGAGTGGCTGAAGTGCATGCAAAGTTTCCGTGAAGTTGTTAGGATGTCCTGCAGATGGGGGGAACACTTCAGAAACCGCTTGACAACCAGATTGAAGACGTGAGCCATGCAGGGGGCATGGGTCAGGCTTCCTTGGCGCAGCGCAGACAAAATGTTCTTCCCATTGTCGGTACCATGATTCCCATTTTAAGTTTTCTCGGAGTAAGCCATGTTTGGATTTCCTGATGAATACATTTAAGCAGTTCCTCCCCTGTGTGACTCCGTTCGCCAAGACAAACCATGTGAAGCACTGCGTGACACCTCCGTGCCCTGCACACATGGTAGACTGGAGGGGCACTGAGACTTGAGCCTACAGTGGAGGGTGAGGAGATGGCGGAGGATGAGGAGGCCGAGTCGCACGGTGTCACAGGCCCAATGGGCAGAGAGCGCGGAGGCCGAAGCGGCGTGACCTGTCCAAGTTGCTGCTGCAAAGGGACCACATTCACCCAGTGGGCCGTAAACGACATGTACTGCCCCTGACCGTAGTTACAGCTCCAGATGTCGGTGCTGCCATGTATTTTGCTACACACCGACAGGCTCAAGGACTGGCCCACCTTCTGTTCAACAAAAGTGTGCAGCGCTGGTACTGCCTTCTTGGCAAAGAAATGACGGCTTGGGACTCTCCACCTCGGCTCGGCACAAGCCATCAGTTCTCTGAAAGGTGCAGATTCCACCACCTGAAAAGGGAGCGACTGCAGCACCAGCAACTTGGACAGGAGCACATTCAGCTTCTGCGCCGTAGGATGAGTGGGCGCATACTGCTGTCTCTTGGACATGGCTTCGCTGATGGATTGCTGGCGGGATGCATGACTTGGAGGAGGAGGAGCAGGAGCGACAGAGGATGGGTATGACGCACAGCTGCCTTCGGCTGAGGTGCTGGAGCCTTGGCTGGCAGAAATTGGGAGCTCACTTGGTGAGGAAGCAGACTGGACCACCCCTTGGGAGCCTCGGTTCTCCCAGGTCGTTTTATGGTGACGCATCATATGTTGACGCAGGGCCGTGGTGCCAACATTTGGACCCTGGCCACGCTTCACCTTTTGCCTACATATCTTGCATGTGGCCATGTTACCCTCCTGCGGATGCCTCACTGCCGAGTAGCTACTTTTCCCACCCCCTGGCCTCACTGATTCACTGCTGCTGTTGCCAACTCCAGGAACCCCTGCTCCACTACCTCCCGATAAGGTAGACTGCCGCACAGCAGGTGCTCTACCCCGGCCCCGGCCCCGGCCGGCTCCAGCCTTTGGAATTGTGCCCCCATGCTGACTGCTACCACCTTGCTGCCTCAGCTGCTGACTCCGGGGCAACCTGCACCCCTCTTCTCCTGATGATGACGATGAAGCCCCTTCATCACCCGGCTCCCAAGTGCGATCGGCTTCATCGTCATCATCATCATCATCACCGAGTTGTGGCTGTACGTCACTGATGTTCGTGGATTCGTCAACAGTGTCTGGCGCAGGAGCTGGAACGCTCGCAGCACCCACGACACTGTCCACATCACTATTTGTCTGCCTAGCTAAAGAAGCCACCTCCATTTCTTGGCTGGGCAGTAGCTGCTGACTGTCCTCTATCTGATGGTCCTCCTCACTAAAGAGTGGAGCTGAACCCAAAGCATAGGATACGTCGCTGGGGGAGGGAACGGCGTAGGCCAGAGGCAATGGGAGGACAGGGACTGCTCTCGGGGCATGCCAACTCAGGGTTGTGTCAGAGGAACCTACCGACCCTAGACTGGGGGTCTCAGACGTAAGTTGTGATGATGTTGTTGATGAGCGCGTCAACCAATCTACCACGGCAGATGCGTTACTGGTGGAGACCCGACCGCTAGCAGATACTGGCAGATTAGGTCTCTCAGCGTGACTCCTGCTGCTACTGGCCCCCAGTCTGATGCGAGCTCTGCCTGCGGAATCTTGGCCTCTGCCACTCCTCTTTTCACTTCCAGGCACTTGTCTGCCCGACATAGTCTAACTGGCGTGGTAGTAGGTGATATTTAAAAAAACCCCGGGCAGCGGTGGGTCTATATGAAACAGAATATAATGCACACCAAAAGTGAGCAGTAACACTCAGCCTCCAACAGGCCTGCTTAGTGTAAATAAGAGAGCTGCTTAGTGTAAATAAAGAGGGGTATGCTATGTTACAGAATGGGATGCCTCAACAGAAGTGCACCTGGCAGGCAGCAGTAAGCCTATGCCCAGCAAAAGTGTCTTATAATATAAATATAATAAGAGCAAATGCTTATATGGTCTTAAACAGAGGCTGCTTTAGTCACAGAATGGGATGCCCTGGGCAGGAATGGACCTGGCAGGGTCCAGTAGTGCTTTGGCCAGCAAAAGTGTCTTTATCAGGCTAATTTCAAATATGATAAGAGCAAATGCTTATATGGTCTTAAACAGAGGCTGCTGTAGTCACAGAATGGGATGCCCCGGGCAGGAATCGACCTGGCAGGGTCCAGTAGTGCTTTGGCCAGCAAAAGTGTCTTTATCAGGCCTAATTTCAAATATGATAAGAGCAAATGCTTATATGGTCTTAAACAGAGGCTGCTGTAGTCACAGAATGGGATGCCCCGGGCAGGAATCGACCTGGCAGGGTCCAGTAGTGCTTTGGCCAGCAAAAGTGTCTTTATCAGGCCTAATTTCAAATATGATAAGAGCAAATGCTTATATGGTCTTAAACAGAGGCTGCTTTAGTCACAGAATGGGATGCCCCGGGCAGGAATGGACCTGGCAGGGTCCAGTAGTGCTTTGGCCAGCAAAAGTGTCTTTATCAGGCCTAATTTCAAATATGATAAGAGCAAATGCTTATATGGTCTTAAACAGAGGCTGCTTTAGTCACAGAATGGGATGCCCTGGGCAGGAATGGACCTGGCAGGGTCCAGTAGTGCTTTGGCCAGCAAAAGTGTCTTTATCAGGCTAATTTCAAATATGATAAGAGCAAATGCTTATATGGTCTTAAACAGAGGCTGCTGTAGTCACAGAATGGGATGCCCCGGGCAGGAATGGACCTGGCAGGGTCCAGTAGTGCTTTGGCCAGCAAAAGTGTCTTTATCAGGCCTAATTTCAAATATGATAAGAGCAAATGCTTATATGGTCTTAAACAGAGGCTGCTGTAGTCACAGAATGGGATGCCCTGGGCAGGAATGGACCTGGCAGGGTCCAGTAGTGCTTTGGCCAGCAAAAGTGTCTTTATCAGGCCTAATTTCAAATATGATAAGAGCAAATGCTTATATGGTCTTAAACAGAGGCTGCTGTAGTCACAGAATGGGATGCCCCGGGCAGGAATGGACCTGGCAGGGTCCAGTAGTGCTTTGGCCAGCAAAAGTGTCTTTATCAGGCCTAATTTCAAATATGATAAGAGCAAATGCTTATATGGTCTTAAACAGAGGCTGCTTTAGTCACAGAATGGGATGCCCTGGGCAGGAATGGACCTGGCAGGGTCCAGTAGTGCTTTGGCCAGCAAAAGTGTCTTTATCAGGCCTAATTTCAAATATGATAAGAGCAAATGCTTATATGGTCTTAAACAGAGGCTGCTGTAGTCACAGAATGGGATGCCCTGGGCAGGAATGGACCTGGCAGGGTCCAGTAGTGCTTTGGCCAGCAAAAGTGTCTTTATCAGGCCTAATTTCAAATATGATAAGAGCAAATGCTTATATGGTCTTAAACAGAGGCTGCTTTAGTCACAGAATGGGATGCCCTGGGCAGGAATGGACCTGGCAGGGTCCAGTAGTGCTTTGGCCAGCAAAAGTGTCTTTATCAGGCCTAATTTCAAATATGATAAGAGCAAATGCTTATATGGTCTTAAACAGAGGCTGCTGTAGTCACAGAATGGGATGCCCTGGGCAGGAATGGACCTGGCAGGGTCCAGTAGTGCTTTGGCCAGCAAAAATGCTTATATGGTCTTAAACAGAGGCTGCTTTAGTCACAGAATGGGATGCCCTGGGCAGGAATGGACCTGGCAGGGTCCAGTAGTGCTTTGGCCAGCAAAAGTGTCTTTATCAGGCTAATTTCAAATATGATAAGAGCAAATGCTTATATGGTCTTAAACAGAGGCTGCTGTAGTCACAGAATGGGATGCCCTGGGCAGGAATGGACCTGGCAGGGTCCAGTAGTGCTTTGGCCAGCAAAAGTGTCTTTATCAGGCTAATTTCAAATATGATAAGAGCAAATGCTTATATGGTCTTAAACAGAGGCTGCTGTAGTCACAGAATGGGATGCCCTGGGCAGGAATGGACCTGGCAGGGTCCAGTAGTGCTTTGGCCAGCAAAAGTGTCTTTATCAGGCTAATTTCAAATATGATAAGAGCAAATGCTTATATGGTCTTAAACAGAGGCTGCTGTAGTCACAGAATGGGATGCCCTGGGCAGGAATGGACCTGGCAGGGTCCAGTAGTGCTTTGGCCAGCAAAAGTGTCTTTATCAGGCCTAATTTCAAATATGATAAGAGCAAATGCTTATATGGTCTTAAACAGAGGCTGCTTTAGTCACAGAATGGGATGCCCTGGGCAGGAATGGACCTGGCAGGGTCCAGTAGTGCTTTGGCCAGCAAAAGTGTCTTTATCAGGCTAATTTCAAATATGATAAGAGCAAATGCTTATATGGTCTTAAACAGAGGCTGCTGTAGTCACAGAATGGGATGCCCCGGGCAGGAATCGACCTGGCAGGGTCCAGTAGTGCTTTGGCCAGCAAAAGTGTCTTTATCAGGCCTAATTTCAAATATGATAAGAGCAAATGCTTATATGGTCTTAAACAGAGGCTGCTTTAGTCACAGAATGGGATGCCCTGGGCAGGAATGGACCTGGCAGGGTCCAGTAGTGCTTTGGCCAGCAAAAGTGTCTTTATCAGGCCTAATTTCAAATATGATAAGAGCAAATGCTTATATGGTCTTAAACAGAGGCTGCTTTAGTCACAGAATGGGATGCCCTGGGCAGGAATGGACCTGGCAGGGTCCAGTAGTGCTTTGGCCAGCAAAAGTGTCTTTATCAGGCCTAATTTCAAATATGATAAGAGCAAATGCTTATATGGTCTTAAACAGAGGCTGCTTTAGTCACAGAATGGGATGCCCTGGGCAGGAATGGACCTGGCAGGGTCCAGTAGTGCTTTGGCCAGCAAAAGTGTCTTTATCAGGCTAATTTCAAATATGATAAGAGCAAATGCTTATATGGTCTTAAACAGAGGCTGCTGTAGTCACAGAATGGGATGCCCTGGGCAGGAATGGACCTGGCAGGGTCCAGTAGTGCTTTGGCCAGCAAAAGTGTCTTTATCAGGCTAATTTCAAATATGATAAGAGCAAATGCTTATATGGTCTTAAACAGAGGCTGCTGTAGTCACAGAATGGGATGCCCTGGGCAGGAATGGACCTGGCAGGGTCCAGTAGTGCTTTGGCCAGCAAAAGTGTCTTTATCAGGCCTAATTTCAAATATGATAAGAGCAAATGCTTATATGGTCTTAAACAGAGGCTGCTTTAGTCACAGAATGGGATGCCCTGGGCAGGAATGGACCTGGCAGGGTCCAGTAGTGCTTTGGCCAGCAAAAGTGTCTTTATCAGGCTAATTTCAAATATGATAAGAGCAAATGCTTATATGGTCTTAAACAGAGGCTGCTGTAGTCACAGAATGGGATGCCCCGGGCAGGAATGGACCTGGCAGGGTCCAGTAGTGCTTTGGCCAGCAAAAGTGTCTTTATCAGGCCTAATTTCAAATATGATAAGAGCAAATGCTTATATGGTCTTAAACAGAGGCTGCTTTAGTCACAGAATGGGATGCCCTGGGCAGGAATGGACCTGGCAGGGTCCAGTAGTGCTTTGGCCAGCAAAAGTGTCTTTATCAGGCTAATTTCAAATATGATAAGAGCAAATGCTTATATGGTCTTAAACAGAGGCTGCTGTAGTCACAGAATGGGATGCCCCGGGCAGGAATCGACCTGGCAGGGTCCAGTAGTGCTTTGGCCAGCAAAAGTGTCTTTATCAGGCCTAATTTCAAATATGATAAGAGCAAATGCTTATATGGTCTTAAACAGAGGCTGCTTTAGTCACAGAATGGGATGCCCTGGGCAGGAATGGACCTGGCAGGGTCCAGTAGTGCTTTGGCCAGCAAAAGTGTCTTTATCAGGCTAATTTCAAATATGATAAGAGCAAATGCTTATATGGTCTTAAACAGAGGCTGCTGTAGTCACAGAATGGGATGCCCCAACAGGAATCGACCTGGCAGGGTCCAGTAGTGCTTTGGCCAGCAAAAGTGTCTTTATCAGGCCTAATTTCAAATATGATAAGAGCAAATGCTTATATGGTCTTAAACAGAGGCTGCTGTAGTCACAGAATGGGATGCCCTGGGCAGGAATGGACCTGGCAGGGTCCAGTAGTGCTTTGGCCAGCAAAAGTGTCTTTATCAGGCCTAATTTCAAATATGATAAGAGCAAATGCTTATATGGTCTTAAACAGAGGCTGCTGTAGTCACAGAATGGGATGCCCTGGGCAGGAATGGACCTGGCAGGGTCCAGTAGTGCTTTGGCCAGCAAAAGTGTCTTTATCAGGCCTAATTTCAAATATGATAAGAGCAAATGCTTATATGGTCTTAAACAGAGGCTGCTGTAGTCACAGAATGGGATGCCCTGGGCAGGAATGGACCTGGCAGGGTCCAGTAGTGCTTTGGCCAGCAAAAGTGTCTTTATCAGGCTAATTTCAAATATGATAAGAGCAAATGCTTATATGGTCTTAAACAGAGGCTGCTGTAGTCACAGAATGGGATGCCCTGGGCAGGAATGGACCTGGCAGGGTCCAGTAGTGCTTTGGCCAGCAAAAGTGTCTTTATCAGGCCTAATTTCAAATATGATAAGAGCAAATGCTTATATGGTCTTAAACAGAGGCTGCTTTAGTCACAGAATGGGATGCCCTGGGCAGGAATGGACCTGGCAGGGTCCAGTAGTGCTTTGGCCAGCAAAAGTGTCTTTATCAGGCTAATTTCAAATATGATAAGAGCAAATGCTTATATGGTCTTAAACAGAGGCTGCTGTAGTCACAGAATGGGATGCCCCGGGCAGGAATCGACCTGGCAGGGTCCAGTAGTGCTTTGGCCAGCAAAAGTGTCTTTATCAGGCCTAATTTCAAATATGATAAGAGCAAATGCTTATATGGTCTTAAACAGAGGCTGCTTTAGTCACAGAATGGGATGCCCTGGGCAGGAATGGACCTGGCAGGGTCCAGTAGTGCTTTGGCCAGCAAAAGTGTCTTTATCAGGCTAATTTCAAATATGATAAGAGCAAATGCTTATATGGTCTTAAACAGAGGCTGCTGTAGTCACAGAATGGGATGCCCTGGGCAGGAATGGACCTGGCAGGGTCCAGTAGTGCTTTGGCCAGCAAAAGTGTCTTTATCAGGCTAATTTCAAATATGATAAGAGCAAATGCTTATATGGTCTTAAACAGAGGCTGCTGTAGTCACAGAATGGGATGCCCTGGGCAGGAATGGACCTGGCAGGGTCCAGTAGTGCTTTGGCCAGCAAAAGTGTCTTTATCAGGCCTAATTTCAAATATGATAAGAGCAAATGCTTATATGGTCTTAAACAGAGGCTGCTTTAGTCACAGAATGGGATGCCCTGGGCAGGAATGGACCTGGCAGGGTCCAGTAGTGCTTTGGCCAGCAAAAGTGTCTTTATCAGGCTAATTTCAAATATGATAAGAGCAAATGCTTATATGGTCTTAAACAGAGGCTGCTGTAGTCACAGAATGGGATGCCCCGGGCAGGAATCGACCTGGCAGGGTCCAGTAGTGCTTTGGCCAGCAAAAGTGTCTTTATCAGGCCTAATTTCAAATATGATAAGAGCAAATGCTTATATGGTCTTAAACAGAGGCTGCTGTAGTCACAGAATGGGATGCCCCGGGCAGGAATCGACCTGGCAGGGTCCAGTAGTGCTTTGGCCAGCAAAAGTGTCTTTATCAGGCCTAATTTCAAATATGATAAGAGCAAATGCTTATATGGTCTTAAACAGAGGCTGCTTTAGTCACAGAATGGGATGCCCCGGGCAGGAATGGACCTGGCAGGGTCCAGTAGTGCTTTGGCCAGCAAAAGTGTCTTTATCAGGCCTAATTTCAAATATGATAAGAGCAAATGCTTATATGGTCTTAAACAGAGGCTGCTTTAGTCACAGAATGGGATGCCCTGGGCAGGAATGGACCTGGCAGGGTCCAGTAGTGCTTTGGCCAGCAAAAGTGTCTTTATCAGGCTAATTTCAAATATGATAAGAGCAAATGCTTATATGGTCTTAAACAGAGGCTGCTGTAGTCACAGAATGGGATGCCCCGGGCAGGAATGGACCTGGCAGGGTCCAAAAGTGCTTTGGCCAGCAAAAGTGTCTTTATCAGGCCTAATTTCAAATATGATAAGAGCAAATGCTTATATGGTCTTAAACAGAGGCTGCTGTAGTCACAGAATGGGATGCCCTGGGCAGGAATGGACCTGGCAGGGTCCAGTAGTGCTTTGGCCAGCAAAAGTGTCTTTATCAGGCCTAATTTCAAATATGATAAGAGCAAATGCTTATATGGTCTTAAACAGAGGCTGCTGTAGTCACAGAATGGGATGCCCCGGGCAGGAATGGACCTGGCAGGGTCCAGTAGTGCTTTGGCCAGCAAAAGTGTCTTTATCAGGCCTAATTTCAAATATGATAAGAGCAAATGCTTATATGGTCTTAAACAGAGGCTGCTGTAGTCACAGAATGGGATGCCCTGGGCAGGAATGGACCTGGCAGGGTCCAGTAGTGCTTTGGCCAGCAAAAGTGTCTTTATCAGGCCTAATTTCAAATATGATAAGAGCAAATGCTTATATGGTCTTAAACAGAGGCTGCTGTAGTCACAGAATGGGATGCCCTGGGCAGGAATGGACCTGGCAGGGTCCAGTAGTGCTTTGGCCAGCAAAAGTGTCTTTATCAGGCCTAATTTCAAATATGATAAGAGCAAATGCTTATATGGTCTTAAACAGAGGCTGCTTTAGTCACAGAATGGGATGCCCTGGGCAGGAATGGACCTGGCAGGGTCCAGTAGTGCTTTGGCCAGCAAAAGTGTCTTTATCAGGCTAATTTCAAATATGATAAGAGCAAATGCTTATATGGTCTTAAACAGAGGCTGCTGTAGTCACAGAATGGGATGCCCCGGGCAGGAATGGACCTGGCAGGGTCCAGTAGTGCTTTGGCCAGCAAAAATGCTTATATGGTCTTAAACAGAGGCTGCTTTAGTCACAGAATGGGATGCCCTGGGCAGGAATGGACCTGGCAGGGTCCAGTAGTGCTTTGGCCAGCAAAAGTGTCTTTATCAGGCTAATTTCAAATATGATAAGAGCAAATGCTTATATGGTCTTAAACAGAGGCTGCTGTAGTCACAGAATGGGATGCCCTGGGCAGGAATGGACCTGGCAGGGTCCAGTAGTGCTTTGGCCAGCAAAAGTGTCTTTATCAGGCTAATTTCAAATATGATAAGAGCAAATGCTTATATGGTCTTAAACAGAGGCTGCTGTAGTCACAGAATGGGATGCCCTGGGCAGGAATGGACCTGGCAGGGTCCAGTAGTGCTTTGGCCAGCAAAAGTGTCTTTATCAGGCTAATTTCAAATATGATAAGAGCAAATGCTTATATGGTCTTAAACAGAGGCTGCTGTAGTCACAGAATGGGATGCCCTGGGCAGGAATGGACCTGGCAGGGTCCAGTAGTGCTTTGGCCAGCAAAAGTGTCTTTATCAGGCCTAATTTCAAATATGATAAGAGCAAATGCTTATATGGTCTTAAACAGAGGCTGCTTTAGTCACAGAATGGGATGCCCTGGGCAGGAATGGACCTGGCAGGGTCCAGTAGTGCTTTGGCCAGCAAAAGTGTCTTTATCAGGCTAATTTCAAATATGATAAGAGCAAATGCTTATATGGTCTTAAACAGAGGCTGCTGTAGTCACAGAATGGGATGCCCCGGGCAGGAATCGACCTGGCAGGGTCCAGTAGTGCTTTGGCCAGCAAAAGTGTCTTTATCAGGCCTAATTTCAAATATGATAAGAGCAAATGCTTATATGGTCTTAAACAGAGGCTGCTTTAGTCACAGAATGGGATGCCCTGGGCAGGAATGGACCTGGCAGGGTCCAGTAGTGCTTTAGCCAGCAAAAGTGTCTTTATCAGGCCTAATTTCAAATATGATAAGAGCAAATGCTTATATGGTCTTAAACAGAGGCTGCTTTAGTCACAGAATGGGATGCCCTGGGCAGGAATGGACCTGGCAGGGTCCAGTAGTGCTTTGGCCAGCAAAAGTGTCTTTATCAGGCCTAATTTCAAATATGATAAGAGCAAATGCTTATATGGTCTTAAACAGAGGCTGCTTTAGTCACAGAATGGGATGCCCTGGGCAGGAATGGACCTGGCAGGGTCCAGTAGTGCTTTGGCCAGCAAAAGTGTCTTTATCAGGCTAATTTCAAATATGATAAGAGCAAATGCTTATATGGTCTTAAACAGAGGCTGCTGTAGTCACAGAATGGGATGCCCTGGGCAGGAATGGACCTGGCAGGGTCCAGTAGTGCTTTGGCCAGCAAAAGTGTCTTTATCAGGCTAATTTCAAATATGATAAGAGCAAATGCTTATATGGTCTTAAACAGAGGCTGCTGTAGTCACAGAATGGGATGCCCTGGGCAGGAATGGACCTGGCAGGGTCCAGTAGTGCTTTGGCCAGCAAAAGTGTCTTTATCAGGCCTAATTTCAAATATGATAAGAGCAAATGCTTATATGGTCTTAAACAGAGGCTGCTTTAGTCACAGAATGGGATGCCCTGGGCAGGAATGGACCTGGCAGGGTCCAGTAGTGCTTTGGCCAGCAAAAGTGTCTTTATCAGGCCTAATTTCAAATATGATAAGAGCAAATGCTTATATGGTCTTAAACAGAGGCTGCTTTAGTCACAGAATGGGATGCCCTGGGCAGGAATGGACCTGGCAGGGTCCAGTAGTGCTTTGGCCAGCAAAAGTGTCTTTATCAGGCTAATTTCAAATATGATAAGAGCAAATGCTTATATGGTCTTAAACAGAGGCTGCTGTAGTCACAGAATGGGATGCCCCGGGCAGGAATGGACCTGGCAGGGTCCAGTAGTGCTTTGGCCAGCAAAAGTGTCTTTATCAGGCCTAATTTCAAATATGATAAGAGCAAATGCTTATATGGTCTTAAACAGAGGCTGCTTTAGTCACAGAATGGGATGCCCTGGGCAGGAATGGACCTGGCAGGGTCCAGTAGTGCTTTGGCCAGCAAAAGTGTCTTTATCAGGCTAATTTCAAATATGATAAGAGCAAATGCTTATATGGTCTTAAACAGAGGCTGCTGTAGTCACAGAATGGGATGCCCCGGGCAGGAATCGACCTGGCAGGGTCCAGTAGTGCTTTGGCCAGCAAAAGTGTCTTTATCAGGCCTAATTTCAAATATGATAAGAGCAAATGCTTATATGGTCTTAAACAGAGGCTGCTTTAGTCACAGAATGGGATGCCCTGGGCAGGAATGGACCTGGCAGGGTCCAGTAGTGCTTTGGCCAGCAAAAGTGTCTTTATCAGGCTAATTTCAAATATGATAAGAGCAAATGCTTATATGGTCTTAAACAGAGGCTGCTGTAGTCACAGAATGGGATGCCCCAACAGGAATCGACCTGGCAGGGTCCAGTAGTGCTTTGGCCAGCAAAAGTGTCTTTATCAGGCCTAATTTCAAATATGATAAGAGCAAATGCTTATATGGTCTTAAACAGAGGCTGCTTTAGTCACAGAATGGGATTCCCTGGGCAGGAATGGACCTGGCAGGGTCCAGTAGTGCTTTGGCCAGCAAAAGTGTCTTTATCAGGCCTAATTTCAAATATGATAAGAGCAAATGCTTATATGGTCTTAAACAGAGGCTGCTTTAGTCACAGAATGGGATGCCCTGGGCAGGAATGGACCTGGCAGGGTCCAGTAGTGCTTTGGCCAGCAAAAGTGTCTTTATCAGGCTAATTTCAAATATGATAAGAGCAAATGCTTATATGGTCTTAAACAGAGGCTGCTGTAGTCACAGAATGGGATGCCCCGGGCAGGAATGGACCTGGCAGGGTCCAGTAGTGCTTTGGCCAGCAAAAGTGTCTTTATCAGGCCTAATTTCAAATATGATAAGAGCAAATGCTTATATGGTCTTAAACAGAGGCTGCTTTAGTCACAGAATGGGATGCCCTGGGCAGGAATGGACCTGGCAGGGTCCAGTAGTGCTTTGGCCAGCAAAAGTGTCTTTATCAGGCCTAATTTCAAATATGATAAGAGCAAATGCTTATATGGTCTTAAACAGAGGCTGCTGTAGTCACAGAATGGGATGCCCTGGGCAGGAATGGACCTGGCAGGGTCCAGTAGTGCTTTGGCCAGCAAAAGTGTCTTTATCAGGCCTAATTTCAAATATGATAAGAGCAAATGCTTATATGGTCTTAAACAGAGGCTGCTGTAGTCACAGAATGGGATGCCCTGGGCAGGAATGGACCTGGCAGGGTCCAGTAGTGCTTTGGCCAGCAAAAGTGTCTTTATCAGGCTAATTTCAAATATGATAAGAGCAAATGCTTATATGGTCTTAAACAGAGGCTGCTGTAGTCACAGAATGGGATGCCCTGGGCAGGAATGGACCTGGCAGGGTCCAGTAGTGCTTTGGCCAGCAAAAGTGTCTTTATCAGGCCTAATTTCAAATATGATAAGAGCAAATGCTTATATGGTCTTAAACAGAGGCTGCTTTAGTCACAGAATGGGATGCCCTGGGCAGGAATGGACCTGGCAGGGTCCAGTAGTGCTTTGGCCAGCAAAAGTGTCTTTATCAGGCTAATTTCAAATATGATAAGAGCAAATGCTTATATGGTCTTAAACAGAGGCTGCTGTAGTCACAGAATGGGATGCCCCGGGCAGGAATCGACCTGGCAGGGTCCAGTAGTGCTTTGGCCAGCAAAAGTGTCTTTATCAGGCCTAATTTCAAATATGATAAGAGCAAATGCTTATATGGTCTTAAACAGAGGCTGCTTTAGTCACAGAATGGGATGCCCTGGGCAGGAATGGACCTGGCAGGGTCCAGTAGTGCTTTGGCCAGCAAAAGTGTCTTTATCAGGCTAATTTCAAATATGATAAGAGCAAATGCTTATATGGTCTTAAACAGAGGCTGCTGTAGTCACAGAATGGGATGCCCTGGGCAGGAATGGACCTGGCAGGGTCCAGTAGTGCTTTGGCCAGCAAAAGTGTCTTTATCAGGCTAATTTCAAATATGATAAGAGCAAATGCTTATATGGTCTTAAACAGAGGCTGCTGTAGTCACAGAATGGGATGCCCTGGGCAGGAATGGACCTGGCAGGGTCCAGTAGTGCTTTGGCCAGCAAAAGTGTCTTTATCAGGCCTAATTTCAAATATGATAAGAGCAAATGCTTATATGGTCTTAAACAGAGGCTGCTTTAGTCACAGAATGGGATGCCCTGGGCAGGAATGGACCTGGCAGGGTCCAGTAGTGCTTTGGCCAGCAAAAGTGTCTTTATCAGGCTAATTTCAAATATGATAAGAGCAAATGCTTATATGGTCTTAAACAGAGGCTGCTGTAGTCACAGAATGGGATGCCCCGGGCAGGAATCGACCTGGCAGGGTCCAGTAGTGCTTTGGCCAGCAAAAGTGTCTTTATCAGGCCTAATTTCAAATATGATAAGAGCAAATGCTTATATGGTCTTAAACAGAGGCTGCTTTAGTCACAGAATGGGATGCCCTGGGCAGGAATGGACCTGGCAGGGTCCAGTAGTGCTTTGGCCAGCAAAAGTGTCTTTATCAGGCTAATTTCAAATATGATAAGAGCAAATGCTTATATGGTCTTAAACAGAGGCTGCTGTAGTCACAGAATGGGATGCCCCAACAGGAATCGACCTGGCAGGGTCCAGTAGTGCTTTGGCCAGCAAAAGTGTCTTTATCAGGCCTAATTTCAAATATGATAAGAGCAAATGCTTATATGGTCTTAAACAGAGGCTGCTTTAGTCACAGAATGGGATGCCCTGGGCAGGAATGGACCTGGCAGGGTCCAGTAGTGCTTTGGCCAGCAAAAGTGTCTTTATCAGGCCTAATTTCAAATATGATAAGAGCAAATGCTTATATGGTCTTAAACAGAGGCTGCTGTAGTCACAGAATGGGATGCCCTGGGCAGGAATGGACCTGGCAGGGTCCAGTAGTGCTTTGGCCAGCAAAAGTGTCTTTATCAGGCCTAATTTCAAATATGATAAGAGCAAATGCTTATATGGTCTTAAACAGAGGCTGCTTTAGTCACAGAATGGGATGCCCTGGGCAGGAATGGACCTGGCAGGGTCCAGTAGTGCTTTGGCCAGCAAAAGTGTCTTTATCAGGCTAATTTCAAATATGATAAGAGCAAATGCTTATATGGTCTTAAACAGAGGCTGCTGTAGTCACAGAATGGGATGCCCCGGGCAGGAATGGACCTGGCAGGGTCCAGTAGTGCTTTGGCCAGCAAAAGTGTCTTTATCAGGCCTAATTTCAAATATGATAAGAGCAAATGCTTATATGGTCTTAAACAGAGGCTGCTTTAGTCACAGAATGGGATGCCCTGGGCAGGAATGGACCTGGCAGGGTCCAGTAGTGCTTTGGCCAGCAAAAGTGTCTTTATCAGGCCTAATTTCAAATATGATAAGAGCAAATGCTTATATGGTCTTAAACAGAGGCTGCTGTAGTCACAGAATGGGATGCCCTGGGCAGGAATGGACCTGGCAGGGTCCAGTAGTGCTTTGGCCAGCAAAAGTGTCTTTATCAGGCCTAATTTCAAATATGATAAGAGCAAATGCTTATATGGTCTTAAACAGAGGCTGCTGTAGTCACAGAATGGGATGCCCTGGGCAGGAATGGACCTGGCAGGGTCCAGTAGTGCTTTGGCCAGCAAAAGTGTCTTTATCAGGCTAATTTCAAATATGATAAGAGCAAATGCTTATATGGTCTTAAACAGAGGCTGCTGTAGTCACAGAATGGGATGCCCTGGGCAGGAATGGACCTGGCAGGGTCCAGTAGTGCCTTGGCCAGCAAAAGTGTCTTTATCAGGCCTAATTTCAAATATGATAAGAGCAAATGCTTATATGGTCTTAAACAGAGGCTGCTTTAGTCACAGAATGGGATGCCCTGGGCAGGAATGGACCTGGCAGGGTCCAGTAGTGCTTTGGCCAGCAAAAGTGTCTTTATCAGGCTAATTTCAAATATGATAAGAGCAAATGCTTATATGGTCTTAAACAGAGGCTGCTGTAGTCACAGAATGGGATGCCCCGGGCAGGAATCGACCTGGCAGGGTCCAGTAGTGCTTTGGCCAGCAAAAGTGTCTTTATCAGGCCTAATTTCAAATATGATAAGAGCAAATGCTTATATGGTCTTAAACAGAGGCTGCTTTAGTCACAGAATGGGATGCCCTGGGCAGGAATGGACCTGGCAGGGTCCAGTAGTGCTTTGGCCAGCAAAAGTGTCTTTATCAGGCTAATTTCAAATATGATAAGAGCAAATGATTATATGGTCTTAAACAGAGGCTGCTGTAGTCACAGAATGGGATGCCCCAACAGGAATCGACCTGGCAGGGTCCAGTAGTGCTTTGGCCTGCAAAAGTGTCTTTATCAAGCCTAATTTCAAATATGATAAGAGCAAATGCTTATATGGTCTTAAACAGAGGCTGCTGTAGTCACAGAATGGGATGCCCCGGGCAGGAACGGACCTGGCAGGGTCCAGTAGTGCTTTGGCCAGCAAAAGTGTCTTTATCAGGCCTAATTTCAAATATGATAAGAGCAAATGCTTATATGGTCTTAAACAGAGGCTGCTGTAGTCACAGAATGGGATGCCCTGGGCAGGAATGGACCTGGCAGGGTCCAGTAGTGCTTTGGCCAGCAAAAGTGTCTTTATCAGGCCTAATTTCAAATATGATAAGAGCAAATGCTTATATGGTCTTAAACAGAGGCTGCTGTAGTCACAGAATGGGATGCCCTGGGCAGGAATGGACCTGGCAGGGTCCAGTAGTGCTTTGGCCAGCAAAAGTGTCTTTATCAGGCCTAATTTCAAATATGATAAGAGCAAATGCTTATATGGTCTTAAACAGAGGCTGCTTTAGTCACAGAATGGGATGCCCTGGGCAGGAATGGACCTGGCAGGGTCCAGTAGTGCTTTGGCCAGCAAAAGTGTCTTTATCAGGCTAATTTCAAATATGATAAGAGCAAATGCTTATATGGTCTTAAACAGAGGCTGCTGTAGTCACAGAATGGGATGCCCCGGGCAGGAATGGACCTGGCAGGGTCCAGTAGTGCTTTGGCCAGCAAAAGTGTCTTTATCAGGCCTAATTTCAAATATGATAAGAGCAAATGCTTATATGGTCTTAAACAGAGGCTGCTTTAGTCACAGAATGGGATGCCCTGGGCAGGAATGGACCTGGCAGGGTCCAGTAGTGCTTTGGCCAGCAAAAGTGTCTTTATCAGGCTAATTTCAAATATGATAAGAGCAAATGCTTATATGGTCTTAAACAGAGGCTGCTGTAGTCACAGAATGGGATGCCCCGGGCAGGAATCGACCTGGCAGGGTCCAGTAGTGCTTTGGCCAGCAAAAGTGTCTTTATCAGGCCTAATTTCAAATATGATAAGAGCAAATGCTTATATGGTCTTAAACAGAGGCTGCTTTAGTCACAGAATGGGATGCCCTGGGCAGGAATGGACCTGGCAGGGTCCAGTAGTGCTTTGGCCAGCAAAAGTGTCTTTATCAGGCTAATTTCAAATATGATAAGAGCAAATGCTTATATGGTCTTAAACAGAGGCTGCTGTAGTCACAGAATGGGATGCCCCGGGCAGGAATGGACCTGGCAGGGTCCAGTAGTGCTTTGGCCAGCAAAAGTGTCTTTATCAGGCCTAATTTCAAATATGATAAGAGCAAATGCTTATATGGTCTTAAACAGAGGCTGCTTTAGTCACAGAATGGGATGCCCTGGGCAGGAATGGACCTGGCAGGGTCCAGTAGTGCTTTGGCCAGCAAAAGTGTCTTTATCAGGCCTAATTTCAAATATGATAAGAGCAAATGCTTATATGGTCTTAAACAGAGGCTGCTGTAGTCACAGAATGGGATGCCCTGGGCAGGAATCGACCTGGCAGGGTCCAGTAGTGCTTTGGCCAGCAAAAGTGTCTTTATCAGGCCTAATTTCAAATATGATAAGAGCAAATGCTTATATGGTCTTAAACAGAGGCTGCTTTAGTCACAGAATGGGATGCCCTGGGCAGGAATGGACCTGGCAGGGTCCAGTAGTGCTTTGGCCAGCAAAAGTGTCTTTATCAGGCTAATTTCAAATATGATAAGAGCAAATGCTTATATGGTCTTAAACAGAGGCTGCTGTAGTCACAGAATGGGATGCCCCAACAGGAATCGACCTGGCAGGGTCCAGTAGTGCTTTGGCCAGCAAAAGTGTCTTTATCAGGCCTAATTTCAAATATGATAAGAGCAAATGCTTATATGGTCTTAAACAGAGGCTGCTTTAGTCACAGAATGGGATGCCCTGGGCAGGAATGGACCTGGCAGGGTCCAGTAGTGCTTTGGCCAGCAAAAGTGTCTTTATCAGGCCTAATTTCAAATATGATAAGAGCAAATGCTTATATGGTCTTAAACAGAGGCTGCTGTAGTCACAGAATGGGATGCCCTGGGCAGGAATGGACCTGGCAGGGTCCAGTAGTGCTTTGGCCAGCAAAAGTGTCTTTATCAGGCCTAATTTCAAATATGATAAGAGCAAATGCTTATATGGTCTTAAACAGAGGCTGCTTTAGTCACAGAATGGGATGCCCTGGGCAGGAATGGACCTGGCAGGGTCCAGTAGTGCTTTGGCCAGCAAAAGTGTCTTTATCAGGCTAATTTCAAATATGATAAGAGCAAATGCTTATATGGTCTTAAACAGAGGCTGCTGTAGTCACAGAATGGGATGCCCTGGGCAGGAATGGACCTGGCAGGGTCCAGTAGTGCTTTGGCCAGCAAAAGTGTCTTTATCAGGCCTAATTTCAAATATGATAAGAGCAAATGCTTATATGGTCTTAAACAGAGGCTGCTTTAGTCACAGAATGGGATGCCCTGGGCAGGAATGGACCTGGCAGGGTCCAGTAGTGCTTTGGCCAGCAAAAGTGTCTTTATCAGGCTAATTTCAAATATGATAAGAGCAAATGCTTATATGGTCTTAAACAGAGGCTGCTGTAGTCACAGAATGGGATGCCCCAACAGGAATCGACCTGGCAGGGTCCAGTAGTGCTTTGGCCAGCAAAAGTGTCTTTATCAGGCCTAATTTCAAATATGATAAGAGCAAATGCTTATATGGTCTTAAACAGAGGCTGCTTTAGTCACAGAATGGGATGCCCTGGGCAGGAATGGACCTGGCAGGGTCCAGTAGTGCTTTGGCCAGCAAAAGTGTCTTTATCAGGCCTAATTTCAAATATGATAAGAGCAAATGCTTATATGGTCTTAAACAGAGGCTGCTGTAGTCACAGAATGGGATGCCCTGGGCAGGAATGGACCTGGCAGGGTCCAGTAGTGCTTTGGCCAGCAAAAGTGTCTTTATCAGGCCTAATTTCAAATATGATAAGAGCAAATGCTTATATGGTCTTAAACAGAGGCTGCTTTAGTCACAGAATGGGATGCCTCACAGCAGACTTAAGATCAGTTCAGTATATATGCACAGTTAGTTACTATAAGCAGCCTGAAAACGCTAACAAAGGCTGGATGAAAAAAAAAAAAATCTCCCTGTCAGCCAGCTCCGTTTTTCCTACCTTTCCCTGGCTTTCTGTCTGTCTCCTGCCTGTCTCCTGCCTGTCTCCTGCCTGTCCCTGTCTGTCCCTGTCTCCAGCCTGTCTAACTGCCTCAGCTACACAGCGTTCTGTCTGTCTGTCACGAATGCAATAGAGAAATGAGGAAAAGCAAGATGGCCGCCGTTAAATACCGCTGTGTGACGTCACCGGGCTTGCTGGCTGCTGATAGGCTGCATGTGACTGCCCCAGCTTGCACTGGCGCGGGATACATGTCCAGACATGTCCCGTCCGCCATCTTAGAATGCCTGTAAATGTAAATGAATGGATGTTAAAGGAAAACTTCGAGTGATCGAATCGCGGGGAAATTCGGATTCGATCCGAATCGAATTTTTCCTGAAATTCGGATCGAATCCGGGTTCGTCCGGATCGATTCGCTCATCCCTAGTCCTTGCCACTGAGGTACCTCAGTTCAGGATGCCCCGTCTGTAAACCTCCCCAGTAAACTCACCTTTCCCCAGTCCTGCGCTGCATGCATGACCCCTTTTCCAATCAGCGCGCTCAGCTGACCAGTCAAAATTGGCCAAGACTTGGCTAAGGGCCGAGTCTAGCCTAGAAGACCCTTTAACAGGGTGCGTGATCACACCGGCCATTCACCAACACCTGGTGCCAGAGCTCGTGCATGCACAGTTGGGTCATGGAGAAAGTGAGTTTACTGGATGACCTGGGGTTTTTACACGGCGAGGCATCCTGAATTTAGATGCCCTGGGAGGAGGAGATCAGGCGGTCCACTTTTGGTTCACTTTAAGATCTTTACTGGCTAGCCATATGATGGTGCATAGTCCTGCACAAAGAATAAAAACTTTTTCCTGTACCATTGCTTGAAGAAAGTGTCTTCTAAAACTGGCAGTAGGTCTTGCTTTTGAGTCCATTTTAAACATGAAAAGGGCCAACTAGCTCATCATTAATAACACCAGGCCATGTACTAGGTCACCCCGCCTCCACCGTGCTGGGCATGAGCTTTACTCAAAGTCGAAGTAGACAGTTCAACTTTCAACGTTTTTCGGTGGTAGTTGGGATTTTAGGTTTCCTTACCTTGACCATGTCTCTGAGCACTGAACATCCAAAATACTGTGTGCAAATTAGCAATGCAATATAAACAAGAGGAACTCCACAGAGGGGCCAGGGGAGGGTAGTGCTATATCGGCCAGAACATGAGCAAACTTGATTCCAAATATTCTGGCAGCATGATTCTCCACTATTTCTCTGGGAGTCAGCTCTTGTGCTCAGAATTCAATGTCTGTTGTTGCCCCTGCTTCTTATTAAGAGGGAGCAGACCACCTAACTGACTGGAAGCAGGGGCACACCATGTAACCATCCATTGTTGAGACAAAAAAGAAAAGACCTGGTATTGACAGAGCTTTCTAAATAGACCACTGAGTACCAGAATCCAAACATCCTTTATACAGAGAGATACACTGGCAAGATATCACATGTGAGGCAGCAGAGGAAAGGGTGCTTTGTTGATGAGAACAACACATCACAGTTCACACAAATCCTGCCTTGTGCTGGTCTGTCTCTCATTATACATCAAACAAAAAACCCGAACTGCCAACTGTAACTCTGGATAGAAAGAATTGGTACATGTCTATCAAGGGAACACTGTCAACAATCATTAGGACCTCATCATATAAGACCTTATTCATCTTAAATCTTTATCTTTACAAGTTAAAAAATGGACACTGTGTTTGTTCTTGTTCCTGTCAAATATTCTGTCACCAACCACAAGGCACAACAAGGCTCAGAGACAGGTCATTTCTTCTTATCTTTTGGTACACCATATTATTGTATGTACAGACATCTGGTGTACATTATCTCCTCTCTCTCTCCCCGTCTCTACAAATAAAGCATCTTAAACAGAATTACAGTTGACCTGTGTCAGTAAGTTTCAGTAACAAGAATGCTTTATGAAAATGTCTTTGGAGCCTTGAGGCCACAGCTTCAGATGGACCTAACAGAGAGAAAGTGTTATATGAACAAGGTAGCCTAGCCATCATGTGCAAAAATAAATAACATAGCACTGAGGCACGATCTGAAACATTAGATGAGCTCGAAAAAAACAGACCGTCTGGGGTATAATTAAAAGAGACCCTGGACTACAACCATTAACCAAGTCCTTTTAACTATTAATAAAAATACAAATTGCATATAATAGAAGTTAGGTGTCCTTTTTTTGTATAAGAGCCTCGATTCAGAGACACATTCGTCCAGACTTCCGTAGCTGTCTGTGAAATTTTGGGTGGGTGTTTGTCATTTTTTTTTTTTTTTTCGGCCATTTATCATTCGTACGAATGTTCGGGAATGCGCTTTCGATGAAAGGAAGCAAATCGGAACATTTCCGTTAGTTCGGATCATTTTCCAAACAAAATCGGAAATTTTCTGTTCGTTCAGATAACTTCCGTTGTTGGGATGGGTTTCTGTCTGATTCAGAGAGCTGATTTCCGACGGATCACCACCCTATAAATCCGTTTCATTTCCAATCCACTTACGGGACCTTTCAGGGCTCGGATTGCTATTGTTGAACATGTTTTGCGGCTATGTGGAGGAGTCTGAGCGCCTTTAGCACCAAGGCATTGCATGTATCAGCATGGCCGAAGCCATAAATTGTCTAGCAATGCATACCTGAATCAATACATTTCATGTATGCCTTCTAGATGAATTTTAATGCTGGCCTTAATTAGTCCTTAGCATGTAAACATTTATTTTCCCACACATCCATATAATTGCTATATTTTTTTAGACTTAAGTCCTTTGTGAATTATATTTGGATTGTTGAACTTGAATCTTAATTTGTTGTAGGAGTTATTGTTTTAGTTGGTTACCTTTGCTTTGTGCAATTATTTTATATTTAGTTGCAGGAACCGCAAGATGTGTCACTCGCCCTTGCTCCTGATGCCCGTTCTTTGCCTGCAGAATGTGGGCCAGGGGTTCTCTAATCGGGCACTATGCAAAAACCGGCCGTGGTGGCGACGGCCCTCTGGCTTTTGAAGTCCAGATTTAGGTGTTTGGACCATACAGGGGGGGGGGGGGGCACTGCAGTATGACCCCAACAAGGTTATACCAATATTTTAATTTAAGTTTTTTAACAGGGACCACACGTGCCAGAGTGGCACAACTGAGTGTCAGGGTCCTTCAGTTGGTGGGCGAGATGCAGGAGCTGCGCAACTCGTTGGGGACCACAGATGAAGAATAGTGTTCTGTGGGCTGCCATTACTATGTATTTTGTTTTTTATAGTTTGAAAAATTAGAAATTTTCTAAATTTTTAAACATTTTATATTTTATGATGGAATCCAAAAAAAAAAAAATGTTACAGAGTCATTTCATTTACAAAATACATTAACACAAAACTAATGGGCCCAGAAATATTTAAAGATGAATATTCACATGACCGAGAAGTGATTTGGGTGAGCTTTAAGGGTCCAAAAGGGAAGATGGAGGATAGTACTAAGTGGTTTAGCTAAACATTGTAGTAGAAGTGAGGGTGGCAAATTTGTAGGCTAGCACTTTAATGAGTTAATTTTGTAGTGTGCAGGCGCAAGATAGTAAGGATTTCTATCTGGACGAATATTTATTGAAAAAGGGAAACAGAATCGAATGGGAAACGTAAAGGATTCGTTGGAGGATACGATGGGAAAAGGGCAAAAACGAAAGCCTACGTTGTAACATGTGAAAATGAAACAAAAAAGTCACGATGGAAACTGACATCCTCGTATTCGTAATCTGCCGTACGAACGGACGGAAACTTTACAGAAGGTTTTCAATGCATGCATAGCATCGCTCGCACGCTCATACGACAACGGAAACATTTCACAAAAAAAACAGATCGGCACGAAAACGGAAGTTTTTTTTTGTCTCTCTGAATCGAGCCTATAGTACTGCACAATTTTAGGTACTGAAAAAGTACTGTAAAGCTATTTTAGAAATGCTACAAATTATAACTTCTATGAATTAAAAAGATATAGACAGTAAAGTAATTAAAACTTGACATTTGTAATAGTATAATTGATGAGTAATGCAGAAATCATTGCAGAGTTTTCTGATTGGTGGACAATTCCATTACTGCATAAATACTTACCGTCAGAATACGAGAATAGAATCAGACCGAATCACATTTGTTACGAATTTCCAAAATATTGGGTCTACAAGTCTGAAACCTTAAGCAGTTGTAAAGCTCTGTGGCGAAATTATGGAATCTAAAAGACTCCAGGGGCAGCAGCTAGCCTGCCTCGTTGTGTGAAACTCCTGTGGTCCCTAATGGCTCCCATAGTGCTTCTGCTACCCGCAGCTGCATTTCCTGTAGTTTCTCTGTAGTTGAGGTGTGCTCCTGCAACCCAGGCTAGGAACAGGAGCACTTACCAGACTAGAAGGAAGTCAGGGATGAGGCCAGCAGGCTGGTCACCTCGGCCAGCAATATTGAGATCAGCCAACTGGTGATCTCACAAATGCCTGGCGGGGCGTGCCCACCACCGCCGCCGCAACAACACCCTAGGTACTCGGACAGGGAGGTCAGGTGGGGACGTGGGGGGGAAGTTTTTTGTGGCACAACTTTTTTTTCAATTAGGCCATCATAATTAATTTGGCTCCAGAATACATCTTATCCTTAGTTTTGGACAAAATGAATATCGAAAGATTTGTTCATCTCTAATTAGCAGCTAAATAAGGACTTGGTATGATGCAACTAATGATACACCTTCAGAGAGCATAGATCCTGAATCAGTCATAGCTTAGTAGAAGAGACAGAGAGGAATACAGGCATAGACTGCTGTGGAATTATGGGAATTTCCACAGGAAATTCATGCAAGTACCTCCAGAAACAGAATGCATGTGTACATAGGATAGGGTGGGTATGACAATTATACTTTATTGATATTGTCTATTTTTTTCCATTCATGTTCAGCTCTACAATACTATTGCCTAAGCATTGTGCTTGTGGGGTGGGCACATTATCTGCCCCTACAATACTAAAGCATCAGTACTATCACTTTCAGAGGTCATATCCAATCCTGCACCCAATCTGTCCATGCAATGCTATAGCCTCAGCCATGGAGAATACTTGTTACCATCTTAGAAGCATATTTGGGCCGGACTCAGCAGCTCATTGCACAGTCCACCAAACACTTGCCGGGGTCTCAATTAAGGGCACTGCTCCCAATATCAGAAAATATATTACATTTATTTATTTATTCAGTTGCACAAATTAAAAACACAAACACATTTAAAGACACTACACATTAAAAACATGATCCTGCAGTACTCCCTAGGCGCTGGATAATATCAAGCCAGGCGCTGAATTTAAGTCCACACTGGGTCTATGCTCCCTCATTATCAAATATGTAATTAATGATTAATAAATTTAAATACAAAAAGTGCTGGGTGCAATCAGTGTGGCCTCTAAACACAGTACATGCGCTAACAAAACATACTTAATATACACGATACATTATACAACATAGTGAGCTAAATAATTCATTGTGATATGCAAGCTGCTATAATATCCATAGCATTCATCCTACCAGTAAAAAGTGCCTGTGCTATTTCTATTGAATACCTAAAAAACAAACAATGAATAAACAATTGCAAATTTAGGTGCACCTGGGAGAGAGAGCCAAGGAATGCATATGATACTAAAAATTAATTAGAGAATATCGCCCTTGTGGAAGTCCAAATATGATGCTACGGTACGATAGGGTGAACAGCCCCACGCGTTCCGCTGCCCAACGCAGCTTCTCCAGGGGTGTGGATTGTGCAATAAGTTGTGTAGCTGGGGGTGAGGGAGCATGCCCCCTTTTGTAGCTATTTTTTGAGCTGTGCCTATTTGTGTGTTTTGTGCTTTTAGGACAGTTTACTGCTGTACATTGGCAAACATAAACTGCATTTCTGAGAGGAAACAGGTTTTATTATGTCTCCTCATCTGAGCTTCTTTAACAGCTGATAATAGGAATAAGTTATATTTATGTAGGTCAGCCATGCCCGTCATAGATAATTAACATTGAACTCAGACTTGGCCCCCTTGATCCCCTTGGACAGGCTGGAACAGGGCTGTCAGTCACCTGGACATGAAGTTGCCTTATAATTTTCTCTCTGCACAGTAGCAAGCCTGGGAACCTCCCTACTGTCTCACCTTTCCTTTAATCACATGACAAGTCAAGCAGGCTACATTTCAGCCTAGTGACCTGTTGTCACTTTTATATTGTACCTTTTTATGTGATCACTTTTTCAGAACCCTTGTCGTATGATAGTCTAAGGTCTATTAAAGAATTATCAGTGCAATGTGTTGGTTGCCTTTTAAAGAGAAGCATCCACCGAAGTCTATAAGTCTCTAGGGCCTGAAGTCTCTCCCTCTGTGGGGCAGCGAGATATGAAACCACTTGGTTCACAGCAAATCTCACCTTTCCTTTGATCACATGACAAATGCAGGGGCATCCCATCAGCTGTATCCATTGTGGGATCGTGGAAGAGGTAAGCAGATCTGGAGGGTTTGAAAAAGAGGAGGATCCCCGAATCAGAATAGCTATAAATGGGGCGCAAAACCCAGGATATGTAAAATTATTTATTTTTTTATTTATTTTGTTCCTCTTTAAACTCCAAGCCCACACATTTACTGACACTTTGTAGGTCCATTTTTCAAAGGGCACCAATATTTTTTCCTAGTTAATTTAAATAAGACTCCCTGGCCAATCACAGAGCAGCCTATTGGCACTTAGGGCCATCTGCCAATACCCAGGGCATTGCATTAATGGAGAAGCATAGAATATCTTATATATTTTTAACAGGCCCAGCAGCTGTCTAAGAAGTAAAGTGTTTCTCTCTTCCCAGAGGTTTCACCCATCAATAAAAAGCAATATAACTGCCAAACATGAAAGGAAACAACATCCCAAATAAACAAGAAAACAAGGAAAATAACCAGATTGTTCACTCCCAAGTCACCCAAGGAGAAGGTCCAACAAATCAAGTCCTTGTCAGTCTGGGTCATCCTCCAACACATTTCCGGTGTCTCCCCGGCCCAA
Source organism: Gastrophryne carolinensis (assembly GCA_027917425.1). NCBI lineage: Eukaryota > Metazoa > Chordata > Amphibia > Anura > Microhylidae > Gastrophryne > Gastrophryne carolinensis. Next base: position 442,329,804 of record CM051236.1, read on the forward strand.
CGATTGCTATACAAAATATTACCGAGCTCTCTTGTTTTCACTTAGGTGCCTTGGGGACACACTGTATAAAACTGACACTAAGCAAACCTGCTCAAAACAAGCAATTTATGTCTTGAATTGTTTTCATTTTTTCTTTTTTTTTTTTAAATCAATGATTTGTTATGTAAATCAAGACACTGGGAGAGGGAGACAGCATTTCTTCAGGGTATCGCTGTACTCAACATTGTGTGCTGCAGGATGCTCGATCAATAATGATGAAGTATTGCAGAAGACCACGGCTATGCAAGCTGTAAAATAACAAATTGTTCCAAATGCTGATGCCTTGCCTTTTACTTACATGGAAAAAATCATATCAGTGCATTATTTGTTCAGGTAAAATGTATAATCTACAGGGTTTTATACTGTCTGTAATGTATATGGGATTTAATTTAGACCAACTACACTGCACATGCTGAAGCAATAAAACTGGTGGTTGATGAAGTGGTTGTCCAGTCTAGGTATTACCCCCTCCCCTGGTGCTGAGTAAGGATGGCATGGATGGAGGATACAGTTTAAAAGACTCCAGAGCCTCGACAGTTTCAGTCCTTTGGGCATCCCAAATTGGGATGCCCCGCTGTGTGAAACCCCCACGAACCCCCCAGAACACTCACCCTCTCCTGGAGCCCTCGCCTCATCTGTGTGCTCCGGCCACATCTTTGCCGACCTCTAGACCTGCGCGCGCGCAACTTTTCTGAATGGGCTGCGCATGCACGCCGCAGCTGTAAGGTGGGCAGGGGATGTGGCTTGGGTCGCTGCTCGGCTCCCTTCGGCGTGCTCAGCTGCTTAGCTGCCTATGTGGCTTAGCCGTCAGCGCCACCTGGGTGGGTGCAAACGGTGGGGCATCGCGATTCCCGCCTGCCGCTGTTCTCTGCCTTTCCTCCACGGTTGTTGGTCACACAAGACTGCACATGGGGAGAGGGTTGGGCAGAGCAGAGCGACTAAGGGGGTTATTCATCAACGGATAGTGGCGCTGTATGCAATACCACATTTATGAAAGCGATTCTGGTGAGCAACTCTAACTCTAACAGCGCCATGTAGCGTACGATTCATCATTACAGGCGGCTCAGCGCAAAGCGCCGGAGCTCTAGCTTCCAGAGCGCCAGGTATTACCTGTCGCTACCTGTCACTCTCCCATACATTTCAATGGACGTTCCTTTTCTTCTTTTTAAACAAGGTTTTTTGTTTTAATTTTTTTTTTCTCTCAAATAATTGTGTGACCTCTCCTGGCCTAGAAAAAGTTATTTTTGAAAACTTTTTAGATTTTTTATATTTTTATGCAGAATTGTCATTACAGGTCTGGCACTAAAGTTTTAATGTCACAGTGTTACAACAATTTAATTCCATGTGTTTTCGCTTTGTTACTGGTGGATATGTGTTCAAAAACAGACTTTAATCACACAGCGTCTGGCGCTCTATGATATAGTGACCAGATCCAGAGCGCCCACGCCGTGTGTGTCTGTTTTTTTATTGAATATGGTGTGAGTCGCTGAGAGTCGGATGCACTGAGCTGGCGCTACCTCTCGCGGTACTGGTGTTAGAACGCCCAACATACATCACATTCATCAATGCCGGCCAGGTTACTACAGCAACTGAGGCGCTCTGTTACTGCGCCCGATAGCCAATCACAGCTTATACTAGCGGTCGGTCTAAGCGTCGCTATACAGACGCTCATCTGGCGATAGCTGGCGCTAGTAATGAATAAGCCTCCACGTGCTCCCAGTTCGGCAACGTTCAGCATCTTGTATCCGGCTCCCTGGGGATTAGCAGCATGGAGGAGGGTCAGGGGTTTGGTTGTGGCTAGGAAGGATGGAGGACATATTTAGTGTTTCATCTTCTACTGTAGATGGTGGGTTAATGCGGACCAAGACCCAGTGTTTCTGCCAATTAACTTAAATAACTGAATAAAGATTATTAATTCCCTTACATTGTGGCACTTTGCTTAATGGTATACTGTCTGAAGTTTCGGACACACATGTTTTGGCTATACATTAATCAGTAATCAGGTATATTCGCCATGTATATACAATGCACATACTAGATATTTTTCTTGGCAGTTGAGGATAACACATCTATATGCTACACATACGCTTAATAACAATAGAAACAACCATTACTAGATATTGCAACAAGGCGGTCTATTATAGCTATTTACAGTACACCTATAGCAAAGTGTATGAGGTTTTTAGTGTGAGGTCTTTACATAGAAACATAGAAACATAGAAATCAGTTCAGCGGTCAAAAATCAGACCACTGCCAGCAGATTACATCCCCACTTAGCCCCTCCCCCAATATACTTGTCTACTGGTCAACAAGCATGCTCCACGAATGAGGCTATAGCATTGCAGTGGAAAAGATGGTCAAACAAGGTATGCCCAGACCCTAGAGTCTAAAAGACTTTTGTGAATCTCTGTCAAAGAAGCATCCTGATTTGGGGTGGCCCACAGTGTAAAACCACCAGCTGGCCCTGGATACTTACCTCCTTCCTTGATCCCATGACACATCTGGGGTCAGCCACAATATCCTGGCACTGCACTCTCTGTCTGCACAGAAGAGTTAAATGTCTGCGCGGAGCAGAATAGGCAGGCTAGTAATCTATTTTATTAATCTTTTTAATGCCATTAAAAGAAAAGTTTTTGAGGTTCCCAGCATTTTCTCTAATTACTTTTCACGGATTTTATTTGTCAGGCTTTAAATGCAAGAAGAGCGTGAAGATTGATCAGATGGTGATTGCATGGTTAGACAAAGGGGAGGGGGCAATAATTGGTTCTCCTTATGAATAGGGGGAAATTGAAATTCAGCAACTTAATAAAAGTTAATGTGCTGTGTTAGTAACCTGCGAACAATATAAATGAGTTAATTGAAAGCTCCCAATCAGAAAATTACCGTGAGGCCGGCACTCCTTCTTGTTTAAAGCGATTTTGTAGCAAAAGTGAATCTGCAACAGTTCACTTTCTCTAATAGGTTATCAAGACGATTGGTCAGAAATTGAGGTTTGCAACTATTTCTCTGCTAGTATGCTCGGCTAAAATCTAGCTTAACAGGTTTCAAATAAAATAGAATAATTTGCCTACTGTTTAGGCTGTAGTACAAATACAATGTCTTTAATTATCAGTAATGACTGATCATCTTTCATCATCTTTCTGGTTCTGTATGATATTGTGGGATCAACAGATAATTCGTAGCTATATAATCAGGGGGTATACCTAATGCCTCAAAAGGTCCTTTGGTATAATATTTAGGAGATCAGCATATCAGTAGGGTTAGATTGAAGAAGGTGGCATATCTGGTGGATGGTCAGTCTGTAGCCATTTCAAGAACCACCTGAAAGGATCTTGAGTACCACTGGTTGGGAACCCCTGCTTTAGATGATAACTGGATTCATGCAATTACCAAACATACTGTGCTGGGTCCCGCAGTGTCCTCGGTCGGCTGCTCGCCTGGCATGCCCGAGTCTCTGTCACCCAGCAGCTGCATGAGCCGAGCATGCCTTACGCTAGTGACTGCATCCCCGGCCCATCTGTTCGTGCTTGGGTGCATGCAAGCATGGCTTCCTTATGCTCTCTGGCGGCACTGCAGACGCCTGCTAGAGGTTAGTTTAAAGTGCCAATGAGGGCCTAATTATGATTTGGGCAATCAGCCCACAGTTTGTTGCTGGGCCAATGAGCCCCTGTGTACTCCCGGCCAATGTCGTCCACTTCCCGTCCTTAAAGATGTTCCCAGCTCACTCTCTCACTGCCCGTGATAGCGTGTTGCTGGGTGTTATAGTACCTGTGATTCTTGATCGTTTCTGTTGCCGACCATGTCTGCCGCCTGGACCAAAGCCTGCCTGTACCCTGACCATGAACCTGTCTCATCTTTGTGCTGAGTACCCGTGACCTCCCGGCTTGACCCTTGGCTTGAGCTTCAACTCATCACTTGTCTCGCCTTTGGTGCTGTGTTTCATGAGGACTGATTACCTTTTTATGACCCGGCTTACCTGACATGGCCCAGTCTTGCCTCTGGTTCATCTGCCTTCACAACCTTTGTGTTATTAATTCCTGGGGGCAGCCATGTCCGGCGAGGCACGTAAAGCACCCTGGCAAATGGGGGCTTGGCTATAGGTGAAGCTCGCAGGGGAGATTGGGGGTTGTGTCCCATGGTCTTGACACATACAAAGTATATTCAAAGCTTAAATAAAGCCCATTCAAAATCAAGGAAATAGAGCCCTGGAAGTTAGGGCCAAAATTACTGGACAGTGGGACTCTTGCAAAGCATTTCAGATCATTCTTAATAAAAATGCACCACCCCTCCACAGCGACAAAACTCACCCACAGGGTGTCACAGGGTCGTCCTTCAATCAGCAACTGACTGACATGTAGGCAATGGTGGGGAGGGGGCATGTCACCCTGAGTCCAGGCCAAGTCATGGAGAGGAGGGTATTCTATAGATCTGCATTTGAATCTTTATTAAACACAACATCTGTAAAACTGCATTTGAAATAGTATATGTACCGTATGTTTCTACCCTGTCTGTAATTACTACTTTGTAAAGCGCTACGGAAGATGATGGCGCTATATAAATAAACAATAATAATAATAATGACATAGTAATTTGGAACTTTTGCAGATAGGCTAAGTTCATTAGGTGTGGGAATGAGGAAAACATTCCAACAGGGAGAGCAACATGGATTTTAATATGGAACTGTTGGGCCACCAAGGTAAACTAGATGATTTAGGTTTGGGTACCAAAACTGGTTGGAATTACCCTTCTTAGGGAAGAGGTTGGGACAGGCATTCGGGTTTGGGGCAGTCAAAACTGCACAGAGTTGTTTAGGGTTGAGTAACGGGGAACCCCCAAAAACCGGTGCTATTTGCACAGCCATTCTGAAGCTCCCGCAGGTGGGGGGGGGGGGGGGAGTGGAGGGATCCCCAGAACCATACAAGAATGTCAAATCATTCTTGCCTGACATAATGAAACAAAATACGTAGAGAGGTATACAATGTATAAAACGTCTGTCTTTGTTTAGAGTAGCATTCTGTCCCAAATGCATTTAGGGAACCGCATAGTTGTAAGGATAAGCTATAAAGTATATTTTCTATATATTCAGGAGCCAGGTTGTAGTAGGGACACGCTATAAAATATATTTATGTATATTTAGGTTTCACAAAGTAGTAAGTGCAAGCTATAATATATATTTTCTATATAGTCAGGAGCCACAAAGTAGTAGAACTTTGGGTATTACACCCGTGATGTAACATTCCATCACATTGAAATGTTATAATCAGTAAAACATTTGAAAAAGATGTATCACAAAAAATAATTTGTAGAAAAAACTGCTGCATTTACACCTCTCATGTCTAACCCCGACATAATTGGACATTTCAGGTGAAGCCATCTGCCTTTTTTTTAATTTTGATGATAATCTATGCTGAACAATGCTGCTTTTGTATCCATCTTGTACTTTCAACTGACTTACAGTATCTTAAAACTGATCACAGATTCAACGCAATGCAAATGCATTCCAGATTCTGTGATCACTAGCCTTTATAGTGTTACAGAATTGAGTAGGTGGAATAAAATAGTTTTCTTTCCACCCTGCTAGCTCATTTAATAGGACATTACAATGGAACAATATGTGCTTTTCTACACCTTCCCCATATCACCACTAATTTCTATCCTTCATGCTAAGAAGGATAAATGATCTGCATAGCACATTTTTTAAATATAAAAAATGCTGAAGGTGCAGTCAATGCATTCTTTTACATATCATCTGGAACCTGTGAGCCAGTAAAAGACACAAAAGCAGCACAAAATGTTAGACACAGCTTCAGGTTAAAAAAAAAAAAGCATGCGTATGTGAGCAAATGGTCCTGTTTAGACTGTTTCTCTTTAGTTGTTGGACCTGTTTAGCTTTTTGAGTTAGTCAAATTTTATTTCTGTGCTTTTGGCAGTTGCATTGTGGATAATAGTGACCCCATAAAGGAAAGTTTGGTTAATGACTATTCCAGCTAATCACATCCCCTTGGAACAAATACACAGGTTACCACTCCCCTATGATCCCTATAATGCTCTGTCCTGTTTAACACCAGCTAGGATTAGTAAGGGGCGAGGATGAGGCATGGCTGCACCTAAAGCTTGCCATCATGGCCTGATAATATTAAGTGAAATGGAGTGCTTGTGCTAAACACTGCAGCTTAGAGCCCCCCAGCACCATTTTCACCGGTGGTGCATAACCAGGGCCAGGAATGGCAACCAGGGTGCACGCCCTGGGGCCTTCAACATTTGTCATATCTAGGGGACCTCTGCCGTGCGATCTGGTGGGAGGTGAATGTGTGTGGTCTTGTGTGGTCCTGTGTGGTACAAGGTGGTCTAGCATTGAGGCTATACATTTAAAGTAAGTGCAAGATTTTTGTGGTGTGAGAAGTGAGAGACTTGAGGGGTATGTTGTGGAAGGTGCGATGTTGGTAGGTGGCTCCTATAAAAGAACTGCTCTGTACCATGAACACCCTTAAAGCGGACCTTCACCCTGAATAAGAGTCTATCTTATATGTTTCCCACACCCTGTACATACAGATTGTCCACATTAAAAATCATCCTACCTGCATCTACTGCATGTTATGAGCCTTTAAACATCCAAGATGGTGGCTTATGGAAGCCGCCATCTTATCAGGCAGCCTGCAAACAGGAAGTGCCTTATGACTGTGCTGCTCTGCATTCTGGGACTGCTGACCGTTACCTGAACCCAGCTCTTCTCTATCTGAGCAAAGCACAGCTATAACCCGGCCCCCTGTACCTTATCCCACTCTCCTCTCCTCAGTGTGATGCTTCTGAGTCAAGATGGAGGCGCCCGTATCCTAAATTCCTGAACAGAGTTGCAGCCCAGTGGGGGAAAGAATAATAAGTTAGTGACTAAAAACGTAAAATATATATATTTTAGATGCTGGGGAATCGTTTTTTAAGAGTTTGGGCTTTTCATTAAATCACGCTGAAGGTCCGGTTTAATCTGGCCCTGCTTACAATAGTGAATGTCTAAGGAGACTTTATTAGACAGTTGTGATGGATGCTTAGGGGGTTATCACTGGGAGAAGTGGGTGGGGGAGGCGTTCTTTGAATTAGTGCATGAGGCAAAGGTCATACTGGCCATAGGGAGACCTAGGAAAATCCCCAGTGGGCCGCAATGCGTCAAGGCCAGTTGGGCTGCAGGTTATTGCTCCCCAATACAATTTCTGATAGTCTCCCAGCACCCTGAGACATGTTGTCACTGTACCTCCCGAGCCAAGAAAGCCAAAGTACATGATCTTCCCCCAATGTTAATATCCTCAAAATAATGTCTGGGGAGGGTGCGCATTATCTGCCCGTTCCAGTAGTCGAGCTTCAGTGTCATCTAGTTGACCATATCCACCACTGGTCATGACCTGTTGCTGTAATGCTGTGGCCTCAGTCCTGCGGGGCACTTCAGCTAAGCAGGGATAGCATGGACTGACCATGGACTGGCCGGGCTGGTAACATCATAGGCTGATTTCTTGCCACAGTCGTCAACTACCTGCAAGTATTCCTGATCTTGGTATGGTTTGTGGCAGGGCAGCTGGACAGTAGGAGTCCTTCAGGCTGAAACGGTCCAGTCCATTGTCATCAGCTCCCAAGCTGACTGCAGACCAGAGCACTACTAGCCAAACCCCTACACACAATCAATGTGGTGCAACCCCTGCTGCCAATCAATATGTGATCCTTTTTCTAGTTCTAGACTAGAAAAATAGATGCACACCTAGGCCTGCCATTGAGAGCGGTATTAGCAACAGAGCTGACTGAACAAATCAGACCATTTCAGCCTGTAGGACCCAGAGACCAGCGGTAGATAGGCATACAATTGTAATTTAATGTTATTTCTCATTTGCCCAGAGAGGGACTTACAGGTTAGGATGGCATTGCATGTATCTGGTGTTCCTCTTCAGTTTAGATATGCTATGTTCACATCCTCAAATGTCCAGGCTAAAATAAAAAAAGACCATACTCACCTTTTGTCCGCTACGGCTGTTCATCCTACTCTGGCTATTTGAAATATATTGGGTCCCCAAGATATTGGTTCATCTGTTGTCCACACAAGCTCCTACAGAGGAGCATGCCAACTTAATTCACTGGGGTATGCTATTCACTGCCTCGATATGCCCACTTCAATGGCAGTACATCAAGTGAGCATGCACCGGTCACTGTGACCAGTGACAGAGTGCCAAACCTAGTCAGAGAATAATATGAGTATTATTTCGTTACTTCTAGCCTGGACAGTCCCTTTAGGGATACAATACCAATTCAACAGGATGACAAAACCTTTACAGGCTTCAACTCACATCACAATCCACTGGTTGGCTACATTTAGAATATAGCATTCCATATTGTGACACAGTATTGTTAAATGCTGTTTAAAATGTACACCCAGCCCCTGGAGCCTTCTTCAGAGGAGCACACTCACTCTATTCACTCCAGTAGAGAGAATATGGTAGTCAATGCCTCAGTATGCCCCAATGCAGTATATCGAGTGGGCATGTTCCAGTCACTGGGACTGATGCAGGGGTGCGGTGATGTCCATTATTTTGCCTGTAAACAGGAGCGTCTCCACCGCCAGGTGTAGGCTCAGCCGATGCTAAGGAGTAATTTAAGTATTTTTTCTAGCCTTGACAGTTGCTTTAGGGACACCATACCCATTGAACAGAATGTCAAAACTCTTCAACTCACATGACAAGCACTGGATGTCTACATCTAGACTCATATATCATACCAACTTGTGACACAGTATTATAAAATCTGTGTTTTTTTTAACATGACCATCTTGGAAAATGTATGCTGTGCATACAGAACCAAGAGGAAAGGTAAGGAAGAGCATGCTCATATTTTATTCTGTTTAAGATAGATGGCCTATCGCACACCTCTTTTTATTTAAAATATGCACCTGGCTGTCCTCGTTCTCCACGAAGTGCTCCTTGTCCTTTAGGAAAAGCTTGCATTTGGAAAACTGTTCCTTTGCTTTTGATTAATTATGATGTCTGCCGATACTTCTGCACCTCATTTTTCACTCACTCAGACAACCTCGGTGAAGCTGATTTTTGAATACATGTTGACTGTTCCTATGTTTCTCTAGTTTGTTACATTAGCCAGACACAACCTTTAAACACCCCCTTTGAGTCGACTGTAATAGCAGCTGCTCACACTAAAACTGGGTGTTGTACCAGGCACAGGGAGACATCCCAGAAATCCAGCTCTGTGATTTTCCGGTGTAGTGACATGGGTGCCAGCATTCAGTGATAAGTTGATAACTTAGTGAGAAGTTGTTTACTTGTGTACACGTGTGTAATACCTTCTGCCTCCTTTTTATTACTTAGTGTTTATTTTAATAGGCAGATAGACAGAAGTGTCCTTCCTTAGTTTCACTCATGCTAGATATATTGTGAGGTGTGTGCTCCAAAAACAATATATTTTTTGTGATGTCACATTATTTTACTTAGTCTATTCTATTGTAAGTCTATAGGAAGGCTAACCCCCCAAGGACTTTACAATTGGTGGTCAGGCTGAACTGGTTATAAACTGGCAGCACCCAGATTGCATTGACCCCATTTTTCTATGCAACTGTGATCACAAAAAAGCCCTTGAACCAATCGAAATTGCCTTTTTATCACTCTGACAACCTGTCGAAGCTATTGATGCTAAAAAAAGCAGTGTACATGAACAATGTCTATAAAAAGGCAAGAGAAAGGCTCTACTAGTTACGAAGCTACTGAAGGACACAGCAGATGCAATGCTGTAATAGTCATTTAACCCCTTCCTGTCACGACGGTGTGAAATATACACACTTAAATGAAACAATGAAAAAAAGTTTCCCCAAGAGGAATACCTTAGAGGAATATCAACACTTTTAAAAAGTAATTATTATGTTGGTTTAAATAAAGCCTTTTAGAGATAGCCACGATGTCCTGATACATGCAATAGGAATTTGTAGTCTTAAGTGAATTCAAGGTAAGGTAAGGGTAAACATATATGTACGTTTTATCTGCATGACTAATTTGCTAATCCATATACAGAAGCAACAGATTTTGCAAAGAATTACATTCTATCTCTTGGCACTGCAAGATATGTACAACTAATTAAGAGATGGCAGTTTTCCATTTGCACAGATTTACTGTAAAATTGCAGTTACTCCTTCAAAGGTAAAGTCCACAGACCAGGACAGCTGTTACAGCACAAAGCTCCCTGGCCGTTGCTCCCAACCCACCTGGCAGCTCTGGTCTGGGGTCTGTTTTTATCGTTCTGGGTCTTTGTCCCTGCTGTGTTTATTAAACCAGACCAACAGCCTTGCACAGTTGAATAAAAAACAAAACTCACTTGGCTCGGCATGCGTGATACTGAATTATTGTCAGCACTTACATTTGCTCCTGCATCCAATCAAAGCCACCTCACTGGTCGCAGCCATCTTGAAGCACAGAGGAGGCTTCCCTTCCCAGCTTCCCACCTGTGTTGCTGCCTGGATTTAACTGACATAACCCAGCAAAACTTCCTATTTACAGGCTACTAACAGGCCTATTCAATTAATTTTTTATGTGCAGCTGTCTGAATTGTTTTGGGGAGGTATCTATAATAGAACTGTTTCTTTTTGTTGGTCGGGTTTAAGCTATACTCCATGTCTGCAGAGAGCCATATTTTGTAATAGCATTAATGGCAGATTTTGTAACCTTAACTTCCTGTCTATAGTGACCAAAAAAAGGTAAGACGAGGTCTTCAAAATTTTCAACATTTCAAACCTGGCTTAATTTGGCCTTAAATGGTATCTGTGGGACTATTCACCTTACCACCTTTGTTTCTCAACACTACTGGCCTGGTGGTTTAAAGTGAATGTAAACATATTTGTTCTCTCATACCCCTGCTCGGGATGTGCTCAGAGGCATGCTTGGGGGTGGGGCAAGTACAGGAAAGGCGGTATAGGAGGGGTCAGTGGCCAACAGAGCCCAATGTAGTGTTATGTTTGTAGCTGCATCCCTCACTCAAGTTGGCCCAGCTGAGCGAGGAGCAGGACAGCCAGGCCAGGGAGTGGGCAAAACCTGAGCATATCCCGGCTAGGAAGTGAGCAAAACCTGAGCGTGTCCCAGCTAGGGAGTGGGCAAAACCTGAGTGTGACCCGGCTAGGGGGTGGGCAAAATCTGAGCGTGTCCCGGCTAGGGAGTGGGCAAAACCTTAGCGTGTCCCAGCTAGGGAGTGAGCAAAACCTAAACGTGTCCCGGCTAGGGAGTGAGCAAAACCTGAGCGTGTCCTGGCTAGGGAGTGAACAAAACCTGAGCGTGTCCTGGCTAAGGAGTGGGTAAAACCTGAATGTGTCCCAGCTAGGAAGTGGGCAAAACCTGAGCGTGTCCCGACTAGGGAGTGGGCAAAACCTTAGCGTGTCCCGGCTAGGGAGTGAGCAAAACCTGAGTGTGTCCCAGCTAGGGAGTGAGCAAAACCTGAGCGTGTCCTGGCTAGGGAGTGGATAAAACCTGAGTGGGTCCCGGCTAGGAAGTGAGCAAAACCTGAGCGTGTCCCAGCTAGGGAGTGGGCAAAACCTGAGTGTGACCCGGCTAGGGGGTGGGCAGAATCTGAGCGTGTCCCGGCTAGGGAGTGGGCAAAACCTTAGCGTGTCCCAGCTAGGGAGTGAGCAAAACCTAAACGTGTCCCGACTAGGGAGTGGGCAAAACCTGAGCATGTCCTGGTTAGGGAGTGGGTAAAATCTGAGTGTGTCCCAGCTAGGGAGTGGGCAAAACCTGAGCGTGTCCTGGCTAGGGAGTGGGCAAAACCTGAGCGTGTCCCGACTAGGGAGTGGGCAAAACCTGAGTGTGTCCAGACTAGGGAGTGGGCAAAACCTGAGCGTGTCCCGGCTCGGGAGTGGGCAAAACCTGAGCGTGTCCCGGCTAGAGAGTGGGCAAAACCTGAGCGTGTCCCGGCTAGGGAGTGAGCAAAGCCTGAGCGTGTGCTGGCTAGGGAGTGAGCAAAACCTGAGCATGTCCTTGCTAGGTAGTGGGCAAAACCTGAGCGTGTCCCGGCTAGGGAGTGGGCAAAACCTGAGCGTGTCCCAGCTAGGGAGTGGGCAAAATCTGAGCGTGTCCCGGCTAGGGAGTGGGCAAAACCTGAGCGTGTCCCAGCTAGAGAGTGGGCAGGACTCAAGTGAGGCACCCCTGGCATACCTGAGTCTGCTCTGCTGCTCCTGGCTCGCCTTTTCTTTGCCTTACTTGTGTCTTGCCCCTCCACTGCTGAGATTGCATCCAACACAGTGGCATCCATAAAATAGGGATGTAGAAGGCAGCCTGCACTGGGCCCCATTCTGCCATGGGTCTGAAGGCAGCCTTCCCGGCCTCTATGGCATGTCTATCCCAATAGATATAACCTCTCACCTACAGCACTGCCATATTGCAGGTACAGGGGGATTGTGTTTTTTAAATAGAACAAAACCTTTTTTTCCCCACTTTATTATGCGCTGAGTGAGAAAAGCCTTCAGCCTCTCCAGAAAAATCATTTATATAACCCTCATAATACTGCAGCATATATTGTTACAATGCATGTAACAGTATTATATAATAGTTACTATACACATGCAACATACATTTATTAATATACATGAAATTCACCTGCAAGTAGCGCACAGTAATTTAGCACTCTAGGTGACCATCTGTAATTGTATACTATACAGCCTGCGCATGTCGCCACGGGAGCTGCTTGCGTTCCTGTTTTGCGCTTTCCAAGCTCTAATTTATCGGCAGGCCATGAACACCCATTGTATGAAGGTGGGATGGGATTTAAGAATGACTTTGTCACACAGAGATCTAGAACACTATGGTATTAGAGAAGTGACAGCATGTCAGCGGTGCAAACCTAAGCCTGTAATTATACACTTCCTTTCACATGTCCTATTTAATGCTTCATGTTCAGCTGCACTGCAAAACCTGTAACCTACCTAGCTATATCCAATGCAATATATCTACATATTTATTTGCCACATATCCATCCATCCAAGGACATAACAGGAGGACTATACAGCTGCTGTTAGGCCAGATGCAAAATAAATGCTATAACTGGTTTTATAGAAGGAACAGGTGAAATGCAGAGCAGTTTCAAAGCCAAATAGCTCTCAATGTAGAAAGGAAAAACAATCTGCCCCCTCCTCACACATCTTATGTTGCTGCTGCTGTGCCATACTCACATGTGCCACGATGTGCCTGTTTTTTAGCAGCAGACAGTGCCCCCTTCTCATACAAAGTCAATCCTGTATCCAATCCAGACTGGCTGGTTCCCGCATGAATGAAAGTGCTCACTTCCTATATGTCCTGTGGGAGCGTGCCCTAAAAAGTCGAACTGTATTTGCTTGCAGTTAAAACACATTGGTAAGTGAAAAAGGCAGCATTTCCATTCCAAGATTATATTCACACATCGACCTGGCCCTTAATTATGACATCTTACATTAAAGTGGATCAAAACCCAGGGTTTTGACTATCCTAGGTTTTGGTCCTAGTCCCCCGGGCAACCCCGATCTGGGTGCCCCACTGTGCATCCTATGACGCATGACCGGCCGCTTGTCCAATCAGCGTACTCAGATCCGCTCGAGCCTCTTTGTCCAGGAGCTCGTCTAATATGAGTGGATCCGAGTGCCCTGGTGGCCGCATCACCCACTACCCTTGTCTAATACGAGTGGATCCAAGGGCACTGGCGGCTGGCATCGCATCCCCCACTACACTACTGTGCCCGTGTCGGCCATTCACAAATGCCTGGAGCGGCCACGCGCCCTGCTCCCTGCGGGGAAAGAAGGTGAGTTCATGGGAGTCCTGGGGGGTTTCACACAGTGGGGCTTCCTGATTCTGTATGCCTCGGGGGGAGGGAGTCATTAGACGTTGGAATCTTATAGATTCCTGGGCTATTCTCTGTCACTTTAATATTAACTTGAATATATATGGACATTCTATTTGTACTACTACCTCCTCGTGACCGAGCCAAATATGGAGAGATGAGGGGCCTGGAGCATAACCCCCAAACAGCAGGCCTGATCCATCTGTAGAAAATCATATGTCTGGGATAAAGGTGCCCCAACCTATGCATGCACATCACGATTGCCCTGTTCGCCTTCTGCTAACAGCCTTGGTAAAATGTCACCCTGTGCTAGATTTCAGCATGGTGCCCCCCCCACCCCAAACACACATTCACACAAAGTGAAAGAGATAGAGGGGATGAGGAGAAGGAGAAATCGGGAGTGACTTCTGATTTTACAGGGGAGACCCGCTGAACTCCCACAGCGTGTTCCCTGAGCTAACCTGTGCTGGAATAACAGCTTATTGCTATGTTTGTAGATGCTTTTATCCATCGTTGGTCAGGTATTAGAGTGGTTATCGTTTCAAAAGTTTCAAGTAAGTGCTTTCCCTGTAAAAATAAAATGGTACGTTCACAAAATAGTGACCTGTGTTCTTTCAATACGTTAAAGCGGACCAAAACCTACATTTTTAACTAGTATCCCCTGAATTGCTCCCCCTATGAAGAGGACCTTTTGCCATTTTAGTGCTCCTGCTTCACTCTAATCCCAGATAGTTTTAGCTGTAAAGCACCGCCGCCTCCATTCATTACCATTGTTGTGTGTGGCAATGATGTCATTGCCATACCTATGCAATGACTGATGATATGTCATCTCACACGGGGTGAGTGTTCTAGGACAATTTTAAAAGTTAAAAATATCCATTTTTAGTTATACACCCTAAGAAGGGGATATTGGCAGGGGCTTTGGTCAAATGTATTTCACAGGTTCTGTGGGTTTTGGTCCGCTTTAAGGAAAACTAAATGTTTGGATTGAATTTTTTTCCTCCAATCTATATATGATATCTGATATTAAACAGTTTCACAACAGCACACCTTTAAAACAACTGTCCAAAGAAGTTAAAAAAGGCCTTTCTCACAGCGGTTGGTCGGTCCTATTCCAGGTGTGTCAGACTCATCCATCTCCTCACTTTGCAGGTCTTTCCTACATTCACATGCGGCATATGTGAAGACTGGCCACCCCCCCCAACCACATGTTAGGCCCTTATTTAATAAGGGATAGCGCCAGGTAGCGACTGGTGAGCGAACGGTAATGACGCTCCCCGCCACGCGAACGCCGGCTCCCCACCACAATCACACATTTATCAAGCCGATCCTGCTTAGCGACTGAGAGAGCGACAGATAGCGAATCATTCATCATTATTCCAGCCTCAGCCCACAGCGCCAGCGAGTGACCTTGAACAGCGACAGGTATGACCTCTCGCTACCTGGCGCTCTCCAATGCATTTCAATGGAACAATCTTTAAATAATCATAAATAATTGTTATTAATTTTTTTTTTTTAATGTGAAAAATTCTGTTACCACTTCTGCAATGTAAGATATTTTTTTTAAGGTAAAAAAAAAATAAAAAAAAATTTGTGCAGAATTGATATTACAGGTCTGATATTAATGTATTCATATTACAAAATGTTTTTATAAACTTGTTTTTATTTGTTTCAAAAAATATGGTTGTTTGGGGGTTAAAAAACTACTTTTAACCCATCGCCGCCAGCGCTCTGGGGTTTAAACATGCATTTCACAGCGCGAGGATTTTTGTAGCATGATTTGTTAATGAATATGCTGGGAGCCGTTCGCTATGGCCATTCGCTATCATGCGCTCCCATACAGCGCGGAACCTGTCAAATAGCGACTCCTCACCCAATATTCAACATTACCGCACACCGACTGAGTCGCTGTCAACAACCGAACAACGGGCAAGCACAGCGACTACTAGCGGTCGCTCAACTGTCGCTACCTGGCGCTATTAATGAATCGGCCTCCCCGTCACAATAATGGAAGCACGCTACTACATTCATTGAAATGTAGAGATTATGTCAAGGATTTTTCTGAAGGATTTTTAATATTCATGACATCTCTGCTTTACATCCACCAACACTCTGAAACAGGCTTAAGCAAAGTGTCCAGCATCAAAACACATGAGCAACATGGCCATTTACTAACACCTCATAGCATAACACCTTGCCTCCACAAGGCCATTGTGCTATAAGCTTTAAGCTGATTATGATAAACAGATTATCTTGAATAGATCAACATTCTACAGTATTTAAAGGACAACTGTGGGCAAAAATAAAAATCTGTCATCAAAAGCACCATTCTAACCTTGTAGCTCCCCCTATTGGCCATTTGGGTAATACAAAGAAAGCTCTCATTACATTCTTATTGAAGGCACATTTTTCAAAAAATGTTATTGCACCTTTTTCTGTTGTGTGACCCTCTTCTAGTTGAAACAAAAGGGGAACAAAGGGGGCATCTCAGGGAAATAAAACTAAAAAATGTTTCTTTATTAGTGTAACAGGACGGTTGCATTTCTACCACTACTGTTAAAAGGTTATTAGCTACTGTAGTTCAGCTGTAGTTACATAGTTAGTATATGCATCGGTTCCTGAGGACCTATATGAGGAAGTGAAAAATTGTCTTGTGATTGTGGAGAAAAGCTGAGCAGGCGAGGCAGTGCTGAGAGAGAAAGAGCATTGGCCTTGGCCCTCTGAGCTTGGAAGCTGGGAGAGGAAGGAGGCTGTGCTGAGAGTAAGGAAACACAGGGCTTGACCCTAAAGGGAGTGTTGAAAGAGCTCCCTTGGAGCACTTTTCACCTGGAAGACTCCTGGAAGGCAGACCCAGTGGGGCCAAACAGTCAGAAGTGAGCACCCAGGATATCCTGTGTACGTGCCAGGGACCCCAAACCTTCAAGTTGTGTTGACTAATAAAAGGGGGCGCATTCCCCAATAAAATCTACCAGAGATTTTGTTGTGTTCTGAAGTTCGGGACCCGCATTGGATAGCTACCGGAAATCGGAAAGTCTAAGTACATTTTCCCATTCCCCTGGACCACCAAGAATCCGCTTATAAAAGGAGAGTCTACCCATACTCCTTCTTACATGAAACTTCATCCTCCCTGAGGGGCATCCAGAAGTCTGTGGATGTCCCCATTACTATAAATTTTGGCATTATGTTCATGTGTGGGGGCCCCCTAATGAATGGCCAGGACTGTGTTCGCCCACCTAGGGGATTGAGCTTTGAGCCTTGTGGGTTGATGCTGTGTTTAATGTGTGTGACACAGCTGAGGAAGGACTTGGTGGAAGTTTTTGACTGCCCACTATGTGCGCATGTTCAGGAACAGCCCCTCTATGCTGGGGCGAATGATGGTGGTGAGAATTCCAGGGAGGTCAACCAGAGGCTGTGCTAAGAAGAAGCATGCCTGATGAGGTTGCGCATGCCTGATGTGCATCCTGCAGTAGACGTAGGCATGGCAGGAAATTGGTAATGGATTGTTGTTGACTTGTTACAAGAGACGCAGGCCGTGCTGCTTGTGTGGGAGAAAATGGCGCAAGTGGTGAGACCTGTGCTCGTGAGCGACAAAGATATGGAGAGGCGCCTGGAGAAGGAGGACCTGACTACACAGGTTACCTGGGAAGACAAGGGCCCTGTAACGTTCCAATGGGTTAGCTTATCACGCTGACAGATCTGCTGACCCTGAGGACTAAACTTCATGAATTTGATTTCCAAGTGAACCTACTATATAAAAATCACTGGAAGCCTATAGTATAGTCTTCTCCTAAACAACATAAAAAATAAGTATCCCAGTAGGATTTGTCAAGCTATGCGCTAGTGGAGTATTAGTCCTACAGAAGGTGTAGGTCCACTTTGATGGCTTTCCAAAGCTCCTCCAATTTCATATCACAATCTTACAGTGTACTTACTTTAATTTCAACTCCATATCCAGGATATACATAGATCGTATAACTGCAGTCCAGTCCAGTGTTATATTGATAGTTTCTTTGTGCAGGGGACAGGAGAAGGCCCTCGGGAGCAGTAAAATTTTTATTACAAGGTTCTGAAAAACATAAAAGCAATCAATGGCCATACACATACTGAACAGCCTAAATACAGTAATGCAAAGACATAAAGGTAGGCCGTTTCATTTTATTTTCTTTCAGATCCCCCGAAATGGTATCATCCATTAAATAGAGTGGTTTTACTGATTTGTTTTGTTTTATTTTATTTTTTCCAATTTTTTTTTACTGAGTATACTTCAATCTTCTTATCATTACAGCTTTACTTTTCAAATAAATATTCAAATTAGCTGTATTGCAAAAAATGGTCAAATAATAAATATGCATAAATATGCTAAATGGAAAAATGAGGGGTTACTTATACACACAGTGCGAATAAAATTAACCTAAGCTTTTATTTATTTTTTTGCTGGAAGGAAAAACTATGAATGGGTGACAGGTTTGTAAAATATACTATTTTGCTTTGACAGGGGTAGACCGCTCAACTCTAACTACCTATCTCCTGAGCTAATCTGTGCTGCAATAACAGCTTATTACAATTCTTCATTTTTTTTAATGTGTAAAAGGGGAGTGGATTTACTTTCTGCCAGGAAAGGAAAAGAACAAGCTAACATTTTGCTCATCTGGTGTAAAGGTAAGTGGATTTTACTAGTGGATTATTTTGCAACAGACTCAGTATTGGATACTTTGACAAGCATCCTGGGAATAGAAGGAAGAATAAAATTAGTATTACATATATTTATTTTTTTAATACGATTCTAATTTTCTTTGCACCAAACATAGGAGCTGGTATCCCCAGGGGTTGGAGGAGCAATGGTCAGCCTCTGATGGCATGATGGCAGTTTCTGTGTGCTTTGATGATTTTAGTCATTGGTGATGACTCTGAGCACAGGGTGTTTTCTGCAACCCTGGTTCCCAGAAGAGCGTACTGGGTGTATCAGCAAGCCATCTGCCACTTTGACTGGTATGGGGGATCCCTTTACCAGTTCACATGTAGTGTGACCCACCACCCTTGTTTAACAAAAAGTAAATGAAAAATAAAAATGAGTGTCTCTGTGGTATAAAAACATCTCCCTGAATTGGTAATGCCATTCCTCTGGCAGAACACTACAGATGGAGGAGGGAGGAACTGTATCACCCTGAAAATGAAATGGCAGAGGATGCTGAAGTTCAAAGCCACTGGGTAGCTGTCAGAGTTCTTCAAGCAGGCCACTGGAAAGGGAGTCTTCAAATTGCAGGCCATTTTTTTAAATGAGATCATTCTTCTGGCCAGAGCGTCCCCTGTATTCGGCATTTGGTGATGCCGAATACAACTAGGGTCTATGGGATGGAAGGTTTACTTGCTATTTATGGACTTTAATATAAATAATAAACAGATGTTTTAATTCATGGCGTGCAGACCACTTTTGCAACTCATTTGGGCTTGAGACTACCGAGGGTCGACCACCCAGCTGCATATGAGGTAGAGCATTTACCCCTTTCTTACCTGCGATTACTTTTGGTCAACACCGCACTAAGAGAGCACCATACCCAGAGTGAAGCATGATGGAAGCAGAATTATGCTTTGGGGCTGTTTCTCTACAGCTGGACCCGGGGCTGCAGTCAAGGTAGTGGGAATTATGAACAGCTCCAAATATCAGTCAATTTTGGCACAAAGCCTTTCAGCATTTGCTCCTGCAATCTGGATCATATTTACAAGCAGGAGTAAGCAAAGATGTGCCAGATTCCTACAATAAAATGCATGCTCCACAGCTTGATATTCTGGCATCCTATGACCTTTAGAGTGGATGGGATTCCCATATATGAATGCTTGGGTGGTTGGTGAAGCAGCAGCTCTGAAGTTCCGCTTTACTATATCCTATGATTCTATGAAACCAAGCAATATATCCAGTAAAAACGTATTTTGTGATTTTCGCCAGGCTGCTTGAGACCATCAAAGAGCTTTTGCATAACAGATAAACCATGTATCCATCCAGTACAGAAGCAGATAAGTTATGCATTTATATTCTTTAAGGAAATATACTCACCCTTAGTAGTTTAATGTTATAACTCTCAGGGTTACGCCCATTGAAACCTTGTTCCTAGTATCATGTAAAGACATGCAGCTAACCCCTGTAATAGGTTACCTGGTATTGGCACAGTGGTGATCACAGTTGTAGTAATAATGGTGCTAGTAGTAGTTTCCTCCTCCTCTTCAAATGTGCTTGGAAGTGACGATACATTTGCTAAAACCATGTTTGCATCCATGCTTGGAGGTGTTGGAGTTCTAGTAGTACTTTTTCCTTTACTAAGAGTTGCCGGGGTAATGCTTTCCTTCTTAGCAAATGAAGAACTAGTCTGAGTGACAGGTAAAGTCTCTGTGTGGCTTTTGACTTTTGGGGAATTATAACTGGCTTCATCAGTCTGGAGTATTAGATGGGATTTAGAAGTTGGTAATAGATTAATGGCAGGTTGTGATGAGACTGTTTCCAGGAATGCCCTAAAATCTCTCTTTTGTTCTGTAACAACAGGTGTAGTGTCCATGATCATTGTAGATGGTGTTAGTGGCATTATGGGAGTGGAAATATCTCCATAAAATGTTGGTGCAGTCTCTGTATGAGCCAAATTCACTTTTGTTCTAAGAGCAGACAATCTGTCCTTCAAATCACTGCTGTCCTCTGCTTGTTTGGTTCTGGAAAAGTAAGTTGGTATGTGTCGAGAATCTTTCCTAATGATGCTTTCATGAAGAATCCCCTCTATTAGAGGATGATGGTTTAGTAATGTCATTGTCGGTGCTGTTGTGATAAAGGGCACCTCTCCCTCTCGATCTTCTACAACCGTGGTGGGCGTTGGTTCTTGTTTTGTCCCCCAACGTAAAGTTGCCTTGTTGCTCAGTCCATTAATGACAGCTGATATCAAACCTAAATAAAAGACAAAATCAGAATGTATTATTAAGTCTACTGAATGTGTTACAAAGCACAATTTTCTCATTTCCTTAATGTATATACTTTTTAGACCTTTCCCTGTACTGGACAATTTATGAAACTAATTTCGAAAGTAACTCTACAGTATTTCTCAAAGCTAGATTTCCCAGTTCAGACTTTTCTTTCTTTAACCGAAAATGGTTTTGGTAATCAGTAACATTTGACCCAAAATGGAATCCAGTTCTAAACAGCAAGGCAATGGCCAGCCTTTTTTCAAGCCCCTGTTTCTTAAAATAAAACAAGCGTTTCAGTGAGTTTCACTTTCTGAGCCTGAAGGATGAAAGGAAAGTTCATCTAGATCTGACCTCAATCAAGGCAAAAGAGAAAAATCTATTTTCAGCAGCTGCAACTTGGAAAAAAACTGAAGAGATCAATGTTTCTGGGAGAAAATGCTAGCATAAGATGGCTGGAGAGACTGTTTTCATCTTTGTGAGAACAAGGACCTCGAGAGCCTACAGAGGTGAACATCAAGTGTCACAGACATGCTGAAGGATAACCGACCATAGTGTCCAAAGTCTTCTCATGATGTGAACAATTCTTGTGTTTATTGAGATATTTCTGTCTTTTGAATTGGCAAAGAACACTTTTCCAGCAGCAGAATAAGTATCTATGACCTTACATTGTTCTGGAAAATGTCATATTTTAGTTTTACTTTAAAAAATCTTATAACATAGTTACTGGTAGCCTGATGGTTATGGTGTTAAAGTGACATTAAAGGTCTTACTTAGTGATATAAAAACAGCATTGCTGAACTATTTTTAAAAATGCTAGGTGCCTAGCTGGTTTGCTGATTAATGGCCCATTTGATATTACAGACCTGATCACAATGTTGTGGTTATCCATTTTTATTTTGAAACTCTCTCCCACCTTTAATAGAAAAGACATACAGTAAGTATTGAGTTATTATTATTGACTGTAACCCTCTAACATGACCTTACACTCAAATAAGACTGGAAGGTCCCTAAACTTCTAATCTAAGGTCCCTAAGCAGCAGAGGGACATCCCAATAAGGCGCCTTATACTACAATTGGAAGCGCATAGCCTAGCATTGGTACTCATATACATTGGCATTTCAAAACAGCATGGCAGCCCAATGTGACCCCTGTTGGCCAGTTAGGTTCATGAGAATTGCTTGTATAGGGCAACCTCACAGGTCATCAGTGCTCAAGTGGGGCTACAGGGACATAATTTAATATTCCAGAGGCTGATGGCAGCCATACAGCCCCACTATTAGAAGCCAGGAGGTGCACAGCATGCAGGTTGGTGTGAGTAACCCGCAGGTTGGTGTGGGCAGCATAGGGAAACCTCTATTCAGAATAATGGGCAACTCCATGCATGGACATACAAAGACTATGCAAACCCACAGTTTGTGGCACCTGACTTCTTATACCAAGAGAGCAATCAGCAGCACATAAGCAGGTGGGTGTGCTGTGGAAGGTTATCCACATGGCTGGGGGGGGGGGGGCAACGAAAGAGGGGGTTGAAGGGGGGGTAATCCAGAGTCTGTTCTGCAGTCTAAAAGATTGTAGTAACACCACTACATATACATATATCTAATCCCCCCTAAATTGTGTCTGAGAAGTGCTTGCCAAGCTGCACAAGTCTTTGCACTACAAGAATTGCATTAATGAATGATTCACCAGAGAAAATATAAAATCCATTCAGCTGATAAACGCTTCCTACAACACTCTCTTCCCGTATAGCGGTGCACTAATTAATAGATGTATTCATCATCGTCTGTGACCTTTCTTCCAAATCCACTGCATTTTACCTAATCATTTCCTCTTGTTCACTCGTGTTTATCAACATTTCATCCAAGTTCTTCCTTATTATCCCTCCTTCCCTCCCGCCCACACACACACCTGCTTATCTCCTCGACTACAAGGGAGTGTCAGGACAATCAGCATTATTTTTTCCTCCAAGTAATACATTTCTGCTGAATAAGAAAAGAAGTATTAACTGTTTATGGCAACCATGCAAGAACCTTTGCGCTGTAATATTACAGCTGCTAGGAGAAACACCAGGCAGTCACCTAATAAGTGTAAAGTTATATACGGTAATAATGCAAGGGTGGTAATGTTAACTATGGCATTAAATAAAATGACCATTGTTAAAACAATGAAGATCTGAAATAACTGAAGATCTGCTCACACAATAACCACCCAAATTGGGATGCCAGACCAGTTAAAGTGGATCAAAATCCAGCACCCCTCACCAATATTTGACTTGACTCCCCTGGGCCATCCCAGGTTTGCTTGATATTCATCTCGATCTGTTGATTCTTTGGAGCCATTGTGGACAGTCAGCAGCTTACAAGTGCCCACTCACATACCAGACATGAATGGCTGCTGGTGGGTTGGCTAAAGAGAGAAATCATGTTGCAGGCAATGGCATTAGTAAAACTGGGATAACACTGAAACCGGACTGGCTGAGGACTTCTGGGGATCTGTAGCCGGGCAGGTAGGTAAGTTCTCAGGTAACCCCAAAGCCACTTGCTCCAGTAGTGAGTTGAATGCAGATGTCTAAATCTTCTGCTGCCAACTATTACTGCTGCCTTACCCAGGAAAGGAGGAAGCAAGATCTGGAGCATACTTGAGTGCTCCTCCCATTTTGAAATTCCCATAGTCGTCCCACATATGTAGTGAAGATCTCACTACAATTTAGCAAATTATACAATAATAAGTTAATAGGGACTGTCAACCACCCATATGCCTGCATAAATATTTCAACACTGTGTGTAAATTCGGACACAATGCTCACACAAAGTTTCCAAAGACACTTTTGAACTCTAAGACGTAAATATAATGGCGATGTACCACAATAACTAAGGTTCAAAAGTTTGGTCATGCCTAAAAAATAAAGGCAATTTGCATTTGTTTGTAGATTCTATTTTTAGATTATGTCTTCAATAATTGGTGTACCTACCCCTCTACATGGCAATTTCGTGACCTGAATATGGTTTGGTCCACTTAATTCCCTTTCAAGATCCCCAGTTAGAGCTACTGCCTTTTTTAGAGTTCCCACCTTCCTTTGCTGCTCATACTCCAACTATTACATAGAGACACTGCTCACCCCTTGCTCTACCCCAGTACAGTTTCCTGTGTCAAATATGTAAGAAAAAACACTTCCCAGTAGGGCAATGCTCTAGTTATCACCTGATTGCAGAATGCACACATGGGTTTTGGCTTTCCCCAGTTCCTAAATAAAAATGCCTTCTACTCTTCCTCCAGTAACACAGTCCCTTCCATGTGCCATTGCCTCCTATATGCCATTTGCCATTGCTGCTAATGAGGACAACTCTGCCGATTTAGGTTAACACTGCCTGCAGGGCAGTCAATTGGGACATGTATTTCTTTCTGCCCTTTTTAATATACAATAAATGGTGTCCTCCTCAAGGCATGTCACACATGGCTATAGGCAAAAATAGGTCATAAAAAACACTATAAGTAAACAAAGTTCAGATAGATCATAGTAAAGCATGTGAAATCTCTGCTTCCAGTTTACGTACAGTAGGTGACACATTAGCCAGACACCTGAGTTTTGCAGAGAATGTTTTTTTTCTGTAAAATATGCTGTTTCTATGCACAATAACTGATCAAGCAGATCTATCCTGGACTTATCGCTTCTCTGCTCAGAACTATATTATTAATAGAGATTCTCTTTTAAAATGCAGAGCTTCCCGTCTCGGCAATCAGAGCTTCCTTTTAGGAATTCTCTGAACTCATACATAGCCGTAGTTTATTATTTGTTAAGTCAGCTGTTAAAGGAATTACCTTTGTAGAAGAATGGATTTATGGGGACAAGCCGATACATACCATATGCAGTATCTCCAGAGCAGATGTAATTAATTTTAGACCCCTGAGACCGATCATATGATTTTTTAATGGCTGACTATATTGAACGGCCAATACAGGTATAGTATTGTGAAGATGCACCAGAAAATCCTCCTCTGTTGTTATTACCTTAAATATACATTTTCCATCATTATAAATTTGAAATCACTATTTTGCCCTCTCTTTAGAATTGTGGGTCATTTTATGGGAACTATGTGCAGATTATACCTATAGACAGGGGCAGGCAGACTGGTCATAGGGGCAATGGTTGGTGCTTTTAACCCACCTTAAATCCCCGCCCCCTTAGTCTCCCTCTCAGCCCCCTATACTTAGCCCCACTGTACCTACCAGTTAAGCAAACCCAGTCCCCAATGCTATAGCCTCGGCATCATGGCTTGGGGGGGGGGGCTTAGCAGGGATGTTTTGGGATGGCCAGGGGCTGGTAAAATCCAGGGCGGATTTTTGGCTCCAGTCCGCCACTGCCTATAGAAGCCAATTATGCTGCTCAATTACAGGTTTGCATTAAAGTGGGCTTTAAGTGAGGCTTTCTTCCCACAGCCTCCCTGTAGCCCAGTTGTTCAGCAGCTGAAGTTTATGGAGAGCTGGTGGTGTGCACCTCCATTAATGTATCCTAAGCAGCCAACTGTTTCTTGCGGGAGATTTGGCAGACTGCATGAGGCACTGCTCATATCTTGTGCACAGGGAGACTGTAATGGTGGCAGTGATACCAGTACATTAGTCACAGACTTCACTTTTGTTGTTAGATCAACTTTTGAGAGCCTTCATTGTAGTTTTTTTAAAAATCTGCTTTGCTGCAGCCCAAATAAATAATGTCCACCAGTATGCTTGACCAGGGACAAACTGAAGACAAAAATCATGAAGGATTTTACTAGCCCATGGCCAGCTAATGACATCCCTAAAAAGCCCTGCCCTCAATGTGCTTCCCTGTCAGCTATAGCCCCACAGATAAGACTAGCATGGGGAGGACGAACTTAAAAAATGAAGATTTTCTTTACCTCTGATGGTCAGAGGTAAAGGCATGCTGTACACGCCATTTTTCACTTTTACAAATAGCTTTTTCATTCTTAAATGATTTGAAGAGTATAATCGAAATGGAAGAAGGGGCCTCAGCACCATCAGGCTACACAGCCTTTTCACCAACTTTACGCTAGCATTCCTCACTCTTCCAGTTATGTGGATACTTTCACAGTGTAATATTGCACATTGTAGTTTGGTGTATTTTTTGTGTGGCTGTTGCCAGATAGGATTAATATTTAATAATGATTTACAGGGCATTAGTTTAACTTTATGTGTAATAATGATTAGACGTGTGGATGTGTGTGTATATATATCCAGTTGTATTATATATTGTTTTGATATGTATGCCCATATCCTGTATGTGGGTATTGCATATATGCCTTACTTGGTGTGTTTTCGTATATGGTCTTATTCTGTAATTCCTCAAGTATGGAGTTATACCATCAAATTCCTTTGTATTGTACATCATTCCATTCCATTGTCCCCTTTTATGTTAATGATCAGCCAGGCAGCCCCTCCCCACTTAAGTGATATGAATGTTTATGGATACAGAGAGTACTGGTACAGAGAGGTGACATTTCCTTGTAGCCAGAGATGTTGACTTTATCCAAACCAAGAAGGGTGGGGCTGGGGGCTCCCTGGATTATTCACCAAAGCTACTGTAAGTATAATAATCTTTTCTATTTTGTATATATCGACCAAGTGTGCAAGTCCTATTATATAGTATACCCAGTGCCTGTTTTTTTTTTTTTTATTGGGTTTACAGGCCCCTTACACTAAAGGCATTCCTGTGTAACAGAAAGAATGTATCTCCACATTACATAAAGAACACATTTGGATAGTACGCCTATATTCAAACAAGGTATAGAAAAAGCAATTCTGTGAGTACTCACCTGTAGAATTGTTTTTGTTCTTGCATGGCACGGCCTGCTTCGGTATTCATAACAGTTGGGTTATTCCGCCACAAGGTGGCGCAGTGGTACTGCAGAAGAGCTGTGGCATCTCCCCCGACCCCCTATAAAAACGGGATTAACCATAGAGTTCTCAGCGTAGACAAGCAGTGAGACAAGAAGCCGGGAGAGAATAAAGGTAACAAATGTAAAAAAAGGTAAAAGGCCCCAATTAACTTGGAACAATCACCATAAAGAGGCAACCAAGAATAACGATAACAAGGGTGGGTCGAAGCAGGCCGTGCCATGCGAGAACAAAAACAATTCTACAGGTACTCACAGAATTGCTTTTTTCTTTATTGCATGGTATGGCCTGTTTCAGTATTCAGAACAGTTGGGACATCCAAAAGCAGTGTCCAAAAGTAGGGTGGGATCCCCAATGAGCAACAGCTGGCAGTTCAAGTCACTACCGCCTGAAGCACCTTACGACCAAAAGCAGCATCCGCTGAGGCCTTAACATCAACCTTGTAAAACTTGTAAAAGGTATGAACAGAAGACCAAGTAGCGGCCTTGCAAACTTGTTCAACAGAAGCTTGGTGCTGAAAAGCCCAAGAAGCACCAATAGCACGAGTGGAATGAGCAGTAATTCTAAAGGGAGGTTCTTTCCCCTTAGCGGAATAGGCTTGAAACACCGCCTGACGCATCCACTTGCCGATAGTGGATTTAGCCGGAGGCAAACCTTTCCTAGGTCCAGAAGTGAGAACAAAAAGAGCATCAGATTTCCTGAAAGGCTCAGTAGCGACCAAATAAAACTTCAGAGCCCTGACCACATCCAGAATTGGGAATGCAGCGTCCGCTCCTTGGAATTGGCAGGATTAGGACACAATGAAGGCAACACAATGTCCTGATTGAGATGAAAGGCAGACACCACCTTTGGCAAGAAATCCAGCTTAAGCCGAAACACCACCTTATCCTGATGCCAGAAGTGATAGCCACCAAAATGGCTACCTTAAGAGTCAGAATGGGGAAAGCAGCCCCACGGATAGGCTCAAGACTGGTCTCAGTCCCAGACTGGTAGCATAGGCTTAGGAGGTGGACGCACATGGGTAACACCCTGGAAAAAAGTTTTAACCAACCGGTGGTTGGCAAAGGATCTTTGGAAAAAAAATTGCCAGAGCTGAAACATGGCCTTTGAGGGTACTTAGTTGAAGGCCAGAATCCAAACCATGTTGCAAAAACTCCAGAATCCTGGGAATGGAAAAAACCCGACAGGGAAGAGACTTGGACTCACACCAGGCAATGTAAGCATGCCAGACCCTGTAATAGATAAAGGACGAGGACTTCTTCCTAGCCCGAATCATGGTATCCACAACAGAGGCAGGCAACCCCTAATCTGTCAAGATGTAGGTTTCAGCAGCCAATCCATTAAAGCCAGCGTTTGTAAATTGGGATGGTGTAGCCGTCCCTGAGTGAGAAGATCCGGATTCCTGGGCAAGATGTACTGGTCTACTGCCAACTGCACGACATCTGTGAACCACGCCCTTCTTGGCCAACAGGGGGCCACCAGGATGGCTGAAACCCCCTCCTGGGCAATCTTGCGCATGACCCTGCCCAGTAGAGGGAACATTAGGGAAGCTGAAACTCCATCCAAGGCATTGCCAGTGCATCCATGGCAAAGGCCAGAGGATCCTGTGACATGGAGACAAACCTGGGAAGTTTGTGAGTGTGACGGGACGCACATCCGGCTGACCCCAGCGGTGACACAGGGAGAGAAACACCTGGTAGTTGAGGGACCATTCCCCAAGACGAGACGTCCTCCTGCTCAGGGAGTCCGCCACCTGGTTCTCCACCCCCGGAATGTATACCGCTGAGATGCAGGAGACATTCTGTTCCGCCCAAGACAGTATCAGAGACACTTCTTTGAAGGCTCGCTTGCTCCGAGTCCCTCCCTGATGGTTGATGTAGGCAACCGCTGTCTGGTTGTCTGAGCGAATCTGAACAGCCCGACCCCAAAGGTGTGTGGTCACGTGGGACAGAACCAACCTGATCGCCCTCATTTCAAGGACATTGATGGGAGCATGGGCCTTCTGGGGGCCCCAACGACCCTGAAACTGTAGGGACTTCCAAAAGCCCCCCAGCCCGTCAGACTGGCATCTGTGGTGACAGTCTCCCAGCACGGGGGCAGGAAGGTCCTGCCCACCAGAAGATTCCTTGAGTCCAGCCACCACGAACGGGACTGCCTGGCCAGAGGAGACAGAGCAAATTCCTGATCCAGGGACACAGGGTCCCGATCCAAAACTGACAAGAGGTGCAACTGAAGAGGTCTCATGTGAAACTGAGCGAAGGGGACCGCCTCGAAGCAGGACACCATCAGGCCCACCAACTGCATCCCCAGGCGGATGGAGGGATGAGGACACAAGAGCAGAGCCCGTGCCTGCTTCTGAAGGCCCTCCACCTTCTGCTGAGGAAGGAACACCTTGACCCGAGAGGTATCCAGTGTCATGCCCAGAAAGAACCTCACCAAGGACGGGGACAGTGAAGACTTGGGAAAATTGATCACCCAGCCGAGATCACCACCTGGGTGTCCAGTTCGGCCTGAAGAAAGGACTGAGCCACAACGAGGATGTCATCCAGGTAGGGAAGGATGTAAATGCCCCGGGTTCGCAGCAGAGCCATCACTCCCTTCAGCACCTTGGTGAACACCCGAGGCGCCGAGGTGATACCGAATGGTAAGGCCACAAACTGGTAATGCTGATCCTCCAGCACGAATCTCCGAAATTTCTGATGACCTGGGAAGATAGGCACATGAAGATAAGCATCCTTGATGTCCACGGTGGTCATGAAGTCGCCCGGGCGAAGGGTACCGACAGCAGAGCGTAGCGTCTCCATGCAAAAATGTTTGAATCTGACAAACATGTTGAGGCCCTTCAAGTTCAGAATGGGCCTCAGAGAGCCGTCCTTTTTGGGGACCGTGAAGAGATTGGAATAGTACCCCTGACCCTGTTCTTGATGGGGCACCGAACAAATGACCCCTGACTCCAGCAGGCATTGAACCGCTGAAAGTAACCCTTGAGCTGACAGGGGGTTTAAAGACATCTGGGATCTGATGTTTGATCTTGAGGGAGGCCAGGCTGCAAACTCTATCTTGTAACCGGAGGACACCATCTCCTGAATCCACTGGTCTGAAATGTGGAGCCTCCAGACGTGAGCAAAGAGCCGAAAGCCGTCCCCCCACCCGGATGGGTGAGGGCGCTCCCTCATGCCTGGGGGGGCCTTGGGAGGAGGTTCGGGCTTGGAACTCCAGGAGAGACCGGGACATCCACGGGATCTGCCATGGCCCCAAAACTCTCTGCGGCTACCTGAGAAGAGGGAGCCACGACCTCCTCTGGAAAAACAAAGGGAGGGGAGGGAGTCAGAGGTCCCCCGAAAAGGCCGGGGCTGTCTCCTACACTGAGGCAGCCTGCCATCCTTGGCCAAAACATCAAGACGCTCACCAAAGAGCCGCAGACCCGCAAAGGGGAGCCCAGTGAGAGCCTTTATAGCAGCAGCATCAGCTGCCAACTGACGTAACCAAACAGAGCGGTGCATAGCCACCAAAAGTGCAGAGGCCCTACCGCCCAGCCTCACAGCATCATCCATGGCAGTAAGGATAAATACAACAAAATCCGAGCAAAGCAAGAGGGCCCTATAATCCTCCCTCCTCCTACCAGCCATAGCACATCACAGAGACGCTTGAGCAGTTTCTTAAGGGCAATAGCAGTAAGGTCAGCAGCACAGGTCGGGCACAGTCCAGCCCCCACACAAGTAAAAGCATGGCAGGCCAGTTAATCCATGCGCCGGTCCTTGCTGTCCTTTCGAGTGGTAGTATCAGTAGAAGGCATGACCGAAGTTTTGGACAGGCCTAGCATGGGAGCGTCCACCTCAGGGGAACAGGACCAATGCTTTACTATATCAGCAGGAAAGGGATACCTCTTATCCAATCCCTTGGGCACAGCGGCCATCCTGTTAGGACGTTCCCACTCCCTAAGCACCATAGAAGTGAAATGGCCCTGCTCAGGGAACTTCAGATGCTGTTTACCAGGACGAAAAAGCTCACCCTGCTTTCTCTTAGCCACCTCAGGGGGAGCAATGTCTGTATGGGTAGAAATACATGGAGGGAGAAACAAAAATAAAATACTGATGGGGGTTTGCTACAAACCTCCAGATATATTCGAATCCATAGACAATATGATGCTAAGGCAAATAGATATAGCCGCTAAACTAAATGAGGTAGTGATTATGGGGGACTTTAACTACCCAGATATAGACTGGGACGCTGAAACATGTGTTTCACATAAAAGTAATAGTTTTTTATCTAAAACAAAAGATGGCTACCTTTCCCAACAAGTACAAGCTCCAACAAGGGGGAAAGCCATATTGGACCTAATACTAACCAATGTACCAGACAAAGTAGTAAAGGTACAGGTTGGGGGACACCTTGGAAGCAGTGATCATAATATCATTAATTTCCACTTACTCACTAGGGTGCCTTATCAAGGAGCCACAAAAACGCAGAACTTCAAAAAGGCAAAGTTTGACCAACTTAGAGATGCCCTAAACTGCATTAACTGGGAAAATGTCCTTAAAAATAAACGCATGGACACTAAATGGGATACTTTCAAAGGAATCCTTAATTTTCATTGTGACAGATATATACCTTACAGGAATAAAACTATTAGACACACATGTAAACCGATGTGGCTAAACAAAAAGGTTACGGGGGCAATAAACAACAAAAAAAAGGCATTTAAACATTTAAAGCAGGAAGGGACAGCGGAAGCGTTAAAAAATTATAAAGAAGAAAATCAGCATGGATTTATGAGGAATTGCTCCTGCCAGACAAACCTAATCAGCTTTTATGAGGAGGTAAGTTCAAGATTGGATCAGGGGGAGTCATTGGATATCATATATCTTGACTTTTCTAAAGCATTTGATACTGTGCCACATAAAAGGCTGGTACAAAAGATGAGAATGCTTGGACTAGGGGAAAACGTGTGCAGATGGGTGGGAAATTGGCTTAATGATGGGAAGCAGAGGGTGGTTATCAATGGTACACACTCAGATTGGGTCACTGTTACTAGTGGAGTACCACAAGGGTCAGTTCTGGGACCAATTATCTTCAATATATATATAAATGACATTGGGTAAGGATTAAACAGTAAAGTCTCAATCTTTGCAGATGATACTAAGCTGTGTAAAGTAATTAAAACAAAAGAGGACAGCAGGCAGCTACAAACAGATTTAGATAAATTGGAAGCATGGGCAGTTAAATGGCAAATGAAGTTTAACACAGATAAACGTAAGGTTATGCACATGGGAAGGAGAAATCTGTATCATGATTACACACTAAATAAACAAACACTTGGTAAAACAACAATGGAAAAGGAGCTAGGGGTTTTAGTTGACAATAAGCTCAACTGTAGTAATCAATGCCAGGCAGCTGCTGCCAAGGCAAATAGGATCATGGGGTGCATCAGGAGGGGCATAGGTGCTCATGACCAGAGCATTATTTTACCCCTGTACAAGTCACTGGTCAGACCCCATATGGAGTACTGTGTACAGTTCTGGGCACCTGTGCTTAAGAAGGACATATCAGAACTGGAGCGCGTTCAAAGAAGCGCAACAAAGTTAATAAAAGGAGTGCGGAGACTAGAGTACCCTGAAAGATTGTCAAAGTTAGGTTTATTTAGTTTAGAAAAAAGACGATTGAAGGGTGATCTAATAACTATGTATAAATATATTCGGGGTCAATACAAAGATCTGTCCCACAATCTATTTATACCTCGGAGTGTAACTATAACCCGACGGCATCCACTAAGGCATCCACCAACATAGGAGGGGATTCTTCTCTGTAAGAGCAGTGAGACTACGAACTCGCTGCCAGAGGAGGTAGTTATGAAGGTTACAATAAAAACATTCAAAAGTGGCCTTAATGCCTTCCTGGCATGTAATAAAATTTCCAGCTATGGCTACTAGACCACTGGAAGAAGATCTATAGTGGCCTTGATGCCCTCCTTGCATGTAATAACATTTCCAGCTATGGCCACTAGACCACTGGAAGGAGTTAAACAGGCTGAACTGGATGGACTAAAGTCTTTATTCAGCCTTACATACTATGTAATGTGCAAGATTTCAAAAATTTGTGACAACAGATTGTCAGTGTCCTTAGGGTACCATGATTCCTCCCCGGACGCAGACCCAGGATCACTAATGCAACCTTCCTGCTGGTCCCCAGAGGAGTCAGAGTCCTGGAACAGTTCCCCTTCCTCTAGGGAATAAAGTCCCCCAGTGGCATCAAACTCCTCATACTCCTCTGTGGAGCGCGAGGGAGTGGAAGTCAGGTGCCACTTCTTGCCAGAGGCCTTCCTAGGAATAGGCCCAGCAAGCTGCTTCTCAATGTTGGCCACACGAAGTGCCAGATCAGAATGTGACCCCCTGCTAGCATCCCCCTCGCTGGGAGCTAATTGCAGCAGTGGGGGGGGGGGGGGGTAGGTGATGCCGAAGGGGGAGCAGAGGTGGGAATCGATGGAGGCAAACCAAGCTGGAGCGCAAATACACAAATATACTTTGAGCGTGACATCATTGATGGAACACAGCCGGGATTGCCCCGAAGGACCCCCGAGCACGCTATCCTCAGAAGCCTCCATATGGTGATAAACACAGGCGCAATAGGCCAGCGCTGGGTAAAGGCTAATACAAAAGCCACCCGGGATGCCCTCCCACGGGATGCCCCCAGATCAGCAAAAAGGGGGGGAGAATGAGGGGGAGGAAGGAGTAGAGCCTGGAGAAACCAAAACCCACCGGTATCCCGTCTGAAAGACATAAGTAAAAACGACACATGAGCATCCCGCAGCACATGCTCCACGAGACCAATAAAAAAAACCCCAAGGGGGACTCACAGACCAAGGACACCACAGGGTCACCAAGGCACAGACCGCAGGATGAAGCGACACACCGGAGGAAACAGCGCTGCAGCCCAGAAGGGAGAAATCCAGACGCACAGCTAATCCAAAATGGCGGCAGCAGAGGTACCTTAAGCGGCGGGCCGCGGGGGGACAACGTGATACGCGTCATCCCCCGGCCCCGCCCCCCCCCGAAGAGCGCAAAAATGGCGCCATGACAAAGCAAAAACGCCACAGGTTATAGCGCCCACAACCGCGGAGCACAGTACAAAGCGGCGCAGCGGGCAAAAAATACCGAAAAACACACTGTAAATGCCAAAGAACACCTCAACTAACACCACTCGCCGCTACCACCCGCCCCCCCCCCGAACAAAGTCAGAGAGGGGGAGGGGAGAGAGAGAGAAACGAGAAGGCAGCGGCAAGTATTCAGGCCAGGAGGGGGGGGGGGGGGTTGGGACCCCTGAAGGAAAAGAAGGGGACACAGTCCCCAAAACACTCACCCCCTCAGAAGCCAGGACAGGAACTCCGCATCCCTAGTAGGCTCACCATAAAGCCTATGGCCGGCTACCCTTTGTGGAACAGGGTCTGAGGCTTGGAGCAGTGCTCCAGGAGCACTTGACCCTAGTGCTCTTCTACCCTCACCCGATCTGTCAGCCAAGGCTGGGAGGCAGAGAGGGTCCAGAAACGGGTGGAAATAGACTTGCAGGGCCCCAGGCTTGGTTGCCTAGATAGAGCCATCTTCTATCTTCGCAGTTTCACTGCAGAGGAAACACTGGGGACTCTATGGTTAATCCCATTTTTATAGGTGGCCGGGAGATGCCACAGCTCTTCTGCAGTACACTGCGCCACCTTGTGGCGGAATAACCCAACTGTTATGAATACCGAAGCAGGCCGTGCCATGCAATAAAGAAAAAATGTGTGATAACCCCCCAGGAATTCAAATTAGCAAAACAACATGTAATAGAGGGTGGGGGATGAATGTAATGGGTTGTACCAACTGAAATAGTAAAGTAACAATGGACTCTATTGAAACATCTAAAAACATAAAACACAACTTCCATACGGTGCAAGATAAGCTGTTTTCACCTGTCTGTTCATAGCTGGAATAAAGAAATACGGCACAAATAATTCCAATGTACAATGTATAAGTCTGTTGTGCTTAAAGGGACTTTAAACCCAACAGCAATAATTAGCCAGCAAGCAGCTGACCTAATGCCTGTCTCTTGCCTTTCCGCTATTTCCAGCAGCATAGGTTAGAAGTCGTACCAAGGTTCCAAATGTTGCATTTGTTTCAGTTTAATCTCTCCAGGTCTTAGAGCTACTCTGTCATATGATGCTCTCAGCTTGAACAAGCACTGCAAGCCCCAGTGGTCCCACATCTCTGACCACAGCAGAGCATGCTTAAGAAATCATGTTTGCCTAGAATACAGAAGGTATTTACATACAGTCAGAGATTTCCATGTGCTTTAAATGGCCTATTTTATGCTGTTCCTAAGGGGAATAAGGGGAGGGGGGGTTAACATGTTCCTGGACAGGGACTTTAAACTAAATACTGAAAACCCCATATTGCAATACTTGATCTTTTTTTTCTACCAAACACCAACCTATAGTTCTGGAAACTTTATTCTGCACCGGTCTAGGTCTGCTATTGACTCTAATCTTTGGGTCCCGTGGAGTGCTACTCAATAACTCGATTGCCTGAGATAAGCGTTACACTTCTGCAGCGAGGCATTGCAACACTTTTGTTAAGCACTGTTTTAATCTGACCTTTTCCTTTAGAGCAGATGCTTTTAAATGACAGATATTTATTTGTTATAATCATTATACTCTTGGGAAGGATGTAGGCCAAATAATTTAACAGTACTTGAGCTTTGATGCAATTATTGCTGATCTGGAATCATTTGGAAAGTGCTAAAAGGTCAGGATGAACTACAATAAAAGAGGCCTGTTTCTGTGTGCTCTTTAAACGGGGACAAGCGGTTTAACTTTATTGGATATGTTTGCTTCCATACATTTTTAATAACATTTTTTAAGAAGCACTATCGCGAACATTTGCATTAAAAAAGAAAAATAATTTAATAGCTGCACAATAGCTTCTAACATGTGTATAAATAATGTGGCAATAGAAAATGTATTGTAAAATTGTAAAATGAAAATGGCTCAGTCAATTTGCTGAATGGGGGGGGGGGGGTCTGCTGGACTTTATACAGTGAGGTGATAGAGAGCTGCCACATTTAGGCCACTGGTCTCCTAGCAACAGCTGCAATGAACTTGCTCCAGCTTTCTTCTATGTGCTGTACTCGGCAGTAACAACTGTGTGTGTGTGAGGTGCTGCTTCTGTGATGAGACCACCAGGTGACTCCATAAATATATAAAATCTCTACAAAATAAAATGACTGAAAAAAAAATCTAATTTGAATGACTATGGAGGTATATATATAAAGGTATTAAAGCGGAACAAAACTCCAGTGCTAGCCACTGGCCTTCCCTTGGCACATCCCAATATGGGATGCCCCACTGTGTGAGATGCCGCCTGGGCCACAAAACTCACCTTTTCCCTGGCTCCCATGGCAATGTAAATAGCTGCGGCCACATCCTTAGCATCTCCGGGATGAGGCACACTCCCATAGGTAGCCATTCAGATCGGCTGGGTGCACAGGGATGTTGCCGCTCCAGGTTCTCGTTGCCAAACTCTGGGTGCAAACAGCGTCGATTGTATGAGAGCCTGTGCATGCCCCATAGGACAGGGAAAGGTACATTTTGACAGGTGAACTTGGGGAGGTTCACATAGCGGGGCATTCCCAGTTGGGATGAAAAAAAAGAGACTGGGGATAGTGAAAATCCTAGGTTTTGTTCTGCTTGAAACACGCAAAGCTGTAAAGAAGAAAAAATGGGAAACGGAAAGATACTGCAGACAGCAGCAGAGGTAAAAAGAAAGAAAAACTAGCAAAATAATAAATATGGAGAGCAGCAAAAACAATCTGAAAATTGAAAAATCCAATTGTGGAAAAAAGTAAAAGAAAAAAAAAATTACAGATTTTGACTCGAACCTTAGACTCACTGGACTAGAACCAAGTGCTCTACTACAAAAAGACATAAAATAGATTTAATATAAAGAATTAAAGAAGGGATACAGAAATGGTGAAATTAGTGGTGGATTGGCTTAAACATAAAACCTATCAGGATAGACTTAACAAGGGGATTGTCCATACGAAAACAAAAAGAAGAATTTTGCCCGGCTCCCCCCTTTAAAATTCTCTGTCCATAGCAAATATCACCCTTACAAGCCTAGCAGGAAAAGGAAGTCCATATATGGGCATGAGGTTCTGACACGCAGAAAAGGCAGTTTGAGGATGAAAGCCCCCCCCCCCCCTGCGGCTCCCCTAACACCTTGGTCAGACAGCCAGGGGCCAGCATCCTCCTTCGCTGGGAGGTGTGATAGCATATGGTGCTTCAAAAGATTTCCCCAGGACCTGTGTCTGGGAGGAGGGAGGGTGAAGAGACAGAGATCGAGGGGGATGACCCTCGGCCAATGGGGCGTTTGCTTCTGGGGAGGCTGCGTTGCATGCATGCTAGAGGTGCCCGAATCCTCAATAATCCTCAATAAGCTTGCCATTCACCTCCATGTGGGAGTCCATCATCACTACTCTACATTTGCATTTTAAGGTAACTGTTGTATTTCTGTGTGTAACTCACTGTAACCTGTAACCCACGTCTCAGAACGACATTTGTATTTATTCCACCATAGTCAAATGTTTGTAATCACTGCCTAGTGTGCTTATTGCATTAAAACCTATATTTAACTTGGGCGATCTTTTTTCCTTAGCCAAGAATCTGTGTGTCCGGGGCATTGCTGGGCCTGGTAGTCCTGCTAGGAGGGTGAACGGATGCTGCTTTAGGAGAGTGGGCTGCCCAATTGTGGTTGCTCGATTGTTAGTTGGATCATGTGACCCGCAGTTCCCTAACATACCCCTTTTGTGCTCCTCAGCCTAACATAGTGGAGCCTGTGGGGCCTTGCTTACGCCTCTATTCATTGCAATAGAGAGGTGTGCCTAGCATTTAAGCATGGAGGACTGAAATCTTTGAATATGTGAACGGTTTGAACATGGTTCAACTGGGAAGTGTTTTTAAGAAGAAATGTAAGGCTAGAACAACAGGGCACAACCTGCAGTTAGTTGGAGGGAAGATCAGGAATGATGGCCTTGATTCACTCATGGTAGTAAAAAATTCAATTCATGAGAAAAAACCCCGAGAATTTCACTGTTAGAGAATCACCAGATAGGGAGACAATGAAAGTCAATGGGACTTTTTTAATTCTGAAAAAAGTATTGAACTTTTTACCTGTAGTAAAAAGTGCCATTGGCTTTTATTGTCTTCCTATCTGGTGATTCTCTAACAGTGAAATTCTCAGGGTTTTTTCTCACTAATTGAAATTTTTACTACCATGAGAGTTTTTTTCAACTCTTTGTGAATCGAGGCAAATATTAGAAAATAGTATTTTACTGAAAGAGTATTGGATGCTTGGAATACACTTCCAGCAAAGAAAGTAGAAAAATCAACAGTAAAATACACATAGAGGCAAACTAAATCATCTACAATCTATGTTTTACAGCATGTTTCCCAGTGTTACAGAGAATCTTCTGAGATAATTGGAAGCTGTTTTAGCTTTAAATGAGGGACCAATGCCATATTAAGCTCTATGGATTTAGAATAGGATGTCAAAACAACCCCTGTATTGTAGGTGTAATTTGTAGGTGTTCACATTTTGTCCATATACCATATATCATTTTCTGCAACACTGCAGGAGAATCTATTATTTCAATTCTATCCAAAATTCT
Organism: Gastrophryne carolinensis; assembly: GCA_027917425.1. Taxonomy (NCBI): domain Eukaryota; kingdom Metazoa; phylum Chordata; class Amphibia; order Anura; family Microhylidae; genus Gastrophryne; species Gastrophryne carolinensis. The sequence goes on from CM051236.1 coordinate 442,368,201, forward strand.
ATTATTCTTTCTCTTCCTCAGCCACTGTCGGAGCCTTGGTTTTGCATTCTAGTCATAAAGATTTGGAAAACAGATACTGATTTGGAACACAATTGTCTTCCATTTTCTCTCAAAAATTAAATGCGGGTCGAGATGCAGATATGTTACAGATCAGAAAATGAGTATTGCATGTTGTGTTCTAATATTTATGTACGGCAGAAATTCTCAGAACAAAGGCTGTCCCGTTTCTGAAGCGCATACAGCAAAGAGATGCACGTAAACTCGAGTTCGCTATAGCGAGATGTTATTAATTAAAATGTGGAGAACCTGTCATCCGTATTGGAGAACCTCTGTTGACTTATATTCAGTAAAGAATAAACAATCTTAATCTTTGATCAATTAGATCATACGGGGTTGCGCACATACACACATTGCCGGCTTCCACGGCCAGGGAATAGGCTGGTTTGCCCTTGTGAGAGGGAACTTCGGTGGATTACGAGGAGCTTTCAGGTTAACATCAGGTTAACTTCAGGTTAACATCCTGCTTCCCCCCTGTTGGTTTACTGAAAGTGCTTTAACCCATTGTCTTCTGCTATCAATTTAATTAATTTGGGATTCTTGCACTAAAGTGGTTTTTGGAGAAGTCGCTGAGTGAGTTATTGCGGAGATAAATTGGAGCTATTATGTCCACATTAAGGCAGACCTACAATTACTGGTTTACTCATTGTGTGTTGTTGGAATTGGAAAGAAGATAGAAATTGTCGACATTTAAGAGGACCTAAAGGCATTTTCCTTTTTGAAATCTGGTACATGCACAATTTTGTTTTTGGCGCTTGGGAATCAAAGGAGTTCATGCATGGGGTGGATTAAATGAAAATGAATTACTAACACAATTGTTAAATGGACTTAATGTCCATTATTTATTTCTATGCTTGTTTGTTGATATTACAAGGAAATTGTTTATAAAAAGCTATTTTAAGTGCACGGGTTATTACATTAGATCCTAGGTGATCTAAATGGCCTTTTTTAAAAGAATAAACAATATAATACATTTAGATCATATTTGCATAAAAGTAAATTTTTTTTTTCAGGGGCCAGATAAGTATTACAATAACTTAAACTTGCGGTGAGGGGGTCAAGAAAATTCATTAAAGTGGACCAAAACCCACCCTGGAGTCCATGAGACACCAGGGCAGGAAAAATCGCTCCCCCCTGGGGAGTCTCGCACTAAAGTGGTTTTTGGTGGAGTCGCTGAGTGAGCTATTGCAGAGCTAAATTGGAGCTATTAAAGCTATTTCTAAAAGACATCCAGTTTCGGGATGCCCCGCTTTGTAAAACCCCCTAGGTCACCCAGAAACCTACTTTCCCGGGACAACGGCGCATACACAAACAGCAGCTGCATCCCTGTTATTCCTTTAGCAGGACACATGCCCGCGCCAAGCATTTGTGATTGGCCAGCGCTGGCACACTCCCTGTTAAAGGGTAGCAGGGAATGCGGCCGCAGTGCGAGCGCGCTGGCTGGACGAGAGGTTGCACATGCATTGTAGGACCAGGGAAGGGTGAGTGAGATTGAGTGCTTTCACACGATCGGGGTGCCCCGGGGGAAAGGAACAAATCCCAGGATAGTCCACTTAAAAAAAAAGTTTAGGGCAGTAATGCTGATGTGTGTATATATATATTAATATATTAATATTTATATTTTAATACAATGCTGTCTGTAATGGCTTACTTTTTAGCAACCACTTACAGGAAGAGAAAATGTCAATATAACCTTTAATAGTCACCAATGAAGCTTCACAGATGAGGATGATTCCGCTGCCATCTTTATCACCGCTGCCTAAATTACATCCTGTTTGTTTTTTCTCGGGGTTTCTGTTTTGCTTCTCTTTGATAACTGTTTCTACTGGGCTATTAGTCTGATTATCAGACCTTGAAGAGATGTCTGATCGACTTGTCTTTTGCAGGTTAATTTGTTTTGTCTCTGTGTTTTCACACCTCCATCTCCCGGGAGGATCCCTCTGTTATATTGTCACTCTCGCTTTCCTTCCTGATATTTCTCATCTGCAATCAGAGCCCGGGCTTTTCCTCTGTCAGCCCGGCAGCTTCCAGACAGGATATTTAAAACATGTTCTCCCACTAGGTGTCCCCTAGTGCAAATTAGAGAATAAATAGATGTGGGGCTCTGCTTGTTACAGGCTAGACTGTAGTAAGACAGCTACAGGCTAAACACTGAGATATTCTACGGATCCTTTTTTAAAAACTACATTCATTCTATATGAACTGAAGTGTACAAGGCAAGCTGGTTGTTTCTCCCCACAATAACAACTAGGACTATCCGATATTTCTTTAGAAAGATTTTCACCTTCTGGTCAGGGATTCCTGACCTTTCCATTCTCTGATTATCTCAAATACCTCCTGGGTGCTATGTAGGGGTTGTCAGTCTATTAAAAATCAGGTTTTAAACAAACAAAACAGCCACTTAAAGTGGACCAAAACCCCCCATTTCAGGGGAAATGTCAGATAAGTTTAAGGGGGCTCCTGGGCAAATAAAGGAGGAACACAGAACTAAATAGCAAAAACAGAAAGCACTTTAAAATGAACCAAAACCCAGGATTTTGAATATCCTGGGGTTTGATCAACTTTAAAGATAGACACATTAGAGAAATATATAGAGAAATATAAACATATCTAAAAAAATAGCTGTAAAACAAATAAGAATAAAGAGCACACATAAACAGTTAACACAAATGATTTGTTATTTTAAAAGTTTGAATTAAAGCACTACACTAAACAACCCACCGCGCCAATAACCAGGTCAACACAAATAAATACTAAACCAGTAGTGTGCCATACACTGATCCTATTCCACTGGAGCAATTATACACAGAGAGGGTGGCCCAGACACCTTCAAAAGAGCCAGACACAGTATGCACCACTATCTATCAGGAGAGACTTAAAGAACTTAATTTGTACAGTCTGGAGGAAAGAAGGGAGAGAGGGGACATGATTGAGACCTTTAAATATGTGAAAGGATTGAATAAGGTTCAGGAGGGAAGTGTTTTTAAGAAGAAGCTTAAACCGGACCTTCAGTGTGATTTAATGAAAAGCCCAAAGTCTGAAAAAACAGTTCCCCAGCATGTAAAATTAATATTTTTTACAGTTTTAGTCACTAACTTATTATTTTTTCCCACACTGGCCTGCAACTCTGTCCAGGAATTTAGGATACGTGCGCCGCCATCTTGACTCAGAAGCATCACACTTACTGAGGAGAGAAAAGTGGGATAAGGTACAGGGGGTTGGGTTATAGCTGTTCTTTGCTCAAACAGAGCAGAGCTGGGGTCAGATTACGGTCACCAGTCCAAGAATGCAGAGCAGCACAGTCAGGAGGCACTTCCTGTTTGCAGGCTGCCTGATAAGATGGCGGCTTCCATAAGCCGCCATCTTGGATGTTTAAAGGCTCATAACATGCAGTAGATGCAGGTAGGAAGATTTGTAATGTGGTCAATCTGTATGTACAGGGTGTGGGAAACATATAAGCTAGACTCTTAATCAGAGTGAAGGTCCGCTTTAATGATAGAACAAGGGGGCACAACCTGAAGCTAGTCGGGGGGAAGATCAGGAGCAATGTTAGAAAATATTATTTTACAGAAAGAGTAGTAGATGCTTGGAACAAACTTCCAGCAGAGGTAGTTGAAAAATCAGTCACTGAATTTAAACATGCCTGGGATAAGCACACATCTATCCTAAGATAAAGAGTACATACAGTATACACATAAGGGCAGACTAGATGGACCGTATGGTCTCCTTCTGCCGTCAACCTTCTATGTTTCTATGTTTCTATCTATAAATCAAAAAAACGTATTTAGGATTAATATATACACATACATGGACAATAAAAATTACCATAAAAAACATACACACATACAGGGGCGAACTATGCAGACCCTAATTCATGTTCCAAATATAAGCCATAATATTAATACAAATACTAATCCCAAAGAGGACCAGAGGGGGAGAGGCGAAGAAACAAATGTAAATAAAGTTGTTATATCACCAGTACAGTTGGTCCACCATAAAGCACCCCTGTGGACCAAGAAAATTGCTTTCCCTGATCGGGAATTGAACACGGCTGTGGCGTTGAGAGCAAGGAATCCTAGACATCCTAAAACACTAGACCACCAGGGACACATGTAGATAGTGGTGCATACTCTGTCTTGAATAAAAAGCAGTAAAAAACTTTGCTTTTTGCACAGATGCCTATAGATTTGCTTAGAAGAGAATGCATGTGCAAATAAGATCCATGCTTTCTCCTCTAATCAGATCTATTAGCATATGTAAAAGTCCATAGGCATCTCTGCATGTATATGTGCAGATAGATACATGCTTTTTCATGTAAACAGATTTGTACTCATAGGCATCCCATAGGCACACATCTGCCATTTTCATAAGAATATATATTCGCATGGTGTTGAATTGGCCTTCCATAGGCATCACTGCTTGGGCATGCTTGCACAACTCGAAAGCCCTCTCATACTTCCCAGACTACTTTGCATGCAATGCCTGCAGATATCCGTGTGCAAACATGCGTTCACATGAATGCAAAACTGTTTTTCATATGCATGGGATGGATTAGTCTACACTGCTGAATAGCACCTGCATTCGAATTGAAGCCGCATGCAAATATATATTCGTATCATAAGAATATATATTCAAGTGGGGTTGAATCGGCCCTAAAATATCCATAAATAGTTTTTGAAGCAGCTCAGTCAATCACTCACATTCCTTACGATAGCTGGAGACAGGATATTGCACCACAAGGGTCTTTTCTTTTTATTCTTTACCCAAATAGGGAATAGCAGCGGAAGGAGGGCATTTTTTTCTGGGGTGGGATAGCAGACTTTAGGCCCACTTTAAGTAAAAGTAATATACAGGGGCCTACATACCATAGAGGCAGGGGGAGGTAACTGCTACAGACAAAAAGGGGACCTGGTGCAAGTTGCACCCCCCGTCCCTTGGATGTATATGGACTTTTGGGTCCCTGGGAGCTTTTCTGTAACTTGCCCTTGTGGGGTGGGGGTGAATTAACAGGGTGGAGTGCTGCTGAAAAGAGATGCTCTTCTACTCACCATGTCGCTGCATTCGGCTCATCAGTGTTACATGGGAGCTGATGTCCTTAGAAAGAGCCACTTGGGGAACAGAGAGTGTTTGAAACCTATGTATGCCCCTGGTAATGTATAGCTCCTACACAATACAATACCTATTAGCTATTGTACATTTGATATAGAAGTTACTGAATACTGAGCACTGTTAATCTATTACTGATATATTGACAGTAGCAATATATTTTAAACACTTAGTATTCTGTATTTTCCTGTCCCCTTTAAGTCAGCCATGGTATTACTTTCTCCTTCAATGACTGGTGCCACAGCCATCAGTATAGAAGAGAAGATTGCAATCACTTTCAGCCACTGCAACCAGCCATTCAACCAGTAATCACATTCAGGCAATCAAACTAGATGCAGGCATGCACCCAATCATGGCCCTGATGTGCACGTAATCCTGAAACACCAGCTATAATCTACTACTATATTACTTGAAGAACTTGTGGGCCAATGCAGGAAATGAGCTAAAAATGTTGTCAATTCTGACCCTGCTGTGAACATGCTTCTGAACCCGTTTTCTGAGCCCCTGCAACTGTCATATCCAATAACTTTTTTTCTTTAATATCTATTGTTACCCGGATATTCATTTTGCTTTTAAGCTGTAATTGGGTATACATTATTGTGATTCCGTCATCTGAAGAGGCTGATTAAACCTGTGAGCTCAGGGATATGGAGCGTGGTCTCTGCCTCGGCCAGAAATGATTAGCAAGCCAGAGTCAGGAAGTCTCTGCTCCGTACACCAAACACAACGGTTCATTTACGGCTGCTAAGGTAAACACTTTGGTTCTAGAGAAAACAATAAAAAAGGATGACATAATTTTGGCACACAATAATGGATTGTTTTAAAAATCTCATTTATGGGGAAATAGGACTAAGCAGTCCATATGGTAAGCTATGATATGGAAGATCTGGGCCAGGGATGGTTTTTAAATCCACATAACAATGGCACTGGGCTAGTGTGTGACTTCACTTTGGGTTCAAACAGTTCCCCCTGGGAAACTGCACTTTGCTCCCTCTCCCCCTATTGTGAGCTGTGTAGAAGCTGCAGAAAGGTGACTTCTGAATAGAACCCAAAGTGCCTCATTGCACACAGCAGCTGAGCGTTCAGGCAGGAGTCATCAGTTTGTCCCTGGAGGTCTAGTCTGGCACATGACACAGATAATAACTAGACAGTTTCTCTGGTTAGGTAAAGGTATTCTAAAGACAAGCCGACTGGTATCGCATTGTCCCAGGCTACATGTTGCACAGTCCCAAACTTCAATTTGTTTTCTAAAAGACCCTGTAGTTCCTTGTATTATTATTGTATTATTTGTAAAAGTATTAGAGCATTGAAGATTCATAGATATTCAAGAGAAACAGTGCTTGTGGCAACAGCGAAATATACATCATAGCAAAAAAATAAGTGTATTAATTTGCCTTTAGTTATTGCTGCCAGCTCTCTGCCAGCTGCAGAGAGAGGCAGCCAATCAGAACTTCTGGAGAGGGAGTAGGGGTGTTTCTGTTCTCTGTCCACTAAAGGTTGATTGAAGGACAAGGTCAGTGAGGTGGAAACTGAAAGCTGAATGAGGAAGTGATTTACTCACTAAGTAGACCGACATAGCAGGAAGAAGAGCGCTGGAGGGACTCAATGTAAGTTAACTACTGATATTTATTTTTTAACTTTTGATTTACCAATTACTTTAAGGTTACATGCTGAGGCAACCTGCTCCTGGGAAACAAACCAAGAAATCCTTTTCCCAATTCACCACAACTTAGAAATATAGAATCAGACATACGACCTAAAGTACTGGACCCTTCAGGGAGATGGCCAGGAGTTTTAGCCAAAAGATTTGGAAAGGCTTGCCACAATGTGTGAGGGCCTTTCTGATATGTATTACATACCTGTGAATTTCTCATTCAACATACATAAAGGTGCAGACATTCGCCTGAGGGTTTTGCCTGGGTGTTGCACGTGAAATGCAGTTTTTGTCCAATGAAGTATCCAATGAAACATTTCATACAGGGGCATACATAGGGGCAGTGCAAGCACGTGCCCGCGGGCCCGTGGAACAAGGGGGCTCGTGCCACGCTACCTCTATCACCACTTCCTGGAGTATTTATTAACATTTGCTGAGGCTTTCCAGGGCTCTGGGAAAGTAGGGTCCCCTTCCCCCTTGCCCCCCTGAAACAATCTGACACCCTATTGGCACCCCTAGGATGATGGCCCCCTGTGTGCCCACTCAATCTTGTTGCCCTTTCTAAATTATTCTATGTGGGTTTCTACAGAGCTCTCCAAATGAATTAGAACTGCCCCATCACAACACCACATCAGGTCTTTTTGAACTTACTTTAGTGTTGAGTGGGAAACTATTAAACCCGATGAGGAGGCCCTAACTGCCCCAAAGACACTCTAATATAGAGGATACATTCTTTAAAAGTGTGCAGGGGATGATATTTACAGCCAATATACACAGAGCTAGCCATTTACTGTACTGCCTGAGCATCCACAATAATGGACATAATGGTGTGCAGCCACTATGACATTATTGCTTAAGAATAGCCCTTCAAACCAGGGCCGGCGTCAGCACCCGGCAAGGCTGGTCAGCTGCTGGGGCCCCAGGCCCTCAGGGGGGCCCACTGACAACTGGGACAATGTAGTTAAAGGACTTTTCTGATTTTTGGGCATGGAATTTCCAGACCCCAACACGCAACTCTCTATCCCAAAGGGGCCCACTGAGATCATGCCGCCCAAGGGCCCACATAAACCTGGAGCCGGCCCTGCTCCAAATTCATGAGGTCAGGGGACCCCACCATTGTTGCCGATCTGCCTAATTTATTTGATTTGTGCTCACAAGGCATCATGTACAGGAGGTAAGCACCATTTGCATCTGCTGTTTCAGTAGTTAGTCTGATTGAACCGCTTTTAGTTATAGGCATCTTAAGTGTTAAATAAGACAGAAAAAGGTTTATTGAATGTTTTTGGCCCCATTCAAGGCCTGCACCTGGGCTTGCTCACATTTAGTCATTCCTCTGCTTGTGTATCCAATAAAAATCAGAGAGAGACTCCCAAACCTTTTGGATTACTCCCCTTCTGGTTTGGAAGCCCTCCAGCCAGATAGCCCCAAGTATAGCTCTGGGCACCACAACGTGTGAGCTGGTGTAGGGTTTCTTGGACCCCATTTTTGTTTACAAAAAAGGAACTCAATGTCAGGTTGGGAGCTCCCCCCAGGTCCAGTTTGAGCTGTTCTGCTGCTGACAGGGAGCCACTATTGCTGCCATCTGTCTTGAGAGAGAGCCCTGATATCCCCCTCCTCCTTACTTGGCTTGTGCTGGGCCGCTGGGGCAGGAAGGCATTTGTACCACAGAGGGGGAGCCTCGCTGGATCATTTGACCTGGTTATTTCCAGTATGGGGGATGGGGTGAACTAGAACAGATCTGCAAGATTCTGGTGTAATCTAGCTTTGTACCAGATCCAAAGCCCATCACCACCCATACTGCATACGGTTTCACCTTGTAAAGTACAGAATCTTGCCCTCCTACACATTCTTAAAGTATATATTGTAGTATTTTGACAAACATACAAATTATATTATTTTACTTTTCTCCGGCTCTCTGCAGCTTGCCAGATCTTTCTAGCAGGGTATCATTTAGTGCTGGCACTCTGCGTCGTGCCTTGGGGGGGTCAGAGATATGAGGGCGAGAACTGAGCAAAGGTTTAAGAAGTAAATTTCACGGCAAATGATGTAAAAGGCAAAACACCGCCATCTGGGCAGAGCTAACAAATGTACTCTGCTCGGTTAATAAGAAAGAATTATGTTAAGTAATACCAGCGAGACAGTTTCTGTAAAGCTAATAAATTAACCGCGTCAACGGGAACCAAAAGGAGGAGGGAGGAAATGGAAAGAGTAGAAATAGAGAACGCAGAAGGGGTTGGGAGGAAATTACATTTGACTGTACCAGCATAAACAGGGCAGCTTAAATAATTTCCAGAGCTTTAGATTTAGGGCTATAATAATTTAGGTTCACTTTACAATGTATATAAAAAGGCTACACAACCCAGTCATCGTTTTCACGTGGCCTATTCCCTGCTGGAGAGTGTCTGTATACATTTTACAAATGAAGTTCTGGGGGTTGGGTTAAGCTATATCATTAATTAATTAATCCACATGGTGGCTAGAAACAGACATTTCTATCGGCAAGCTCTGTGCTGAATGTGTGTTTTAAAGTGGAACAAAACCCAGGATTTTGACTATCCTGGGTTTTGGTACTTGCTCCAAGGGCACCCCCATCAGGGGTACCTGGCAGCGTGAAACCCCCCAGATCGCTGAAGCCAACTCATCTCTTACCGATCCTACGGCGCATCCACGGTTGCTCGTCCAATCAGCGCGGTCGGATCCACTGACGTCATGTCGTCTAAGGCCAGCGGCTCCGAACGCGCTGATGGCCACATCCCCCGCTCCGGCCATCCATAAATGCCTGGCGTGGGCACGCCCTGCTAGAGGGATAGCGGGGATGCGGCCGCGGCTCGCACATGGACCGTTGGATGGGGAAACAAGGTGTATGGGACAACCTGGGGGGTTTCACACAGCAAAGCATCCCAATTTTGTTTATCCCAGGGGGAGGGAATCGATCGGCCCGGGAATCTTAGAGATTCCCGGGCCAATCACTTTGGGTTTTGGTCCACTTTAAAGCAGAACAAAACGAGGCAATTTGACATTTCACAGGTTTTGTTCCATTTCCCTGGGGCATGCCAAATTGGGATACTCCACTGTGTGAAACCCCCCAGAATGCCGTTATTCACTGACCTTTTCCTATGGCACATGCGCAGGCTCTCATCCAATGAGAGCCATCTGCCGTGCCGTGCCATCCAGCAAACAGCTCTTATTGACTTCAATGGGGAGCGTGCAGGCGCATCCCTGACAGTGTGCATGCTCCTGTCTCAGATTATCTGAATGGCTGCGACAGAAGCACACATGCAATTTGGCAACATCTGGGGAAATCCAGCGGAAATCCATTTTTAGATTCCAAAGCCAGTCGCTGATGTTTTGTTTTGTTCTGCTTTAAGGTAAGAAAGTCTAAAGACCCTTGGAGTAGAGAGAGACCTGTCAGGAATTCTGAATTAAAAACATCCAAAGTTGCCAAGCATCTCTATAAATTCAAGTGGAAATATAGTAATTAGTAATTTAGGTCCCTTTTAACAAATAAACCCAGGTGCATCACAATTTTTTGTGGCCCTTCAGTTGAAAATCCTTAGTTAGCCGAAAATTAGGCATGGAGTGCTTGATGATGGGGTATAAGAACATTTCTACTATTGAAGAAGCTGTCGTTGCTGCATAAGCATGTTGCTGTTTCCTGTCCCCTATCGGATGGATTTCTGCAAGGAAAGATGTCTCTAATGCAAGGCTCACTAAAGGTGTGAGACGTTAGGTTAGGTTACCTTATGCCCTTATTCATCAAGCGATAGCGCCAGGTAGTGTCTGACGAGCGCCAGGTAGCGGCAGCTAACGGCGACTACCGACTCAAGTACGCCCGGCGGCGGTCACAATGACGCATTTATCAAGCAAAATGAGGCTAGCGCCGGCGAGAGCGACGGCTAGCGCGGCATTCATCATGAAGCCGCCTGGACCGAACAGCGCCGCTGCAAATTCCCTCACAGCGCCAGGTATGAGCTGTCGCTCCCTGGCGATGTCCAATGCATTTCAATGGAGCAATCTATAATAATTCATGATTAATTGGTAATAATTTTTTTTTACATTTTTTTAATGTCAAAAAATCGGAGAACACTTCTGCAATGTTAGGATTTATTTTTAAGTAAAAAAAAAAAATATGTGCAGAATTGATCTAACAGGTCTGAGATTAATGTATTCATATTACAAAATGATTCTAAAAACATGTATAATGTTACATTCAAAAAATATGGTTGTTTAGGGGTTAAAAACTAGTTAATACAGATCGCCGCCAGCGCTCTGGGGTTTAAACAAGGAATGGACAGCGACAGCACATTCGGAGCGTGATTTTTTGATGAATATGAAGCTAGCCGTTCGCTCTGGCCATTCGTTGTCAGGCGCTCACATACAACGCTGGACCTGTGAAACAGCGACCCCCCAGCCCGTATTCAACATTACCGCACACCGACTGAGTCGCTGTCATCAAGCTAATGCCGGCCAAGCACAGCGAATACTGGCTGGCGCTGAAAAAATCACGCTACAGTCGCTCATCTGTCGCTACCTGGCGCTATTGTTCCTGTGACCCTTTCCAGCACACAGTTGCAAGGGTCGATGTAGGACAGGACAAGAAGACTAAGGCCCTTATTCATCAAGCGATAGCGCCAGGTAGTGTCTGACGAGCGCCAGGTAGCGGCAGCTAACGGCGACTACCGACTCAAGTACGCCCGGCGGCGGTCACAATGACGCATTTATCAAGCTAAATGAGGCTAGCGCCGGCGAGAGCGACGGCTAGCGCGGCATTCATCATGAAGCCGGCTGGCCCGAACAGCGCCGCTGCAAATTCCTTCACAGCGACACGTATTACCTGGCGCTACCTGCCGCTCTCCCATACATTTCAATGGCAGACGCTGCAATGATTGTTTTTAGTGGTGTTGGGGTTTTTTTCTTTGGTACAAAATTCAACACATGTTTATATTGATATGTTTTATGAATCTGGCTGGTTATTTATATGTATTAGATTTTTTTTTTATTTTTCACAATGTAATGTTGTGAGTGACATGGGAATTGCATCTCCTCCACCCAAACTCATTGGCATCAAAATCGCTGGTTTTCCACACAAACGGGGCTTGTAAAGCTATTTTGTAGCCTGTCAGGTTGGGCGGTCACGTTCGCTCTTAGAAATTGTCAGCGCCCAAGCTATTCGGCAGCCCTGTCCTTGATGAATCTGTGTTGGTCAGTGTTTGTGCAGTCGCTGTTTTAATTCGCTATGTGGCGGCGCGAGCGTCGCTGTGCCTCGCTGCGCTGCGTTGTGCGGCGCTGTGCTGTTCATACATGTGCCCTTCTGCCATTTGCAAGGAATTCACTTCCCGCGACCCCAGTCGTTGTTAATGAATACACTGTAGTTGTGAGCGTGCCTGGCCACATATTGCAGGATTAACATTCAGTCGTACCAGCTCATAACAACCCGTTATGCATTCTCATGTGTGCCACATTTTCAGGTAGTTGTCTAGTTTGATTGTGTGATGACTTTGTGAAGGAATAAGATCTGTATATTTAAGCACAACGGTGTATGCTTTAGAAGGACCTATGCATTACAGTATGTAGAATCCCCTGCTAAATCAAGCTAATAATTCGTGGCGCCTTTGGCCCTAGCTTGTTTTGCAGCGTCCTTTTAATGTTTTTCCGCCACTTAGCGTGCACATAGCTGATATTAGCTTGTCCCTGTTGCGCGCATGTTTGTTTTTGAATTTTGAAGCACAGTTGCTTGCGTCATATCCGGTTCCGGGATCCTCCTTTGCGTTTCAACGCCACCTTAAGGTAAAACTGTCTAGCGCTTATGCCAATAGCTTGTTTTGCAGCGTCCTTTTAATGTTTTTCCGCCACTTAGCGTGCACATAGCTGATATTAGCTTGTCCCTGTTGCGCGCATGTTTGTTTTTGAATTTTGAAGCACAGTTGCTTGCGTCATATCCGGTTCCGGGATCCTCCTTTGCGTTTCAACGCCACCTTAAGGTAAAACTGTCTAGCGCTTATGCCAATAGCTTGTTTTGCAGCGTCATTTTAATGTTTTTCCGCCACTTAGCTTGCACATAGCTGATATTAGCTTGTCCCTGTTGCGCGCATGTTTGTGTTTGTATTTTGAAGCACAGTTGCTAGCGTCATATCCGGTTCCGGGATCCTCCTTTGCGTTTCAACGCCACCTTAAGGTAAAACTGTCTTGCGCTTATGCCACTAGCTTGTTTTCAAGCGTCATTTTAGTTTTTCCGCCACTTAGCTTGCACATAGCTGAGAATAGCTTGTTGCTGGGGCGCGGAGCGTATTTTTGTTAGGTTTTTTTTTTTTTTGGTCTAATGTCGCTAGCGTCATTTCCGGTTCCTGTTTCCTCCTTAGCGTTTCCAATATGGCTCCAAAACGGAGAGTAATGCGCCTCCCCAGCTCCTCCTCAGATTCCGGACCCACCACCCCTCCCCCACCTCCCCCACCTACCTCACCTTCCCCAAATACCACCCCTCCCACCCATTCCCCTCCTGGGCCAAGGAAACAAAGGCGCACCCGGGTGGATAGCCGTGTAAATGGCCAGGTGGTGAAAGTGAGTATTTTATTTATTTATTTTTAGCTTAAAAATTGATAAACACACAGGGGGGATAGGGGCAGAATTTGTATTGTTTTCAGGCCAAAATTTAACACTCCACGTGGGGCATCCCCATTGTGGATGTCCTGCTGGGATGGCCCCCCCCCCTGGAGGGCCCTAAAAATTACCTCTGCCCCGTCCCATCTGTGCATGCGTGAGTTGCGGATGCCTATTGCGCTTACCTCTAGCAGGGTGTACCCCTGCGCCATACATATTTTCATTTTGTGTGCAGGCGCACTCCCTGTTAGAGTCAAACGCCACATGCGTACTTTGCCCTGCAGACACAGCTGAGCTGGTATGCACCTCCCAACGGCCTTGGATGCGCATACCACACCGGCGTGGAGCGCTGTGTTTGGCTTGCGGAGTGACGTGGGAGTGTCCTCAGCGGTGTATTTGTGGCCTTCCAAGGGGGTTGCAGACAGTGGGCCACCCACAATAGTTGTGGCCCACAAAAGTGCACCCAAACCCAGAATAATGTTAATCCTGGGTGTGGGTCCACTTTGATCTTGTCTCTGTATAACTGTTTATGACATTGTTCTGATGTCATGTATTTATTTTTTATTATTTTTTTTTTTTTTTTTCATAGGACTTCTGCCTGGCCGAATACGACTATGCCCGAGGAGCTAAAAAACGCCTTGCCATGGAGGTGAAGGCCACTGTGTCCCGGCGCTTCAAGACCGACCTGACCATCCGGGCCATCCAACAAAAATGGTCTGATTTCAAGCGCCGGGACCCAGAAGGCGTGTACCGCCTATATGATGCCTACGCATCAGGTAAGTTAAAGCTTATGTTCTTTTTTGCCTTTGTGCAGAATCATCTGCTAAGCTGTGTCCTTTTTTGCTCTTTATATTAATTATTTGCTTTCACCCCCTCCACACAGATAAGCGTCCTCCCCTGGGGAAACGTGGGAAGGGATTCCTCCCCCGAACCAGGCAGGCGGACTCGGGGGAGTCATCGGGGGAGGGTCCCTCCCGCGGGTCCTATTTAGAGGACCCAGGGGAGGAAGGGGATGACGCCCCAGAGGAGTGTGCTGCTGGGGGGCAGGCTGGATCAAGCCTCAGCTCCTCACACTCTGAGTCTGAGGACTCTCACCAGGCAAGGGGCCACTCTCAAGCAGGGAGTGAGAGGGAGGAGGGTGGCCCTTTGCCTGGTGGATCTTCTGAGCAGAGTGTGAGGAGCCGAGGCTCCCCGCCTCCTCCTCAGAGCCCTCCCTGGGCTTCAAGTGGCGCTTCATCCCCTGGTGAGTTTACATGTTTTAATTGTTAGTCTGTGACAGGTTTCATCTGTCCATTTGTGCTTAGCCCTTGCCATTCCTCTGTAATTTGCAGGGCATCATATAGGCGGCACCTCCATGGCATTTTGGCGTCAAATCCTCCTCGGGCATAGTCGTGGTAAGTGTATGTTGTTAGCCATCTCATTTTGGAATTTATGTCATTCCTTAAAGTGGACCAACAAACATTGATGATATTGCTTGGATTCTCGCGCCTTCCCTGCCCAATCACATCCCTCACCCAGGGCCACCCCCCAACAAAACACCACAAACTACTTCCCTCTTTGGGGGTGGCAGAAGCCATTGTCCCCGCCTCCTGTGTGGCACTCGAGATGTGTGTGCGCCTGCGCTCTGTTTCATACTGGCATGCGCGTGCGCACACACTGGAGGAGTGATGTGCGGAAGGCAGGGGCGGTGGCGGAATAAAATTGTGTTGCTCTGCCAAAGTAGACTAAAACACTGAATATTAACAATCCTGGGTCTTGGACCACTTTTAACAGACACGTTTCCTGGTCCATTGTCTCAGCTGGTTTGCTAATGTACATTAACATCACAAACCACACTACAGTGCTAGCCAACTGGCAACCACCCCTATGTTTCTGGCCACACCATGATGTGTGCTAGCAATAGTTAATTTACGTAAAGTAGTTAGGCCAAACACATGTTGCACACTGGTAACATTAGCCATTAAATTGGTAATGAGTCATTTACATTGCAATGTAAAGGTTAGTGCCAGATTTTCATAACGGATACATGTGGCAACCATAAACACTTCACATTAACTAATGGACCAGGAATATAGTAAATATCGTTTAACATGTATGTAAACATGTCTGTTTTTTTTTAGGTAAGACTCAATAACCAGATGGATGTCAAATCTTCGGGTGTCATAGCTCCACTAAATGTTGTTTTGTATTTTGTTTTTTTATGGACAGATGTTGCTACGCAGACGGAGGCAGAATTCCTCCTCCCCACACCAGCTCCAGGGACGGCCAGCAGCATGGGCCACCGCCACAGCTGCGATGGTGAGTACATCCAAATTCATATGGGTAAATACTTGTGAAACCTTTCTCTTCTAGTTACATCTGTAGACATTTTAAATTTACCAATGTGTGAATTTCACACACATCTAGGTTAAATGTGTTTGTACAATAATCCAACATGCCAGTCACCATCCTTGATAGTTGCCTCACATTCTTGTTACGGACACATACGGACTATTTGTGGCGTATAGACAACCAAATGGGCCTGATTAGGTGTTTACCCATAACATTATAGGGCAAACTTGGATCATCCTTAGGCCCTGATGTTTGGCTGGGACTAAAGACATAAATGTCCTTACTTGGCCATAAACATTATTACATTTGCAAGAGTTAACCTGGCCCAACACCAAGGGTGTTTAATGTGCATTAAACATTTAATTTGCCAACAACTAACAACTAACACCCCGCGGAACATACGATAAGTGCATGTACCGCGGGTCAAAACCACCAAGCAAACCCCTAATTATCGGAACTTATCTTCCGCTGGCTCCCGCGCACCACTCCAGACGTGCATTTGTCCGCCCTGGGCCTCGGTGAATGGCCGCCGGGTCCCCATGAGCAGCCAGAGAGTGACATGCGTGAAGAGGCGGCGGAAGAGGATTGTACATTCCTGTTCCCTGCATAGACGTTAGCGTGCGTTTTTTGGGCCAATCACGTTGGAGCATGGAGAGGTGAGTGGCTATGGATTACTGTGTGGATACACACATCAGGGAAAAAACAGATCTGTGAGCAACAACAAAGTGGCCCAAAACCCATGATAAACTATATTGTGGGTGTTGGTCCACTTTAAGAGTAAAGGTATGTTGTCCTAACATGTTTTCAAGCCAATATTAAACCTTTAATTTAAAATGTTAAGGGCACATTGTTCACCAATGTTAATGTGAGTGTTAGCAAGTTAGAAACACTGACATTACATTGCTACATCTGTGTATGTTGAGTTCACAATCAAATTCTAACATATTTTTTTTAATCACATCTCTACAGCTTGTATACGCCAGCATCGCAGACTGTGGCGGGCCTTCCGACAGATGAAAGGGATGCTGCTGGCCATGAAGAGGCGTCGGAGACGTTAGGGTGGGGGGGATGGCTGCCAGTTCTATTGTTTTTGGCTTTGTTGGCCTATGTTGGCCGTGTTGGGCCAATTTTTTTAATTAAACTTTTTGGTACTAATAACTGTGTTGTTCCTTGACCAGCATAGGTTTAGATTCCAAAAAACCATTATGTCTAAAATTAGGCAGCCATTTTGAGCCAGTACATGTTTACACCATAGTAAGCAATGTTAACTAATGTGGCACATAAATGGTGGCATAATATTAGAGATGATGGAGCAAAACATCCATGACTGTGTAGTTCGCTTTCACATGTATGGATAAACACAATTTAGAGATGGTTTTCAAAAATATATTTACATAAATCATAAAAAAAAGTTTACAAATTAATATTCTTGGCTGGGTGGCCGGGGAGGTTGGGAGTCATTGCTAGGGGCGGTGTTGGGGGACAACAGTGCAGTAAAAAATATAGACTGCTGTTGTATGAGCTGTTGTAGCAACAACAAAGTTTGGTCCTGCCGCTGGAGACCTTCTGCCTGGCGCTGTATTGCTTCTTCCTGGCGCTGTACAGATTGCTCTATTACATTTGCCAGCCGACCAAGGTCCTGGTTCTGTAGTTGGTTTTGCCGTAACTGGTCCACCTGGCGCTGCAGGGCCTCATTTTGTTGCTGACACATCAGCACCTGATTTTCCAACGCCGCAATGCGCTCATTAGTTCCATCACGCGGCTGTTGGCGACTGTAGTCCTCCAGCATCCGGACCCCTAGCTCATAGAAAGCAGCACTGGTTGGTGCCACACCTCCTCTTGCTGTGGTTTGAGGCTAAACAAATAGTAAACCACATTTTAGTCAAACAGAACCAATGCAGTTATGCCCCTCCAAAAAATTACCATAAACACTCACTATACAACTTACCCTTGTCTGAGCCTCTGAAGCTTGGCCACATGGGACTTGGGAAGAGGTCCCAGCTTGGGGTTCTGGTTCCGCCTCCTGCCAAAACAACAATGAAAGGAAATGTGACATGTTGCTTCTTCCACTACCCACGAATATGCCAATGTGTTTCGAGGTCGTCTACATCAGCCATGTTACCTGCGTGTCCTCCGGCACAGGTAGGCTCGAGGTATCGCTGCCAGAGAGTCGCAATTCAACATCCGAGATGTCGGGCAAGTTGGCATATGCTAAACAGGAAAATCAGGTTAGTAGGTCTGTGGGCCAAACTCTAATGTAACCTGGTTAGGCTATCGAGGCCATACCTATAAAAAGTTCCCAAATACACACTAGACCAAAGGTCTCTGTTAAACTCAGATTGTTAACATGTATGTTACAGGACTAAGACGCACTAATTTCTGCAAATCACATCAGAAACATTGCTTAAATTAAACATACCCGCAATATCCCAGATGTCTGGAGTGGGGTCCTCACTCGAGCTTGGACCTTGAAAATACATGTGGACACACAAGTTGCCAGAAGCAAGTGGCACAAAAGTAGAGCCAAAATACAGACTAGAGCAAGGCCAAACCACTTACCCTCATCTCTGGCAGCTGGAACTTGAGGGGCCCTTTCTGGACAGCCACTTCCGATATTCGGGTCAACTAAAAAAAAAAAAGAATGTCTCTAAATAATCAGCAAACTACTACGGGGAATGTTTGGCTAAAAAGATGTCCGCAAAAATACATTGCTATCACTCAAATAACTAATAGACTGACCCTGGGGAGGCAACCAGCACTCCCAAGAGGCATCTTCAAGTTTACCAAGCAAACATGTAGCTTAGTAGACTAACCAAATTGAACCAGTGTAACATAAACAGCATAAAGGATACATTATGTATTGCTCTACACACCAACAGGGTCCTGTTGACCGGCAACATCGGAAGTGGGGTCCAAAGATGAACCAGTCACTTGGCCTACCAAGAAAAAAGAGGAATGAGACACATGCACTTGAGTAAAAGTGGATCAAGCAAGGTGAACACATGCACTTACCGACATCCAAAGAGTAGGTGGGATCCGGAGGAGATGCTGGGGCCAAGGGCATGGGAGCTAGGCCAAAATAAAACCAACATTGAGCCATAGCTAATGTGCGTTGCAAAATACAACATGCATTAAGGTGTGTGAGCAGCTCTTTCACTAATATTCACTAATCAAGCCAAGTGTGGCTCCCACATTGATATGCCGATATATGGCTACACATCTCTGGCGTCCTACATATCTACACATGTTAGGGCCTTGTTAGTTAGTTGCTGTGAGTGTTACAGTGGGCGTGCAATTAGGGCGCAGGCACATATTATTAATACTCAACAGGGCAAACCTTGATTGTTTGAGCTGCTCCCACACCCATTTGTTAAAAAAACATCCAGCAACCAAATTATGGGTAAATACCTTCAATGGCAGACTGGGGTAGCCTTGAGGTTGCTGGAAGGGCAGGAGCTTGGGTGTCCTGAGGCACATCCCGGACAGCAGCATGTGCACCTATGCATAAAGCAACAGACAGAAAAGTTACAAATGTTTGAGCTGTAATGTAATACTTCACAGGTCCTACTGTTAGTTGGTCAGAATGTAAAAATGCAAATCACATACATTAACATTAGGTTATTGTAAAAGCCAGAAAATATGTACCTTCAGTCCAACCGGTGGTGTCATCCCCAGGATCCACACCCTGCAGCCGAGCCAGTGGGATTTTGGCCTTCAGCATCTCCTCATACGGCCTGTAGGTACTCTTTGGAGCCTGGATGAACCCACTGTCCACATCAAGATCGTGATTCATCTTTTTCATAAGGGCCCCTCGCAAAGTGTAGAAGCGTTTCCTGCAGGATGGGCCACTACGTGGGTGTTGAGCTGTGCTACTAAGCTCCACACCAATGGCATCCCACAGTTTGCTTCTTTCTTGTTTGCCTATGGACTTGCTTTGGGAGCCAAATATCAGCTCCCATTTAGCAAGTGTAAGGCGCACAAGATGATTATTCTCAGCCAAATTAAATTCAGGCTCCCTCTTGGCACCTGGGCGCTTAGCCTGGGGTGCTGCCCCACCTTCAGGCTGTGCCCTTTTCCGTAAGGGAGGTCTGCGCACAGCACCCACCAAACTCCTACTCGGGCCTGCTGTGGCCGGCAGATGTCCTGAATTTGGCTCCATCCTGTAGCTGCACACACACACAAATACACACCCAACAAGCACGCATGCACACTACAGAATGGCATCGCAATCTCTTAGGCTTGGGCAGGTTTTATGTGCTCTAACAGCCAATCCAAAAGCAGCCCACTTAATTGATTCACACATACAGCCCAGTTCCTTCTAGGCACACCTCCACTGCACTGACAGAAGCATGTGTGTTAGCCAATTAACTCATTACAGACCTCATTAAACAAACAACACACACCCAAATCCAACAATGGACTGATGTATCTCAAACCCTTTTGACATGTGCTTAGCCTAACGGCTATTTAAAAAAACATCAGCTTCCCTTTCATTGGTCCACCCCTGATTTTTGGGCCATGTCCGTTAATGCACGCAAGTTACGGCTCAAGTACGCTAGTAGCGCTACTAGCGTGCGCGTGCGCACTCTGTTTTATGCACACCTGGGTCGGCTAATTGGCGGCCGGAAATAGCAGAGCGACGCAAAAGGCGGCAAAGCGGACCTGTCACTTTAGAAAATGAAGTATAAAAGGAAGGAATGTTCTAGCTTCTGCTATTCTTACACTGTGGCAAAGGCTGTGGTGTGGTGCTGTGCTCGCTTCCCTTAGCTCATTTGAGCCTCTGTCTGGTTTCTGTCCTCACTCTCTGTGGCTTGTTGGGTGATTTCTGACATCAGTGCTGTTTCTTTAGGAGCTTGGTTTTGGTGGCATCTGCAAATATTGTGTAGCATACAGCAAGTGAGGCTTGATTTTGGGGCCTTTTGTGGGCTGTGCAGCAACTCCCCTCTTGGTTGTGCTTAACTTAGAAAGCTGGTTTTCAGCAGGCTGGTGGTTTGGACCACTATAGTTCTGGTTTTGTGGTGAGCTGCATTGTAGCGGGTGTGTGTGGAGTGTGATTGTTTGTGTGTGTGTTGTGTGTTAGTGGTTTTTTTTGTTTATTTTTGTTTTTGTATATATCTTTAGTGTGTGTGATGGATAAGAGGGTGATGTATGGTGTCTGGGTGGATGGATGTATGTGTATGCTGAAAGAGCAGGAGGAAAGGGAGCGGGGTGTTGTGAGGCTTAGGGCACCCCGCTCCTTTGCAATCCGCCTTTCAGTATGGGACTTAAGTGACGAGCAGATCAGGAGCCGCTTCCGTCTGAATCGTGCTGCACTACAGTCCCTATATGATCAGATTAAGACCAAAATCGAGCCATCCACCAAACGCACTCATTCCATTCCAGGCATAGTACGCCTGTGTGCCACTCTTAATATTTTGGCACGAGGGACCTTCCAGGCAACCTCAGCCCTCCTCAGCGGGATAAGCCAGGCTACTATGAGCCGCATACTAATCCAGGTAGTTCTGGCAATTTGTGATTTAATCCCAATTTACATCAAGTTTCCTGAGGATGAGGAAGAGGTTGCCAAAATAAAACATGCTTTCTATCTGATGGGAGGGATCCCGAATGTGCTAGGGTGCGTTGATGGTACACATATCCCTTTCCGCCCTCCCCGTGCACAGGAGCTGTCCTACAGAAACCGGAAGCAGTTCCATTCGCTTAATATCATGGTGGTCTGTGACCCAGACATGAGGCTGCGGGCGGTGAGATCGGGGTTCCCCGGCTCATGCCACGATTCTTACGTCTTGCAGCGGACAGTCCTGTGCCGGAAGTTTGATAACAACGAAATGCCAGCTGGCTGGCTACTGGGTAATAAATTAACCATGTCAATGTATTTTGCTAATATGTGGCCTAGTAAGCCAATTTTAACCAAACTACCACCAAAAAACATGTACTAGTACTAATTGCTGTCTCTCTCCTTGTGTTTTTTCTACAGCGGACAAGGGATATGGGCAGAGAACGTGGGTCATGACTCCGGTCAGGAACCCACGGACCTCTGCCCATGAACGCTACAATGCAGCGCATCGCAAGACCAGAAGCATTGTGGAAAGAACCATCGGCCTGCTGAAAGCACGCTTTCTCTGTTTGGCACGGCCAGGAGGAGAGATGCTCTACAGCCCACAGAAGGTTTCCAAGATCATCCTTGCCTGCTGTGTGCTACACAACATTTGCATTTGTCACTGAATCCAAGCCCCCGAGGAGACAGCACTGGTGCCAGAAATCCCCAACCTGCCCGCAGATAGAAGTGAGGACACCCAGACTGGCGATGAGCTAAGGGAAAGGCTGATCACTTCTTTTTTTGCGGTAAGCTAACTACCCTTCACTCTAATGCAAGTACTGCACTACTGCTTAAATGTATTTGACCTCCCATCAAAAAGAGCAAAAAAACACACTAAGGGGGGTGTAAGATGACCCAAACCACTCTAAGGGGGGGTGTAAGATGACCCAAACCACTCTAAGGGGGGGTGTAAGATGACCAAAACCACTCTAAGGGGGGGTGTAAGATGACCAAAACCACTCTAAGGGGGGTGTAAGATGACCAAAACCACTCTAAGGGGGGTGTAAGATGACCAAAACCACTCTAAGGGGGGTGTAAGATGACCAAAACCACTCTAAGGGGGGTGTAAGATGACCCAAACCACTCTAAGGGGGGGTGTAAGATGACCAAAATCACTCTAAGGGGGGTGTAAGATGACCCAAACCACTCTAAGGGGGGTGTAAGATGACCCAAACCACTCTAAGGGGGGTGTAAGATGACCAAAACCACTCTAAGGGGGGTGTAAGATGACCCAAACCACTCTAAGGGGGGGTGTAAGATGACCAAAATCACTCTAAGGGGGGTGTAAGATGACCCAAACCACTCTAAGGGGGGGTGTAAGATGACCAAAACCACTCTAAGGGGGGTGTAAGATGACCCAAACCACTTTAAGGGGGGTGTAAGATGACCAAAACCACTCTAAGCGGGGTGTAAGATGACCCAAACCACTTTAAGGGGGGTGTAAGATGACCAAAACCACTCAAAGGGGGGGTGTAAGATGACCAAAATCACTCTAAGGGGGGTGTAAGATGACCCAAACCACTCTAAGGGGGGGTGTAAGATGACCAAAACCACTCTAAGGGGGGTGTAAGATGACCCAAACCACTTTAAGGGGGGTGTAAGATGACCAAAACCACTCTAAGCGGGGTGTAAGATGACCCAAACCACTTTAAGGGGGGTGTAAGATGACCAAAACCACTCAAAGGGGGGTGTAAGATGACCCAAACCACTCTAAGGGGGGTGTAAGATGACCAAAACCACTCTAAGGGGGGTGTAAGATGACCAAAACCACTCTAAGGGGGGTGTAAGATGACCAAAACCACTCTAAGGGGGGTGTAAGATGACCCAAACCACTCTAAGGGGGGGTGTAAGATGACCAAAATCACTCTAAGGGGGGTGTAAGATGACCCAAACCACTCTAAGGGGGGTGTAAGATGACCCAAACCACTCTAAGGGGGGTGTAAGATGACCAAAACCACTCTAAGGGGGGTGTAAGATGACCCAAACCACTCTAAGGGGGGGTGTAAGATGACCAAAATCACTCTAAGGGGGGTGTAAGATGACCAAAACCACTCTAAGGGGGGTGTAAGACGCCAATGTTGGTTATCAAGTTATGCATTTTTTTTTTTTCAACGACAAAACAACTTTAAAGATATATACTAACTGCCCTTTTCTTATTTTTTCAGGCACCAAGAGATGCACCCTGATCCCTAATTTCCATTTCAAAAACTTTCCTGCACTTTACTTTGCTTTAGAATTTCTGTTGGACTTTTCATTTTCAATTTCATTTCTGTTTTATTATTATTTTTTTTTTAGTGTAAAAAAAAAAAAAAAAATATATATATACATGTGGCTATGTGTTTAATTCTGTAGTAAGTTTCCTTTTCATTCTAATTCCTATTTTAATTTTCCTTTTCTTTCTCTGTTCTGTTTTTATTTTCCTTTTCTATTTTCCTTTTCTTTCTCAGTTCTGTTTTTATTTTCCTTTTCTTTCTCAGTTCTGTTTTTAATTTCCTTTTCTATTTTCCTTTTCTTTCTCATTTCTGTTTTTATTTTCCTTTTCTATTTTCCTTTTCATTCTAATTCCTATTTTAATTTTCCTTTTCTTTCTCTGTTCTGTTTTTATTTTCCTTTTCTATTTTCCTTTTCTTTCTCAGTTCTGTTTTTATTTTCCTTTTCTTTCTCAGTTCTGTTTTTATTTTCCTTTTCTATTTTCCTTTTCTTTCTCATTTCTGTTTTTAATTTCCTTTTCTTTCTCAGTTCTGTTTTTATTTTCCTTTTCTATTTTCCTTTTCTTTCTCATTTCTGTTTTTATTTTCTTTTTCTATTTGCCTTTCTCATTTCTGTTTTTCTTTTTTCTATTTTCCTTTCTCATTTCTGTTTTTATTTACTTTTTCTATTTTCCTTTCTCATTTCTGTTTTTCTTTTCTTTTTCGATTTTCCTTTTTTCTCTGTTCTGTTTTTCTTTTCATTTTCTTTCTCATTGGTGGTTTAATTGTATTTCCTTTTTATTTAACAAATAAAAAAAAAAAAAAATTGTGGCTATGTGTTTAATTATGTTTTATTTTGCATTTATATTAGAATATCTGGTTGAATTTAATTTCCTTTTCAACACAAAATAAAAACTCTTTAAATTTTTAACAAATGTGGCAATGTGTTTTATTCAGAAGGTACTGGATGGCCAGGACACAGCAAAGCGCAGGCGCTGTGTAGAATAGCGTGGTCACTCTGACTGACAGCGCCTACAAAGCTGAGGGCCAACATCATATTCAGCAATGTAGGCGTTGTTCGCAACAACGCCAGGTAGCGACTGAGGAGGCCTGCTATAGCGAATCGCTACCGCCCGCGGCTGACGCTAGCGGCGCTCTTAGCGCCATACTTCAGTCGCTCATCTGTCGCTACCTGGCGCTATTGATGAATCGGCCTCCCCATAACCACTGGAAGGGCAGAATGTTTGAGTACAGTTAGGCCTCGATTCAGTAACAGTGGATACAAGTTCTCATGGTGGTAATAAATTCACTTTATGATGCCATGACTAGATAAGAGTAGAGATTTGACTTGAGTCCCTGAAAAAGGGATAATTAGCTCATTAAAATGAGTAAAATTCTCACGCTAGTAAAAAATTCACTTTATGACAAAAAAGCATGACAAAAAAGAAAAGAAGCATGTCACTGTTGCTGAAACACTAGCTAACGGCCAATTTTGTACTCCTAAGTAAAATAGTGAACTTTTTAAACTGTAGTAAAAAAAGTGCTATTGACTTTCATTGTCTTCCTAGATGGTGATTCAGCAACAATGATATTTTCATGTTTTTTTCACCTAAATTTAATTGCTTACTACCATGAGAACTTCTTTCAACTCATTTTATTGATCTTATCTCTTTCTCAGGGAGTCAAGTCAAACCTTTACTCTTACCTAGTCATGGCGTCACTCTCACACATCAACATTCTTTACTTTGAGATACCACTGAGGCACAACCATCAGTAGTTTATTTTACTCTTTCTATTTCTCCAGTGAAAGGACTATGGATTGGGAATGCTGACCAGTGAAGTAAAGTTTAGGCTTCCTGAAGCATGCATTTCCCCTGCAGCATTGGGTTCTCATTCTCAAGACTATTTCTCCTCATTGGCCATGAAACATTTGTACTTCTGATGGGACCATTTAAATGCACAACATTTTTCATGGCTGGGCTGCAGTCCATGGCTTGAGGATATACTAGAAAGAGTAATATCCAAATCCAGCTCCTATAACGTATGATTCAGTGCATACCACTACAATTTCATTGCTAAAATGAAATCATTAGAAGCATTTCATGGTTCTGTGAGCCCAAAATGCCGCTCCCCCATACCTCCAGGGCACAGTGCTGTTTCACTGCCATCTATCAAACTCTGCTTCAAGCAACACACCCTGTGGTCACACCGCGGCGGCAGACACAATGGCCTATACACACACTGTTCAGTCCCTATGCACACACATAAACTCATTATACAAACTACACATTTTACAGAACAGTTTTGCTATGCTCAGTGATGTTTTACTAAATGCCGGCATTTCTGGAATATGATCTCTAAGACAACCTGACATAGCTATAAAATAATAGACAGTGTAAACATAATCATAGATTGTAGTAATTTCCTTAGTTAGAGTTCTGTTAACTATGGGGGTTATTTATGAAGGGATAGCGCCAGGTAGTGCCTCGTAGCGGCAGGCAGCGTCTGGTGAACGCTGGGCGCTGTATGCAAAACCACATTTATGAAGGCAATTCTGGTGAGCGACTCTAACAGCGCCATGTAGCGTCCGATGTATTATTACAGATAGCTTCTAGAGCCGCTCATTTGCTTGTGTTTAAACAGCGTGTTTGACAATTATTAAAACATTTTTTTGCTCAAATCATTGTGTGAACTCTCCTGGCTGCAAACAAACATTTTTAGAATTTTTTTTGACTTTTTATGCAGAATTGTCATTGCAGGTCTGGCACTAAAGTGTTAATTTTAAAACAATGTCATTCCATGTGTTTTCGCTTTGTTACTCACACAGCATCTTGTGCTCTATGCTATACCAACGATGTGTGTGTCTTTTTTTGATGTATGGTGTGGAGCGCCAAGAGTCGGTCGCACTGAGCTGGCGCTACCTTTCGCTCCCTGCAGCGCTGTACTGGAGTTAGAGTGCCCAACATACATCACATTCATCAATGCGGGCCAGGTTATTACAGCGATTGAGGCGCTTTGTTACAGCGCCTGATACCCGCTTACAGCATCTACTAGCGGCTGCTATACAAACGCTTATCTGCCAATACCTGGCGTTAGTAATGAATCAGCCTCCACGAGGCCGACAATCTACTCTTCAGATACATTGCTGTGGGATTATGCAAAATGATCATCTTTGTATAATCCTACAGGGACCGTTTACTAAGATTTGGAGCCTTATTTATGAAGCGGCAGTGCTACACAGTGCCACATTTTTGTGCTCAGTGGCATTTAGCATGTGGTTTAACTACAGAAAACAGGCTACACCGATGCAGCCGCCAGCTAGCATCTTATTTAACACTAGCGCCCAAAAAGATGCAGCGCCAGATGCTCTGGGTGAAGCAGCACCAGTTGAAAGTAGGTGCTGTAGGATCCCATAGAGCACAATGGGTAGATCTGTATTGCTGTGTTTTATATTTATAATTAATATTACACACATTTGGTGCAAAAGTTACTTTGTGACTTGTCAGTAATGGAAACGCAGGACCTAGATGTTGCCAAATGCCTTTTTTTCATAGAAAAATCTATTTTCATGGCCTCTTTTTGTAATTTGGACAACAACAACTAAAATGCAACCTAAATGCACTGTAAAGTTTGTCCACTTTGTCCCGAGCAGTGAATTTTTGTAACTGTAATGATGAGTCAAACCAGCACGGGAAAAATACAGCGTCATGCTTTTCAAGGAGGAAAAAATGTATAAATACGTGATGCAGCACCGAAAAGACGGCGGTACAAAGTGGCTCTCACTGATGCTGGAAAAATCGCCAACAGGTGCTGGCACAGGATGGCCAATACCTAGTGCAGCAATCAAAGGTAATTAGGGCTTTATTCATCAAGGGATAGCGACAGGTAGTGCCTTGTAAGCGTCAGGCAGCGGCAGGTAGTGGCGGGTGAACGCCGGCCGCGGCACGCAATACCACATTTATGAAAGCAATTCTGGTGAGCGCCTCTTACAATGTTACTATTACTCTGTAATAGCGTCTCACAGCCTCTAGCGGTCGCTCTTAGCTCTGCTGTACAGACACTCATCTGCTGTTACCTGGCACTAGTAATGAATCAGCCTGCCCGTTAGCATTTGCCGTTTTTTTTGGTGTTCTGCCTTATTGTTTTCCTCTCTTGGAATGTAAAAAAAACATGTGTGTTAGGATTGTGCCCCCAGACCCGTGAGCTACTTATCAGCATGCTGTTTTCAAGTTTCTTATATTCCTGTGGCTTTTTGTTACTAAATTAAGAGTCATTTTCCCTGTCTTAAGTAAAAACAACTGACTTCAAGTCCCAGAATCCTTCCACTGCAACAGGTGAACTTATCAGCCGCTTTGGAAAAATCAAGCAGCAGTAATGACTTCCCCAAGTAAAAACGCTGCCAAAAACTACTGGAACACAAGATAGTGATCCCCTCATATGAAGACGCTGAATTACAGAGGGAGGGGCTTAAATTTATGAGCTCAGTAATGTGAGGCGTCATCTCTGCCTTCAGGTGTTCGTTACTAAGATAAACAAATTGTTCTTAGAGCAACTGTTTTCTTTTATAACACAAAGTTGCAAATAAATAAGAAAGAAAAAAAAAATTAACCGATAAGAACCTTGAAGACATCATTTTGGCACACAGTAATGAAAACTTTTAAAAATGCCATCAAAGGTGGATTTACCCTTTAAGTTCTGCATCCATTTTTCACCTTTTGCATGTTTTTTGTGGCATTATGCAGATTTTAGGACCACTTTAAAAGTTCACCTTACTGTGACATAGACCAGTCCCTGGCCCTAACATGTGCAGCCAGAACACAAAGTGGATGATTTTTTTTTAATGATCTCTGGGATTTCTAAAGGATGAGTATGCCTGTCAAAGATCCCTGGATTAGGCGACACCACTGAAGGTTATTAGAGGCCGATTCATTAATAGCGCCAGGTAGCGCCAGATGAGCGACTGTAGCGTGATTTTTTCAGCGCCAGCCAGTATTCGCTGTGCTTGGCCGGCGTTAGCTTGATGACAGCGACTCAGTCGGTGTGCGGTAATGTTGAATACGGGCTTAGAGGCCGATTCATTAATAGCGCCAGGTAGCGCCAGATGAGCAACTGTAGCGTGATTTTTTCAGCGCCAGCCAGTATTCGCTGTGCTTGGCCGGCGTTAGCTTGATGACAGCGACTCAGTCGGTGTGCGGTAATGTTGAATACGGGCTTAGGGGTCGCTGTTTCACAGGTTCAGCGTTGTATGTGAGCGCCTGACAACGAATGGCCAGAGTGAACGGCTAGCTTCATATTCATTAACAAATCACGCTCCGAATGTGCTGTCGCTGTCCATTCCTTGTTTAAACCCCAGAGCGCTGGCGGCGATGGGTGTTAACTAGTTTTTAACCCCTAAACAACCATATTTTTTGAATGTAACATTATACATGTTTATAGAATCATTTTGTAATATGAATACATTAATATCAGACCTGTTAGATCAATTCTGCACAAATTATTTTTAAAATTTTTTTTGACTTAAAAATAAATCCTAACATTGCAGAAGTGGTCTCCGAATTTTTGATATTAAAAAAAATAAAAATAAAAAATTAATACCAATTAATTATGATTAATTATAGATTGCTCCATTGAAATGCATTGGACATCGCCAGGGAGCGACAGCTCATACCTGGCGCTGTGAGGGAATTTGCAGCGGCGCTGTTCGGTCCAGGCGGCTTCATGATGAATGCCGCGCTAGCCGTCGCTCTCGCCGGCGCTAGCCTCATTTTGCTTGATAAATGCGTCATTGTGACCGCCGCCGGGCGTACTTGAGTCGGTAGTCGCCGTTAGCTGCCGCTACCTGGCGCTCGTCAGACACTACCTGGCGCTAGCCCGTGATAAATAAGGGCCTTAGTATATAGGTCCACTTTAAATGATAAAGCGTCGGTACAGTCATCCCATATAAGGAGCTGCAATTACAATAACTAGCCTCTTGCATTCTGTCTCTTTCTTGGATATACGTGTGTGTGTGTGTGTGTGTGTGTGTGTTCCGCCTTTATCAAACATTTAAGCAGTAAATACATACAAATAATAGCATGGTATAGAAACAGGAAGCAGTAACGTATAAATAGAAGGGGTAAAATAATCAATATTATATAGCAACATCATCTCCCATTGTGCAGCTCAAAGCACTGGTGAGTAAAAACATAAAATATGTGAAAATACTCAATTTTCATAGTGCCTTTGTGAAGTGGTACAGAAGCTTATAGGGCTGAGATATGAACAGAAAGGTTAAATAGTAATAATACAGCACTTAATATTATTATTATTCATAGACCCTATTAATCCCAATTTGTGTGTGTTAAGTCAGAACTATTTACTAGGAGCAGCGCACACGAACAGTCAAAGGGTCAGGTCTGGCTTTATTTCAAAGCCTTAGTTTAGTATTCCTGCCTAGCTAAGAAATGTGTCACAATTAACCCTTTGTTACTACACCTTTAAAGTGGGTGTCCAGTCATCCTGAGCGAGGTAGGCTGTTTTTTGTTGTTGTAACCCTTCTGTCCTGCCTCGGTCTGGACTTCCACTAGAGTTAAGAACTGGTACGAGAAGCTGACCCTTTCGGGCGTGTGTGACTTAAGTACAGAGTGCTCCTATTGACCTCAATGGGTACCCCCTTGCAAGGAAGTTCCTCTTGTACAGAGGCACTCACTAAAAACAATAGGAGCGCTCCATACTGAGGTCAGACCCACCCTGTCTAGGACAAATCTGCTAGGGAGGGTGGATGTCAGCTTTAAGGGAACATTCCAGACAAAGGGTTAAATTAACCTTGACTTTTCTAAAGCATTTGATACTGTGCCACATAAAAGGCTGGTACAAAAGATGAGAATGCTTGGACTGGGGGAAAACGTGTGCAGATGGGTGGGAAATTGGCTTAATGATCGGAAGCAGAGGGTGGTTATCAATGGTACACACTCAGATTGGGTCACTGTTACTAGTGGAGTACCACAAGGGTCAGTTCTGGGACCAATTCTCTTCAATATATATATATAAATGACATTGGGTATGGATTAAACAGTAAAGTCTCAATCTTTGCAGATGATACTAAGCTGTGTAAAGTAATTAAAACAAAGGAGGATAACAGGCAACTACAAACAGATTTAGATAAATTGGAAGCATGGGCAGTTAAATGGCAAATGAAGTTTAACACAGATAAATGTAAGGTTATGCACATGGGAAGGAGAAATCTGTGTCATGATTACACACTAAATAAAGAAACACTTGGTAAAACAACAATGGAAAAGGACCTAGGGGTTTTAGTTGACAATAAGCTCAACTGTAGTAATCAATGCCAGGCAGCTGCTGCCAAGGCAAACAGGATCATGGGGTGTATCAGGAGGGGCATAGGTGCTCATGACCAGAGCATCATTTTACCCCTGTACAAGTCACTGGTCAGACCCCATATGGAATACTGAGTACAGTTCTGGGCACCTGTGCTTAAGAAGGACATATCAGAACTGGAGCGCGTTCAAAGAAGGGCAACAAAGTTAATAAAAGGAGTGCGGGGGCTAGAGATTGTCCAAGTTAGGCTTATTTAGTCTAGAAAAAAGACAATTGAGGGGTGATCTAATAACTATGTATAAATATATTCGGGGTCAATACAAGGATCTGTCCCACAATCTATTTATACCCCGGAGTGTAACCATAACCCGGGGGCATCCACTAAGGTTAGAGGAAAGGTGCTTTCTCCACCGACATAGGAGGGGATTCTTCTCTGTAAGAGCAGTGAGACTATGGAACTCGCTGCCAGAGGAGGTAGTAATGATGGATACATTAAAAATGTTCAAAAGTGGCCTTGATGCCTTCCTGGCATGTAATAACATTTCCGGCTATGGCTACTAGACCACTGGAAGGAGTTAAACAGGCTGAACTGGATGGACTAAAGTCTTTATTCAGCCTTACATACTATGTTACTATGTTACTATGTTACTATGTAACCTGCTTTCTGCTTGCCCCATCCTGGCTGTCACTGGCTGCATCTTTCATTCAACAGCCCTTCCCGATAAACCCTTTTGAACTTGCTCTCTTCTGCTGACTCATCATACCTAGTCCTCTCAGTGAATTTCACTCTTTGGTGAGCTGGGAAGCTTTGAAGAGAAAAAAGTCTGTATTCTTTCTGATTCTTGGGCCTTAAATAGGAAGCTGCTGACCATTGCTACCCTGTGAACTGGTCCCTTGGACCCATTACCAGTTTACAAACAGTTTATAAAAAAAAAGAAATACAGGTCTTTCAGGTCCAGCCAGGGTGGGGCTCCCTCCTGGTCTGACGGGCTGTGATTCTCTTGATTTCAGGCCACTATTGCATTTTCAATGTGAGCAGTAATGTGAGGGAGGGAACACAGGTCCCCCTCCGCCTCCCTTGGCGTCCCGCCAAGCTAATCCAGGACTGCTGCTACATCAACTAGATTTCAGCCTGCTTGACCAGGAGGGAGCACCTCAACCCGGCAGACCAGCAGAGAGAATGCCACCTAGCGAGGGAAATATACAAGAAAAACAACAACCATGAGTTTTTTTTTCATTAAAAATGTATTTTCTATTTTGTTTTTTATTGTGTAACTTGTAGGGGGTCCAAGGGATCCTTATATCAGTTCACAGTGTAGCGGTGACTGGCTTACAACCAGCATCGGTGGGTGACGTGGTGGATAATTTGAACAGAATTTTACCAGTATTCAGTATAGGGCAAACTAGATCTGGGTAGAATCTAGCCCATCACTATGGATCACTTCCTCCAATAGGGAGCACCAACAGGCGTCTCAATGGTAAATGATAGTATCTCTTGAACTCCTAACTAGTTGCACTAGATGTAGTTGTGGCCTAAGTGTGTCTGTGTGTCCGTGTCTTTGTGTCTTCAAGATTCTTATACACAATCCAAGATATTATTTGGGGATATGGCCTAAGTGCGATTAAACTAATAAATTCGGAGGTCATCTGAGGGACATGGACTTAAGTAACTGGTTCTACACTAGGTTCTTTGTTAGCCATTATCAAACATTTAAGCAGTAAATACATACAAATAATGGCATGGTATAGAAACAAGAAGCAGTAAGGTATGAATAGAAGGGGGAAAATAATCAATATTATATAGCATCATTATCTTCCATTGTGCAGCTCAAAGCACTGGTAAGAAAAATATAGAAAAATATAAAATATGTGAAAATATTAGATTTTCATTGTGCTTTTGTGAAGTGGTACAGAAGCTTGAAAGGCTGAGATATAAACAGAAAGGTAAAATAATAATAATACAACACTTATTATTATTAATATTCATGGCGGACCGGATGCCACCCTGTGTGGGAATTTTACAAGAAGAACAAGAGCTGTGAGTTATATTTATTTCATTAAATATGTATTTTCTATGTTTTTTCAGTTTTTTTAATTGTTTTCATTGTGTAACTTGTAGGGGGTCCAAGGGATATCAGTTCACAGCATAGTGATGACTGGCATACCACCAGCATCAGCGGGTGACATGGTGGAACTAGACCAACTAAGCCAGAGCTGGGTAAAATCTTTGCCCATCACTATGGGTCACTTCCTCCAATAGGGAGCACCAACAGGCATCTCAATAGGTAAATGATAGTATCTCTTCAGCTACTAACTAGGTGTAGTTGTGGCCTAAATGAAAATACATACTTGATTATTATGATTGATGTTGATTTATATAGAACCATAGTAACTATTGATATGGTAAGCCGTAGAATACATGGACTATTACAAACAGGAGATTAAAGTGAATGCTTTGAAGATATACATAAAATATGATAGAAAGCCTATCCATGTGAGTTAACAAAGGTTCCCTTCCATTCCCCATCTGTCCGTCAATATCAGTTGATCTGAGCACCCCCAAAAGCAGATTGCGGGAACGCCACTATTTTCCAGTCATAAACATATAGATGGCCTTGAAAATATATCTAACCCATGGGACTGAGCAAAAGAAGTTGATTTCCTACTGAAATACAAAAAAATAAAAAGCTGATGTTTAACTAAATCCAAATCAGTTAATCATATTATTAATAGTAACTGAACAGATGTAGTAGTACATACCGTATTTGCCGGCGTATAAGACGACTTTTTCCTCCCTGTAAAACATGCCTTCCAGTGGGGGGGTCGTCTTATACGCCGGGTGCCGCCGCTCTCATACATACTAACACACATACACACATTCATGCTTACTTTCATGCCACCGCCGCCGCTCTCATACGCTCTCATGCGCGGCGGTGGCGGCGGCGACAGGAACAGCAGGGATGGGCAGACCGGCCCTCCAGTTATCGGTAAGTGTGTGAGCGGTGGGGCGGGGTGTGGGGAGGAGGGAGTGGGGCCACTCGCTGGCTGTACTGAGGGATGCCCCCATGCCTGTACTGAGGGATGCCCCCATGCCTGTACTGAGGGATGCCCCCATGCCTGTACTGAGGGATGCCCCATGCCTGTACTGAGGGATGCCCCCATGCCTGTACTGAGGGATGCCCCATGCCTGTACTGAGGGATGCCCCATGCCTGTACTGAGGGATGCCCCATGCCTGTACTGAGGCATGCCCCCATGACTGTATTGAGGGATGCCCCCATGCCTGTACTAAGGGATGCCCCCATGACTGTATTGAGGGATGCCCCCATGCCTGTACTGAGGGATGCCCCCATGACTGTATTGAGCTGATGCCCCCATGCCTGTACTAAGGGATGCCCCATGACTGTATTGAGGGATGCCCCATGCCTGTACTGAGGGATGCCCCATGCCTGTACTAAGGGATGCCCCCATGACTGTATTGAGGGATGCCCCCATGCCTGTACTGAGGGATGCCCCATGACTGTATTGAGGGATGCCCCCATGCCTGTACTGAGGGATGCCCCCATGCCTGTACTGAGGGATGCCCCATGACTGTATTGAGGGATGCCCCCATGACTGTAAGAAGCCAGAAAGTATGACTGTAAGAAGCCACCCAGGGACTCTGGGGAAGGGAATTAACATGTTGAAATAAAATCTGATGTTCTTTTACGTTTTATTTGGTGTGCAGAAGAGGGAGTAGTCTTATACGGTGAGTATATAACAAACTCTATATTTTGAGTGGAAATGTTGGGGGGTCGTCTTATACGCTCAGTCGTCTTACACACCGGCAAATACGGTAATAATAAGAGATTCTGTCATTTTCAGTGGAAGCAGAAGTGGAGACTTCAGCCACAAAAACAGAATCCGTACTTTAGAATAATCAGATTTTGAAAGTAAAAATTCAAAAAGTAGGTCAGCCATTCGACAGTATGGAGCCAGCTTAACCATACATCAGCCTCTTAATGGATCCGGCAATTTAGGTCACGTTAACTAGCAGTTGTAGAGCTTGAGATCTTTTCATGTTTCAGGTGGATGATGTAAGGTTATCTGAGGACAGGATAAAACAGATCTGAAAAGTTCTCCAACTAAGTCAAAGGACTTTCTTTTAGAGAGGTCAATTTCCGATATTTCAAGTCATACGTGGAAAGAAGTACTGCTGGTAAATTTTAAAGAAAAAATGTCTCTGCCTCTCTGAAGAAAATCCCTTGAGATCCAGTAACCTCACTTTAAGGCGAAACGGTAAGGATTTATGAAAGAGAGTAAGATTTACAACAGCACTCACCCGCCACCGGTATAAATAAATTACAGTGAATGCTACTGTAAATTCTAGAGCGCACTTCTAAATCTTATCGGTGAATGTATTGTAGGTTCATCATCAGCCTCAGCCTGAAGCAGCAAACCATATTCCAGAAAGAAATATTTACTAGTATATGACAGAATGTAAAGAGCAATGGTGGCATCCAACAGTCAATTCATTAATGATGTTTCACTTGTGTACTAAAAAAGGTCTTTTGTAATTGGTCCCTAATAGTAACCTTGTAATAGTATCCTTGATGTCTGTAAAGGTTTTTCATTCATTTAGGTCATGGTACGTCATTTATTTATTTATTTTTTTGAAGAACCTAATTAGAAATCAGAAAACTCAATTCCGCAAATCCCAGTATATCTGCCTCCCTCCCCTGCTGTCTGGCATGACCCCGGTGGGACACCATGTCCCCTGAACAGCTGATGCTGGCATCAGAAGACCAGCACGCCAGACAAGGAGGGAGCCCTAACCCATTGGACCAGGGTATTGGATGGCGGACCGGGGGGCAGGGGAACACAAGATGTAGATGGGTGAGTACTGTTAGATTTATTTATTTATTTTGCAACAAAGTCTTATCTTTTTAAAATACTTGTAAACTGGTCCAAGGGACCCCTATACCAGTTTAAAGGGTAGGGAGGCTGGCATGCCTCTTGCTGGCACTGCTGGGTGTCATGCCTATATCCCACATTTACCCGTTCCCTGTCCTGGGCACTGGGAAAGCAGTGCCCCATCTGTGTTAAAGGACATAGGGGTTAGTAGACATACAGGGCCAGAGGCCTGCTGCTTGGTCTCTGGGTCCTTGGCTACTAGCCCCAATGCCATTGGGAGGGGCACATTTTATTTTTCTTAAAAAAAGGCAAAGACAGCTAAATGTATTGGCCAGATTTTCTATTCCATAGACAGTTATTGTATTCAGCATTCAGAAGTAGCAAATGCAGGATATCGGGGACTATACAGGTACTGTCTGGCTCATAGCCAGAGAAGAAGATGTATTTTGCTATAATCAGACTTATTAAATGTGTTTGCTGACTGGCTTCTGTGAATTACTAAACCCCAGTCCTGTTTGAGCAATGTTCTTAGATACAGCACTAAGTAATTTATGAACAAAACTTCATTTCCTAGAAGCCATAAGCCTGTTTTGCAGTGTGTATTTTTGATAGATAAAGCGGCTTTATAAAAGAATAGACGCCGTATTTCATCCCTCCCAATTATATTTCCATGAGCTGCATAGTGTTGGTACTCTGCTGAATTGCTAAATTGACAGGTTGGGAATTAAGAGATCTCTTGCTTATATGAAGAGCTGTGTTGATATTTTCTCAAATCAGTTTGCTATTAGATAGCAAAATGTATTCACAAGATATAGAGTATTTTTGGTATGCCAGCATTGTTTGCTTTTCTACTGGCAATTATTATGCAATAGGATTACTGCCATTACTAAAAATTAAATGGAACAAAGGTCTTATGCAGCACTGTTTTCTGACACAAAAGTGTCTCAAAAACCATTATAAAAAAACGTCCGGCCCTGGAGTCTAAAAGGCTTGAGAACTGGGGGACAGGAGCACCACCCAGTCTACAGGGAAGCCAGCAATGCGGCCTGTAGACTGGTCACGTCCTCCAGCATTCTTGAATTCAGCCAATCGGCGATTTCAAAAATGCAGTGCGTGCGTGGTGTCAGCAGTGGAAAAACACGTTTATTTTTTTACAAAATATCTCAACTACCCCTTCGTGCCATCAATGAACTCTGTATTAGATACTCACAGCAGAATTTCATTCAACAGGAGACAGAACAGCAGTGCACTCATGCAGTAGCTGCACCTCCAATAAGCAGCTTTGCAGCATTTTCCTGTCTGATTTTGATAAGATTCATGGGGCGGTGTTCTCCCTCTTTATGGAGCATTCCCTTTCTGAATGGCGGGTACGGCCCACCCACAGCTAGATATGAGTGGGGATGCGGTCAGAGGTGCTAACTCCATTTAGATTTCCTTGCCACACTGATGCCAGGAAATCTGAAAAGAACAAGGACTGCCGATTGGCTGAGCGACCCACGTGGGAACCATGATAAGGTGAGTTTTTTGCAGTCCTAGAGTATACACATAGATCTGTACCTGTGGAACACTCCAGCAACCATTTAGATAGGCTGGGGATGGGAGCTCCCCCCAATCCACAGGGGGTCCAGAAAAGTGGCCGGGGTGGGGGGGGGGGGGGGTGATTGTTAAAAAAGGCCTAAAGTCATTTTTTTACTGGAGGATAGCTTGAGAAGTCACTTTGTAAGTTAGCATTACTCATCCTGGACAGAAACTAGAAGTGCTTAGAGTTGGGGTACAAGAAGGAGATATATATATACAACAAGAAATATCTTTACAATATATATATATATATATATATATATATATATATATATATATACATTAAGTATATTGTATAATATCTTTATAGATATACAAATCTGTATAACACGTGTCCATTTGATGACACATAACGCTAAGTGCTGATATGTTATCTCAGGATTGTAGGCCAGAAATAAGTAGGCTGTTCATCCATTGTAGCTATTCAGCACCATGGACAGCAGCCCTCCTGAACTGTTACCCCTAAAGCAAATTCTGAGTTTGGAAATCTTTGAAAATGAAAAATTTAAAAGTATGTACACATCCTCCACCCACACATGCCATTAGTTAGATAATGACTGAAATTTAGTGATCAAGAAGACTATTGTTTGCTAGGTGAGATACCTAAATCGGTTGCCGTGGATACTTGTTTCAGGTGTCAATCTAAGTATAGAAACATGCAAACAAGCTGTAATCATCTGCAGTGTTATCATCATTCTGCAGACTGCTAATTCTGAGCTTGCCAGCAATCATCAATTAGATACTGTTTGTAATAGCCTTGTTCTGTCCAATCCTCTATGATGCTCAGATAATATAAAATAAAGCCACAGTGTCACGATTCCTGTCTTATGCGTTGCTCACCACCCCCCCCCCAAAAAAAAAATAAAATAAAAAAAACTCTAAATTGTTATTTGGGTTTAGGATTTCCATTGTCCGGTAAGTTTTGGCAGCAGGGCTAAATAAGTCATGGCTGTGGCTGCAGCACCCATTTCCTCACAGGGTGGCATCTTTCAGTTGTTTCTATTATCATGGCCATCTTTCTTTTCCAATCTCACCATACCCCCAAATGCCATAGAACTAGAAGCCCCAGTATAGATGTTTTGGGTTTAACAGGGAGACTGGGGGGGGAAAGCTGTGAAATATACATGGTATACTGGTGCTTGTAGTTTTTTTACTGCTAGGGTTGGAGGGAAGGCTTTACTTGGCTAGTTTGGAATAAATGTTGAGGGGTTGGAATGAAATGCAGGTAGAACATTCATAGACTGGAAATATTATGCTCTGTAATATGTATTAGGGACTATTAAACCAGTGATTTACATACTATTTAATGCCTGTATCAACTCCTTAGCCTGATCGAAAAAAGATCCCTGAACCCTGAAAAGGCAAAACAGACCTCCAGTCGAAAAATGACTGAAGAGCCTGGACCACTCACCCCATCCACCCCAATCCCAGGCCATTTGGCACTAGACGAAAGCTTAAATTTACCCTTCAAATTTACCCTTCAAAGTAAAGCTGAAATGCATGCAAACATGACTGAAGGTCGGCCTCACTCCTACAGCCCAAGATTGGGTAGACCAACTCAGAGCTGCTCACCCCCACTTCCCCAGTGCATTCCATTTTGCCCCATCCACACAAATATAGCCCAAAATGAGACAGAAACACTCCATGTTTCTGATCCATGCACTCCGGTCACTCTTGCAGCCCATGTGACCAGTGGCTCCCAATGCGGGCCCACCTGATGGATCACAAGAGGTCACAAGATTGTCCATCCTCAACAATGGAATGCAGAGCCAGTGAATAGTTCTCCCTGGGCCTCCATATACTGTTTGTGTGGAAGGTTATCAGGATTCCTTGAGGCATGGGGGTGAGTGGCACTTCAGTCAATTTAAACTGTAGGTCCACTTTAACTGTAAACTGTTAAAATGACCCCATAGCAATTTTGGTCTGAGTAAAAGCTTAGTAAATAACTTTTAGAAACTAGCAAACTCTAATCCATTCATATTTGTAATTGTTTTTTCACTTTGTTCACGAACAGGATAGTTCTTCAAACATTATTAAATATCAGCTGAAGTAAAAAAGCTTTTAGAATGAAACATCAATGAAAAATCCAGGTGCTCACAACTAAATACTCAAGTCCAAAAAATACAGAAATGTACCTTTCCCCCAGCTGAACCCTAACAGTAACTTCAGCCAGAACCATATCCTTACCAATGATAGCATAGGGATAATTGAACATTTCATACTTTTCACATTTTAAAAATATTGCATAGAACTTTTTAACATTTCCTGAGCTTAAAATCCTAGTTCACCGAAAAGCCGTCCCTGAAATAAAATGATCCACCCTAAAGCCATATACATCAGTAATCAAACAGGGATTTGGGAACTTAAATGCCCTTAAATTATTTACGATCTATGCATTTTATTTTTCAATTAAAGATTAGGAGCGATCTTACACGGTCGCTTTCAATTAAATTCCGCACGATATTATCATATAAAAGCATCCCCAGGGTGCTGTATACTCTACATTGCTTTGAGTTACTATACCATACTTGAAACTGAGACTTGACATTTCCGCAAAGCATTCTGGTAACCAGTTAAAATTGTAATTGCAGCAAGAGTTGCTTCTTTGAATACATAGGTTCATGTAACAGTAAAGCAGTAAAAGCTATTTTCTAAAATACCTGGACCTTTATAAATCAGTCTCCCACAGAAATGGTAAACATTTTCCAGCCTCAGGCATTATAAAAGCGATAATACAAGGTAACGGGGCACTGTGCTACCTATCAGCAGAGACTGGAGGAAAAATGGGCCAGCCATCCATTTGGCTACACTGACAACTGTCCAGATACTGCACCTGAACTGGAATTGGAACAGAAACAGAATCCGTATCTGCATAAGTGTGAACAGGAGCTAAACCGATAGTATACAGAGCTAGGTCCTGCCTTCCAAAAGGGAGGGCTAGTTTAGCTTTTTGGAGCCATAGGTGATGGTCCTCAAATACGCACATTTACACCATCTAGTCCTATCTCGTTGCTTTGGGCCTTTTTTTAATACTAGCTTCTACTTTACACTGTTATATTTGTTATTGAAACACAAGCTTCAAGGTAATGTTATTAATCATATGAGCATAATCTGAGAGCACCTCTACCATTATCTGTTTTGCAAAACACCAATCTAGCATGTTACAGAGCTACGACACAAAATGACCACTGCTGTTGTCTTTCCATTTAGGGAAAGCATGTTGTTTAAATATACTCTGTGCTCCTCTACTCTGGATCACCTTCTAGAGTTGCATATATGCAAGCACCCATACTTGGCTGCCCAGTCAACAAATGCATCCAACCTAGATGCCTAGAGGAATCTACTTTGATTTGCTGTATTCTATTCAAATTCTTAATTATACATCTACTATTTGGACTACAACACCCACCAAGTGGTGCCTTGAATAGGGATATCTGCCTGGATCGGAGGCTCCTGGTTTAGGAAGATCCCATCATCTTCTCCTAACCCTATGCTTCATTTCTGCCCCCCTCACCACTAGCTACCTTTTTTCAATTACTTGGAATAATACATCCTCCATGTGATGCATTGGAATAATAATGACTATTTGGGTAGGAAGTCCCTAGATCAGGGACACCACCTTTCTCTAGACTCAAAGTGCTGGTTCTATAGTTAAACTACTGTAGCTTTTTCCATTCCTTTTCTTGAACTTGGATCTCTTCATGTGGTACCTGGGATTTGCCAAAAGATCTTCCTGGATCAGTCTCTTTGCTTCTTTGGATTAGCTGTGGGGGACCTTGCTCAAGTCTGACTCAGATTTTGTCTGACTCTGATTAACCCTTGCTAGCTACTGGCCAACTATCATTGGCTTGGTTTTTTTGGATTAGTCTTTTTTCTGTTGGTAAATAGGATCCTTGACTGTCGACCTTGGCTATGGTCGACTATGATTCTGCTGCTGGACCAGGGAAACATTGCCTGCCTGCCCTGACCCTTGCAACCTCTCAATCAGCAAACCTATCCTCCTATCTGGAGGAGGCCTGGGCAGCAGGTTCCAGGGCTATCCTTGCTAAGCAGTGGATCCTTGGGGCCCCCCCGCAGCTGGAGTTCCACCAAATTGCTGATACTGAAATGCTCTATTCCACTAAAATTGGTCTAGTTAATGTTAAATCCTACCCACTGTGCCTAGCCTCCATGCCACAACCAATTCCATGTATTTATATAATGTATTTTCCCTGCAAAATATACCTGATTTGTACTTACACAACTGAGAGTTATTCCAGGCTAGGGACATCAAACCACTAGACACAGATCATTTCTATAGATGCTATAACTAAAGGAAGTGCTGCAGTAACTTACCTCGGCCCCATGATCCTCTTCCTGGTCAGCGGCAGCAGCGGTGTTTGAAATCGACCCCAGTCAGGGCTAGAGAAAGATGGCCACCATAAGTGAGGACACTCCTAGTGCCAGCTGGCTATGCTCAGCAGCCCATCAACCAGCTTTTCCATGTTCGGCTGGGGGCCAGGCTCAAACACAGACTTCTGGCTAAAAAATCTGTGTTTGGGTTTGGTAACTCAAACTCAGAAAGTTCTTTAGGAACCTGAACTTTGTGGTTCGGGTTCGCTAATTACTATTTATAACCAATTCAATGTGTTTTTAATATCAGTTAACCACATTTAGGAGGTATAACATCACTCCCACTAAGGAAGCAAAATGTTAGCTTTGGCTCTGGCAACATTTTTTGGATCACCACAGTCTTATGTGCAAATGGCACCTTCTCCTACCTGTGTCATATGCTCTTCTGTCATATCTAGCAACCTGACATTATGCCACACTAGGAGGCCAAATCACACCTATGCGTTAAAGTACAACAGCAATAGAATATGCTTTTTTGTATTTTGTTTGCATTTTGTTTTGTTAGATTTTAATTCCATTTTACTTGTGTTTTCATTGCTTTTTTGTCTAGCATTATTGACGATTGTCCCACCTCTTCCTGGGCACCCTCAGTGCACAGTGTTCTTCCAGGGGAGCCCATTGTTGCCCCCCTGGAATAGCATTGGCTCTATGCCAAAGTATATGCACTGGTATTCCCATGGCTCAGGAGCTGCAGTACCAGCCCCTGGTACTACTTGCTGCCTAGGCTTGTAGTACTAAGTTCGGAGCCCCACAACATATTTTATATTATAACAATTAAAAACACAAACGCAGTTAAAATGTAGTACAACACAAACGTTGGATATTAATAAATTGACCCCTAATGAATAAGAACAATCAACTGCTATGTCTGATTATAATATCAAACAGGGATCAGATTGATAGTAATAGGTTGCAGCATTTTGGGCACCATTATTATTTGCACATCTAAACTAAAAAGGCTTAACCATGGTGAATCATTGCACAATGAAAGGACTTCTTTCCAGGCTTCGCTTGAAATATTGGTTTTGACAACATAATGGTGTTTTCCACTGGGATGGGTTGACAAATACACTTTAAGAGCAGCGTATTACAGAAATGAAGAAACCTGTAAGCAGTCGCCTCTTGCCACAAGCCCCATTTTCCAGTCTTATCAGGCTGTAGTTAGGTGCTTGTGGTTGGCCAGCAGAACATTTCTGAAGTGACACCTGTTGGATGCTGCTCGTTGTACCTGCTAATGAAAAACTAAGGGAAGGGGGGGAAAATGATCCGAGGAATTAAGGAGCTGACAGGAACACTTTAAAGTGACCTAGCCATGGCCTTCGTTGTTTACAGCCTCCCGTTCTCTATTCCTTTTCCGTAATTGCCTGCCAATTTAATATGTTTTAGGTGAGCAAAACATCTTAATCTTTAAAGATGGAACGATCCTCTCTGCCTTAAGCTGTGCGAGAGAGCGGCTGCCAAGTCCGGCCATTTAATCATGTCACAAACAAATCTGCGAGAATTAAAAGACCGTTTTAGATGAGAAATTGAAATTAAAGCATTATAATAAGCTCAATTTATCCACCATGCTGAAGCTGTGGCCGGACATAAAGATGCCATCTTAGGAAATCAAAGTAAATGTGTTGATTTATAGAACACATCCAGAATGAAATAGAATTTTATGTAGATAAAGCATTTAACTCCTTCCTGCTAAAGCGATTAACAGTGTTTATGCAAGATAATGACTTTGTAGATTTTACAGCATGGCTACTATAATGGGAAAATGTGTTCATTCTTATCCTGCCAACTCTGTTGTGATATTGGCCAATGGTTTCTGTTATTCTGCTCTGCTCTGTTTTGTTTATCTCAGCATAGTCAGCGCTTGGCCACTTTTCCTATGGGGCATACCAAATTGTGAGTAAAGTCCCATGGTTTCTTCATATACTCACCTCAGTCCTCAAACCCATAGGTGCAGCTAAGCTTGGCTTTATTATTTAAGATGAGCGCA
The DNA here is from genome assembly GCA_027917425.1 of Gastrophryne carolinensis. NCBI lineage: Eukaryota > Metazoa > Chordata > Amphibia > Anura > Microhylidae > Gastrophryne > Gastrophryne carolinensis. The sequence goes on from CM051236.1 coordinate 442,411,896, forward strand.
GCAATGGTGCAAAGCAAGGATTCTGCCAAAGCACTGCACACGAGCTGTGGAATAGAAGGGTATATGGAAACTAGGGGCATTCCAAATCGGGATACCAACAGGAAAGGTAATGTCTACCAGTTCAGTCTGCATTCCAGGACAGGGCCACCTACCAGTCTCCAGTGTGTTTGGGGTTAGGCATATCTCTGGCAGCCTATCAATATAGAGAAGGGGGAGCCTGCATGGGTAGACTCTGGACTGGGTGCCAGTAGAGCAGATGGTGGTAGAATACGCTAATCAGGTAACTAACTTTGTTTTTCTTAAAAACTCAAGCTAAGGAACTTCTTTTAGTTAACAAGAGTTTGAAGATTACTAGATAAATGGTGGTGCTTTTCTTGTATCTAACAGAATAATCATTCTGTAATTAAAGTAAAAAAAAGACTTAATGTCTGCTTAGTCCCCTATCTTGGGCATCCCAAGGGCTATCATGCACCATGGTTTACACATGGAGTCTGAGCTCCTGTGCCACATTCATGAAGTAACCATATTGCAGCCAAGGGTCTTCTAGGAACCTACACTTAAGATGTAAAGGGACAGTCCCAGACAATGGCCTAACACTTGTCTCATGTGTCTGTCAACCATTTTCTAAGGTTTGCCCCTGCTTTCCTTTCCACTTTTCCATGATTATGATTCAAATTTGGTCGCAAGGCTGCCCCTGTCCTTCAGCGGTTCCAGCATGCACATCCACTTTGGCTTGTTAGGCTTGCTGACTGAGACTGCTGAGGAACTGGTGGGGCATGCGAACACAATGATGTGTAGGTCTGTAGAAATGAAAATCAAAGGAGAGGAGGTTTCGAGACATGTTTGGTTCCTACATCATGCTGCAGGAAATGAAGGAGGGACCATGAAGAAGGCATCAGGTTGAGCTCATTGCTACCTTATTATTGGACTGTCCCTTTGAAGAGGAATTAAAGTCTAGTCATCACTTCTTCATTAACTCATCTGGCAGAAAATAGCTGCCAGTCATGTGACTGATGGCAACCATTCAGTTTGCTGACAAACTATTGATGCTTGATTTTTTCCTGCTTATCTGTCACACAAGGTTTAACTCTATGGCCTCGATTCAATAAAGGTAGAAAAAAATTCTCATGGTAGTAAAAGATTCAATTCATGAGAAAAAAGCCTGAGAATGTCACTGTTGTTGAATCATCAGATAGAAATAAAATGAAAGTCAATGGCACTTTTTTACTCCTAAGAAAAGTAGAGAACTGTTTACATCTTTCTACACTGTAGTAAAAGCTGCCATTGACTTTCATTGTCTTTTTATCTAGTGATTCAGTAACAGTGAAATTCTCAGGCTTTTTTCTCATGAATTGAATTTTTTACTACCATGAGAATTTTTTACTACCATGAGAATTTATTTCTACCTTTATTGAATCAAGGCCTATATGTATTGGAAGCAGTCAATTTTTATAAACTCTCATCTGCTCCTGCTCCTAGACCAATCTCTTTACAAATGGTGGGCTGGTCAGTCTTTATTTGACTAATTATATTGTGATGCGGCCAACTTATTACTATATGTGACACTGTTTTTGAGAATGCAGTCTGCTTTTTAGTTTCAAAAATGTTATTGAGACATATTTATAAGCGTACATGTTTTACAGTAGCAATACCAAGTTACATATTTGATTAACACATTGGGGTCGATTCAGAGGCAGGTGAAAATTTTAGGAGAGAAAAATGACTTCACTTTTATTGTCTACCTTGAGGCTGATTCAAGGCTATGTGAAAATTTACACCCGGTAAACAATGAAAGTCAATGGCAACTTTGTTTCCTAAAAGTTCTCTCTTAAGTAGAGATGGGCGAACCCGAACCGCAAAGTTCAGGTTTGTACCAAAATGTGCGAGTTTGGGTTCCAGAAGTCTGTTGATGGGCTGCAAACTCTACACCCCTAATACTTACAGTAGTTGCATATCTATGTAGTGCTTAATAATACATTCTTCTAAATGATAACTAATTTACTAATTAGTTTAGCAGCTATATTATGGTTTTTGATTTCATACACCTTTTTAGACATCCCCCCTCCTCAGGAGTGCAGTTTGCTTTTTAATCCTTATGTTTGTTTCAAATCTGTTGCGTTTTCAGCTTTGCTTTGCTTTGATACTTTGTGTGAATATACTGTATTCTACAGCCTATTACTGGGTAATACAAACAAAGTATATTTAAGATGCATTTTTAATTGTATTGACTTAGTAAGATAGAGATAATGATAAACCGAGCATGGCAATTTAAAATATCTGTAAAGATTGCCGAAGTGCTGGGTGGCATAATTAGCAGCTTAATTAAAGACATGAAAAATATTCAATGATATTGTCTTTCTCTGATGAGCCAATATTTAGAGACAAATGTTTAGAGAAGTACCTGAAGGTGTTCTATGAAGAAGAGAAAGTTCAGAACTGGGTTAATGAATAGGAATTAAGCAAACTGTTCCTAATGTTTTGAAAGCATAAAATCATTATTAATTGTGATTTTTAATCAGACATTTATTGCTGCCTTTTAAGGCTGCTGCATCCCCCCATCACTGGGCATCAATCACTGGCCATTTCTATAGGGACTGCAGATCTACTAATAGAGCGGACCTTTAATTAAAAATGACCTTAGATCCCAATTGCCCCCAGAAAATTCTTATTTGGAATGCCACTACAGTTACAGATCCGCAGGAAGACAAAGATAGATACAGAAATGATGGAGGACAGTATATAGCTGCACACTTCAGTATGTCTCAAATCAACCTGCCACATGTGTGTACAGAAAGCTGTTTCTTACCTCCATTGGATGAAGCTCAGATGGCAAAAGGTGAGTACCTCCCTGACACAGGCCCCACTGTTGTAGTGAAGGGGTAGATTAGGTTAGCTTAGGGTTGCTGTGAACCAGGATTGTCCCCAGCACTGAGCTGCCAGAAATGGCATAGGCCTGTTGGACCAGCAAATACCAGACATTGGGTGATGCATTCCTGTTGTCTTACTTAAAGTGGACCAAAACCCAGGATTTTGACTATCCTGGGTTTTGGTTCTTGCCCCCGGGGCACCCGGACTGGAGGTACTCCGCTGTGTGAGACCCCCCAGGTCACCCGAACAAACTCACCTCTTCCTGGTCGTTCATTCGTCCAATCAGCGCGCTCAGATCTATTCAAGCCTCTTCATCCAGGAGCTCGTATAATGTCCAGAAGCTTGTCTAATGACATTGGATGATGCATTCCTGCTGTCTTACTTAAAGTGGACCAAAACCCAGGATTTTGACCATCCTGGGTTTTGGTCCTTGCCTCAGGGGCACCCAGATTGAAGCTGCTCTGCTGTGTGAAACCCCCCAGGTCACCCGAACAAACTAACCTCTTCTTGGTCGTTCGTTCATCCAATCAGTGTGCTCAGATCTGCTCAAGCCTCTTCATCCAGGAGCTCGTCTCATGTAAGCGGATCCAAGTGTGCTGGCGCCCGCATCCCCTCCTACCCTCTAACAGGGAGCGTGCCCGGTCTGGCCATTCACAAAAGCCTGGTGCGGGCATGCGTCCTGCTAAATGAATAGTGGGGATGCGACCGCTGCTTGCGGATGGGAATAAAGGTGAGTTTTCGGGAGAACTGGGGGTTTCACACAGCAGGGGACCCTGATCGGGGGGGGGGGGGAGCAAGTATGCCTGTCCTGGAGTCTATGAGAGGTGGGTTTTGGTCCTCTTTAACATTGGTCACCTATCCATCAATAATGGCTTCGATCATGAATGCATGGACGTGGGAGTAGGTTCATAAGCTTTAAGGTTCATACCTTAGACACTTGTTAATCATGGCACTTCTTCATACCAAAGCACACCCCATAAAGCCGAATTCCAGTCAAACTATAACCCTCCACCCGGTCAACCTAAACTGGTGCTGAGGCAGAACGGGGGTTATGGGGGGGTTCTCTAGCAACAGTGTGTTTACCTTAGCAATGTACACAACTGGTGTGTTTGGTGTACAGAACAGAGACTTCCTGACTCTGGCTTGCTATCATGTTATTAGCTGAGGAAGAGATTACACTCCACACTCCTTAGCTCACAGATTTACCCACTTCCTGCTGTAATTCACAGTCTTGTGTCCCAGTAGCTAAAGGTTTACTGGCAATGCTCTTACCTGTGGAGATCATAAGCTTGCCTGTTACACTTGTAGTCAGTAGTTTTTACTTAAGGGCAGAAAAACTACTCCCAGTTTAACAACACAGAGCCACAGGAATATAAGAAACTAGAAAAGTAAATCACAGGTCTGGGGGCACAATCCTAACTCAAATGTTTATTTTACATTCCAAAAGAGAAAAACAATACGGCACACCAAAAACCTGACAAAAAGTGAGTTTTCCTTTATTGATTACTAACAAAAAATGAAAAATAGCGCATCAGCAGACACCATGGACCGCAGCTGGGGACTGATGCAAAAACCGATAAGGAAAAGGGTGATCCAGGATTCTATACTTCAATTGAAAGGGCAACTGCTTTGAGTTCAAGTTTACAAGGGATCAGCTGCACCTTCCCTCCCGACATTTGATTTCATTGCAAATATTCAGTAGTGTAAGATGTGTAAGAGCCCAAAAAGATACATAGTAAATACAGTTAAACCAAGGTCAAATTAACTTTTGGCCAAGTCACAATAATTCCCAATTTTTGGATCCCCCGTGGCTGGGATCACTGCCAACCTCTTTGCTCAAGCTGCACTTACCAATCCACGAACTGTATAGATAAAGGCACAGAGCAAAAAACGTCCACTTTTAAACAAAAGCAGTCACCGGTGAAAGAAGATAATAAAGATCCTGATGCACATGCACACTTCTGGTGGTGCCCGTCACCCTTCAGAAATATTCTTACCAAATGGCTGCAAAGCCGAGGCACAATTAAACAAATTCTCCTCCAATCAGTAAATGGTTAACTCTGCAGCTTTATAATCCAGAGCAGCAACAGTATTGGGCTCAGTAACCAGGCACCATGTAGAAAGCAAAATCAAACAGAAAAAATCTAGTGCAACTCTATTAAGACATAAAAACACAATTTAATAATGATGGATGCACTCACAATAAACTCCCAATGAACAGGCTTGAAATCAAGATTATTGAAGGTGCTCCCACCGATCTCCAGCGCGGCCGTACGTCGGAGGTATTCAGTGTCCTTCCAATGCAATGTAAAAGCGTATCCCCGTGCCTATCTACCTAACGCGTTTCGTTGCTTCATATCAACTTTATCAAAGGCAAAGTGGAGGGGGGGATCATAAACAATTTATAATAAAGCGGGTTGTACTCACCCTTCAACATCCGGGTCGCTGACACCGGAAGCGTCCCAAGTCCGTGGGTCAGACAGGCGCTCGCTACTGAAACAGATGCATGATGCAGAACTGTTTTCAATTGCAGCACAGGAAGCACATTCAGCAACATCCCCTGTTGTGCATGCACTCCATAGTCTGCCAGGCCATGGCATGCACAGCAGGAAAGCAAGGGATGCCTGGACACCGTGATCAAGGGTTGGTAAATGTGGTGGTTCATATGTGATTTTGACTGTGGGAAATACCAAATTATGCTGGGGTAAAAGAAAATGAACTTCAGTGCTGTCCCCCAGCTCTCCTGGTGGTGGGTGCATCCTTGTGGCATCCCCCACGTTGTGCATACTCACCTAAAGCCATTCAAGATACCAGTGTGGGCAGCTGCTGCTGGGAGAATGCACTGGCTGCAGGGACCAGGTGAGTATATATTTTTTTTACCTCCCCCCTACTTATTGAGCGCCAGGGGAAGGGGAGGTGGGCATTTTTAGTGTCTCTTTAACATCTATTCCTTTAAATAACAAATTACACAGCCCTTCAACTCTCCAATCATCTGGGGAGCACTATACCATTAAAAGACCTCCATAATATGATGTATCCCACCCACTGAGATCACAATGCATTTTGGAAGTTTGTTCTGAACTCTGGCTAACAAACCTTAAACATGGCAGAAGACTGTTGTAAAATGAGAGGGCTACAGGATGGTTTCAGTTTGTTCATTAGGTAAATGCTGTGAAATCAAAGATCACAGATCAATGCGACTCTCAGTTGCCAGCTCCTGTGGCTAGGAGATGAAGATTAAAAACAGCCATACTCTCCAAAGTTTCTTCTGAGTACTGTGGAGATTAGCTCTGGTAGGCGACCGGGTGTCAGCAGTATAGAGGCGGAGGCAAACAATTCAAAGTAAAGTCTGTGTTTATTTCACACAAAAATCCACAAAAGCATATGTCCATACAGGTTACATCACCTTTTCAGGAAACCGCAGCATAAATGATACAGTCAGGCAAACAGCTTTTAGTCCTTGAGCAAAGGTCCTGTTTACAGTCAAATAGGCCTCAGGTCCGCATGAACAGCCTCCACAGGAGATTTCAGCCAGGCTCACAGAGTCTCACTCCCATGTGAGCTCTAGACAAAGGACGGGCCACAGCTGATTCCCCAGGCTATTTAAACAGCCCGCAAAACCCGGACCTGGGTAGTGGGATGGAGTCCCACCCTGCTCTACTCCATCCCAGTAAAGCCGTCCCAGGTTAGCCTTTCGGCTATTCTAAAGCAACAGCAGCAAACTGCCACCAGCAGCTGATGCTGGAAATCAGACTACACGGCTTTACTGCACCAATGCCAGGTACATTGGTGCTACATACCTGCCGTCAATAACGGCCCCTTGCACCTTACCACATACCCCCCCCCCCTTTGTTCAACCCTGAGGGGGTGGACACATGCCAAACAATGTGCTCTGGACAGGGCATCCGCGTTACCCAATAATCATCCCGCTCTGTGCTCTACTGTAAACTTGAAGTTTTGTAATGACAAGAACCATTGGGTGACCCTGGCATTTCTGTCCTTAGCCTGGCACATCCACTTGAGGGGAGAGTGGTCCGTAATCAGACGGAACCTTCTCCCCAGCAAGTAGTAGCGAAGAGACTCCAGGGTCCATTTAATGGCCAAACACTCCCTCTCCACTATACTATACCGGGTCTCCGCGGGTGTTAATTTGCGACTCATGTAGACAACGGGGTGCTCCTCCCCGTTGACTTCCTGAGACAGTACAGCACCGAGACCTACCTCGGAGGCATCGGTCTGCACTATGAACTCCCTCTTAAAGTCGGGTGTCACCAACACCGGAGACCCACACAGGGCAGACTTCAAAGCGGAGAACGCTTTTTCGGCCTGTTCATTCCACTTCACCATGACAGACTTGCGTCCCTTTAACAGGTCTGTCAATGGTGCCGCTAGGGTGGCAAAATTGGGAATGAACCGCATATAATATCCCACCAACCCCAGAAATGACTTTACCTGGCGGGTGGTGTTAGGCCGGGGCCAGTTACGGATGGCTTCTAGTTTGTTCACCTGGGGCTTGACCACTCCTCGTCCAATCACATAGCCCAGGTGTTTTGTTTCTTCTAGGCCTAAAGCACATTTTTTCGGGTTTGCCGTCAACCCAGCCTTCCTGAGGGAATCCACTACGGCCTGGACTTTGGGTAGGTGACTTTCCCAATCCGTGCTATGGATAATTATATCGTCCAGATATGCCGAAGCATACCGACGGTGTGGCCTGAGGACAATATCCATTAACCTTTGGAACGTAGCGGGAGCTCCATGTAACCCAAAGGGTAACACCTTGTATTGGAACAGTCCCTCTGGTGTAATAAAGGCTGTTTTCTCCTTGGCAGCCTCAGTCAAGGGCACCTGCCAGTACCCTTTTGTGAGGTCCAAAACCGAAAAGTACCTGGCTTGGCCTAGCTTCTCAATGAGTTCATCTACCCCGGGTAGGCATCAAACTTGGAAACTTCATTAAGTTTGCGGAAATCGTTACAGAACCGCAACGTACCATCGGGCTTGGGAATCAAGACTATGGGGCTGGCCCACTCACTCTTTGATTCTTCAATCACGTCTAACCGGAGCATTTGCTGCACTTCCTCCGCGATAGCTTGTCGCCGGGACTCAGGTACCCGGTAAGGCCTCAACCGGACCTTGACCTGAGGTTCCCTGGGCGCAAGTGCGCCCAGGGAGTTCTGAAAACACGTCCGTGTTTCTGCTAATAAACTCCCTGGCTTCCTGAGTCTGTTTAGAGGAGAGGTTGTCGCCAGTTTTCACCTCGACTACTGCTTCTCTAATAACAGACCGAGGAATGGGAAGCTCCACCCCCACCATACCTGGTCGGGGACTGTCACCCCCAGGGGTCTCCCTGTCTTTCCACAGTTTCAACAGGTTTACATGGTACACCTGCTCTGGCTTCCTCCGCCCAGGCTGATGTACCTTGTTTGTCACTTCCCCAACTTTTTCAATGACCTCATAGGGACCCTGCCACCTAGCTAGAAATTTACTGTCCACCGTGGGTACCAGAACCACAACTCTGTCACCTGGGTTAAAGTTCCGTACCCTGGCTTCCCGATTATAAATCCTGCTTTGGGCCCGCTGCGCTGCCTCCATGTGTTCTCTGACAAGCGGCAAGACGGTCTCTATCCGTTCCTGTAGGTGAGTAACGTACTCTACCACACTTTTGTGGGGTGTGGGTTGCTGTTCCCAGGCCTCCTTGGCTATATCCAACAGGCCCCGTGGATGTCGACCGTATAAGAGTTTGAAGGGCGAGAACCCCGTAGAGGCCTGGGGCACCTCTCGCACTGCGAACATCAGATAGGGCAGCAGCAAGTCCCAATTCTTCCCATTCTTGGCGACTACCCTTTTTAACATGGTCAAGTTTGATTAAACCGTTCTACTAGGCCGTCTGTTTGCGGGTGGTAAACGGATGTCCGCAACTGTTTCACCTGCAGCAGTTTACAGAGCTCTTTCATTACTTTCGACATAAACGGGGTACCTTGATCGGTCAGGACCTCTTTAGGCAGACCTACTCTGGAAAACATTTCCATAAGCTCTTTAGCAATGAGCTTGGCAGAGGTGTGACGCAGGGGCACTGCCTCAGGGTACCTCGTGGCATAGTCCAAGATCACCAGAATATGTTGGTGCCCTCTAGCGGATTTTGGCACTGGACCCACTAGATCCATGGCAATCCGCTCAAAGGGTACCTCAATAACTGGGAGAGGAACTAAGGGACCACGGTAATGAGGCTGAGGGCTGGTCATCTGACATGTTGGGCAGGACTCACAATATCTCTCCACCTCCTTGTACACACTGGGCCAGTAGAATCGTTGTAAAACGCGGTCCAGAGTTTTCTGCTGGCCTAGGTGTCCACCCAGAACATGTTGGTGGGCCAAATCCAACACCAACTTGCGATATGGATTGGGTACCACCAATTGTTCCACCACCTCTTCACGTACCTTGTTTACTCGGTACAACATTTCCTGGTGAACCACAAAGCGAGGAAACTGTAACTCCGCCCCTGGCTGTTGTGGTTCACCTTCCACCTCAAGAACATTCTCCCAGGCCCGAGACAGTGTCGGGTCCTGGTGTTGTACCAAAGTTAATTGTGGAGACATGGAGATCTGCCAACTCTGGACCTGTTGCCAACTCTTCCACATCTCCAACCATAACATTTAGTGGGGTTGACTCCCCCTCTTCCATTTTAGGGGCGGGCACCTCTTCCACGGTGCCTCCTGATTCCGGTTCCCAGGGCACCAGGGTCTCCCCTGAGTAGGGCCAGTCTATAGGGGACACACCCGCCTCGCGGGTTTCCGGAACTGCCAACTTGGCCCATAGTGACCTGAACCCTGGAAAGTCTCTCCCAATAATCAGTTCATACGGGAGTTTAGCGGCGACAGCGACTTCATGTTTCCAGCTGCCGGAGACGGTGGTGAGAGACACTTGTGCTGTGGCATAGTCTCTCAAGTCCCCATGAATGCACAAAACCCTGATTTTCCGCCCAGTGTACTCATCGGGCAGTACTAAGGCGGGTCTTGCCAGGGTAACCATACTCCCCGAGTCCAAAAGGGCCACAGCCAGGGTGTCTCCCACTTTCACCTGACAGAGGTGACTTTGCCCCACAAGCTCAGGGACACCGGCAGCACACAGCCTCCTGGCATACATGGAAGGGCGGTAACCAAAGTTCACGTCCATGGGCTCCCCCTGGTGGGGACAATTGGCTCTGATATGTCCCGGCTCCTTACATCCCCAACACAACACTTGGGCAGGGACTTTGGGGGGTAGGTCCTGAGGGGGTTTAGGGGATGCCACTCGCCTGAGCTGGGGCGGGGACCTCCGGGGTTTCCCCGAATCCCTCCTTATGGAGCCACCTTGCACGTTCCTGGTGGCTTCATATCGCTCCACTAGGTCCACCATCCCTAGTGCGTTGTCAGGGGATACCTGGCCAACCCAGTGCTGAAGAGGGTGCGGTAAAACCCTCCAGAAAATGTCCGCCAGCAAGCGGTCCAACATGGCAGTGGGGCTTAATAACTCCGGCTGCAGCCATTTTTGCAGCAGGTGCAGCAGTTTATAATACTGGGGTCGGGCGGACTCTGCCGACTGGTAGCTCCACTGATGCACCCGCTGAGCCCGAACCCACACATTCACCCCCAGTCTGGCCAGTATCTCACCCTTCAAAGTCGGGTAGTCAGCGGCTTGGTCCTCTGGGAGATCAAACAACACCTGCTGGGGTCCAGACGCCAGAAATGGAGCGATGACATCAGCCCACTGGTCATGCGGCAACTTCTCCCTTGCAGCCACCTTTTCAAACACCGCCAGGTAAGTCTCAACGTCATCTGAAGGGGTCATTTTTGTGAGCGCCGAGCGGACAGCTTTCCAGGCATCAGGAATACTTTTGGGCGCACCTGCAGCTTGCAGCGCCATCATATGTTGCAAAAGCAGCTGGTTGGTCTCCTGCTGCTGCTTGTAGTCCTCGCGCTGCTGTCTGTTGGCCTCATGCTGCTGTCTGTTGGCCTCCTGCTGCTGCAGATTCGCCTCCAAGAGCGCTTTCACGACCGCCTCCATTTTTCTGCAGTCCCAGGTAGCAGCCTGGCAGGTTTAATATAGGACATGCACAAAACAAAAACTTTTTCGTCGGTTGCTCCTAGCAACGGCCTCACTGCTGTGCCCGCATCCGACACCAAATGTGGAGATTAGCTCTGGTAGGCGACCGGGTGTCAGCAGTATAGAGGCAAACAGTTTAAAGTAAAGTCTGTGTTTATTTCACACAAAAATCCACAAAAGCATATGTCCATACAGGTTACATCACCTTTTCAGGAAACCGCAGCATAAATGATACAGTCAGGCAAACAGCTTTTAGTCCTTGAGCAAAGGTCCTGTTTACAGTCAAATAGGCCTCAGGTCCGCATGAACAGCCTCCACAGGAGATTTCAGCCAGGCTCACAGAGTCTCACTCCCATGTGAGCTCTAGACAAAGGACAGGCCACAGCTGATTCCCCAGGCTATTTAAACAGCCCGCAAAACCCGGACCTGGGTAGTGGGATGGAGTCCCACCCTGCTCTACTCCATCCCAGTAAAGCCGTCCCAGGTTAGCCTTTCGGCTATTCTAAAGCAACAGCAGCAAACTGCCACCAGCAGCTGATGCTGGAAATCAGACTACACGGCTTTACTGCACCAATGGCAGGTACATTGGTGCTACATACCTGCCGTCAATAACGGCCCCTTGCACCTTACCACAGTACTGACAGCTCACCCAGGGGCAGCCATCCCAAGTTCAAACAACACATTTAGTAATCCAGAAACCAAATAAGCCATTCATATTATTTTTTTTACTAGTGGTTTAGTAAGGGTAGGGGGGCATTAACCCCACCTGGGCACCAGAGGTGTGTCCTGTACCCATCGCCATGGCCCTGTTGTTCTATTAGGGAGCACTTTGTCGAAGGGCATATGGACCAGTAGATTTAAAAGGCCGGAGGCCGGCTGCTCGGCCTCTATGCCCTGGACCACTAACCATTATGCCTGATGCGCTAGGCTATTTTCCCATGGGGTGTATGGGATCAAATTTTTTTCCTGACCAGATTATTTGAACCGGATCTTGCCAAATTTAGCTCAGCTTAGATCAGAAGTCCATCACTAATTAGAGTCTCTGCCATGCTTCCAGTGCAGACACTGGATATTATATTCACTTTAAAGCGGTCCTTCACTCTGAATAAGAGTCTATCTTATATGTTTCCCTCACCTTGTCCATACAGATTGCTCACATTAAAAATCATCCTACCTGCATCTACTGCATTTTATGAGCCTTCAAACATCCAAGATGGTGGCTCATGGGACGTCAGGCAGCCTGCAAACAGGAAGTGCCATCTGACTGTGCTCTCTACATTCTGGGATTGCTGACTTTTTCCTGATCCCAGCTCTGCTCTGTCTGAGCAAAGCACAGCTATAACGCGCCCCCTGTACTTTATCCCGCTCTCCTCTCCTCAGTATGTGTGATGCTTCTGAGTCAAGATGGCGGGGCCCGTATCCTAAAGTCCTGAACAGAGTTGCAGCCCAGTGTGGGAAAGAATAATAAGTAAGTGACTAAAAACTTAAAATATATTATTTTTAGATGCTGGGGAATTGTTTTTTAAGGGTTCGGGCTTTTCAATAAATCATGATGAAGGTCCGGTTTAAGCCAAAGAAAGTTGTGCCCAGGTTGCAGGTTCGAATCCCGGTCCTGGGACATAACTGAAGTGCTCTTGAGCAAGGCACCTAACCCCCCAACTGCTCCCCGGGCGCCGTAAATAGGGCAGCCCACCGCTCCAGGCATGTGTATACTCACTGCATGGATGGGTTAAATGCGGAGGACAAATTCCTATGTGTGCGCAAGCATACAATGGCCATCTATGCATTAAAATTCAAATTCAATTAAAAAAAAAATCTTTAGTCATATACAGTACATACCACCATAATACTTCATTGTAATGTAATTGGATTGTATCTCTGAATATGGAAGGGTTTACTGTCATTGTTGATGTATTTCAGAATTGCTGTATTTTATTTGAATTATTAATCATTTAATAACTCTGTTGGTTTTGGCATTGATACAAATCTTTCTTTTCCATCTACATTACATATGTATATGTATATACACCTTTTTTAAAAGCTTTAGTCATTTTTGAACGCTACAAATAAAACAAAAAACTAAACTCTGCTATTATCCTTCGCAGTTTTCAAGTGCTGAAACGTTGAATTTCTTCAGCTGTCGGCCCGAGTGCTGACATTGTATTGAGGGAGGTTATTTGGCTGCTTTTATTTTGGGGCTCTCCTTAAAAAGTTGATGGAGACATAAAATACTAAATATTGATTTTCGTCCATTGTTTTGTGTTAGATCTCACCGGAGAAGTAAACAGATATCTATATAAATGTATTTCTGATTTAAATTGCTCTTGGCCATTGAGGTTTTTAAAAATCAATTCCTATTCCCTGGATTGCAGGCAATCGTTCTAATCTTGAACTTCTCTCTATGTCCTGCCATAATGTCCCTGATGATTTAATAAATAGGAAATAGCTTATACAATGAAATACCTGGCGGGTCAGTGTTACTTTTCTCTGCTTTGCTCAGCGAGGGCATCAACCAACAGGTATTCTAAAGAAATGGAACATCTCCGCTTTCTACACAATAACATATTTCGAATTCCAGCAACATGATGTATAGGCCTTGTTTTCCACCACAGACAAAGACCATCACACAAAAGTCTAGCTGCACATTGGCACTTGACAATCAGATTTCAAAATATCCAAACTTACATTTCTAATGCTTAGAATCTGCTACATATGTAAGCTCTTCTGGTATGTATGTAATGTAAGGAAGGTGTAGGGCAAGATCTATACAATATACAGGCATAAGTAAAATGAAAACATGATTGCCTCATATCATCATATCCCATAGGCAGCAGATGCTATTTTGTCTCCTGTCTATCAAAGCTTGTAATAGCCAAGATTCTATAGCCAGGTCCTGTCTCAGTCACCTCTTTAGTCAGGAGAGTATTTACATTGACAACACTTCTACACTGTCTCCAAGCTGGTGGCATCTTTATCTTGCAACTGCCGAGCTAGGCCCATCACATAAATAATTGCTTCCGTATCACCTCTGACACCACTGTGACTTTTTGCTGTTGCTTAGCAATGGCAGATGCCAGCGGGCTCAGTGTGCCAGCCATTAGGAGCCAGCTTACTCAAAATGACAAGGTGCCACTACTGGCGACTGCCAAGCTTCTCGATGACTCGTGCTGCTCCTGAACACATCCTAGCCAAGCCCTGGTGTCGATCCATATCTGTTATAAGCAGAAACATGGCCAGAAAAACACTCCCTTGCCTTTATCACAATGTGTGAATGAGTTCTCTATGTGCAGAGGGGAGCTGATCCCTCTGTTTACTCTAGCTTTTATGCAGCTGTATTAGGACTTAATGGCTGTAAACTTCTGACTAGTGACCTGGGACAGAATTATCACATCAGACGACCATTGCTTCACAAGAAGACTCTCTGCTGAGGGGCAGTTGTGGCCTAGAGGTGAGGAATCGGTTTTGTGAAAAGAGGGTTGCAGGTTTACCTGAATTGCCCTTGAGCAACAAGCCACCCAACTACCTTCCTGGCATCATGATTAGGGCAGCCCAAAGCTCTGGGCACGTGTACACTCACTGTTTGTGTTTGGATGGGTTAATTATTCTGTGTGTGTGTGTGTGTGTGTGTGTGAAAAACATTTTTTGTATGTCACTGTTGGCAGATTACTAGCTTGGCTGATTAACTGATCTTCTGGAAGGCATCATCACATAAAAGTCTTTTGTAATCAGTAACTTCTTGAAGCGTCAAACACCTTTGCGGCAGAGCTGCTGGTCCTCGCCACTTTAAAATAGGCTGGGGGGTGCAACCAGAACGCTGAAGTCCCCCTGGCACATAACCCCCCCAGAAAGCCTGTAAATCTTACCTAAACCGCTGGCCATCAAGCGCCACAATTGGACGCCGGACCTCATGTGGGCAGGAGATTCCGGCGGTCGGAACAATGGCGGTGCTTGCTACCCACGTGAGCGTAGAGCGACCAATCCCTGCGCTGGATTCCTGGTGTAGGACTTAGCTAAGGTAAGGTTTACGAGTGTTACATAGAGACATGGAAGGTTGATGGCAGAAGAAAACCATACAGTCCATCTAGTCTGCCCTTATGTGTATACTGTATGTACTCTTTATCTTAGGATAGATGTGTGCTTATCCCAAGCATGTTTAAATTCAGTGTCGATTTTTCAACTACCTCTGCTGAAAGTTTGTTCTTTCTTTAAAATAATATTTTCTAACATTGCTCCTGAATCCTGATCTGCCCTCCGACTAGCTTCAGGTTGTGCCCCCTTGTTCTATCATTAAGTTCCTTCTTAAAAACACTTCCCTCCTCAACCTTATTGAATCCTTTAACATATTTAAAGGTCTCAGTCTTGCCCCCTCTCCCTTCTTTCCTCCACACTGTACAAATTAAGTTTTTTAAGTCTTTCCTGATAAGTTTTAAGTCCTTCTACAATTTTTGTTGCCCGCCTTTGGACATGTTCTATTTGAATAATGTCTTTTTGCAGGTAAGGTCTCCAGAACTGCACCCAGTGGCCTCACCAGGGCTCTATACAGCGGCATCACAACCTCCCTCTTCCTACTGGTGATGCCTCGAGCTATGCAGCCGAGCATCCTGCTTGCTTTTCCCACTGCCTGGCTACTCTGTCCACTTATCTTGCAGTTTTCAGTAATCAGTACCCCTAAATCTCTCTCCTCCGAGGTCCTGGCTATCACAGTGCTGCCCATACGGTGCTCAAAACAGAGATTCCTTCTACCCAAGTGCATGACTTTACGTTTATGTCAATGAAAGCCAACACTCCTCATTACCAGCTCTGATAATGAGGAGTGCTGGCTTTCATTGACATATGTTATGCGGCACCACCGCTAGCCATTGCACCCGACCATATTGTTTTGGGTAAGAGTGCCTCTGCCAATACACATTGAACTGACTTTACGTTTAAAGACATTAAACTCTAGTTTCCACCATTCTATATAGTAAAGCTAAATCATTTTCCAAGTTGCAGACACCTCCAGGAATATCCACCCTATTACTAACCTTTTTATCATCAGCAAACAGGCAAACTTTTCCTACCAAGTCTTCTCATATGTCACTTACAAACATATTAAAAAGAATGGAGCCCAGGACAGAGCCTTGTGGCACACGACTCTGATACCGATCCTTCAGCCAGCTGGAAATTCTCTGAACTATCCAGGGATTGAGTCCTACCTTCAATAACTTATCTATGAGCTCTTTATGTTGTACAGTGCCAAAGGCTTTGCTAAAATAGGCAATATCCACAGCACCACCTGGGGGTTTATGTGCAGGGAGGCTCCAGCATTCTGGATGCCCCCCAATCTATCTTATATTGGTGGGTGTTGCTCCACTTTATGGCCCAAACTGCAAATGAAACCCATATGCCGCGGGTCGTTGTTAGTGTATTGCCTCAGTAACTGAAGAATATTGCACTATTGCAATATTTTTTATTTTACAAAATCCCATGTGTTTTCTTGTTGGGATCATTGCCTATTTGTATTGTTGTGACTGCTGCTGTGTTGCCAACCAGTTTTGCAGCATTTAGGCCATAGTGCAGCCATGCATATTTTTTCTATGGCAGTCATATCTATTCAAATCAGTAGAGACCCAGTTCTCTACCCATGGCCTAACATGACCTTTATAATTTTACAGATGATGTTTTCTGCTTTGGATCATAATTTGTTACTTTTCTTGCTCCTCTGTTATGACAAACAAACATTTATCAGTAGGAAGTGATGACTGCATAAATATTAGAAGATATTATATGAATTTATTCTCCTCATTAAACCCATCCATGCAGTGACACAAACATAAATAGTGAGTGTACACATGCCCAGAGTGGGCATATGCACATAAATAGTTTTCAGCACCCTTTTGAGCAGTGTTGTACTTATAGAGCAAATAAATTATAATAAAAGTATAAATGGCAGCAGATCATTCTGTAGCCTTGCTGTGTACCACCTAATAAGATCCCACTAGTGGTAAGTTAACTTTATCACTGGTTGCAAACCCTTGGTATGGATCAGGGATTCCCAAACAGTGGTACAAGCATCACTGGTGATACTTGAGGTCCCATCCGATGGTACTTGGCAAGGCTGCAGGCTGATTCGCACCCCAACCAGATGTTCTGCTTTGCCCAAGCCTAGTTTTCATTATAAATACTAACTGACCTAAAAGGCAACCAAAACTATCCATGTGAAATTCTGTACATTTTAGGAACTTTGAATAGTTGTTTTGTGCATTTTTGTATTCAAATTAATACCTGCTGGTAACAGTTGAAACACAGGTCCAAGGGAAATGACAACCCATACTTGATACATGTACTCGAGACCCATACCCGATACAAGTACACGAGACATGTTGAAAATGTAAAGTGGTGGGGTATGAAATTTGGTTGGAAACCCATGGTCTAGATCAGTGCTTCTCTACCTTTGTAAGCCAAATACCCTTTAGCACCAATCAGTTAAAACCAAGTACCCCCAAGGAGGAGATCAATTGCTAAGTTACCAAAGTAGGTTACATGCCTTGTAGCAAGAAAAGATAGAGAAACAGTGGTCTATACCATTTTGGATGTGATATAAAATGTGCTATAATCCTAAACCATTCACCTATTTCTAAATATCTCACCTTTTTTTGTACTGTATAAAGCTAAAATAATAATATTAATTAATATTCAAATGTTCCTGCATCAACTAGTAGAAAGAAGTCAATAGTGAGTGAGTCAGTCAGGAGTAAGCTATCACTATAAGCAGAAAGATCTGACAACATTACTACTCTGTTTATTTGGAAACCTCAACACACACCATGTACTCCCCCCCCCCCCCCCCACATTGACCTGAGATTATGGTTGAGGATCGAATGCCTGTCAAATTAAAATATTCCAAAAAATTGTAACAACTCCATCAGAACAGAGCAGAGTTCAGTTCAAATCTTAGTTTTATAAGTGCCACAGACAGTTCTTGTAATATAATTGATGGCACTTGCATAGCAATGTCTAAGACAAATAAGGCAATATCTGAGCCTAGATAGCCCTCAGCCTTTCCGCCTGTAATGATGATAGAATTCCCCCGTTAGAAACTCAGTTGGTTTAAAGCTCAGCGTGCAGCGTTAGAAGAAGAGTTTATATTACACAAGAGCAAGAAAGCACATTGTAGATAACAAATACATCTCGCCACCTTCCGACTTGTAGTGCTGCACATTGTTTCACTGATCAAATGGCTCCGGCGAGAGAGAAGATCCAGATGTAGCCGCCGTTCTCGGCCACTTTTGGATTAATCACCAAGCTCGTTTGACACATTTTTGTAAGTACACATCTTTTAATATCTGGCCTCACTAAGAAAACTGACTGTAGCAGTTATTAAATCTCTAAATCTATTATCTTTCCCCTCCAGGTGCGACCTTTGAGTTCTCAGCATTAATAATGGAGAATTTCGCTCCAGTTACATTTCACTGTCAGGATTCAGCTACTTTGAAATAAGATTAGAACAAGAAGAGAGATTTTTTTATTTATTTTGACATTCCTTCAAAAGCGCACACATTGCTCATGTATTTACATGAATAGAATTTGAGGCAAGCAGTGAAAAGAGATGATGTGGGGGATGAAAACAAAAAATACTAGGAAAGAAATAATGGCGCGATTGAGAAAGCATAGCAGTGATCACAGTGAAGAGTTAAAGTTAGCAGGGAAGCCTTTTTTTAAGGTCAGATGCAAGGAAGCAAGGCGAAAATTTGTCCGTCACATCATCCGCGGACGAATCTCGGAGAGCATCCCTGCTACCAAATGAAGAGCAGACTTACAGAGAAAGATAATAGAATCAAAAAGCACTGTCACTTCAAACATACAGTAATTTCATCAAGTGTTCTCTCTGAAAGCAAAGAACCCAATGCGTTTCTAGCCATTGACCTGTCAGATGCAATCAGGCCTGTTCTTTATCCAACTTTGTAGCTGATCTTCTCTCATATACTGGAAGTTTTATTAATGTTTTCATAAGTCTTTGAAAATGAAAGAATGCTACTGAAAATATTGCCCTGTTGGAAGACCATTCATTTGTCCGGATTCATTATAGGAAATATCCGCACTCAATCATACACATATAAACTTTAAAAAGAAACCTGTGTTTAGCAATGCTACTAAGGATGGCAGTTGCAGACAATGAGGTCATGCTAACCTCGCTCAATTGTTCTGCATTGCCCATAGGGTGCTGTTATTTCCATTTTTCTGAATATCTTTATCTTATTAGGAAAATTCTCTACCTGTAGAAATTCAGGTGATTTGTTTTGTAAAATGAGAACATTTTTTTCATACATTTTCTTGTGTGTAGAAAACAGGATGCAATGCAAGCCTACCTAAAGTGAGCCTTGCTTCATCAAATAATTAGCATGACTCCCAATGTGTTTGGCCCCTACTGGAAAAAGTCAGAAAAATGTCTGAGCATTTCTATTTCTGTACATGCCTAGTGTCTGATCAGAAATTTGGTCCACATTTACTAAAAACAAACAAACCAAAGCCTTGAATTAATGCGCTTTCCTTAAAATATCTTGTGAAAATAAAATATTAGTTTAGCATAGGGCATGAGATAAAAAAAGGTGTGATTCAAAGACAAGAGAATGTTACATAGGTTTACTAATGCTTAAAGTGACTGACTACCCAACTAAGAAAACTAAGGGTACTCACATTCTTTCCCCCACAGTTGATTGGTGCTACTCTGGCAATCAGCAACCTACCTTGATGAGTCGGAACTAGAGATGAGCGAACCGGTTCGGACGAACCGGAATTCGCTCCGAATTTCAGGAAATATTCGATTCGGCACGAACCCGAATATTTTGTGGTTCGTGCCGATCGAATTTTTCCTGAAATTTAAAAAAAAAAAATGCCGGCATGGTGGGAGCCGGCCGGCGGGCCGGTAAAGCCGGCCAGCCCGCTCCCACCATGCCGGCATTTAAAAAACAAAAAAAAAAAGCATTTTTGCCGGCATGGTGGGAGCGGGCCGGCCGGCTCCGCTGTCAGCGGAACCGGCCGGCGTGCTCCGCTGTCAGCGGAACCGGCTGGCCCGCTCCCACCATGCCGGCATTTAAAAAACGCGCCCTCAAATGACAGCTGAGAGCGGCGCCGGCCTCCACGCTCCGGACCTGCAGGTAAGTGTTTGCTTTTTTTTAAAATGCCGGCATGGTGGGAGCGGGCCGGCCGGTTCCGCTGACAGCGGAGCGCGCCGGCCGGTTCCGCTGACAGCGGAACCGGCCGGCCCGCTCCTTCCATGCCGGCATTTTTTTATTTATTTTTTTTTCTTCGTTTTTTAAATGCCGGCATGGTGGGAGCGGGCCGGCCGGCCGGCTCCGCTGACAGCGGAACCGGCCGGCCCGCTCCCACCATGCCGGCATTTTTGATGGGGAACTTCGCAAAAGTTTGATTCGGCCGAACCCGAATTTCTTTGGGAAATTCGGCGAATCGGCCGAATCGAACTTTTCAAAAGTTCGCTCATCTCTAGTCGGAACTCCATTCATCGCCAATTCTGTGTTGTGATCATTCCACATCTTTTGTATTCACTACAATAAAGCAGGCATGTCAAGCCTTGGCACACCTCCTCCCTTGCAGGGAGAGGGAGTGACCATGCCCCTGAGAGAGGGTCCAATCCCAAAATGAAAGGAAAGTGCAGGTGAATAGAAGTTGCTGACCCTGGTAGTAAGACCAATCAGCTGCAGGAGACAAAAGGTGTGTATCCTTTTGTTTTACTACTTGGGTGGTCAATCACTTGGGTTCTACAATAAAATGCTGTAGTGAAAATGCACATCATACCCTACTTTAATGCACAAATTATTTTTAAATCAAGAAACAGAACATGTTTAGTCAGTAGCCAGGTTAGTGTGTTAGGTCATGTTAGGTCATGCAGTATAGGAACAAGGAAGGTACAAGGCAGATAACAGTTTCCTAAAAAAATATTTATATGCTGCAAACAAACTAAGAATTGCAGGATTTCCCCCAGAATCCTTTGCAGTAGGTGCAATGTTAAAGCTGACTCCAAACGCCAAACAAAGAGAAAACATTACCACGTGGCTCTTCATTGCAAATGGAGCCTTTTCAACTAACTGACTCTTATCACCAAATCGTCTAAGTCTAAGGCCCTTATTTATGAAGGAATAGCGACAGGTAGCGACTGGTGAGCGGCCGGTAATGACGGGCCCCGCCACGAGAACGCCGGCTCCCCACCACAATCACACATTTATCAAGCCAATCCTGCTTAGCGACTGAGATAGCGCCATATAGTGACTCATTCATCATTATTCCAGCCTCAGCCCACAGCGCCAGCGTCCAAACTTGAACAGCGACAGGTATGACCTCTCGCTACCTGGCGTGCTCCAATGCATTTCAATGGAACAATCTTTAAATATTAATAATTAATTGTTATTAATGTTTTTTTTTTTTTAATGTGAAAAATTCTGTGACCACTTCTGCCATTTTAGATTTTTTTTTAAGGGAAAAAAATAAAAATAAAAATTGTACAGAATTGATATTACAGGTCTGATATTAATGTATCCATATTACTAAATTATTTAAAATATTTTTTTTTTTTAGGTTTCCAAAAATATGGTGGTTTGGGGGTTAAAAAACTACTTTTAACACATCGCCGCCAGCTCTCTGGGGGTTAAACATGCATTTCACAGCACTTGAATTTTTTGAGCGTGATTTTTTGATGAATATGGTGGAAGCCGGTCGCTCTGACCAGTCGCTATCATGCGCACCCATACATCGCGGAACCTGTCAAATAGCGACTCAGAACCTTGTATTCAACATTACGCCACACCGACTGAGTCGCTGTCAACAACCGAACAACGGCCAAGCACAGCGACTACTAGCGGGCACTGTGAAAATACCGCTACAGTCGCTCAACTGTCGCTACATGTCGCTATTAATAAATCAGCCTCTAAGATTTGATCATAATTAACAGGAATCGTAGTTATATTGCTTAAACCAGTTGGCTCTAAAATGTCTCTGAAGCTTCAGGGGTTTTTGGAGGACTAATCTGTTTAATTTTTTTCTTTTTACCCACTGACAATTTATGTTCAGATTCTAAATAATCAAGGTCAGAATCTGACAGTTTTGTATTTTGTTTTTGGGCCATTTGTCTGAATTGTTTGAGCCCTGAAAAGAATCCCATGGTCAGATTTGGACCAATCACCATAGATCATAACCCTGAAGATTCACTTAACTCTATTTATAATCACTAGATTCAGTGACAGGTGGACTCCTATCCAGTATGTTAGAAGAGTTTACCTCCTGTATCTGGATGACTAGCACAACTCTTTTGGAAATAAAAGGACTGATTGCATTCTTGCTGTACTGGCTACAATCTAATGAGAGGGAAACCTGCCATGTACTGTATGACATTGGATCGTGGGCTGGAATCAATTGTCTTTGTAATCAACTTCCCATGTGGTAAATTCCCATTTATGCACAAACAGGTGCACATCATTTAAAATAAATACATACATAAAAGTTATAAATATATTTATATCATTTCTTTTGTATTCAATGTGAAACAAGATGGCTTTCACAATGGGAACTCCAACTATGCTAAATATATATAAGACATTCCTGGAAATGTTTACACTTACACATCTAAGTGACTGTGAAACTGTAGGTGCTTTCCAGGAATGGGGTTGTTTTCTTTTTTATGAAATGGTTAGTAGTGCAAATTATGGCATATAGTGAGATGTAAAGTCAGTGATTTACAGCATATGTTTTCTTCATATGTACAACTGTGTCAATTATAAACAAAGCATTAACCATTCCTATTTTTAGTGTGGACAATGCTCTTGAGACTGTGCTAAATTGCTGCCCACCTAAGCAGAAGCACGGCCAACCTAGACCCATCTGGAAGTCAGCAGGAGAGCTTCCAGCAAAATGTATTATTCATTACAGTTTACTGAGCAAGGCACACATGAAGATATACTGTATTTTCTGAAAACTTCAGAAGATAAACCAGTGAAGATAGTGTAGAAAAAAAGAAGTATAAAGCTGTTCACAAAAGCTGTGATTCCTTATAAGTACAGAAGTCATATTTATCTTCTGTTTTAAGATCCACCTTGTATGGCGCAACGGAATATGATGGTGCTTTATAAATAAACAATAATAATAATAATTACAAAAGTGACTGCACTGAATTCAATGCAACATGATATTTATACCACATGTTTCCAGGTGCCATTACAGAGCTACTTACATTGTGTGTCTCCTTAGCGATTGGCCTATATGCTGCTGTGGACCAAAATTTGACCAAAGCCCCTGTCGATATTCACTTCCTAGGGTGTAGAACTATAAATGGATATATACACCTCCATTTCCATAGAGGCAGTGAAGGCAGGTGCCCCCCAGGTCTGTGGCAGAAAGCTGCCTCCACTGACTCCATATGATGTATGCTGCCTGCTTCCTCCTCCTCATCATATTTACTTACCTAGTCATGCTACCTCCCTTCTCCAGTGGCCTGTCTCCTTCTCATGTCCGGCCCGATGCATGGCTTAACCACATCCCCAGCAGATTTTGCCAGGGACTTGAATGGTGAGTATGTGCGCTGAGGAGGGGAGGGGGTTAGCTGATGGGGACTTGTGGTCGTCCTGCGATGGTGTCCCACCAAGGCTATGTTCCCCCTCTGATTCATCTACTGAATGGTCCTGGAAACTGAGTTTTCTGATGACCCTCTCTGTCAGACGTCAGCATAGGTGCAGTAATGACATCACAGCCACTCACAACAGTGGCAATGACTTGAGGAGATGGGAATTCCAGCTAAAAAAGATGGCATTAGTCGGGAGCAAAGTTAGAGCAGCAAAATACTGCCACAAGGTACTCATCATCTGTAAGATTGAACAGCGAATGCAAACAAGTATGTACCGCCCCCTCCCATTCCAAAGCAGATGAGGAAGCAATTCAGGGTATGATAGTTAAAACTGTGGATTTTGTTCTGTTTTAAAGAACCACTGAGGCCAAAATAAAAAATAAAAAAAAATACATACTAACTTGTTACTAAACTGTCCCTTCAGGTTCAGGTCTTCACTTTTACCTTTTGAGTATCTATGAACAGATTCACATGGATCCTGGCCATGGTCTGCAAATGCAGAGCCGTAAGTGACAGCATGCTGCAGTTAAAGAAGGACTATCGTGAAAGAATTGCCCAATGATAAAAATTCATATGAAAATCCATATAAATATGCTGGATGGGGGGGGGGCGGGTGGGGGGGGGTGAGGGGTCAGTTATATACCTGGAATCTAGAAATATCTAGAACTGTACTGAAGTGTTTCTTGCCACAGAACTTGCTTTGGTGACTTGTCAATAATGTAAACACAGGACTTACATGCCTCGTTTTTATTGTAAAGACTTTTATCATGGCTTATAATATTTTTTTTAACCAATGTGTACTTTGTAGCACAACATCTAAATGCAGCCAAAACGCACTCTAAAGTTTGCATAAAGAGCCTTTTAAATAGAGCGGCAATATTGTTGGCATGTAAAAAATTATTAAACACGGTGTGCAGTGCCTAAAAGTTGGCGGTGCGGAGTGGCATTCACTGGCACTCTTATAATCGCCATAAGGGCCCAACAGGCGCTGACACAGGCCGGCCAATACACAGTGCCCCAACACAAGTTGATTACTTAACATCAGCCATTTAGACTTGCAGCTCCACTGTACAAATAGCAGCGCCCAAATATGAAAGACGCAGGTGCTCCAAGGTGGACATCAGCAAAAATACACGAAATGGTGCTCTTCATAAATGAGGCTCCCAATCTTTTTGATTATCCCAAAATCAGTTGCTTCCTACACCTAATGTAATATTTTTGGCATTTTGAAATACTATAGCACAGGGAACAAATATTATTATTAAGTGCTTCTCAGGATAGATCATATAGCTACCTGTTATTGCAAAATAACTTTGGTACCTCAATTGCCATACTAGCTTAGTAGAGGGTTAACGTACTTAACATATGCCTACAAGCTAATGAGGTGGAATTCTAATGGAAAATGTTAATGCTTCTCCATTGCGGCTTCTTTCTCCTAACCACAAATTTGCAATCCTTCATTACTCAGGCACTATTATCTCTTAAGCTATGCAAATAACCTAAGTTTGGAGCCATTTAAAGTATTTAGACAAAATTAAAAAAGGCTTGGTGCTGTTTCCAATGAGCCGTGGTAACGTCTCCTCTGTGTGCCGTTCTGAACCTCTCACGTGACCTTGGCATCTTCTCCAACCCCTCTTGTGCCTCTAATGCCTTCCATAGACATGGATGCAGTAAAATATCTGTAGTGCCAAGGCACTCTCATTTTATACTCAGCGGGGGATACTGAAACTCTGAATATAGACACAATATCCTAATTTAGGGAAATTATCATTTACCGACAAAGGTTTTCTCTGGCAATTGCATAGGCTTCAGATTACTAGTAGAAAATAAAGCCATTAATAGATTTGTAACTCTTTAACTTTGTGATGGCTTAATGTGCTGTTAATCAAGTGTAAGTCCTCTAAATTCCTGTTAAAATCTGCATTTTCATTTATTGTATAGATATATTACCGGTGGACATATATTTTGAGAAACCGTTGAATAAAGGATAGGTAAACCTAGAAAGAATCCCATCTAAGGTTAAAGGAGCTCTATCGTGAATTTTCTTTATAGACATGATAGACAGCAAAAGGAGAGATCACTTTACCACTACTAAATAATCCTCAGAGCTTGCTGCATTCTTTTGCCAGAAGACAAAAAAACAGGGGAGACCGTTTTTTCAATCTACCATTTTACAGGGTATGATTGCTCACATTTTACTTTCTGAGCCAACCTGTAGGAAACAGTTACATCAATTACCTTAACATCTGGTCAAACATTGCACATCAGAAGGATTTCCAATAAGCAATTTTTAGCAATACGCCATTATAAGCAATACGCAATTATGCACAGGATGGCTCAGACAGGCAGTTAAAACTGAGCAGTCCTCCCCTGTAAAATCAGCATAGTAAGAGTGCCTGAGAGGCTGATTCATTACTAATGCCAGGTATCGGCAGATGAGTGTCTGTATAGTGGCGCTTAGAGCAACCGCTAGTAGACCCTGTAACAGAGCACCGCAGTCGCTGTAGTAACCTGGCCAGCATTGATGAAAGTGATGTGTTGGGCACTCCAACACCAGTACAGCTCTGCAGGGAGCGAGAGGTAGTGCCAGCTCAATGAAACCATTTCTCATCGCTCCACACCATACTTATCAAAAATTACACACACACAGCATCGGCACTCTAAATCTGGTCGCTGTACCATAGAGCGCCAGATGCTGTGTGATTAAAGTCTGTTTTTGAACACATAAATGTCACGGACCGGGTGGAGCGGACTTGGATGTGGATCCGCTTTGACTGTGGAACTGATGGCGAGTGCCGTGTCAGAGGAGCGGAGTCTAAGAGGTCACCGGTATTCACCAGAGCCCACCGCAAGGCAGGTTGGTCTTGTAGCGGCGAGTGACCCCAAGGTCGCTACCCCCCAACAGCGGCCCAGTTCCACAGTTAGCCGAGGTTCAGAGTGGTGCACAGGGGCAGGCAAAAGACGTAGTGAGTACAGGCAGAGGTCAGGGCTGGCAGCACAGGTTCGTGGTAAAGGTGAGTAGCGAAGGTCGGGGCAGGCAGCAAACGTTCAGAGTCGGGGACAGGCAGAGGTCGGCAATCCAAAAGCAACTGATTTACAACTGGCATGGAAAGATCAAGATCCGGCACTGATGGAAAAGTAGTGCCCCTTTAAATAGGGGAAGTGGATGCAGGATTGGATGACCAGACATCAATCAGTGGTTTACAGTCCTTTAAATCTCAGGAATCCGGTGCGCACTCCCTCTAGTGGATGGGGACGTGCGCGCACCTGACCATGTGAGGAGGAAGCATGGGGGGAAGGGAGACGGCTGGGAGCAGCCATGGAGGTGAGGGAAATGCTGTGAGATGGATGATGGCTGGATGCAGCCATGAAGGTAAGTGAAGCGCTGTGAGATTGGCGTGCAGCGCTCACCCTAAAAATATCCACCAGTAACAAAGCGAAAACACATGGAATTACATTGTTGTAACACTGTGACATTAACACTTAAGTGCCGGTCCTGTAATTACAATTCTGCATAAAAATATAAAAAGCCAAAAAAGTTTCTAAAAGTGTTTGTAGACAGGGGATGTCACAAAATGATTTGGGGGGAAAAAAACAAAAACATTTCAATTACGCTGTTGAAACACAAGCAAATGAACGCCCATTGAAATGTATAAGAGAGTAACACTGAGCGAAAGGTAATACCTGGCGCTCTGGAAACTAGTAATAATACATGTGACGCTACACGGCACTGTTAGAGTCGCTCACCAGATTCGTTTTCATAAATGTGGTTTTGCTTACAGCACCCGGCGTTCAACGCTGCCTGCCGCTACGAGGTATTACCTGGCACTATCCCTTCTTGAATAACCCCCTGAGTAATACCTCCTCCTTATATGGAGCATTTAGAAACAGATTATAGAACAAGATGGCGGCTAATAGGGTTTGTGTGATGTAGCTCCTTAGAAATTTGTGTCGGGCAGGCTGATACATTACTAGCACCAGGTATCGGCAGATAAGCCTCTGTATAGCGGCGCTTAGAGTGACCGCTGGTAGACGTTCGTGTGCATGTATGGGGCGCTGTAGTAATCTGGCCGGCATTGATAAATGAGATGCATGTTGGGCGTTCTAACACCAGTACAGCATTGCAGAGAGCAAAAGGTAGCGCCAGCTCAGTGCGACCATCTCGCAGCGACTCACACTATATTCAACAAAAAACAGACACACAGAGCGTAGGCACTCTGGATATGGTCGCTATAGCATAGAGCGCCAAACACTGTGTGATTAAAGTCTGTTTTTGAAAACATATCCACCAGTAACAAAGTGAATACACATGGGCCCTTATTTATGAAGGAATAGCGACAGGTAGCGACTGGTGAGCGACCGGTAATGATGGGCACCGCCACGAGAAGGCCGGCTCCCCACCACAATCACACATTTATCAAGCCGATCCTGCTTAGCGACTGAGATAGCGCCATATAGCCACTCATTCATCATTATTCCAGCCTCAGCCCACAGCGCCAGCGTCCGACCTTGAACAGCGACAGGTATGACCTCTCGCTACCTGGCGCTCTCCAATGCATTTCAATGGAACAATCTTTAAATATTCATAATTAATTGTTATTAATGTTTTTTTTTTTTTTTTTCAATGTGAAAAATTCTGTGACCACTTCTGCCATGTTAGATAATTTTTTTAAGGTAAAAAAAAAAAAATTGTGCAGAATTGATATTACAGGTCTGATATTATTGTATTCATATTACTGAATTCTTTAAAAATTCTTTTTTTTTTGGTTTCCAAAAATATGGTGGTTTGGGGGTTAAAAAACTACTTTTAACACATCGCCGCCAGCACTCTGGGGTTTAAACATGCATTTCACAGCGCTTGAATTTTTTGAGCGTGATTTTTTGATGAATATGGTGGGAGCCGGTCGCTCTGACCAGTCGCTATCATGCGCACTCATACATCGCGGAACCTGTCAAATAGCAACTCGTCACCCCGTATTTAACATTACTGCACACCGACTCAGTCGCTATTAACAACCGAACAATGGCCAAGCACAGCGACTACTAGGGGGCGCTGTGAAAATACTGCTACAGTCGCTCAACTGTCGCTACCTGTCGCTATTAATGAATCGGCCTCATGGAATGACATTGTTGTAACATTGTGACATTAACACTTTAATGCCAGACCTGTAATGACAATTCTGCATAAAAATATAAAAATCCAAAAATGACTCTTTCTAGGCCAGGAGAGGTGACACAATTATTTGAGAGAAATAAAAATTGAAAACAAAAACCCTTTTTAAACAGAAGAACATCCATTGAAATGTATGGGAGAGCGACAGGTAGTGACAGGTAATACCTGGAAGCTAGAGCGCCGGAGCTATACGCTGAGCCACCTGTAATGATGAATTGGATGCTACATGGCGCTGTTAGAGTCGCTCACCAGAATCGCCTTTATAAATGTGGTTTTGTGTACGAAGCCCGGCGTTCACCAGACGCTGCCTGCCGCTGCGAGGCACTACCTGCCGCTATCCCTTGATAAATAAACCCCTATATGGTCTGCTCATGTGCACCACTAATGTTAAGTTTAATTTGTAAGGGTCATATTTTTCATTTGCACAGTTGTCCGATAGAAGGTGCAGGGGTCGGCCATGTTGTTACAGGGGTGCTGTAATCAAGATGCTGCATGCTGGTGCTCCTCCAATAGCATTTACCCAATTAGTCATTAGGTTGTGAAAATGTAGCATCTTGGCATGATGGCAATGCTGGCAGAAGAGTTACAATATACCTACAATATAGGGCAACTTAAAGCGGACCAAAAGCCACTGAACTTGTGAAATACATTTGGCCAAAGCCCCTGCGAATACTCTACTCTTAGGGTGTAGAACTAGAAATAGATATTTTCACTTTTTGAATCGTCCTTGAACACTGTTTATCTTTTTGTTTCTCTCTGTAAGGTGGCAGGCATCAGCCATTACATCGGTGTGGCAATGACATCATTGCCACACACAACTTTGGTAAGAATTGGAGGAGGCGGAGCTTTACAGCTAAAACAGTTGCCATTATCAGGGATTAGAGTAAAGTAGGGGCAGTGAAAATTGGCAAAAGGTACAAATCAGGGGATCATAGTTAAAAATGTGGGTTTTGGTCCACTTTAAGGGAACCTCCTCCAGGGGCAAACATTAGCATGACCCCTACATTGCAGTCAATTAAGTGGGTGTGGACGGGCAGACCTCATTTTGGAGGGTGTTGTCTTGTGACAGGCGCTGGACTGTAGGGTGCTTGATCTCGGTAATTGGTACACTTTAAAAAACTTGAGCCAGGTAGAAGAAGAAGTATAGACTTTTTTGGTTTGTGTCTGGACAAACCCCTTAATCTCAGCTGGAATTGCTGTGGTATAAGAACAGAGCCTGACATTTAATTCTTGTGACGTGCTTAAGTTATTTTTCTGCCTGAGATGAATCTTTGTGTGAACAAATTTCAGCTCTCTCTCTCCTCCCTTTATCTCATGTCAGTCATCTCCCCCTTCGAGTACTTTGATCGAGGCTGATGATGAAATTCAAGGAAAAAATTATAGAGAAGTGACAGAAGAAACAGCCTAAAAAAGCACTACTTGGGGAATGTGCAATTAAACTGTCTTAAAAGATGTGGAAGAAGAGAATGCAAGTGAGGGAGGTGAAGGCAAACAGATGGGGATGGGAGCTGTAGCACTGCTGAGAAGAAAAGAGCCACTACAAAGGCAACGCAGAGCGAGAAGAAAGGGGTCAAGCTGCTAGCCCAACATCATTCATCTGGCAGAGAGTAGATTGATAAATGTATTTATTGACAAAAGCTAAAACTGACTGTATAAAGGTAAGCTTGGTAAGCATGTGGTGTCAACAAATATACCTCTAATAATACAACTGCATTACACAGACTGAGCGGCTTGCTTACAGCTGAGTGTAGTTTAGCTTAAGCCAACATGGCAGAGAAAGCTCCCTCATGTCTGATAAGAGAAGTTATCAAAAAACTAAGTAAATGGATATAATTTACTCCCATCCTTTCTGGGGTACCATTCAGACAGTCTAATGGTGCCATTCTTTGGTATTCTGTGCATATTTAAAGGAGCACTATCGCGAAATTGTGTAATATTAAAAATCCATATAAACACCTTGGCTAATAAGAGGAGGGGTCACTTATACACCCGAACTGAAAAAAACTCCCGCCAAGCTTGTGGTTTCGTCTATCCTGTTAGGAATACAATCCAGGGGTGACAGGTTTAGTCTATGAGGGGTGACAGAGCCTGTCACCCATGATTTCCTCTTTATAACATTAAAATGAAAAAATAACAAGCCTGGCTTGAAATTTCCTGATGCAGGATGTATAAGTCAACTCTCCACTTGCCATTCAGCATAATTATATGGATTTTTATTATTGGGCCATTTTTTTGCGACAGTGCTCCTTTCATGTATGCAAAGGTTTTGTTCCTTTTGTTCCTTTAAATATTTTGTCCTTTGTCCTTTTAACTATCCCTGGTTTTGGTCTGTCCCCCTGGGGCACCCTGCTTTGGCATGCCTTGCTGTGTGGATCTCCCAGGTACCCAAGACCTGCCTTCGAGCCTGCGCTGCAGCTAGAGCAGCCGACTCGAATCCCAGCCACACTTGTGAGTGGTGGCAGCATCATTTAGTCATTTAGTTGCAGTGGGTGGGCCGAGCACAGCCTAGGAGGGAAGCGAGTGATGCCAGTGCCGCTCGCACAGGTGTCGTGGGCATGGGGGAAAGGTGAGTTTACTATGCACACTGGGGGGTTTATCACAGTGGGGCATCCCAGTTAGGGATGCCCCCGGGGGAGGGTGTAAGCCAGGGTGGGTTATGGCCCACTTTAATTGCAGTTTTCACTACCTGTGGCGATTCCTGGATGTCTTAAACCTTATTTGTTCGAGCATATACATCTATGCAAGGACCTGCTTGTAGTATGATGGTAAACTTGGGCAGTGGAAGAAAAAAAGATAAAGCAGAAAGAAACAAGATTGTCTGATTAGCCATCAACCATTCCAACATGGTGCTTGCAAGTTCAAGGAGAAGGATAGAATAGGGCCAGATTTAGGAGCACACAGGAATAGAATACCACTCTAACATTGCTTTTTTGTGCCAAAAGTAAATACTATTTTTTTAATTTTTTCTTATGTTGGCACGTGTGTTTTTTACTGAAGCAGTTTTCACTACCTGCAACCTTGCTATTGACCACTGTATACCAAGTCTGTACACCAAGATCTATGCAAGGAGCAAAGTGAGTTCTGTACACAAAGAATGCTTCTGCTGGGGATGTGTAAGCATCAGTGATTTCTCTCACCTTAGCAGCAGCCATAACATCAGTATCCTGTGTGTGTAGAACTCTCTCTTATTGTGGATCTTGATGTACAGTTGCCTATGTCAACAGAATGCAGAAAAAAAAATGCCATTAAAAGTGGACTTAATTGTAGCTAATAACTGTCATGGTAGTGGTCGGGGATCGCTCACCTGGCTGGGCAACCTTTTGGTCCATGTAGTGGGGGGCAGTGACATTGCCTAGTAACCAGATGATGTCACTCCCTGGCCCTGGCACCTCTGACGCTGCTCAGCCTGCAGTGGTGAGGCTAAACTTTTCAAAAGCCCCTTCCAATCAATAACACACCACTGACCGTACGCAGCTTTGTCCTTTGTTAAAGAAGCCTATCAGTCTGTCTGTTGCCGACCCAACCTGGACTTTGTTTACCTTTTCCTGCCTGTTGCCAACTCTGCCTGCTTGACCCCTTCCGATCTTCTCACCTGCCTGCCCAACTATACGCCCATCTTCACCTGTGGAGCACCACTGCCATCTGTACTGCCCGCTGTCCCAAGTTGATCCCCTGCTACCACTGGAATGAATCCTGGTCTCATACAGCTGCCATCAAGAAGCCCTCACCAGACTGTTCCGGCCCCAGCTTGGGACCTGCCTTCTGATTCTACACTTCTTCTACAGCTTCCTCAAACTGTACTTAGGAAATCTGATACAATGGTTCCTTAGAGATTAATAAATACATTGTGACCCACAGATGACTGTTAAAACATAGCACAGCAAAATAATTCTTTAAGTGGCCTTAATCCTTCCTCAGGCTGAGGAAATATATGGTTGGAGTTAGACTTTAAAACTAATAACTAGAGATGAGTGAACTTTTGAAAAATTCGATTCGACTGATTCGCCGAATTTCCAGACAAAAATCGCTTCAACCCAAATGTATTCGCGACGAATCGCTATTAAAAACTGCTATTTCTGAGCCTCCTAGAGCCTCAATAGGGCTGTAAACCATTCTGCCTTGCTGTAACACGCATAGGACGCGTGCTGGGTTATTGAAATAATACTGTAAATAATTATCACATGCAGATCGGAGGCATCGCTAATAGAATCGCAAAGTGGCACAATTGCAAAGAGTTGAGGTGGCATCACTATGAGGGGCCCCTATAGTGCCTGAAAAACAGCAGGAGCACAAAAATTAGCTGAATCACACCCTGGAGTTGCAAGCAGTAGCAGCAGCAGCAGGAGCCCGAACATTGCTTTAAAGAGACACTGGAGTTGGCTGCAGGAGCCCAAAAATTGGACGAATCACACCCTGGAGTTGCAAGCAGCAGAAGGAGCCCAAACATAGCTTGAAAGAGACACTGGAGTTGGCAGCAGGAGCCCAAAAATTGGATGAATCACACCCTGGAGTTGCAAGCAGCAGCAGCAGCAGCAGGAGCCCAAACATTGCGTGAAAGAGACACTGGAGTTGGCTGCAGGAGCCCAAAAATTTGATGAATCACACCCTGGAGTTGCAAGCAGCAGCAGCAGCAGCAGGAGCCCAAACATAGCTTGAAAGAGACACTGGAGTTGGCTGCAGGAGCCCAAAAATTGGATGAATCACACCCTGGAGTTGCAAGCAGCAGCAGCAGCCCAAACATAGCTTGAAAGAGACACTGGAGTTGGCAGCAGGAGCCCAAAAATTGGATGAATCACACCCTGGAGTTGCAAGCAGCAGCAGCAGCAGAAGCCCAAACATAGCTTGAAAGAGACACTGGAGTTGGCAGCAGGAGCCCAAAAATTGGATGAATCACACCCTGGAGTTGCAAGCAGCAGCAGCAGCAGCAGCAGCAGCCCAAACATAGCTTGAAAGACACACTGGAGTTGGCAGCAGGAGCCCAAAAATTGGCTGAATCACACCCTGGAGTTGCAAGCAGCAGTAGCAGCAGGAGCCCAAACATAGCTTTAAAGAGACACTGGAGTTGGCTTCAGGAGCCCAAAAATTGGATGAATCACACCCTGGAGTTGCAATCAGCAGCAGCAGCAGCCCATACATTGCTTGAAAGAGACACTGGAGTTGGCTGCAGGAGCCCAAAAATTGGATGAATCACACCCCGGAGTTGCAAGCAGCAGCAGCAGCCCAAACATAGCTTAAAAGAGACACTGGAGTTGGCTGCAGGAGCCCAAAAATTGGATGAATTAGACCCTGGAGTTGCAAGTAGAAGCAGGAGCCCAAACATAGCTTGAAAGAGACACTGGAGTTGGCTGCAGGAGCCCAAAAATTGGATGAATCACACCCTGGAGTTGCAAGCAGCAGCAGGAGCCCAAACATTGCTTTAAAGAGACACTGGAGTTGGCTTCAGGAGCCCAAAAATTGGATGAATCACACCCTGGAGTTGCAAGCAGCAGCAGGAGCCCAAACATTACTTTAAAGAGACACTGGAGATGGCAGCAGGAGCCCAAAAAGTGGATGAATCACACCCTGGAGTTGCAAGCAGCAGCAGGAGCACAAACATTACTTTAAAGTGACACTGGAGTTGGCTGCAGGAGCCCAAAAAATGGATGAATCACACCCTGGAGTTGCAAGCAGCAGCAGGAGCCCAAACATTGCTTTAAACAGACACTGGAGTTGGCAGCAGCCGCAGCAGGAGCCCAAAAATTGACTGACACACTCTGGAGTTGGCAGCAGCAGCAGCAGGAACCCAGAAATTGGCTGGAAGGCACCCTGAAGTTGGCAGCAGCAGGAGCACAAACATTAGCTGGAAGGCACACCCTGGAGTTGTCAGCAGCATAAGCAGGAGCCCAAACATTGCTTGAAAGACACCATGGAGTTGGCAGCAGCAGGAGGCCAAAAATTGGCTGAAAGGCACACCCTGAAGTTGGCATCAGCAGGAGCCCAAAAATTGGCTGGAAGGCACACCCTGAAGTTGGCATCAGCAGGAGCCCAAAAATTGGCCTAAAGACATAAATATGTTTTGCACCATTTGGAAAGTGTAAAACGTGGCACCATGCTGAATCTAGTCGCATGCATCAGCCATTGGTGGGTGGAAATCCTGGCTGATCCATCCCTGATTCATTTTGACAAAGGGGAGTCTCTCCACATTTTTAGTTGACAGACGAGTTCTCCTCGCCGTAACTATGGCCCCCGCTGCACTAAACACCCGCTCAGATGGCACGCTACTTGCCGGGCAGGACAGCTTTTCCAGGGCAAACTCTGCAAGTTGCGGCCCGAAGCCAAGTTTTGCTGCCCAGAAGTCCAGCGGATCCTCAAGGTGTGTTGGCATGGTCATGTCAAGGTATGACATGACCTGCTGGTTGAGGTCCTGCTCCAGGTCTTCCTGCTGCTCATGAGTAGCCTCACTATGTGGGTGTAGAAAGCTACTCATCAGAGTCCTTTATGTTATTAATAAGGCAACCGGGCTGAGATTAACCCTATCCCCTCAGCTGTTCCTCCTTAACTTGAAATCCCCAGAATGCACGAATACTCAGTTTGGCCTCATAAGGCACATTAGCACGGCAGCCAAGTTGATTATAGCCCAGTCGTGGAAGAAACCAGCCATTCCCAGGGGAAGCCTTATCACCCGGGTCAACTAAGTTATGATGTTCGAGAAGATGGCGGCCATGATAAGGGGTGATTTTGCCCCCTTCTTATCCACTTGGGAAGGCTGGATTTCTCAGTTTCATCCGGGAGGTCTCAACTGTGTTCTCCTCACAATATAGAACCCCGCCTTGTCTCTCCCTGAGAAATGAACGAAGGCCTGGAACCCACCTTTTACCTTCCCTTTCTATTTCTCCCCTTCTTTCCCTCTATTCCGCGCATCTCTTGTTCTTCTTTTCTCTACAGCTTTTCTTTCGATGATGCTTGAGAAATGTTCTCTTTATCGTTTTGGATAATATTTCTTCTTCTTTGTCAGTATTCTGTTCATATTGGTCATATTCTTTGGACGATTGTTAATTAATGGCGCTTCTTTATGGCCTCTTGCGGT
This sequence comes from Gastrophryne carolinensis, assembly GCA_027917425.1. Classification (NCBI taxonomy): domain Eukaryota; kingdom Metazoa; phylum Chordata; class Amphibia; order Anura; family Microhylidae; genus Gastrophryne; species Gastrophryne carolinensis. Next base: position 442,447,692 of record CM051236.1, read on the forward strand.
GTTTTGGAAAATGCCTTGACTGTAAGATTACACTGTTTTGTTTTCAGATTTTATTCTAATAAAAACTATGATTAAAAAAAAAAAGAAAGCTACTCATTAGCGACTGAAGTCTGAGGCTGCTGCTGATGGAGCTGCTGCTGTTGCTCCTGCCAATCCCCCCAGCAGCAATGGCAGTGGAAGGTGAGGGAAGAGCTCCCCCCGAGTCAGACCTGCGAGAGTATGGACCATGGCGCAGATCGGCCAACTGACTACGCAGAATGTCTTTGTAGTAGTTCAGTTTGTCCTCCCTCTCGGCGGGTTTAAAAAATGCCCCCATTTTGTGCCGGAAGCGAGGGTCCAATAAGGTGGACAGCCAGAAGTCATCCCGCCGACAAATGGAAACAATTCTGGGGTCACTACGCAAGCACGTGAGCATGCTTCCTGCCATTTGCGCAAGTGACTCGGAGGGACTACTTGTCTCCATCTCCACTGCATACTGCCACGGTGTGTCCGGGTCCTCTGTCTCACCTTCCTCAAAACCCTCTAGCTCCTCTGGCTGCTCCTGCTCCTCCTCTCCTGTCCGCTGACTAGATAAACCAGCCATTTTGCCAAGTCTAAACTGTGCTTCACTGGGCAACTCCTCCTCCTCTTCCTCCTCCTTCTCCAGTTCAGCTCCAACGGGGTTCATGTGGCCGCAAGATGTAGAGGCCATGTCTCCAGCGCCCTGACCAGCCATGGTTTCCGACATGTACTGTAGTACATGAAGCAGTGGAATCACATCGTTTATCCCGTAGTCCTGATGACTGACAAATAAAGTGGCTTCCTCAAAGGGCCTGAGCAAACGGCAGGTGTCACGTATGAGCTGCCACTGGTTGACATTGAAGTTACACAGGGGAGTCCCCCTATCCGCTTGGATCATCAGGAAATCCGTGATGGCTTTTCTCTGTTCATATAATCGGTCCAACATGGAAGGGTGGAATTCCAACGGGTGGAAACATCGCAAATCAGACTATGTTGGGGGCTACCATTCTGACGCTGTAGCTCAAGAAGGGTGTGTTTGGCGGTGTATGAGTGGCTGAAGTGCATGCAACGTTTTCTTGAAGTTGTTAGGATGTCTTGCAGATGGGGGGAAGACTTCAGAAACCGCTTGACAACCAGATTGAAGACCTGAGCCATGCAGGGGGCATGGGTCAGGCTTCCTTGGCGCAGCGCAGACAAAATGTTCTTCCCATTATCGGTAACCATGATTCCCATTTTAAGTTTTCTTGGAGTAAGCCATGTTTGGATTTCCTGATGAATAAATTTAAGCAGTTCCTCCCCTGTGTGACTCCGTTCGCCAAGACAAACCATGTGAAGCACAGTGTGACACCTCCGTGCCCTGCACACATGGTAGACTGGAGGGGCACTGAGACTTGAGCCTACAGTGGAGGGTGAGGAGATGGCGGGGGGGGAGGAGGAGTCGTACGGTATCAACGGGCAGGGAGGGCGGAGGCCGAAGCGGCGTGACCTGTCCAAGTTGCTGCTGCTGCTGCAAAGGGACCACATTCACCCAGTGGGCCGTAAACGACATGTACTGTCCCTGACCGTAGTTACAGCTCCAGACGTCGGCGCTGCCATGCACTTTGCTGCACACCGACAGGCTCAAGGACTGGCCCACCTTCTGTTCAACAAAAGTGTGCAGCGCTGGTACTGCCTTCTTGGCAAAGAAATGACGGCTTGGGACTCTCCACCTCGGCTCGGCACAAGCCATCAGTTCTCTGAAAGGTGCAGAGTCCACCACCTGAAAAGGGAGCGACTGCAGCACCAGCAACTTGGACAGGAGCACATTCAGCTTCTGCGCCGTAGGATGAGTGGGCGCATACTGCTGTCTCTTGAAAAGATTCTGGGATCCCACATATCCCACACCATGCAACCTGCCCTAAATTATGGCACCACCACATTTATTTACAATATAAATATATAAATTTTATTTGTTATTTGTCCAATACAAAAGTATTAAAAACAATGAAAAACAATATACATACGGGGGCGCTATGGTTAAAGGGTGGTCTCCTACAAATCATATATATATACCATAAATTGTGACAATTAATTATACAACACGTGCTCCTATATACACATTATACAAACATATGAAACAACTAATTCTAAGTGTTCTATATATAAGCTATCGCTCTATTTCATAAGACAGTGGCAATTACTCCTAAGGACACTCCAAGGAGGAAAGGTGTCACACCTTTCTGCCCAGATGAAGTAACGGGGGAACCGTTACGAAACGCGTTGGCTGGGGCGGGGTACAGCGTATGGCTACAGGGTGTTCCCATGGTGATGTATATAGCACATTTATATCTTTTTGATTATTGGGTCACTTGTTTCCTCCTTGGAGTGCTCTACCCCGGCCCCGTTTGGCTCCAGGCTTTACAATTGTGCCCCCATGCTGACTGCCAACCATGCTGCTAAAACCTTGCTGCCTCAGCTGCTGATTCCGGGGCAACCTGCGCCCCTCTTCTCCTGATGATGACGATGAAGCCCCTTCATCACCCGGTTCCCAAGTGCGATCGGCTCCATCATCATCACCGAGTTGTGGCTGCACGTCACTGATGTTCTCGGTTTCCTCAACAGTGTCTGGCGCAGGAACTGGAAAGCTCGCAACACCCACAACACTGTCCACATCACTATTTGTCTGCCTAGCTAAAGAAGCCACCTCCATTTCTTGGCTGGGCAGTAGCTGCTGACTGTCCTCTATCTGATCGTCCTCCTCACTAAAGAGTGGAGCTGAACCCAAAGCATAGGATACGTCGCTGGGGGAGGGAACGGCGTAGGACAGAGGCAATGGGAGGACAGGGACTGCTCTCGGGGCATGCCAACTCAGGGTTGTGTCAGAGGAACCTACTGACCCTAGACTGGGAGTCTCAGATGTAACTTGTGATGATGTTGATGAGCACGTTAACCAATCTACCACGGCAGATGCGTTACTGGTGGAGACGCGACCGCTAGCAGATAATAGTAGCAGTAACGGTCTCTCACCGTGACTCCTGCTGCCACTCGCTCCTAGTCTACTGCGACCTCTGCCTGCTGAATCTTTTGAACATCCTTGCACTTGTCTGCCTGACATTTTTATGTATTTGAAATGCGCAATAGGTACGATAAAAAATGTGTTTACTTTAAAAAGAAGAAGCTAAATAAAGTGAGGGACTGCTTCTCTGCACCAGATACTATGACAATTGGCAATATGAGATACCCTGCGGCCTAGTGTTTTGGCAGCAGACCAAAAACCAATTCAAAATGCAATACTTTGATTAAGCTGAGGAAGGATCAACAAGCGTATTTAGTATAACAGATAGGCTGCTAAGTGCAGGTTTGGGATGCCCTGCGGCCTGGTGTTTTTTTTGTTAAAGGCAAACCAAAAACCAATTCAAAATGCAATACTTTGATTAAGCTGAGGAAGGATCAACAAGCGTATTTAGTATAACAGATAGGCTGCCTAATGCAGGTTTGGGATGCCCTGCGGCCTGGTGTTTTTTTTGTTAAAGGCAGACCAAAAACCGGATTCATTCAGAATCGAATTTTCCATGAAATTCGGAACGAATCCGATTCGCTCATCCCTACTAATAACCTATACAATTCTTACTAAAAAATGAATATGAGCTGATAGAGAGGTAATACATATGGACCACCCACCACATTCGCGTCCTGTATTCATGGTTTCGCTTACTCGCGAAGGCCCTGGAGGGGGGGTTTAAAAAGAAAGACCAGTGTTGGATCTCCAAGGAGGTAAGGGCTTTTTCTTTATAAAACCCCTACCTGCCTTTACCTGCATTCGCCCTGCCCTGCAGTGTGTTTTCGCAGGGCTTATTTGCGAATTCACTGTATTTGTGACTATGTAGTTCCCCTAAACCCCCACGAATACAGAGGGCCAGCTGTATATTCAAAACTACTATAGTACTGGGGGCCCTCTAGCATTATATACATATATAACAAGGGAATCTTCTATCACTGTATCAGCGTTCCTCCTTTAAACTGGGTTTATAAATGGGTTTTGTTCCTGCTGAATCACAAGTCTGTGGAAAACTTTGGTGGAATCTGAACAAAGACACAATAAAGCACCACGACTGTGCAGGGATTCTGTAATCTTCGGTCTCCCAGACTGCTTTGCTCCACTTCAGGAGACAGCGCATCAATTGTAAAAGTGTCTTGCCAGCCCTGCCCATAATACGATCAGTGCACCATGGGAATATTTACATATTTAGCTACAGCTGGAATAATAATAATTCCCCCTCCCTGCTGCCTATGATTATAGAGGTAATAAACATTGATATGACATCTAGTTATTGCTGAGCTATAATATATGTTATTGCCCAGAAAATCATCTTATGGAAGAGCACCACTTAGCAAAATATGGGCCCCAATCTGTCACTTTATTGCAGCATTACCATCTCTTACCAGATGCTGTGAATTACAACAAAAGCCATGCATGGTATTTAATTCATCTGACCTAATTTATCTAATTACTACAAGGAACAGGGAAGTCAGTATATATTTTAGTAAAAACGCAAAGCAGCATACGCTGTATTTTACATTTAACATTAAAAAGGCACACAATAGGAGTTTAGTGTTCTGCATTGTGAAGGCAAGTGAGGTCAAACGCAGTGAGCTATTGGAACAATCATGAAAATCCCTGTAAATGAGCTCAATTGGAGTGTGGTCGTTTCTAAGTTGCCCTTCCTTTAGGATCTATTTTTACCGTTTCTAATGTTCCTTGCCGTAAAGTTAAACTTCAGTTTAAAAGGACCCCCTGCAGTGCCAAGCTACCCTGGCACTGAGGCAGGACGGGGGGTACAAAGGAAAAAAAACCATACCTTAGCTAGGCGTCTGCGCAACTTCTCCAGCGCTCTGAATCCTGGGTGCCTCCATCTTGCCTGGAAGATACAGAGCCGCATCCCCCGGCTCCGTGCACTCTCCGACCCACCCATTAACGTGAATGGACAGCAGGAGTGCACACGGAGCCAGGGGATGCGGTTTTGCTTCTTTACATGCGGTGGGCAAGGGAGACTGGGAGGATGACCTGCACCTGGCTAAGTGTAAGGGAAAGGTTTTTTTCTCTTTGTAACCCCCCATCCTGCCTCAGCAAAAGGGTAGCGTGCCGTGGTGAGTCTGCTTTAAATCAGTTTTCCTCTGCAGGCTAAGATGAATTATATATATGACAGAAAACAAAATGATAACCGCGGCAATACTGTGTCTATTATAGACAAACACAAGGCCAAGTGTTGCTTGCTTTCCTTTTTTCCTTTGTCCTGTTTTTTGGCCTTGATTTCAATGCCAAAATTGTGTGCAGGTTTTCAGCTGATACAGGTGTGTATATTTACTCTTTTTTCATTGTCTATACAACTCCCAATAAACAGTGCAACAGCTCCACTTATAAATGATTGACATGCTGTTATAGGGAAGACATGTATATTGTTAACCAAGGAGCTTCTGGATTTCTGTAATTTCACTCTAGTGCTCGAGTTTTTTTTTTTTTTTACCTCATCTTAAAATTGCCCATCAACATGTTCCTGTACCAACAGACACCCCTCCCCCCCCCCCAAATAAAAGGAAAAATAATTGAAAAAGGAGGGGAAAGGGAGAGAAAGAGGGTTAGGAAGGGAGAGAAAGCCATAGATTGGGAAATCAAGAAGAAGAGAGAAAGGTGGTGAATGAACAAAACAAGGAAGGCAGTTCAAGGAAGCCAGATCAACAACACAAAGAATCAAGAATCTATAGTTTTGGGCACTGGTCCCCAACCTGTGGCTCAGGAGCCATATGTCGCTCATGGCCCCTTGCTGTGTGGCTCACAGCCTGCCTTGGATCATTGTGTTGGGCAGGAGGACAAGCATTCCAGCTTACCTGTATTTCAGATTCCACTGGCGCAATGCACTAACTCCCTTTTGAAAATAGAGAATCTACTTCTATAGGAGCATAATGTGGCTCAAGACCCCCTTATGCTGGTAAATGTGTCTCCAAAGGCAAGAAAGGTTGGGGACCCCTGGTTTAGGCCTTAGAAGGACGTCAATCTCTTCTTCCAGGCAGGCATTTTCTTAGTTTCTAAAATTGAATATCCATGGCTGTCCATGATTTATCTACTGTTCATCCGGCTACAGAAAAATTGTAAATGCTAAGCACTTGACAGGTTTGAAACAGCCCACTATGGGGAGGCTAAGTAAAGCCTAATAGGTAATTTTTTTGCTTTACCTTTAATTAGAGCATGGATGTGCTGTATTTTTCACCCTATAGAACTCACATAGGATTTGGAGGAGGAAAAAAATGAGTGTGCTAAAGAATAGGCTTTGTGAGTTCAATATTGGCAGATGTACTTGCATGAATATAAGTACAGCAATATACATTTTACCGTATGACTATAACTCAGTTCTGGTTACTTGGTTATTAGGGTACTATCTGCTGCATGGTCTATCTTTATGTTCTGGTCACAAAACCATCCTTGCTTCAAGCTGAGCTTAGTTCATGGCAGATGCTAGTAAGTGTATTTCTCCTGTTGATAAACTATATTAACCCTTGGTGCACATACACAAAGTCAGTATTTGTATTAAGCAGCTCTGTCTAAACAAACTGGATATGTTACTTTTGCTATAAATGTTTGCCATTGATCGATTTTGTTGTTTCTCCAACTAAATGTTTGCTACAAAACTGTTTTGACTATAAAACTGTTCTTGCTACAAATTATCCTTGCTACAAAACTGTTCTTGCTACAAGATGACATTTGCCACAGAACTGTCATTACAAAACCAATTAAAACCATAGAGTTGTCCTTGCTACAAGATGACTTATGCTACAGAACTGTTCTTATTACAAAACCAATTAAAACCATAGAGTTGTCCTTGATGCAAAACCATCCTTGATACAGACTTTCACATAAGACAGTATTTGTATTACAGTTACTGTATCCGCTGCAGGCCTGTTTTTACAGCACAGTACAGATCATCAACCTAGTTTGCTATAAGTATCTATTACATTGTGTACTTTTGTACCAAAATGTACATTATATTGCACTAAGGTAGATTGCTATATAACTAGAGGCTAGACATCCCCTCATTAGCTTAGCTCATTACATCAAAATTCCTCTACCTTTAATTTATTGTGTTCACTATTTGAATTTATACCACTGTAAAAATAATCTATTCTATTTTATATATGATATATTTTTATACACATTGTCTTTGATATTTAACTACAAATATAGGTATGTCAGCTGCTTATTTCTCTTTTTTTGTGGATCTGTTGTGACCACCTTTCAGCTAGGTGGTGAGTGGCCTGAACCCAGTGATGGCCTGATTGTGTATAAGGAATCCCCCCCCCCCCAAAAAAAAAACTCTCTTTAGCATTTGCCCCATAAGATGCACTAACATTTCCCCATCCCACGTTTTCTTTGTTGGATGCGTCTTATAGAGCGAAACATATGGTAAATGTGTAACCTATTTTTTTTACCAATCTAATATGCAGAAAAAACATCCACCCCTTAAAAAGTTTGAAGTATATTGCCCATTTTTACTATACAGCAGATTAAAATAGCATAAAAGCATAATTTTAAATAATTACTGTCAATAACAATTACTGTCATAATAAAACTCACAAAAAAACTCAACTCAAATCAATAAATCACGTAACCCCTAAGGAGCTCTTCTAAATCTCTAGCGCAGCACCAACAGAAAGAGTAGGGAAAAAGGAAAAATAAAAAGTAGTTTCACTATTCAATGGATTACAAAGAAAATGATTGTTTCCAGATGGGCACAAACATGGCCCCCATAGCAAAACTATTGGAAATACCAAGCTATCCAATGCATGCAAAACAAAGCATTATTAAAGTGGACCAACACCCAGGGGCGAACACCTCCCTCACCGCGGGGCATCCGAGATCGGGATGTCCCACGGGGTGAAACCCCCCCAAAAGCCCCAAAAAACCTTACCTTATCGGCGACGGATCAGCCGCCACCGCCTCCCGCGCGCCCCTCTAGCAGTGCGCGTGCCCGCGCCGGCCGTTTGTGAATGGCCGGCGCGGGAGGCGGCGGCGGCTTGTCCGTCGCTTGTCCGTCATCGAAAAGTTACGTTTTTTGGGGCTTTTGGGGGGGTTTCATACAGCGAGCATCCTGATCTCGGATGCTCCGCTGAAGTGGACCAACACCCAGGATAGTGAAAATCCTGGGTGTTGGTCCACTTTAATAGCGGAGGATAGTTATAAGCTCTTGCTAACGAATGCTCAAAAATAAATAAAGAGACATGGCAAGAATGATGAGGAAGGCACACTACCAAAAAATAACACCAATAAAAAAAGGCATTTAAAAATACCACAATAACGTGTTAAGGAGTCTACATACAGTACTTTATAAATAAAGACAAGGACCCTACTAGGCTGAAAACCTAACTGGGTCTGGGTGTCCGATAACAAGAAAGAGGACAAACAGACTTCTACAGAGTGGTTAAAAAAAGACAATAAAAAAACAATGTGAATGTGTGTTTAATGCTGGGGATGAGGCTACGTGGGCCCCTTTTACCTTAAGATTTATCTGCTGCAATGTTTGCTATTTTTACATTTTGCTCATCTCACAATATCATTTAGCAAATTACCGATTTGATGCTACGTGCTTTATGTTTAGTTACAATTACATTGTATCATAAATCATAATCCTGTGCTATAATTGTTCTTCATTACAGGTTCATCTTGTTTTCTGAGAAGACTAAGTTATCAGAATGTGCTTCCGAAGGCTTGGATTAATCATCTGTGTTAAATACATAATAAAGTCAACATGGGGCTTGTGTTTAGTGCATAAGCAAACAGAATCCATTAAAGCAGCTCAAAAGCTGAGGCAGCTAACATAGCCTGGGGCCACCTGAAATGAGGATGCCCTGCTCTGTGAAAACCCTGGGGTCGCCTGTAAACTCACCTTTAACGGTGGCTCCCATGATGTTGCCTTCACCAGTGGCAACATCCACTGCTTTCCTGTAGCTGTGGTGCGTGCTCAGCCATTCAGGTAAGCCGGGGGCAGAAAAGCTCCCCAGATTACAGGGTAACTGGGGATGTGGCCAGCAGGCTAGTCACATAGGACAGAATTTTTGAGATCAGCTAATTCAACCCAAAAACTGTTATCTTCTTCAAAGCAAGCCACAGCCAGCTGCATCACAAGGGTACTCAGGCCAAGATACATGTACAGAAAAAAAATAAAAGTCGAACTCCAACTATTTTTTTTTGGGGGGGGGGAGGGTTTAACTGTCTGTCTGTCTGTCTGTCTGTCTGTTGTTATCTTAAAGGAGAGAGTTAGCTGTCATTAATTACTTTTATTGATCTTTGATTAGTTTTTTTGCCCAGTTCTCGCAGAAACCAGATCTATCTGTATCAAAGCATCCACATATTGCAACTTGAAATGGTTGCTGCCCAAGACAAAGCTTCATCACAACCTCCAGGAAAAATAAAAAAATATTTGGGAGATTTTTGTCTACACGCTAGATAATTTTTCCTTTCCCAACAATTTCAGATCACTTGGCTATAAAATGCTTTCTTTTCTTGCCGAAGTGGTACTGATGTAGCTAAAAAAATGTTTAGGACAGCAATTACATGGCAGATTTCAAACTACATGATTTGCAACAAAAACATATAAAACAAACTCCTCTCAATCACTTAGTAACAGCCAACTCCCAGGTTTCACCCCATGAAATAGTCTGTTCTAGTCTGTCCTAGCAGCAGGGCAGTACAAGTATACAGAGGAGACAATCCTTATGGAGTCTTTTCTATCCCAAATTGCGATGCAAACATCACGTTGCAATGTGCTCTACCTACTTTCCGTTAATAGGCTCATGGTTGCTTTAGTATCACAGCTGATTACAATAGAATCGAGATAAATTCTGTTTGACTTAAATAATGTAACAGCGAGCTGTCAGGCTTTTCAGAATGACTAATATTGTTTGATTTAGCCCCAGAAGGAGGGAGAGATAGCACATCCCAAGGTCTTACCTCCCATCTCAATATATGGCTCCCAGAACGTTGTCACCTTAGGGACCCCGCTAAGCCAAACTTATGGAATCATTGTGCCTATCACAGTGTTAGCCCATAACTGCAGCCATTTGTACAATATATTTGGCACTGTGATCATGTTAGAAAATGCCAGTACCGGTTCCACAAAACACCAAGTGGTGGAGCATGTCAAGGACTCCAGCATAGAGCAAGGAGATTCAACATGAAAGTGGATACAGCATGGAACAAGTTTAACTAGCATGATGCACCATCACCATTTGGAAAGGGATAAAAAATTCCAGTGAGTTTATCTGCCACCTTTCATTCACACTACATCTAGATTTAGAACTTAAAGACAAAGGGTCTAATATTGTAGCTTCTAACTTTGGAAAACCATCCACAGGAAACTGCATATTGCATTCTGAAAGTCGACATCCGTCCCACATAATAAAGGCCGTCTCTACAGCCCTACAGGGTAGCTATTCAGATTAAAAGGAAACTGCACAGAATATGATACCTGCAAAATCCATGAGTGAGACTCAGATTCTGTAGCAGCACAATCTACAACTTTTTTGGAAACACATATTGCCTTCTGATTACTATATTTACTCACATTGAAAGTACATTTTAAATCTGTGTTCCAAGCTAAATTTCGCGATAGTGATCCTTTAAAGAGGACAATAAACCTCATTTAAAAAGTCCAACAAAGAAGTTAAACCGATTTTTGTGACTACAAACAGTACTCAGTCAGACCTCAGATGTTGGGCCATTTACCTATTCTCAGAGTGGCAAGAAAATCTGAACAGAGCCAACTCCACCAGCGACATCTCCACTCGCCTCTAGCTGTGGCTGTGCCAACCATTCAGAACTGTCCGCCGTGGGTATGCCACCCAGCTAAATTCATAGCAGGGATGTGGCCGTGGCAACAAGATTAAAATAAACCTTGCAACCCTGGTTTAACTAACCTGCACTGCAATCCACTGCTGAAATGTGCCACCCTGTGATTGGCTCGTCCAGAATTGCTTTCACTTTTACCATCATCTGTAGAAATATGGACCACATAACCACCAATGAGTGAAGCTGAGGGTTGTGGGGGTTTGTGTGCAGGGGGGGCTCCAGGAATCTGGATGCCCCGTCCCCCTAGGCCTTTCACAATGCAGTCAGTTATTAATTTGAAAATCACATGTTTAAATCAGGCTTGCTTTAAGCACTTATTGTTAGCCCTAGTAGCAAATTCTAGAGCTCCCATATTGCCTGCAATCACAAGCGCTCTTGAAAATGCAAGTGCACTTCCCTTAATTTTTCAAAATGCATAAATAAATATTGAACAAATTTCCTCCTTTCATTACTCCAGTACGTCATTGTTTGGAAAAGTCAGCTTATTATTTTTTCTTTTTTTTGGGCCAGTCATTTCTGGGCCTAGCTGGTGTTCTTTAAACCATTAATTTATAGCTTTCCTCCATGCCCAGGAAAGATGAAAATCAACCTTCAACAGCAAAGCCCTTTTTTTTGTCTGGGTGAATTGTAATCTTCGTTTCAGCTCGGCTGTGCGCTGAATATTGAAATGCATTGCCTGACAAGTGGCGTTTGTATTAACTCCACTTTTAAGACACTAGAGACAGACTATCCATCATCTCTGGTGGTGTTCTGAATTCATGTAGTACCTCATATCCTGTTTAATAGATTAAGTTAATAACAAGCCCCATAAAACTACTAGCAAGATTGGTGCAGTCATTTTTAATAGGAAAATGTCACATGATATGTAAACATTTGCCATGGCAGTATTTTGCAGCCCATCTGTATCTGCCTCTTTGCTGCCAGTTCATTGTGTCTAATGGCTGAAAATTGAGAACCCTTCAAAACATAGAGTAGAAAATAATTGTAATACCCAAGTTTATTTTAAGGCAAAAACCTACAAATTAGCTATATGTGTATGTATGTATAGGCATAAGAAGGACAACTATAGATACCCCCCTTCTCTAAAATATTACCCTGCATTGCAATACTCCCTGCAATACATGAAATGTACTTTTGTTTTTTAACCTATTCATTTGCTGTTTTGACAAGTGCTTCCCCTAAAGCACTTGTGTCAAACTCAAGACCCGGAAGCCAGATGCAGCCCTCCAAGTCTTTTTATGTGGTCCTCTGACAGGCACCAGATGCTGGGGCTGAGCAATGTTCCTTTTAGCTGGCCTGGTCACTCCAAGGCTTCTGACACCGGCGGCACGTTTTCGCACCAGTGTGTGGCTCTGCCAAGTGATGTGCTGATACATTGCACTATGGAGTGCAGTACCGCTTGTGCTTGTGTTTGCATTTTGTTGGCCCTTTGAAGGCAACCAGAATGGCCCTCGATGAAAATGAGTTTGACACCCCTGCCCTAGGGACTTTTGTGAGTAAAGATGAGTGCTCCTATTAATATCCTATTATAGGCAAAGTTTATTAACTCTCTCACAATATTAGTAAACTAACCCCGGACTTCTAAAGTGGAAGTCTAAGGTAAAAATAACACTTTACCCCTCCCAGCTTTCCTCTGGTGTTAAGCCTGATTTGGAGGGTTAAAATAAATAAAATATTGCTCACCAACTTGGCTGGGAAACACCTTCTTACAGCAGATGTTCCCACATGACTGTGTAGTCAGCCAATCACTGCACAGCAGCAGCACCAATGCTGCATTGATTGGCTAAGCAGTCAATCATGGTACATGGGATAGCTCAAAAGATTGCAGTGCTGTTCTCAAACCCAGGTTTGGTGAGCCTTTTTTTTGATACCCCTAATTGGGCATCTGAGCCTGGACATAAACCTTAGTAAACTGTTCCTAAATGAATGCATAAACGCACAGGCATTTTGTGGGGCATAGCTGCTCCTTTCCTGCAGCTTTTATAACCCTAGACCAGGTGTTCCAACCAGTGGTATGGTTACCGCTGGGGGTATGTGAGATGAGATGGTCCTTGGCAAGGTTCCTTTCGACTCTGCATACCTGTTTCAGTCATTTAGATTGGCCTGGCGTGTGCAACAGCCAGAGGGATACCGCATGTGCCCTGGCATGGATGGTTGCTTCTTTTTAAGACCAACTGGGGGGCCCTGCAGACAAGCCTCTGTTTTAATAAGTATTCAAGTCAACAAGCTGCTGGCCTGCCACATCTTGGGATGATTGCATTGTTTGAGATACAGTATAGGTCAGGCAACTCTTAATGAAAGTCTGTATTGGGCGACACTTAAGATATTTGGACAATATGAAGTGACACTTCATGGAAATGGTTGGAAAAACCCTGGTCTATGTTTTTTAAATGTTCAACGAGAGCATATAGCGGGGTTATACAGTATTTCACCATATTCATTTGCTCTGGACAGGCACATCATTTGGGCTTTTGTCTCTTCTCATTTGCTGTAAACATTCTGCAGCAACCAATAAAATTGCAGTAATAATGTGAAATAAAGCAAGGTGCCACAGTTACATAATGGTATATGAAGCTTTCTGCTCACCCCAGTCACATTGCTGTACCATATTTTTTATCCTACGAGGTCTAATCTTCATACTAATCAGATTTTACACACTTTAATAGATATGCCCCAGTGAGTAATACCAGGACCAAATCCTATCGCTGAAGACAGAGAACTCCAATTTATCACCGCTTGGTGTTTCTCAGCAAGAATACATAAACTACTGAAAAAATAAAACGAGTCAGGAAATTTTCTTTCCAGAAGTAAGCAAGAAGTTCAGTGGTCGCCTCTCGTCTCAAAATGCCTTATAAAAACATCAGTCCCGATGCAGATTTTGCCAGAAGCAATACTAACTCCTCCTGCTCTGTGAACCATATGCAGAAAGATGCCATGTTGCGAAAGTTACGAAAGGTTAACTTGCACCCAGCAGGATTAGAATTATTTTTTAATGTGATCAATTTATTATGCCATAAAAGTTAATGAGTTTATACTGAAGGATGCCAAGCCTCCTTTTATGCTTTAATAGGGGCCCGATACTTGTGCAGGAGCTTCACAATGCCTCATTAACCTCCCCCTGTGTCACAAGTCGGGAGGAAGGGGGGAGGGTTTGTTTGGATCGGCAACTGTAATAAAAGATGTATATACGTTCTCTCCCTTAAGCAACTTTTGATTTGCAGCTCAACAGCCTAAAACAAAATGATATCCAAAAACAAAATATATTTTCATTACAAAGCATGCAGTATAAATCAGGATAATTTAGTCATGAATTTAAAGCTATATTTACCCTAACATTTACTGTATTGTTAATTATAGTATTCAGGTATGTTTACACCTATTATATCTTGCGTTTGTTGCGCTAAGTGCAGGGATTTTGTAGACTGCATTGTACCATAATTTGCCCTGTGTTTATGATGCGTTTGCACTGCATTTACCAACAAATCTGCACAATATGTAAACACACAGTGCTATGTTATGCATTGTCATAGACTTGCATTGGTGTTGCTTTGGATTTCACTGAAAATGCTGCGTGGAAATTTTTCACAACGTACTATGCACTAATAATAGTGTGGTCGGCAGATGATGAGTGTAGTGTAGTAATAGCTCTTAGAAGTGTGTTCCATCCACTAGAGTAACTATAGTTGTACAATAAATTATTTGATGGCACTGCAGGATAAGAAATGGAATAGAATTCTAAGTTACCATCAAGGGAATTAAAGGGATTTTTCATGCAAAAGGGGGAAAATAAATTTATACATCAGCAAATATACAGCATCTTATCTTGGCAAACATTCCTCCAGCGCTGTACCTCCTTTCAGCTCTGTGCCCTGAATGAGGAAATATACTTCCTTATCTGCCCCTCCACTGATGTGGACAACCAATACTAGTTCGAGGAGCTAGTCCAGACCAAGCCCCCCTCTGTATTGATGTCCGGAATGGCACTCTCATAGCTGCCATTCAAGCCTAGCTAACCCTTCCCTCCTTTCTTCCCACCCAGCCTCCTCTGAGCAAACACTCACGCTACCAGCACTACCCCACCCATGATGCTGACTATTATGCAGCATCATAGATCCACGGGCCACGCCAACATGCTTTAGAAGATAAAACCTTTGATATCTCTGCCATTTCTTAAAATTAAAAATGGAAAACAGTTTAGGACAGTGCCAAATGTAGCCTGACACAATGGTCTAACAATTGCCTGAAATATCACTTTAAACATACATAGAACAGCAAGAGTGTAATGGGTGGGTACAATGTTATAACAGAGTCTATATAGGGATCCCCAATTGTTATTTTTATAGAAACCAATAAAGAGTCAGGGAGGGGATTTCCAGATTATTATTATTGTAGTTAATGGAGGACCATAGCATTACAACATTGTGATGTATTTTGAATCTGCTATGCTATGTATGCTATTATATAA
The DNA here is from genome assembly GCA_027917425.1 of Gastrophryne carolinensis. Taxonomy (NCBI): domain Eukaryota; kingdom Metazoa; phylum Chordata; class Amphibia; order Anura; family Microhylidae; genus Gastrophryne; species Gastrophryne carolinensis. The sequence continues at coordinate 442,463,033 of CM051236.1, forward strand.
TGCTACCTCAAGTTTAACTGAAGTCTAGAAAATAAAGTAAGTGCCTTTTTACAAAGGCATTGGTGAGTTTATCAGCACCAATCCAACATTGGGTAGTCCCCTAACCTTACAAAAGAGAACCTACTTCCCACATGCTTAGTGCCTAACCCCTTCAGACTAACATGTGCTACAATAGGTTTTCCCTCATGTTGTGACTGTGTTGCACTAGGCTAAACAGAGCCTAAAGAGGACTCACACTCTTCAGCGGCCCTCGCGGCAGTTGTGTCCGAACTCTTTCTCACTAGAAGGCATGTCTATTTGGCTAAAGGTATGGGATGCAACAGTCACATCAGCCACTGTGGGTTTCTGTGAGTATAGGTCCACTTTAATAACTGCTGGAACTAGACACAGATATACTAGAGTTGACCACATCTTTTGGACTACTGGCCTTCCTGGGCGTATTAGGTAGCAATTACCTAATGGCTGGCACCCTCCTGACTATATTGCTGGCACTGAATGGCCCATGTTGATTTGAATTTTCTCCTCCAACAGTAATTGCTCTCTGCTGATCATAGCATTTTTCTCTGCTCCTGCAAAGCACTTGATAAGCTCTAGGAACCATTCAAATGCTGTCAACCCCTTGAAAGTTTTTCATTGCATTGTCATTGCAATTTCTTCCCATATTTAATTACCTATTTAAAGTGGAAGTCCAGTCTCTGTGTAACAGCTTACCCTGTCCACAATCCAGTGCTGTTCCCGGCCCTGTCACCAGCGAGTGGGGTATGTCCAGGATGCGGGGGATGTCGCTGATGACAGTGCGGGATTCCGGGCCAGGTAAGGTGTTTATTTGTAACCCGCCTGTCCTGTCTAATTGCCATTGGACAGGGGGAATAGGGTTGTAAATTGGACACTGGAAATCTACTTTAAATGGAGATCACCTTTGTGTATTCTAGAAGTTTCAAGTTATTGTAATATAAACAGAATGGGATTAAAAAGTAAGTATTGTTGCAGAAAGAAAAAAGAGCAATACAAGCAATTCAGTCTAAAGCATGTCACTGGCTGCATAAAATAAAATGTGTACAACAGAAATTGCTTTGGTCACTTATTTCACAAGGGCAAGTGACAACTCCAAAGCCGCAAGCCACAGGCGCCAAGTCCAGTGGCCTGGTCACCTCACTAGTCACAACTTTATGGGAGAATAACAAAAAAAGTCAACTATAATTCATTCAACATCTTTCCTTTAGTATTGAGTGCAAGGAAGACTCCAACACCAGCACTAATAACCATCGGGGACCCAAATTGTCAAAGCAATCTCAAAAACTCTAGTCAATAACTTTTTTCATTCCCTCCATCACCATGAAGGTCACACATGCAGCTCCCACCTGTTATTTTTTGTGGTTTTTGGTCACTGATCTGGACGCCTTGCAGGTTGGGGTGTAGTCCTTATCATCACTACAAATTCATATTCAAGAAGAGTATCAAACATTGATTGTCAGAGTGTTCCACATGTAAATCAAAGCAGGGTGTAATCAATCTCCAAACCCCTGATTAGATCAACTTGCAGCTTTATGGCATTCTGGAAGGGCAATCAGGTTGCTTTACGAATGCAGCCAAGACAACGATGCCATTCACTTAATTACGTTATGAGCACATCACATGGGATGGGAGATAAATAGCTGAACTTCATACAGGTAACCACTGCATGTGTACACTTCATACAGATTGCTGCATGTGTAAAACTTTTTAACCCTTGTAAAATGTATGCATTTTCTCCAAACAGCCAATGATGTATAGGCATAAAAAATCTATTGTTATAGTCAACTATATGTAAAACCCATCCTAGTTGACTTCTAAACAAGAGAGTGGACAATAAGGCTAAATTCCGCACCTCTCTTTTTTATGCCTAAACCGAGTACTCATAACACAATCAGGGAACTGGTTCAAGTCCCTGGTGGTGGTATTATCTGGAAATTTCTTTCCTAATGTCCTCACCTGTGCATGGACAAACACAGCCTGCTGCCGGCTCCATCGCTTCTTCACTGTTAGTAACTCTGAAGGGCCATTAAGGATACTTTGATTTTGGCGGTCCTTTTAAATCAGAAGTCAGCAGATGCAAGCTGTTTCCATGGGATGGAGTTTTCTGATGGGATGGGAGTCCATCAGCCCCCATATGTGGAAACACTATTTTGAAAGGGCAGGTACAGAAAGAACATTTCTGTATGAAATAATATAAATAACAAGAATAAAATGAACGGTAACTAGTATTTGCCAGGGGATGTCTGAAAATGCAGTTTTTCTTTAACTACCTCATTACTAATTTATGAACACACCTCTTTAACATAATGTAAGCCTTTGTAGCCTTTGCCATATTATTTAGTACATCTTTTACATTAAGTGGAAATCATGTTCTTTATATTGTATTGTAGAAGAGCAAGGAGCAGCAATCCTCGCCCGCACACAAAATGTTAGTGTGTCCCACACAGTCTGATGCAAAAGAGATGGGGTACAGCAGAGGTAATGGATTTATTAAGCAGCACACCAGGATGAATACCTTGCCTGGATACCTTTTCTATACTTAGTCTGGACAATGCCCATAAACGGTCTGTAAAGGCAGGAAACAGGACACACACCTTTTATCTCCTGCAGCTGCCTTCTCCCAGTCTGGCACTTACCAGTTACTGAAACCCCCCCCCCCCACCATATGTATGACTAATGGCATCCTCCTGCAGTCAGGGCTCCTACTGCATCAGCTGCAGTCAGCCTCCATTCTGTTCAATGTGGGGGAGCAGTGCCTAGTACACCACCTCAATGGAAGGGAATAGGGTTGGGCATGCTCCTGGCTGTTACTGAAGGAGTGGTGGGGGAGCAGAGTGGAGAATCAGCTGCAGTCGAGAAAATGTGGATATCCATTTTTTTGTTATTTTAGCCTTTACAGACCCTTTAACGCCCAATTTTAATGCTCATAAGACACTAGCCTAAACCAAGATATCGCACGATTAATGAGTTACTTAGAGTCCATAGAATTCCTGCATCAAAATCCATGAACTGAAATGTACTGCTTTGTCAAACAGAATCCTTTTCCTGGTGTATTTTATCTTTAGGGTACTTATGCTGGATGTGTGATTTGCATATTTGTACTAATATAAGATGCAAATATGATATATATATATATATATATATATATATATATATATATATATATGTATATATCCTTTGCACATCCATAATAAAATGTAAAGAAGAGGCAGTCCTGCTGTCTGAAGGACTAAAGCCAGTAATCCTGTATCTATAGGGTATATTTTTCTGCTGCTACCTAGTCATTGCTCTTGGTTTAGGAAATCTAAAATAGAATGCTCTGTCTGATTGCTGGTTTCAGACTTGCTTTGTTTCCTCTCAGCTTTACACTCCTCCCGCAATGCTCCCCCTGCTGCTAACAGGATAGCTTCCTGTAACGAGATGGAGCCGCTGGCTGTGCTGTTTGAATCTGCAGCAGAATTTGTAAATAAATTGAAATGCTAATAATACAACGGCTGGATAAATTTGATTTGTGACCCAGGTGACCTTATCAGCTTGAATGCTTTCCCTTGCGTTCATCCGAGACTCATACAAGAAGGGTTGGGATGTGGGCAGGTGAAGGAAAGGAGGAGCTTCATAAAGTGTGTGTGTGTGTGTGTGTGTGTGTGTGTGTGTGTGTGTGTGTGTGTTTGTGTGTGTGCTATAGGTGACCTTATGGTAAGCTTTTTCCATACATATTTAAAGACACACTCTACTGGCTATTTTTACTGGAGACTGTTGGCATGGTCAGCACAACCATACTTGACTTCACCTATTTATAGTGGAGTGTCTGTATAGTGGTGCTTACAGCGACTGCTAGTAGACGTTGTAAACATGTATCGGGAGCTGTAACATTGTGCCGCTGTAGTAACCTGGCCTGCATTGATAAATGTGATGTATGTTGGGCCCTCTAACACCAGTACAGCGCTGCAGGGAGCGAGAAGTAGCGCCAGCTTAGTGTGACCAACTCTCGGCGCTCCACACCATATCAAGGACACACACAGCGTCGGTGCTCTAAATCTGGTCGCTATAGTATAGAGCGCCAGACTCTGTGTGATTAAAGTCTGTGTTTAAACACATATTTACAAGTAACAAAGTGAAAACACATGGAACGCCCATTGAAATGTATGGGAGAGCGACACTGAGCGAAAAGGTAATACCCGGCGCTCTGGAAGCTAGAGCGACAGCGCTATACGCTGATCCACCTGTAAAAATACATGTGACGCTACATGGCGCTGTTAATCTCACCAGGTTCGCTTTCATTAATGTGGTTTTGCCTACAGCGTCCGGGCTTTCACCAGACGATGCCTGCCGCTACGAGGCCCTACCTGGCGCTATCCCTTCCTAAATAACCCCCTTAGTCTATACCAGAAAAAAAAAGGCCGAAGGAAGATCTGTGTGGTTACCTCTGCCATCGTCCAGAATCTTACTGCTCTGTTGGCTGGTAAAAGGAGTGTAAACAAGCATTGGATCCTCTGTCAGTTTTTTGTAGTTGATTATTTACCCTCTGACATGTTCTATGTTCATAGAATATCTAAAAGAACAAGGGCTATTAATGACATAGTGTAACCCATGTCAGGGACATTTATCTGGTCCTGAGGGATTTCTTGTTTGATTTATTTTCAGCAGTCTGGATTGTCAGTTTTTGGGTTTTCTGGGAACACAAAAATGACAGTTACATGATAAAGCTGAAAAAGATTTGTTCGGCAAGTTCAGGTTTTGGAAACTCCCTATGTTTAGGCCCATGGGAGAATAATAGGGGTTTATTTAGGAATGCTAAGGCCACGTCAGGTCCCAGAACAAAAGGTGTAGTTATCAAGTCAAATATCCAGAGCACCTCTGATAGTGCCAGGCAGTGCCTCATCTGTCAACAGCGCTGGTGCTTAATTCCCTACAACGCCAGATAAGACCAGGCGCTCACCCTGCACTGTGTGGCCTTATTCCATGTATTTCAATGGGCTGGAATGGTTTTAATTATTTTTTCCTATTTTTTAATTTTAATTTTTGTGCCACTGGATAACTGAGCTGTTTGGAATAGTTTTTGTATACATTTTAGGCACTCTTGTGTTCTGCAAACTTGTGATTTGGGACATGCAAAATATATGTCCTGTCCCCAATGCAATTCATGTTTTTTATTTTATAATTTTATGTGCTGCTATTACCCCTATTACAACAGGTGCTGTATGCCTTGAATTCCTTGATATAGAGCGCCCATACGGGCTCTGCAATTTCTTTGTAAATCCATCTGAATGCAGGCAATCCAGCTAGCGCTAGGTGTCGCTAGCGCATAGGCTCATAAAAGCTGCGCACACTGCCCGGCCGGGGAACGCTACAGCCGATAGCGCCAGCAGGCTGAAGCCAGCGTTGCAGTGCGGACGAGGCACTCAAGTAACTAATTTGCCCATATATCAGAAACAATCTTTCAAACCCCAGGACCTAATTCTACCCACATTACAAAATGTATTTGCCAGCCTGTATTTGTCAGCCTTACACATGGCTTGTACAGGGACTATATATATATATATATATATATATATATATATTATGTATATATTTATAGGATGTGCTTGCTTTTTCAATGGACACTGTTACACAGCCCCTTTATGACCAAGAGTCTCAAATGTTCCACAGCTGTCTCCTCTTTTTAAAGTGATCCTATACCCAGAAAGAAAGTTTATATCATCACTTCTATCCCCAGCCCAGTGCCCCAAAACAACCAGTGTTTCTCTTTTTAATAAAACCAATATTTATAAAAAACACTAACAGGAAGCAGCATGGGGGTGAATGGCAGCCATATGCTAATTAGTTAAGTTACCACTAAACTGTCACATGATGGCAATTAGGTTTAAGTGCCTCCCTTTGCTGAGCTGTGTGTACTGTAACTGAAAGTATCATCACTGTAATGAATCGGTGGTGGCTGCTCTGCTATAGATCAATATGGCTGACTGCATCCAGTTTGTGTTATTATAAATATCGGGCAAAGGCTTTAGTAAAAAAAAGAAACACAGGTTCACTGTGGGGCACTGAGGTGGGGATAGGAGGTCATTTCATAGGTCTCTGGGTTATAGGTGCATAACCATTACATTTATTTGCCTCTTTCTATCTCAGTGGAGAACCTACCTACCTCATATAGAAAGTTCTACTCTGTACACTATAGAAATACAAAATGATGCCATGTATTTCCACCTTATCCTATTGGGTCCAAAGGGTTCAACAATTTTGATTTTGTACTTGATTGTTGAAATGCAGTTAGAGGCATTTTTCAAAATATAGTAAATGCCAGCCAAGTGAAGTGGATAAACATTCTAGTTTAGCAATTAACACCTTTAATTTCAATTCCCAGTGCTTTATTAAGTCATAAAAAGTTTTGGGTGACCCCAAACCACAAAGTTCGGGTTCCAACACAGACTTTAGCCAGGAGTCCGTGTTTGAGTTTGGCATTCATCCAACTTCAGGAAAAGCTGGTTGATGGGCTGCTGAAGGACTTACCTGAGCCCTGCCATCTAGTCGGCATTCTTTCCTCTGTCAAAATGGCCACACCTGGGGCTTAAAAAAAATGGCTGCCCCATAAGTGAGGAGTGAGGAGCCCAGGTCATGAACATTTTTGAGGAAAGAACACCAACTAGATCACATGGCTCAGGTAAGTGTACAGCTGCTTCCTATTGCTGCAGACTCTGCACTAGCTTAAAGGGGACCCCTCACATGCCCCCACCACCTGCCCACTACTGCTATCCACGGCTGAGGATTGGGGGTGAAGGGGGGCCTGTCGGTCAAGGTCACCCCTCATGTAATTTTGGGGCATCTTTGGGTTCCAAAGTTTGGGTCCCCATTGATTTCAAGGTTTGGTACCTGAACCAAACTTTTGTTCAAAGTTCGGCCCAATTTGCCGAACTTATAGGGGTTCGCCGAACACTAGTCATAAGGTATCGTCTCCTATTCCAAATGTTTTGGTTCTTGCAGAAGACCTTTGTCAAGGAGTAAGTACAAAAGGAGCACGTGCGGCAAGTTTGGAACTTTGGAACTGGTTGATTGAACAAAGGATCTCATTTTCCATGAATTTGGGTGGAAGCTATTTTTCTTTCTGGATTCATCTGCCATTCAACTGCTCCACTGTCCTAATTAAATATTGAAATGCTTAATGCTGGGCAATCCAGCACTATTACACCATTATACTTCAATACTGAGATTATTACTGTAGTTTCTGCTTTGATTATCCATAACAGTGTACTGCATCAATAAAAGGGCAACTCTGCTCAAAATGTTGTTTTCTCTCAGCCAGCTGTATTACCCAATCAATGAATGTCTTTTTTAGCAGCATCTGCATCTGCTGTTACCAGGTCAACCATGGCAAAACTGAAACCAGAATCCTGATGGCTCTGTAGTCCCCTGCTGGTTTTAATGATTTGCTGTTTGCCAGAAAGGGGTTCACCTGTCCACTGTACAATCCTGGGTATAATTCAATACCATGCGTTAAGAATAATACATAAAAAGACATAAAACAGTCTTGCCGTATAAATAAGCTGCTAACAAATAAAGAGACATCTTCAAGGAATTATTGGAATACCAGGTAGATGGTACAAGCTCTTTATTTTTCAATAAAGTGATACCTGGCGTCGGTAAAGTCTGGGAGCAAAATGAAACATCTTCAATTAACTTGTATCAGCCGGGAGGATTTGTTGTGCGGAGGAAAGCTGCCAATGAAATTCTACTCATTTTCTTTGACAGCAGAATCTGGATCCTGTAACTGTAAAACATATTTTATATTTTTGTCACAGCAGATGCTGCAGCTGGCTCAAGACCTCAGATGAGAAAGCTTTACTGTCCACTCTGATTACAATTTACCAAACCTCAGATGGCGAAGCTTTACTGTCCACACTGATTATAATGTGCGATGCCTGCAATCTTATGCGACATTGCATTAAATAGCTGTATACAGTGAGGTAAACACAAGGATGAAATGGGATTCTCTCACATTTGCATTTTTTCAGTTGTTCTTTGTGTAGACTATTTTTTGCAGTCAGGGCAAAGAAATTCAGAACATCTGCCAGTACTTTGAGGTCCAAGTCACCAAAGAAGATATCCAACTTTGGGTTGCTGTTCCTGGAAGGGGATTCCTAACCATACCATGTCAGTGCAGAATGTTTTGGTTTAGAACACTGCCGGCTACTGGAAGAAGACCTGGAATTAAGCCTGTCAACACCTGGAAACCTTATTTTGCAATTACTGTAGGCAGTGATGAACTGATACTGTTCAGTACAGTATATCAGGTGACCAGGATGTGTGGCACAATATGGTCTTGACCTCTGATTAATAGATACTGGGAAATTAATCTCTTCGTTATAGAATCTGCTAATCTGCGAATCTGCTAATCCTGAAATCCCCCGTGGAAGTCCTGCTGGGTGTTGTCCAATATTTGCTAGATGGGAGATCTCAACAGGCCGTTATTTCCTTACTAGTGTTTTATGCCAAAAATGGCTGCCTCTTACCTGGAAACACCAAATTTGCTGTATCTGCTTGACAAGGCAAGTGTTAATAACCAGTACTGTATCCTGGAATTATATACATTGACATACACTGCAAGCTACAGGAAACCTGCAAAAATGTACAAAAATATGGGGGCCCTGGACTTAAACTCCTACTGTAGCTATGCTAACTATTATTCTGCATTTTTCCTACATGAGATATTCTCTGGAATTTTGCCACTGCCTGTAGTCCCGAATAATGGTATCATCTCTGTGTGGTGTGTTTTACTCTTGTAATTTTTCCAAATCTATATATAACACATAATAGAATGAGCATATATTTAACTACAGTGTTGCAACATTTTTCACCTAAGGTTGAAACGTTCTCCAAGGAGGTTAAAAGAAGTGATAGATCCCCCCCCCCCAGACAAGGGTTAGCAAGCCCCAAACTACGCTCACCTTTAAGCCTCCAGATGAAAATCCTCACTGTCCTGAAGGCTGCAGCTCCAAAGCTCAGAGCACACTTCTGACCAGGCATTTGAGAGCATCTTCCCACAGAATTCATATCAGTAGATACTCCCTTGACACCCCCCCTCCCCGGCTGTGAATCAGCAAGGGAGCTCCCAAATGACTAGCGGCAGGGATGGACAACAAGGCAGGCTGAGGAGAAACCAGGGCTGCTGCAGATGGCAAATCTCCATGGGATTGAGTCTATAGACTGGAGGTAGGAGTAGTTTATTTTGTTGGGGGAGATTCCAAGCTTGTTTGACCGTTGTTTTAATTGTAAAGCTTCATTAATGCTCTGGCCATTTGCTAAGCAGCTACAAGGCAATGCAAACTGCTTAAATGTTGTTTACTGAAAACCACCAAATACTCTTAATCTATTAATATTTGTGAAAACAACACGGATAACCTTGAACAACATTTAAGGAATCATCCATAGCTCGAAATGTAAGGCTGCTGCATCGTTGTTCTTTTAATGAATCTTCAATAAAGATAAACTCTTTTCTCTGTTCTCTTAGAGTAGTATATGTAAAAGTCATGACCAGCATTTAGGGTGTGCAGATGGAGTGACCGCACAGGACACCATCATTCTTTGGCAAGATTTTTTTCAAAGGGACCAGAACCAGTGCAGGAGGGTCACAGGGAAAAGTGGGTCGCCACCTGCTCAGCCCAAGCCTTGCCAAATTGCTTTTTGGTGGGAAAGAGGGGTTCATTAGAGGGCAGACAGTGTTTGGCCCTGTGGACACCACCTACTCACCTCTCCTAAATCTATTTTTCAGAGTTGGAGGGTCTATTGGGGAGGCAAAGTTTGTTTTGTCCTTCGATGCCATATCCTTCAGTCTTGCATACCATACTTTTCCATTGTAAGGCCATATTTTTTCATCTATAATTACAAAATCCTGTGCAGAAAAAAATGATTCATCTCACCAGGTCATCATTAACCGGCAATAGAGGGGCCCAATTACTAGAAATTCATGGTCATGAACAGTTATTTCCCTGTCCCTTTGTAAAGTAAATATGTCACCAGGAAAGCTCAGAATAACAGTCAGACGCTTATTCGCATGCAGAAGCAGATTTGCACTATTGAGATCAATAGAAGAGCTGGCTTTTGCAGATTTTTTTTTCTATGCAAATATACTCGTAGCTGGGCCTCATTAAAAAAATTCTATGTATTAGGAGGTTTGCATATGTCTCCCATTGCCTCACCCTTTCAATTCCCATTACATTTCCATTGGAAATGTTGTATACTAGACTGTTTGTAAAATTCCACCAATGTCCCATTTATATGAGTCTTTGCCTTTTGCCAAAATAAAATTCCTGGCATAACAATTCTGATTCTCTACTGGTGAAGCTTTTGCACGTTTGAGCACCCAGTTGTGCTCTAGATAAAGGATGAAAAAAGCTGCAGGTTAGAAGATGACCAAATTCCGGGCCATGTGTAACTATTTAGCCAGTGCCTAACCTTGATGAGCAGACTAGCAGAAGTGTGTAGCATAGAAATGGAAACATTTAAGTATTGTTGCAGACTGTAAGTTACTTCATAGTGAAATCATTTGTACAAATTTTAGTTTTTTGATCAGATATACAGCTTTAAACAGAAAAACAAAAATAGTTTTGTGTGTTGAGTTGGAGAGGCTCTATAATCTTCAATACTGGTGAATTAAGTGGGATAGTCCCCAGGCAATGGTAATACCAGGGCAGCAAGGAGCTCACCTGAAGCCTTTTCCATGTTGGTCTCCTCCGTTTCCTGCAGTACACTGTACATGTCATAGCAGTTCCCCAAAGTTTGCCCCTCCTTAAATTTCCATTTTCTCATGACCATGCTGTAAATGTGGTTGCGCGGCCATTCCTGTCCGTTAGCTCAGCCAGTGTGAGCTAGCCTGGGAAAAAACAACCACTTTTGGCTCCTCAGGCTCGTTCATTCTAGGAGCACCAAGGAAGAGGGGCAGCAATGTGACCACATATGGAGTGACATCTGATGTGGTCCCTGACGTGCTGTGGGGAAAGTGGGAGGGCTAAAAAGAACTGGAATGTAGAGGTTACATAGAGGTAACATGGTGTGTTCAGAAACCTGTCACTTCTGGATTTTATCCCTTGCACCGGATAAAAACCACAAGTTTGGTAGGCTTTTTTTCAGTTGGGGTGTATAAGTAACTCCTCCTCTAACTATCTAGCATGTTTATATGGATTTTAATAATTAGAGGATTTTGCTCCCAAATAGAAACCCCATACTGCTTTGCAAAGTGAACAGTTTTGTGGTCCCCTGTACTTATTATAATATAAATATAGATGAATAAAATACTACAAAAAATTAGTTTGTCCTTCTAAATAAAAAAGAAAAATCACATAGTTTGCCTTTAAAAGTGTAATAAGTAACACGACATCTCTCCCTAATATGATATGAGCTGATCATTTTTCCAGCCCTGTGAACAGCTTCTGCGAGCGGGTGTGCAGCATGTGTACTGGGAAGATATCATAGAATCAATTACCAGCGTTACAAGGAGGCAGCGCGCTGAGATGTCGCTGGAGTGATTGTGATGTTCCAGAGACATTGTTTAGAGAAATTCCCAATGAACATGAGAAGGGGCTTTATGGTTTATTCACTGACTCGGAATCTCTGAAATTTATTTTTAGATGGTGAAACATTTATACAGAGTAATTAAAAAAGCCCTTAAACCCAACTTCAGGCAAATCTTTTTGATTTAACTTTTACAGGGGGATGAAGCCCACTTTGGAGATATCCCCTCACTTCCTGTCTGCGGTGACCAAATTGGACCAAATAGGAAAAAACATGGGTCACGGGAAAAAGGATGGTATTCCTGTCACGGGAAATGTATATCTTATGCTGATCCCCAGTAGTTCCCATGACACTTATGTCAACAAAGCAGAATGACTCACCTTATCTCCCACACAGTTAGTTGTCTCTGTATCAGACTTTTCCTGGTCTGTATGAACAGTTATTTCCCTGTCCCTTTGTAAAGTAAATATGTCACCAGGAAAGCTCAGAATAACAGTCAGACGCTTATTCGCATGCAGAAGCAGATTTGCACTATTGAGATCAATAGAAGAGCTGGCTTTTGCAGATTTTTTTTTCTATGCAAATATACTCGTAGCTGGGCCTCATTAGAAAAATTCTATGTATTAGGAGGTTTGCATATGTCTCCCATTGCCTCACCCTTTCAATTCCCATTACATTTCCATTGGAAATGTTGTATACTAGACTGTTTGTAAAATTCCACCTATGTCCCATTTATATGAGTCTTTGCCTTTTGCCAAAATAAAATTCCTGGCATAACAATTCTGATTCTCTACTGGTGAAGCTTTTGCACGTTTGAGCACCCAGTTGTGCTCTAGATAAAGGATGAAAAAAGCTGCAGGTTAGAAGATGACCAAATTCCGGGCCATGTGTAACTATTTAGCCAGTGCCTAACCTTGATGAGCAGACTAGCAGAAGTGTGTAGCATAGAAATGGAAACATTTAAGTATTGTTGCAGACTGTAAGTTACTTCATAGTGAAATAATTTGTACAACTTTTAGTTTTTTGATCAGATATACAGGTTTAAACAGAAAAACTAAAATTGTTTTGTGTGTTGAGTTGGAGAGGCTCTATAATCTTCAATACTGGTGAATTAAGTGGGATAGTCCCCAGGCAATGGTAATACCAGGGCAGCAAGGAGCTCACCTGAAGCCTTTTCCATGTTGGTCTCCTCCGTTTCCTGCAGTACATTGTACATGTCATAGCAGTTCCCCAAAGTTTGCCCCTCCTTTAATTTGCATTTTCCCATGACCATGCTTTAAATGTGGTTGCGCGGCCATTCCTGTCCGTTAGCTCAGCCAGTGTGAGCTAGCCTGGAAAAAACAACCACTTTTGGCTCCTCTGGCTCGCTCATTCTAGGAGCACCAAGGAAGAGGGGCAGCAGTGTGACCACATATGGAGTGACATCTGAAGTGGCCCCTGACGTGCTGTGGGGAAAGTGGGAGGGCTAAAAAGAACTGGAATGTAGAGGTTACATAGAGGTAGCATGGTGTGTTCAGAAACCTGTCACTTCTGGATTTTATCCCTTGCACCGGATAAAAACCACAAGTTTGGTAGGCTTTTTTTCAGTTGGGGTGTATAAGTAACTCCTCCTATCTAGCATGTTTATATAGATTTTAATAATTAGAGGATTTTGCTCCCAAATAGAAACCCCATACTGCTTTGCAAAATGAACAGTTTTGTGGTCCCCTGTACTTATTATAATATAAATATAGATGAATAAAATACTACAAAAAATTAGTTTGTCCTTCTAAATAAAAAAGAAAAATCACATAGTTTGCCTTTAAACGTGTAATAAGTAACACAACTTCTCTCCCTAATATGATATGAGCTGACCATTTTTCCAGCCCTGTGAACAGCTTCTGCGAGCGGGTGTGCAGCATGTGTACTGGGAAGATATCATAGAATCAATTACCAGCGGTACAAGGAGGCAGCGCGCTGAGATGTCGCTGGAGTGATTGTGATGTTCCGGAGACATTGTTTAGAGAAATTCCCAACGAACATGAGAAGGGGCTTTATGGTTTATTCACTGACTCGGAATCTCTGAAATTGATTTTTAGATGGTGAAACATTTATACGGAGTAATTAAAAAAGCCCTTAAACCCAACTTCAGGCAAATCTTTTTGATTTAACTTTTACAGGGGGATGAAGCCCACTTTGGAGATATCCCCTCACTTCCTGTCTGCGGTGACCAAATTGGACCAAATAGGAAAAAACATGGGTCACGGGAAAAAGGATGGTATTCCTGTCACGGGAAATGTATATCTTATGCTGATCCCCAGTAGTTCCCATGACACTTATGTCAACAAAGCAGAATGGCTCACCTTATCTCCCACACAGTTAGTTGTCTCTGTATCAGACTTTTCCTGGTCTGTATATCCAGGTTCCTCAGCCGCTATACCACTGCAGTGGGGGAGAGTCGCACCACTATTTTAAAGTTTGGACACAGAGAATCAGGAGCAATTAACTGAAGATGGAAGTAAGAAAGGGTCCCTTTTTAACAAAGGGACTGACCTTTGTTAAAAATGTACATATCCCCCCCCCCCCGCGCTCTGCCCCTCCTATTAGCAATAATGAGAAACAGCGTGTTAGATGACCCTGAAAGAAGAGACACCCCTGCTCTATTTTAAGCATCAAGAATCATACTGTTTGGCAGTCAAATAATGCTTCCAGCTTGGGATGCGCCCCTGTGAATTTATCATACAATACCCTACACTGTGATCAAAAGATGTGTCTGCACAGAAGACATAGCAGCATTGGGGTGGTAGGGCTGGGTGGGGAGGACTTAAACCGGACCATCACCCTGAATAAGAGTCTATGTTGTATGTTTCCTCCACCCTGTATATACAGATTGCCCACATTAAAAATCATCCTGCTGGCACCTACTGTCTTTTCTGAGGATGGCGTGCCATGGAGTCTCAGGCTGCTTGCAGACAGCTATAACTCCACCCCCTGCAATTTTGCCCCCTCTCCTCTCCTCAATATGTGATGCTTCTGAATCAAGATGGCAACACCCTTATCCTGGAGTTGCAGCCCAGTGTAGAAAAGGATAAGTAAGTGACTTAAAACTTAAAATATATTGATTTTAGATGCTGGGGAATAGCTTTTTAAGGGTTTGGACTTTTCATTATCTGATGCTAAAGGTCCGGTTTAAATTAAAAAAAATCGAGAGAGATAGTTAGAGTTAGTTGCCCTATTAAATTCAAACCCAGTAACAATTAGCCCTCTACTGTCAGTGAATTAGAGTTGGCCATTTACACAGGCCTGGATCTATCAGTAGTAGTTTCATTGCAGGCAATTTATAGCACATGCGGCGCATAACGTTGCCTCTCGGGGATGCTTTCTGCAATATATTACAGTCTCCAGAGGCATCCCAGCCTTCAGATAGATTCAGAATGTAATATCAAATAAAAACAATTAACAAAGGAAGCGCCTGACAAAGCCACAAGTAAACAGTCGGCACGTGGCCAGATATGATGGTGCAGTAACTCAAACATGTTAACACCACAGGTTGTTTATTGCTGTGATGGCTTTTTAAAACACTCACTGTCAGCCCAGCGATGTGTTCCATGAGCTGCAGTTCATGTATTGATCAATACTTACATGAGCACCAGCGACCTACTTGGATTAGCCGGTAAAAGCTTGTAAAATGCCAGTGAAAATCAGACCATGGTTTTAAACGTAAATAACCGGCAGGCTCATTCATAGCACTGAATGAAAACTTACATTAAAACAGTGAAAAGGTGGGTAAAGTCCCCACACTAATTTCCTCCCAATGTAACCCATTGGGAACAATGTAAAATGAGTCATTTCAAACATCTCAAAATCTCAGGTTATATATTGCTTATATATTCTAAGTGAAGCTGCTTTCTCTGCTTCATCATATCTTGGCTGAGCTGAGAAGAGAGGGCAGCTTTCAAAATAATGAGAATGCTCTGCTTTGGTCAGAGACAGCTGGCGGACCCCTGTAACTAGCCAGGCCACCTTTTTGTGTGGTTCTAGGGAAATGGAGCTGACCGGAGGATAAAGGCAGTGCGTCTTTAGCTTCTAAGATTTAGATGTAACAAGAGCAGGAGCCTGACTGGCTTGGATGGTGGTATTTGCTGTGATCTGTACAGCACAATACTTCTGCTTGTTTCTGAATGTAAATTTGGGATTTTTGCCAGATTGACTTTTCACAGTTATGACAGTAGATGGCACTGTTACCAATGCTTGACTGTAGTTTCTATAAGCATTTTTCTGATGTGTTGTGTTCCCTGTATATTAAGCTGTGCTCTATCACTCCTTTTTTCCTGTTTGTGTTAGCCACCATGTTAAGGTGACATTCTCTTACTGCATTTCCGTTCCAATAAAGCTGATTCCTTTTATACAACTAATGTCTATCTGGATTCGGCTGCACCCAGCACTCACACTCTGCAACAGATTATGTGCCCAGTGACCAAATTAAGCCATAGTGAATGGATAAAGCCCAGTGACCAGACGCGGCCCAGGCTGAGCAAAGCCTTGAACGGGAGACAGCATGACTTATGCGGAGATTGACATAATGAAGCTTCAAGGAGATATATTCTGTACACAAGTAAGACTGTTTTTAAGGAAGGATAATGGACAGCAGCTCAGAGTTTAAACTCTCAGTGACCAAGCTAAACAATGACAATTGTCAGCTATGGTGCACACTCTGAACACGCTGCACCCTGCCACAGCCACCCCCCAAAGTTTGGGTTCCCATTATCTTATCTGTAAAACGTCTGACAGCCAAAGGACTTACTGTAAAATTCCAAGGTGGCAAGTGTTCTATCAAGCAGACCATCTGTATCACCTCAACACAGTGAAGGAAAAGGTGAGACTATGCACTCATAAACACATTGACTGTATATGCATGTGGCACAGGTGTTTAGGTTACAGACACCCAGAATGCATACCGGAACTGCAAAAGGGGAATCTGACAAAGGATCTGACAGTATCCTCTTGTCCAGCTACTGTTGAGTGTGAATGAAAGAGCAACACTTCATAAAGGTAGTCAGAATAGAGCTTCCAGACCATTTGACCTTGTTCACAGTGGTGTATATGATCCCCTAAACCCACCTACACCTGGAGGCAACAGATACATAGTGACTTTCATAGATTACTATCTATTGCTATTATCAAGGTACACAGTTACTTACCTAATGCAACACAAGAGTGAATTCTTGACAAATTACAGGTCCATGTAGTAAAGATAAGTAACATGTTTCAGGGGGAACCTCTCATACCTTTAAGTGACAATGGAAATTAATTTACAGGACACAAAGTACAAGATTGCTTAACCCTTTTAGTGCCACGTATAAAAGTTAAAAACTCACCTGACCCCTCGTTGGATTGGGCAGGTCTTCTCTTCACCTGGGGGCATCCTATCCCCCCCCAGGGCTCTTCTCTCTTCAGTGGAGCGCCCAAAATAGTGCCCCCACCACTTCGTCCAATGGCACAATTGACTGTAAAGAAAAGACATTTACTCACTTGCGGGCACGATCCCTCCCGCAGGGTCTCCTCTTTACCGGAAGGGGGCTCCGCTCGCCCCCGGGCACTTCTGTGGTGAGGAGAGGGTGAGAAATCGCCCTCTCCCTCACTTCCTGGTTCGCGGGTGCTAGCCCTGCCCCTTGGGGCGGGGCCGGGTGTCATCACTATGATGTCACCCGGCAGCCGGCTTCTCTCACCCTCACCCAAGATGATCAGTCTTGCCGGGTGCTCAGAGGAGAGAGGTTGGAGGAGGGCTGTGATCCCTACCCCACCCAGCCTTCCTCCACCGAGCACCCGGCAGCTGTCATCGGGGATCCGATGTGTCTGTGTGTTTATTTTATACTGTTAACCCCTTGTGAACAGGTAAGGGATCCATGAGACCCCAATACCAGTTCACAAGGCTGGGGGTTGCCAAGTCACCTGAAACTAGCGGGTGACTTGCCATTAACCCCCAGCTCCCCCAATTACCTGCCTTCCCAAAGCCCCGGGGGGGGCAGAAGAGCCCGGGCCCAAAGAGGGTATGTGGGCTTGTAGGCTGCAGGGCAGGGTGCCACCAAAGCTGGCCCCTGCATCCTGTTCTACAAGCCCCCATAGCTGGTACTGGGGGGGACTCCATGCCATTTTTTGGGGGGATTTTTAAGGGTTTTTAAATTTTTCCCTTGTCCCTTTTCCCTTTTTCCCTGCTCTGTCACCCAGCAGCTATAAAAGGCTTCCAACAACAGCAGGAGAGCAGAAGGCAGAGTGATCAGCGTGGGACACAGTGGCCAAGGATGGCTGGGAGGTAAGTATTAAAAAGTATTAAAAAAATATATATATATTTTTTCTACTTGTCATGTATTTTTAACACCTAACCCCTTGTGAACTGGCAAGGGATCCATGAGACCCCTATACCAGTTCACAAGGCTGGGGGCTAGCATGTCACCTGCGGCCTGCGGCTAGCGGGTGACTTGCAATTAACCCCCGGTACCCCCAATTACCTGCCTCCCCAAAGCCCAGGGGGGGGGGGGGCAGAAGTGCCCGGGCCCATGGAGCTTGTAGCCGGCAGGGTGGGAGGCCACCAAAGCTGGCCACTGCACCCTGTTCTACAAGCCTCAATAGCTGGTTCCGGGTTGGTTATGATGAGTAAGGGGGACCCCATATCATTTTTGGGGGGATTTTTAAGGGTTTTTAACCCCTAAAATTCCCCCCAAAAATGGGTCCCCCCCCCCTTCCCCAGGAGGGGGGACCCTATGTCATTTTTTTTTTAATTAATCCCTTATGTTTATAGTGTGGATAGTAGTTGTATTTTATTTGTA
The DNA here is from genome assembly GCA_027917425.1 of Gastrophryne carolinensis. Lineage (NCBI taxonomy): Eukaryota > Metazoa > Chordata > Amphibia > Anura > Microhylidae > Gastrophryne > Gastrophryne carolinensis. The sequence goes on from CM051236.1 coordinate 442,481,356, forward strand.
AATGTTATAAAGTCTCCTGGGCAAGAATGGTGGGGGCTACTGATACATATGTGGTACCGTTGTAATCGGGAGAAATGGGGCTATCACATGCAATATGGTTTTTATTGATAAAACAAATGTTTTATTTAAAATAAAGGAGACAATTGTCTAAAAAATATTTTTTTATTTATTTTTTGTCTTTTTTTACGCAAACATATTTAGAAAACAGTAGAAAAATTAGAAACAAGACATTTCATGTGAAAGCCTAAACTCTGCTGCAAAAAAAATATATATAATTTTCCTGGAAATTCCAGCAAAATCACGGTTAAACATGGCGGAAAATGACCTGTCAACAGAGGGTATCAAAACTTCAAGTAGGCTGGCAATTAAAAGGGTTAATAGTTCCTATGCATATTGGGTATTGTTCTGCTTGGGGGCCCTTGCGCTTTCAGATTTAGCTTGTTTTTTCTTGTTTGCATATTGATATTTTAGGAAAACATGTTTTTATTCAGCTTTTTAATACATTTTTTTAGGGAAACCCTGTGCAACCTAAGAATTCTTCAAGGGATTACTTCCAGAAAGGTGAGCCCACTACAACAAGCTGGATACGCTTAGAAAGCTTAACATGTGTACTTTCAGGGAATATATGGTTTATGGGGATATTCCAAATGTAAAGGGTTGTTTTGGTTGAAAAATTACAAGGTGTGCACTTTGTCCGCAGAGCTGAAATTTTCAAGTAAAATTACCGTTATGCGCATGCTTTACTTTGTGGTGTTTGGCAACTCTTCCCTTGACAGTAGCTATGCATGCTCGGTATTGTTCTGTTCGGGGCATGTTGCTTTTTCACATTTTACTTGTTTTTTCTTGTTTGCATATAGTTTTTTTTAGGAAAATGTGGCTTGATTTTTCCTTTTTATTCTTTTGTAGGGAAACTCTGTGCAACCAAAGAATTGACTGATGGATTACTTCCAGAAAACTACACCCACATAAACAAGTCTGGTACGTCTAGAAAGGTTGAGGCGTGTACTTCCAGAGAATATATAATGTGTGGGGGGTATTTCAAATATAAAGCGCATAACGCATATCAAAGTTGTATTTTATCAGAAAATCTCCTAAACCACTGTTTCCGTTTGGGGGAGTCTCCTGGGCAGAAAAGGGTGTCTACCTATACATATGTGGTACCGCTGTAACCGGGAGAAATTGGAGTTTCACACGCAATTAGATTTTATTGACAAACTTGCAAATTTCAAAAAATAGATTTTTTACAATTTTTTTGCACATATTTCACCCAAAAGTATTGAGAACACACTAAGAAAAGGACAGACAAGACATTTCATGTTAAAGCCTAGACTGAATAAAACAATATATAATTTCCCTGGAAAATCCCTGGAAATCCTTTCAAAAATCAAGGTTGAACATGTGTAGCGCAAAATAGTGAAACACTATCTGGCACTTAAAGGGTTAAAGCAGAATGGAATAGAGCATCAAAAGACAATGCCATACGCAACAGAGCAAAATGATGTAGCTGAAAGAAAGAACATAACTCTGACTGAAATGATCAGATGTATGCTGACAGAATCTGGACTATCAGAAAAATACTGGGGTGAGGCAGCAATGACAGCCACTTTTTGCAGAACAGACTCCATATGAACTGTGGCACAATGAGAAGCCAAGTGTAAAACACAGAATTTTTGGCTAATTTGATAGAATCTTTGTTGGATACAGTGATAATGTTAAGGCCTACAGAATCCTAAATGCCAAAACAGACAACAGCATAACTTTTGTTGAAGATCTCAGAGACAATGTGATGACAACAGAAGAAGTAAGAACAGAACAGAAAACTGACACTGATCAGCCATCATCATTCCAGTACTAGAAGCACTGTGAGCACCTTTTTCAGATATGGACACAGCATAGAGAAGTCCTCTGCACATTGTACTCAGGGCAGATTAGTGGGCATTTGTTCCTCGCATAGGCACAGAGGTGAGGGGGGAGTTCCTCAGAAAATAGGGGCAGAGTAGAGTAGAGTATTTCTCAGATATGAGCACAACATAGGGGAGTCCTCAGATTCTGGGGGTTTTACACAGATCGGGGCAGAGTACAACGGGTGTTTGTCCAATTGGGGCAGAGTTGAAAGGGTTTGTTCCTCGCAGAGGCACAAAAGTGAGGGAAGGGGTTCTCCAATTGGAGAAGAGATGAGAGAGTGTTTGTAAGATCAAGGCAGAGCTGAAGGGGCTGTTCCTCATAATGGGGCAGAGTTGAGGGGATGTTTGTCAGATTAGGGCAGAGCAGAGTAAAGAGGGATTGTTCCACAGACAGTGGCATAATGGAAAGAGTTTGGTTTTGCACTTTTCCTGATTTCACGTATAGCGCAACAAAACCCAGCAGCGGGCAGCCTGGAATCTAAAAGATTCCAGGACTGGCCACAGGCTTTTCACTAGGGCATCCTAAATCGGGCCACCCTGCTGAGTGAAACTCCCAGGGAATCTATAACAGCTCACTTTTCCCCCCCTCCAACAGCACATGCACAGGCTCTCCTACAATGAGAGCTGCCTGCTGTTACTACATTATTTGGCAGGCAGCTCTCATTGTTTACAAATGAAAGAGTGCAGTGCCACATCCCCGGCATTGTGCGATCCCATCATAGCCATTAGATATGCTGGGACTCCCCATTCAAATCAATGAGAGCCATCTGTCCAATGACGTAGTCACAGCATTGGACAAGAGCCAGGGGGGTTTCACACAGTGGGGCATCCAGATTTGGAATGCCCTGAGGCACAAAACAGAACCCAGGAAAGTAAAATTCCCTACTCCTTGTCATTTAAGTGTATTGGGGCCAATGAAAAAAACACCCACATGGGGTGGTTGACATCTATGCTATACATTAGTAATTCCATTCAAAGTTAGGTATGTATTTATTGCTTTTTACACTGCACCCTGCTTTGTAATTTGCATCTGAACCTGTCTTGAAACATGAAGTTAAACTTAAAAGCTGTATACAGAAAAAGTTCACAATTTGCATATGTTTGTCACTCATTGTTATGGCTGGGAATCTGGGATATATATTAGCTTGGTGAAGCCATTTAAATTCCATAGCATCACCTTGAATGTTTACTGAGCCTCAACAAGACTAACTAATGCCGCAACAAAAATGCTGCTGGTGTTGTCAAGGCAGCTACTTGCAAAGCAAGGGCAAAAATGATTTCAATGTCGCCCAACTAAACTGTATTTAGCTGGACCTTATGAGTCATGCTACGACAGGTCCTCTACAAGTGGCTCCCCAACATGTACCACAATCTCAGATGGTAATCCAGGATTAAGAAGATAATGGCCATCCTCCTCCTTTGCCATCACCTGGCCGGATGCTATTATATGATAGGCTAAAGATGTTTATATTTTGAATTATATAATTTATGTAAATAGAGGGGGATTTCTTTGGAGATATAGTACACAGAGCTTCTGAAGTTTACCATGAAAAATGTCTTCTAAAACTATACTAGTTTAATGGGGCCGCAGGGGGATCCGGGAGTGAGATATCCTCGGTAGCCCTTACGGATTCCCTGCAACAAGGGATTGAGCCTTTACATACAAGTTTGAAAAATAAATCCTTATTTAATCCTCTCATTTCCTCTAACTTCTGTTTGGATACGTTCAAGCATGTGGTTACGAGGGATATAAGAAATTTGGAAGTGAAAAACAAGAATTGGAGGGCACCTATGCAGAGAGGTCTTAAGAGTTTGGAACAGAAGCATGAGGTGGTCATTAAACCAGCTGACAAGGGGGGGGGGCTGGTGGTCTTGGATAAGAAGGATTATGAGGAGGAGCTGGACAGATTGCTAGCGGATCCACAGACCTATGAGGTATTAACTAAAGATCCAACCAAGGACTATCAGGTACAGTTAATGGGCCTATTAGAAAAAGGTCTTGCTAGTGGGATTCTTAATAAAAGGGAGAAGGACTATTTGAATGTACAAGCCCCTAGGGTTCCCACAATTTATTATCTACCGAAAATTCACAAGAGTTTAGTGAAACCCCCTGGCCGCCCGATAGTGAGCGGGGTGGGTTCAATTACATGTAGATTAGGGGAATATGTAGATGTTTTTCTGCAGCCCCTTGTGTTACGATTGCCTGCTTATTTAAAAGACTCCAACCATGTCCTGGATATTTGTGCAGAACAGGTTGTCAATGACGCCACTCTGCTGGCAACGGCGGATGTGACGTCATTGTACACCAACATTCCACATAATCAGGGGATTGAAGCGGTTAGACATTTTTTGAATGAAGATTCCAACCTTCCCCGTATGCAGATTGAGTTTATCATAGAGTGCCTCACCTTTGCACTCGACCACAACTATTTTTGGTGTGGGGGTCGTTATTATCTGCAAAAGAAGGGGGTGGCGATGGGTGCCAAGTTTGCGCCAAGTATGGCCAATCTTTTTGTCGGGTGGTGGGAGTCACAGTTTGTCTTTGGTAAAGTATGGCCACAACTTAAACTTTGGAAGAGATTTATTGATGATGTCATATGTATATGGGAGGGTCCTAAGGATACATTGGAAACCTTTTTTACGCAGGTTAATGAAAATCAGTTTAACCTAGAGTTTACTGCTGAGATCAGTGCGGAAAGGGTGAATTTTCTGGACTTAACGATACGTATAGAAATCCCTGTTTTGACTACTGTGACCTATTTCAAACCGACCGATCGGAATGGGTTTGTCCCTGCAAAAAGTTGCCACCATCCAAATTGGATTAAAGCCATCCCCAGGGGGCAATATATGAGACTGAGGAGGAATTGTACCAAGTTGGAGGACTTTGAGGGACAAGCAGTGGGTTTGACTAAGAAATTCCTTGATAAGGGGTATGAAACTAAAATGGTGCACCAACAGTTAGAAAGGGTTAGATCACAGGAAAGGTTCCCGCAGAAAAGGTCAGTGGTAGAACCTCCAACTGCGGAGGACTTCTCCTTTATAACTAACTTCAGTGTTCAGTATAAGGAAGTGAGGAAAATCTTATCCAAGCACTGGCATATTCTGCAGGGGGATGAGATCTTGGGCCCTAAGTTACCATCTAGCCCTAGAGTAATCTATAGGAAAGCACCCAATCTGAGGGATTTACTTACTAGGAGTTATGTGGATCCACCTATAAGAAATACCCACCCGTCATCGTTCTTTGGATCGGAACCGAAGGGTTTCTTTAGATGTGGGAAATGTATTGGCTGTAGAACTTGTCAATCAGTAATGAAGCCCTTTAGGATATTCACCCACCCGCTTACGGGGAAACAATTTAAGATAACACAATTCATCACGTGTTCATCTAAGTATGTGGTCTACTTGATCTGGTGCACTTGTAACTTGCTATATGTTGGCCGGACGACCAGAGAATTGAGGGTTAGGATAAGGGAGCACCTCTATAACATAAAAAAAGGTTTTGAGGGCCATAGTTTATCTGAACATTTTAGGCTCAGGCATAATTGTGACCCTTCTGGTGTGTCCTTTATAGCCCTAGAGAAAGTTGAGACTCATTGGCGGGGTTCTAACCTGATCAGGGAAGTGTCTAAAAAAGAGAGTGCATGGATTTACAAGCTAGACACTCTTAGCCCTAAAGGGTTAAACATAGAGTTTGATCTTAACTGCTTTATTGATTCATCCTAGGGCTGATTTGATATCTTTGTTAGTACACGTGGATCACTTACTTATACCTTTCCAATGTTGTAGTTTATCTTTTTTTCAGGCTATCTGTAATATTTTTATTGGTTTTATATCTATGTTTCTAGATTTTAATGAGTAGTGCAGCTTTCAAGCTGTATTTTAGTATAGGTGTAATCATATGTGTAGAACGGTGAGGCTAATTTAAATGATGGAGTGCACTGTAGTTTTTATACATTTATGCTGTATGTTTAAAACATATGACATGCTGTACAGCCAACTCACCTTGCTGATTTGCTTTATTTTAATTATTAGCAGTAGTTTTTAAACATGGATTATGCATTATTGCATTTCCATTTACCCTAGATTCAAGCGTACCTGTGTTTGAACATTATAGGCTGAGGTGTTTTTAATTGCCCGTATGTCTGCAGGCACTAGAGCGCGCAGGGAGGTCATGGGTTAATTTCTCCATTCTAGTTGTGGGAGGTGTATAGGGTGGGCTTGGGCTCCGGGTAGAAATGGCCTGGTTGCCTGGGTAACAGGACGCTTCTGTAAGCGTGCGTCCTGTTATTCATAACAATGCCCCGACAGGTCAGACGCTGTGAGGCCTGCCTGGTCTGTAATTGGTGGATGGGGGTAATGATATTCACCCCCTACTCCACTGATTGGTTGTTAGATGCTGGTGACGTTGTCTCTGGCTATTGATTGGAAGAGAGGAACGATGATGCGTTCCCATTGTCCCGCCTTCAATATATTTAAACGTTGTTCACCGCCGCGCCGGCTCACCTAGTTAAAGTCGCGCTAAGCGACGAAACGCGTTGGGAGCCGGCGGTTCTGGAATTCAGCAGCGTGAGTTGGCTTAAGGCCTCACCTTTACATGCGAGTTTTAATTTGAATCTTTGTGAGTGTTTTATTGGCTTTATTAAAAGAGATTGTAGTATGCAGTATTGCGCTATGGTTCTCTTATTCCTTTTTGCATGGATATTCTGTGGGGATTTCTGCTAGCCATCTTGTATCTGAGTGAGCTGACCCCAGGTGGAACCATTTGGAGGATTTCTCTGCTTGATTGATGATTTTGCGATCTGATCCAACCACATCTGGTAAGGGTACCTAAACTGGTGGTGGTGCACGATTGGATTTATATGGCACTTGGTGGATTTTCAAAATATTTGGAAGGACTTTAAAGAGGACTTTAACCTACATTTATTAGCTCTGTGCTCTTTGGGATTTATTATACTAGTGGGTTATAACAGAGATACATCATGCTGACCACTGTCCCTATGTATCAGTGACCATCATGCCTTTATTATAGGAGATAAAAAGCCACAGGAACATTAAAAGGCACTTTTTTTATCTCAAAACCCCCAGCTCTACCTTAATTTAGGGCGGAAAGCTGTTGTTTCTTATGCTTGTTATTTTCACATTAAATGAAATGGCAATATGTGAATGTTTTTCATATTTAAATTGGAGGTTAGATTTCCCAAAGTTTTAGTCTCTCCATAATGTATACTAGCCCCCTTATCTCTGAAATTTTAGCACAGCAGAGAGAATTGCTTTACTACCTTTATCAGACTCTATTAGCCAGTGGATGGTGATTATTTAAAGTGCCTGTCCAGACACACATTAACTTCCCCCCTTGATAACAGCGTAAGCAATTTCAAAGCATCTCACAATCTCAAATTACACCCTATGTATTCAAACCATTTTTTTGCTTCAGTTTCTGGCTCAGGGCTGAGCTGGAAAGGGCATGACACAGTGCAGCTTTATGAGTTATGTGCTCACTCTGCTGTGGTCAGAAACAGCTGTGGGACCACTGAGGCCTCACAGGATTGATCATGCCAGCTAGGGACGGAGTGGCTGTTAGATTTTTTTTGTGGGGTCATGGAGAAATAGAACTGAAAGGAGGGCACACTTTGTAACCCTGCTATGGCTTCTACCTAGTGCTGCAGGAAATGAAGATGTACATGGGACAGGCATCAGGTGAGCTGCTTGCTGCCTTATTATTGCTTTTGGGTTAGGTTTGCATTTAATTACAGGATCACACATGCACCATCTGTACTAGATGTTAGGGCGAGCACTGCACGCCCATCTCGCAGCACTTCACTTACCTCCATGGCTGCATCCAGCCGTCATCCATCTCACAGCATTTCCCTCACCTCCATGGCTGCTCCCAGCCATTTCCCTTCCCCCCCATGCTTCCTCCTCGCATGGTCAGGTGCACGCCCGTCCCCGTCCACAAGAGGGAGAGCGCATTGGATTCCTGAGATTTAAAGGGCCTGTACAGCACTGATTGGTGCCTGCTCATCCAATCCTGTATCCACTTCCCCTATTTAAAGAGGCACTTCCTTTCCTTCAGTGCCGGATCTTGGTCTTTCCATGCCAGTTGTAAATCAGTTGCTTTTGGATTGCTCACCCATGTACCGACCTCTGCCTGTCCCCGACGCTGAACCTTTGCCGCCTGCCCTGACCTTGGCTACTCACCTTTACTACGAACATCTGCTGCCCGCCCTTACCTCTGCTTGTGTGTACTACGCCTTTTGCCTGCCTCTTGTGTACCCTGCTGAGCCTCAGCTAGCCATGGGACTGGGCCGCTGTTGGGGGGTAGCGACCTGGGGGTCACTCACCGCACAAGACCAACCTGCCTTGCGGTGGGCTCTGGTGAATACCGGTGGCCTCTTAGACTCCGCTCCCCTGACGCGGTACCTGCCATCTGTTCCACAGTTAAAGCGGATCCACACCCGAGTCTGCTCCACCCGGTCCGTGACACTAGCCATTTATACTATACCCTGCATTGCCTTCCATTGCCCTTATCTGTCAAAAGTAACACTTTACTTTGGTTTATCAAGAGAACAATATATACATTACTTTGCCATTATTATCCAGATAAAGGTGAAGGGAGATAATACTGTTGAGACAATTTAGGAATTATATCTGTGAGAAGGATAATACTTTTGGATCGATTCTGCACCAGGTCTAAAAAATGCAATTTAGGTTAACGATGAAAGGGAAGTATCCTTTTGACACCTGGTACTAAATAGACTCCTTTTGTTCCTAATTATGTTCCTAATTGTGTCCCACTGAAGTCTTTCTGCTCCAATTTGATGCATGAACAGGAAGATGTCAGGAGGAATCTGTTATAGTGCATTCCCCAAAGCAAACAGTTGTTCAGGGCAACCATTGTAAACAGCTGTAATAATGAAAAACAATACTTAAAGTGGACCTATCAGCTCCTAGGCTAAAAGATCCCATTTCAGAATGCCCCACTGTGTGAACTTTGCCGATTGCCCACACTCACTTACCTTTCCGGCACTCCAATGCCGTGTTCTCAGCCCACTGCCACATCCTTAGCCTCTCTGCAGCTGCAGCTTAGCCCACACATGCTCCATCGGAAAGGTTTCACACAGCAGGGCACCATGGACAAGGATAGGGAGAATCCTGGTGATAGGTCCATGTTAAAGAAGATTCTGATCGACAGACAATGAATTTCTATAAGCTGACAACCATATATATAGTGAAGGTAAAAATACCCTTTAAATGTACATGCGCAGAACAGAAAAATGCATCATTACAGCTAAACCCCCTCTTGGTCCCGGAATGCCAGTCTGCGTGGCAGTATTTTCCGCTGCCCTGGCTTTCATCTGAAAAGCAGGCTGGAATTGCAGTATAATATATACATTTTCCAGCAGCCTATTGTACCAAAATTCTGCGCAATATAGAATTCAATTTATTCAATGACAATATGTTCGGCGTGGAAATACATGCAATTTTCACAGTAGATGTGGCCTTGTGGGCTTTATATTACACATTAATGCTGAGAGCCTATTCAAGTTGTCCTCTGAACAAATTTTAGTATGTCCTAAACTCCTCAAAAACAAATTGTAAGCTCCTCAGGGTACCAAAGATTACTGAGCATAGAATAATTTCGTCTAAGCAACTTCAGACAAAATCCATTTTAAAACCTAATATAAAAGAAATCAATGCTGTGCTTTTTGTAACTAGCAGGGGCTCGCAACTTCTCAGAACGTGACAGCCTGGAGAAACCACTATAGATCCTCCAACAGACATACAGGCAGCCAGCAGACTGGAATGGGGGAGAAACAGACTGCAGGGCCGATAATGGGGATGCACAAAATATACACCCATACAGTGATTAATAAATATTTTTTAAACCAGCGGCAGTAGACAAGCAAACCTTCTGAGAGTTGTTTTGTTGCCTGTTCAGATGATTTGGTTCTATTATTCATTTTATATCTGAATAAATATGCTCTAATCAATTTAAAATCTCATGTTTGACAAACTGAGGTCCCCAAAGAATGTGTAAAACTAATTTTAAACTCAAAATTAAACTCTAAATTTTAAAACAAAATAATAATAATAATAATAATTCAATTATAAGTAGCAAAAATATAAATCATTTGGTCTAAAATTCTAGGTATTTCTGAAGGAGTAGACAGCTGTAACATTTTATTGGTTATACCCAAGCACTGGCCACTATGTGAATAGCCTGAGAGGTGTAAATACATATTTTACATGGCTCCGCATACTGAAAAGGATTATGGGAGAAATCCTGTTATACTTGGTATGTATTTCCTCTCTAATTCCTGTATATGGACTATAAAGGTTAAAACAATTTTGACTCTCACTTCCTATACAGCCATGTGTCTCCAGTCATTGTACCATGAGTCCTGCTTTCTGTGTTTTGACCTGATTCCTCATTCTCGACTTTTGAACTGACTCTTAGATTGACCGTAATTCCATTTTGACCTAGCTGGCTGGCTGCCCTTTGACTTTGGTTTGGACTTCACTTTTGAACTTGTGCGATTTGCCTTTGGACTTAGTTCTCCACCTCCAACTCAGTCCTTTTATGTTGCCATGCCCAGACCCTGCTGACCATTTCTACCAGGTGGAGGACTCAGGGTGTTCCACAGCCCAGTCTGCTCCCCTTGCAGGGGGCTCCAGTAAAAACCAGGACACCTTGTAGATTCTGGAACCTGGTTAGTCTGGTTATTTAGTGGCTCCACTTATCAGGCTCTACCGGCCCCCATTACATGACATGGGAAAACAAAGCAGACATACTCAGACATGGCACAGGCCAGAAACGGGGCAACCGAGCAATAGAGTAGGTGTGGTTTATTGTGTGTCCATATTATTATTTTATGGCAAACAGATAAATGGTTTAATATTGCAGGGGAACAGATGTGGTGCAAGCTTTTTCTACATATACTGCATCCGAGACTCCAAGATCTGTTTCAAGCACTATCTCTTATCTATCATATTGATTGAGCTGTCTGACTTTTTCTATACAGCAGAAGGGAAGTCCCAGCGACACCAGCGTGGCAATACCTATGGATAGGAACAAATAAGAAATACATACATAGCGATGCAAAGTCAGTGACAGCTGCTCATGTAGAGCTTTTAAGATTTTTAATATTAGACTATTTTCGTGATAGTTGTTCTTTAAAGACCTGCATATACGGCAACAGTTTTTAAAGGCTTACAGTTTTATAAGTAAAAGATTATATGGAGTATTATCAAATCTAGGCCAACGTGTACCAACCAGAATAATGGAGATAAGTTATTTTATCTGTCTCACACTTGACATTGCTTGGCTTTGTAGCGCAAGAAAGAAATCGCGAAGGCAGCAGACAGAGGCTCAAAGAAAAAGTGCTCCCATGCTCCTCATAAGTAAATGCAGTGATGGCAATGTAACATTCATGGTTATCACCCCACAGGGCCTCACTAGTATAGAAATAGGCAATAATGCCCCAGTGATAGGTACCTCCCAGTCTTCTGTGGAAAGGTGCACCTTCTAATGATCAGTCCCCCTGTCTGTATGTGACTCTGTCTGTGTCTCTTGTCAGCTTGCTTTTCTGCTTATTCCGGTTCCACAAATGCTCATATTATTTAAATGAAAACTGTGCGAAACATGGGGATAGGTTTTGAAAGAAAAAGTATACTTTTATTTTAGTGAGAACCTTTAATGAGAAATTCTTTAACTAGAAATTCTACCCTGTGGGAATATTGGGACCCATTCACACTGCTGCTTTCACACATTAATGCAGTGCATTGGGGTACGCTTCTGTGTACCATGCTGTGTCTCAACTGCATCAAGCATGTTGATGGTGACCTAAGTGGGTGTGAGGCAGTCAGTGGCAGTTTCAGAGGCTGCAGGCAGCTCCAAAAGCCAGCTAGGGATCAGCAGCACCAAAGGACTAAGAGACTGGAGAACAGTGTCAACTGCACCAATAGGGACGGAGGTGGTGAGAACCCAGGATGTAGCATCAGCAAGTCAAGTGGGATTTGGTGCAACAGCAGAGCCGGTGGCAGTAGTGGTAGGGGGCCAGTAGCAAGGACCAAAGAGGTGGCAGTGGTGAGATCCAGGAACTCGCCTGCAGTAGTAGAGAGTCTCCTGTAGAAGGGGTCCTTGTGGAAACCAGTGACAGCAGTGGGTACTGACAATGATGGACTAGGTTGAGTACAGAGCTGCAAAGCGAATACACTACAGGTATAGTGCAATGCATGCGCTGTCTACAGAGTAATGAGAGCAAAAGCTGTTGGGGTATGGAAAATCACTGCCTCTAATGATGTAAAACAAGTTACACAACAATTGTGTGGGATTTCTTCATTTTAACATTAAAACTTAAAACTTTTGTCGGGTTTTTGGTGTTCTGCCTTATTGCTTTCATCTTCTGGGATGTAAAATAAAAATGCCTGTTAAGATTGTGCCCCCAGACCTGTGGTTTACTTATTAGCATGATGTTTCTTATATCCCTGTGGTGCTGTAGGAGTGGCTATCTTGCCCTTTAGTAAGCTCTTAGTATACTTTCTGACTACAAATCCTCGAATTCTTCCACTGTAACAGGGGAACTTATCAACAGCTTTGGCTAAACAAAGCAGCAGTATCAACCTCCCCTGGTGAGAACACTGCCAGTAAAACTTTAGCTACTGGAACACAAGACTGTGATTTCACCCCATCTGAAGAGGTTGAATCAATGCAGATAAGGTTAAACCTGTCAACTTTGCCTCAAGTCAGAGTCAGGAAGTTTCTTAAATGTAATCAGAACACCACTTTGATGTACATTGCTAATATAAACACATAGTTGCTAGGGAAAACTATTTTCATTTATGACAAAGAGTTTCAAACAAATAGAAAAATAGAAAAAAAAATAACAGATAAGCGCGCCCCCTTGAGCAAATCATATTGGCACACAATAATGTAAACTTTTAAAAATACCATGGAAAGTGTAATTACTCTTTAAAGCGGAAGCCCAGTCAGAAGAAACATCTGCCGTGCCCCCCTTCGCTGTCATTGAGGCAGGATGGGAGAGAAAAAGAAAAACTTCTACATTGCCCATTATCCAGCACTGTCACCAGCACATGAGCTTACACATTCAAGTGGTTGTGTCCATCAATGGAATTGCTGGGGAAATAGTGCTTGATTCCCACCATCCTGCTTTAGCACCGGGGAGGGGAGCAGGAAAAGGTGGTTACTTTTAACTGACATCCTCTATAAACAGGGGTGAACTGACCAGTGAGCGATGAATGCAGGAGGGTGGGTGGCGACCGGTGAGCAGCGAATGCAGGAGGGTGGGTGGCGACTGCTGAGCGATGGTGGCAGGCACTGAGCACCAGATGCGGGAGGGTGGGTGGCGGCCAGTGAACAGCTGGACAATAATAAGGCAGTGGGTAGGCAGCATAACCAATTTATGCCTGCCTGTCAACCTCTGCTGCTGTTGCCGCCGCCCCCACTCACACACACACTGAAGCTTACCACTTACTGCATGTAATAAAGAGATGCACCTCACTGCTTGTAATGAGAGATGCCACACACTGCCTGTAATGAGGGATGCCCCTCACTGCCTGTAATGGGAGATGCCCCATACTGCCTATAATAGGATATGCTGCACACTGCCTGGAATTTAGAAATGCCACACACTGCCCGCAATGGTGGTATGCCCCTCACTGGCTATAATAGGATATGCTGCACACTGCCTGTAATTTAGAGATACCACACAATGCCCGCAATGGCGGGATGCCCCTCACTGGCTGTAACAAGGGATGTCCCTCACTGCCTGTAATGGAGGGATGCCCCTCACTGCCTCTAATGAGTGATGCAGCTCATTGGCTGTAATGAGGGATGATGCTGATTGGCTATAAGGTAGGATTTTGCTTACTGGCTGTAATGATGGATGCCCCTCACTGCTTGTAATGGGAGATGTCCCACACTGCCTGTAATGGGAGATGCCCCATACTGCCTATAACAGGATATGCTGCACACTGCCTGTAATTTAGAGATGCCACACACTGCACGCAATGGTGGAATGCCCCTCACTGGCTATAATAGGATATGCTGCACACTGCCTGTAATTTAGAGATACCACACACTGCCCGCAATGGCGGGATGCCCCTCACTGGCTGTAACAAGGGATGTCCCTCACTGCCTGTAATGGAGGGATGCCCCTCACTGCCTCTAATGAGTGATGCGGCTCATTGGCTGTAATGACGGTATGCCCCTCATTGCCTGCAATAGGAGATGCTGCACACTGCCTCTAATGTGAGGTGCCACACACTGGCTGTAATGAGGGATGATGCTGATTGGCTATAAGGTAGGATTTTGCTTACTGGCTGTAATGATGGATGCCCCTCACTGCTTGTAATGGGAGATGTCCCTCACTGCCTGTATTGGGGATGCTGCTCATTGGCTGTAATGAGGGATGCCCCTCATTGTCTGTAATAGTAGATGCTTCACACTGTCTGTAATGAGGGATGCCCCTCGCTGTCTGTAATGGGAGATGCCGCACATTGCCTCTAATTTGAGGTGCCACACACTGGCTGTAATGAGGATGTCGCTTACTGGCTGTAATGAGGGATGCCTGTAATGTGTAAAGGTGCATCTTATAGAGTGAAAAATACAGTGTATGTAAATATATGATGTGACATTAAGGGCCAGCAACAGTACAGCAGCCCACCCAGTTGGTCCCTGCCTATAAATACAGCAGGCAGAACAGGTAGCATGTCCTTTATTCTATGCTGAAACTGCGACAGATCCCACAATCCAGACAACAGATACTTTGGGACTAATTAAAAGCAACGTGGCACCTAGACTGTGAAATGTAAATGAGCATTATTTCTCCTTTCCTTCCTTTAAGCGTCAGATTATTCACACAATGCTACCAGCATCAGGTTTTAATCCACCGTGTAAACCCGCTTGATGGAGAGGACTGAAAATCTACAAAGTTACAGAGGCTGGAGAATAATCATCATCATAGAGCCTTTTCCAATGAAAAAAGTGAAGGGAGGGAAGCCCATTTTCAGAAATCAATTTGGTCTCGCAGGAAGAAAAAATTGTAAGAAGGGAAAGAAGAAGAAGAAAAAAAAGCATCATATAACTCCTAAATCAATAGAAAACGCTGTATAAAGAAATAACATGTTGCACAATGCACCGAGCAGACAGGGATGTAATGCAGCTTGTGCCCTGGAGGAGATAGGCTGGCTACAGCTCTGTGCCGTTCAGTTAAGAACACCCATCCACAGACCAGACCTCAGAGTTTAGCTTTGGCCACACAAAATACACTGAGTTATGCAAAGGATATTTTTTTCTGATTTTTCTAAGTAGTTGATGAAAATGCAGACAGTATCATTTTCAAGTCATCAACCAGTGATTATATTTGGTTTATTGACCAAACCTCCCAATGATAATGCTGTTCCAAATTATTATATAGTTTGTAAAGGACTTAAAATGGTTACATTTGCAGCATTAAAGAGAAAATAACCCCCCCCCCCCATCAGCCCCTTTGGATGTCGCTGCTGCCTGCCTCCGGAGCCCAATCCTCACCCCGCCTCCCGCTTAGCCGTTTGTTATCAATGTCCCACAACAATCTCGCAGCTCAGTGAAGTCTCCCGGGATTTCAGATGGCCCTACTGCATCCCATTCATGGACACTGCATAGACGCAAGGTTGAGAGCCACACATAGTGCATGATGGGATGCAAGATGTGGCCGCCCGTCGGAAGGTCACTCGGAAACTGAGGGACCCAGAAGATGGATCCTTTGGAGAGGTGAGTATATACTGGTCAAAGGTAAAACCGGAGGGGGGTAGCATATCAGTGAGGCTTGGTGGAGGTTTTTGTGTAATATCCAGTGTTTTCATAGCTTGTCCAAGGCATTCCACAGCTTTAATGCTTATTGGCAGCAGATATACTCTTTTTCTTTCCCATATTGCTTGGAAACTATAGCCTTCCTTATAATATAATAATGTGGAATGTCCTTCTTAAGTAGTTTTCCTAACATTGGACTCACCTGGCCAACAAATTATCACAGGTGTTTACTGATTTCAGTGATCCAAAGAGCCCCGATACCACACAATGCCCGCAATGGCGGGATGCCCCTCACTGGCTGTAACAAGGGATGTCCCTCACTGCCTCTAATGAGTGATGCAGCTATTAATCTGACCCAGGCGGAATGGTTGCCAATTAATAATTTGAGGTCTACTGTAATACTGAGATTCTAATCAAAGAGGCAGATAAAGGGTGCAGAAAAAAACTGTGAGATTCTATAGACTTGAAATTAAAATCAGAGGACTTATCATTAGAGATGGACTATTCATACCAAACTTTGCAAGTTCAGGTTCCCAAACCCAAACACATACTTCAGCCATCTTCGAGTTCGGCGTCTGGCCTGAACATGGACCAACCTGCTTCACCTAAGCCCGATCCTCCTCCTCAGCAGCGGTGGCGTCTTAATTTGGCCCCAGGCGGAGCTACAAAAATCCTCTCTCTGCCCCGGCTGAGGCCAAATTTAAGCACTACTGCCACTCTGCCGCCGCTGCTGAGGAAGAGGATCGCAAATTGAGTTGAGTTAGAGTAGCATGATTACTGCTGCACACTCTGCACCCCTCCCTCCTGCCACAGCCACCCCCCAAAGTTCGGGTCCCCATTAATTTAAATGGGGACCAGATTCGGGTCCCCAAACTGAACTGGCTGAACTTGCCTGACCCGAACTTTGAGGGGTTTGCCCATCTCTACTTATCATTTACAGGTGAAGTGTGGCTAGTGACATGTAACATCGAGTTGCTATATACCAATGTCAGTCATAATTTGGCTATTTGGGAAATACTTTTTACAGATGATGTCCTTCATTTTGTGGTAGATCTACTAACAGTTACAATCATGCACAATTCCTTTTACTTCAATGGTAACTATTATTTACAAACCTCGGATGTTGCTATGGGGGCCTGCTGTGCTTCTTCGGTGGCAAGTCTTTTACTTGGCCTGTGGAAAAGGGAAATGGTCTGCACTGCAGCCTGAAGGGCACTCTCATGTGTGCTGGGACATCCATCGGTTTGTTTTGTGTGATCGACAAGTGTCCATGTAAGCTTGTTCTCCCCAGGCACTGGTGCTGACATAAAGTTGGCTCAGGCTGTGTTACAGTTTGAGACGCTGGTCATGAGATTCAGACTCCTCCACTCTCCATCTGTTCATGATGTGCTTCAGAGTGGAGTCAGATAAACCACACACTGGATGGGAGAGAGTCTGCTTAAAGAGCGGTGCCCCATGGCTGGCCTGCAACAAGTGGAGAGGGGAGGTTATATAGGGGCCTCCCTCTCGTTAACCCCTCTCCTTGCAGCAAGGGACGAGCAGTCCCCCCCACCCCTTATTGGGTTAATTTTGTTAGTTTTGTTACCAATGGGAATGTATCGGTATTGTATTAAATGATGCACTATAGTAAAAAATGAAAGGAAAATGAGGACGTTTGACGCTGGTATTTATTTCACATGTTTAACCTTTTTTAAAAAATGTGCCATTTTGTGGAATGATGTGTTGTCATCAACTACATGCTTCTTTACTTGTAGTCAACTGACACAACAGAATAAAGCTGGGGCTTATACATTCTTTATCTTCCTAGCTGCCCATCCTCTCTCTCATTTATTAGGAATTAGCTAGTATACAAAGCCATGCAGAAAAGCCATCAGATGGTGCTAGGCAGGTGTCAGATGAAGGAACCTGATCCAGTCCAAACCTTAACACTGAAAATAAACAGTGCTGTGTGTGTGTGTGTGTGTGTGTGTGTGTGTGTGTGTGTGTGTGTGTGTGTAAGCCATAATTACTATTAAATTAGTGTGAACCGTAAACACCTCTACTACAGCTACACAGGAGGCAAGTGTAGGTATACACATGGACTAACTGTTGGGAGAAATGTCAGTCCATACACTTACCATCTCGCATTATCTAGTCTACAGATGCTTCTATTAAGATTGTGCCCTTTTTGTTCTACATTCGGGGCTGAAAATCAAAGTGGTTTAGCAACTCTATCAAAGAAACTGAAGAGTTGTGGCTGCTTGTCTCTTGTAGAAATGTCAGTCTTTCTTGTAAAGCTTTAAATGTCATGGCATCTGTGAAAACAGCTATCCAATTTTAAATGATTTTGCAGATACAACAGAAGTGGTCCATTTGCAGAAAACAGAGCAAAAGCAGGTGCCGAGCCACCATTAGTTTAAATGCCATTATTTATAGGAATGAAATCTTGTCCAGGGCCAGAGATAGGACTCAAGAGCGGCTAAACTAGTTGGGTTAAGACAGAATATAATTGTACTAATTTGCCCTCATTAAATTGCAATATTGACCAAGCTTTCTTTTCACCTCTCTAGCCAACAGCTAATATTGCAAATAGCGAATTGGGGCTTGCTTGCAGCTCCTTAGCCATAGAAAACTAAATCCAATGAATTAATTAGTGGCACCTTATACTGGCTGCCTGGGTAGAGGTAAGAATAACTCCCTTTATTTAAACTCCCTATTTAACTTTAAAGGAACACTTCTACCTATACTATCCATTCTCATCCTCAATAGGGTTGATTCAATGCCATGAGTAAACACTCTTTCATCTGATTTTTTTTCCTTGGTGCAATTCAGCACCATATTTAGCTGTACAATTTTTTACCATTTGCACAGCTAAATATGATGCTCAATTGGACTGATAGACTCATGAAAAAAAGTGTTTACTCACAAAACAACACAAGTAAAAAAATATGGTGCAGAATTAACTCATCTACTCAGTGCCAGGTGAGAATTCTCACTCCTTGTTTAGGAAAGAAAACTGCCATTGATTTTAATTGTATCCCTTGAGGCTGAGTCAGAGCCAGGTGAAAGTTTACACCCAGTAGACAGTGAAAGTCAATAGCAGTTTTCTCTCCTAAAAAAGGAATGGGAATTTCACCTGGCTCTGAATTGACCCCATGGACGCTTACCCTAATGTAATAGGTAGGTTGGATTATTTGTTTCTACTGTCCTCTTACGTATCTAAGCTCTCATCCTCATGCTACAAGGAATTCCAATGTAGATAATGTATATACCAGATAATAGAAAACTGATTTAGATTCTTTTAAAAGAGGCATAAAATCAAGTATAAACTGTGCAGTAATTTGGGTTCATGCTAAAGATATGGTGAAACGTGTACTACTTTGAACGTGCTTTCGCATAAGAACTGAAGCTTAAATCTGAGTGCGCTTTTTAATGTGAACACACAAAAAAATATGTAAAACTTTATTGTTCTAATTTTTCCCCAAAAATCACTTAGCCCTGTGATCAGGCATCTGTGGTGTGGTGAGGTGAGGTACATCATTTTCCACTGGTGTTCCTTTTTAGGTTTGGAAAAAAACAGCACCTTATGGGCTATGCTAAATATTCGTCACAATTGTTCTGCATAGGCAATAGGGGGATGTTGTTTCCAAACGTAAAAAAAAAATATACTGTATTTTTCGCCCTATAAGACGCACCTAAGATTTGGGGGAAGAAAAAATATTTTAAACAAAAAACGCACCATTACAGACAGTGTAGCATTCCCCTATCCCATTCCCATAGGCCGTGTGGGATGCCCCCATTCCATAGACAGTGTAGCATGCCCCCATCCCATTCCCCGTATACCCAGTGTGGCATCCCCCCTCCCATTCCCCATATACCCATAGGCTGTGTGGCATCCCCCATCCCCCCATTAGTATAGGCTGTGTGGCATCCCTCTCTCCCCATTCCCATAGGCTGTGTGGCATCCCCCTCTCCCCATTCCCATAGGCTGTGTGGCATCCCCATCCCCCCATTCCCATAGGCTGTGTGGCATCCCCCTCCCCCCATTCCCATAGGCTGTGTGGCATCCCCCTCCCCCCATTCCCATATGCTGTGTGGCATCCCCCTCTCCCCATTCCCATAGGCTGTGTGGCATCCCCCTCTCCCCATTTCCATAGGCTGTGTGGCATCCCCCTCCCCCCCATTCCCATAGGCTGTGTGGCATCCCCCTCCCCCCATTCCCATAGGCTGTGTGGCATCCCCCTCTCCCCATTTCCATAGGCTGTGTGGCATCCCCCTCTCCCCCCATTCCCATAGGCTGTGTGGCATCCCCCTCTCCCCATTTCCATAGGCTGTGTGGCATCCCCCTCCCCCCCCCATTCCCATAGGCTGTGTGGCATCCCCCTCTCCCCCTCATTCCCATAGGCTGTGTGGCATCCCCCTCTCCCCATTCCCATAGGCTGTGTGGCATCCCCCTCTCCCCATTTCCATTGGCTGTGTGGCATCCCCCTCTCCCCATTCCCATAGGCTGTGTGGCATCCCCCTCCCCCCATTTCCATTGGCTGTGTGGCATCCCCCTCCCCCCATTCCCATAGGCTGTGTGGCATCCCCCTCTCCCCATTTCCATAGGCTGTGTGGCATCCCCCTCCCCCCATTCACATAGGCGGTGTGGCATCCCCCTCCCCCCATTCCCATAGGCTGTGTGGCATCCCCCTCCCCCCATTAGTATAGGCTGTGTGGTCCCTCTCCCCCCATTAGTATAGGCTGTGTGGCCCCTCTCCCCCCATTAGAATAGGCTGTGTGGCCCCTCTCCCCCCATTCCCACCCCCCTCCCCCCATTAGTATAGGCAGGCGCCATGTATATATAAAACAAAAAAGTTAAACTCACCTGTCCGCTGACACCGCTGCGCCGAGCGGCCGGCTCCGTGAATCCCCCTCTCCCCCATTCACGAGCTGGCTCTGTCCCGGCCCCGCCGCTGTGATCGCTGTCTTTTCAGGCCCCTGCCGCTCCTCCATCTGCCGTTCCTGGGCACATGCGAGCACGAAGGTCCGCCCACCCACTGCCCGGACCTTCGTGCTCGCATGTGCTCTGAGCCCAGAAGAGGCAGCAGGTGGAGGAGCGGCAGGGGCTCTGTCTCTGGCCCCGCCGCTGTCATCGCTGCCTGAAAAGACAGCGATCGCAGCGGCGGGGCCGGGACAGAGCCCCCGCCGCTCCTCTGGCCTCTCACAGTGTGGCAGACAACGCGGGAGCGCCGGGAACGGGTGAGTTTTTTTTTTTTTTTAATTTTTTTTTTTTTTTTTTTACATTCGCCCGATAAGGCGCACGGACATTTTTCCCCCACTTTTGGGGAAAAATAAGTGCGTCTTATAGGGCGAAAAATACGGTATTTACCCACCTGTAAAAATGCCCCATCACAGTGGTGAGTGATTTTTGGGGAAATATTAGAACAGAAATGTTTTTTTCCCCAACGTCAACACAGAACTTACTGTAGATGGTTGAGGTTTGTATGTTTGCATCATCGTTTGTTGTTTTCTTCCTATGCAGAGTGAATTTAGAATAGAAGAGAAATGTGTGTTCAATTAAAAAAGCTCACTCAGATATAAACTCAGATAATGGACCTCTAAAAGCTCCCTCCTTACACAATGCACACAAGCACATGGGATCATCATGGACAATGCTGGACAATGCTGGAATGAAATCAACATTCAACTATGGGGGTTATTTAAGAAACGCTAACGCCATTGTAGCACCATGTAGCGTCGGGTGAATGCTGGGAGCAGTATTTGAAAACCATATATATGAAAGTCATATATAAGTGGTGAGCGCCTCTAATAGTGTCATGTAGTGTCAAATGTATCACTAGCGGTGGCTCAGTGTAAACCGCCGTTGCTGTGTGTTCAGCAGCGCCATGTAGCACCTGACCCTCAGTAGCGTTATCCCATAAATTTCAATGGTGTTTTATTTGGTTGTGTATAAATAGTGTTTTCCTAAAGTAATGTTCTAAATTTTAGGTTCAAATCATTGCGTGGCCTCTCCTGGCCAGCAACCAAACACTCCTATTGTGATTTTTTTTTTTATGCAGAATTGTATGTGCAGGTCTGCTATTGCAGTGTCATTGTCACAGTGTTAAAACAATGTCATTCCATGTGTTTTCGCTATAGTGTTGGCGTTTATGTATTTAGAAACAAACTTTGATCACATAGCTTCTGGCGCCGACACTGGTTTTGTATTTTTCTTAAATATGGGCTTCATCGCCAAGTGCCGGGCGCTACCTGTCATTCTCTGCAGCGTTGTCCTGTTGTTAGATGTAGCGTAGTCTTGGGTGCTTTGACCTCGGGACACCACGTAGCATTCTTGATTGGCTCTGCAGTGAATCAGGGAGAGCGTTTCTACAGCGCCCACCACACATCACATTTATCAATGCTGGACAGGATGGTACAGCGGCACTTGTCCGGCCGCTATGCTAGGTCACAGCACCAGACACTGCTTGCAGCCACCACTTGTAGGCGCTCTAAGCACCGCTACATAGACGCTCAAATGGCAATACGGGGCGCTAAATTAGCCTCCCTATGTCTTCTGCACTAAACACCCTCCACCCCACCCTGGCTCACCTCAATTTGGCAATGAAAATAAATAAATTATTGCGGTCAATGCCTTCCGAGCTGAGTTGGGGGGGGGGGGAGTGTCTGGACTTTAAGTTCATCCCCGATGAACATGATCGATGGGAAGGCAAAACAAAAAAAGCTTTAGACAATACTACCCATTATACCTGATTTGATTCCTTGAGGGGAAAAAAGTAATTCCCAGTCAAATCAGATCCAAGGACCAAAAAAGTAGTAGTAGTAGTTTTGGGTGTTTTTCACTCCATCCATTTGACTTATGGATTCAGCTATGATTTTGCTTTCACTGGATAGGGCATTATGAAGTTGAATTATTGTTACCATAATTGACCAGCAGCTGGCGGGGGGGGGGGGGGAGCCCTACACAGATATTTAGGGTGTCACCAAAGCTGTACATGGGAGAAGCCTGAGAATATCACTTTTAGTGAATCACCAGAAAGGAATACAACGGAAGACAATGGCATTTTTTTACTCCTGAGAAATTATTGAACTTTTAACCACTTTTTTCTCTGTAGTAAAAATTATATTGACTTTCACTGTCATCTGGTGATTCACTAAAAGTTAAACTCTCAGGCTTTTTTTCGCAGGCATTTAATTTGTTACTACAATGAGAATCTTTTTAAACTCTTAGTGAGTCGAGGCCTATATACCCGACATTGGTGTGGCAGCACTGACCCGCACAAAGCCTGATCCCCATTAAACACCTATGAGCTGTATTAGTACACGGCAGGCTGATTCATCACTAACGCCAGGTAGCGACAGATGAGCGTCTGTAGCAGGCATTTTCAAAGCGCCCGCTAGTAGTCGCTGTGGTCGGCCGTGGGTCGCTAGTTTATAGTGACTCAGTCGCTGTGCAGTTATGTTGAATACTGTGAGGAGTCGCTATTTGACCTGTACAGCGCTGTATGGGAGCGCATGTTAGCGACTGGTCATAGCGACCGACTCACACCATATTCAGCAAAAAAACAGCCTCACAAAACTCTGGCGCTGAAAAATGCTTGTTTTTAAGCCCAGAGCGCCGGAGGCTGTGTGTTTAAAGTCTGTTTTCAGCATCTTTCCACTAGTAACAAAGCAACAACATATGGAATTACAATGTAATAACATTGTAACATGAACACTTTAATGCCAGACCTGTAATGTCATTTCTGCAAAAATATCTGAAAAATGAAAAATTTGTCAAAAAACTGCTTTTTCAATGCCAGAAGAGGTCACAGCATTATTTGAGATTTTTTTGAAGAAAAAAAAAATAACAAAAACCCTCTTTAAAGAGAAATAAAAGAACGTCCATTGAAATGTATGGGGGAGCGACAGGTAGCGAGAGGTCATACCTGGCGCTGTGCAAGGCTGAACGCCGGCGCTGTTCGTTGAGGCTGTGAAAATGATGAATCGGACGCTACATGGCGTTATCCCAGTCGCTAAACAGATTCTGCATGATAAATGTGTAATTGCGTGCCGTGTCCGGCGTTCACCAGTCGCTACCTCTCATTAACCAGTTACTACCTGACGCTATCCCTTCTTAAACAAGGGCCTAATTTTACAGTGGATTGGGTCACATTCCCCCAAATCAGTGCCTATACTCACTGCTGTTCTTGTGCTGGAATAGGAATGCTTGGATGGAGGTATAGAGGCTGTTACAGTGGCACAATTGAGACCAAAATGATATTTCTACCTATAGGTTTAAAAATATTCATTAAACACATTTTTGTATGTTTGATATGAACTGAATCAATACTGAGTGAAATTTTACATTTCGTGTTTTTTAGTTCAGTACATACCATCAATATGATATAACAATATAATTTTTTTATTATTACTGCTCTGGTCTTCATGGTGTGCTTCTTTGTCATTGAAGCATATAATTCAATTTTCCATCAGTGTAATTCAGTACATCATAGGATCCCCATGTCTCCTAAGCTAGGCTTTCCTATCACTTTCACCCAGACATTTTGCTAAATAGTAAATGATGCACGTTTGATTTCTTGGCTTGAGGCAGCTCGAAAAAGTCATCAGTTTTGTTATAGAGTTTTAGAGTTTGTCCCAACATAAATTAATGTTTAATTAAGGAAACTATAACCTAAGCTTCTTGCTAAGATGGCACTGCAAACTACCTTGGGTATAAAGAAATATCATCTTAATTATGCCCATGTCCTTCTTGATAGTTTGGTGGCACATCGCAAGGCATCAACACATCAGATTTTATTAGGGACACTAATAGATAAGTTGGATGTAATTAATTGGAGACCAAAAGCCTTCGCTCAAAAGGGAGATACAAATCACGACTATATTCCCCAAAGCATTTTGGAGTCAAGTTGTGTAGCGCAGTAATTAAGTTGATAAGATTTTTTTTATATGATTTTCTTTTCAAACAACCAATTGATGCATAAATTAGTGCAAACATAATTATCATTACCTACGTGTGTACGTGTTAAAATATTTGTGTGGACTAAATTAAATCCCAAATCCATACAAAAATATATTTTTTCATCTGGAATCTTATAGTAATCAAAAGAAACCTGATTTTCCACTATTATACTACCAATCAATTGTAATGCCTTAAGCCACCACCTTTTTTTTTTACATGCGCAGTATGCCCCACCTTGCCCAAAAATGGCCAAATAATTTACTGAAATTCACAATATGCAGCACGAGCCTCATTGTTGTGTTGGGGCAGAGCCCAGCATTGCATGTTCTCCCTCTGAAGTGGCGGAGTGAACCCAGACAGGAAGGGCCCATTGTGGGACTGGTTTACTGGACCTCAGCAAAGCAACTGCAGGAGAGAACAAGTGTAAGGAACCAAAATCCAAACAGAACTATAATAGGGAATTCAGGGCAGCAGAAAGTGGGCACCCTCTGCTCCTTTACCCGGCTCCCATGAAAACATTCTTTGGAGTAGTTTTTCCTGTAAAAGGGGAGGGAGGAGAGTGCGGGAAAAAAGAAAGAGAGAAGAAAGGCCCCATGCTTGGAGGGGGAAATACATTCTGCTGCCGGAATCAATTCATTAGCTGATGCGCCAAGACAGACACAGAGGTGAGTATAATTCAGAACTGTGTAGTGGGACTCCCATATCATCCTCTCACTGGATAAAGCAGAACTGGACAGCTGTTTTTTCCAATCCCCTAACACCAGCTGCCTGGGTCCTGAATGTGGGAGAGAAAACAGTGCTCGCCAGAGGCAAGTGTGCACTCTTCGCCCCCTTTCGAAAAATTCCTGTCAGCTACCTGGTTGCCTTTTCCTTTAGAACTGTGCATCCTAAAGGCATGGTCGCAGTTCTGTTTGAGTTCACTAGATTACAAGACCTTGTCTTCTACTGTTCAGAAGAAAGCAGACCTCTGCTTAAACCAGACCTTCAGCATGATTTAATAAAATGCCCAAACCTTTAAAAACTATTCCCCAGCATCTAAAATTAATATATTTTAAGTTTTTAGTCACTTACTTATTATTTTTTCTCCCACGGGGCTGCAACTCTGTTCAGGACTAGGATATGGGCGCCGCCATCTTGACTCAGAAGCATCACACATACTGAGGAGAGGATAGCTGGATAAAGTACAGGGGGGCGTGTTATAACAGACAGAGCAGAGCTGGGGTCAGGAAAAGGTCAGCAATCCCAGAATGCAGAGCGACACAGTCAGACAACACTTTCTGTTTGAAGGCTGCCTGATGCTCCATGAGCCAAAATCTTGGATGTTTAAAGGCTCATAACATGCAGTAGATGCAGGTAGGATGATTTTTAATGTGGGCAATCTGTATGTACAGGGTGTGGGAAACATATAAGATAGACTCTTATTCAGGGTGATGGACCGCTTTAAAAGAGAATCTTATAATTTGGCCTACTCCTCTAGGATATACGTAAAGTTAACCGTCTCCCCTCTGAGCAGGTGTTTACAGAGATATTTATTATTCTTTAATTCTTTGGAGATAAGTTGAAAATTACCTTCTGAGGAAAGCTAGACACATGTTGTAAAGGTGTTTAGAATGCAGGGAATGGTGCAAATACTTTAACGTACAAGTTTTGTATCTCTTGGGATGTGCTCACTCCCAGATGATCTACAGTATGTGTGTCAGTAAATGAATCAGAATTGTTATCATGCTGGGTTTGTACTCAAGATACAGCAATCAGGGGATGCAGTGTTGTCTGACCACAGTGCAGCAGTGCTAAGAGAGTCGCATGTAAGCCAGTAACCAGCCTTTACAGCAGAAAGTGGTGTCAGATATAGCTTTTACAGTATCCCATACCCAGAAAGGAAGTTTATGCCGTCACTTTCTATCCCCAGCCCAGTGCCCCCAAAACACCTGTGTTCCTTTTTTTTACTAAAGTTTTTGCCCAAAATTCATACCAACACCAACCAAATGCAGTTGGCCATATTGGTGTTCTCCAGTGAT
This sequence comes from Gastrophryne carolinensis, assembly GCA_027917425.1. Taxonomy (NCBI): domain Eukaryota; kingdom Metazoa; phylum Chordata; class Amphibia; order Anura; family Microhylidae; genus Gastrophryne; species Gastrophryne carolinensis. The sequence continues at coordinate 442,508,032 of CM051236.1, forward strand.
GATACTTTCAGTTCAGTGTACAGTACACACATCTCAGCATTGGGGGATCAGCCTTATCAGTTATAATAACTACTATAAATCTGAAAGCACAACCTAACTGCCATTATGTGACAGTTTAGCTCATAACTAGGGATGAGCGAATCGATCCGGACGAACCCGGATTCGATCCGAATTTCAGGAAAAATTCGATTCGGATCGAATCCGAATTTCCCCGCGATTCGATCACTCAAAGTTTTCCTTTAACATCCATTCATTTACATTACAGGCATTCTAAGATGGCGGGCGGGACATGTCTGGACATGTATCCCGCGCCAGTGCAAGCTGGGGCAGTCACATGCAGCCTATCAGCAGCCAGCAAGCCCGGTGACGTCACACAGCGGTATTTAACGGCGGCCATCTTGCTTTTCCTCATTTCTCTATTGCATTCGTGACAGACAGACAGAACGCTGTGTAGCTGAGGCAGTTAGACAGGCTGGAGACAGGCTGGAGACAGGGACAGACAGGGACAGACAGGGACAGGCTGGAGACAGGCAGGAGACAGGCAGGAGACAGACAGGAGACAGACAGAAAGCCAGGGAAAGGTAGGAAAAACGGAGCTGGCTGACAGGGAGATTTTTTTTTTTTCATCCAGCCTTTGTTAGCGTTTTCAGGCTGCTTATAGTAACTAACTGTGCATATATACTGAACTGATCTTAAGTCTGCTGTGAGGCATCCCATTCTGTGACTAAAGCAGCCTCTGTTTAAGACCATATAAGCATTTGCTCTAATCATATTTGAAATTAGGCCTGATAAAGACACTTTTGCTGGCCAAAGCACTACTGTACCCTGGCAGCTCGATTCCTGCCCGGGGCATCCCATTCTGTGACTAAAGCAGCCTCTGTTTAAGACCATATAAGCATTTGCTCTAATCATATTTGAAATTAGGCCTGATAAAGACACTTTTGCTGGCCAAAGCACTACTGTACCCTGGCAGCTCGATTCCTGCCCGGGGCATCCCATTCTGTGACTAAAGCAGCCTCTGTTTAAGACCATATAAGCATTTGCTCTAATCATATTTGAAATTAGGCCTGATAAAGACACTTTTGCTGGCCAAAGCACTACTGTACCCTGGCAGCTCGATTCCTGCCCGGGGCATCCCATTCTGTGACTAAAGCAGCCTCTGTTTAAGACCATATAAGCATTTGCTCTAATCATATTTGAAATTAGGCCTGATAAAGACACTTTTGCTGGCCAAAGCACTACTGTACCCTGGCAGCTCGATTCCTGCCCGGGGCATCCCATTCTGTGACTAAAGCAGCCTCTGTTTAAGACCATATAAGCATTTGCTCTAATCATATTTGAAATTAGGCCTGATAAAGACACTTTTGCTGGCCAAAGCACTACTGTACCCTGGCAGCTCGATTCCTGCCCGGGGCATCCCATTCTGTGACTAAAGCAGCCTCTGTTTAAGACCATATAAGCATTTGCTCTAATCATATTTGAAATTAGGCCTGATAAAGACACTTTTGCTGGCCAAAGCACTACTGTACCCTGGCAGCTCGATTCCTGCCCGGGGCATCCCATTCTGTGACTAAAGCAGCCTCTGTTTAAGACCATATAAGCATTTGCTCTAATCATATTTGAAATTAGGCCTGATAAAGACACTTTTGCTGGCCAAAGCACTACTGTACCCTGGCAGCTCGATTCCTGCCCGGGGCATCCCATTCTGTGACTAAAGCAGCCTCTGTTTAAGACCATATAAGCATTTGCTCTAATCATATTTGAAATTAGGCCTGATAAAGACACTTTTGCTGGCCAAAGCACTACTGTACCCTGGCAGCTCGATTCCTGCCCGGGGCATCCCATTCTGTGACTAAAGCAGCCTCTGTTTAAGACCATATAAGCATTTGCTCTAATCATATTTGAAATTAGGCCTGATAAAGACACTTTTGCTGGCCAAAGCACTACTGTACCCTGGCAGCTCGATTCCTGCCCGGGGCATCCCATTCTGTGACTAAAGCAGCCTCTGTTTAAGACCATATAAGCATTTGCTCTAATCATATTTGAAATTGGGCCTGATAAAGACACTTTTGCTGGCCAAAGCACTACTGTACCCTGGCAGCTCGATTCCTGCCCGGGGCATCCCATTCTGTGACTAAAGCAGCCTCTGTTTAAGACCATATAAGCATTTGCTCTAATCATATTTGAAATTAGGCCTGATAAAGACACTTTTGCTGGCCAAAGCACTACTGTACCCTGGCAGCTCGATTCCTGCCCGGGGCATCCCATTCTGTGACTAAAGCAGCCTCTGTTTAAGACCATATAAGCATTTGCTCTAATCATATTTGAAATTAGGCCTGATAAAGACACTTTTGCTGGCCAAAGCACTACTGTACCCTGGCAGCTCGATTCCTGCCCGGGGCATCCCATTCTGTGACTAAAGCAGCCTCTGTTTAAGACCATATAAGCATTTGCTCTAATCATATTTGAAATTAGGCCTGATAAAGACACTTTTGCTGGCCAAAGCACTACTGTACCCTGGCAGCTCGATTCCTGCCCGGGGCATCCCATTCTGTGACTAAAGCAGCCTCTGTTTAAGACCATATAAGCATTTGCTCTAATCATATTTGAAATTAGGCCTGATAAAGACACTTTTGCTGGCCAAAGCACTACTGTACCCTGGCAGCTCGATTCCTGCCCGGGGCATCCCATTCTGTGACTAAAGCAGCCTCTGTTTAAGACCATATAAGCATTTGCTCTAATCATATTTGAAATTAGGCCTGATAAAGACACTTTTGCTGGCCAAAGCACTACTGTACCCTGGCAGCTCGATTCCTGCCCGGGGCATCCCATTCTGTGACTAAAGCAGCCTCTGTTTAAGACCATATAAGCATTTGCTCTAATCATATTTGAAATTAGGCCTGATAAAGACACTTTTGCTGGCCAAAGCACTACTGTACCCTGGCAGCTCGATTCCTGCCCGGGGCATCCCATTCTGTGACTAAAGCAGCCTCTGTTTAAGACCATATAAGCATTTGCTCTAATCATATTTGAAATTAGGCCTGATAAAGACACTTTTGCTGGCCAAAGCACTACTGTACCCTGGCAGCTCGATTCCTGCCCGGGGCATCCCATTCTGTGACTAAAGCAGCCTCTGTTTAAGACCATATAAGCATTTGCTCTAATCATATTTGAAATTAGGCCTGATAAAGACACTTTTGCTGGCCAAAGCACTACTGTACCCTGGCAGCTCGATTCCTGCCCGGGGCATCCCATTCCGTGACTAAAGCAGCCTCTGTTTAAGACCATATAAGCATTTGCTCTAATCATATTTGAAATTAGGCCTGATAAAGACACTTTTGCTGGCCAAAGCACTACTGTACCCTGGCAGCTCGATTCCTGCCCGGGGCATCCCATTCTGTGACTAAAGCAGCCTCTGTTTAAGACCATATAAGCATTTGCTCTAATCATATTTGAAATTAGGCCTGATAAAGACACTTTTGCTGGCCAAAGCACTACTGTACCCTGGCAGCTCGATTCCTGCCCGGGGCATCCCATTCTGTGACTAAAGCAGCCTCTGTTTAAGACCATATAAACATTTGCTCTTATCATATTTGAAATTAGGCCTGATAAAGACACTTTTGCTGGCCAAAGCACTACTGGACCCTGCCAGGTCGATTCCTGCCCAGGGCATCCCATTCTGTGACTAAAGCAGCCTCTGTTTAAGACCATATAAGCATTTGCTCTTATTATATTTATATTATAAGACACTTTTGCTGGGCATAGGCTTACTGCTGCCTGCCAGGTGCACTTCTGTTGAGGCATCCCATTCTGTAACATAGCATACCCCTCTTTATTTACACTAAGCAGCTCTCTTATTTACACTAAGCAGGCCTGTTGGAGGCTGAGTGTTACTGCTCACTTTTGGTGTGCATTATATTCTGTTTCATATAGACCCACCGCTGCCCGGGGTTTTTTTAAATATCACCTACTACCACGCCAGTTAGACTATGTCGGGCAGACAAGTGCCTGGAAGTGAAAAGAGGAGTGGCAGAGGCCAAGATTCCGCAGGAAGAGCTCGCATCAGACTGGGGGCCAGTAGCAGCAGGAGTCACGCTGAGAGACCTAATCTGCCAGTATCTGCTAGCGGTCGGGTCTCCACCAGTAACGCATCTGCCGTGGTAGATTGGTTGACGCGCTCATCAACAACATCATCACAACTTACGTCTGAGACCCCCAGTCTAGGGTCGGTAGGTTCCTCTGACACAACCCTGAGTTGGCATGCCCCGAGAGCAGTCCCTGTCCTCCCATTGCCTCTGGCCTACGCCGTTCCCTCCCCCAGCGACGTATCCTATGCTTTGGGTTCAGCTCCACTCTTTAGTGAGGAGGACCATCAGATAGAGGACAGTCAGCAGCTACTGCCCAGCCAAGAAATGGAGGTGGCTTCTTTAGCTAGGCAGACAAATAGTGATGTGGACAGTGTCGTGGGTGCTGCGAGCGTTCCAGCTCCTGCGCCAGACACTGTTGACGAATCCACGAACATCAGTGACGTACAGCCACAACCCGGTGATGATGATGATGATGACGATGAAGCCGATCGCACTTGGGAGCCGGGTGATGAAGGGGCTTCATCGTCATCATCAGGAGAAGAGGGGTGCAGGTTGCCCCGGAGTCAGCAGCTGAGGCAGCAAAGTGGTAGCAGTCAGCATGGGGGCACAATTCCAAAGGCTGGAGCCGGCCGGGGCCGGGGCCGGGGTAGAGCACCTGCTGTGCGGCAGTCTACCTTATCGGGAGGTAGTGGAGCAGGGGTTCCTGGAGTTGGCAACAGCAGCAGTGAATCAGTGAGGCCAGGGGGTGGGAAAAGTAGCTACTCGGCAGTGTGGCAGTTTTTCCTGAGGCATCCGCAGGAGGGTAACATGGCCACATGCAAGATATGTAGGCAAAAGGTGAAGCGTGGCCAGGGTCCAAATGTTGGCACCACGGCCCTGCGTCAACATATGATGCGTCACCATAAAACGACCTGGGAGAACCGAGGCTCCCAAGGGGTGGTCCAGTCTGCTTCCTCACCAAGTGAGCTCCCAATTTCTGCCAGCCAAGGCTCCAGCACCTCAGCCGAAGGCAGCTGTGCGTCATACCCATCCTCTGTCGCTCCTGCTCCTCCTCCTCCTCCTCCAAGTCATGCATCCCGCCAGCAATCCATCAGCGAAGCCATGTCCAAGAGACAGCAGTATGCGCCCACTCATCCTACGGCGCAGAAGCTGAATGTGCTCCTGTCCAAGTTGCTGGTGCTGCAGTCGCTCCCTTTTCAGGTGGTGGAATCTGCACCTTTCAGAGAACTGATGGCTTGTGCCGAGCCGAGGTGGAGAGTCCCAAGCCGTCATTTCTTTGCCAAGAAGGCAGTACCAGCGCTGCACACTTTTGTTGAACAGAAGGTGGGCCAGTCCTTGAGCCTGTCGGTGTGTAGCAAAATACATGGCAGCGCCGACATCTGGAGCTGTAACTACGGTCAGGGGCAGTACATGTCGTTTACGGCCCACTGGGTGAATGTGGTCCCTTTGCAGCAGCAACTTGGACAGGTCACGCCGCTTCGGCCTCCGCGCTCTCTGCCCATTGGGCCTGTGACACCGTGCGACTCGGCCTCCTCATCCTCCGCCATCTCCTCACCCTCCACTGTAGGCTCAAGTCTCAGTGCCCCTCCAGTCTACCATGTGTGCAGGGCACGGAGGTGTCACGCAGTGCTTCACATGGTTTGTCTTGGCGAACGGAGTCACACAGGGGAGGAACTGCTTAAATGTATTCATCAGGAAATCCAAACATGGCTTACTCCGAGAAAACTTAAAATGGGAATCATGGTTACCGACAATGGGAAGAACATTTTGTCTGCGCTGCGCCAAGGAAGCCTGACCCATGCCCCCTGCATGGCTCACGTCTTCAATCTGGTTGTCAAGCGGTTTCTGAAGTGTTCCCCCCATCTGCAGGACATCCTAACAACTTCACGGAAACTTTGCATGCACTTCAGCCACTCCTACACCGCCAAACACACCCTTCTTGAGCTACAGCGTCAGAATGGTATCCCCCAACATAGTCTGATTTGCGATGTTTCCACCCGTTGGAATTCCACCCTTCACATGTTGGACCGATTATATGAACAGAGAAAAGCCATCACGGATTTCCTGATGATCCAAGCAGATAGGGGGACTCCCCTGTGTAACTTCAATGTCAACCAGTGGCAGCTCATACGTGACACCTGCCGTTTGCTCAGGCCCTTTGAGGAAGCCACTTTATTTGTCAGTCGGCAGGATTACGGGATGAACGACGTGATTCCACTGCTTCATGTACTACAGCACATGTTGGAAACCATGGCTGGTCAGGGCACTGGAGACATGGCGTTTACATCTTACGGCCACATGAACCCCCTTGGAGCTGAACTGGAGGAGGAGGAGGAGGAAGAGGAGGAGGAGGAGTTGCCCAGCGAAACACAGTTTAGGCTTGGCGAAATGGCTGGTTTATCTAGTCAGCGGACAGGAGAGGAGGAGCAGGAGCAGCCAGAGGAGCTAGAGGTTTTTGAGGAAGGAGAGACAGAGGACCCGGGCACACCGTGGCAGTATGCAGTGGAGATGGAGACAGGTAGTCCATCCGAGTCACTTGCGCAAATGGCACGAAGCATGCTCACGTGCTTGCGTAGTGACCCCAGAATTGTTTCCATCTGTCGGCGGGATGACTTCTGGCTGTCCACCTTATTGGACCCTCGCTTCCAGCACAAAATGGGGGCATTTTTAAACCCACCGAGAGGGAGGACAAACTCAACTACTACAAAGACATTCTACGTAGGCAGTTGGCCGATGCCTATCTGCGCCATGGTCCATACTCTCGCAGGTCTGACTCGAGGGGACCTCTGCGCTCACCTTCCACTGCCATGGCCGCTGGGGGGGTTGGCAGCAGCAGCAGCAGAAGCTCCATCAGCAGCAGCAGCCTCAGTCTTCAGTCGCTAATGAGTAGCTTTCTACACCCGCATAGTGAGGCTACTCATGAGCAGCAGGAAGACCTGGAGCAGGACCTGAACCAGCAGGTCATGTCATACTTTGACATGACCATGCCAACACACCTTGAGGATCCGCTGGACTTCTGGGCAGCCAAACTTGATTTGTGGCCGCAACTAGCAGAGTTTGCCCTGGAAAAGCTGTCCTGCCCGGCAAGTAGCGTGCCATCTGAGCGGGTGTTTAGTGCGGCGGGGGCCATAGTTACGGCGAGGAGAACTCGTCTGTCAACTAAAAATGTGGAGAGACTCACCTTTGTCAAAATGAATCAGGGATGGATCAGCCAGGATTTCCACCCACCAATGCCTGATGCATGCGACTAGATTCAGCATGGTGCCACGTTTTACACTTTCCAAATGGTGCAAAACATATTTATGTCTTTAGGCCATTTTTTGGGCTCCTGCTGCTGCTACTGTCAACTCCTGCCAACTCCAGGGTGTGATTCATCCAATTTTTGGGCTCCTGAAGCCAACTCCAGTGTATATTTGGGCTCCTGCTGCTGCTGCTGCCAACTTCTGCCAACTCCAGGGTGTGATTCATCCAATTTTTGGGCTCCTGAAGCCAACTCCAGTGTATATTTGGGCTCCTGCTGCTGCTGCTGTCAACTCCTGCCAACTCCAGGGTGTGATTCATCCAATTTTTGGGCTCCTGAAGCCAACTCCAGTGTATATTTGGGCTCCTGCTGCTGCTGCTGCCAACTTCTGCCAACTCCAGGGTGTGATTCATCCAATTTTTGGGCTCCTGAAGCCAACTCCAGTGTATATTTGGGCTCCTGCTGCTGCTGCTGTCAACTCCTGCCAACTCCAGGGTGTGATTCATCCAATTTTTGGGCTCCTGAAGCCAACTCCAGTGTATATTTGGGCTCCTGCTGCTGCTGCTGCCAACTTCTGCCAACTCCAGGGTGTGATTCATCCAATTTTTGGGCTCCTGAAGCCAACTCCAGTGTATATTTGGGCTCCTGCTGCTGCTACTGTCAACTCCTGCCAACTCCAGGGTGTGATTCATCCAATTTTTGGGCTCCTGAAGCCAACTCCAGTGTATATTTGGGCTCCTGCTGCTGCTGCTGCCAACTTCTGCCAACTCCAGGGTGTGATTCATCCAATTTTTGGGCTCCTGAAGCCAACTCCAGTGTATATTTGGGCTCCTGCTGCTGCTGCTGTCAACTCCTGCCAACTCCAGGGTGTGATTCATCCAATTTTTGGGCTCCTGAAGCCAACTCCAGTGTATATTTGGGCTCCTGCTGCTGCTGCTGCCAACTTCTGCCAACTCCAGGGTGTGATTCATCCAATTTTTGGGCTCCTGAAGCCAACTCCAGTGTATATTTGGGCTCCTGCTGCTGCTGCTGTCAACTCCTGCCAACTCCAGGGTGTGATTCATCCAATTTTTGGGCTCCTGAAGCCAACTCCAGTGTATATTTGGGCTCCTGCTGCTGCTGCTGCCAGCTTCTGCCAACTCCAGGGTGTGATTCATCCAATTTTTGGGCTCCTGAAGCCAACTCCAGTGTATATTTGGGCTCCTGCTGCTGCTGCTGTCAACTCCTGCCAACTCCAGGGTGTGATTCATCCAATTTTTGGGCTCCTGAAGCCAACTCCAGTGTATATTTGGGCTCCTGCTGCTGCTGCTGTCAACTCCTGCCAACTCCAGGGTGTGATTCATCCAATTTTTGGGCTCCTGAAGCCAACTCCAGTGTATATTTGGGCTCCTGCTGCTGCTGCTGCCAACTTCTGCCAACTCCAGGGTGTGATTCATCCAATTTTTGGGCTCCTGAAGCCAACTCCAGTGTATATTTGGGCTCCTGCTGCTGCTACTGTCAACTCCTGCCAACTCCAGGGTGTGATTCATCCAATTTTTGGGCTCCTGAAGCCAACTCCAGTGTATATTTGGGCTCCTGCTGCTGCTGCTGCCAACTTCTGCCAACTCCAGGGTGTGATTCATCCAATTTTTGGGCTCCTGAAGCCAACTCCAGTGTATATTTGGGCTCCTGCTGCTGCTGCTGCCAACTTCTGCCAACTCCAGGGTGTGATTCATCCAATTTTTGGGCTCCTGAAGCCAACTCCAGTGTATACTTGGGCTCCTGCTGCTGCTGCTGTCAACTCCTGCCAACTCCAGGGTGTGATTCATCCAATTTTTGGGCTCCTGAAGCCAACTCCAGTGTATATTTGGGCTCCTGCTGCTGCTGCTGCCAACTTCTGCCAACTCCAGGGTGTGATTCATCCAATTTTTGGGCTCCTGAAGCCAACTCCAGTGTATATTTGGGCTCCTGCTGCTGCTGCTGTCAACTCCTGCCAACTCCAGGGTGTGATTCATCCAATTTTTGGGCTCCGAAAGCCAACTCCAGTGTATATTTGGGCTCCTGCTGCTGCTGCTGCCAACTTCTGCCAACTCCAGGGTGTGATTCATCCAATTTTTGGGCTCCTGAAGCCAACTCCAGTGTATATTTGGGCTCCTGCTGCTGCTGCTGTCAACTCCTGCCAACTCCAGGGTGTGATTCATCCAATTTTTGGGCTCCTGAAGCCAACTCCAGTGTATATTTGGGCTCCTGCTGCTGCTGCTGTCAACTCCTGCCAACTCCAGGGTGTGATTCATCCAATTTTTGGGCTCCTGAAGCCAACTCCAGTGTATATTTGGGCTCCTGCTGCTGCTGCTGCCAACTTCTGCCAACTCCAGGGTGTGATTCATCCAATTTTTGGGCTCCTGAAGCCAACTCCAGTGTATATTTGGGCTCCTGCTGCTGCTACTGTCAACTCCTGCCAACTCCAGGGTGTGATTCATCCAATTTTTGGGCTCCTGAAGCCAACTCCAGTGTATATTTGGGCTCCTGCTGCTGCTGCTGCCAACTTCTGCCAACTCCAGGGTGTGATTCATCCAATTTTTGGGCTCCTGAAGCCAACTCCAGTGTATATTTGGGCTCCTGCTGCTGCTGCTGCCAACTTCTGCCAACTCCAGGGTGTGATTCATCCAATTTTTGGGCTCCTGAAGCCAACTCCAGTGTATATTTGGGCTCCTGCTGCTGCTGCTGTCAACTCCTGCCAACTCCAGGGTGTGATTCATCCAATTTTTGGGCTCCTGAAGCCAACTCCAGTGTATATTTGGGCTCCTGCTGCTGCTGCTGCCAACTTCTGCCAACTCCAGGGTGTGATTCATCCAATTTTTGGGCTCCTGAAGCCAACTCCAGTGTATATTTGGGCTCCTGCTGCTGCTGCTGTCAACTCCTGCCAACTCCAGGGTGTGATTCATCCAATTTTTGGGCTCCTGAAGCCAACTCCAGTGTATATTTGGGCTCCTGCTGCTGCTGCTGCCAACTTCTGCCAACTCCAGGGTGTGATTCATCCAATTTTTGGGCTCCTGAAGCCAACTCCAGTGTATATTTGGGCTCCTGCTGCTGCTGCTGTCAACTCCTGCCAACTCCAGGGTGTGATTCATCCAATTTTTGGGCTCCTGAAGCCAACTCCAGTGTATATTTGGGCTCCTGCTGCTGCTGCTGTCAACTCCTGCCAACTCCAGGGTGTGATTCATCCAATTTTTGGGCTCCGAAAGCCAACTCCAGTGTATATTTGGGCTCCTGCTGCTGCTGCTGCCAACTTCTGCCAACTCCAGGGTGTGATTCATCCAATTTTTGGGCTCCTGAAGCCAACTCCAGTGTATATTTGGGCTCCTGCTGCTGCTACTGTCAACTCCTGCCAACTCCAGGGTGTGATTCATCCAATTTTTGGGCTCCTGAAGCCAACTCCAGTGTATATTTGGGCTCCTGCTGCTGCTGCTGCCAACTTCTGCCAACTCCAGGGTGTGATTCATCCAATTTTTGGGCTCCTGAAGCCAACTCCAGTGTATATTTGGGCTCCTGCTGCTGCTGCTGTCAACTCCTGCCAACTCCAGGGTGTGATTCATCCAATTTTTGGGCTCCTGAAGCCAACTCCAGTGTATATTTGGGCTCCTGCTGCTGCTGCTGTCAACTCCTGCCAACTCCAGGGTGTGATTCATCCAATTTTTGGGCTCCTGAAGCCAACTCCAGTGTATATTTGGGCTCCTGCTGCTGCTGCTGCCAACTTCTGCCAACTCCAGGGTGTGATTCATCCAATTTTTGGGCTCCTGAAGCCAACTCCAGTGTATATTTGGGCTCCTGCTGCTGCTGCTGTCAACTCCTGCCAACTCCAGGGTGTGATTCATCCAATTTTTGGGCTCCTGAGGCCAACTCCAGTGTATATTTGGGCTCCTGCTGCTGCTACTGTCAACTCCTGCCAACTCCAGGGTGTGATTCATCCAATTTTTGGGCTCCTGAGGCCAACTCCAGTGTATATTTGGGCTCCTGCTGCTGCTACTGTCAACTCCTGCCAACTCCAGGGTGTGATTCATCCAATTTTTGGGCTCCTGAGGCCAACTCCAGTGTATATTTGGGCTCCTGCTGCTGCTGCTGTCAACTCCTGCCAACTCCAGGGTGTGATTCATCCAATTTTTGGGCTCCTGAGGCCAACTCCAGTGTATATTTGGGCTCCTGCTGCTGCTACTGTCAACTCCTGCCAACTCCAGGGTGTGATTCATCCAATTTTTGGGCTCCTGAAGCCAACTCCAGTGTATATTTGGGCTCCTGCTGCTGCTGCTGTCAACTCCTGCCAACTCCAGGGTGTGATTCATCCAATTTTTGGGCTCCTGAAGCCAACTCCAGTGTATATTTGGGCTCCTGCTGCTGCTGCTGCCAACTCCTGCCAACTCCAGGGTGTGATTCATCCAATTTTTGGGCTCCTGAAGCCAACTCCAGTGTATATTTGGGCTCCTGCTGCTGCCAACTTCTGCCAACTCCAGGGTGTGATTCATCCAATTTTTGGGCTCCTGAGGCCAACTCCAGTGTATATTTGGGCTCCTTCTGCCCCTCATAGTGATGCCACTTCAACTCTCTGCAATTGTGCCGCTCTGCGATTCTATTAGCGATGCCTCTGATCTGCATGTGATATTTCTTCAAAGTATTATTTAACTAACCCAGCACGCATCCTGTGCGTGTTACAGCAAGGCTGAATGGTTTACAACCCTATTGAGGCTCTAGGAGGCTCAGAAATAGCTGTTTTTAATAGCGATTCGTCGCGAATTTATTCGGGTCGAAACGATTTTTGTCGGAAAATTTGGCGAATCAGTCGAATCGAATTTTTCAAAAGTTCGCTCATCTCTACTCATAACTGAATTATTTAGCATAAAGCTGCCATTTGACATCATACTACATCCCGTTAATGTTTTACGAATATTGGGCAACACTAAACAAAGAAACACAGGCACTGTTTTGGGGCACTGGGCTGGGGATAGAAAGTGATGACAGAAACTTCCTTTCTGGGTATAGGATCACGTTAATGGAGTGCAGGAAGTATGCAGTATACAGTACATCAAGATAAAAATAAATACCAATATCAGCTGCCAATGTAAATCTAATCCTTTTATATTACTAAATTTTACCCTAAATACTGTATTTTTATTTGACCTTACAACTTGCAGTAATTATTGTCCATAATCTTATTTTAACTCTTACCTAAACTGAACTGAAAAAAAAACCCTGTAAGCCAAGCTAACATAACAGACAGCACAGGTATCACAGCAGTCCAGTAGTGTGATACTAATCTGTTCTTGAGATCAAGACCTGCGGCATGCATACACCTGTTATTCCTTGGCTACCTGGCCCCACCCGTGTAACTGTGACTGATGTGCACAACACTCCAATTTATTGGATGGATGCATGCCAGGTTTTGACTTAAAGTTGGCTGCAGTAGGCTGCAGGAGGTGAGCGTGGCCCAATATGAGGGAATGGTAAGTACTCAGATGAGTATCATATCGCTGAACCTGGTGAGTGCAGGTATACAATACCTCAGTTGGCCATGTCTAAAAAAAGCTTTGAATAGTCCTCTAATTCAATACACCATTGATTGGCTTGTTTTCTGATACCCCAAACTTAATTGGGCTTTTCAGTGGAGAATCTCTTTATTGCAGAAGTCCTCAAATGAAAAAGATTACCTACAAATGAGTAAATAATTATTCCCTATGTCGTATTTAATGAAGTGTGAAAAACTCACAAACAGACTAATCTTCACAAGACCACGTTTCAGAGGAGAAAATACCTAAATGTGCGAAAGGGAAAGTAAGCTGTAATCCTCGCACAATATTGTTTCTATTACGTAAACTATAATTGAGAATAATGAATTTTCTCCAGTACTACCTAATACAAATATCCCCAGGTGGGTGAGGGCCAGAAAAGGGGGAATCCACCAGAAATATTGTCATTACAAAATGCTGCATATCTGCAGCTTTGGAGACCATTGACATCCTACAGAAGAACCATTTTCTTGTTGTGCAGAATCTTGGGATGACGACTTCTGAGCACTGCGCCAGGTGGAGTAACAGAATTGCCTTTTTCTAAAGGCAGGTGCACTAGTAAAGGAGCAGGGAGAGGGGATGTTGACAAGCAGAAAGGGTGCCTATGCCACAGGATAAATAACCCCATCCTGTCATATCTGACCCAGTATAGCAGATTATCTGTGTAGTTTTACATGCTGATGGCCTTAAGTAGCCCCAGAGGGAAGCTCAAGTACCACTGGTTGGGGAACACTGTCCAAAATAATAAGAGTTAGAAAATCCCTTGCAGTCAAGTACTGGCAATGTTTAGCCTTGGCGGCAAACAAAAACTTGCCCTGCATTTGCATTTTTATTATATATTCTAAGCTGAAAGCCTAGAGTTAAACCAGATCAAACCAGTCGCACAGTTGGAAAACAAATCCCCAAAACTCACTTGCCCCATTTGCATGCATGATACTGAATCATTGTCAGCACTTACATTTGCTTCTGCATCCACTCAAAGCTAATACACCGCCTCACTGATCTTCTCCTGGTAGTGGCCATTTTGGAGCCTCCTTTCCCAGCATCCCAGCTATGCTGCTAACTAGATTCAACTGACATAATCCCACAATGCACATTGGCAGGAAACCCGCAGCACTTCCTTCTTGCAGATGGCCTGCAGCTCCGGAGGACATCCTTTTGTTTGTAAAATTGAGCACAGCAGGAGTAACAAAAAGGTAAATTAATTTGAATGTGCAGCAATCTGAATTGACCTGGGGAGGGATGCATATGGTCACTGTTTCTTGTAAGGGTGTTGGTCTAGTTTTAAACTAATACTTTTTCTTAAGTAACAAGCTTGATGATGCTGACTTTTGAAACCCACAATGTCTTATCTCTAGGTATAATGTTAAAGTAATATGCCCAAAAAGGAAACCGTATGGGCTGCTAAGGGTTTCTGTGAACCCCCTTATGGGAAGCCTGGGATGCTGTTTATGCCTCAAGAAAAATGCTTGGATCCAAAAGAATACAAAAGTTTTGTCAGTCCCTGCTGGCAGTCAAGTTGTGACATTACAGAGGGGGTTGTTCCACTTAAAAGAACAGAAATACAGTGCAATACTAGTATACGACTGGCATGAAAAAAAGTACAGATTTTACCACTTTACCAATAGTTCAAATAAAGTCAAGCAATCAAGCAAAGCAAAATGTAAGTAATCATGTCTACAAGTCACAATATATGCTTTAATGATTACATGCCAGCAGCCAAACCTTTGCTGACAGTGCAATGCCAGCCACAAAGTAACAAACATTATTCATTTTTTTCATTATTTGAAAATTAAATCCTCTATATTTTATATGCTCGGCTAATGCAAAAAACTCAGTGCAGTGTTTCTCAAGATGCTGCTTATCTCCTCCTCTGAAGTTCTGCTGCATCCAGCAGTAATCATGAACGATTGACTATAAAAGAGCACAAAGCCTTTGAATCCTTACAATCAGAATTTTAGGACAAATAACAGCAGACGTGAGAGAAGAGACAACATATCTGGCATCGTGTACTTCAGTTGAATAAAAGAATGAAATGCCATTTCCTTCTATCTAGAGGAAACAGCAGTCCAGGCCCTGAAAGTCTTTGGCTTTCAAAGACGTAGCTCACTAGAGGTCCAAATGCAATAAGGATTATCTGACGGTCAAGCAGCTTTGGCTACCTCAACTATGTCTGACATCTGAGAGGCTTTAAGAAGAAGGACAAAATCACAAAGACTGTGCAGATTCCGCAAGCAAAGCCTCTCTCAGGGGTAAAGGTGTTAAGACAATTTATATCTGTGAATGTCCAACTCCTCTCAGTGGATTGTGGCTGCTTATCTGCCTCATGCAGCCACACTGCAGGCGTGGTGGAACTGTCTTCTGCTTTTCCTCCAAGGACCCTTTGGCTCAGTTACCCAACAGTGACTGTCATGTGACCAGCTTTGAAGAGCTTGGTAATTTTACTACAAATGAACAGAAAGGATATAACCAAATTCTATTGGTAAAATACAACTGGACAACTTGAGTCTAATT
Source organism: Gastrophryne carolinensis (assembly GCA_027917425.1). Taxonomy (NCBI): domain Eukaryota; kingdom Metazoa; phylum Chordata; class Amphibia; order Anura; family Microhylidae; genus Gastrophryne; species Gastrophryne carolinensis. The sequence continues at coordinate 442,523,412 of CM051236.1, forward strand.
GGTCAGGAGCTGAAAAATCAGATTCCAAATGAATGACCACCTTGCACTTAGGTAATCGTACCTGTGTTGGCCACTTTGATTGTACAGTGGTATGAAGTACTGAATGGAAAGGTTTACCATTCTGCACAGGCTAGTTCTGTGGAATGTACAGAGCCAATTTTGATTCTTAGTAGTCTATAGCCAAAATAAACTGTGTCAATTAACCCCATATGTAAACTGTCCATCACTCAGGGATATCTAGAATATAGTGTTTAATGGTTCCATTAAAAATTCACAACTTCCATAAAAAGAATCAACATTCACATATCGCCTGAAACGTGTCAGGAAAGTCAGATATGTGATGATTCTTTTTATGGAACTTGTGAATTTTTAATGGAACCAATAAAGGCTATATTCTAGATATACCCAAGTGCTGGACAGTTTACATATATGGTTAATTGACAGAACCAATAAAGGCTATATTCTATATATACCTGAGTGCAGGACAGTTTACATATATGGACAGTTGCTTTTCCAGCTTGTCGTGAGCCTCGGTTACCTGGGCTTAAGTTAAGGACTGAGCTGGCCAATCAATTTTCATTCTGTCAATTAACATATGTTACACCCTAACCTACTTCCTATTTTGTTTGTCTACTCCCCCTTCATCCACTCATTTGGCTTCAAAAACCATTCTACATAGATGGCACTCAAATATATCTCTTAGGAACTTCTATCTTGTGGTCCTGACTATCTAACTTTATCCTTAATCATAATCACCATCACCACCATCTCACTTACTCAAACATAAACGAACCACAGCATGTGACTCTTACAAACATTCAAATCTCCTCCTATCTCCACAATAACAATATCTGTCAATTGCCTCACTTTTACTGCAACCATCTCCTGATATCAACCACTCAAAGATATCTCCCTGCATCATCCATTCCTTAGACCTGAAACTTCTAAAATTCTTGTGCATGCCCTGATCATGTCCCAACTAAACTACTGCAACACTCCCCTCTGGGGTCTACAAGCAAATAAGTTGGCACCTATTCAATCCTTCTCAACTTTGCTGCTCAATACATCCATCTCACTTCTCGCTTCTCTGCTCCTTTCTGTCAAGCCTTCTACTGCTATTACTATCTGAATGAATTCTGTTCAAACGTCTACTCTTAACCAACAAGGCTCACTATGGACAACCTCTTTGCCTAGGGCCTTCTACAGGGCCTTGACCATGATCCTAAATTCGTCTTTAAGACTTTACATGTGCCACTCCACTCCTCTGAAATTTCCCTCCCCATACAATTTGCCACTTTTCAAACCTTGAAGTCTTTAAGGTGCACTTAAAACTCAAAGGATACAAAAGAGGAGTGACAGTTAGCCTGAGCAATTTATAAATTGGGTTATAAAGTTAGTTATAAATTGGTCTGAGCAGCTGTCACCCCTTCTTTTTATCTTTCGATTTTGTTTTGGGTCATGAGCTGTATGGGGGATGCTTTCAACCCCAATTCAATATAAAGAAAAAGAGTGAGACCACTGGCCCTAGAGTCTGGTAGACTCTAGGGAGGTGGTTTTCCTCTTTAAGAATTGACTCTGAAAGAAAAACGGGGAATAAATAGGCATATAACTGACACTGAAGGGGTAAAGGCTAGGGAACAGGGGAAACGAGGAAATAACGGTTGGACAATTGGTGTTCGAAGCAGGAAAAAATACAAACAGAACTTCAGAAATGTTCTTGCACTGCAAAGATAAACTGTTCATACAAAATAAAAACATTTTGAGTTAATATTTTTTTGTTCTTCTTCTCTTCTTTATCCAACAGAAGTGGATATTTCCACAAAGCAATAGGATATAATTAATTGACCAGTGAATTTAAAATTGCCTGGCAGCTTACTTAATGCAGTGTTAGCCCTATGCTAGGAATAGAAGGAGGGTTTCCTCTTCTTTTTTCCCTGTTTCCTGGTCCTCCTTCCTGATTCAAACCACAAATACAATCCTCAGGTTCATGTCAAGTTAATATCCGCTTTCTTAGTGATAGACTAAAATGGAGCCCTCAAAGCTGTCAATCCAAGCTATTGTGGTATAATTGCACAAAGTGTATTGATGACATTACCCTGCCACTTTCACTACAGAGGACATGAAGAAGTAAAACTTTATTTTATAATTAATGTGCCAGTATAGCTTTGTTACAAAATGAGAATACTTTTGAGTGTGCCTAGACAAGAGCCTCGATTCAGAGACACATTCGTCCGGACTTCCGTAGCTGTCTGTGAAAGTTTTGGTGGGTGTTTGTCATTTTTTTGCTTTTTTTCGTTCATTTTTCATTCGTACGAACGTTCGGGAATGCGCTTTTGATGAACGGAAGCAAATCGTAACATTTCCATTAGTTCGGATCATTTTCCAAACAAAATCAGAAATTTTTCGTTTGTTCAGATAACTTCCGTTGTTGGGATGGGTTTCTGTCTGATTCAGAGAGCTGATTTCCGACGGATCACCACCCTATAAATCCGTTTCATTTCCGATCCACTTACGGGACCTTTGAGGGCTCGGATTGCTATTGTTGAACATGTTTTGCGGCTATGTGGAGGAGTCTACGCACCTTTAGCACCAAGGCATTGCATGTATCAGCATGGCCGAGGCCATAAATTGTATAGCAATGCATACCTGAATCAATACATTTCATGTATGCCTTCTAGATGCATTTTAATGCTGACCTTAATTAGTCCTTAGCATGTAAACATTTATTTTCCCACACATCCATATAATTGCTATTTTTTTTAGACTTATGTCCTTTGTGAATTATATTTGGATTGTTGAACTTGAATCTTAATTTGTTGTAGGAGTTATTGTTTTAGTTGGTTACCTTTGCTTTGTGTAATTATTTTATATTTGGTTGCAGGAACCGCAAGATGTGCCACTCACACAACATACAAGCAGTCTTTGGTCCAGCTATGCGATTCCTCAGTGTTCTTGCAGGGCATCCAGGGTCGTCCCATGATGCTTATATACTGCAGAGCTCCGGCTTATTTCGTCAGTTTGAGTCAGGAGAATTATCTGGTAGATGGCTCCTGGGTAAGTTTGCTCACATTCCATCAATCCATTTTCACTGTATGGCAATGAATATAGTTGATGACTCATGACTTAACCTATTGCTGTTTTTAGCCCTTGATGACATGTTAAACAATATTGTAGCTTAGAATGTGTATTTTATGTTATTATTTTTAAATTCTTTCAGGGGATTCTGGGTATCCACTCCTGCCCTTGCTCCTGATGCCCGTTCTTTGCCTGCAGAATGCGGGCCAGGGGTTCTCTAATCGGGCACTATGCAAAACCCGGCCCGTGGTGGCGAGGGCCCTCTGGCTTTTGAAGTCCAGATTTAGGTGTTTGGCCCATACGGGGGGGGGGCTGCAGTATGACCCCAACAAGGTTATACCAATATTTTTATTTAAGTTTTTTAACAGGGACCACACGTGCCAGAGTGGCACAACTGAGAGTCAGGGTCCTTCAATTGGTGGGCGAGATGCAGGAGCTGCGCAACTCGTTGGGGACCACAGATGAAGAATAATGTTCTGTGGCCTGCCATTGCTATGTATTTTGTTTTTTATAGTTGTAAAAATTAGAAATTTTCTACATTTTTAAAAATTTTATATTTTATGATGGAATACAAAAAAAAAATGTTACAGTGTCATTTCATTTACAAAATACATTAACACAAAACTAATGGGCCCATAAATATTTCAAGATGAATATTCAAAGGCCGGGAAGTGATTTGGGTGAGCTTTAAGGGTCCAAAAGGGAAGACGGAGGATAGTGCTAAGTAATTTGGGTGAGCTTTAAGGGTCCAAAAGGGAAGATGGAGGATAGTGCTAAGTGGTTTAGCTAAACATTGTAGTAGAAGTGAGGGTGGCAAATATGTATGCAAGCACTTTAATGAGTTAAGTTTGTAGTGCGCAGGCGCAAGATAGTAAGGATTTCCGCCTGGACGAATATTTATTGAAAAAGGGAAACAGAATCGAACTGGAAACGTAAAGGATTCGTTGGAGGATACGATGGGAAAAGGGCAAAAACGAAAGCCTACGTTGTAACATGTGAAAATGAAACGGAAAAGTCACGATGGAAACTGACATCCTCGTATTCGTAATCTGCCGTACGAACGGACGGAAACTTTACAGAAGGTTTTCAATGCATGCATAGAATCGTTCGTACGCTCATACGAGAACGGAAACATTTCACAAAAAAAACAGATCGGCACGAAAACTTAAGTTTTTTTTGTCTCTCTGAATCGAGCCTATTGACTTTAACCCTTTAAGTGCCAGCCTACCTGGAGTTTTTGTCACACTCTGTTGCCAGACCATTTTGCACTATTTTGCGCTCCCCATGTTCAAATGTGATTTTTGAAGGGATTTCCAGGGATTTCCCAGGAAAATGATATATTGTTTTTTTCAGCAGAGTCTGGGCTTTAACATGAAATGTCTTGTTTGTCATTTGTTAGGTGTATTCTTAATATTTTTGGGTGAAATATGTGCAAAAAAAAAAAAAATTTTTACATATTGTAGTTTTTTTTGGAATAAAAAATGTAAGTTTGTCAATAAAATCTTATTGCGTGTGAAATCCCAATTTCTCCCGGTTACAGCGGTACCACATATGTATTGGTAGACACCCTTTCCTGCCCAGGAGACTCCCCCAAACTGAAACAGCGCTTTAGGAGATTTTCAGATAAAATACAACTATGCTATGCAATATGCGCACCTTGCGGTTTTTCCAGAAAAACAACCCTTTACATTTGAAATACCCCCAACAAACTATATATTCTCTGGAAGTACACACCTCAGGCTTTCTAGGCGTACCAGGCTTGTGGATGTGGCCATAGTTTTCTGGAAGTAATCCCTCAACGTAATCTTTGGTTGCAAAGAGTTTCCCTAAAAAAAGGATAAAAAAGCAGAATCAAAGCCACATTTTCCTAAAAAAACTATATACAAACAAGAAAAAACAAGTTTAATCTGAAAACGCAACATCCCCCGAACAGAACAACACCCAACATGCATAGGTTCTGTCAAGGGAAGAGTTGCCAAACACCCCAAAGTAAAGCATGCGCATAACGGTAATTTTACTTGAAAATTTCAGCTCTGCAGACAAAGTGCGCACCTTGCGATTTTTCAACCAAAACAACCCTTTACATTTGGAATATCCCCCATAAACCATACATTCCCTGAAAGTACACACGTTAAGCTTTTTAAGGGTACCCAGCTTGTTGTAGTGGGCTCATCTTTCTGGAATTAATTCCTCAAAGAATTCTTTGGTTGCGCAGGGTTTCCCTAAAAAATTTATAAAAAAGCTGAATAAAAAACACCTTTTCCTAAAATATAAATATGCAAACCAGAAAAAACAAGCTAAGTCTGAAAGCGCAAGGTCCCCCGAACAGAACAATACCCAACATGCATAGGTACTATTAACCCTTTTAATTGCCAGCCTACTTGAGATTTTGTCACCCTCTGTTGACAGGCCATTTTCCCCATTTTGCGTCATGTTTTGCGACATGTTTTGCGCCATTTTTGCTGTAACTTAAAGAAAAATTATATATATATTTTTTGCAGCAGAGTTTAGACTTTAACATGAAATGTCTTGTTTGTAATTTTTTTTTTTTTTTTTACAATATTATTAAGTGAAAAAAAAAATAAATAAATAAAAAAATTTTATTTTAAATAAAAAATGTATTTTATTAAGGAAAATCATATTGCATGTGAAAGCCCCATTTCTACCGATTAGAACGGTACCACATATTTATCGGTAGCCCCCCGTTCCTGCCCAGGAGACCCCCCTAACTGAAACAAGTATTTTATAACATTCACAAAAAAAAATACAAAAACCATCCACACTACAAAGGGTTAAATCGGGAAAAAAAATGACATAGGGTCCCCCCTCCCAGGGGAGGGAGACCCCATTTTTTTTTGATTTTTAAGGGTTAAAAACCCTTAAAAATCAAAAAAAAAATTGACGTGGGGTCCCCCTTACCCAAAGTAACCAGCCCGGGACCAGCTATGGGGGCTTGTAGGCACAGAGTGGGGGGGCCAGCTTTTGTGGCCCCCCCACCCTGCAGCCTACGAGCCCACATAGCCCATGTGGGCCCGGGCTCTTCTGCCCCCCCCTGGCCTTTGGGGAGGCAGGTAATGGGGGTGCCGGGGGTTAATGGCAAGCCACCCGCTAGCGCAGGTGGCTTGCCATCCCCCCAGCCTTGTGAACTGGTATAGGGGTCATGGACCCCTTACCAGTTCACAAGGGGTTAATAGTAAAAAAATGACACACACACAGAGAAAAAAAAATCTTTATTTTTCTTTTTTTACACCATACTCACCTCCGATCCGACGTCCCTCGCCGCTGTCCCGCGCCGATCACCTCACTGACAGATGCCGGTGGTGATCGGCGCAGGGCGGGTGACAGGTGAGGGGGCTCCGATCGGAGCCTCCTCACCTGACATCCGCCCTGCTCCGATCACCACCGGCATCTGACAGATGCCGGAGCTCGGAGGGGGTATAGGAGGAGCGGGATGACGTCATCCCGCTCCTCCCACAATGGGCGGGGCTAAGCGGCGGCGGCCATCGCCGCCATTACAAGAGGTGAGGACCTGGAAGAGGGTCCTCACCTGAAGACTGCGCAGCCCAGGGGGGGGATCAGACCCCCCCCTGGTGAAGAGGAGACCCGGACAGAAGGCTCGGGCGCGGAGGTGAGTAAATGACAGTTTTATTTTTATTTTTTTTTACAGCGGCGATCAGCGCTGGAAACGGGGGGGGGGGGGGGGCGGCTGGTTTCGGGCCCCCCCCTGAAGACGGAGGACGACGGGGGGGCGATCGGATGCCCCCCCAAGGAAGAGGGGACCCCAGGCTTCACAGGGATACCGGAGGTAAGTGATTTTTTTTTTCTATTTTTTAACTGTTTGGGGGAAATGCCAGGCACGTAGTTTCTACGTGCTTGGCACTTAACGGTAGGAGAAGCAACCACGTAGAAACTACGTGCTTGGCATTTAAAGGGTTAATAAGAAGCCTCTCCTGCATGGAAGCTATAACCACTTTTCAGAACATTGGAGTATCTGAAGAAAAAAACACCAACACCCTTTACATGGGGTGCGCACATCTCATAAAGAGACTACACAACTATTGCCACTACACAGCCACTACATGTGGCAATGGTAAGTCTTATTTCATGGAATAGTTACAGGATACTTTATATCCGGATCAATCCACGTAACTATCCTCCCAGGTCACTACCAAAATGTCCAGTAAACATACAACAACCTGCCAACTTATTCTACTAAAACTTCAAAGTAATTGCAATTATTGAAATAGCACAAAGCATAAGGGATAAGCGGACCCATGGATGTTCGGGTTCGCGTAGTTAGGCCAAACATTAGAAAATGGTTCGGTTTGGGACCCAACCTTGACACCGGAGCCTGAACTTGATAGAAGTCCAAGGGGACCTGAACTTTGTTGGTGTAAAATAGTCTCTGTAAGGGCTTGGGGCTCATTGGTGGCTTATCGCTAGTAGATGCCACCAGTGTGTTATAGCAGCAAGTCCCACCTTTGGAACACGTACCTATACTGATAACACAGCATAGATTTCTAGGTTTCCCCTCATTTTTTGGTGTGTAATAAACTACAACAAATAAAAAACAGGTAGCTATTAGAATGCATTATTTTTATTTTGTTTGCTAAATAATTGAATTGGGACAGGAATTATATACTCATTTGGAAATGTCTGTCTTGGAGCAGACAGGAGACATTGTAGCAGACATACTTGCTAAAATTTTCACAATTATACCAACAGCGTGTTCTCTCACCTTCCTCTGCTCTCCTCCCTGAACAGATGCTTTTCTCATTGCCTCATTTTCTGAGGGCCTCTGGTGTTCGCTCTGAGGTTAACGAGCACTGATTGGCAGAAGCACTTGTCTGTTAGGCCCTGCCAAGGTCTTGGAGTCAATTAAGCAAGAAATTGTGCCTGAAAAGTTTAACCCATCTGATAGAATACAGCCTCTCCATTGTACCCAGTTTAATCACTGTCGCAGCTAGAGAAAACTCTTGAAAGCATCTCGTGGATGTCATTTATGTTTGGATTGGTCAGAACCTTCCCTTTTAAGTACCTTTAACCCTCATCAGCCTATTATTGATTATATGTTTTGAAGAACAGAGTAGCCATCAAACTGACCCATTCCATCACTGTTATTTTCCTCTGGCCCTGTAAATGGTACTGACAGTTTTTATGAACCCACCAGGCAAATAACTCAATTGGAAAAAGCTTTTATTAAGTCCAGGTAAATTCAGAAAAGCTGTCAGTGCTTTATGCAGGATCATGGAAAAAAATCACACTGATGGAATGGGTCTATGCAATAGGAGCGCCATACTAGTTCAAATGATTTATTTCAATTCACTGGCCTTTTATGATAATCAAAGTGCTGCCATGGAAACCATTTTGTCACCACTTAAAACATGGCACTGCCATGGTAACTTCTGTACTGTTTATCTCTTGAGCGCTGTACATAAGCATCTAATTGTGCCATCTCTGCAGTGCTTAAGTCACTGCAATTAGATCACTAGCAGCATGCATTAGAGAGATATTAATTCTTAATAGCGGCATTCAGTGGTTTTCAAGGCTGTTATTGGCACATTTACCATGCAACTTAAAAAAGAAAATATGTTTTAAATAAATATATGAAACTGACGGTCACTAAACCCCCCCCCCCCCCCCCACCATAGATAAGCTAATTAGCACTAAAAGGACGCGTATGTTTTTATTCAGTCCCACATTACTGCTTGTACCTGAAAGCAAACTGATTATTAAGGATAGATAACCGGAAATTAAGCAATACATAATAACACAGATAATACAAGAAAACGTCTTTTCTGAGAACATAAATCTAATGGCTTTCATGTTATTTGGGGTTATAACAATATAAATCATCAAATATATACTTCTAGTTTTATGTTTCATGACTTGGGCCCTGATTCAATGACATTCCTTAACCTATCTTCTGAAAATAAGTACTTTATCGGTGCTTTATTTCATATGGCTTAAGATAAAATAATGTGTGATTCAAAGAAAGAATATTGCACATTTAAAAAAATTAAAAGTAGACATATGTTGTTCTAACATCTAAAATTCTTGGCAGGTACAAAGATCTGATGACTGAAAAACCTAAAGTTAAATCTTACCATGAAGGTCCACTTCCTGTAGCGTTGCTGACCTCTGTGTTTGCTTTCACTTTCAGCAGGAGAATCACTCCTTTCTGTGCTCCATTTGGCAACTTTTACTACCTCCCTCTTAACATCATCCATCAATCATAGTGCTGGACAACAGACACCCCTCCGTTCACAATTGATGCCTCTATTCCTCCCCCTCCTGGTTGCTAACCAATCCATACTTTCCCATTCTTGTCAACCCTCTGAGCACAACCCCTCCCTCTCTACATGCTAAAGGATAGCCTCCTGCTAATACAGGTGAGAGGACAATCTCACCGCCTGGGAAGTGTAGAAATAAATGCAAAACATAAAGTAAGTTTTCTCTGCACTGCAAACTTCCTTAAAAAAACCCATGAAGACATGTAAATATTGCTCTAGTTGAATTGCCATGAGCTCACACAGAGAGGGATTCAGTCAATATGGATCTCTCCCTGTGGAGTGTTCTAAAGGGAGGATGGCAGCTTCCCAGGTGAGTAGCTCTGAAATATTTGACTGCATTGCATGTCCCAACTTTGGGGACTCAAAAATAAGAGTAGGGACCACACTAAACACAGAGTACCTTGTCGGGGCGGTGTGGCTTCCACATGTATCTGCAGATATATGCAACCAAATCTCTGTCTTTCCACATAGCTAGACATGTTTGGTGCTTAATACTTAGATGATGAGAGGGTTAAACTGGGCGGTAAATTGATTCCCAGGCCCTGAATAATATTAATAATTCTGAATAAATAATAGTGATGGAGCTACTCCCACCCCCTTTGCTCTAGAGAAAGTTTGAGGTAAATATCAGGGCTTTAGTTTCCACTCTTTTTTGAATTATTTCTTAAATTAAAAACATTGGCTTTAATTCTCCAAGAGATGAAAAAAATCAGGATAGTACTCATCAGTAGTGTTGAGCGAACCCCTAGAGCTTCGTGTCCGGCCAGTTTGGCTGAACTTTAAAGAAAAGTTTGGTGTAAGTACCCAAACTTGACTGAACCTAGTCCCCGCTGATATAAATGGGGATCCAAACTTTGGGGGGTGATTCTGCATCTATGCCACCCCCTGCCACCCCACTCCTCATCCATCCAAGCTTAGGGGGTCCCTGTCCGTCAGAAGGTGGCCCCCACTTTAAGTTAATGCAGACGTTAGCAGGACGTGGCTTTACTCGTACTGTACTACGCGAGCCAGTGATCCATTCTGCGATCAGCGTTCTTTCTGCAGTAAAATTGGCTACTGCTGGGGCTTCAGAAAGAAGGCCACTGCTTCCATGAGTGAGGACACTGGCAGCTGCTAGCAGCACTTCTAGTGATAGCTGCCTGTGTCCTTACTCATGAGAGCAGCAACCATGGCCGTAGTCAAGCGAAAAGAAAGATGACCGCGGACAGTATTACCATAAGTGTACAGCCACTTCCTGCTGCACACTCTGCATTTATTTAAGTTGGCTGATGGGCCACTTTAAGTACACCAAAAGCAAAATGTGAGCATTGTGCGTCTCATCGGTTCCTAGCACTTGGAATGGCAAAATAGCTTGGTAGCTCAGTGAGTGATGGGTAAACCTGTTACTCTTGGTTAGTATGTGCCAGTTAAACTGTTACTGTATTTTACTGTTGAATAGGGTTTTTTTTCCTCCCAATGAATTTCCTCTCTGTAAGGTGGCTTGCTCCTCTGTTATGATGGTCTAAAATCTCATCCCCATACAGCCTCAAACGTCTGTCCTTGTGCTAATGAGGACCAAACACCTGAAACTCATGTCCACAGGTGGGAGAATGTTTCTGTGTAAAGATTAAAAGCCATAGCCAAACATTGTACATCTCATGAAAAGGAGATTTACATGACTCTACCTGCTTGCTAAAATGAATGTTATTCTTCGTATATGCCACATAAAAAATACTTTGTTTATGAAAGTGATCCTGTCCTTTTGACCAAATAACAAAATCTGCATTCTCTAGCATCTTTGCATTGTGGAGGCTCTTCTCCAAGCTTTTGACAACCACCCAGTCTCTTTTGCTGGCCCTTTTCTAATTCTGTTTTTGTTATATGCCCTGTGCTGTTGTATGAAGCTGTCAGTTTGTCAGGATTAAATGAAACAATGCCCATCTAGGTCGGATTATGAGGGGGGTGTCCCGGGTCATCTACCACTTGCTCTGCAAATGGGACCTCCACCAAACGTTCGGTTATGGGCTGGTTCAGAAGGCTTTTCAGTCTTTTGTCTGATGGGTTGTGGGGCAACCAACAAAGCTTTGCGGTAGTGGGGGCCCCCAGTGGCAGTTCCTGGGCAAGCCTTTTTTTTTTTAGAGCAGCCAAGGCGCCATCATCAACGCTACAGTGATGGGTGCAGAGCTGCCAATCGGCAGCCGCTCACTGCACATAAGCCACCAAGCACAGCCGCTGGCAGCTCAGTCCTGGGAAACTGTTTTCTGCTGGTCCAGCTGGGTGACTACACCCCGCCAAGAATGACAAAGCAGGAGTTCCCGAGTAGCACGCACCTGCACAAGGGACTCAATCTGACGTTTTGTGCCCAGGGGCCTCCACCAAACTTTATCCGGGAGGGGGACATTATCAATTGGGATTTTGGTATAAATGGGCGCTGGTCCATTTCAATGTAATTTCTGTACAAATCACACTGAATTGAGAAAGATACTTTAAAAACTGGTAAAAAAGGGTTATTAGTCCAGATATGGCCTTTAAAATGTTATTCAGGTTTTCCTTTTCCCAAAGCTTTTGCTCTTATAGTATATAGCAAGAGCACATAATGTTTACGTGGTCACAGATTATAAGGTAGACGTGTTAAATGCTCCAAGTCAGGAAAATCGTAGAGGTAATGTGCAGCCTGTACAGAAAAAAAGCTCCAGCTTCTTAGTACAACTATTCATTCTGTGTAGTCCTTTAACAGGTACGGGTGATGATTTAACACCCTGTGACTGGTTCTCGCTTCTTTATAATTTCAAACTAAGCTCTTGGAAAATGGGTCTCTTGCTAGCAACAAAAACCCTTTTTTCACATTTACAAAGGTTACTCTAAAAGTTTCAGCAGAGATCAGACATTTAGTTTTCCATAAACAGGAAGGCAAACATAACACATGGCCCTTTATCCAGCATGGGCCCTACATGCCCAGATATTCACTACCATACTATATGTTGTCAACCCCCAAGTTCCCAAGTCTGGAATCTCCCTTCTGCCGCAATGCAGACCAAATAACTAAAGTTCTTTTCTGGCTCTTTTAAAACTTCTGCAATGTCCCTGACTTGTTTTTTTCAGTAGTGTTCAGTAGCAAATCCCAGTGCTCTGCAGTGCTGCAATGCCTTGCGGCATCCCTACTCCCTCTGTCCTATGCGCGCGCCACCACAAAAAAATTACTGACAGATCGCGGATAAAGTATCACTATGGGGCATCTAAAATCAGGGTTCCCCCAGGTAGGGGAATTTGTCATGACAATGTGGGCATGCCACATAGAGGTGTTGTCCATTTTATTCTCCCTATTTAAATTCTATGGCCCATGTATGCTCCTGCACATCAGACAGGAAAGACAGAAACTTACCTCATTTAGGCTTAGTAATGTTAGGGACGAGGTGTAGGACAACCTTGTCGTGACTACCTCGCTCTTACATTCATTGCAACCTATGTTAACTAGCCATGTTTTAACAAGTGATAGCTAGCTTTTTCAAGTAGTATGAGTGTGCAGAGGGTTCAATTTCTTTTTTGTCTATAGAGTGTGGTCACGCCCCTCTAGCCCCTCCTTGAATGTCATATATTGACTGGATAAGCACATCCTACCTTCCTTTTTGCTGCTCAAAACGCAAAGCAATAGCTCGAGGCTGTCTGCACTGGCCATGTTAGGGGGAGTTTTTCTTTAAATGTGAGAACATGGTTAATTTGAAATTTAGTTTCTCACTCTCATTGTGTGATGTCAAGTATAGATCATACTATATGTATGATCCATACTGTACTGAGAATAAAGTTACAACAATTATATGCATGGTGACTATAATAGTGCAATGCAGTTCTGTCTCTTTGCCCTGAATGTGGTTTGAGACCATGGCTCCATGCTAAACACTGTATGGTCCTCAAAGTATGAAAGGGTGTGATAGGATATGGCCGAGAAACAAAATAAAAAAAGATGTTTGATTGGTTAAATGGTAAGATCTGATTTCTTGAAGATATTACTAGTAAAAAGTAGTATAGAAGATAGTAGATACTGGAGGTTGAACAGGCCATCTGGGCATTAACACAGAGTTGCTCATGTCATCATGAGGACTCATAGGCAAGTCATATCAGTGATAGCAGGGAGTGGCTAAGGACGCCAAAGTGAGGGAGGGTAGGTGCAGGCTCGGGGGCCCTGGAGGGCTCTTACTGGAAATAGATCTAATTCCTAAATATCTAAAGTTCCCTGAGATCTAAAACACTAGTGCCAGATATACGGTAAAGAATAGTACTATCACTCTAAAATACATTTTATTAAGATGATTATATTGTAGCATTATTACTTGATACTAAGTTAAAGGGGTCTTCTTTTATCTTTTTTTTTAAATCTAAATTATATTACATTGAGTCTTATTTATGAAGTGTCAGTACCACACAGCGACACTTTTTTGCCTCTGTGGCACTCAGAGTTCCATTTAAGAAACAAAGAAATGGCAGTGCCACTGTAGCCTCCGGCTAGCATCTTATTTGAAGCTAGCGCACAAAAACCTGGTGCTTTCGGTCAAGATTCCATAGAGCACAATAGGCTCGATTCAGAGAGACAAAAAAAGACTTTCGTTTTTGTGCCGATCTGTTTTTTATTTTTTATTTTCCCGCTCTCGTATGAGTGTGCGAGCGATTCTATGCATGCATTGCAATCCTTCTGTAAAGTTTCCGTCTGTTTGTACGGCAGAGTACGAGTACGCGGATGTCATTTTCCAGCGTGACTTTTCCGTTTCATTTTCTCATGTTACAACGTAGGCTTTCATTTTGCCCTTTTCCTATCGTCTCCTCCCACGAATCCTTTACGTTTTCCGTTAGTTTCTGTTTCCCTTTTTCAATAAATAATTGTCCAGACGGAAATCCTTACGATCTTGCGCCTGCACACTACAAACGTAACTCATTAAAGTGCTTGCCTACATATTTGCCACCCTCACTTCTACTACAATGTTTAGTTAAATCACTTAGCACTATCCTCCATCTTCCCTTTTGGACCCTTAAATCTCACCCAAATCACTTCGCGGTTAGGTTCTTCTTCCATTTTAGCCCCCTAAAACTTACCCAAATCACTTCTCGTCATGTGAATAATCATCTTTAAAAATTTCTGGGCCCATTAGTTTTGTGTTAATGTATTTTGTAAATGAAATGACTTTGAAACTTTAATTATTTTTTTTCATCATAAAATATAAAATGTTAAAATATTTTGAAAATTTAAAATTTTTACAACTATAAAAAACTTATTACATAGCAATGGCAGACCACAGAATATTATTCTTCATCTGTGGTCCCCAACGAGTCGCCCAGCTCCTGCATCTAGCCCACCAACTGAAGGACCCTGACACTCAGTTGTGCCACTCTGGCACGTGTGGTCCCTGTTAAAAAACCTAAATTAAATTATTGGTATAACCTTGTTGGGGTCATACTGCAGTGCCCCCCCGTATGGTCCAAACATCTAAATCTGGACTTCAAAAGCCCGAAGGCCCTCGCCACCACGGCCCGGGTTTTGAATAGGGCCCGATTAGAGAACTCCTGGCCCACATTCTGCAGGCAAAGAACGGGCATCAGGAGCAAGGGCAGGAGTGGATATCCAGAATCCCCTGAAAGTATTTAAAAATACTTTCACATTCTAATAATAAAATACACATTCTAAGCAACAATATTGTTTAACATGTCATCAAGGGCTAAAAACAGCCATAGGTTAAGACATAAGTCATCAACTATATGCATTGTCATACAGTGAAAATGGATTGATGGAATGTGAGCAAACTTACCCAGGAGCCATCCACCAGATAATTCTCCTGACTCAAACTGACGAAATAAGCTGGAGCTCCGCAATATATAAGCATCATGGGACGACCCTGGATGCCCTGCAAGAACACTGAGGAATCGCATAGCTGGACCAAACACTGCTTGTATGTTGTGCGAGTGGCACATCTTGCGGTTCCTGCAACCAAATATAAAATAATTACACAAAGCAAAGGTAACCAACTAAAACAATAACACCTACAACAAATTAAGATTCAAGTTCAACAATCCAAATATAATTCACAAAGGACATAAGTCTAAAAAAATATAGCAATTATATGGATGTGTGGGAAAATAAAGGTTTACATGATAAGGACTAATTAAGGTCAGCATTAAAATGCTCTATAAGGCATACATGAAATGTATTGATTCAGGTATGCATTGCTATACAATTTATGGCCTTGGCCATGCTGATACATGCAATGCCTTGGAGCTAAAGGCGCGCAGACTCCTCCACATAGCCGCAAAACATGTTCAACAATAGCAATCCGAGGCCTCAAAGGTCCCGTAAGTGGATCGCAAATGAAACGGTTTAATAGGGTGGTGGTCCCTTGGCAATCAGCTCTTGGAATCAGACGCAAGCCCATTCCAACAACGTAAGTTATCTGAATGAACGCAAAATATCAGATTTTGTTGGGAAAATGATCCGAACTAATGCAAATGATCCGTTTTGCTTTCGTTCTTCAAAAGCGCATATACGCATTTTCCCGAACGTTCGTACGAATGAAAAATGGACGGAAAAAAACAAAAAAATGACAAACACCCACCAAAACTTTCACAGACAGCTATGGAAGTCCAGACGAATGTGTCTCTGAATCGAGCCTAATGGCCAGAACTGGATTGAAGTGTTTTATGCTTATAAATAATATTGCACACATTTATTTGTACATAACTCGCATCGTGACTTGTCAATAATGGAAACGCAGGACCTAGATGTCGCCAAATGACATTTTTTTTTATTTTTCGGGGGTTCTTTTCGTTTCAAATTTAACTAAATTCAACTAAAACGCCGTCTAGTTTGTCCCCTCTGTCCCTAGAAGTGATTTCTTGTAAATGTAACAATGAAAATGGCGATACAAAGTGGCCAACATGCGCTGACACAGGCTGGCCAATACCTAGTGCAACAATCAAAGCAAACTAGTTAGCATTTGCCTCTGTGACTTAGAGCGCCATTTGTAGTCCACAGCGCAGGACCAGAAAAAATAAAAATGCTGGCGCTCCAAAATTGGCGCCAGAGCCACCAGAAAGTTGCTAAATGGCGCACATCATAAATAAGGCCTCCATTTAAAGAGATGCTTTCCTATTATCTAAAGCAGAAGTACTACCATTAAAATTGGGAGGGGCAAATTTCACTAAAAGATTGCCAGAATTCTGTTTGCATTGAATTAAACCAAATACGAAAATCGAAATTTAACTTTCATTCATATCCTTAGAGCACCGTTAACAATAACAATTAGAAGACGACAATTACATTTTACAGAAATTTGCATGTGTTCAAGTCATTGTACAGGAACACTCAAAACTATTCCCATGTGTAGGGCTACATGTGGCAATGTTTTCATGTTCTTTTCCTTTCTGAAAACAAAGCTATATTGGCAGTGTAATTATAAAACAAAGTTTCACCTAGCATTATGCTGTCCTCTGTGATAGGAGTGGCACGTTTGGGTGATGCAAGGGAGCTATGTGCTTTGGATCAGAGTGAGCTTGGGCTTTATTTTAGCCTACCACAAAGAGAGGGGGCCTTAACCTGACACGAACCGTGAGCTTTGATTAGTGGTCAGCATCAGGGCGGAGGTGCTAGAGGCAGCAAAGAAGAAGAATTTCCTCTTCCTTTGGACAAGCAAAGTGAATAGACAGCATGGGACTTATGCTGTATCAGGTAATATGCTAGGCAATTGATTTTGAGTTTGGCTGGTCAATCCTTTTAATGTTGCTACAGTAATATTGCAGCTAATTTAACAGACAAACAAAGTGAAATACATGTGCATCAACTCCCCAGTTTACCTTTCCAGACCACCACATCCACTCTAAAGTTACAGAGTTGATTCTTGTTACTTTTCAAGCACTAAGCGATAAATTGCTCGGCAAGTTGGCGATAAAGTCTCCTTATGTCAGAACATATTGCAGTATCTTCCAGATCTGGTGGAGTGAGTGTGACAGCTGTCTGACACTTATCCCTGTGTTCCCAGCACAATGGTTACCAATTTAATGCTGAGCTGCCAAGTTGCCATCCTAATGGATCCGCGACGCTCCCATACTGTGTCCATGCCGAGCTACGGTGCATTTTGAGGAGGGAGGAAGTGTTGATTCCATGGAGGTATACAAAATAATGTTGAAAATTGTTTATGTTATGCTCAGCAGCTCTGCTAGGAACGGTAGCCTAGTAATCATAGGCACAGCTATATGAATTATTTTTCATAGTAGAATAATACAATAGACACAATCTATTAATAATCCTTTTCTATCAAGAGCAGCCTAATATCTCTACCCAGATTCAGAAGACCTGCATTAAAATGACCTCTCCACTAATTACACTTCTCTGTATTCTACTCCAAAACTGCTGGAAACAGGAGGAACAGTCTGATTCTGTTCTCAGGAACAGATGAATCAGCGGTTTTCGAATAACATTAGTTCTTTGTCCTCGGGGTATATTTTAGGCACCCAAAATATTGTATAGCTGTTATTTCTACAGTTTCTGCTTGTGTAAAAGGTAAACTTCACAAATAGACGAATTGTTAGCCTTTAAGTAAAATTAACACTCAAGAAATCACAGACACCAGCAATATAGGATCTGATTTACAAATATAAATATATGCCATATAAAAGTATGACAAATTCCAATACAACCACAAACACAAAAATCACCAGTGCCACAGAGAAAAAAGTCTTTTAAGAACATAGAATAATCCTTAATGTCTCTAAATGGTCCTTTCATCATGTGACTATATCATCCATCATTTCCTTCACTCCAAAAGGCTGAACGTTTCTTTATCCTTATATTGTGATCAGCCAGACGGTAAATCAATGCTAGGCATCACAATTATCAATTGCGTTCCTCTTATTTAATACTCATCCACAAATTCCACAACCAAATGGATCTGCAGACCACACATCCACTTCCCCAGGCCCATTAGAGGAATATTACATCATCCCAGAGCGTCAAGCTACATGTGGGCATGGCGCAATGTGTCAGTGTGTCAAACAAGTTAGTGTGTGGCTGGACAGGGACTTTAAAGTGGACCAACACCCAGGGGGGATCGCTACCCGTGGGGCATCCGAAATCGGGATGTCCCGCGGGGTGAAACCCCCCAGGAAGCCCAGAAACCTTACCTTAACCCCGTTCCAACGGCACATGCGCGGGCCGCGTCTCATGCTTCCCTCTAGCAGGGCGCATGCAGATAATAAGCATGCAGATAATAAAGCGGCTGTATGTTGGTGTTCAGATTTGGGTTAAGGCCTATGGTATATGGAGCTGAAAACAGGAATAGACCAACTGCTCACCTTGGAAATAATAATTAGTCACTGGACATCCTTGTCAAGAAGCTGCACCGCTGGGGTATCCGCAAAAAGTAACCCCGTACACTGATCCGAGATATAAAGAAACAAGTGACCAGCGCTTCTGTTGAATAGATTAAAGGGTTTCTAGACCCCACAAAAATAAACAGACACTAATTTTCGCTCCCGTGCAGCAGCCGCAGCTCTTTTTGTTCTTGTTCTGAGAACAAGGGCTGAGGGCAGTGGTGGGAGGGGGGTGCTTCCCCGACTAACAGCAAGAATCTTATGTCAGATCGCAGTGATAAAACAGCACTGTCCATTCATTGCAATGGAGGAGCTGGCAAATGGAGGAAGGTAAATGCCTGTTTTTTTTTTTCCTTTGGGTATAGTATCCCTTTAAAGTAATCTAGTTAAAAATGAGCATTTACTGGATTCTTTAAAAAAAATAGTAGCAAAATTGTAAAATGTATATAAACGGGCTTTGGTCCAGCATGCATTGCATGCTTTGGAATGGCTTTATAACCACTCTTACTGCTAAAACTGTTGCACTTTATTTTTTTTGAAATGTGACTCGAACATCTGAAATCTGCAATTTAGTTACTTTTTGTCCACTCTGCTATAATCTAGCGTTACATTTTTTTCTTTGACATATGTTGATATATGTAAATAGATGCTGTGCTAGTCATCCTATGGCATAGAAGGAACAACCTCCATGCTTAGTATAAGCAGAATCCCCAAATCTTCTTTTAGTACATGTGAGGTAGCCTCATGGGCTGCTTTAAGAAACAGGCAGCATTTTCTTTTTACATTTACATAAATTTCTGCCTGTTGCATAATTATGTCAAATGAAAGCCAGCACTCCTCATTACCAGATTTGCTTGTATTGTGCAAAAAATATATACATGCAGTATTCAAATTCCATCCACTAGTTTGCGCCAATATGCATCCATACGTCCAACGTTTCGGGGTGTTGATACCCCTTCATCAGGGAAAAAGCCAAGAAGATTAACACATTCCACTTACTATTTGACCTGTAAAGGTCGCCAAAATCCTGCCTGACATCATCAATGACGTCAGCAGGTCAGTGTCCAATCAAAAAAAAAAAAAATGTTTTTTTGATTTTTTCTTTTTTTTTTTTTTTTTCTTTCTTTTTTTCCCAGTTTTTTGTCCTGTATAGTGCTGATGTGCCCGGTTGGTATACATCCCCTTTCGGCCCTGCTCATACATAATAATCTTGAGCGGGCCTTCTGTCACTGCCAATCCGTCGACGGACAGGTTGCAAGGCAACCTGTGTCATTGCTTTCCACCTGCACTCGGGGAAGGTTTCCCCGTCAGTCGGGCCCAGAATTCTACTCGGTTACCAGTGACGTCCTTGCCGCGGGGAGCCAATCCGTGCTCCGCTCAATTGATAGAGCAGCGGCGAGCCCGCCGTGCAGGCTGAGGGCTCCGACGTCAACTGGCTCCATTGCTGGAGCAAGCAGGATCCAGATTCCTCGCCTGGCGGTTACTGCCTGGGTGGCAGTGAGAGCCATTATGGCTCAGGGATAAGGACCAGCCCTAGGTGTACTATCAAGATCGCAAAAATAGG
The DNA here is from genome assembly GCA_027917425.1 of Gastrophryne carolinensis. Classification (NCBI taxonomy): domain Eukaryota; kingdom Metazoa; phylum Chordata; class Amphibia; order Anura; family Microhylidae; genus Gastrophryne; species Gastrophryne carolinensis. Next base: position 442,543,671 of record CM051236.1, read on the forward strand.
GCTCACAAAAATAGGGATCACACAAAAAATCAAGATCACAAAAATCGGGACCGCAAAAATCAGGATAGCAAAAATAGGGACCACAAACATAGGGATCAGAAAAATAGGGATCACAAAACTAAAAAATACCCAATTTGGGATTGAATCCTTCACACCCAACAACTAGTGATATTATGAATGGCTAGTCTGTGCTTATACCCCCTCTGGGTAGGGCAAGGATAGGTTAGGGGAGGAAGGGAGAGGGAGGAAGGGGGAGAGGGGGGAAGGGAAGGACCGGGGGAAACAGGGGGGGTTGTTTGGGTGGGGGGGATGGGGGAGTGGGGATGGGGTAGAACGGGGAGGCGGGGGGACATTTATATAGCACTGTATATGGTTAGCGTCTTTCAAGAAAGCATGAGAAGCCTATCGTAGTGTCCTTTCGGTTGCACTGTGTCCAGTCTATAGATCCAATATGCTTCTCTCTGCAATAAGCAGAGGCTCCTGTCACCTCCCCTCGGTGGTTTTTCTATATGGTCTATCACCATGCCTCTAAGTTCGTAGACTTGGGCCCTTATTCATCAAGCGATAGCGCCAGGTAGTGTCTGACGAGCGCCAGGTAGCGGCAGCTAACGGCGACTACCGACTCAAGTACGCCCGGCGGCGGTCACAATGACGCATTTATCAAGCAAAATGAGGCTAGCGCCGGCGAGAGCGACGGCTAGCGCGGCATTCATCATGAAGCCGCCTGGACCGAACAGCACCGCTGCAAATTCCCTCACAGCGCCAGGTATGAGCTGTCGCTCCCTGGCGATGTCCAATGCATTTCAATGGAGCAATCTATAATTATTCATAATTAATTGGTATTAATTTTTTTTTTATATTTTTTTAATGTCAAAAAATCGGAGACCACTTCTGCAATGTTAGGATTTATTTTTAAGTAAAAAAAAAAAAATTAAAAAAATATGTGCAGAATTGATCTAACAGGTCTGAGATTAATGTATTCATATTACAAAATGATTCTAAAAACATGTATAATGTTAAATTCAAAAAATATGGTTGTTTAGGGGTTAAAAACTAGTTAATACACATCGCCGCCAGCGCTCTGGGGTTTAAACAAGGAATGGACAGCGACAGCACATTCGGAGCGTGATTTGTTGATGAATATGAAGCTAGCCGTTCGCTCTGGCCATTCGTTGTCAGGCGCTCACATACAACGCTGGACCTTTGAAACAGCGACCCCCCAGCCCGTATTCAACATTACCGCACACCGACTGAGTCGCTGTCATCAAGCTAATGCCGGCCAAGCACAGCGAATACTGGCTGGCGCTGAAAAAATCACGCTACAGTCGCTCATCTATCGCTACCTGGCGCTATTAATGAATCGGCCTCCCCGTGTTTGCGCTTCACAAAATGGGCCGCCACTGGCTTCTATTAATCAAGTCCACGAACTTAGAGGCATGGTGAAATTTTTTTTTTTTTTTTTTTGATTGGACTGCTGACGTCATTGATGAGGATTTTGGCGACTTTGACAGGTCAGATAGTAAGTGGAATGTGTTAATCTGCTTGGCTTTGTCTCTGATGAAGGGGTATCAACACAACAAAACGTTGGACGTATGGATGTATATTGGCGCAAACTAGTGGATGGAATTTGAATACTGCATGTATATATTTTTTGCACAATCTGGTAATGAGGAGTGCTGGATTTCATTTGACATATGTTATGCGGCGCCACCGCTAGCCATTGCACCCGACCATATTGATTTGAGTAAGAGTGCCTCTGCCAATCCACATTGACCTGTTGCATAATTATATACAACATATTTAATGTAAAGTTTAAATACCCATAGGTCTTAGTGATTTTCAGCAGCACTATACGCCACACTATGCTCCTTGCTACGCTTTTTATTCTCTTTTCTTTTTGCTGGAAAGCAAGCCTTAGCAGCATGTTACCTCTAATCGGGTTTTATGTCTTGTGAAGTTTGACTGGTTACTTAGTGTTTTATGATTTTACTTCGCTATTTTATTGGACTTGGTGTACCCCTGTGTAGCTCCCTTGTTATCCACTGTTTTATTACCATTGTAAAGACCTCCAGGAGATGTAGAACACGCTTTATTGTTCTAAGGGCTTGCAAAGAATAAGACGGTAAAATGTAAAAGCAATAGCCATTGCATGAAGGGGCATTACTGAGGACACGTGTATTGTTATAACAAGACAGCCTAGCTTAGCCAGAATGCGCTTAACAAAATTGTAAAATGGGATGGCGGGAGTGCATTGTTCACATACATTGTACACCGGCTGCATGCGCCAAGCTCTTTCTATTTCCTAACTTGTATTGGCTAAAAACTTTTACTAACTGTATAAGAGCTGTTCAAGGTAGAAAGTGCAGAGGGGAATGTCTCTATACAGCCACGTTCAAGTCACTGTGATATTTAGGAAATTCTGTCTTTTTACAAAATAATCTATTATGTACATTTAAAGCAAACCACAAATAAATGACTATAGGCCTGTTTTAGACAGGATCCAAAATGTGGATACCTGTAAAAAAACAGGCAAAGACCAAAAACTTAGCAATATATATGTAGGGGTGGTGCAGCACCAGACCCTTCAAATAATTTTGTCCAATTTTAGGACTCACAGGATAAGTTAGGAAATCTTGATGTCTTGGGTGTAGCTCTTAAGGATGTAAAAGCAGTTGACCATACTTCTTCTAGTGGATTATTTTGCATCACTCCAATGGTGATATAAAGGTCAAGGCACATACAGCATAACATATTCTTACAAAATTATGTGCGTACTGAGTTTAACAAAGGGGTTTTAATAAAGGATTTTAACTTTAAAGACGTAAAACACTAATTCATCTACTACACTATCAAAAAACTATAGGGGAGGGGACCGAGTTACCCAGAGAATAAATCATGTATAAAGGCCAGGGGGTCCCCCTTTCAAGGCCCAAGGCTACTATAAAATACTAAATCACTGCTAATATTCACATAGGAGCTTGTGGCAACATGTTTGACCTTATATGTCTCGTACTTCTCCTTCAGCTGAACAGCCATTTATTCACCTGTCACACATCATCTAAATCCGCTCCCCCAAGCCCCAGAGTAAATGCATTGGTGACAAATGACAGCTGATCTTCAGACACTGCTATAAAAGTGGCAGCAAGATGGTAAAAATTGGTCATCTATATAATCTCAGCAGCGTTAAATGGAATTTCTAAAGATACATTTAATGCATGTGCTCAACAGGGGAACTTTTTTCAGTATTCTTCTCATGTCTGCCAATGAATGGAGAACCATGACTACGCCTCCTGATTCTTAGAGTGCACCATCCACCAGCACGTTTTAGTTTTGCATAAAGCATGGTAGGGTATAATCCTTGTCAGTTAATGTATTACCCTGCTGGAGAAATAAGCTATACATCTTTCACAATCATAGCTCTTCGAGTTTCTCCGTCTAAAGCTTATGCTCAATATAGTGACACTTTGTGGGTATATATTAGAGATGTACATCATCTAACAGCCAGGGTACTCAGCTCACAGCAGAGAGGTGGGTGTAACAACAGGACAGAAAGTAGGAAGAAATTACACATGTGGACAAATGAAAATAAGCGAGGGTTGACTAACCCATCTATAGTTATGGGGTGTTTCTATCATTTATTACTCTGCAAAAGAAATGAGATGGCTAAAGGGGTTATTTTACAATTAAACCCTAAAAATAGTACAGGCTGAATGTTACCCAAATTTGGTACAATAAGTTCTGGACCAAACCAAATCAAATCAACAACAAACTTTATGTTGAGTTTAACATTTGTTTAGCAGTCTGGCCAAATAATCCCCCTACTTGAGAAATACCCAATTTGGTGATGAAATAGTAAAACAATAAGCTGTTTGCCCAATCTCACAGCCCTGGGAAAAGCTACCCCAGGCTGATTAATCATCCAATCAATGCACATGGGACATGCTGCTGCCACACTGAGTGACTTGTGTGAGTAAGCAGTCATTGAAGCTCAGTGCGGCATCAAGGAACCCAAAAGTGCTGCTACACAGTGCTGCACCAGATGGGGGATTGGGCACTTAGCTCCATAAAGTGTTTTTTTTCTTAATATCTCTGATTGGGCTTATCACTGGTGGATGAGGTGTGGTTTTTGTTTTTAAACTTTTGCCCCTTTAAGACATTAGAGCCCCCTGCTTACCTATGTAACATGGTGGTGGGCTAGCCACCACCCATGTTGAAAGGGTAAAATTGTTAGATTGGTGGTAGCTAGGCTTCAGGATTAGAGTCTGTGGCAGGGACGCTATAGGCCTTTTCTTCCTCCTTCCTCAGGGGTTACGCTAGATACAATTTAAGGCAACTGCACTTTAAGGCAGTGCTGATTGTTTAGAGAGCTAAAGAGTGCCTTGCAGTTGAAGTTTGGTAGGTTGGTTTCTCTAGGGTGCTCACCTGAGGACCATGGAGGTCAGGACGGAGTCCTTTGAGTGGACCATGATTAGATCAGAGATTCTCCCTGTGGACCCACACTGTGATCTAAGTAAGTATCTTTACATCCCCTGCCCTAGACCTTGAAGAAAACCTTGTACAGCATCCCAAAGGCTGTCGTTGTACTCACTTCACCTGCAGCTGCTGTGGCAGCTTTAACAAACACCTGAGCGCCAGTGTCTCCGTGCACTTCATGCCAGGAAGGGTCTCTTTAAACACAGTGCTTGCTTTAGCCTGAACTATGATTGTAGCTGGCCAGTTTGTGTTTGATATTATGCACAAAAACAATAAAAAAGAAACAATTAACATACTTTTATCAAATACAAAATAGATACCAGTCTGTTCCTTGATGAATTGTGTGGTTTACTTGTTGGCTTACTAAATAATCACACTCATGTTCATTCTTTTGCAACAGAAATGTTGCATATGCAATATAGCAATTTAGAAGAACAAATCTTTTTCTCAGCATAAGAACCTTTTTGATACAATATCCTTATCCATTCGTGTGGGCGTAAAGGGATTAAAGGATTGAAGGAAGAAAACTAAACCATGGATCAGGCTCAGTATGAATCGGTTCCCTGCTCCAGATGTTATTCTGTTTCAACAATGTTCATGTAAATATCAAATAGAGGTTGATTTGCCTTTGCAACCTCTTATAACCATTGACCATCCTAATAGTTTTCCCCCTTGACTAAACAATGCACATCATTAATTGGAATAAACATGCAATGAAACATATGCTGTTCTCCATCTGTATTTCCGCATTAAGCAAAAAGAAGAAGCTGATAATACCATAGAACTTCCGAACTGTTCCTTATGAAGTCTCTTGTTGGCCTATTAAAATACATCACATTCTCAAACGAGCGCAGCGTATGCCAAGAACAGGAAGCACGTCAGGTGCTGTGCCAGAAATGAACATTTGCTGCGATAGCACCCAAAGCACGACGAAACAGACTAACAATGCTGCTTACAAAAATAGTCTTTTTTTGTATTACCTTATAAATATTACAGAAATTAGAAACATCAGAATGTGTGTCAAAATATAGCTTGCAGTTCCGTGGCTGTGCTGCCTGTGTTTCAGATACGCTCGGATGTCCTAACATGATTTAGATTTCTTCAGCAAGCATTAAGAATTATTAAGAACATTACTTGCTGTGCTTTCTTTATCTACTATTTAATTATGTTGTATTTATTTTATGTGAAAAACATAAAATATTTAAAGGCAATAACGTGGAAAGTCAAAAGAGGAGAAAGCTTTTGTGCTTCTTTTGTAATGCAGCCTAGTTTATTTCATGCAAAACTTAAATGGAACAGAGAAGGATAGACACACTGTTGTAGCTTAAAATTGACCCAATAAGAAGATTTCACTTTGTCTTTCTGTGACCACCTGGGGCGTAATTTGGACCAAAACCCAGGAATCTGACTATCCTGAGTTTTAATCCTTGCCCCTGGGGCACCGCGATGCCCCCTATATTGCATGCACAGCATCACGTCTAGTCAGCGCGGCTGGATCTGCTCCCGCCCCTTGTCCAAGAGCTTGTCTAAGGTGTGCGGATCTGAACGCACTGCCTGGATGGGGCATGCGCCCTGCTAAAGGGGTAGCGGGGATGCACCCACTGTTCACGCATGTGCCATTGGACCAGGAAAGAAGGTGAGTTTCCGAGCCACCTCCAGACTCCAGGGTGGGTTTTGGTCCACTTTAATAAACCAAGTGGCGAGCTTACCTGGCAATAACGTAATAAAGCAGACCCGACTGTGCCAAGGAGGCTGATTCTCCGGCAGAGGAGAACTGACCATCGGGAGCTGTGGGAAAATTTCAGTAGGGACAAAACTTCTAATGGGCTACACGTCTGCCAGCTCTTGTTAATGACAACAATATGCACAGTCACTGGCAATACGGTGTTTGGCTACAAGGCACGAGCAGGGCCAGCCTGTCTCTAAACTAGTGTTCATGTGCAGGATTAAGGGGTGACACACAATTTGACAGGCTGGTCCAGCTCATCCCCTGTATACCTTCCTGGAGGCTAGCAGCAGAGAGTGTGCCTCCTTCCAGAGTGAGTGAATGCTGGAATCGACCTGATACTGGGCAGGAGGGAAGGTGTTTATGTGTTTTAGGGACTGAAAGTGTTTTGGACATTATTATATAAATTTACTCTTAGAAGAAAGCTGGAATAGGAGTGATTACTGTACCTGTAGAGCGAATGCAGCGGTTGTCAATAGGGAGAGAGGAGACAAATTATGGCAGCATGTCAGGAAAAGGCGCACAACCTCCCTGGCAACTTCCTCTAGGTAGAGTGTTTGACCTTATGGACCCTAAAACCATAATCCTACCATGCAGCAATGCCTCACAACAACTCTCCACACCTCCACCGCCACGCAAGGCCATTGTTTTCTATCTCCCATGAGATGCAGCAGTTTCTCTTTCATGGGGGATAGGAAACAAGCGTCAGGCACACACTCAACTATTATTTGTGTGGCCTGGAGCACTATCCTGAAAAATGGCCCATATAAATATGCTGGATGGTGGGAGGAGGGGACACTAATACCCACAGAATCAAGAAATATCCAACCAGGCTTTGTTTTTTTTAATTTTAATGGAAGAGGAAATCAGGGGTGATGGGTTCTTTCACCATTGGATATTATTCCTACCAGGTGAGAATACACCACAAGCTTGGCGGGAGTTTTATTCAGTTTGTATAAATATGTGACCCCTCCTCTCATTAGACATTTAATATTACACAATTTCACGATAGCTCTCCTTTAACAAATCAGTGCATAATGTGTGCATATTGTGTATTAACTGTGTGATCTACTTTTGCCTATCAATTATTTAAAGGACAATTGGTAGTCTGCTTCTTTAAAGTGGACCAACACCCAGGATTTTCACTATCCTGGGTTTTGATCCACTTCCACGGGGCACCCCGATCGGGGGTGCCTCCCTGCGTGAAACCACCCAGATTGCCCTAAAAAACTCACCTCACCCCGCTCCTACGCGAGCGATTGTCCAATCAGAGCGCTCAGAGCCGCTGTGGTATGTACGGATAAGCGACGGACAACTACAGCGGCTCTGAGCACGTTGGAGGCCGCATCTCGCGCTTCCCTCTAACAGGGAGCGTGCCCGCATCGGCCATTCACAAACGGCCGGCGCAGGTGCGTGCCCTGCTAGAGAGAAGCGCGGGATGCGGCCGCGGCTTGCGCATGCGCCGTTGGAACGGGGATAAGGTAAGGTTTCTGAGCATCCTGCAGGGTTTCACACAGTGGGGCATCCCGATTTCGGATGCCCCGCGGGGAGGGATCTGATCTATAAGATTCCCGGGCTGATCCCCCCTGGGTGTTGGTCCACTTCAATCAAAATTGCCTTAAATCTATTTCTAACCTGAAGTATGAGAAAGTTGTAACCTGAGTCATCTTTGCTAGGCTCACAGCAGGAACATTTTAGATACATTAATTACACTGTCTGAGTGCTCTCCAGGCTGCTGTGTGATTCGCATTTCATTAAGAAACAAATGTAACAGTTACCTCCTCACACAGAATTCCTACAGCAGTTGTTTATTCAGTGTGTATAAAATGAAAGACAAGCTTCCCCGTTTTTCTATGGCGTAGATGTCTCTCAGTTTGGGGTGAATTGCTACTGGCACAGCATGATCATGTGTAAGGAGGACTGTCAGGTGTGCAGTAAGTATTAAGGAGGGCAGATATTCTAAAACATAATCCCTCTTAAACAGTTTATGCCACTGATCATCAGAGGGGTGTTTAGGGGAGCAATTTACCAAACACAACACAATGTATTTTAATTTTCTAACATAAAGGGCACTGACAGACTGATGGCACTATTGGCATTGATGGGGAAGTTACAGATTCATTGAAGGGAGGTATTTATTAGCGAGATGGAAGTAGAGTAATACTTACAGTGGTTGGAGCAATGGGTGATTAGTAGTTTTACAGCAGGGGAGAACTGTTGATCTATTCAGTTAAATGATCCCTGGCCAGCTTCTGTGTGTACCCCTTGTTCCGGTTGAAAATAAGCAGGCCCTCTCTTTCATTGGCATCAAATTATACATTGAATTGCCTTGCAAAGAGAGCAGCACACTTGAGAAATTTAACATACTATACTCGACAGTGCACAGTACAACAGGATAAAATTCTTGACTGAAGCCCGTCCCTGTCCACAGGTAAAATAAACGAACCGAATTTTAACCCTCATGTAATATCTTCAATATGGGACATGCTTTACCACTGGGTGCATCTATATTCTGCCGTCGCAAACTGAGCTTTGTCACAACAAACTTACCTCCTGTCCAGTCCCATGGCATCTGCAGGCGGCGCATGCTTGAGGAGAATCCTTCTGCCCGGTAGCTGGCTCGAGTCGTGCCGAGTGTACCCAACTCCTCCTCACCTCGCTGCTTCTGTGCTCACACACGAGTGCGCCTTTCTTATGCCCTCCAGTGGTGCTGCAGGCAGCGTGCCCACCGGAGGATTAGGGCCAATGAGCCATAATATTACTGGTGGTCGTAAGGCCCTGATTTATACGGCAATCAGCCCACAGGTTGTTAGCTGGGCCAATGAGCTTGAATGTTCCCCTGGCCAGTTCCCATTCATTAAAGGTTTTCCCTCCACACTGTCTCATTGCCTGTGATAGCATGCTGCTGGGTGTGATAGTACCCTTGTCATGCTTTGACCACTCCGTGACTGCCGCCTGGACCAACGCCTGCCTGTACCCTGACCACGAACCTGTCTCATCCCTTGTGCTCCGTACCCGTGACCTCCCGGCTTGAGCTTCGTCTCTTGTCTTGTCTCTCCCTTTGGTGCTGTGCTTAATAAGTACTGATTGCCCGTGTTTGACCCCGACTTACCCGATTTCGCCCAGTCTTGCCTCTGGTTCATCCACCTTCACCCCTGTAAGTTCACAACCTTTGTGCTACTAAGTCTTGGAGACAACCGTGCCCGACGAGTTGTGTAAAGCATCCCGGCAAACGGGGCTTGGCTATTGGAGATTGGGGTTTGTGGACTTACCTAGAAGGCGGGTGTCCCACGGGGCTTGACAAGCTTCATGCCCAATTTTGGTCCTCTAAGAATCTTTAAAGTGGAACAAAAACCTTCTTTGTTCCCCCGTGCTCATGCCCTCGCCCTCCCCATCCAAGTACCATGGGCAATGCTGCCAAATGGCGTTTTCCACTGCCAATGCCACACCCCCTGCCATTTATGAGATCGCCAATTTGCTGAAGAACCAGAATTTAGACAGAAAAAAATAGGTGTTGGATTTTAGAATCTGCCAAGCCTGGAGTTTAACCTTTTATGTGAAATACAGTAAAGTAGAAAACTTAAATTTTAAGCTTTAAAAACAGATGAAAATATAGGAAGAAGCACGGAATTCAGGTATCGAAAAACATTTTTATGCTCCCCTATCAAGGGTGTAGAAACAAGTGTCTTTCTATATGGTACATACACCTGTGTCCTTCATCAGTATACCCTTGGAATATCTGGAAATAAATCACTGTCCGGGCCATCCATCCCTATTCCTCTTTAACCTTTAGAAAGAAAGAAAATAAATAACTGCCACGATTATTTGCTACCATCTTTCATCTCAGGTTGATGTGTTCAGTGCCAAAACCTCATAAATACATTTCTAATGATAACATTTCCTGCAGCTCTCGTGGAAGATAAGGAGCAGAACTGCCTGTTACTTCTCTGCTCGTGTGCCCTACTTGTCAGGAAGGCGAGATGGCGATATTTTTCCTGGATTATATAGGACTTAGCGTAAACCCGGTACTTGGTAACAGACATCATGTGAAGATGTGAATTGGTTCTTAATGTAAGTGTACGACCAGCGCTGGATGTACGTCCTCTTGTCTGACACTTTGATGTACCATATGGCGATTACCGCACCACTGACTGACAAGCATACGTTTCCTGTTCTCGCTTTTCAAAACTTTGTGCACCCTATGGCGTGGGGTGTGGGTGCGTATTACAATCTGTTTATTTACAATCTTCACCTAGGAAAGCATGCATTGGCTTCTAGAGTTTTGTTAGGGGTGTATTATCTTTAAGTAGGCTCCTACACATGGACCAGTAGCTCCAGTGATGAGCAAACAGCAAAACAAGTCTCTCACTGTTATTTGCTGTTTTCAGCAGCCAGACACTGCTCAGCTGGCTCCAGTGTGTTTACCTGCCCTCTATCAGATGACAGCAGACTCCTTTATTGCTTGGGGCAGCAAAACACACCCAAACTGGCAATTTTGAGTGCTCTTATCAGAATAGCAAGTCTCTCTGGAGCTCACAGAGGAGGAGTGACTAAAGACTGCTAATAACCAAGAAGGGAGGCTGCTTTGGTATGATTTATGGATTTATGCTGCCCAAAACGTGTAGCACAATGAGGATTAGAGATATGGATCAATTACATTAATATATCGGATTTCAATATATCCAATTATTATGTTTTATAACTTTCTACATGCGAGTGCCAAGACCTGCAGCTAATCATTGCAGTAGTTGGTCCATAGTTAAGGGAATATAGTTTTTTTTTTAGCTTTTATTCTTTAAAAAGCAGAGCAACCCCATTTTTAGATGCTTTACTCTTCTCCCCCTGCTCAAGCAGCTGGGTGATGCTGCCAGCTCAGTGGTGGCCCAGTAAAAAACTGGATTTTCGACCCCCGAGGCCATGACCACTCAGGCCTGTTCAGATCACCTATCTCAGGATGCCCGGGAAGGGGCTGAATGGGGTGCGCACCAGCTGACTGTCCGCATCCCCGACCTTCAGGTGAGGCGCACCCATGGCCAGCCATTCAGAAAGGCTGAGGGGGGGGCACAGCTACAGGGAAGCTGGGGATGCGGTGGCCGGCAATTGCAGCATTGCAAGAGCCGTCGGTAGAGGTAAGTAAAGGTGAGGATACCCCAGGATGCCCTGAGGGTAGGCTAGAGGCCATCCTGTGCCACATTGGCTTTGATGGGCTTTAAATATTAAACCTGTCACATGTCATATTCCTTATTCACTTTTTAAAATAAATAATAATTAGATGTATTAGTTCATAAAATAAATATAACTTCCAGGCAAATGTATAAAAAGCTACTGTATATTTATCTGGCCATCTGAAGGCTTGATTCCACAGGCCTACATTCCTAATGGCCCCCTGGCATGTTACCTTCGGAGCTGAAAGTCCAAAAAAGGTTGGACCATTCTTCTTACAGAATAATCCATAGACTCAAGCCTGCAGACGGTCAAGTAAGAAGTTAGTGAGCAAACAGAGGAATTGGCTAGATATCACTGGCAATTCTCTGCTAGGTAAGGTAGAAGCCCAACAGAACCCTAACCCTCCTGTCCCAAATGGGGATGCCCCGCTGTGTAACCCCCCCCTACTGGGTCACTGCAAAACTCACCTTTGCCCTGGCTCCCACGGTCATGTAAACTACACCAGACTAATCCCCAGCCTCTCTAGTCTGAGGTGCACTCCTGCGGCCAGCTATTCAGATAGGCTGGGGATCTGAATGGAACTGCCGCTCTCGCTTCCAAACAGAGCCATATTGCTGATCATTAATATGCATGACATGCGGCATGAGTTATCCATAAATCTGAAACATTTCCTAACTGAAGAGTCACATTCAGAATTGAGAAATGATTGGGAGTCCACATTTAAGATGAATAGATTATAAAAGCCATATAACTCTTAAAGAATACAATCTGGTTACACCTGGTTCTAAAAAACAGTGTAGTGAAATATTTGAAGGCATCAACCTTGAGAGTTTAGTGTACAGGTCCTATTAAATAATTGCTCAATGCGAACTGATATCTTAGCCCGCAAACGTGAAAGTGCCCATAGATTACGAGCTCTCCTGATCAATGCTGGTATGAAACCAGCCTAAGGGTTGGAGGCAGGTTAGAGTTAAGTTTAGATACCAGTGTCTGTGATCCTTTATGGAAGATTGCAGTTGCTTCCTGTCTGCAGTGAACAAACAGGAAATGTACAGTATGTGCGACATGAAACCAGAATGAACCAGACTGGCACAGGAACTCCACTTAGAGCAAGTCACCTCCTTTCTACTCTTATGGACAAAGTGAATTTTTGGCTTAATTAAAAGAGCTGTATCGTGAAATTGCATAATGAGAGGAGGAGTCACTCCAGGGGTTACTGGTCTCTGAATGTATCAAGGTTGACAGAAACTGTTTTTCACGATTGTGCTCCTTTAACTTGCTTTGTCAAGCAGGAAGTGGGACTAAATCTATCTAATGATATTATTGAGAGCAAAATTAGCACTTACTGTAGTTAGAACTATACCCAGGGTCAAACTAGCCATAGGGAGAGTGGGAATATTTCCTGGGGGTTGCACTGATTTGGGGGCCAACTTGGCTAGGTTTAGTCCCGGTATGAAGCCCACCTCACCCAGAGCGTGTGGAGGGCATACTCACCCCAGCCACATCATGTGCCCTTAAAGCCCCACTACTACATTTTTTATTAGTGGTTATATCCACCCCTGCCTATGACCTATTCTTGCAATGCTAAAGCCAAGAAAAACAGTTATTAAAAGCTTGGGAAGCACATTAGGGGAGGGGCTCAGATGGGATGCCAAGGTCTAGCCAGGGGCCAGGCTTAATTCTTGGCCCCAGTCCACCCCTGACTGGTGTACGGAATAAATGATATACTATTCATTACTTTATTCATAGCGCCTGTCCTCCTGATGGATCATAGCCCAATAGCTGATGCTGTGCTTCACTCTAATATGATCAGATTGTTGCTGATGCTGATTGTAAGCAGACTGGCCTGTTTCCTTTAATCACATTGTCATAGATTACTTTTAAGTACTCTAATGGAACATGCTGGGCTCTGTTGTTTCCCGATGATCATATTCTTGTTTCACTTCTTGTTAGAAATAAAAGCATTAAAAATAGATCACAGCGCAGACGATGGGGAAAAATGTGGAAAAGGCCACGCAATTCAATATTTCATATCTATAAATTAAATGGGAAAAGTTAAAATGAAGTGTCTATAGCATTTTGACAAAGGCAGACAACATATTATTATATTATTATTTGTGTGCGTGTGCAGGGCTGTATTTGCCACTAGGCACGTGTAGGCACGTGCCTAGGGTGGGGCTATGTTGGGGGTGGGAGCGGAGGCCAGCAACAATTAATAAAAAAAAAAAAGAATAATCTGCCAACAGGCCCACTATGACTGCCAGCAACCTGAAGCTGTCTCGAACGGCAGCACCCTGCTAGTGTATTGGCCTGCCCCCCTCACTGATGACAGGAGGAAGACTCCGTTGCCTCCCCTACTAAGTGCGTCACACGCAGTGACAGGATGGTTCACTTCAGGCTCCGCTGGGCGCCCCCTGCGGGCCCGCACAGCCCGTCTCTGCCGCTGTCGTTGTGATGCTGCATACATCGGCTGTATCAGCCTGCTCCCTCACAGGTGACACTCAGCTTCCCTTCTACGATCTGAGCAGCATGGAGTGAAAGGTATGTTTCATCGTTATGGGGGGGGGGGGTTGGGTAGCCAGGGCTGTTATATCCGCAGAAGAACAGTCAGAAGTCTCAGGGCCCTGAGCAATTGAAGCTTACTCTGGTAGGCATAGGTAGCTCAGGGGTTAATACGGCCTCCTCTCCCCCCTTCCCTTCCTCCCCGCTGACAGTCTGTACCTCTCTACATGAAAAACAAGCAGCTTCCGGTTCCTCCATCCACCACCTCCAGGAGCAGCGATGCTGGGAGTGACGTCACCCTCTCCAGCCGCCTCTGCGCTGCTTGTCAGGCTGCTCGCGTTATCTTGGAAGGGGAGGTACAGACTGTCAGCAAGTAGTGCCGGGAGGAAAGGGTGGGGGAGGAGGGAGAGAAGCCTTATTAACCCCTGAGCTACCCATACCTGCCAGCATACTGTTTAACTTCATGAGGCCATGACCCCCCCCAGCTCAGGGCGGTCACTAAGTGGGCAAGTCGAGGTAAAGAACTTTACAAAAACTGTTCAATTTGTGCTGCTGTGAAGCACCACGGTTTGGGATTTCCCCTGTGTGTGAAGCCCCTAGTGCTGCCAGATTTACTCCATATTCCTACCTGCATTTGCAGCCTCTTTGCAGGTAGGGATGGCCATAAGAAGGGGCATAACTTGAGAGGGTGCAGAAGGTGCACTCGCATTGGGGCCCAGAAGGTCAGGGGGGGGCCATAAGTGTTGCTCAGCCACCTTATTTATCATATTTGTGATCACTTTCTATCATTTTAGCTAAGAAAAGCATAATGTGTCTCTGCTGTTTCAGTCTTTAGTTGTTTAGCTGCATCTAACTGCAGTTAAAATACAGAGCCCCACTTAATCTACACACCAGGGCCCTGTCACATTTAGTTATACCACTGGCCATGTGACTGGTGGGTTTTGGTCCACTTTAATGCATATGCTCACAGAAGGTTGTAAAGCCATTGTTGCAGCACAGTGCACTGCAAGGCTGTGACCCCAATACATAGTTCTCTTTATCCCATGACTATTATATTCCTTCTGTTTTGCCTCTGTTCTTACTTTTTCACTTTCCTTCACATTCCCAGGCTCCGTCCTTTTCTCTGCATTTTGTCCCTTCTCCCCCACAGTAGGGCCAGGAGGAGCTGATAGCGGCAACATGCCAGGGCCGTGCCACAGGTGTATAATATATATAGATATATATAGAGAGAGAGAATTGACTTGCAAGAAAAGAAGCACAGTACTATGAGATTTAGGCTACTTTCACACCTGGATGGTCATAATGCGCTAGCGATTTCCTTTGTAAATCAATAGTGCACATGCAAATATAATGCAGGTCCTGGACCGTTTTTTTTTGTTCTCAGTCTGCCCCTGTATGTGGCTGCCATGGGGCCCAGTCATCACAATATAGGTTTTGGAGGCCAAGACATAATAGGTTGGTTGCATGATCTGGACCCCCTATAACATATATGTGAGGAATGAGCAGTATTGTACGAGGCTGTAGTTCATGGGGCCCAGACACAAAAGGTTGTATGATGACAAGGAGACATAAAGAATTGTGCAGGGAAGGCCGGTTTCAAACTGGGGTGTTTGCAGGCAATTGCAGAGCATTGAAATTCTGCCTATAGTAGCCTATGGGCTGTTTCACATGTCAGGGCTGCAACTGCATGCCGTGTTTTTGTGCCAAAGGAAATCACTAGTGCAAACTATTTCACTATTATGGTGGTTGGTCCGTTTTCCTGGGCCATCCTAATTTGGGATGCCCTGCTATGTGAGCCCCCCAGATTGTCCTCAAAATGCACCTTTCCAGCAGTCCCAGGGTGCATGTGCAGACTCTTGTCTAATCAAAGCTGTATCTCATGCACATTAATGAATGGCATAGAGTTCTGTTTGGAAACAGGGCTTGGCATATAGAAATGGGAGTGAACGCGTTACTGGTGTCCCTGCGGTCTTCTCGGTGGTTCTGGGGATGCAAACCCATGCAACGTAGGACTAGCGAGAGGTGAATTTTGTGGACGATCAATGGGGCATCGCACCAACTAAATAGGGATGCCCCGTAGGTTGTTAATCATCCAGTCTTGTCTAAAAGATTCCAGGGCCGACCAAATCACTGATAGGTCCACTTTAGGTGTAGTTCCACTGTCACAAAGCTGCAAACAATCTCACGGGAAAGTGATTCCCCCTCCTTGTGTGAGTTGCTGGGCCAAAAGAAGCAACTTACCTTCCTTCTTCCTTGTAGCACATGTATGTGCAGGTAGCTGCAAGTAGGGGAGATGCAGTTCCCAAACAGGATGCCCCCTCCCTCACCAAAAGGCTTTTTTGGCTGTTGGTCATCTTTAAAGACGAACAAAAGCCTCTTTTGCCAGCCAGGTGTTTTAGACCCCCTGGGGCATCCCGATTTCAGATGCCCCACTGGGTGAAATTCCCTGAATCGCCTAGTATACTCACCTCGCCAGTGATCCTGCTGCACATAGTATGCGTTGCCACAACGACAACACTGACTTTCCCCAGTTGACATGTGCATTGGCAACAGGCATTTCTGAATGACTGAAGCAGGTGTACACAGCGGGAGGGGAAAGGTCAGCACTAGCTGCTGCACAAGCACCAGGGGATTGCCAGTAAAGTAATAATTTACACGTTCTGGGATGGCCTCCTTGAGATGAACAATCACCACGATAATGACATTTCTGGGGGTTGTTACTCTTTAAAGCGGGACTACAGTTAAAAATGACTGTAGTTTCACAGTACTACTTAGCAGCGGGGCAGCATGACCTGGGCTGCCGCCATTAAAATAAGAAACCAGGTGCTGGGAAATTCACCACTTCCAAGCAGAATCGCAGCCAGGGCTGATATGCTCACCCACTGGCCGCGCTGATAGGCTGCTCTAGGTCAAGTAGGAGTGTCACCACTGCCCGCAGGCTGTGCTGCGGCTGCCACAGAATAGGCCTGGAAGTACCACCTGGTCTCTTATTTTAACGGTGCATGATACGCAGCAGGGCTGCTCGGGTCCTTCAGCCACGCTATGAAGTAGTACTACAGAACAACAATCATTTTTTGAGTGTAGTTCTGCTTTAAACCAGATCAACAGTTATCCCTTTAAAGCCAGCCTGATACCAGGTCTGCATGAATGGACTTCTAGCCAGGAAAAGGACTACAGGTGCAGATATTTTTCAGGTAAGTATGCATATTGTGGTAAATGGGGGGGGGGGGCGTGAGCGCTAAAAGTGCCTAGGGCAGTATGTAAGGTATAAAGGTATATTGAACTACACCCCACCCTCAAATCGAAAATGGTAAATTCACTCACTGGGTCTATGTTCCCACACCAACAGACAAATAGAACAGTGAAAGTGTGAGTCGTTTGACCCTTTGTGGGGTTACTTTTTATGCTGAGGGGCATCCAAAACTAGGATGCCTTAGAGGTCTGGTTGTGCATCTACCTCTAGTCATTTTGACACTACCCATTTTTTTTACTAATATCTACTGCCTCCCTCCCCATATTTGCAGCATTTTTTGGATGGTTTCACTATCCTGTCTTTTCTCCTTCCTCCAAAAATTCAAACATTTCCCAAAAGCCCCAGATTGCCGGGGTTGGGGCGGCAGGAAAAGCTTATGGCTGATTATATTATGACCCAGCACCTGGGATTTGAACATGTCATTGTTCAGATCTCACAGAGCTGGGTCCTCCTTTATTATGTGCATACCTGCTCACAGGGCTGAAGTTTGGGGTTATAAGAACCCGGGAATAGAACCCTAGAAATACAATATATCAGGGTAAGTGAAACTAGCAATTTATTTTTCAATTCTCAGGGAGCAGACTATCAGCAGACTGAAGCAGATAAAAGTAAAGGTTTTGAAGTGGCCATCAGTCTCCTGACTTTGAATATCATTGAGACAGTTTGGAGATATCCCATACATGAAAGAAAACCCAAAAGCATTTTCATATCTTAAATATGCAGCTTTTGCAAAACAACACAATAATTTATAAACCTGAAATAAGATTAGGCAGTTTTAAATATTGGTTGCATGGCAAACAACTGCGCGCCTGCAAGTGACCAATCTGATTAGCCAGGCAGAATTGAACGTCATTGTATAGCAACTGACCCAGTGAATGCAATTGGTCGTCAGTGGTCAAGTGATTGGCTGCCATCAGAAAGGACATGTCTGGTCGCATCATGCTCCGGAATCCCTCACTCCCATGCCATCTCTAGCAGCCAGTGGCATCTTGCCGTCCCGTCATGCACTGGGCCGCCCCTAAGATCTCGCACATGCGCAGTGTCACTGCATAGGCGGCAATGACTGGATGGCTAGAAGTAAGTACGGCTAAGCCTGCAGCCTTCACTCAGTGACTGATAAGGGGGTGGAGAAGGGCCAGGAATACTGCCGGATGTCTGTGTTTTAGATACCGCCGACATCCAAAAGGCAGTGAGAGAGGGAGAGGGATGTTTAGAGCAAGTTCAGCAAGTTCCAAAAAGTTTTTAACATCTCAGTGATCCAGAACAGCTTTCGGTTACTTGCTAGAATATAAACATAATGCTTGAAGGAAGACTGGCTGAACTAAAGTTCTCTTTTCTGTTATATTTTGGTGTACATCAAACCTAAATGAGGCCCAGATCCGCAGGCACTTTTGATTCAGAGTCAGGGGTCACCTTGGGCCAAGTTATATTGCTGGATTTAATCACTCCTCTTTCTCCCTTTCATTTTCAGGTACTCAATTTGAAATTTTCTGTAATTCCCCAGAGGGAAATGTCATTTTCACCTTTCAAAAGATAAAAAACACTCATCTGGCCCAAACTTCCAACATCAAAAGTCCAATCACCAGTGAGATGATGGGATAGCGAACCTGTATACTGAAGGCATCCGGGAAAGGGCTGAGCTGGAATGAATGTACATTATAATGAATTGAAGTCTATAAAGGTCACACGGACACAAAGACATCATCTAAAGTAAGAGCTAAAGGAAAAGGACCGGCTTGAAATCTGTATTACACTGGCATTGCCAAATTCAACTGGAGTTTGTCAAGTAAAACATCTGATTGGCTAGTTCGCACTAATGACAATATAAAAGGCTTTTCATTTCCCTGTCACCTGGTGCACTACAGTTTGTATTTAGTCTTTGATTTTATATTATGCTAGACCTACCTATATATTATCTGCCCCATAGGTGACTGCCAGGTCTAATACAGATCTGCCTTTTCATTGGGAATGTTAAAGGGAGCCACAACCAAACCTTTTAATTTAAATTAATTTTGGATATATACTGTATGTAAGGAGCCATAACTAGTGTTGGATAAACCCAACCCACAAAAGTCTGGTTCGTACTGAACTTTGCAAGTTCGGGTTCCCAAATTTGAGCAAGGACTTCAGCCAGAAGTCCAGGTTAAGGTTTGGTGTTCAGCCTATCAACCAGCTTCACCTGAGCAGAGTGCGTAGCTGGAAGCGATGTAAATTACCCCTAAATCTGATCCCTCCTTTCGTCACCCCAGCTTACAAATGGTCTGCAAGCAGGCCACAAAAAGATGGGCGCCACTCTCCCATAAGTGAGGAAACTTATGGGAGAGTGGTGGGAACCTTTCTGTGGCTTTGCTTGTAGACCATTTGCAAGCCAATGCAATGAAATCAGGGACGAGTTTACTGGGCTCAGGTAAGTTACAGCTCGCTTCCAGCTGCACATTCTGCCCCCACCCCATTACTTTTTTTTAGTTCGGGTCCCCATTGCTCATCATGTTATCATCACTGCTGCTACAGTGCTTCAGTAACTGAGATATCACTGCTGCACTTGTAGAGCAGCGCGTGCTTCCGCCATGACTGGTAGGGGGATCGCCACCACCAGCTGTGTGTGCTTTCTTTTTTTTTTTTGGTAATGGCCAAATTGGGCAAAATTCTGGGGGGGAGCAACTCCAATGGAGGGTCTCTTTAAGCCTGACTGGTCTCTGTATGTAAGAGAGGGGGCGGCTATTCCTATGGGCTAACTTTACTTATTTATTTAAACACTTTTTAAGTTCACCATAGCCAATAATATGTACGCTGAGACTTTTGCTCAGACCCAGCCATGTTACCCTTGGTTCGCTAGTGGCCAAATAGGGGGCTAGTGACCTACCTTGTCCATTGTTGACCATTTGATCTTTTGCTGACCATGCTTCTGATCTCCCTTTGCTTTTTGCCATGACTAACCATTGCCTGACTTTCTGCCTGTGAGCTATCTTAGCTTATGGAAAATCTGTTGGCCTGTCTAATACCAATGTATTACATTTGGCTCATTTTCTGAAGCTGCTGATGCTCTATATCCCTGGTCCCCAATCTGTGGCTCGGAGGCCACTTGTGGCTAATTGACCCTTGCTGTGTGGCTCGCGGCCTGCCTGGAATTAACCCCCTAACTGTCCTAGTGAAATAGAAAAAATGGCCAGAACATCCAAATATGTGAGCCCATTAGCAGATGTGGCATCAAGCGCACAGTGTGGAGTTCTGGCAAAATGAATAAGGGGGCAGTAACTGTCAGCACTACCAAAAAGTTCAAAACATGTCCAAAATAGTTAGGGGGTTAATGTGTTGGAAGGTGGAGAAGCATGTCAGTCTCCAGACTCCCATTGCATATTGTACTGGAAGATGCAGGTAAGGCAACACATCTGCCATTTAACCTTTTGGAGACTGAAGATTGGCTTTTATTGGGGCAAATATTTTATGAGGTAAGAGGGATTTGCAACTTTGCCTATATCTGCAATCCGAATGTGGCTCAAGATCATCTCTCTGTGATAAATGTGGCTCCCAGAGTAAGAAAGGTTGGAGGCACCTGCTCTATAGAATGGCGTTTTCTGGCAATTTATCTGAATCTAATTTGGGGATTCATTTTGGGCGCAGATTGATTCAGATAAATTGACCAACTTAACTTATAAACTTACTTAAACTTATCCTAATCTGACCAATGAGAATTGTTTCAGGTCTGAATCAATTTGTACTAATTAGCTGATTTATGCACTTTACACCAAGTCTGAATATAAAACTTTACTAACCCAAAGCAAGACCCTATTACATAGGCTTTGAGGGATGGTAGAAACATTAAATAGGAGGGGAATATATAGAAACTGGTAAGAGGGGCAGTTCCAAAACAAAACAAAAAGCTCCAACTCCTACCCTGTGAGACCATGGAAGGGTAAAGGACTCAAATGATCCTTAAAGTAGATCAAAACCGAGTATTTTGACTATCTTGGGTTTTGGTCCTTGCCCCTGTTGCACACCGATGGAGGGTGCCCCGTTGTGTAAAACCGCCCAGGTCGCCCAAACAAACTCACCTCTTCCCGGTCCTATGACGCATGCGTGTCCGCTCGGATCCGAACGTGCTGACGGCCGCATCCCCAACTACCCTCTACCCAGCTACAGGGAGCGTGCCTGCGCCGGCCATTCACAAATGCTTGCCCTTGGCATGTGCCCTGCTAGAGGGATAGCAGGGATGCGGCCACTGCTCACACATGCACCCTTGGCCTGGGAAAGAATGTGAGTTTATGGGCGACCTGGGGGGTTTTACACAGTGATCCTGATCCTGGAGTCGATTCCTGGGCCGATATCCGTGGGTTTTGGTCCACTTTAAGAAAGAGAGGGGGGTGAGAGGGGGAGAGATAAACAGCTTTGCATGTATCTCTTTCTGAGTGGTATGAAGAAAAAAAAGGAAAAGAAAATGGTGTATATAAATGTGACCAGTGTGACCCATCTGGGTTCCAAACACTCCTAATTCCCGCAATAGGCTGCGAGTCTGTGTCCATCAAATTTTTATTAATGCATCTGATGCACATTTGTTCCCTTATCTGTTAGAACCACTATTTCTAACTAATTATTTTTGGCTCTTATGGAATGACAAGACCTACCAGGATAATTAATCATGTTGAGACAGAGAGCAGACTCTAAACTAGAAAGGGAGCCATTGTAAAAGCAAAGTAAATGAGATTGCCATAAATTAGAGACGCTTGCCCTTTAGTAGCTTCTGTACTTCCTCTGTGTCTTCTCTGCTGGCCTCTAATACTCCTCCAGCCTCTTCCTGGCCCCTTTCTTGTAAATCACAAATTGATAGAGTCCAGATGACGAGATGCCAGTTCCTCCCAGAATAATTCTGGGGAGTTACTACCGTCAGTGCTGACAAAGAAGAACCCGGTATTCTGCTCATGCAAAGCTGTCATGGCTTCCGTGTTGTTAGACCAACTGCTTGTTACAGCGATTATATGCGATCAGGGACCCTCTGTCTTTTTATTACATGTTTCCATAATTTCCTTCACTGTTTATAAGCTCTTTATATTTCCAAGAGACGATTGTTAGTGATAAATGACTTAATTTGGACTAAAATCTAGGATTTTCACTATGCCAGGTTTTGGACTGTCCCGCAGAGTGAGACCCTGCCAGTGGCCCAGTTTTCTTACCTCTCCAACTGGCCCGTGGCACAGATGCTGCTCTCCTCTAGTCAGCGTCTCCAGCCACATATATTAAAGCGGACCAACAGTCAAAAATAAATTAAATCAAGACTAAATCAACAAACAGTCCTCATGCATCCATCCCCAGAGGAATTTAGATTGCTGCACGTAAAAAATAATTTGCCTTTTTCTAACGACTACTGGGATGAATTTTAAAAACTAGATGGTCGCTCATGGGCTTGCAGGCCACCTGCAAACAGGAAGTCATACTGGGCTTCCTGTTACGGTGTATTATCAGTTATGTCAGTTGAGAGAGGAAGCACCAAAATGGCCGCTACCTTTATTATTCACTTGTGCCAGGCTGTTGGTCCGCTAAATGAAGCTAAATGAAATCCTAACCACACACACACACAATTGGTACGTGGCATCGCTCGCATCCTGTGGCTGTGCGCGGCTACACCAGCCATTTAGTTACAGCGGGAATGACTGTACACAGCCCACATGTACCATGGGCCCATTGGTGAGGTAAGCATATGAGGTGACTGGGGGGGTTCACACAACAGGGCATACCAAATCAGGATGCCCCAAGAAGGGAATCAGGCAGCCCTGGAGTCTGTAAGACTTTGGGGGTTATTCATGAAGTGATAGCGCCAAGTAGTGCCCCGTAGCGGCAGGCAGCGTCTGGTGAACGCAGGGCACCGTACTCAAAAACACATTTATGAAAGCGAATCTGGTGAGCGAATCTAAGAGCACCATGACGCGTCCGATGTATTATTACAGACGGCTCAGCGTATAGCGTTGGCGCTCTAGCTTCCAGAGTGCCAGGTATTACCTTTCGCTCAGTGTCTCTCTCTACATTTCGATGGCCGTTCATTTGCTTGTGTTTAAACAGCGTGTTTGACATTTTTTTTACTCAAATCATTGTGTAACCTCTCCTGGCTGCAAACAAACACTTTTAGAAACTTTGTAGACTTTTTATATTTTTATGCAGAATTGTCATTACAGGTCACTAAAGTGTTAATGTCACAGTGTTAAAGTGGACTGAAACCGAGCGTGATCGACCCCCGGAATCTTATAGATCCATTCCCTCCCCCCAGGGCATCCAAATTCAGGATGCCCCGCTGTGTGAAACCCCCCAGGTCGACCGCTACACTTACCTTACTTCCCGGTCCAACGACGCATGGGCAGGCCACGTCTGCGTCCCCGCTATCCCTTTAGCAGGGCACTTGCCCGCGCCGGCCATTTGTGAATGCTCCCTGTTAGAGGGAAATATATGATGTGGCCGCCAGCAAGCTTGGAGCCGCTGTGCTAAGACATCGGTTTAGACGTTCATAGCTCAGCCGCTCCGAGCCCGCTGATTGGACGAGCAGCCGCGCATGTGCCGTAAGACTGGGGTGAGGTGAGTTGATGTGGGAGATCTGGGGGGTAGGACCAAAACCCAAGATAGTCGAAATCTTGGGTTTTGGTCCACTTCAAAACAATGTCATTCTATGGGTTTTCACTTTGTTACCGGTGTATATGTGTTAAAAAACAGACTTTAATCACACAGCGTCTGGCGCTCTATGCTATAGCGACCAGATTTAGAGCACCGACGCTGTGTGTGTCCTTTTTTGATAAGTATGGTGTGGAGCGATGAGAGTCGGTCGCACTGAGCTGGCGCTACCCTTCGCTCCCTGCAGAGCTGTACTTGTGTTAGAGCGCCCAACATACATCACATTTATCAATGCCGGCCTGGTTACTACAGTGTCTGAAGCGCTCTGTTACAGCGCCCGATACCCGCTTACAGTGTCTACTAGCGCTCACGCTAAGCGCTGCTATACAGACGCTCATATGCCGATACCTGGCGTTAGTATTGAGCCTCCATGTAAGATTCCAGGACCACTCTAATGTATTTGGATTTGAGTGCGTATTTGAGTGTGAAAGAAGAATCCCCCTTTAAAAGGGAATTATAGTATTATAAAATGTATAGAGATGTTTTACTACAGAAAAGCCGAAACTTACGCAGGATTATCCCACAGTGACACACTTGCAAGTCTCTTGGCCCATGACCTTTCTTTTTCAGATTCAAATCATTCTTTCCCTTTCCACATCAAATCTTTCTCTCTTCTTTTTTACCTTCCTGACTTTTATTTTATTATACAAATTATCTATAT
Source organism: Gastrophryne carolinensis (assembly GCA_027917425.1). NCBI lineage: Eukaryota > Metazoa > Chordata > Amphibia > Anura > Microhylidae > Gastrophryne > Gastrophryne carolinensis. The sequence continues at coordinate 442,568,103 of CM051236.1, forward strand.
CCACCTTGCTTCTTTCAAAATCCTTTTGTCCCCCTTCTGTTTATTTTACACTATTGCCATCTTTCCTTTTTTTTAGTCTTTCTTCAATTCTATCTTTTTCCTGTGTACTCCCAGATTTCCTCCATCCATCAGTTTCATACAAAGCTCAACCGTGCCATACAAAGATTTTGCACATGGTGCCTCTTAACCTAAGGCCAGGCCCTGCTGACCACAGCCACATCTGATTTTCAGCTGGCTTTGGCCCTTATTTAAGAAGGGATAGCGTCAGGTAGTGGCTGGTTAATGAGAGGTAGCGACAGGTAGCGACTAGTGAACGCTGGACACGGCACGCAATTACACATTTATCAAGCAGAATCTGTTTAGCGACTGGGATAGCGCCATGTAGCGTCTGATTCATCATTTTCACAGCCTCAGCGAACAGCGCCAGCGTTCAGCCTTGCACAGCGCCAGGTATGACCTCTTGCTACCTGTCGCTCTCCCAAACATTTCAATGGACGATCCTTCTCTTTAAACTGTGTTTTTGTTTTTTTGTTTTTAAATCTCAAATAATTATGTGACCTCTCCTGGTATTGAATTAGCAGTTTTTTCAAATTTTGTTTATTTTTTATATATTTCTTCAGAAATGACATTACAGGTCTGCCATTAAAGTGTTCATGTTACAATGTTGTTACAATGTAATTCCATATGTTTTCGCTTTGTTACTAGTTGATAGATGCCGGAAAACAGACTTTAAACACACCGCCTCCTGCGCTCTGTGCTTCAAACAAGCATTTTTCAGCGCCAGAGATTTGTGAGGCTGTTTTTTTGCTGAATATGGTGTGAGTTGGTCGCTATGAGCAGTCGCTAACATGCACTCCCATACAGCGCTGTACTGGTCAAACGACTCCTCACAATGTATTCAACATTACTGAACAGCGACTGAGTCGCTATAAACTAGCGACTCACTGCCGAGCACTGCGACTACTAGCGGGCGCTCTGAAAATGCCTGCTACAGACGCTCATCTGTCGCTACCTGCCGCGAATGATGAATCAGCCTGTTTGTAGGCAGACAAATATTTAAAATATTTGGCCAGGCAATTAAAAAGGAAGAACCCTCCAGCTTGATCCTACATCCTGTTCATCTGCAACTGCTTGTTTTTAGCACTGACAGCAGTCAGCATGTGCATGTCTTGGCTTTGGTGCATTCCCCTGATGCTGGACAAGCTTACCTGTGTGAATTGATGTGTCCTCACCCTCCTTTACAGCCGTGATGTGTCCTAACCCTCCTTTACAGTCGCTCCCCTTCCTTTGCTGACAACTGAATTATGATTTGAATCTGGGGCTTATTTTTAGGGTAGGGCTTATTTAACTCATTGGCAAAAAATGCTTTAAAAATCTATTTTTAGTGTAGATCCTATTTTTAAGAAAAACAGGGCAGTCAGGTTGAGGATGTATTCTACCCATTGCCTATACCAATCAAAGTTCATAGCCAAGCTGCCTTGAAATTGCATTTTCTGTTATGAATGGATAAAGGGTCTGATTTAAAAAGCACTTCTGCCAGACAGTGCCACATTGGTGCAAATAGGAGTAGTAAAAAATATACTAAAATCTTTTTTTTCACACTTTTGTATGTTGCTGCACTACAAGAAGCACATTTACTAAAAACATTAGCAGTGCAGCAACATGCCGAAAAAAATATAAATCATATTTTGCACTACTCTAATTTGCACTGTAATGACATTGTCTGGAAGAAGTGCTTGATAAATCAGGTCTAAAGTGAGCTCTAGAGAATATTGCTCTGTATGTGTTAAATAAATGTAGTCACAACCTTTTTGTATTTTCTATTTTAGGCTGCTCTCACTATGGTGAAACAAGTTAGTTGTCTGATCCATTCTGAACGACTTCTATAATTGTAGAGCTAACCGCAATTACTCTGCTCCAGAAATGCCTTATCCTGTCACACCCCCAAAAGAAATGCATAAATTAACTTATTTGCCCACTTAAATGTGAGTTGGAAATACTCTTAAAATGCAGCCTCTCCAAATTACGGAGATTCTCAAAATCATTCCAATAACCCACCATGATGTGCACAAAAGATGTAACCTAGTAGGACCTTGTTAAATATTTGGCCCATACACTATATAGGGCTAATTTAAAGTGGACCAAAACCCAGGAGTTTGACTATCCTGAGTTTTGTTCTTTGCCCCCCCCCGGCACTCTGATGGGGGGGGTGCCCCACTGTGTGAAACCCCCCAGGTCGCCCGATCTCATTTACTCTTCCCCAGTCCTATGGCACGTGCACAGCCCTCTCCAATCATGCATTCACAAATGCCTGGCCCAGGCATGCACCCTGCTAAGGGGATAGCAGGGTTGCGGCCACTGCTCGCGCATGCGCCCTTGGTCCGGAAACGAAGGTGGGTTTTCAGGGCAACCTAGGGGGTTTCACACAGCGGGGCATCCCCGATCATCTCATAGACACCAGGCTGGGTTTTGGTCCACTTTTACACCATGCGATGCGAATATATATTGGCATGCAGATTGCATTCAAATGCATGTACGATTCAGCACTGCATTCGAATCTGTTCCTTGTGTGCGAGACCTATTGATACGAAAGCAGCAGCATTCCAATGCATTGATTATTATGGATGCCTATCTGCTTACTGGAACATATGCACAGATACATGCATAGATGATTTTGGATGTACAAAAAGATGCAGGCTTTCTCATCTATGCAGATCTATATCTATGCCAAAAGCAATTTTTTTTTCATTTATAAATGATATCTTTATTTGAATTTAATGTAATATATGTGTTATTTATGTTTATTCAAAAGGGTCTTTCCTTTCTCCCCTCTGTGGTCAACCTAAAATCATCCAGCATGTGCCTGGCTAACCTAGGCCCTCAATGCACTGCCCTGGCCATAGGGTCTCTTCAGCATCAGGAGGAAAAGTGCTCTACTTAAAGTGGACCAAAGCCCAGGATTCTGACTATCCTGGGTTTTGGTCCTTTCCCCCTATGTGAAACCCCCCAGATCGCCCAAGAAAACTCACCTCATCCCGGTCCTATGGCGCATGTGTGGCCACTCGTCCAATCAGCGCACTTGGAGCCGCTGAGCTATGCACGTCTGAGTGATGTCTTAGCAGAGCGGCTCCGAGTGCGCTGGCGGCTGCATCCCCCACTTCCCTCTAACATGGAGCGCGCCCGTGCCGGTCATTCACAAATGCCTGGCGGAGGCACGCGCCCTGCTAGAGGGATGGCGGGGAAGCTGGAAGTAAGGTAAGTGTAGCGGGCAACCTGGAGGGTTTCACACAGCGGGACATCCAGATTTTGGATGCCCCGGGGGGAGGGAATCGATCTTTAAAATTCCCGGGCCTATCCCGTTGTTTTGGTTCACTTCAAGGAAAGAAAACTGTCATTTACTTTCAAATCAATGGCAGTTTTCTCTCCTAAAAGTTGCACACTTTTTCTCCTGGTGCCAAATAGACCCCATTATGTGCAAAATGCTAAACATATATCAATAAACAGAAATATATACACACTAAAAAGGTGGTTGCAGATGTGAATTTGCATGTTTTCATGTGTTTTCAAGTGTTTGGATATATATATTCTTTGCTTGCATTGTGTGCCTGGCCATGACAGTACATTAGGATGATGCTTTGAAGGTTAGTTTGCTCCAAAGCTACTTACCTATTGAATTTGAGAGTAGTAGAACAATGTATGTGAGGCAAAGGTGAGTTTCACATGAGAAAAGGCCACACTCGCCATGGAAATGGTGTCGAGCAATTTTCGCATCCCATGGCATCTTTTTCTTGCATGGGAAAGGGCAGGTCCCAGTGCTGAATCAAGAGAACACGTGTTCGCATTCGTTCATGAGAATGCACCAGCCGATATCAGAACGCATGTACAAACTAGGTACAAAATCGCAACGCTGCTGAATCACAAAAAGGAAAAATAGCATGCGAAACTGCAGGCTCTCGCAAAAAACAGTGTGAAAATACAAATTCGAACAGTATTGAATCGGCTCTTTTATGTTCCAGACAAAAGGCGTTTGCCTCAAAGCTAACCACTTCCTGCTGCTGCAAATAGTCAACCAAGTTCACATTCCAAAGCCTACTACACCTTAAAAAAGATATGAATATGCTTTTAACTAGTGTTTCCCAGGAAAGAGCAGCCAATACAGGTTAGAAGGCTGTAGAAGCACTTACAGGCTCTGCTTGTTAGCTTAAAAGCAGGGTAAAGCCTAGAAATAGTGAATGTTCGAAACCATTAATTAGTGTAAATGACGAGGCGTCTTGACGCTTCATGGACAAGACTGATATTTTAAAACTGATCACTGTTTTAAATAAGTGGAAATAAAATGTTGTTCTCAAAAGGTTCTATGAAGCCTTTAGGAAATAAAACAACATTTACAAGGGACTCAGTTTAACACAGATAAAACAACACCAAGATAAATACTTTTTAATGCCTAGATTCCATTTAGCTGGTACTGAGTGTCAACAAATACAAGTCCATTTTTTTTACAACCCTGTAGGAAACCCATAAAAGAAGCTTTTAGCATACTCAATTGTATATTCAACATTCATTGCCGAGCTAAGTAGATATAATAACCAGGCACAGGCAATGGAATGGTGTTTGATGATGGAAGGCCACTTTTGATTTTAAGCTACTCTATGTACTTTCTGTATATTACATATATGGCCAGCAATAATAGTAAAAGACATACTGATGGCATATAACAAGATGACATGACCTTGGTAAAACATTTTAGCTGCAAGCAGCAACTCACCAACACTTTCCATCTTTCTGACTTTTTTTTCTAAGTTAAAGATACACAGTGTATAAAAAGTAAAGAAAACCTTTAGCCCTTAATACACTGCCTGTTAGTAAATTAAATTGCTGGTAAGCACAGCAGTAAAAAAAATCATAACCAGGACTGGCCCACAGGGAAACAGGGAATTAGATCCTCAGAAGGGACCTCTGTCCTGGGTGTCCTGCCTCACAAAACTGTTAACAGCCTTGGCACTCTATTGAACGATGGAGAACAGTATGGACAGCCCTAACATTATAATGATATCACATAGAAAGACAATAATGGTTGCAGCATCCTTGTTTGATATTAGCTTCAGCAGGTAATGCTGGATTAGAGCCCCAATAGGCAGCTCTACTGGTAAGCTCAAGTCACTCCAGTTCGATATTGGAAATAACTTGGCTAATAACAGTTTAGCTAATTTTTGGGAATATTCTGGTTCTCTAGCATCTGAATCTAAATAGCATTCAATAGTACCTATTTACAGAAAATATAAATTTATTTAAAAATATAAAAAATATGTTATAATCTCTAGGAAGCAACTAGAGCAGCTAAATGCCTCCAAACTACATGAGAAGAACACCAAACCTCTAGCGAGCATTGTGCAGAAAAATATAGTTAGCGGCCCCCTTTAGGCAAATCATGTATTTGGAGTAAAATATTATTATTTGGCTAAAAGAAGAACCCTCCATTTTCTGTTAAACCGGAACAAAACCTGTGAATTTGGCTTTCCTGGGTTTTGTACCATCTAGGGCATCCCAATTTGTTTGGAACCCCACAGTTCTCCCAGTGAAACCTCTCCTTGGTCCAACGGTGCATGCACAGGATCACATCCAATCATTGCCCTTTGCAATATTCCCGGTGGCATGCATGCTACTGCCCCCGCCCGTCTAAATGACCGGGATGCAGGGTATGGGCCAGCACACGCTCCTCATTGTAAACAATGTCTGATTGGACAAGAGCCTCTGCATGCACCGCTGGACGGGAAAATGAGTTATTACTGGTGCCCTGGGATGTTACATACAACAGGGCATTTTGATTCAGGATGCCCCAGGGGAATCTTTTAGATTCCAGGCTGGGCACTGATGGGGTCGGTCTGCTTTAAAGTGGAACTGCATTACTATATGCAGATTCAGGCTTTTAAGTCAATTTAAGCTCACAGTGTCTTTTCCCTGGCTGCCAGCCATGACCTGAAGGTACCGTTGCTGGGAGTCAAGGAATCACCCCCTCCCTGTGTCAGTCACAGTCACCTTTATAAGAGATGGGAAATAGCTACTCATCAGATAATGATTTGCTGATGGGGGACATGATTTATGAAGTCTCTGCACCATTTAACATTTATGGTTTGACAATTGCGTCACTCTATGCCTAATTTGACAGACACAACAAATATTTATTATGGGGTGCACTACTTATCTCTCATCATTTATGTGCTCACTTCTTAAATGCAACCACTACAACAATTGGAGTGGACGTGGATACACCACACCTCTCTCCTATTAAGGAGCACCAATTAATATACACATCAACACCATATATAATCCATTTAAAGCATTTATTTATATGACCAATAAACTTTAAAAACACAAACAAGACATTTAAAACCATGGCAAACCCCCTGTCATCCCTGATAGTATAGAGTATTAAAGAAAAGCCCCTAATAATAGAGGCTGAATTATATGTCCAAATAGGCAATGTCCCTATCTTAAATTTAGTGCCGGCACAAATAACCTATACTACCTCCAATATCTAAAAAACGCCTCCCATATCACATATAGACTTTACAAAAAACCACATATATAAAGTGCAATTGTGAATGCCACCTACAGTACAATAATAACCAGTGCAATCATAAGAATTATAAAGTGCCTAGTGCATAAATACAATTAATCCTCAAATATCAAGTCATATAAACATATATTGCACAGTGCATGCTGTCCCAAATAACCAAAATAAATAAAATAAATTGATATCTAAACAAGTAGAAAGAAGAAACAAACAATACAATTAACACATACAAAAATAATATTGATATATGTGCCAAACAATATCCAAAGGGTTACCCTACAGGATACCGACAGCCAAAGGACAAATACACAGGAGGGGGAATGCAAGAAAAACCACCCGTGCCCGCGGCTCCCGTGGCGCTTCAAAGGGTGAGGGTCTAGTGTTGTTTGTGTTTTTAAAGTTTTTTGGTCATATAAATAAATGCTTTAAATGGATTATATATGGTGTTGATGTGTATATTAATTGGTGCTCCTTAATAGGAGAGAGGTGTGGTGTATCCACGTCCACTCCAATTGTTGAAGTAATTTGACAGACATATTCTTGACTTTTGCCTTTTTCACAGAGCAGTGCGGCGCTGTTGTGAAAGCTATGCAAGTCAAAAGTGCCACTAAAGCCTTTGCCACCATAGAGCACAATGGCGGAAAAAGTATTGAAGTGTTTTAGAACTAAAAAATGTTGAAAAGAAATGCATAAAACAGAAATAGTTTGTGTGACATTAAAAAAAATGCATGACTGAGTGTAGATGTCGGCAAATGCTATTTTTGTACAAACTGTCAAAAATCACTTTTACCTCCTGATTTTCACACCGATGTGTTTAGCTAACCTGAAACTAAAATGGCATTACACGCACTACAAAGTTTTCCAGACTGGACTTCCACTTCATAATCTTGATATAAAGAATTTGTAGATATCTTGAATATATAATTGAATTGGCTTTAACTGACTAAGGGGGACTACAGGGGGACTTTAACTGGCAGTTAAATAATTATCTTTTTCACTTTAAAATGCATGAGTTTGTTACATTTCGCTTTGTTAAACAGAAACCCTAGCTTTAGTCTAGTTTTAGGGGAGGCAAAGAGGATTCTTCTTTCGCTCCAAAAATACATTTTGTTAAACAGGGAATAACGTTATATAAAGGCAGAATACTATAACTTAAGGGGGGGGTTATCTATCTTTTCTCTCTCTAAAATACATTAGCTGTATTTTAATAATAGGAGCATCTGTCATTATCTAGAAATGAACTACTAACATCAGTCCCATGATGTCTCTTTGCCCTGATCACTGAAAGGAAGAGCAATATCTTCTTCCTCTTTGCTGCTTCCAGTGCCCCCTGACCCTGGCCACAAAGCAAAGCCTAGTGGTAGGCTAGTATGGAGCCCTCCACACTGTCTGTCAAGCCCGGCTTCCTTCGATGCAATGCATGTAGGGATCAATTCAGAGCCAATTGAGAAAACTCACTCCTTTGTTAGGAGAGAAAGCTGCAGTTTACTTTCGTTGTTTACTTTGGGGCTGATTCAGAGCCAGGTGAAAATGTACACCTAGTAGACAATGTAAGTGGATGGCAGTTTCCTCAACCTGGCTCTGAATCAACGCCCTATAGTGAACTTGCCTCACCCAGTCCTGGCAATCCCAACACAGTGGGCAGCATAACACGAGGTGAAACTGTATAATTAATTGGACAATATGTGAACATTGCCACATGTAATAAATATTGGGAATACTTTTGAGTGTGTCCGGAGAATGACTTTACATTTGAGTAGAACTAATTTGAATCTTAGCTTAAATTTTCATTTAACCCAAATAGAAACACTAATGAACACTAAATAACTTAAACCACTTAAAGGGAAATCCCAGACAATGGTAATACATAGGCAGCCTCTCTGTCTGTCCTGTAGATGACGTAGCAGGTCTCAAAATTTTGCCCACCATCCCTTTTACATACATTACACACATTATGAATGTGGTGGCACATCTGGTCTGAGTCTGCCCCATGAGCCTATCTTTCTGTGCTGTAGATTATGTAGCAGTTTCCAAAGTTTGCCCACCATCCCTTTCCTTACATTATACACATTACAAATGTGGAGGCACATCCACCCCTGTACCTTAGTGCTCCTACTCTGAGGGAGCCTGGAAAGCACAACCACTGTAGCTTGCTGTGCCCACTCAGGCTGAGAGAGTTGAGGGACAGGGCAGCTGTGCAACCACATGGTCATGGAAAGGCAAGGTGGGGCAAATGTGAAGACCTGTTAAAGCATCTGAACCATGCTGCAGGAAATTGAGAAGAAGCACATGGGACAGACTTCAGGAGAGCTCTTTGCTGCACTATTATCTGGACGGCCCTATAAACCTTAACCTGAATGCCAACCTTATAAGTTTGCCCTAACCCTTAAACCCATTTAAAACCTTAAACAGGAAGTCCAACTATTTGTTAACCCACTCTCCTCCTCCTGTACTAGGTCACTGTAGCTGTGACTTGAGTAACAGCTGAGCTGCCCAGGGATTGGGTGGCTGGCCGGTCACTCAAGGTCCCGGCACCAGCTTTTGCACCCACTGTCATCAGTAGTCGTTATTTGTTTTATTTCCTGTATCTGGCTTAGCCCAGGGAAAGGTATGGATGGGGGGTTAACTGGTCGCTAGATTTCCTCTTTAAGTATCGGATGGAATTTAACTAGTTGTCCTCAGTCCTGTAGAACCATTTCTTGAATATAAAGCCAGCTTTCAGAACCATGAAGAAGCAGAGTCCTCAAACTAGCTCTTCATTTGTATCTAATTTAATGTAGAGTTAAGATGTCCTGGCGTAAGGTGTGTATACTATGGAGTGTGTGGGTGTCTTTAACTGATCCGTTTAACAATCCGTTAATATTGCCTCTACACATTTTTAATAGTATTTACACACTTTAGTATTTATTAGATTGTGGTCAAACATTTCATGTCAAATAACACATGTGGGCAACTTGCTCTGCACCACTTGCCAACTGTAGGCATTGGGAACCCGTTGTTAAACATTTGAATCCTTTTAAAGCTGTCTTACCCTTGCTGGTGCCAGAATCTTTTGTCCCAAAAGCTTTTCCTCCTGCAATGAAATGAAACAGAGCTGAAATCAACATAATATATCAGTGGTAGTGCTTTGCCCCTTGAATTCTGTGTTACCCAGTAGGCACATTTCTTCTAGTATACATGAATGAATGAAAAATCAATACAGAAGAGCAAATTATTCAAAATCTATTAAACCGGCGAAAATATACTCCCTACAGTATCCCGTTGCTTTCAACATGAAATGCGGGCATGTGGCCAGATTTTCGGACAATGGCTATTCATGCTGACAGTGCTCTCTCGTTACATCAACACAGCCCTAGCTGTTTGCTGGTATCGCAGCTCAGCCTTTAGGTCCCTTCCTGATAAACTGCATTATATACTGAAATCATTGAAACACCGGCTTAAAATAATTCCCACATTGCAGTTCTCCAGGGTGCCATTAAAACTCGAAGCTTGCCTTCCAACCTCCTTGTCACTCAGACACTTATCTCCGGCATACAGAGAAAAAAGCTGTCTCTAATTCCTGCTTCCAGTTTACACTGCTGGGATTGTCTCTAAAATGCTTACCACTGCAAGGATTAATGCTGAAATTGGTAAAATAAAACCAGTACTTTAGTATTTAATAAAGGATATATTAAATTAAATTGGTGGCAATGTTTGAAGTTTGCGACCAGTGGAGCAGTCACAACCGTACAATGAGCAGTGGAACCTGACTACCACTGAAAACAAGTTGGGCACAGGAACAATACTGACGGGGGAGGCAAAAATGTATTAAATGGGTAAAGAAATGTAAGATTTAGTAGCTTTTATTATACAATACAAATTTCCGTAAGATGAAATGTAGTTTTACAGAAGTGCAAACATTTTGTTACACATCAGAGACTTGTTAAAATGAACCTAATTTCTGCAGGGGTCCCTCGGGTCTACTTCTTCACCTCCCCGGGCCTTGTCAAGTGGGGTTCCCATTCTCATTTAGCCCATTAGAAACAATCAAAATCGGTCAGGCTTATTCAACCCCTCCAAGTTTTGCTGCACAACTGAACACAGCTAACTAATCACAAACCCCAGTGATAACCGCAGCCACTATGTTCCTGCTGCACAGATGACCCCCTACGGGAATGTGTAGTGGTAAATAAAAGCTACAGTACAAGAGACTAAAGCTGCAACTCCCCTACACAGTAAACAGGCTTCAGAAGCTCACAAATTACTAAAAATTATAAATTGGAGGGGGTGGGGGGCATGTGCCTCTAAACAGACCCCCAAAAATGTTTGCACAGAGTATGGTTAAGTTGGAATATTTTATTTATTCAATAACAAACAGATGAAAAGAACATTTGAAAACAATCATGCTTTGATTTTACACTCAGCCATTATAGGTTCTTTGATGTACTTTGCTAATAACCATGACTCAAAACAGAAAGTTGAGCTTTTAACAGAGCCAAAATGTACAAAAACAAATGCTGATGTGTTTCCAACATCACTAGAGCTGCCAAGGCTGTGGCCACCTGCCAGTATCTGAAGCGAAGGGGGACACAGGTCTCCCTTCTTCCTGCTTGGCATCCCACCATTTAATCCTGATCCAATGGGGCAGGGAGGATTCTATAACACAGAGAAGGAGCATAATGTAGTAATGATATCTCTGGAGGGGAGACTCCTATTCTGGGCAGCTGCAATAGCGGCTTCTTGACATCACTGCCAGCCGGACCAGGATTGAGCCCCCGACCAGGAACACCTGTAGTGAGGATACCACCTCCTGGGGACAGGTGAAGTGGCAACTGTGGGTTTTACTCGTTTTTAATTGTAAACTGATAAGGGATTCAAGGGACCACCTACACCAGTTCACAGGGTAGTAATGACGAAGCCATGCCACCTGCCAGAATTGGTGGGTGGCATGCTGGATAATTTGACCCGGATCTTGGCGGTATCCGGAATGGGGTAAACCAGAGATATTTGGCAAGATCCAGGTCGAATCTAGTTTCGGCCTGGATCAGAAGTCCATCACGAGTTAGAATGTATTTCCTGTATGCCAGTGTTCTAGTGGGGTCACAGACAGAAAAAGAATATGCTACGATCTATGTGGGTTTATGCCTTCTACCATTCAAATGAAAGAGAGAGCAAGCCGCTCAAACACATTTACTACCGAGGTATAGCACAGTGGACTGATCCAGGCTCCAATTCAAATAGAGAAGGAATGCACGCTTTATTTAGCCCTCCGATCAGTGCTTCTAGTGTGGTGTTTTAGAACACACCAGTTTTAACTCTGGTATTCCTGTTCAGGTGGCTCCTGCTCTCACAGCACATGGAGGCTTTGCGTGGCCCACCCCCTGCAAACACAATGAATCAAGTTCCATACTTCCATAGCAAGGGTTGCTTCTGGCTTGCTTCATTACCGAAGGGCAGAATTATTGTCAAAACGGGGTCACTGAATGAAATTATTTGCATCATTGGAACTTTAATAAGTCAAAGTGACTATGCAGGTTGTTTGTTAGTCTCTCACATGAGCCTTTTCCATGCCCTAATACACCAGAATTCTCCTGATGTCAGAAAGATAATGTATTCCTGCAGCCATTTAAACTTGCCGCACCAAGATAAATTACATGTCTATAGTTATTTCCCAGGTGATGGCTGAGCGGAAGTGACAGGCGCAATCTCGCTCTCGCTCAGCGTGCTCCCTCTCTCACATACATATTGGCCTGTGCCGCTCTGACACACGCAGAGGTGTAGCAGAGTGGTGTCAGCTGTACTCCCTAAAGGGGATGTCGCACCGCCAGGATCCTCTTTGTCCTCTCCTCACAGGCAGCGAAGCACCTGATCCTCATCTTCAAAGACATGTCAAGTCATTTTATGTTCTGCATGCTCAACTCTATTCATCTTTAGCCAGCTGGTTCGGGGGAGAAGCTGTTTGAATTAAGGCTTCAGTTAGTTGGTGAAACAAGTTTGGCATTCCCCTATAAGAAAAATCTAGAAAAAAATGAAGAACTCTGAGAGAATTACAAGAGGATATCCACACATTTTATTAGCCCCTGGTAAACTTGGTCACATCCAAAATTATAGAATCTGTCCAGGCTAGGTGTAAAATGAAAGCAGCCATGTTTTATTTCCCAGTTACAATATCTGATTTCTTCCAGTCTTCCCTGCTGTTAAGAGTTTTAGTATAATTAAATATTATTGGTTTTCGGAGTAAAGGGAATTGGGGGTACAGAAAGCAAAAAGGGGAAGGAGTAGAGGGGAGGGGAGAGGGGATACAGCATATATATTCCACAATTAAATACAATGACCAAATCAACATCCCGCCAACCTCAACAACTGACAATCATGTCAATTGATGCTATCTGCATAATTGGCAGACAAAATCAATCCTTACATCAGTAGACTATGAAGCTTATACGGGTTCTCTTAGAGGAACTAGTAAGACCATTCTTACCTATACATAGGCATTGTCGCAGCAATCTAATTAAATATGCTATTTCTTTTTGGGAAATTGGGAAATGGCTAGGCATGGAGGAAGGGGGTTAAAAGAGTTGGGGATGAGTGGAATGTGGCAACTAATGAGAGAACTATTGGCAGGACAAAAGGCTCCAGAAAATGGAGTGAGAAGTGTCCCACGATCGTGTTTTGGCCCTATGGTCTAATGACCGTACCTGCAACTTGGACGTTCCGACCATCACTGCTCAGGGGAACTCCCAGGTCAGTAGCGGGGTATGTGAATCTTGGGACTATCCATGAGATTGTAACCGGGATGGGAGGTGTGAAATCCGGTAATCTAACCATCCAGGTATCTGGTGACTTGGGCAGGATCTGAGGATTCTTTATCACTAGAGATAAGATTATCCATAGAGATAGGACTGCTACCTGGGGAAGCTGTGAAGGGTTTTGTTGCTGCATGATCAGCTTTTGTTTTAAAATCTCTGCAGAATTATTAGCCAGAATGTTGCATTTTAGTTTCTGAAACTAGGGGTGTTCCTGTTTTTTTCCTGTCTCTTTTTGTTTCAGTTTCTGTCAGCATACAGAGATCAAAAGTATAATATCTACAACAGGATTTATTGAACAAGGTTAGCTCTCCCTGTAGACATAGGCAGTGGTATATCCCACACTGACTGATGCAAGGGATCGGAGAAAGGGTCCTGTACACATAATGTTGCTGTTGGCAAAGTGTGAGTGGCCTCCCTAACATCAGCAGCGGGCATAGCAGCACTGTTCACTGTACAGGGCTCACTTCCCTCTTTTTCCAAATCTTGGTCTACAGACTTTATTTACTGTTGCCAATAGCAACAGATTGTAGGTAGTGAATTTTACTGAACATTTTTTCACAAATAACCAGTGTGGGCGAGAAGTACAATACAACCATGAAAACAAAGACATTTTATCTAGAATATTAAGTGTAAAAGAAAAAGACATTGAGCATCCATAGAATTATAACAAATTCAGGGATTTTGAGCCTAAGCCTGTTGCGCTCCAAGCACCCCCCCATCTTGTAGTGGGGTAAAAACCCACTGGGGCCCAGGTGCTGTGGAAGCTCAGGTGGCTCCCTGGCCCTCCCCCCAAAATTATTGTCATGCTACATTTCCCCAAGCAGCCAATGGCTCAGGATTTCCAACCCCTCCCCCATCTTATCTTAGACTGGCCTAATCTTTCTGGGCCCCAGCCATGCCCCAGAAGGCATGGCTAATTAGAGGTTAGGGGCCAGTAGAATTATAAAGTGATAAGGACTAAGTATGTCAATGAAAAAGAAGTGAGTAAAGAAGAGGGGAAAGAAAACAGACTGAGTCACATTGGCCCCCAAGAAGTTTCCACTAGATGGCATGACTTCTTATTTCCTATTTAAACAGCCGTCTGCTCAGTATGGGTATCGGCTTGATGCAGGGTGCACTCACCAGAAACCGGTCGCCGTCTGACACCTACCAGCATGGCAATTTGGAACTAAATTTTCTTCTGTTTTTGTGGTGCAAAAAGCATGAAAAGCTAAGCTTTAACCTGTTACTGATCACAAGCCTGGAGGAGCCCAGGAACCCTTCTTCTCTCCATATTGATTTTCCTCTCTGGATCTTCAGTCAAGGGTCCTACCAGCCTGCTCTCCCCATGGCCCTATTCCATTGTATAGGTGAGCAAGCTAGATTTCCTTTTTTGATTCTTATTGTAGCGCTAAAGAATCCAGATGGTAATTATAGTTTCTCAGCCAGGGCTCCCAATAAGAAAGACATTTCTGAAGCATGTCATTCGATATACTCATAAGCTTTTCGTTGATAAGAAAGACATTCATTCGAGAAACCACCTCATCAAATGGTAGGGACTGTGGCTTTCAGGCCTTTGTGATAGTCTGTTTGGTTGGTAAGGAAAGTAATGAGAGCACCTTATTATGATTATAGAAAAGGACTTTTGGTTTGGTGTGTAAAAGGTTGACCGAAGGGTCACTGGTGATAGGTTTGTCAAAAAGTTGATAGGCCCATCAACTTTTTGGCAAATCTATCACCAGAGATCTTTGAGATGCCCTTTTACACACCAAACCAAATGAACCTTCCAAAAATCATAATCAAAAGACTGCATGCATGCCCCCATCGGTGCTACAGCCTCGAACGCAGTTGCCAGGGTACTTAGGGACCACCATGGTGATATGGGCAGGTACGATGTACCTCCACAGGAGAAGCTTGTAAGCCCCTTCCTGAGGCAAAACGTTGGTTAATCTCTTAACTACCCACCGCACTTTGCCTGATTTGAGAATTTAAGTTGATCAGTGTAAAAAAAAAATATAATCTTCTATTACCAGAGCTTTGGGTAGATTCAGAGCCAGGTGAGAATTATCGTCTACCGAGGGCAAATTTTCACCTGGCTCTAAATCAGCTCCAAGGTAGAAAATGAAAGTCAATGGCAATTTTCTCTCCTAAAATATGAGTGAGAATTCTAACTTGGCTTTGAATCGACCCCCTTGTCAACTGATGTGAATAAAGTGGGGCAGGTTTTGTGAATGGTAAACACCTGGCATCATAGTATGGGAATACTACTGTGTTTTAGGTTTTGTTGGTTCACTGGTCTTCAAAATGAACAGGACTACCTACAGATTAAAATTGAGAAAATGTAGCTTAAAATAAATAGTTAAAGTAATAAAAACTAAATAGCAAAACTGCAGAAAAAGTCAACCAATAATGAACATATCATACAAGTCCTAGACCGCGGGGGAATCTGCACCTTTTTGTAAACTGAATGCAAGATTAGTACCAGAAATGTAGTATATTGTCAAACTGTCAAACTTGTACAAACTAAAATGTTTTTGACATGTTCTCAGCACATCTTATCTTTTGCTTACATGTCTTTTTGGCATCTATGAATAGCAGGCTGTGTCTGTATTTGTTTTATACACCAATATGACACAAATTGTACAGTTGTACAGAAGGGGGATGTTATTATAAACAGCATGAGTTAATCAAACTAGCAGAGAATAGTATGAAAAGTAGCTTCTTGTCAATAGCAAAAGATTTTCTCAAGCATTGCAAGCCCAGCCTGCTTTTTATGGGCACTTGCCAAATCACGCATAGTGCTTAGAATCATGGGTAAATCTGTTTAGTCCTGATCTGTATGCGCTATGTAAATACATTCTGTTTGAAGAACGCACCTTTTACCTTGTACCCTTTTTGGTCTCTTTATCCCACTGTATTAAACCTAACAAGGGGCTCCCTTTAGGTAGCTTGTACAAATTTGCCCAAATCAAGGCTCAAGTTTGCAAAAAAGTACAAAATGTGGACAGTGGAAAATGGGTGCAAATGGGTTTAGAAGAAACAAGGGAAATGGGGTTTAATGGGACAAGAAATTGAAGGGAATGTAAAGTTCAATGGAGGAGGCCTGATAATATGGGGGTTGTTTCACAACCAAAGGCTTTGGATTCTTGACCAGGATCGATGGTGGTCTCAATGCTGAGCTATATGTGAGTATCCTGCAATATGAGTTACTTTGTACACTGGAATGTAGCTAGACATAGCCAAGATGACTGTCTGTAAAATTATTGTAGTCTCAATTTTGAAGCTGTCGTGGATGGTGAGATATGGAGCCTAAAAGTTCTAAACATTGTTACCCTTTTGCAGGTTAGTTGATATGTTACCATTGCTTTTGTTCCCCTTGGTGCCATCACTTTAAAGGGATACAGAAGGCAAAAGCAATTGTTAGACCATTGTGTTGGGCTACGTGTGGCACTCTCCTAAACTTTTTTCTAATTTTAAATTGAAAAAATAAATGGCTGAGATATCAAGGTTTATAGTTTCACCTCATGATTTATCTTTTGAAGCATGTGGGCGAGGCTCTTGGCTCTGTGATGTCACATAATAATCAGCATATTGGGTGGGGTCTGTAAGTCGGGCATTCTCATCACCCTGGCTGTTCTCCCTCTCCCTGTCCACAGTATGATGATGCAGAGCTTTAGACCACCAGCTTAGCCCTATTATTGGTGGTCTATGGCAAAGGAATTTAGGGGGTGTTCTATGATGAGGGCAGCCATAATGAGCTGAGCTGCTGAATGATAGTTTATGCACTTTGCCTAAAGAGTCCTTTTAAGGGTTTTTAATTATATTAGAGAACTTCTCAAACGTATGCGTCTCAATTTCCCAGAAATAGATTGTAGAGCATTTACACCTCAACACACAAGTGAAAAATAGGTAGGAGACATTTTCCACAATTTAGTAAGTCACATAAGGTGATGATGTTCTTATTCATGTCATTGTTTATGTCACACACCCCGCTTCAAGATATCCATAACACGTGGGTAATACCGACCTGAAGAGGGCGTTCTGCAGAGATGATAGTAAAAAGAAAGCCCCTCCCTGATCCATAAATACCTGGGACCTCCCACTCATTACCCAGTTTTCCATCTCTGCAGACGGCGAGCAAGTCAGAAGATGATGTCTCCTCCTTGCACTGGGGGATTTCAGGTAGCCGGGATCACTCCCGGCCATTTATTTAATTATTTCCGCTCGGACCCCATTTTTCCCTTTAGATTACATGCCTCCCAGTCTCGGCTGCTGGTCCGGGTGAGGGTATTTTTAGCACCTCTGGTGCTTAGGAGCAGAGCTCCACAGTGAGACCCTACTTAAGAGGGTAGGCGGTTACACCGGGTAGGTGACCCCGGTTTGGGATGCCCCGTCCCCTGACACTTATCCCTGGGTGGCCCTTTCCATTTTCCCCTTTTTACAGTCCCATTACTCCGCTAGAGGACAGATCTCCTCAGGTTGGGGGTCACTTTATTAGAGCTAGGTGTCCGTTCTTTAATGTGTGTGTGTGTGTTTTTACTTTGTGTCTGTGTTTCTCGGGCGCCGCGGCCGCCATTGCCGCCGGGGCGCCAGTTTTGTCCCTCTCATGATTGTGAGGAGAGCTGTCTCCTCACGTACTGTTAGCGGGGGGCGGGGCTGGGCCGTTGGCGCGATGCTGCGGCTCACCCCTCACCTCAGGCGCTGCCCTGTCAGACCGTTGCGGGGAGCGGGGCGGGTGCTCCGCAGCATCCCGCCTGGATGCTGCGGCCCGCAGACGCTCCTCATTTCTATCTTAAACCGGCGCCGCGGGACATCCGCGGCGCCAGTCTCTGTGCTCGGCACTGCGGGGAGCTTCTCCCCTCATGCTCACTACGTAGGGGGGTGGGGCCGGGCTTTCGGCGCGTCGCCGCAGCCCGCCCCCCCCTCTGCTGCCGGCGCCGCTGCGGAGCTTGTCGCTCCGTGACTACATGCAGACTGGGGGCGGTTCCTCGTAATCGCGCAGTTCGCGCTGACCACGCCCCTTTCTTGGCCTGTCTTCTCCCTCAGGACGGTGTGACTACGTAGCACTCGGCTACCAACGGAACTGTGAGTGGCCCTGTGGGCCCCTGTTTTTTCTTCTCCTCTTTATTTCTTAGTCCTTCGATGGCACATACTTGTTGGGTTTATTTGTGTTTTTCAGGTTGGATCATCAGTGGTATTTAGGGGGTTTCTCCCGGTCCTAGATCCCTGGGTTCAATCTTACTGGTCTTAAATCCTCCCACTCGGGACATTAAAGGGGCATCCCGGGTTGCTTACTGGCGTAATTCCCTGGGTCATAGCGACCACTAAAAGTTCACCTTATGGAGGCATCCCCGGATACTGGGCTCGGGACCCCTTCGGGGCAACCCCGGAAGTGTATGTTGTGTGGGGTATCCATTACTGGGGACGATGTACTTCTGTGTATACCTTGTGCACAGCAAACTATTACGCGGCAGTCCGAACCCCAGGCGTCTGGGTCAGCACCGCCGGTCGCTTCATCTCCCTCTCCCATCTTGACACGCACCCCGTGTGACGTCGTCCTGGGAAGGGAGCTGCAATCTGAGATGTGCGCCAGATTGGCCAACCTTGAGAAAATTATCTCCAGCTCGGTCACCCGTAAGGCTCCGGCTAAGAGAAAGCATTTGTCGCCGGCCCCACCGGTGGATGACCTTGATGATGTTAATAATCTGGATTGGTCTGATTATTCCCCGCTAGAGGAAGGGGAGGTTTATGAGGATTCAGATATTTCGGACGATGAGCAGTCGGCACTGATGCCGAGCTTTGTGACTTGGGGAGATCCTCGGATACTCCTCACACTCTGGCTCTGATGTTGGAGGTTCTGAATATTTCCCCTCCTGAGGAGGCGCCACAGCAGAAGGGTGAGTTGTTTGAGGAATCCAGGCCGCGCTTGGAGTTTCCTACGCAAAGGCATTTTGACAAAATTATTGCTAAGGAATGGGACAGGCCGGCTCGGCTCCCTGGCATTCCTCAGGGGTGGGATAAGAAATATCCCTTCCCTTCGGAGGCGGTTAAGCGCTGGGCATCCCCCCCCCCGAGGTGGATGCACCGGTTTTGGGGTTGTCCAACTCCTCTGTTTTAAATAGACCTGATTGTTCCACCCTCAAGGATGGAGAGGATAAACGCATTGACCAGATGGCTTGTCATGGTTTTGCTACCGTTGGGTCAGCCATGCGGCCCGTTTGCGCTTCGGTGCTAATGGTGTTGGCTGCCAGGTCTGTGGTCAGGGATCTGTTGACTTCTTCCGGGCTTCGTCCTGGTAGTGACGAGTTCCTTAGCCTTAAACGGTGTGAGTTGTTTTTATCCTTTGTGCTAACAGCCTTGGATGACACCTTGATGATGTGTGGTAGGACGTCGGCTCTGCTGGTGACTATTCGGCGGTAGGTGTGGTTGCGCCAGTGGGCGGCCGATTTTATGTCCAAGAAGTCACTGACGGCTCTACCTTTTGTTGGATTACGGCTCTTTGGAGAGACATTGGACTCTGTCACCAAGGGTGGTAGGTTACCTCAACGCAAGAAACAACGCCGTCCCTTTCGGGGGGCGCCTTCCTTTACCCCCTCCTTTCGTGGGGCCAGATCCGGCAGGGGATTTGCCTTCCCCTCTTCCAGAGGAGATTCTGGGAGCAGGGGCAGAGGACGTGCCCGTCCAGGATACAGTTGGGGCTCTAAGCCCAAACCGACTACTAAGCCAGCTCAGCAATGAGGGGGCGCCCTCACCCATGCGGGTGGGGGGACGGCTGCGACACTTCTCCCAGATCTGGGATCAAGAGGTCTCGGACAGATGGATCCGGGAAGTGGTGTCTTCCGGTTACAAGCTGGAGTTCGAGCTCCGCCCCCCTTCCAGATTTTTCAGGTCTCGGATGCCTTCGGAGCCTCTGGCGGCGCAGGAGCTCCTGGTGGCAGTAGATAATCTTCTGGACATGGCTGTCATTTGCCCAGTGCCCCCCTCAGATCAGGGCGGGGGTTTTATTCCAATCTGTTCACGGTACCCAAGAAGGACGGATCGGTCCGACCCATCTTGGATCTGAAGTTTCTCAACAGGTTCATCCGGCCGCGGAAATTCCGCATGGAAACGCTGCGCTCGGCTATCCACTCTCTTCGTCAGGGAGACTTTCTGACGTCCATAGACATCAAGGATGCTTATCTACACGTTCTGATTTTTCCAGCACACCAGAGGTTTCTCAGGTTCGTGGTGGAGGATCGGCACTTTCAGTTTGTGGCACTCCCTTTCGGTCTCACCTCGGCTCCTCGGGTGTTCACCAAGGTGCTGGCGGGGGTGATGGCTCTGCTCAGGATTCAGGGCATCTGCATTGTGCCCTATTTGGACGATCTTCTGATCATGGCCTCTTCCTTCAACCAAGCGGAGTTGGACACCAGGGTGGTGGTGTCCACTCTGGAGAGGTTCGGATGGGTGATCAACCACCCCAAGTCTTCTCTTTCTCCGTCCAGAGTAGTGACCTTTCTGGGAATGTCTCTGGACACTTCGCAGGCCAGGGTGTTTCTGCCCCAGGCCAAGATTCTTTTGATTCAGGAGTTAGTTCGGCTTCTCTTGTCGGCCCCTCGTCCGGCCATCCGGCTAGGGATGAGGCTGGTGGGGTTAATGGTGGCCTCATTCGAGGCAGTTCCCTTTGCGCAGTTTCATACAAGGACGCTTCAGCTTCATCTGTTGAAGGTTTGGGACAAGTCTCCACTATCGTTGGATCAGTCCTTCCTGATGACTCCCCGAGTTCGTCGATCCCTACAATGGTGGCTGGGGTCTGTCAATCTGTTGAAGGGCAGATCTTTTCTGGCACCATGTTGGGAAACAGTCACCACGGATGCCAGTCTGTCAGGTTGGGGGGGTGTTTGGAAGGACCTCCAGTTTCAGGGTCTGTGGGGCCCGCAGGAGGCTCACAAGCCCATCAATGTTCTGGAGTTGAGAGCCATCAGGTTGGTTCTGTTTCGCTTGACTCATCAGTTGCAGGGCCTGCCAGTTCAGGTCCGGTCGGACAACCGGACGGCGGTTGCTTACATCAATCACCAGGGGGGGGACTCGCAGCAGGAGTGCCCTCAGGGAAGTGTCTTTGATTCTGGACTGGGCGGAGAGCCACGTCCCGTGTATCTCAGCAGTCTACATTCCGGGAGTGGAGAACACGGAGGCGGACTCTCTGAGCAGGGCCTCCTCTTGTCAGGGGGAGTGGTCTCTCAGTCCTCAGGTGTTTCGCTTGATTTGCCTCAGGTGGGGGTTCCCGGCGGTGGACCTCTTTGCCTCTCGTCACAATCACAAGCTTCCGGTATTTGTGTCTCTCTCGCAGGATCCACTGGCCCTGGCGGTGGATGCCATGTCCCTGAACTGGAGGGATCTGTGGTTTCTTTACCTGTTCCCTCCGTTTCCAATGTTAGCCAGAGTGGTGCGCAAACTGGCCATGGAGGGCGCGTCGGCGATTCTGGTGGTACCAAGGTGGACAAGGCAGGTTTGGTTCGCAGATCTGGTAAGGCTGGCAGAGGATCAGTTCGTTCTGCCTCTACTGCCGGATCTGCTCACCCAGGGTCGGCTATGCTATCCCAATTTACCTTCGCTGGCTTTGACGGCGTGGCTGCTGAAACCGCCATCTTGAAGGAGGAAGGTCTTTCTGACGCTGTGGTTCAGACTCTTATTAGCGCCAGGAAGCGCTCTTCCTCTACTATTTACTATAGGACCTGGATGTCCTATATTGACTGGTGTGAAAGTAGGTCTTTCTCTTGTCGGGAGTTCTCCATTTCCAGAATCCTGGAGTTTCTTCAACATGGTCTGGATCTGGGGCTTCAACTTAGTACCTTGAAGGGGCCTTGGCGGTGTTCTTCCAAAGGTCCTTTGCACTTCATCCCTTAGTCAAGACCTTTTTCCAAGGAGTTACGCATGTACGGCCTCCTAGGAAGCCCTTTGTTCCAGTCTGGGATTTGAACCTGGTTCTTTCTGCTCTTCAGGGTCCTCCGTTTGAGCCCTTGAATGAGGTCGCTTTGTCTTCGCTTACTCAAAAGGTGGCCTTTTTGGTGGCTATCACTTCGGTTAGGCATGTCTCTGAGTTGGCAGCCTTGTCCATTAAAGCTCCGTATTTCGAAAGGCATCAGGACAAGGTGGTCTTTCGTTTCAAGCCGGATTTTCTTCCTAAGGTGGTCTCTGCTTTTCATCTAAATCAGGACATTGTTCTACCTTCTCTATGTCCTAATCCCAGCAACGACAAGGAAAGGGCTCTGCATTCCTTGGATGTAGTTCGTGTTGTGAAATATTATCTGGTGGTTACGTCTTCCTTTCGTAAGACTGATGCGTTTTTTGTGGTGCCTTTTGGGCCTAGGAAAGGTTTGGCTCCTGCGAAATCTTCCATTAGTAAATGGATTCGTCAGGCCATCATTGGGGCCTATTCTGCTAAGGGGATGAATCCCCCTTTTCGTGTCACTGCTCATTCTACTCGTGCGGTTGGGGTGTCCTGGGCTTTTCAGCACCAGGCCTCTGTTGAGCAAGTTTGTAAGGCCGCTACTTGGTCCTCTGTTCACACTTTTTCCAAGTTTTACAAGGTTGATGTTCGGGCCTCAGCGGATGCTGTTTTTGGCAGCAAAGTTCTGCAAGCTGTTGTGGTTTAAGTTGTGCCTTGTTGCCTTGTTTTGGATCCCCGCCCTTTTATGGACACTGCTATTGGATGTCCCACGTGTTATGGATATCTTGAAGCGGGGTGTGTGACATACTTAGAATAATACCATTTTGTGAAATACTCACCTGTAAAATGGGTATTATAAGTATGTCACACACCCCACTTCACCCGCCCTTCTTGTATTCTGGATCCTTTATATTGTGAACTTTGCGTTGTTTTGTCTTATATTTGCCTCTTCCTGGTCCCTTACCTTACTGCTTCTTTATACTGGGTAATGAGTGGGAGGTCCCAGGTATTTATGGATCAGGGAGGGGCTTTCTTTTTACTATCATCTCTGCAGAACGCCCTCTTCAGGTCGGTATTACCCACGTGTTATGGATATCTTGAAGCGGGGTGTGTGACATACTTATAATACCCATTTTACAGGTGAGTATTTCACAAAATGGTATTTTTTACATATGGTAAGGGTGTTCTTATCTCAGAATGTCCATTCT
The DNA here is from genome assembly GCA_027917425.1 of Gastrophryne carolinensis. Classification (NCBI taxonomy): domain Eukaryota; kingdom Metazoa; phylum Chordata; class Amphibia; order Anura; family Microhylidae; genus Gastrophryne; species Gastrophryne carolinensis. The sequence continues at coordinate 442,591,581 of CM051236.1, forward strand.
GTCAGTATCCTTATTGTCATAAGCTCTACTGGCATATCTCCTACAAAATAAAGCAGCTACTGTATATAATTAAGATATAAAACCATGATAGGTGGAAGCATGGATAGGATAGGAAGGATTAGGGATGAAACAAAATTACCCAAATTCTATGAATATTTGGATTAAGAAAACATTTGTGATACAAGTCATATCAGTTAAGAACATTTACTATTAGGAACATTTACTAATGCAATAGCCCTTAAAGAACCCTCAGACATCAAGTTTCCAACCAGATGCAAATGTTTTTTTTTTCTTTCACATTCGTCTCAACCTGGTTGTGTGTTTGAGAGCTCTCAACCTAATAAATTTTCCATTTGGTGCTAAACATGTCTCTAATGCCGACAGCCACCAGGTTATAACCAAAAAAAAAAAAACAGAATGTGTTACAACAGCCAAATGCTTATAATAAAAAGCTATTTGCACTGTCCTTATCCTACCATCTTTTCAAATTAAATCATCGGAGGAACATCCAAACAATCCCATTCTCATTTGTGGATCAGTAAAGTCATGCTGTGACTAAGATGAAAATAAAATTCACTAACTGCAAAGCTGATCACTTATTGTCAGGGAAATACAAGTTATGCCATAAAACAAGCATATCTGAAAGAAACTATATAAAGTAAAATGAAAGTAGCACATAAATCTATTTTTGATGGTACAACAATGGTCCATCCTCTGGAAGAAATGTGCCAAATGAGATCAGCCAGGTCAGGCTGCCCCAGGAAATGAGGTCACCAAAAGACAGTAGCAATCAGAGATGTGCAATTATCAGAGCTAATCAGCCCCAGTCAGTAGATGCCTGTGATTGTGTCTCAAATGTAAGGTGATTTAACTCAAATGAGTGTCACATTCCATGGGTTACCAGGAACATCAAGAGGATTTGTTGGGAATTCAGTCACATACAGAAGCCAACAATGTTTTATCTTGCAGAAAGTAGAGGGCACAAAATAAGTTCTCTTCCAAGTGCCTAATAAAGGAGATGAGCAATCTGAACAAAAACTAGCAGCAGGCCAACAGATGTAGCAATCCTGTGATCCCAAAGGAAAGGAAAAACACTTTGGGTTTGCTTACACCCCCCCACCCCCGGCATACTGATTTGGTATTAGGGGTGTAAGTGGCCCTTTTTGTCTAGAGGCCTGCTTTAAGGTAATTTGTAGTGAGTGAAAAGCATTGAAGATTCCAATATAATTGTAAGAAACCTACCTGCATCGGGTGACCCATGGCGAACGTTCCCTGGGTGGCACGGCGCTCCCCAGCTGACTGGAGCAGGGTGCTCCCACTGCTCCTGGTCGGAGAGCGCAGTGAGCCTTCCTGGTAGCCTCCCTTACTCCTCTCCAGCTGTGCGGACATGCCCCGCTGTCAGACGGAGTTGCTCTTAGGAGGCGCTGCACTGAATAGTATCAGGGGTTAGACAGCCTTACTGGCTAAGAGTTGACCAGACCCTGGGATCTGTAAACCAATCCTTCCAGGGATCATAGCATCACAATCATCTTGCAGCAATCTTGTTTCTATTGGCCAATCATTCTTTAAATAGAATTTAGCACTGATCTCAGTGCCCGTTATAGCTAGTTGTGCTTATGGTGTGATTTAATTTCTGCTTAATCTGTAACAGACTTGGCTTTGATCGACCATCCCAGTTTGCTGCTAGAATCAACCTCCGCTAGCTTGACCCAGAAGATGCCTATCGCTTTTTGATACTTTGCTACCACTGACCTTATGGCTTGACCCTTTTGGCTCTTCTCGACTACTCTCCTGTTTCATCTCTGTTTATAGACACATCCTCGGACTGATTACGACCTCGGCCATAGTATACCCTTGTGCTTCATGTGCATTCACCGTAAGCTGACATCCTTTGCTCCTTTTTAAGACCTGGGGGCAACCGTGTCCGGTGAGGCGTATAAAGCAAATGGTGGCTTCACTATAGACAGAAGTTGCTGCAGAGATTGGTGGTTGTCTGCTCACAGAAGTCCCACAGGGCACAACAAATTAGTGCTCTTGGGGTGGTCCCACTCTGAGGTGGCCACATATTGACTGAGGCAACCAATGGGGTTTGTGCACAGTCAGCACTGCCAATTGATCGCAAATCACAAGTGCAGGGAGGCTTGCCACAGCAGAGGAGGTTATAAATTTAAGTTATTTTTAACAAAGAACAAGCAAAGGGGTGAAATGCAGTGACCTGAGTAAGTCTGTCATAAGGTTGTAGGCCTGATTAAAAACTTGAGGCATGTGCCTCCATTATAAGGGGCAGTTCTAGTGTGTGGGGTTCTGCTTTGCAGTGAGAAGGGGCAGTAAGGGACAGCAGTCTGCTCAGGCTCCTTCTCTCATTGACTGAGCACAACTTGGGCAAAATTGTGAGGTCCTCCAGTCTAAAATATTCTAACACTCCTCCCAACCCCACCTGCTGAGTTTGATTTGAGGGTTAAAGAGGAAGAAAACCCATGGGTTTTGTTTCTCTTTCCCAACTGGGAAGCCCAGCTGTGTAAAAGTCCTAGATTGCAAACCTTTCAAATGATTCCACTGAGCAGCAAGATAAGCTAAATGGAGCATGAGCTAATGACAGCTGCCCCCCCCCCCCCTGTGTACTTGTGTCACATACCTTAGCATGAAGTGAGTGGAGGTTTGGCACATGTATGTGCAGTGGGATCAATGGCAAGGTGAGTTTACTGGTGATCTTGGGGATTTTACGACTCAAGATGGACTTGACTGACCCCAGAGTCTTATAGACTATACGCAGGTAGTTGCTCCTCTTTAAAGCACCCGATCCCCTGGTAGATGCAGGGAATCCATTCAGCACCACAGTATCTATCCTGAGCCCAGAATAAAGTGTTGCATGTTACCAGCCACACTGCAGAGAACAGTGGTGTCCTTGTGTAAATGTAATTGCACAGTTGCAATGGTCCAACTTTAATCTTCTAATGTAGAACATATTTAAACTATACTTGTTACAGAGATTCTGTAGCCCCCTTATCCCTAATTTAATGTACATAAATAGGGACACTCCCATTCCATCTACTAAGTAGTAGCTTTCCCCTGCTAAATGCACCTCTACTATGCCACAAAAAGTGCAAGCTTCTCTGAGAGGCACCCATGCCGCAGGAGAGCTACATTGAGCCATATCCTAGTAATGGCTGCTGAGCCAGCCTAGCATCTTTCTGGCTCGATGAACAGATAAATTAATAGCCAAACTGGCATGAGGCAGGTGGTATATAGTACATTTTCTTTGTAAGTTTAAAAGCTATCTTCTGCACATGAAAATCTATTTTCTATGTTCTGAGGAATCTGGCAACACTAGTGTAAAATGCACCCATAATCCAAATACAATGCAAGGCACCACACTCATTTTAACCCAAAGAGATTTGTATTGGAAAAAGCTCTAAGATACATTTGACTTGGCATCTTGCATTGCGCTCAGTATAGTTGAATAGGGAGCATGGCCCCAAGGTTCTCTACTATCTTAGGAGACTTTTTCATGCAAACCACACCTATTAAAAATATCTTAAACAATTATAGCTGTATTCTTAAAATATGTTCACTTCAAATAAGGTGTTTTTTTTTTTCATTTTAGCGGTTTGTAGAGGAAGTACAGACTGCTAAATATGAAGTATTTTTAAGTGTCATCTCTTATTATAATATTATTCAGAATCTGCCAGGAGAGTTTTTAAAGTCTGAGGAATTAATGTTCAGTTGCACAGCACAAAATCACACATTGATAAGCCTACAAGAATTTTTCACAGGTTTTCTTGAAGCTCAACCTTTTTTTAGCCTAGCAACAGTGTTAACTGGGGCAATGAACAAGATGAGACAAGTCTGGAATGGAACCCCAGAGAAACTCAAGTCAAAATGAAGAAAAACAGTTTTAATTATTATTGTGTAAAAATAATTTATGATTTATTACACAGTCACAATTTAATGACCCCCACAAAGTCTCAATCCTCCTATGCACATGTCAAAAGCACACCAGTAGGCACAGCACCATAAAACCTGTATGCAAAAAATATAATTTAGATACATACCTTCTAAACAATGGTGGGCTGTAGAGGCAGTAAAACATCAAGGCAACCCGAAGGTGCTTAGCTAGTCATTAGACAGTCATTTTAATTAAAGGGGTTCAGCAGGCAATGCCAGAAGTAGCCCTACACCTGGCAATGCCCTAAACTTTTTTCATTTTTTTATAAAGATGGTTTGTTGCTGAGATATACAGTTTAAACATACTTTCTCTTTCTCAGGTGGACGTGGTCATGCAGTGCAGGGGGGATGTAATGCTGTGCTTGTGCACAAGTTGAGAGGGAGCTGGGGGTTGGCCCTTGGTCCCAGGAGAGAGATAATTTTTATTTTTTGACCATCAAAGCAGAGCCCAGGGGGAGGGGGAGAAATCAGACACTGTAAATCTTGCTCCAAGCTGCACATAAGGACCAAAGAAAGCTAAACAATATTCTCTGAATAGGGGAGAAGCCTGTAGGTTTTTTTAACCTCTTGCAGTTACTTTAAGAAAGCTGGTCGACCAGTAAAAATATAAGTCCACTTGCTTTGATTTTTAACTAATAAGATACACAAATCTGGATGCATGAGAAATTCCTCATAGTCGACAATAGTTGTCTGTGGAGACCCTTAAAGCGGCACAAAACCCATAAAATAATCCTCTGCCTGCCCTCCCCACCCAAGTACCTTGCGTAATGTGTGGACCTAGCAACCAGGCCACAACAAATTGGTTCTGGCATGCTTTATGAGGACAGTCCAGACCATTTAAAAAACAAAGTGCATTACCTCCCAGTTTGCAGGCTCGATACCTCTGAGTTCTGTATGTAGAAACCATCCGGTTTCAGTGCTGTAGATTGGTGCCAACAATGTGCTTACAACCGTCCCTTTGTGTTGCCGCTAAATATAAATCACCAAGATATGCTCATGAATAGGTACATGATGCACCCCCTTCTGCCAAACAATAAGGAAACCTACACCACAGTCGGCAGAGATTAGATCAGAGGGCTGCAGTCCACACAAATGTGGGATTGAACACATAGGTTCGGAGATAAATGTTTTTTGTTTTTAAACTTCCTGGACAGGGGCTTTTAATCATGACTACAGAACCCCAGCTATATTTCCCTTTTGACCCTGGTATAATCCTACATTACAATAAATTAAATACTGAGTGGATGATACTGCAATTATTTTAACCCATGAAACTAATTACATTTCAGTTTAATGTTGTAAGGTTTCATATCCTCTATTTCTAATTTACTGCACTTTGAACACTTTTGCACTGCCTTTATGGAGTAATAAGGATGAGTGAGGGAGAGAGAGGCAAAAATAGGTTTTATGCTGCCTTAATTACATCTAGACTAAAAAGCATATATTTTACCTAACCGTCATTAGACAATGTTAACTGATCAGTATCTTCAAATGGAACATTTGTATCATTATTTACAACATTAGAACTAAAAATAAAGTGGTGGCTTTTGAAAGGGCCCCTACTGATTAGAGCAATTTTCTTTAGGTCCTGAAAATTTTGCACAGCATTATATATACTTTTAAGGATTTGTATAACTAGACCTAGCATTAGGCTTTGTCATGCCTTATGTAATGTAAAAACTGGTATTTTACATTGAATGTTTACGGCTTTAGTCGATTTTGAAATGAAATTGGGTTAAGAACACCTACCAACCTTCACTGCTTGTTTCCAGGCGCATACAATTAGTGTTCCGAGAGCTGCTTTGGAAGCACTGCACACTTGGCTGAGTTTTAGGTCAATCTTTTATAATATGAACATGTAGCAAATTAAAGTATAAAAGGTTCAATGAAAGAATTTAGTTGGGGGTTGATAGGATCTACTCTCTCCAAGGATAGCTTTTTTTTTTTTAGTTTGTGACGTGAAAAATAAGCCATACTCCCCGAGCTGGATTTTCCAACTTATAACACATCGCCTTCACTTTCAAGTTAAGGAGATATTTCCAGCTGTGAGAATGCGATCCACTATTTCTTGAGAACATATCCATTATGTTCCTTATCTCACTCTTATGTAGCAACAAAAGCTCCAGCGTCAGCCCCACGCAGATCTCAAAAGAGCTGCACTTTTTAAACGGCTTGCCATCAAGTTGTTCAATAATACTTCTTATACCTGTGGAGCCTAAAACAGTCCTTCAGGTCATGCTACAGCTAAAAAGAACTGGATTAACAAAAGAATAACATCAAGGCTGACCATGGCTAAGTAGAATTGAAGTGTGGCAGCACAGCCAGTCAGATGGTTCGTGGTCAGCTCATGCACTATTGTTATAGGGAAAAATCTAAATAATTTTTAATAATAATAAGGCAAAAAAATTCCTGTTAACGCTTTTCCAGGAAATAAAAAGATACTTCTCTCACATTAATTAAAGCACTATCGCAAAATTGTGCAATATTAAAAACCCATATAAACATGTCTTCTAATGTGAGGAGGGGTCACTTATAGAACCGAAACTGAATAAACCTCCCCCAAGCTTGTGATTTATTCTCTCAAGGTAGGAATAAAATCCAGGGGTGACAGGTTTAATGTATCTGTCACCCCTGATTTCCTCTTCCCTCCACTAAAATATGCCTGGCTGCAAATTTCTTGATTCCGGGTGTATAAGTGACCTCTCCTCTTACCATCCAACATATCTATATGTATTTTCATAATTGGGTTATTTTTCACGATAGTGCTCCTTTAGGTACCAGGTGCCAGGGTACAGGAGGGTAAAGTGTTGGGGGGAATATTTCTTATTACCCCATTAGGGAGGTTTGGAGGTTGGGGAAAACAGCAGCTTTGTCTGCTTAAGGTGTTCCCCAGATCCTGTAAACAAGAAAGTCAATTCATATTTTAAATAATGTTTCCCATAAGTGGTGTTTAATGTTGTTTCAATATAAAAAAACATCAGTTTTTATTATTGTTATTATTTCTTAAGCCCGGTCCTGATGCATGAGACCTCCACATTGTTTCAGCTTACAATCTTTCATTTTCTTTAGACTTTCCCCAAATCCTCTAATTAGTTTTGCCCTCTACCTCCCCTGGTATCCATTTTTCCAGACTTCTGCCGTGCAGTGGGTTTCCCTGACAGGCTCAAGGTTAAAAGCAAGAAAGAGTATTTCACAGGGGAACTCAAGAGGCAACCCTTGATAAATTACCTTCAGTGTGTGGTCTCTTGAATTTTCACAGTTGCGACGTGAAAGATATAGAGAGGCTGTGCCTATGATAACAGATTACTACATGACAAATTAGCAGGAGGTGGGTTTTTGGTTTGCTCCTTAGCTTGAAAAACAAAAGCAAAAAAAATTAAATGGGGTACTATGATGAAGGGTTAATACTGTTTTAAAATGTCTGCTGTTTGTTAACTCATTGTGGAGAATTTCCCCTACTTTCTGTTTGCTTTGACTAATCATAAAGCAAAAGCTATGAGTAGGACCAGAGGACCAGGGGTGGCAATGGCCCAGTTTATGTTGGTTCAATGAACTTTCTGTTGGCAGTGACCAAACAGAAAGTAAGATCCCAACTGATTTGCAAACATATTAGTTATAACCTTTACTGGTTCACAAAGAAAATAGTTGAAAATAGCTAAAGAAACATTTTTTTTACATTAAAGCTGGTTTTGAGCCCCACTTCTTATAATAAATGTTACTGAAAGTGGGATTTATTTATTGCATTGGGGCCTTCACCTTTTTGCAAGGTAAAGGTAATTTTTTTTGCCATGTTCTTCTTTTCTCTCTAGCGCACTTCATCTCCACTCTTGCAGCTCAGCTATTGTGCTCTTTCCGAATGGTTGATCAAAATCCTTGTGCGTGCTGAAGCCATCCTTTAAACTTAAAGTCTCTTTTGTTTAGCTAACATTGTGAAGTGGAGTGCTCTGAATGGTGTCTGTGGGCAACACAAAGAGCTGTAATCAGAAGCCTGGCTCTGCATTTGCCAACATGGGTGACACAGTTTTGCTTTAACTCAGCAATCGTAAGCTTAACACATGTATGGCTTCACTTTGCTTTATGCTTATCAATTGGAACTTGGTTATGTTTTGCATATGTTGAATTATGATGAGAAGATTCCACCATGTGAACTTTATTCTATAATCGTACACTGATGGCAAGACACAATAAAACTTTTATATGAAGTGCAAACCCAGGTCATGTATCATTAAGTATAGGAAATTGAAAACACATTAATAAATTACCTAAAATTAGGTAATTAGTATACAAAGAGAGGTAGCAGCTGTTCAGACCAATTTATAACTAACCTTTGAGGTGCATGTGCACAGGGTTATCAGAATAGACAACCTTATGTAAGCTGCATCCATTGCATTGTATGTCCCAAAAGGGGTTAGGACTGCACTTACGCAGAGGCTCCTTGGTGTTTGGTAGTGCAGCTTCAAGATACATCTGCAGATGTGTTTCAACCTAGACCTCTGTCCAGATTTTATCGCGAGATTATAGGATTGGTTGCTACTAGTTAACAGGGTTGCCTGTTGTGTCTCCTTTAAATTTCTGCGTATGTGTACCTTATAATTTGAGAATCACTACTATATATATAATTTACCCAGGGCCTGGGAACAAAGTAACAGCCCAGTTAAACCCACTCATCACTATATAATATTCAGCAAACAGGCTTATAAATCCTGTAATGAAACCAGGGGCATTAGTTTGCTGTAAGATGTGCCAGGAGCAAAAAAAGGGAGAAGTTCCACCAAGGGAGAAGTTCAGCTATTATGGAGTTCTCTCTGTGTAGTGTTTTAAATAGAGACAGGTTCCTAGGTAAGTAGCTCTTTAGTATTTTTTGTATTGCATCTCCTTACTTTGTCCAAACCATTCACCTCTGCCGTGCCAGTTTTTTTTTTCTGGCTGAGTCACTTTAAATAGTTTTTTAGTTTAACCCATTATAAACATGTAGGAGTCCAGTTGATGCTTGTATTTAAATGGTGTATGGTATTACTGTGTTGAACGTGTATAATGGGTAACTGGAGTTTTTAATCAAATTGAAGGTAAGATAAGGTGGACTCATTTTTATACCTTATGCTTCTATAGACCAAAATCTGAGGTTGGTATCACACAAGGGCGATTGCATGGGGTTAGTGATCACCAATGCAATCCCCAGGAAAACGCTGCCCATTGTAATCTAGACACATTCACTTCCGCATTTGGCATTTGCCAAGTGATCACATCGTACCGCAAAAGCTTTGCCAGCAGAATCTGGAGGGCACTGCGCTAGCAATTCAAATCCATGTGGGTGGAAAGCACAGACGCCCCCCACACACTGAACACCAGTGGTCATGGGACATTCACCCTGAAAGTGCCCCACAATCACATGGTGTTAAACCAGCCTGAGTATTGGGACAGCAGTCTTTGCATTTAGATGGCACTGTTAGGTTTTAGTCTGCCAGTGCCAGTGGTGTGGTAGGGAGAAGACTTCTTGTTCTATAATGTTTCATATTTTACCTCACTTTACAGGCAGAGAAAGACACAAGCCAAATAGACGATTCAATAGCAAGCCCCTCAGTACTGCGTCACAAGGGAGATGTACGCCTATAATACAATAGCTACTATTCACAATAAAGGCTGGTTTATGTCTTTTTATTGGAAAGACTCAACAGTTACTGATCCTTAATTACCATAAACTATGTAGTTATATTGAAGAGATTTCTCTGCAATGGATGTAATTAACCTATAGATGTTCCCTTATCCTTAGTATAGTAAAAAAAGATGTGCTGAAAAAGGCAGAACAGATTGGTTGTTTAAACTCTCTGAAAATTAAGTGATTACAATTCTTATGGGTTTGTATCTTTTAGACCAAATAAGGCCATTTGCATTCAATATACAAGTTAATGACTGCTAACAGCATTTATATCGATGGTGTCAGCCTGTTATATGACAGTGCACATTGTAGGATTAGAAGACAGTAATCTTTATTAATATGCGTTTCCATTTTTACATTTATATTTCACTGCTGGTCAGCCAAGTGAAAACATGAGTTGCTTTGAGCATAGCAGCAATCTAGTCACATGTAAGACAGGCTTGGTGGGGAGGAGGGTTATTCCTAAAAATTTGGAGACGCTCTTAGGACCTGATTTATCAAGCACTTCTGCAAGACAGTGCCACATCAGTGCAAATTAAAGTAATAAAAAATATAATATATTTTTTTCACACTTAATACAAGAAGCACATTTACTAAAACATTTGCAGTGTAGCAAAATGCTGAAAAATGTATAAATCATATTTTGCACTACTCTAATTTGCACTGAAATGGCATTGTCTAGCAGAAGTGCTTGATAAATCAGGACCTTAACCTTCAAGTGACAAATATTCACTTAAGATCGATGTCCTACTACCTCACCATACAATAAATTGTCCCATTAATCACCTGCAGGTTGTCTGACAAAAAAGCCATAGTGGGAGCATTAAACATTTCCAGATCCTAAATAGCATAATGGCATCATGACGTTTCCTGAGGGACACTTCAGGTTGCAGTTGTTTAGGCCTGTGTTAAAATGTGTGTGTTTTTTATGTGCGCTATAGCACCAGCTTCAGAGTGCCAGCTTTACCATATTGTTCGGCACTGTGCTGAGTACTACATTGGCGCTAGCCAAGTCAATTTTAATAATCCCCCCAATAAAAACATTTTGGCCCATCTAGGTCCTGCGTTTCCATTATTGACAAGCCCTAATACAAGTTCTGTACAAAAAAATTGTGTGCAATATTAAAGTTATACTAAAGGTATTGTTGTCCCATTGTCTCGGGCTACACGTTGCACTGTCCCAAATGTCAATCCATTTTCAAAAAGACCATGTAGTTCCTAGAGAACTGGAAATGCAGAGAAAAAATGAGGAGAAACAGTGGGTGTGGCAACAGCGATGTGATGTAAGCAGACTGTATGCTTTACATATATCATATTAAAAAAATAAGTGCATTGTTGTGTCTCTAGTTATTACTGCCAGCACACAGTGTGATGAGAAAAAGGGGATGAGAGATGCTGCCGGCTAAGATCATCTCCAGTCTGCCAGCACATAGAGTGACCAGAAAGGAGGGTGGGGTTTCATAGCTGCAGAGAGGGGAAGCCAATCAGAACATCTGGGCAGGGAGTGGGGGTGTTTCCATTCTTGGTCCACTGAAGGTTGATTGAAGGACCAGGTCAGCAGGGTGGAGACTGAAATCTGAATAAGGACCGACAGGAGGAGGAACGCGCTGGAGGGACTCAATGTAAGGTAAGCTACTCATATTTTCATTTTTTATCTTTTGACATTCCAAACACTTAAATTATAAGAATTAAACATTACAACCCTGTTCTGCCTATGGTGCTCTATGGGATCTTGAGCTACGTGCTTCAACCAGAGCGCTCGGCGCTTCATCATTTTCGGTGCTAGTGTTAAATAAGACGCTAGCCGGCAGCCGTATCTGCGCTGTCCTTTTTTTTGTTTTTACTAACTCCCCATGACCTCAAATGTTCCTCTTTAAATAAGGCTCACCATCTAAAGCTGGCTGCGCTCTAAAATATGTCCCAGGAACTAATTTAATCATAGACTCTGGTACACAGCAGAAACTCTAATATATTTTGCCACAGGTTATGTCTTTTTTACAGATATAAAAGACCAACGAAAGTTCTGCTGAGAAAGAGAATCTATTGCCAGCATTGGCTGATTTCTGTGTGTCACCCTGTCTATGATGCAATGACTTTAAGCCTGTGGTATTCCGGGGGATTAAGCTGTCTGTTCGACCCCTCTGTTCCTCTCTTACTAAGTGAAATCCTTAGGCTCGTGATCACTGATTGCATGTCTGGCTCCTTCAGTTTGCCAATATTTCTAGACTAGCTGATGGTGATCAATCACAAAGCCTTCACTAACTTTCTGCTGCCAGCGCATAATTAGAAATGCTTAAATAATTTACTGCAAGTAAATTAGGTGACTGCTATCAAGTAATCTTATAGAGAATCTATCACTGTAAATTGCCTAAAAAATAGACCTGGCTGTTTTAAAGCAGGCGTGGCAGTACTACATTTAAAACACTTATAATTCATTTTTATTTGGGACATAAACTGATCTTACTCTATAACTACACATATAAATATGTGAAATGGCCTGGTCTGCCCAATAAATTATCAAGGTGATTGTACACAAGTTTACACCGAGGTGTATGGTGCAGATTTGTCAGATGCATGCGTGTCTGCCTTACAATTTACCAGCCTACATCTTTTATCTTTAGTCATCCTGGTTATAGCATATATACTGTATAAGCAGCTGTACTCGCTGAGCATTTCTGTGTGAAGATAGGATATTTTTTAAGCAGTGCGTTCACACTACAAAAACATCGGAAAAGGGCCAGGCTTAAAGGTTTTCTATACTAGCAAATTGTAAACCCCAAGCTGTGTCTGTCCCCCCGGCTGCTCTAAAATGAAAAGCTGTTCCTAAATCTAATCCTAATAAAAAGAAGACGATTGCAGTTACCACAGTGGTGAACAGATAAAACCCAGAAGTGCTGCTGTGTTTTCTACAGTCTTGCACTGGTACTCATGTCCAGCTAGTGGTGGGCGGCTGATGTTGTGATCAGGAGTGTGCAGCCGTCCACCTTTTGCAGAGTTGCAGAAGACAGCAAGAGACCAGACTGTAAGAGATATTCAGGGGCTTAATCCTATTGCAGCTATATGAACTGTTTGCCAGACTAACCACAGACTGACACTGGTGAAATAAAGTATTGCTATGCTATAAATATGATCATTTGTGATTTTGTCATTTGTGATTTTGTGAGTTTAGGGGCTTTTGGAGTTCTAGAGTTGTATTTTCAAGTGAGGTTGTATTATAAGTGAGGGGACTTTTCATTAAGGGACTTTATATTGGGGAACTTTAAGTGTTTATTGCCTTAGTGTTATAGAGCTAAAATAAGAATTTAAACGCCAAACTTGCTGCAACTGTAAGCACTCACTGCTGTTCTTGTAACTGGGATAATGGCTAGCAACATTGGAGTTCTACTTCATTGCACAATTTGTCATATGTAGACACTTCAGGAGCAGCAGTTCCAGGGTGTATACCACTGTGTAAAATTTAAGCATATTGCAACCTTGGAAGCTCGGGTTACAGAATTGGAGCTTCAAGATGCAACACTGAGGGAGATTCACAATATGGAAAAGGGCAATCTGCTCACTGAGCAGGCATTAAGTGGGGTAGATACAAGGGTGGAGTAATAGGTCAGGAGGAACAGATAAGTAGCTGGGTAAATGTAGACAGCGGTAGTAGAAAGAGAGAAGGAGGAGGTAGGAAGAGAGAAAAGGAAGACCATCCTGTATCTGTACACCCTAGCAAAATTGCCAAGTTGGGTAATGATGCAAGTGCGAGTGTCAGTCTCAGAAATTGCAGCCATACTGGATACTGCTCTCCCTAACAGCCGGGAGGACAGTGAGTGGGTGGTTGGGACTGCAGGTAGGACTAGACAGTTAGTGGTAATAGGGGATTCTATTATCAGGCGGACTGATAGAATAATTTGTCACCAAGACCTCCTCAACTGAATGGTTTGCTGTCTCCCTGGTGCCAGGGTGCGGCATGTGGTTGAAGGGGTGAATAATTTACTGACCCAGCTGTCGTGGGGACCAATGACAGAATTAATGGGAGATGGAGGATCCTTAAGAATACATTTAAGGAATTAGGCACCAAATTGAAGAGAAGAACCTTCAAGGTTGTATTACTGCCTGTGCCATGCACCAGACATGAATGACCGCGGGAGCTTAGAGAGTTAAACGCATGGCTCAAGTCCTGGTGCAGGGCAGAAGGATTTGGGTTCCAAAAGCACTGGGCTGACTTTTCATTGAGTACAAACTGTATTCTACAGATAATTTCCACTTGATTGGAAGGGGGCTGCTGTGCTGGATGAGAGAATACTAGAAGGGGTGAAGGGGTATTTAAACTAGAGAAGATGATGGTGGAGGGCAACAGAGAAAACAAAGGGGAAGATTGGTTAGTCTTCAAAATGGGGCCTAAATCTTCCTGCCAACTCTGTACTGGTTGGGGTCCAGCTCAACCTGGTGTCTGTCCCCCCGGCTGCTCTAAAATGAAAAGCTGTTCCTAAATCTAATCCTAATAAAAAGAAGACGATTGCAGTTACCACAGTGGTGAACTGATAAAACCCAGCTCAACCTGGAGCCTAACCCTGCTACTCACCCTGCCCATGAGGCACCATACACTGGGCAGGTGTATCAGTTCCCTTACACTTTAGGTTACAACTACAGCCAAACCTTTATCTTCTATTGTTTTCTGGGTCCTTTCACCGGATACACAATGTACCGGGGACACCTCTTCAGACTCTGACATCAATGGCTTTACTGTTTAATAAACAGCCTGACTGGTCACTGCAGAAAGTAAAGTTGCATGCCTCCAGTGAGCAACACAAAAAGCATAGTAAACTCATAGTCTGGGCAAAAATAAAAAGCTCACCTGTTGTCTCACACAGATTAGTCCAGAGCTCTGGATCTTACCTGATTCCATGTTGCCTGGGCCCCATTGTCAGTCCCACCTGCCTTCATGACAGCAGGCCATCCCCCATCACCAGTAACAGTGACGCTGGCATGCCCCCTCCATTCACTGCAATGCAGAGGGCGTTCCAGGGCTTAAAGTGGACCAACACCCAGGATTTTGACTATCCTGGGTCTTGGTCCACTTCGGTGGGGCACCCCCGATCGGGGTGCCCCGCTGTGTGAAACCCCCCCTAACCCCCCGAAAAACTCACCTCTCCCCGCTCCCAGCGCCGACGTACAAGGGGAGAACTGGAACGTCTAAGCGGCGGCGGCCGCCGCCGCCTCCCTCGCGTAACTTTTGACGCGCGCGCCCCCGCGCCGGCCATTCGCAGATGGCCGGCGCGGAGGCGCGCACGCCTACAGGGGCGCGAGGGAGGCGGCGGCGGCCGGCCGCCGCCGAAGATAAGGTAGATGAGTTGGGGTGTTTGGGGGGGGTTTCACCCCGCGGGACATCCCGATCTCGGATGTCCCGCGGGGTGGGGGGTGATCGGCCCGGGAATCTTATAGATTCCCGGGCCGATCACCCGTGGGTGTTGGTCCACTTTAATATGTCTCCCCCATTGCAGTGATTGGTGAGTATAGCGTTTGTTGGGGGGCCTGGACAATGACTTTAAATCAGTTCTAACAATTTCTCACTCTATCTTCAACTAAAATAATGTTTTGATTGTAGCTGGACCATAATGATTAGTTAAAAAATAACATACAGATAAAATGTATAATTTTAAGTCTTTTTGTTTATACCTTTATGTTTATAGCTTTTCTGGAAACTAATCGAAAACATTTTTAAAGTGGGTATGCCCTAACGGATATGCATAGTAATTAAACACCACAAATATATCTCTAAATATTGTATCAATGCTTATCAAATGTGAAAGTTAATCTTGTTACTCTGAGCTAAGCATGTTTTGCCATCCCTTTAACCTTAAAGGTTTCTACTTTTGATGACATTTTTTAAAGTTTTCATTACTGTGTGCCAAAATGATGTCCTCAAGGTTTATCTAATTTGATGTCCTCAAGGTTTATCTAATTTTTATTTGTTTTTTATTTCTATTTGTTTGCAACCCTGTGTTATAAAAGAAACTATGTGTTTACCTTAGCAACATACGCCAACTGGTGTGTTTGGTGTACCTGGCAGAGACATCTTATTGTCTAAGGCAGATATGATGTTCCACACTTAGTGCACACGTTTAACCCTCCTCCTGCTCTGATTCAACCTTTTCAGATGGGGGAAATCACAATATTGTGGTCCAGGGTTACTGGCAGTATTGTCACCTGGGGAGGTCATTACTGCTGCTTGATTCTGCCAAAGCTGCCGATGAGCTCGCCTGTTACAGTGGAAGGAGTCTGGAATCTGTAGTCAAAAACTATACTAAGGCTTTACTCATGGCCAGGAAAGCCACATCCACTTTAGCAACAAAGGACCACAGGAAACAAGAAACTTGGAAACAACATTCTGATAAGTAAATCACAAGTGTGGGGGCAAAGTTTAAGCACAAATAGAACAATAAGACAGCAAAATCTGACAATTAGGAAGTTTTCTTTTAAGGTTGGGATAATTAGTATAGGGTGTACCCCTGCCATTTCTGTCAGTCCTATCTTCATTTAGTCTATATGATTATGCTGTAACATTCTGCAACATTCTTCAACTTTTTGAACTTGAACTCTGCATATTACAGTCTTGTCTACGTAAATGTCAAAACATATATCATTCAGGGTTGGGTGGACCACACGGCACCTTTGGGCACAGTTTCTTGGGTCTGGAGCTTTTCATAGGACCGAAAGACAAAATGCAATTCAAAATAAAATATTAGTATTATGCATTCAAACATGTCCTTTATCACAACTACAACATTTTAAGATGTCGCTACATTGATCCAAGGCTCCCTGTTGAGGCTCCACAGTCTTTCTTTAGAGATGCTTGGCAAGAACAAACATGGAAGTTCTGCTGGTGCTCACATGGTTGGATGGTTGATCGATTGTCTTGCAGCATGTACAGAGAGGTATTTCCAAGCACCACATGACAGAAAGTGCCCAGAATATTTGCTTAGTGGCTTTCCTCATTATTGCTCACTTGGCTGATGTAGAAATATGATGGTGTGTAGGAGCTGTCATAAAACAATTGAGCAAATGTTGGCAAAGGCATGAGGTTTACGTCTAGGAAGCTCAGACAATATTTTCATCCTTCCAACTTAAATGGGAAAGTGATGGTTGTATAAGAACAGGGTGAACAAGATAAGCCTAAACAATGAAAGCAAAGTGAAAATGCAAAAGAATGTTTCAAAGGAAGATGGAGCATATACATTATATGTGTAGCCTGCCATGGTCTATCCCATCAGGGACCTGCTGATATTACGCAGATGGGAAAGACAGAAAGTACAGGGAGATGGCAAAAAAATTGAAGAATCTGTTTGCAAAAGCATGTCAAGCTTCATATTGTTATTTTTTTGAAAGGCGCATCATTTTAAATTAGAACAGAGATTTATGTTACAGCAAGGAGAGAGCTGAGCTGGGAAGCCGGAGCATCCCCTGAGAGGTGCTTCTGGGTTATATACCTTCCAGCTAAGTAACAGGTTTATACTCCTCTTTGCTCTTCCGCTAGACACCAAGTCACCAGAGGAACCTGTGGTGTGGCAGAAAAACGATCAATATAACTAAAAGTTAATAAACTTTGATTAAACTTTAGCAATATTTGCTCTAATAGGTGGACCCTCTTTTCCTTTTCCATACAAAGCGTTACTACTTTGTTAGTGTGGTGTAATGTGTTTACATCACAGCCACATTTGGCCCTCAGAACCATCTAATGTGGCCCCTAATCTGCTGTGGGTAAAGTAAGGCTCATTTTAACTGGTGGGTGAAAGTAGTTCAATAGGGGTACAGTAAGGCTAGACAATTGCAACAAGGGTGATATATGAAGGGATCATTGGCAAATAGAGGTGACACAGAAGGCTTCGAAGAACACCTTGACACCTCTCCCAGGACTCTCTGCTTCATGAGCTCATGGGAAATCTCCCAGCTTTCTACTGTATGTGTTTCAGTAAACTAGAAGCAGCTGTTGAAATGTAAGTCTAGCCTGGTATAGCAGCTCCCCAACCCTGCACCTGGCATTAAACCTGATTGTGGTATTCAAATAAGAAAATGACTCACAGTCAGGCCCCCTGATGCCTGATCCCCTGGTGGGAGCAGCACGTTCTTCTTTCCAGCTGCCAAACTTTTGTGGACTTTTTCACAGACCTCAGACCAGCCAAGGGCCAGGCGGTACAAGGTGACCTGTTTACCTTACAACCAACTCCATCCCTGGGCAAAATCTTTGGCACAATCTTTTTTTTATAATAATTGTATGCTTAGCATAGGGGGGGGGGGTTAGATGGCTTGAATACTTGGAACATGGTTACAATGTGGGAATGATGGGGGAGGACTATAAATAATGAACCCTTATATTCACAAAGCCAATCAGCATATTCATTGCAATGGGGTTGTTACATATGAATGTAGGGGTGTGGTGGAGGGACATACAATTGGAGTTTGTGGAGACAATGGGTATTCTGATTGTTGTAGAAAATCTTCATTATGCTCTGAACAAATTCTGAACCTATTCATTGTGGCCCATGGCCAGGTTCCAAATTGGTTAAGTGGTCCACGCTGGTCAACAGGTTGAGCACTCCTTGTTATATCATTAACAGTTTTGTCATCTAATCATGTGCTGATACATGGGCTGCCAATATATTTATATACACTTAAAGTGGACCTAAAGTTAAAAAAGTTGGTTAATTTACATTCCCATCCCCCAGGCAACCCGATTTGAGAGGCATGCCAGCTTAGCAAACTCGATTGTTCAGCAGCAGAGAAGGGGAAGCATTGGCTACGGTTGCTGCAGCCAAGGAAAGATGAATTTAAAACCTGATCTCAGGTTTTCAAGGAATTGTAAACTAGAGGTGCATAGTGGGGTATAAACAGATATAAAGGGCCTTATTTATCAAGGGATAGCGCCAGGTAGCGTCTCACTAGCGCCAGTTAGCGCCAACTATCGGCGGCTACCGACTCCAGAACGCCAGGCTGCGAACACAATCACGCATTTATCACGCTAAATGAGGCTAGCGCCGGCGAGAGCGTCAGCTAGCGCGGGATTCATCATGTTGCAGACTTCAGCGAACAGCGCCGCTGCTAATCCCATCACAGCGCCAGGTATGACCTCTCGCTACCTGGCGCTCTCCAATGCATTTCAATGGAGCAATCTTTAAATATTCATAATTAATTGATATTAATGTTTTTTTTTTTTTTTTAAATGTCAAAAATTCAGTGACCACTTCTGTAATGTTATTTTTTTTTTTAAGGTCAAAAAAAAAAAAAAAACATTTGTGCAGAATTGATATTACAGGTCTGATATTAATGTATTCATATTACAAAATGTTTTAAAAAATTGTTTATTATTTTTTTCCAAAAATAAGGTTGTTTGGGGGTTAAAAAACTACTTTTAACACATCGCCGCCAGCGCTCTGGGGTTTAAACATGCATTTTACAGCGCAATAATTTTTTGAGCGTGATTTATTAATGAATATGCTGGGAGCCGTTCGCTATGGCCATTCGTTGTCATGCGCTCCCATACAGCGCGGAACCTGTCAAATAGCGACTCCTAACCCCGTATTCAACATTACCGCACACCGACTGAGTCGCTGTCAACAGCCGAACAACGGCCAAGCACAGCGAATACTAGCCGGCGCTGTGAAAATCACGCTACTGTCGCTCATCTGTCGCTACCTGGCGCTATTAATAAATCGGCCTCCCCGTAACTGTTTTAGGTCCAGTTTCATTGTATAATACTAGCATATGGTTATTCAAATACAGATTTACTCTTTTAGAATGTACAAGTACACCGAAAAATATGTAAAACCATAAGGAGTTTCTTGTCTTACAGCCCTGTAGTACGCAAAGCTAATCATCACCCAAAATCAAACTGAACGACTGGCACAGAACACAGGAGGTCAACATGGCTGTGGCTAATATAAACTATTAAAAACTAAAAATGATACAGCTCACAAAGAAAACTATACAAAAAACCCTCCAATAATATAAAAATGAGACAAAATTGTCACTATAAAGTGGACCAAAACCCAACCTGGAGTCTATGAGATGCCTCGCTGTGTAAAACCCCTCAGATCGCCCGGAAACGTACCTTCCCAGTCCAACAGCGTATGTGTGAATGGCGGCTGCATCCCAGCTATCTCTTTAGTAGGGCACACTCCCTGCTAGAGGCTAGTGGGGTATGCAGCCTCCAGTGCACTCGGATCTGCTCTCCTTAGACAAGCTCTTGGATGAAGGGGCAGGAGGGGATCTGAGCACGTGGCCTGACGAGAGGCTGCGTATGCACCTTAGGACCAGGGATGGGTGAGTGAGACTGGGCGATCTAGGGGGTTTCACACAGCGGGGCATCCCAGATCAGGGTGCCCCGGGGGCAAGAACCAAGACCCATGAAAGTCAAAATCCTGGGTTTTGGTTCAATTTAAATTGCAAATTTGAACACACTACAATGCCGCATTCCCATGTCCCCACATTTGCTGGCAGATAAAGTAAGGGGCCAACAAAGAACCTTATGTCATAAGGCTGTGCACAACATGCCCAACAAGCATATGAACAGAAATTTCTCAAATGGTGCCCAGATTCCAGTAACAGGTTATTAGTGCATTTCTCACAATCACAAAGTGCATAAAAACTTCAACATTATGTACAACTATCATCACCCCTGCAGGGTTAATTTTACCTTGGTTTGGATTTTGAATAAACCCCTTAAACATGCTAAATGTGGATGACAGGTACTCTTGAAACTCTAAATTCACAGTGGAATCTTCATTAACAGGCATAACCAGCATCATGACTAATAGCACAGTTCTTCTCAAATTACAGCCTGACAAGAAAAATCTTATTGCGCATTAGAAAATGGAGAAAAATGATTGAGGAATGATTTGTATGGATTGCAGGGCTAAAGAACCCCTGGGGCCTCTCTGACCTTCTTCCATGTTTTAACATAGGCAAGAACACACAGAAATTCATCATAATTAATTAAAGATACAATCATGAGGGGTTTCATTATAAGCTTACTGCTGCTGGTGCCAGCTAATTACCATTACATTTTAGATCAACTCAATCACTGCATAAAGCCCCCTTTTCTTTTCATACATGACTATATAAATGCAATAAAACACACATAGGAGCCATTCTGGCTTATAATGGATTCTCTGGTAAAGGAGCTGATTAAATGTGTGCACCACTGGAAATAAGTGAAAAAATAAATCAGCCCAAAGTATATCACAACAAAAATCCCTTATCTCTTATTCCATTCCCTTTAGCCCCTAGAAGTAGGCAGACCATTTTCTCATGGCACAGAGTAAGTTTCTGTTATCGAGTAGTTGTTTTTTACTGGCACTTCTCATCATTTATATATTAATGCTATCCTCCAGGATATTTGGAGCTGCTTTATATTGAAACAGGGTCGAGGAAGGTTAAAGAAGAAGGACATATATTGTTCCAAAAAGTTGGGGCAAGTATTAAGTAGATGGTAGCACACTGGCCTCAACCAAGGAGCTTGTTTCCAACAGCTCTCTCTGCTTCATGAGTTCATAGGAAACTTCACAGCTTTCAATGTGTTTTGGTACACTAGAAGCAACTGTTGAAATGTAAGTTTAGCCTGGTGTAGCAACTCACCAACCCTGCCCCTAATTGGGGGTAAATAAGAGAATGATTCACCACCATGATGCCAGATACCCGATCCCCTAATGGGAGCAGCACTTTCACCTTCCCAGCTGTCAAACAGGTCATGACATTTGTGGCCTTGTTCACAAACCTCGAACCAGGGGTGCACACGGTGACCCTTTTACTTTACAGCCAGAATCCGGGAGATGAGCTTCCTGGTACCGGCTGGTGTGCAGGTGTGGCCTGTGTACGAGAAGCTCCAGATTAAAGCAATGGGTGCCTCCTCACACTGGGAACCATTGTGCATGATGGTACCCATTGTTTTCAATAGGAGCTGGCCATATACAGGCCACACACACCTGCCGGAACAACAGCACAGCTGCAGGCTTTACAAACTGGGACTGCGGGGGACTAATTGGTGAGGTAAGTGGGTCGTCTTGAGCCACGGGGAACTTGGCTGGACGGAGGTCTGTGTAAAAGTCTACAAAACTGTACATTCCTTTTAAGGTGGCGATGAATCCTTATGACCTGCTAGTGACCAATATAACACTGTATACACCCAGAAAGTGAGTCCCATGGTTTGCCAGCAGATCATATGATTAGCGGGGGAACTGCTGGAGCATAGAGAAGTTAAAGTGGACCAACAATCAAAAATGCCTTAAACCAGACCTACACAACAAACAGTGCTCATATGCATCTCTTTTTCCAAATCCTGCTGTAGTGAATTTTAGATACAAAATGGCGGCTCATGCATTTGCAGGCCACCTGCATACAGGAAGTGCTGCTGGGCTTCCTGTTATTGTGCATGGTCATTTATGTCAGTTGAATCAAGGCAGCAGCATAGCTGAGATGCTGGGAGAGGAAGCTCCAAAATGTTCGCTACCTTTCTTTTCCAACTGTGCCCGGGTGTTGGTCTGGTTTAAGTAGATCGCCCAATTTCTGGCATTTTTGGCCTATCAACATACAATGGTGGGTGTGGGCTGCAGTGGCCTTCATTGCCTCTGTTGGCTAGCACAGTACAGGTCCACCTTTATAGTCGAAAGCACCCTTGTAACACACCCATGACAGGTACATGCACTGTGGGTTACCCTGAGCATGGGAGGTTGCTAAATTCTGTCCCCATTTTAGAGGATCGGTGGAGGGCTGGGTACGCACACAGTTCAGAGCCACATTGTCAATGCGGGCTGTTGAGGTCAGATGTAGGTCTTATTAAAGGTTAAGCCAGCTGATACATTCAGTCAGAGACCATGTTCAAACCATGGACTGCCCATCTCTTAATTAGGCACAAATATTCACAGTAAGCAAAAAGTCTTCCCTGCTGCATTCCAGGTACCACCATCCTCCTTGGCCTCTTACTTCTTGGTTCCGGCCCCTCTTCAGACACACTCTGTCTGGTACACAACCACCCACAAGGTCATCCTGCCCTGCGTGGGTGACTAGCACACAGGTGCCTAGCTTCTCCTGGCTGTCTGCTACATCCTCCTTGAACTTCAGGGCTCGCTTGCCATACTCCAGTGCCCTCCCCCTGTACCCCCTTGGGCCACATATACCTTCAGGGACCAACCAGTTGGGAAGATGAGCCATATTTGTGTATCTGGGCAATATTCTGCAACAGGGAGGCTTTCATCTTCAACGGGTTACCCCATTTCCTGTCCAATATAGGCATCAAGTGGCCAAACCTAGCAACTGCCTCCTAGATGCATCACAGGCCAGGAAATCATCCGGTTACACCCTTTCCCTAAAATATGGCCCTCACAGACCCCAAAATAGCCGCATGGGATTTTTGTGCTACATACTTCTGACACTTGAAGTACAGCCATGTTAGAGAAGTTCATGAAGTATTACCTTCCTATTATCTAAAGACTATAGACAGACAACATGGTCTATGGCTGTTCAATGTTTGTGCAGAAGTAATGCTGGCATTGTCATTGTTCATTGCCCTTCCTGTACGGTGATGAGATTTTTTTAGCTACCCCATAAGCCCATTGTCCTGACACATCGCAGACGAAATGCTGTGTGTTGCTTTGTCTTTGGCTTGCTCTGTCAGCCAGGATATGCTTGTTTCTCCAGCAGCCTTATACAGATCAACAGGCTCCGCCTCCTTCATAACGGCCCCTCGTCTTCCCGCTGTGTCTATCTGCCATCCTGCCATACTTAATAACTGCACCCTGGCTTTTCTGTCAGACTGAGTTCCTTCTGTGTGTTTCTCTGCTCAGCCATATCATTTTCCCCTGCGGTCAAAATTCCGAACAGTATGTGGTAAACAACTAGCATTATTTTGGAAATGACAAGAGAGGCACGCTGAGAAGGAAAAAGCAGGATGGAAACAAATCTCCCGTATACTCCCCAGCCCCCCCCCCCAACCTCCCCTTGCAACAGCCCCCTCACCGCATTTTCCATTAGTTCTCATTCTGCGTAAATAACCCGTGTCAAGTTAGCATATAATAGAGAAACACACTTATTTTGCTTGTTTCTCGTAACCATACTGAGAATCACATAATCTTTCACTGAAAAATGATTATTACTATACTACTACTTGTAATAATAGTCTTATTAAAATCATAAAAAGTATTGGTAACTAGGAAAACAGTAAAGGCATCAAATCCCTGGGTGCAATGTATTTTAGATGTTTTTATATCTATTTAATGTCATTTAATATGTTCTACAATAGTAAATATATTTCTAAAGGTGCTATTGATACGAAAATCTAACCAGATGTCAATAGCAACCCATCTAATCCATGCATGCAAAGAAATCAAACCATAGATGTCTGAAAATAAAAGTCATTGTCCAGGCACGGAACTAAGAAAGGCTATACTCACCTTTAATCTCCTTTTATCTTAACACGCCATTGCAGTGAATAGAGGGGGCGGGGGATTAGGTAAATGTCAGAGGACTGGATCAGGAGTGATCCTCTGTGGTGGATAAAAGGTAAGTGTAGCCTTTTTTTTATTTTACTGTCTGGACAATGATATGTTATGTTTAATAATGATAAATGACATTTCTGAAACAATGAAAGTTTTGAAAACATGAAGAAAGAGAGGTGCAAAAAGTCATAGAAAGTCATGACACCAGCTGAAATCTACCAGTAATTAGAAAACAATCCAGTGCAAATTAATATCAGCTTGGTAACCAGACAGCTATTAACCCTATTAGTGCCAGCTACATGAGTCTCACATAGTCGCCTCTCTAACCGTTAAGCATCAGCTATGTGAGATTTTAAACAGCTCTAAAAAAAGAACAAATTGATCCGTTTGGGCCTTCTTCTCACCCAGGGGGCATCTTATCTCTCCCCCAGAGCTCTTCAGGAGAGGCTCATGAAAGTGCGCCCCGTTTCTGCTGTACTCCATCCCTCCTGTCAGGTCTCCCCTTCAATGGGATCCCCCGGCCTCTTCCGCCATAAGAGGAGGGCCCCGACTGGGCCCTCTCCCCTGCTTCTGCCGACGCCCGCCTCTAGCCCCGGGTCGAAGTTAGTCAGTAGAGTCAGATGATCAACAGGGAGAGGGTTGGATTGGTACAAGGCTGTGATCCCCTGCCCCCCCTCCACAGATCACCTGCACCTGTAATCCGATCATCATGGGACACAGGAGATAAAAAAATAATAATAATTTACTTTTTATTCTGTGTGTGTGTGTCTTTTTTTTTACAGTTAACCCTTTGTGAACTGGTAAGAGGATCTATGAGACCCCTATACCAGTTTACCAGGTCCCGATTTTGGATGCCCCGCTGGGAGAGAATGGATCCATATCTATAAGATTCCCGGGCCGATCCAGCTGGGTTTTGGTCCACTTTAAGTATTAAAACAAATATAAGTATATAATAAAAATATTTTTTTTCTGTGTGTATGCATGTATTTTTTTTTTACATTTAATCCTTTATGAACTGGTAAGTGATCCATGAGACCCCTATACCACTTTACAAGGCTTAACCCCCTATTTCCTGCCTCCTCAAAGCCCAGGGGGAGGTCAGAAGCCCTTAGTTCCATTTAGGCTTTGCAGGCTTGCAGCCTGCAGTATGGGGGTCCACCACAGCTGGTCCCTGTGCCCATTTCTACAAGCCCTGAGTAGCTGGTCCCCAGAATGGCTATGCTGGGTAGGGGGACCCCACATAATTTTGGGGGCGATTTTTAATCCTTACAATTCCACCAAAAAAAAGATCACCTGGCAGCTGTCATCCGATTGCTGGGGGACACAGGATGGAAGATGAGTAAAAAAATAAATAAATGACTTTTTACTGTGTGTGTGTTTTTTTACAGTTAACCCTTTGTGAACTATACCAGTTGGCTGATGAAAGGGGTAATATAGCTCCTGAAACGTACGTCCGATAGGCGGCTAGCTCATATGCTGCGCTATTCTGCTCTTAATGTAATGACAATTTGATGGCTTTCTTTGCTGGGCTGTTTTTGTTCTATATACTTACGCATTACTTATTTTATGTATCACATTAGTGAATGTATTAGTGAATAGTATTGAAGTGAATACGCTAACTGCAATTCTGAGCAGCTCTAAAGCATGTCTAATTTAAAGCTGACCCAAAATGTGGGAACAGCTTAAAAATCTATGCATAAATGCCTATACATATGCTCATTGTGAGACTGTATTTCTCTATATGCTTTCAAGCCATGTGGGCTAATATTGTACATATTTTTTTTGAGATTATGATGATTATGATTATGAATTTAATACATATTCCGCTTTGCAAATATTTTACCCCCAAAAAAACACTTAAAAATGACAAACAAGACATTTTATGTTAAAGGCCAGACTCTCTTCAAAAGTCACAGTTGAACTTGTATAGTGCCAAATAGTGAAAAATGTTCTGAGGGTGACAAATACTCTAGGTAGGCTGGTACTTAAAGGGTTAAAAGGTGCCACACAAAAAAAATCTCATGATCACTAAAACCAGATCACACCCCTATTGGTGTCTAACATGCTGATGGCATTATTTCCAGAAGAGTAACTATTGAAGGTTCCAGTGCACACTGTAGGGGGCATAATCCGTGGAAAAACATAATTTTGCCATAAACCGGTCATGGCCAGGTGCTTCCCACAAAATTTCAGACAGCAGAGAGAAAAAAATCAGAAGATTTGTCCAAGAGCCAATGACTATCTTTGGGGAGCTACAGTAAAACCTGGAATCAGCAGGTACAATTGCTTTAAAGAAAGCAATAAACAATGCATCTCCATGGCTTGTCTGCACACTTATTACATAAGACTCCTTTTGCTGAAGAAAAAACATGCTGAAGCCTGTTTAAAAGGGATTAGGCAGGCAATGGCAAACATTGGCCCATTGTGTAAGGCTTAACCTGGCAATGTCCTAATTTTTAAAAAGAAGCTTTGTGCACGTGCACGCATGCATGCCTGGGAGGGTGTGCATGTGTGTCTGGGAGTGCTGGTCTAGGTATCCAATGTCACCTAGAGAGGGAAGGACTCTGACAGAGCCTGCCCATTATGCTGATTATTATGCAGCATCACAGCGCCAAGGGCCACGGCCGCATGCTTCAGAGCAAAAATCATAACGTAAAACTGTAAATATTGATATCTCGCCCATTTTCTTCTTGGATTTAAAAACGGAAAACGTTAAGAATGAACAATTGACTTTGCCTGTTCTATCAATTTAATGTTCAGGAGGGAAGTGTTTTTATTTTTATTTAAGAAGAGACTTAACGATAGAACAAGGGACACAACCTGATGCAAATGTGAGGGAAGAGCAGGAGCAATGTCAAAATATTAATGAAAGAGTAGTAGATGCTGGGAACAAACTTTCAGCAGAGGTGGTTGGAAAATGAACAGTAAAGTCTGGGATAAGCATCTATCCATCCTAAGATAAAGAGAACAAAGAGAACAAATCAGCCTGGACATTTACTGACCCTGACAAGCAAATGACCAGCCCATGAGCTGCTAAGCCCCATTCCCAGGGTCCTTCCAAGCTGGATACGAGTATGTATCAGCTGAGGCTAAAGCACTGCAGAGACAGATCATGGGCAGAGGTTGGTACTGAACGTTTAGAATTGTAGGGCAGGTACTGTATCAGGAATAGAGATGGGACTATAAGAATTGCATGGGTAAATCTGAAGCTGTTGTCTTGGCTGGGAAATACAAAGGGGGCAGGTATGGGGAAGGCTTTGGGAGGCTGGCGGTAGGGGTGGTTAAAGAAGACTGGCAAGCTGATTCATTACTAGCACCAGCTATCGGCAGATGAGCCTCTGTACAGCAGTACTAAGAGTGACTGCTAGTATACGCTGTGATCGGCTATCGGGCACGTTCTAACACCAGTACAGCGTTGCCGGGAGCGAAAGGTAACGCCAGCTCAATGTGACCGACACCTTTGATGAACACCATATTCAACAAAGAACAGACTCACACAGCGTCGGCACTCTGGATCTGGTCGCTATAGCATAGAGCGCCAGGCGATGTGTGATTAAAGTGATTGTTTGGACACATTTCCACCAGTAACAAAGCGAAAACACATAGAATGACAATGTTTGAACACTGTGACATTAACACTTTTGTGCCAGACAAATTGTATAATCAAAATATTTTCAAAAATATATAATTCCAGCCCAGGAGAGATCTAATAATTATTTGAGAGTAAAAAAAAAGAAAAAAAAAAAATGGGATCAGGAAAGGAACGTCCATTGAAATGTATGGGAGAGCGAACGGTAGGCTACATGGTGCTGTTCCAGTAATTCTACGAAATCGCTTTCGTACATGTGGTATTGCGTACAGCACCCAGCGCTCATCAGATGCTGCCTGCCACTACGAAGCCCTACTTGGCGCTACAGCCACTGGCGGAGTTACCAGCCCAGTTTGCCCCAGAGCAGAGCGGCCCACCACACTAGCTCCTGATTTATACCTCTTCCTAGAAACTTGTAGTGTAGGGCTTCTAAATGATTATAATTTACATTGTTCAATTAGGACTGGTTTTAGATTAATTACAGATGCACAAAAGAAATGTATTAAAAATGTATTATGTATTAGAAATGTATTATTATTAAATTTTCAAGTGGAACAAAACCTGAGAATTTGAATTTCCTGGGTTTTGTTCCAATCCCCCGGGGAATCCCAAATTGGATGTGAAGCCCCCCTGATTGCTGCTATTCACTTACCTCCTCCTTGTTCTCTTGGCACATGCACAGGCTCTCATCTAATGAGAGCCATCTGCTGAGACTATGGCCCTTATTTAACAAGGGATAGCGCCAGGTAGCGCATGGTGAGCAAACGGTAATGATGGTCACCGCCACGAGAACGCCGGCTCCCCTCCGCAATCACACATTTATCAAGCCGATCCTGCTTAGCGACTGACAGAGCGCCAGATAGCGAATCATTCATCATTATTCCAGCCTCACCCCACAGCGCCAGCGAGCGACCTTGAACAGCGACAGGTATGACCTCTCGCTACCTGGCACTCTCCAATGCATTTCAATGGAGCAATCTTTAAATATTCATAATTAATTGCTATTAATGTATTTTTTTTTTTTAAATGTCAAAAATTCTGTGACCCCTTCGGCAATGTTAGATATTTTTTTTTATGGTTAAAAAAAAAAAAAAAAAATTGTGCAGAATTGATATTACAGGTCTGATATTAATGTATTCATATTACAAAATGTTTTGAAAAACTTGTTTTTTTTTTTTTCCAAAAAATATGGTTGTTTGGGGGTTAAAAAACTACTTTTAACCCATCGCCGCCAGCGCTCTGGCATTTAAACAAGCATTTCACAGCGCGAGAATTTTTTGAGCGTGATTTGTTAATGAATATGCTGGGAGCCGTTCGCTATGGCCATTCGCTGTCATGCGCTCCCATACAGCGCGGAACCTGTCAAACAGCGACTCCTAACCCCGTATTCAACATTACCGCACACCGACTGAGTCGCTATCAACAGCCGAACAACGGCCAAGCACAGCGAATACTAGCGTGCACTGTGAAAATACCGCTACTGTCGCTCATCTGTCGCTACCTGGCGCTATTAATGAATCGGCCTCCCCGTCATTTCGGAAATGGTTCTGATTGACTTCAATGGGGAGCGTGCACTGTGGCATCCCTGGTGTCCCCGGCAGCGACGATCATTGGACGAGAGCCCAAACATGCGCCATTGGACCGGGCAAAGGTAAGCACCTGGAAGGTTTCACACACACCGATTTGGGATGCCCCAGGGGAAAGCCAGGTTTTATATTCCAGGACAGCTGCGGGTGGGTTTTGTTCTTCTTTAAATATATGATTTGAGTTTAGCATTCCTCATTCTCTTGAGTTTCTGAGCTGCACCGAGCTCCAGCACCTTGCATTTTTATTCAGATTATACATTTTCATGAACTCCAGGTCACGCGCTATTTTTTGTGAACAAGTGTGTGAAATGTACATTTTCTGCCTACCAGCGGTTTCCCATTATTCATTAATTCCGTTTACAGAGTGATCCAGGGTCACCTCATCCCCCATCAGTGGTTCTTCAGCCCGCTGTAATGGAGAGCCATATAGCATTAAATCAATGCCTACAAATGCAACAATCATCTTCAGCACGACAGGCCGGTAAGAGCAACATAATCATCACCTTGCTATGAAGGGACATAATGGCTCGGACTATGCATGCATATTTTTTATGGCAATTTGCCTCTTTTGCAATGTAAAATAAACCATGTTGCCATGCTTTCTTTGGGAGTGGGGGTGGCTTTCCTTTGAATAAAGCCCTTTAGTATAGCTGCTTACTACAAATCCCAGAATCCTTCCACTGACAAGGGTGAACCACCCCACACAAAGCAGAGCTCGGGAAAAACAGGCAGAAGTAACCCTTTAGCTACTGGAACTCAAGACTCGCACCTGAAGAAAGTGAATTAGAGCAGGATGGGTTAAATCTGTGAGCTCAGGAATGTGGAGCATTGCCTCAACCAATCAGATAAGCAAGCCACTGTCAGGAAGTCCCTGATATGTACACCAAAAACGTGGACGTTGTTAACATAAACACATTACTGATAGAAAAAAACAGTTTCTTTTTAAAACCCAAAGTTTCAAGCAAATAAAATAAAAAAGATAAGATAAGCTCAGCACCTTGAGGAGATCATTTTGGCACACAATAATAGACATTTTAAACATGTCAATGAAAGTGGAATAACCCTTTAACTCTTTAACTGCAAGTCTACCTAATAATGTTGTCACCCTCTGTTTCCAGGCTTTTTTTTAACCCCCTTTGCACAATATATGTTAACTGTGATTTTGCTGGAATATTCAGAAACATTATATATTGTTTTTGGGTTTCAGTAGAGTTTGGGCTTTAACGTGATATGTCTTCTTTGTATTTTTTCACTGTTTTCAGAATATTCTTGGGTGAAATACCGTGTGTGAAAAAAAATAAGAATTCAGTTTTTTTAATTAAAGGACCCCCTTACCAGTTCACAGAGGGTTAAGTGTAAAATAAACACACACACACACACACACACACACACACACACACACTTGAAAATTATATTATATTTTTTACAACTTACTTCATCAACTATTTCATTGCACCTTCTGACAGCCGGTGCACAGGACAGAAAATATGTTTTCTGTCCCGTTAATGACCCCGGACCCTGGATGAGAAGCCCCCCAAGGGAAGAGGAGACCCCCCCATGCTGGATCCTAGACGGAGGTGAGCTTTTGTTTTTTTGGCTGCAAACTGAGGAAACACCAGGCACATGACATTTACACAGCTGGCAGTTAACAAATGTACATGCAGCTACATAGATTTCATGTGCGGGTTTTTCTCTGTTCCCCGTGGGCATCCTGATTGGGGATGCCTCAATTTGCGAACCCCTCTTCCGCATTTCAATGGCCCATGCGTGGGCGCATAGCACAACAGGCTGGCTTTTTCTGTGCCATATTAATTCTATTCCTCTTCTAACTACTTTAAAAATGGGGACCAGTCAACATCCCTGATTTATGGTGCTCAAGCAGCTAGTAAATAGGCTTCTGGCACATATTTACTTCCCTTTGAAGGATAAGAAGGTGAATGAATAACATAGTATTGTGATACTGCAACTAAATCCTTAAAAGGTTTTATTTATATAACAACCACAACCAACAATAACATGGGAAGACAAAACCATGATGTTTTGCTGTGGTCATCTCATGATACACCTATTGCAACATATCTAGCCCTGCTAAGAAAGGTTGCAAAGGGGAATACTGTATAATGTATATGTGCTTGCCCAAAGCAGATAGTATAGGGCAGGCTCTTATTGTACTTATTGTACTTTACGAGACAAAGGGGATTACCGGTTATGGGAAAAAGGAAGCTAAATAGGTGCATGCTGGTTGGAGTGTCTATGTACAAGAGTAAAGAAACTGGTGTTTATTGGTAGAAGGACTCATATTTGGTCTTATTGTAAAGGGGTGGTTAAAGGGACAGTCAGATAACGGCATTAGTAAGGCGGCAAGGTCTGCCTGTCCCCCTGGTCTGCCTGCCTGCCTGTCCCCCTGCCTTATTACCCCAGCCCCTCTTGAACATCAGGAGTGCAGAAGAGCCTTGTGCCTATTGGCATGGTGTTTCTCCAGGGGGTGCCCATTTTTTGGTAGCTACCTAAAAGAGTACTGGCCCTACAGGGCATATCGGTTGATGCTGCCGTGGCCACGGTCGAGCCTTGGGGATACTAGCCTCATTGCCTCACGTGTGATGCTGGTAGCCTTGGAACCATGCCTTTTGAAACGAAAAAAACTTTAAAAAGACCTAATTCCTCACTCAAACTTCTCCAATAGCATTTAAAGAGGAACATTGGACCGAAAATAAAAAAGGGCTGATCCCCTCCCCCCCATTGGCCTCTACTTACCTTTTGGATGTCGCCGCTGCCTGTTGCATTAACATCTGGTTGTTTCAGTGCCTGATACTCAACCCACCGTCTGCTTAGCTGTCTGTTAATGACAAGCACAGCCTTGCTCATCAATGCCCCACAGCGATTTCACAGCTCAGCGAAGTCTTGCAAGATTTTGTATTGCCCCATTGCATCCTATTCATGGGCACTGCGCAGACACGAGATCAGGATGCAAGATGGCACCGCCTGTCGATAGGTTGCCTGGAAACCGAGGGAAACCAACCTAGAAGATGGATCCCTTGGCGAGGTGAGTAAAGAATGCCCTAAGGTAAAACCGGGGGGGGGGGGAGGGGGGGCAACAGATTGGTGAGGCATGGCGGAGGTTTTAACCTCTGCCGATGTTCCTCTTTATTGGGATTTGGATTCAGGACACCATTGGAACTGAACTGATCATTGCTTGAACAGCACAACTCTCCAAACTAAATACACCTCTTCTCTTCTGATTCTATCTATACAGACAGATTAAAGCATTGTTCTATGACAAGAAGGCACTAAACCGCTGTATACCAAAACATACCACTGACCTCTATTAAACAATAAATCTATTTTGGATATTCCACGTTGTATTACAATAGAATAACCTTCAGCTCATTCTGTTTTTGACTTTGACATATTGGCAATGTCTCCTGTATGTTATTAACAATTTATGAAAATATTACTTGCCTGCTTACAAAGAAGTACTTCTGCCAAAAACTTGTAGAGCAATTATCAGTGGCAAAAGCACAAAACAGAGACCTATAAGTGGTGGCTGTTGCTGTGGAGGGCATGAGTGTTAAAAACGCCTCTCGCTTTAATATTCGATTCTTCCTCGAGTGACACAGCTGTGCTATTTGCTGCTTCTAGAAGCACGGCATAATGAACAAGGTCACCTTATATTTTTTCATTAGGGTATAATTTCACCCATGAAATGTTATGATTTAGGGTTTAAATTTACACCCTTATTAAAGAGGCTCTTGATATTTTTCGGAGCTGACTGACCTTGTTTGTACCGCGTTGTAGATCATTAGATTCACCTTTTAACAAAATTGCTCTGCTTGGCACAAAAAAAGGAATGCTTGAGCGTGCCAAAAAATCTGCATAGTATTCTCTGCTCTTTCCTCCCACAATGCCTTTCATAATAGAACAACAAGAGGTGGAAGAACATGTGGTGAGTGACAAGAGGTGATTACCGCATATCTGCTATGATAAACTGCCAGAGCTCAGGAAGATTCCGCTAGCGCTTCACTGACCGACTTGATGTACCGTCTCGGATGAGTTCCCCATCATTAGGACCGCTGTATAGACACACCTACCTCTCAAGCTTTTGATAACTGGAGGCCATGGTCGGAACACAGATTATTTTTACAGTACAATACAGCATTGCAAGTGTAACAGGTTGGTGTGCTAATGGGAGTTTATTAGTAACTGTAGTGAGTCTAGTGACAGTAAGCACAGTAAAGCCTAGTTATGCCAAGGAGGTGGGTAACGTAACAGTTGCTCCTGCAAAAATTCTGAATACACCACTTTACCACTTTGTGGGAAGACTGTCCCACCGTATATAAGATGTTTGGTCAATTTACAATTGGAGCCCTACTTTGGCTCAATGGTAGTGAAATGTATGGCTTGACTGAGCATTAGGTCAATCGCCAAAATCATTCATGGACTGCAGATATCCAGTTGTGCTTTAAGCACACGTCTGAAGGTGGGGCTACACATACATACACACAGAAGGGTAACATAGAACGCGGTGAATATTTATTCCTAAAACGCCACATCCCCAAATCACACCCATTCCACGCCCCCAAACCACAATCATTAGTATGGAAAGTGGTCATTTTAACTAAGTGTCCCACTTTAGGTCCCACCAAAAGTGGCCAGTTTAGTGTAGTAAGCTACTTAGCAATTATAAGGTATTTTAGGAAGATTAATATATAAAGAAGATTCATTTGGATTAATAACTCCATCACATGGGCCCTATGGCTGCTACCATGTGCAACATATGCTGGAATGGTTACAAGGTTTGGGCTACTGGGAAACCAGGATATTTCGGGCATTATGAACTGTGCCATTTAGCATCTTTCTGGTGGCCATAGCGCCAGTTTAGGAGCTTCATCTTTTCTGTGATTTTGACTACAATGGTACTAGAAGTTGCAGCAACCAGTTTTAACTAATTTGCTTTGATTGTTGCATTCAGTATTGGCCAGCCTGTGTCAGCGCCTGTTGGACCCGACTGTCAATTATACCAGGCCAGTGTGCGCCACTTTTTACCACCATCTTTTCGGCACTGCATGATGCATTTATGATTCTTTTCCACCCTGAAAAGATTGGAGCTGAATTTTTCTGGCACTGGTCTGCTTTTCATCATTACAGTTACACGAAATCTTTGCTGGGGGACAAAGCAGACAAACTTAACAGTACTTTTAGGCTGGCTTTTAGTTGTTGTTGTCCAAATTATACATTGGTAAAAGAAGCCGTGAAAAATTAATTTGGTGACATCTAGGTCCTGCATTTACATTATTGATGTCACAATGTAAGTTCTGTGTGTGTAATTTTAGTTATAGGCATAAAACACTTCAATGCAATTCTGCCCATTGTGATCTATGGCAGGGGTTCTCAAACTTTTTAACCCTTTCTCTGCCAGCCTACCTGCAGCTTTTGTCGACACTCTGTTGCTAGACCATGTTTCACTATTTTGCGCTACACATGTTCAACTGTGAATTTTGAAAGGATTTCCAGGGATTTCCTAGGAAAATGATATATTGTTTTGTTCAAGAGAGTCTGGGCTTCAACATGAAATCTCTTGTTTGGCCTTTTTTTTAGTGTATTCTCAATACTTTTTGGTGAAATATGTGCAAAAAAAAAAAAAAAACTATTTTTTGCAATTTGTAGTGTTTTTTTGTAATAAAAAATATAAGTTTGGTGGCTTGGCATGGCCGAGTGAAGGAGTGAGGTACAGGAGCTCCGTGCCTACTAACTGCTGAGCGGAGGCTTTAGAGCTGTTCATCACCCGTTTTTTTGGATGCCCAAGCGGGGGAAGCAAAGGGGACCGTCTAGGAGGGGCAGGTCGCTTACCATCCCGACCTTGTTCCGCTCCCGGGACCCCGAGAACAAGGACACGGCGGCGGACAAAATGGCGGCCGCGGGACAGGAGAAGCACACACGTGTGCGAGACGCCGCAGCGCAGAAGCCGGGAGTGCCGGCTCAGCAATTGAACCCGGCGGAGGAGAGGCCGGTCAGGCGGGGAGAAGACACAGAGGAGGCGGCACCCGCCGCTCGTGATGCGGAGACAGCCGGGCGGCGCGGCTCGGCGGTGACGGTAACGGCGGAGATACACTGCGAGGCGGACGGGCGGAGGAGCGCGCCCGCCGGCCCTCAGGTCAGTCCATCACCCCGGCGCCCCATATCAGCGCCCATCAACTACGTCATGGGGACTCCCCCTTGTGCCAGTCTGGGTCGGGAGGGAGCTGGACCAGGGAGACGCTGGGTGTCACAAGCAGCATTGCCACCTCACGGGCCTTCAGCACAGCAGCCCCCTGGAGACTGTGGAGTGGCTGTCCCCCATAACCCGGGTCCTGGGACAAGCGACCTGACTGAGTCCTCGCCGCCCTGGACCGCCGCGCCGGCCCCCGGTGGCATCATATCCGGGGGGGCCTCGGCCCGCACTGCCCTGGATCTGAAGGGTTCTGACACTTGGGGTGGCAGGCTGCCGTGTCCTAAGGCGCCCCATGGAACACTGTCTGCAGCGCTCTTGGGTGACTCGGGGCCTGATGCGGCGCGCAGCCCGGACTCCCCACCTCTTGGTCCGCCTGGACCCTCTGTGCATCAAGGCTGCTCCTCCCCACAACTGGCGGAACCTCTATCCAACCCCAGCTCACTACTGGGCACCCCATCCCCTCCCCAGAGCCCGCAGCCTACATTGCAGTCTGACCCAGGCAGCCCCATGGGGGGCCCAATGATATTGGGGGACGACCCTATCCCAGGCAGTCTTTGGATAGACGACGCGGCCTCACCATCACGGGGGTCCCAGACGGGCATGACACAACGACGCCAACTCCCAGCCTCTAGGCAGGTTCCCCAGGAGGGGGGCTTGCTGCAGATGTCCATCCTGGGTCCTGCACCTCTGGCCACTCACAGCGCTGAGCATATCTCTTCACCTACCTCGTCTACGACAGTTCCAGTGAATCTCTTGTCGTATTCAATCGCAGAGGCGGTCAAGGTCAATATCCAGGAGGCCCTGCGAGGGCTCCCAACACGCGGGGACTTTGACGGATATGTGTCAAGGATGGAAAGCACCATCAAGAGAGAGCTGGCGGCCCTGCAGAATTCTGTGGCAGAGGTAACAGATAGAGTGGAGGGAGTGGAGGCCTCCCATAGATCCTTGGAGACGCGAGTGATGGCCCTGGAACAACAACAGGTCGGGAACAGGCGACTTCTGGCTGACCTGGCTCTGGCCCATGATGATATTGAGAACAGAAGCCGCAGGAACAATCTACGTCTTCGGGGAATACCTGAGTCGGTGGAACCGAAAGATCTAGTAGACGCAGTCTCCTCTATTTTCAACGAGCTCCTCGATCGGCCCAGCTCCAACCACATAGAAATGGACCGGGTGCATAGGGCATTGGGTCCTCGCCCTCAAGATCCGAACAGACCCAGGGATGTTATATGCCGCATACATTTCTTCAAAATAAAGGAG
This sequence comes from Gastrophryne carolinensis, assembly GCA_027917425.1. NCBI lineage: Eukaryota > Metazoa > Chordata > Amphibia > Anura > Microhylidae > Gastrophryne > Gastrophryne carolinensis. The sequence continues at coordinate 442,628,296 of CM051236.1, forward strand.
GACATTCTTCGGCGGGCCTGGGAGAAGGGTGCAGTCACTCACCAAGGGTCACAAGTCATCATCCTTCAAGATCTCTCACGAAGGACACTGCAGATGCGAAGACTCCTCAGACCCCTGCTAGACGCTATCCAGAGACAGGGGGCATCCTACAGATGGGGTCACCCTTTTCAGCTCCTGGTGAGAAGAGGTGGGAGCCACTTCGTCCTTAAGTCACCCGCCCAGCTCCCCGACTTGTTCCATTTCCTGGAGGCGGAGCGGGTGGATGTCCCGGACTGGACGGTCCCGGACTTGGCAGTGTATGACAGGCAGCTGCCGCAACGCCGGGGTGGTGGCCCCAGGGGAGTTGGAGGCGGTGGGAGGGGACGCAGAAGATGAGGCATCGCAGATTGCTAGTTGGGCCCGAACTCGGAACTGCCTCTGTTATGTTTTCTTACATGTTACATGCAAGTTTGCTTTGAATGCTTTCTTCTAGATGCCTCCAGTTAGAATGTTGAAGTTTTTTCTTTCTACGTAAAGTATATTTGCTCTATTTGGGGTACTAATGGGCGACCCACTTGTGGGGCAGCCCTTCTCTGACTCGTGGCTGAATTGGGCTACCGAGCGAGGTGCCAGTTGGCCCCGGGCTTTCGGAGCACCTTGGAGCGGGAATCGTGCTTATTGCAGTCCCATCTTGGGGCAAGCCTCGCTGGATAGCCATATTCAGGGTGCGACTCCGATCCTTCTGAACCTTGGTCCTACCTTCCAAGCTCCCAGATTTTGGTGCACCCCTCTAGGGAAACCCCGCGGCTTCCTCTAGACGGGAGGAGATTCCGCGCAAGGCCGTCGGCCGGTGGATTGGGGCTCTCTACTGGGGACCCCTTCACCAAGCGCGTTAAAGGGCACCGTTTCCGGGCTACGCCTGTAGGCGAGTAACCGGTGGACTACGAGAGAGTCCTGATTGTTCTTTCCCAGTTTTCTGGTTCTATCTACCTCAGGTCCCCATACTCCTTCACTTGAGGCTCGATATTCCTTTTGTTTCCCCCCTTCCCCCATCTACCCTTACCCTTCCGATCTCCATTCCCTTTGGCGTGTGGGGTCGACGGTGGAGTAGGCGGTTCCTCTGCCCCTCCTTGGTTGCGGGACCTTGTAGCGTTTATATACCTGCTCGGGCTGTCCGCTAACATGGGCCCATTGAAAGTAGTTTCCCTGAATGTGAAGGGCCTTAACATCCCCGAAAAGAGAACCATCCTGGGGCAAGAGTTACACAGATATAGAGCAAAAATTGTCTTTCTCCAAGAGACCCATTTCAAAAGAGACGCTGCCCCAAGACTTTGCAGTAAACATTTCCCACATGCATTCACCAGTAGCGCGGCTGACGCTAAGAAAAAGGGAGTTGCAATTATGCTGGCTAGGGACGTGCCCTTCATTTCCAAAGAGGTGTGGTGTGATGAGGCGGGGAGAGTAGTGCTAGTTAAAGGGCTTATTGACCAAAGAATGTACACACTGGCCTCCATATATGTACCCAATCAAGGTCAGATTCAATTTCTGAAGACCACTCTCGAGAAGATAGGTAAATTTATGGAAGGAGAGGTAATCCTGGGGGGCGACTTTAATCTAGCTATTGAACCCCTGCTGGATACCTCAACGGGCAGGTCAGCGACCTCTCAAATGGCCCTGCGATCCCTGAAGAAACAACTGCACTGCTTGCAACTAGTGGACGCTTGGCGAGTTAGGAACCCAGGGGCTCGGGATTACTCCTTTTACTCCAATGTTCATGGGACATACTCCAGACTGGACTATATTTGGATCTCACATAGCCTTTTGAGCCGGGCTGCGGGAGACGGGATGTATCCGATTTCATTCTCGGATCATGCCCCGGTTTTCCTCGATCTGGACCTCATGAGTAGAGCCCCACCCCCCTCAACATGGAGACTGAATGAGTCACTTCTCCAGAATGCAGTGGTGACCCAAGACATACGTGAGGGGCTGGAGTCCTACTTCAGGACCAACGATAACGGGGAGGTTTCCCCTCTGACGCTTTGGGAGGCTCACAAGAGTGTCATAAGGGGCACCTTGATTAGCCACGGGGCGAGGCTCAAAAGAGAGAGACTAGCCCAGATTGAGAAGCTCACTGAGAGGGTCCGGGATCTGGAGTTGTCCCATAAGCAATCTGAAGCGGTGCAGGTGTTGGGCGAACTGACCCAGGCACGGGAAGCCCTTAATGCGGTGTTGAGACAGAAGGCCAAATACATCCTCAGGAGATGCAAACGCTCCTATTATGAGTACGGTAACAAGAATAGCGCTCTTCTGGCCAGGGCCCTTAGAAAGCAGCATTCTCAGAATTTTATTGCTGAGATTCTGGATGGTTCCCAGCGGAGGCGTCACACTGCAGAGGGGATCGCAGAGGCGTTTAGATCCTATTACTCGGACCTATATGGCCTGGGTGGGAGTAAGGGGACGCAGACGTGCTCCAGCAAAATAGTGGACTATTTGGGAGACTCTGGCATGCCAGTGGTCACGGAGGAGACAGCGGCTCTACTGGAGGATCCGATTGGGCTGGAGGAATTGATGGAAGCGATCAAACAGACCCCTGCAGGGAAAGCCCCGGGCCCAGATGGGTACTCTGCTAAATATTACAAAACCTTTGCCCCAATATTGGGTCCACGTATGATCGGGGCATGGAACTCGATTTTAGACCTAGAGACACCGGGCACCTTTTCAGACAGAGATCTAGAGGCCCACATATCAGTCCTACACAAGTCGGGAAAGGACCCCCTGTCATGCAAGAGTTATCGACCCATTTCCCTCCTCAATGTAGACCTGAAGCTTTTTGCCAAAATCCTGGCTAATAGACTGGCGCCGGTGGTGGCTCAGGTGACTCACTTAGATCAAACGGGGTTCGTATTGGGAAGGGAGGCTAGGGACAATGTGGTGCGGGCGCTTAGCGCAGTCCATGTGGCGCAACATACCGATGTCCCTATGATGCTCTTATCCACAGACGCGGAAAAGGCCTTTGACCGCGTGAGCTGGCCGTTTCTAAAGGAGACCCTCAGATATGCAGGCCTTGGGGACAACATGAGAAGATTCATTGAGGCCCTGTACACAGTGCCCTCCGCCAGGGTCAAGGTGAATGGCCTACTTTCGGCACCGGTGCCTATCCACAATGGAACTCGACAGGGATGCCCCCTGTCGCCTTTGCTGTTTGCCTTGACCCTGGAGCCCTTCTTGTGCAGAGTCCGTAGTAATGTAGATGTGGGAGGATTGGTGGCAGGGGGGGCTACACACAAGGTCGCGGCCTACGCAGATGATCTCTTGTTTTTTGTTACCAACCCCCTGGTCACGCTACCAGTCTTGATGAAGGAGTTTGAAGTTTTTGGAGGGCTGTCCTTCTTTAAAATCAACTACGACAAATCAGAGGCGCTGAACGTGTCGCTTCCGGGTGACGTGGCCAGGAACCTTCAACAGACATTTCCTTTTAAATGGGCCGGGACCTCGATAACGTACCTAGGCACGCAGTTGCCATCCAGGTTGTCGAGGATTCTGGAGTTGAACTTCCTGCCCCTGTCACAGAGGATAAAAGCAGACTTGCGTGGGTGGGACTCCCCTACCTTCTCTTGGATGGGCAGGGTAAACATAATAAAAATGTCAATTTTGCCAAAAATCCTGTTCCTGTTCCAGGCCCTACCGATTAACATCCCCTTGTACTTTTTTAAGGCCCTAGACAAGATCCTGATGGGGTTTGTCTGGCAAAAAAAGAGACCCAGGCTCCGACGGCAGTTACTGTGTAGGCCTAAACACATGGGGGGCATGGCGCTGCCAGATGTTCGCTCTTACTGGCTGGCTTCCCACCTCCAGAGAATCTGTGAATGGCATACCTGTAAGAGCACGAAGAGGTGGGTACAACTAGAGCAGGCCTTAGCTCAGGCCCCGCTGGATGCTACGGTCTGGAACAAGGAAATATACAAGCCAGGGCTGGGCTCCCATCCAACGATCTTGGCCACCTTGGAGGCCTTCCGATTACACAGGAAGCGTCAGGAAATTTCCCCGTGGCCCTCTCCCATGATTGCGCTGGTAGACAACCCCCCCCTTCTGGACTGTCCGAGGCCTGACCTCAGGGACTGGGGAAAACTGAGCCAATTACGAGGAGGTGTTCTGATTACAAAGGCGGGTTGGGTCCCCATAGGGGAGCTGAGGAATAGACTGGGGAACAGCGACTTAGACCCTTGGACGCTCCTCCGCTTTCAGCTGCTCTTGGCCCGGATGGGCCTTCGGAAGGAAGGTCTTAGGGGCTACACGGAATTCGAAAATATTTGCCTGGAGGGACAGCCACACCCACATTTGATTTCTAGACTGTATTCCCTTCTGGTGAGCGAGCAGGATTCCCCCCCAGCATTCTGGAGGGACTGGGAAACTGATCTAGGCAGATCTCTGAGTGACAAAGAAAGGAACAAGATAGCGATATTAGCACATAAGTCCTCAATTGCCACTAGAATACAGGAGGTCAATTACAAAATACTGTCCCGCTGGTACTACACCCCCGACAGATTGGGTAAAATGTTTAGCCAGGCGGACTCGCGATGTTGGAGGTGTGGCGATGGGAGGGGGACACTTTTTCACATTTTATGGACATGCCCCGGGATCCGGGAATACTGGGACACGGTCCTCCCTGTCATCACACAACTCACGGGGGCACAGTTGAGGGATGACCCGGCCCGGATTCTGCTCCACTCCACAAAGACCCCGATAGGGAAATACAAAAAATCCCTGTTGATTCACCTGTTGAACGCGGCTAAACAAACAATTCCCCGGTTTTGGAAACAGAGGAGGGCTCCATCGGTGGGGGATTGGGCAAGGGAAGTCATTAGCGTTATGGAAATGGAAGACCTGACACTTTCATTACACGACAGGGATGAGCAGTTCAGAACTACCTGGCTGCCGTGGTTAATGTATGAGGAGTCTGATGAATTTAAGAGCTTGCCTGGGTAGGGGTGGTGGGAGCATCACCGCGCCTTCCGCCACTTCTGTCCGCGGCCATTTGGGTGGAAGCTGGCACTTCTGCTGCACTTCCCCTCCTGGGGGCGTAGAGTTGGGGCTGGCCTGGTCCTACCCCCTGCACGCCATACACCTTATCCCTCCCCACCCCCCCCATCCCCAGCCGTACTCCCCCCCTACCTTCTATTTTCCCCTTCTGACGGGTCGGTACTTTGACAGTTGCAGCTGAGGAAAGGTTTATTGCTCTAGGATCTGATATAATGACAGAGCTTGCTTATGATTGTTGACGATATCCTGTGTGTTTTTTTTTTCTTCCCTTGCCTAATTTAGACCCGCTCCCCCCCCTTTATGTCTCCCTCACCTAGTCGTGTTCAGTATTGTATGCACACCCTTTTTTTTTTCTTTTCTTTACTTGTTCTTGTATCTTTGTATAACATTGTAAAATCCTAAATAAAGAGTATTAAAAAAAAAAAATATATAAGTTTGTCAATAAAATTTTATTGCGGTACCACATATGTATTGATAGACACCCTTTCCTGCCCAGGAGACTCCCCCAAACTGAAACAGAGCTTTAGGAGATTTTCAGATAAAATACAACTGTGCTATGCACACCTTGGAAGTACACACCTCAAGCTTTCTAGGCGTACCAAGCTTGTTTATGTGGGCTTAGTTTTCTGGAAGTAATCCCTCAATGTATTCTTTGGTTGCACAAAGTTTCCCTAAAAAAGAATAAAAAGGAAAAATCAAGCCACATTTTCCTAACAAAAACTATATGCACACAAGAAAAAACAAGTAAAATCTCAAAAAGCAACATGTCCCAAACAGAACGATACCCAACATGCATAGGTACTGTCAAAGGAAGAGTTGGCAAACACCCCAAAGTAAAGCATGCGCATAACAGTAATTTTACTTGAAAATTTCAGCTCTGCAGACAAGGTGCGCAACCAAAACAACCACATATTCCCTGAAAGTACACATGTTAAGCTTTCTAAGAGTACCCAGCTTGTTGTAGTAGGCTCACCTTTCTGGAAGTAATCCCTCAAAGAATTCTTAGGTTGCACAGGGTTTCCCTAAAAAAATGAATAAAAAACTGAATAAATAACATGTTTTCCTAAAATATAAATATGCAAACAAGAAAAAACAAGCTAAACCTGAAAGAGCAAGTTCCCCCGAGCAGAACAATACCCAACATGCATAGGTACTATTAACCCTTTTAATTGCCAGCCTACTTGAAGTTTTGTCACCCTCTGTTGACAGGTCATTTTTCCCCATTCTGCGCCATGTTTAACCGTGATTTTTGACGGAATTTTCAGGAAAATTATATATATATATTTTGCAGCAGAGTTTAGGCTTGAATGTGAAATGTCTTGTTTGTAATTTTTCTACTGTTTTTTTAAATAATTTTGTGTAAAAATAAATAAATAATTATTTTTTAGACAATTGTCTCCTTTATTTTAAATAAAACATTTACTTTAGAGAAAAACATATTGCATGTGAAAGCCCAATTTCTCCCGATTTCAACGGTACCACATATGTATCGGTAGCCCCCCCATTCTTGCCCAGGAGACCCCCCAAACTGAAAATAGCACTTTATAACATTTAAAAATAAAATACTACTACTATCCACACTATAAGCATAAGGGGTTAATTTAAAAAAAGAAATTACATTACCATTTTTTGGGGAATTTTAAGGAAAAAAAATTGAAATGGGGTCCCCCTTACCCAGCATTACTAGCCCGGGACCAGCTATGGGGGCTTGTAGGAACAGAGTGAAGGGGCCAGCTTTTGTGGCCCCCCACCCTGCAGCCTACAAGCCCACATAGCCTATGTGGGCCCAGGCTCTTCTGCCCCCCCCCCTGGGCTTTGGGGAGGCAGGTAATTGGGGGTGCGGGGGTTAACGGCAAGTCACCTGCTAGTGGCAGGTGACTTGCCAGCCCCCAGCCTTGTGAACTGGTATAAGGGGTCTCATGGACCCCTTACCAGTTCACAAGGGGTTAAGGGTAAAAAAAAGACACTGACACATAAGAAAAAATATTTTATTATTATTTTTTTTTAAACTTTTTAATACTTACCTCCCATCCATCCCTGTGTCCCACGCTGATCAATCTGGCTTCCTGCTCTCCTGCTGCAGCTGGAAGCCTTTTATAGCTGCTAGGCGACAGAACATAAGGGGTTAATTTAAAAAAAAAAATTACATAGGGTCCCCCCTCCCCTTACCCAGCATTACCAGCCTGGGAACCAGCTATGGGGACTTGTAGGCACAGAGTGGGGGGGGCAGCTTTTGTGGCCCCCCCACCCTGCAGCCTACGACCCCACATAGCCTGTGTGGGCCCGGGCTCTTCTGCCCCCCCTCCCTGGGCTTTGGGGAGGCAGGTAATTGGGGGTGCTGGGGCTTAATGGCAAGTCACCCGCTGCGGCAAGCGGGTGACTTGCCATCCCCCAGCCTTGTGAACTGGTATAAGGGGTCTCATGGACCCCTTACCAGTTCACAAGGGGTTAAATGTTAAATAAAAAAGACACAGACACATAAGAAAAAAAAAGGCGGGGCTAGCAGACCCGTTCCAGGAAGTGGGGGGGAGGGCAATTTCTGCCCTCTCCTCGCCACGGAAGAGGCTGGGGGGGGGGGGGGGCGATCGGAGGCCCCCCCAGTGAAGAGGACACCCGTTGGGAGACAGCGCGGCCTCAGGTAAGCAAATGTCATTTTTATTTTTTTTTTCCTTACAGTTAGCAGCTGCTGCTGCCGAAGCAGGGGGGGGGGGCCCTATTCCGGGGGCTCTCCTGGAGCCATCCGACTCCCCACGGGGGATCAGATGGCACCAAATTAAAGAGGAGACCCGGCCAGATCCAACGAGGGGTCAGGTGAGTATTTGTATTTTTTATTTTTTAACTAGCAAGGGGGGGAAAGTCAAGCACGTAACACCTACGGGCTTGGCACTTAACGCCCAGCCAAGCCAGCACGTAGGTGTTACGAGCTTGGCAACAAAAGGGTTAAAATCCCCCCTTTTTTAAGTACTCCCTGGTGACAGGAAGTTCCAACTGAGTACCCCCAAAGAGGGGATCAATTATAAATGTTACCAAAATAAGTAGGTCGCAGGCCTCATAGCACTTTTAAAGCAAAAAAGAATAACAATTTACAGTTGAATATTTATCAGACTCATTAGACCCCCCCAATGGTGCAACCTGGACGTGTACCCCCTGTAGTACACGTACACAGGTTGAGAAACCGTGTGCTATGGGATCTTGACTTACAATGCCACTATAAACTGGCGCTGCTTCAACCAGAGTGCCTGCAGCTGCGACCTATATGGCACTTGTTAAAATGCTAGCTTATGGCCGCATCGGCACAGCCTATTTTTGATTTCTTAAATCGCACACTAAATGTGGCTGAGGCAAAAAAAGCACTCAGTGGCACTGACGCTTCATAAATCAGGCTCCCCATTTTGAGACCCCATTAATTTGCTCAGGCAAAGGAAGTCAAAACCCAGACATCCAAGAAAGAGTGTGCTGTCTCCACATTGTTCCCAAACAGAGGGAAAATACCTTGTTCTTAAATCGGACCTTCACCATGATTTATTGAAAAGCTCAAACCCTTAAAAAACGATTCCCTAGCAAGTTTTTTAGTCACTTATTCACAGAAGCATTACACTCACTGCGGAGAGGAGAGTGGGATAAAATAAAGCTGTGCTTTGCTTAGACAGAGCAGAGCTGGGGTCAGAAAAAGGTCAGCAATCCCAGAATGCAGAGCAGCACAGTCAGAAGGCACTTCCTGTTTGCAGGCTACCTTATGTCCCATGTCCTGCCGCTATGTCCCGCCATCTTGAATGTTTAAAGGCTCATAACATGCAGTAGATGCAGGTAGGATGATTTTTAATGTGAGCAATCTGTATGTACAGGGTGGGGGAAACATATAAGATAGACTCTTATTCAGAGTGAAGGACCGCTTTAAGTGGGAAAAGAGTAACCCACAAGGATGCTGTGTTTCTGGAGACCATATGTAACAAGTGTATTTGAACCAGCTTGTAAATTTGGACTTCTGAACAGTAGATTGTAAAGTTAACAATTCCAATAAAGTAAGTACAGTAAGCTTCCTAAAGAATCAGTGTGTTTGCATATGTGCTCCAGCAGGAGACTGTCAGCAACCCTTCAACCCACACTAGCACCCACTGGACCCCTCAGATGCCACTCCCCACAAATGCTGGTGATCCCACCAGACATATGTACATGAACACAATCACAAAATATACCTAAAGGGAGATTCCAAGCAAAGGGATAAATGAGCCTACTTTCTGTTTGCTGCAGGCTGGCTGTTAGGGGCTGCATCTTTCATTCACCAGTGCTTTGCATTCCCTGATAAACCCTATAGAACTTTGTCCCTTCTGCTGCCTCATTCTTCAGGGTTCCCCAAATGAATTGACTTCTGAAGGGACCCTCACATTAACCCTTTAAATGCCAAGCATGTGAAATTCACGTGGTTGCTTCTACTACTGTTAAATTCCAACCACGTAAATTTCATGTGGCTGATGTTACCCCCATTTGCGGCCCAAAAAAAATGCTCATCTTCATCCGGGCTCTTGCCTACTGTATCACTTTTAGCTCTCAGATGGCAGTGATCGCCTCGATGTGGGGCATCAGGATCAGCAATGAAAGGAGGTAAATGGGAAAAAAATAAATGGCTTTTTTTTCTCTCTCTCTGTTTTTTGTTTTTTTTTTTACATTTAACACTTTGTGAACTGGTAGGGGGTTCTTGCGACCCCCATACCAGTTCACAGGGCAGAAAGGGCTTACACCTGGCAGCAAGCGGTGATTTCCCAGAACCTTTCTTCTGATTACCTGCATCCCAAAAGCCCAGGGGGGTGCAGAAGAGCCCACGGCCCATGCAGAAGAGCCCGCGGCCCGGCTTGGCCTCCACACCCTGGTCTATTCGCTTGCCACAGGTGACTTGCCAGCCCCTCCTGCCCTGTAAACTGTTAAGGGATCTCAAAGACTCCTTAGCATTTCAAAAAGGGTTACATTTAAAACAGACATACAAACAGAAAAAAACTCCTTTAAATTTTTTTCCTTTACTACTTACCTCTATTCATCATCGATCGGTGATGTTCCACTCTGTTCACTGATCTATGATAGCCAGTATCGGGACAGAGAATCGGCTTCTGTTGCTCACTCCCGCTGCTGGGAAAAGCATTTTATACTGGCGAGTGTAGCTGAAGACCACGGGGGGGGGGGGGGGGGGATTGGAAACCCCCGGGGGAAGAGCAGTGGATCCTGGACAGACATTAGAGTTTTTTAGGGGGAAACGCCAGGTACATAAATGTGTTGTGGTAAGGTATGTATAAAACGTTGTGTGTAGGTGTTTTAACTGACACAATTAATATAAAAGTAGTACAATACAATATTTTAAAAAGTTTATTTAAAAAGTATTACACAGTTTAGTGTTTATGGATATCAAATTATAAATGTGTGTGACTTGATCTGAATCGCTTGACAACTTTAGGTACTATAGGGAATTTGTTGTTTAAAATTTTAATTCCATCTCTGCCTATGGCTTTTTGTCATAGATTCACACACCCTAATGAAGTCCAAAATTTAGCAAGGAGTGCTCTCTAATGAGGGGAGGGGAGGCAGTTGACTGACGGGGCAGCAGATTGTAGGGTTATAGATAGACGGTGTGAACTTGAACAAAAATTTTACAGACTTGACAGGGGCCCCTGTGGCACTCCTAGTAACTGCCGTACCATGTATTACTAAAATGTACTGTATCCTGGGTCTTGGAGCCCTGCACTGGATTACTTGACTATAGCCAACTGCTAGACTGGAAGAGGGCAGACCATTAGGGGACATGAACACTAAAAGTACCTAGGGCAGCTTGAACTTTAAATATTGCCCTGGGTTGTTCGGCTTGCTTCAGTGGCTAAACAGTACTGTAACCTGTTATTAGGGGGAAAGACCTGTCATCCACTGCTCTTCCAGTTCACAGAAGGGCCAGTACTAATATGTGCTTGCTTTGCCAGGTGCCTCCTAACTAAGACTTGCTCAGGACACCTTTCTAAATTTCACATGGCTTCATCTCTGGTCGCGGGATGCAATTGCCTGTTGGGCATCTCTCACAGAAAAGTTGATGAATAGAGTTTTACATTAATGGGGGTGCATGTTATTCCTTTGTATAGCTATCTACGGTCCTCTGGTAAGGCTTATAAGCCATGTTTTCCAACACATTATGTATGCATTGGAAGAATAGACAGCCTGTACCTGTTGCAGGTGGAAAGGCTGCACTGTTGGCATAACAATCTTCTGATCATTTAATTGAACTAGCATTTGAGGAACACTCGCCATACATAGGAAACAAAAGCCGCTGATTACTGTTTCGGATCTCAGGCCAAACACAAGTGTCACCCTCATTCATCAGACCTCTGAAAGTTGCCTACTTACACAACAACTATTGCCTGTCGTGTATCTGTCTGTAGATATCAAACTGAGAACAAAAAAATATTCACTTGCACATAATTCCCTCGGATTTTACTCAGTAATTATTAAAGTGATACTGCAGGCAAAGGTAATTGTTATACCACTGAGTTGGCACTGTCCTAAACTGTTTTCCATTTTTAAATTGAAGCAGAAATGCCCAAGATATCAAGGTTTGCAGGTTCAGCCAATGACATTCTCTTTTACATCCCAATAGGATTGCTGGTCCCTTGCTCCTTCCACTCCTCCCTTCACCTCCACCTCCTCCCCCAGAGAGTTATGCAAGTTTTAGGAATCTTACAGACCTCGCCTAATATTATTATTATTATTATTATTATTATTATTATTAATAATATTAATGTTTATTCATATAGTGCCATCATCTTCCATAGTGCTTTACAATATATCTTACAAGACACCTTCCTCCCTATCTGATTGAACTGCAAAAACTGCAGTGGGTGTAGTGGACACATGCTAGCAGGTACTTTGCTGCCCCCACTTTACACTTTTAACTGAAATAGGGGGGTCTTTTGGACTACCTATCAATTCACAAGTAGTGTGAAAGTTAAAAGAAAAAACACCACTTCCCTCTCTGTTCAACAAAATGTAAAACTATCTTTTACTGTGACCCAAGGGGTGCAGGGAAACCTCAGGAAATGCATGCTCTAGGGTATAATTGCCCCTCCACATGGCAGCAGTCTCTGGCAGGAACAGTGGGGGGCTGCCGCATGCCAGAAAAAAATAGACACAGATGTAGGTACAAAAAGACAAGTATCTACCTCTACTGATGCTATATAAATAGGGTCTAACAAGTTAAGAACAAAAAAAACATACTTATCCTACTGTGATTCCTCCATTGTTTTTGCTGTCATCTCTGGTGTTGTTCTCCCAATCGGCACTGGCACGCTTTTGGACATTCTCCGCTGATAAGCTTCTTAGTAGTGGCCAGTAAAGTGGTGTGCCAAATTGTGAGCCTGCTAGCTATTGCCTGGATGCAGGGGTGCACTACAAATCTTGTAGGGGAGATTCAGCCTGTGGGGCTCTGGGAGCAGGTATAGTAAGTTATTTTTTTTCCTTTAACCAAGGCTTGCTTTAATTCAGACCACCTACTAATTTCAGTGTCTCTGCCTCTGGTAGTGTGGCAGAAAAATCTGTTAACTGACGCATAGTGCAATCTATACAATTTAGTGGTGAATGGGTAAAAGTTTGGGCTTGGGTTGTACTAAGCCTTTGTATTTAACTAAACAGGAATCTAAATCCTCCAGCATATACAGACTAGAACATTTTGCTTCCATTTTTGAAGTAATGCTTTGGAAAGGTCTCTTTTCTCTGTTTTCGCATGGCAATGCCCTAGTCCATCACTGGGGTGGAATGGGGTCAAGAGTCAAACAGGGATCTTACATGCCAGCCGATGACCAGCCCGGAAGCAGCTGAGCCCCCCCCCCCCCTCCTTGCGCTTCCCAACTGGCGTGGGTTCATCATATGAGGCTATATCATTGCAGAAACAAATTATGGGCACAGGTGGATGGCCACTCTTACAATCATACTGCAGCTTAAGTAATGTGGCAGAGGTGGGTATGAACCTCATAGGTATGATGCTCAGGCTGATTTATTTAAACTGACAAGATGTCCTTCTCTCAGTGAAACAGTCAGAATTTAGGCATTGTAAGGAGCAAAGATCCCTGAAGCGCGACCAGTAGCACAGAATTATGTGCATATGTGTTCATCAAAAGCCCTAAATAAGCCACACACCTTAAATCACACTCTCGCCGTGCCCATCAACTATAATCTTGTTTAGGCTGTCCCACTTTTATCCCCACCCCCAAAAAAATTCAATTTCATTATGAGACAGAACATGGGCTGGGGAGTCTTGGTTAAGGGGTACAGTGGAACTGGGTACTGAGGGAGTGCCTGGGGAGACTCCGGAGGCAGGTGGAGGAGTGTTAGAAGCATCAGCTGACAGAAGAGAGTGAATTCTGGAACAAGCACCAGGGTGACACGTGCCTCAAAGTAGTGCCGGCCACCAGGAACTCTTCTGACGATCCCTATTGCGTGTTTACCCATGCCCATTACAATTGAATTGGAATAGTGGCCATGATCACAATAACTAAGTTACTGCAGCAGGTCACTAAAGACAATCAAACTAATTCAAGATGGAGTACCGTAAGGCTGCAGACCAAACAGTACCCCAACACAATCTGCTGCGATCTATACTTAAGTCTGATTTGCTTCTTAAATTCAAAATTGGGACCCCCTGACCTCATGGGCCTCAATGAGGTCCCTACCTCTGTACAACCTGTAGTTGTGCTTTGAGGCTGCTTAGAACCTTGTACTGCTGCTATTGTCTATATGACCCTAGGTACATGCCTGAATTGACCTTTTATCGCAATTTTTTTATCCCCTTGCATATTAGGAAAGAAAACTACCAATAACCAAAAGCCAAATATATGAATGGCATGCCACAGTAAAGGAAGCTTATCCTAAAAATTCAAAGCTGCATGTTCCAGCATCAATTTAACAATAATTTCAGTAATTTGGCAGGTCAAAAGCAACAAAGCTCATCATTGAAGCACAAATGTGTCTTTTTACCAGGAGCATTAATGTATTCAAACATGGATTAAGGAAGAGCAGGTTTAACTGGCAGGTTTGGGTGAGAGATATAAATTACTTAGCAGGAGCTATGGGATATTCTGTCTGACTCTCAAATGGTGTTTACGTTATACACTAGATCACAAGTTCCCAACCTTTTTTCATCAAGTACCACTTTTCATTTTCTAATTATCTCAAGTACCATTTGGGTGAAATATATGAATTGTTAATCACCTAAAAAATGTTACAAAAACAGACAAAACAACTCTTAAAGGGTGCAAAACAAACAGAGATGCAACTAAATTTTAATCTTGAAGCATTTGTGTATAGAGCTGATTGTGCATGGTTTAAGTATTGATAGCAGCAGAAGATTAGCTTAGTCTCACAGCTTATTACCTGATAAGCCCTTGTGTACTACCAGTGGGGAACCACTGCACTACACCACCAGTTTCAACCAAGCTTTCAACCAACCAACCATGTTTGTTCCCGTTTGCTGGTATTGTTAACAAATGTGCTTACCTTTTTTTTAGGGGGGGAGGGGGCTTGGATGTTTTTAGTCTGAAATTTTGTGTTGGGTTATGTGACAGAATACAAATAGCCACAGACTATTAATTGAAGTTGCTTTATATTGTAGATGTCTGAATAACGACCATCATCTACCACTAGCTATTGCCCCCTGTTTTAGATGTAAAGCCCTGCCTCCTCAACAAGAAATTAATGTTACAGGACAATTTGTTAGGCAAAAATATTATTTTCTAGTTTTACACCCTAAGCAGGGTGTATAGGAAAAAGCTTTAGCAAAATGTATTTCAAATATTCAGTGGGTTTTAGTCAAATGTTAATACAAAGTTGGATGCATTGCTGGCATGCCTGCCATCACTGGCATCCCAGCGCTGTTGCTTGTTCTTTGTGTCATATATGTTAATAGTGGTGGCACGGCATCGAAATTGAGGGGTGCAGTTGATCTTGAGCAGTGTAAACAATTGGTCTTCATGGAAAATTATTATAGTTAAAATATTATGTAATGTAAATAAGTATTTCTGCCTCTCTTGCTATCTATTAGTTGCCCAGTTTGTTTGACCAGTCATAAATAGTTCAGGTCATTCAGGCAGGCTAAGATGTTTCTCACAAGCCCAGAGGCTCTACAGTCCACATTTCTTTCCCCATAGGTTTTCAAATCATGTTTGAGAGGGAAGATTCTGGGAGTATCTGAGTATCTGGGAATGTGAAGTACAGTCAGGGCAGTTTTTAGGCAAGACCAGTTTCAGTGTCTGGGGAAAAAAAAACTTTCTCTGCAAAGTGGGTTTTTACAAGTTTCAGGCTAGCAAGTCTGGGAGGACAAGTCTGGACATCAAAGTAATATCGCAGTATAACTGAACTAGGGAGAGAGCCTTAGGAGGGTGAAGAAGGATGAAGTTGTGATAAAGATGGGGTGGCTTAAGAGATAGAGCCCTGGATAAGAGCCAGGAGGCTGCCATCTTGGAGCTCCGCAGAAAGGTTCCACTGTCTGGAGGGTAAATATATTGGTTGCTTGTCAGGTAATGCTCTAAAGCCTGCCTTAACCACTGTATATACACATGCCTGACATATAACTCTCAATCATAGCATGGTGTACCTTTTTGTTTATGTAATATTTGACTGTATAGCGCGGGGGGGGGATATCATGTATATTACTAGGTACGCCTAATAACCCATGCTAATTGCGCCCTCTAGCCGGGGTATACGCACACATATGTTTTTAATTAGCGTTGATGATTGGACGGCGTGCTTGATTGTTTGAGACCATTTAAACTGTGCAATACTTTAAAATCGTTATGCCATGACTTAGGACTGGACAGTCTGAAACGCGTAGGCTTTGGATTCTACTGTTTATTGCTTTTTAATTACTGCTTTGTAATGCTTTGGATGGCACTTTTTTAATGCTTCAAAAATAAAGTTTGGACTTTTTACACTGCCTGGCTATGGATTTAGAATATTTGACTGTATGTTCTATTATTGTACTCCAATATATGTCTATATTTATGATTGGTCTCAGTGATTTCTTCGGAGTACCAGATGTCCAAAAGTTCCTAGAAACTAAAGGCTCCATTGCTAGTGTCTGCTGCACAGTTTTCTCCTCCAAAAATCAGCTAATTTGAATTCGACCAAATACTACTAATTTGTCACATATGTGCCAAAACAGAAGCTCCCCATTTTTTCTCGCAGTGCACATTTCTTTTGCATTTTGCATAAACATATGTGGGAAAAATTCACAAATTACAGAAAATAATTTGCAAACTGTAGAAAAAAAATTGCAAAACCCAGAATCTCTCCAAAGTAAACAGCAACAGAAACTGTACTATTTTACTACAGAAACACACAAACATTAACATTTTGAGCTTCACAGAATCAAGGCCACTGTCTTGCTTGCTTGTGATGCATACTCTCAACTCTAGGCAGCACAAAGTACCTCAGTCATCCAATCTTGCCTTCTGAAAAAACAGCACATATGTAAACCTCCCAATACACAGTCACTGCTATGCATTTATCTGCTTTTCTTTTTCAAACCCCAGTGAATTTGCATAGCACGTGATGTAGCCTCTAACTGCCATCCTGAGCTTTCCTGGTGACAGATGTACTTTAAAAACCCAATATGATTGGCTTAATTAGTGCTGCATCAATCACTATATAGTTTGTAAAATTATATTCGCAAAGTGCACAGTATTCCACTAGTTTTTAATGCCTGACCTTTTGAGTAGATGTATGTAACAAGCAGAAGTCTCCCACTGGGTGCCTATGTATCAATTATTGAAGGACGGAAGCACGTGTTGCTGATGTGTGCTTTTCCAGCCAGATGTCTGATAAATGGAGATGCACCTCCGGGGGGTAAAGGCACATTTGTTATTCCTGAAGAAGCTGACATGAGCAGCTCAGACTCAACAGTCTGCAAAAGAAAGACAAGCAATTGCTGGACGTGCCATGATAGTAAATTATTGTATGGTAGATGGTATGGTTAGAGTTGTCTATATTACTTAAAGAAAGTAAGAATATTCCATCATCAAGAACCATATAGAATGGGTCTATAAAATATAGTGTAAGAGACTTAAATGAATTCTGTGGGCAGAAAAAAAAAAAAGATTATATCTATACTCATGATTGCTCATGGTCTGAATTATAGATGAGTGAATTCGTTAAAAATTCAAGTGATTCGCCAAATTATCCCAAGAAATTTTTGTTCATCCTAAATGAATTTTTACAGAATCACTGTTAAATAATTAACTAAGATTCATCTCCATCCTTGTTCCAAACCAAGACGATGTCATCATCATCATCTGACGTCTTCGGAATGATGGCAGAACACGTACCTGCCTCGCGCATTGGGCTCCCGCCACGCAGAGGGGTTATTTATAGGAGGGGAGTAGCTTTCTCACTCTATCTGGTAGTTGACCAATGAGATTAACCAGGTACAAATTTAAGATGCTATGTAAAGCATGTGCATTCCAAACTTGCAACCTACAGTAGTGGGTTGTCAGCAGTGAAAGGGATGTGCAAATGAGCTTGCCGAGTATTTATGCTTCCCAGGGACCTTTAGAGATCCAAATCAAGATGCCTTTTTGGATGGGTAAGAGGACCCAAAGAGATATTTTACTTTAGGGCCACTTTAACACTAGGTTATCTAGTAGCAACAGAATGTATTGTCCCCAGTGTGACATTTGGTCTGCCAGAAGAATGTATTGTCTCTGCTCAAGATAAGGTCATAGATCAGATAGCTTAGATAGTTACAATGTGTGTAGGGTACTCATCAGTAAACCTATAAAGGGTTAGGTAAAAGATAAGGGTATTTTTTACATAATGGAGTATGTAGCATCTATTATGCCAGTATGGCTGATTTTAAGTCTTTAGTGAAATGAGTTTCTTTAACTAGACTTGAGGTGGTGGAGCATATCCCTATTGTAGTCAGGGAGTATATTGTATAGTATGGTTTTTTCTGGATTCTATGAACGAGCAGCTAGGTAAGGTCAGAGGAAACATTCACTTAAACAAGTAACTGCAATTTATTCTAGCTGTGTAAAAGGTCACCAAAGTTACATTTAATATATTACTGTCTTTTAATAGATCAATGGCTTAGTTCATGAAAGTACCATCATATATAACTGTTCTACATAATTAAATTGCCTAACTGCTATGAAAAACACAGCACAGATATAAACCTTCTAATGTCTATTTACTATTTCTGCCTTTTTTTTTTAGTGATGCCCTATCCCCAGTATATAATATATATTACATATGTCCTGCCTTTTTCTGGAAAATGTCACCCTAGGCTATTGATTAATTTGAGGTGTTGCATGCAAAAAGCCTCTGTCATCCTGAGCATTCCTGATAATAGATTTACTTAACGAATCAGGTAATCAGCAAAACCTGTTTTACTGAAGGAGCAGGCATCTGGTGGTGCGGACTTGGAGCCACTGATATGAAAGGGACCACACAAAAAGCAGGGGTGTGTAGAGCTCCCAACCAGGATTCTTAAAGGCCTTGTGCAAGGATACCCAAAAGAGAGGGCCAGGTACTATCTTAAATGGACGGTCACTCAATGAAGGCTGTAGGAACAGTGAACTGAAAAGCACAGGAGACTCTGTATATAAGAAGGCTAGAGGAGACCATGTTCAGTGTTTGAGTTGGAGCTACAAAAAGAACTGTTGTCAGAAACATTAGTGACCTCTGTGGTGTGTGAACTCTGTATTGAGGATGAACTTTTTTGCTGCATTAAAGGCGTGTTTGTCTTTTTAATGCAAATAAAGAGAGACTACCTGTCCATATTGTGACGATATTGTCCCCCGATGCCCTACCACTCTCTATTTCTTCCCCATTTCACTAATTGCACTAATCTCACATCTCAATTCATATTCACAGCAGTAAGGCTAATAATAAACACTTTAGCCTTTAGCCCCTGATTACCGTAAGTGCAGGGGATGGAGAAGTGGCACTGTCCAAATATCATAATCAAAGCCAATCAAGGTCAAGACCACATCGGTCATGTGGGCAGAATGGTATTGTCTCTATTATAGTCCAAGGCGGGGAATGTTGTTGTGGTGGGTAGCAGTGAGTCTACTGAGTTAAAAATGAATAGTGAAATAGAAATAGTTTTCTGTGTTATCTTACATGCTACTCAGCTTTTCCATCCATATTGTAAGCAAGATCTCTCTTAGGTCTTGCTGACAAGTACATACCCTTGCTTCAATACAGCGGTGCGTTCCTTATGGAACACCAGAGCAAACTTTCCAGACAAGCAGTTAATAATGAAGGGTAACAGTTGGGTGTGTAAAAGAATGTCCAAACACTTCAGAGCCAACAAAAAACTATTTAATAAGTCAACTGCTGAGAAGGGTAGTTCTACAAACAAGTCCCACTGATGGCAGCTTGGACGGGGAGGCCGATTCATTAATAGCGCCAGGTAGCGACAGATGAGCGACTGTAGCAGTATTTTCACAGCGCCCGCTAGTATTCGCTGTGCTTGGCCGTTGTTCGGTTGTTGACAGCGACTCAGTCGGTGTGCGGTAATGTTGAATATTGGGTGAGGAGTCGCTATTTGACAGGTTCCGCGCTGTATGGGAGCGCATGATAGCGAATGGCCATAGCGAACGGCTCCCACCATATTCATTAACAAATCACGCTCAAAAAATTCTCGCGCTGTGAAATGCTTGTTTAACCCTTTAAATGCCAGCCACGTAAAATTTACGTGGTTGCCTCTCCGTCACTTAAGTGCCAGCCACGTAAAATTTGCGTGCCTGGCATTTACCCCTGCTAGTGGACAAAAAAAAAAAAAAAAATACTCACCTGACCCCTCGTTGGATCCGGCCGGGTCTCCTCTTTAATTTGGTGCCATCCGATCCCCCGTGGGGGGTCGGATGGCTCCAGGAGAGCCCCCGGAATAGGCCGCCCCCCCCCCGCTTCTGCAGCAGCAGCTGCTAACTGTAAAAAAAAAAAAAAATAAAAATGACATTCACTTACCTGTGTGTGCGCTGGCTCCCGCTGTCCCTCCTCTTCACCTGGGGGGCCTCCGATCACCCCCCAGGACTTACCGATCTTCAGGAGAGAGCCCAGAAGGCTCTCTCCTCTCTCCTCTTCGATGGCGGGGCTATGACGTCATCCCGGTCCGTCGTAGCGTCAAGCCCCGCCCCTTTTGGGGGCGGGGCTATGACGTCATCCCAGCCCCGATCACCGGCTTCAGCGTTCTCAGCTGTCAGATGCCGGTGATCGGCAACGGGGAAGGAGGTGGCTGGAGATCCTCTGATCTCCTGCCTCCCCCTTCTCTGATGCCGATCACCGGCATCTGTCAGCAGAGCGGCGTGGGACAAAGGAGCTTACAATCGGAGGTAAGTACAGTAAAAAAAATTTTTTTTTTTTTTAATAAAATACTTTTGTGTGGCGTTTTTTTTCATTTAACCCTTTGTGAACTGGTAAGGGGTCCATGAGACCCCTTATACCAGTTCACAAGGCTCTGGGTATGGCAAGTCACCTGCAGCTAGTGGGTGGCTTGCCATTAACCCCCAGCCCCCCATTACCTGCCTCCCCAACGGCCAGGGGGGGGCAGAAGGGCCCGGGCCACTTAGTGGCTATGTGGGCTAGTAGCCTGCAGGGCCAGGGGCCACCAACGCTGGCCCCTGCGCCCTGTTCTACAAGCCCCCATAGCTGGCCCGGGTCAGTAATGCTGGGTAGGGGGGACCCTACGTCATTTTTTTTTGGGATTTTTAAGGGATTTTAACCCTTAAAATTCCAAAAAAATGGGGTCTCCCCCCCTAGGAGGGGGAACCCTATGTCATTTTTTTTTTAATTAACCCTTTTGTTTTCTGTCATCCAGCAGCTATAAAAGGCTGAAAGAGTGCTCCACTATGGATGGGAGGTAAGTATTAAAAAAAAAAAATAATAAAATATTTTTTCTCTTTGTGTGTCTGTGTTTTATTTTTACATTTAACCCCTTGTGAACTGGTAAGGGGTCCATGACCCCTATACCAGTTCACAAGGCTGGGGGAGGTGGCAAGTCACCTGCGCTAGCCGGTGACTTGCCATTAACCCCCGGCACCCCCATTACCTGCCTCCCCAAAGCCCAGGGGGGGGCAGAAGAGCCCGGGCCCACTGGCTATGCGGGCTTGTAGCCTGCAGGGCCAGGGGCCACAAAAGCTGGCCCCTGCGCCCCGTTCCTACAAGCCCTACATAGCTGGTCCCTGGCTGGTTACTTTGGGTAAGGGGGGGTCCATGTCATTTTTTTTTATTTTTAAGGATTTTTAACCCTTAAAAATCCCCCCAAAAAATGGGCCCCCCCTCCCGGGAGGGGGGACCCTATGTCATTTTTTTTTCTCGATTTAACCCTTTGTAGTGTGGATGGTAGTTGTATTTTATTTGTAAATGTTAAAAATTACTTGTTTCAGTTAGGGGGGTATCCTGGGAAGGAACAGGGGGCTACCGATAAATATGTGGTACTGTTCTAATCGGTAGAAATGGGGCTTTCACATGCAATATGCTTTTCTTTAATAAAATAAATTTTTTATGTAAAATAAAGGAGGCAATTTTCTAAAAAAAAAAATTATTTATTTATTTTTTTTTACTTAATAATAAATAAAATTAATAATAAATAAAATTTACAAACAAGACATTTCATGTTAAAGCCTAAACTCTGCTGCAAAAAATATATATATATAATTTTCCTGAAAATTCCAGCAAAAATGACGCAAAACATGGCGCAAAACATGGCGCAAAATGGGGAAAAATGACCTGTCAACAGAGGGTGACAAAATCTCAAGTAAGCTGGCAATTAAAAGGGTTAATAGTACCTCTGCATGTTGGGTATTGTTCTGTTCGGGGGACCTTGCGCTTTCAGACTTAGCTTGTTTTTTCTTGTTTGCATATTTATATTTTAGTAAAAGGTGTTTTTTATTCTGCTTTTTTATACATTTTTTAGGGAAACTCTGCGCAACCAAAGAGTTCTTTGAGGGATTAATTCCAGAAAGATGAGCCCACTACAACAAGCTGGGTAGGCTTAGAAAGCTTAACATGTGTACTTTCAGGGAATATATGGTTTATGGGGGATATTCCAAATGTAAAGGGTTGTTTTGGTTGAAAAATCGCAAGGTGCGCACTTTGTCTGCAGAGCTGAAATTTTCAAGAAAAATTACCGTTACGCACATGCTTTACTTTGGGGTGTTTGGCAACTCTTTCCTTGACAGAACCCATGCATGTTGGGTATCATTCTGTTCGGGGGATGTTGCTTTTTCAGATCATACTTGTTTTTTCTTGTTTGTATATAGTTTTTTAGGAAAATGTGGCTTTGATTCTGCTTTTTTATCCTTTTTTTAGGGAAACTCTTTGCAACCAAAGAATACATTGAGGGATTACTTCTAGAAAACTGTGGCCACATCAACAAGCCTGGTACAAATAGAAAGCCTGAGGTGTGTACTTCCAGAGAATATATAGTTTGTGGGGGGTATTTCAAATGTAAAGGGTTGTTTTTCTGGAAAAACTGCAAGGTGCGCATAGCGCATATCACAGTTGTATTTTTTCAGAAAATCCCCTAAAGCTCTGTTTCAGTTTGGGGGAGTCTCCTGGGCAGGAAAAGGTGTCTACCTATACATATGTGGTACCGCTGTAACTGTGAGAAATTGGGGTTTCACACGCAATAAGATTTTATTGACAAACTTACATTTTTTATTACAAAAAAACACTACAAATTGTAAAAAATTGATTTTTTTAAATTTTTTTGCACATATTTCGCCAAAAAATATTGAGAATACACCTAAAAAATTACAAACAAGACATTTCATGTTAAAGCTCAGACTCTGCTGAAAAAAACAATATATCATTTTCCTGGGAAATCCCTGGAAATCCCTTAAAAAATCACATTTGAACATGGGGAGTGCAAAATAGTGCAAAATGGTCTGGCAACAGAGTGTGACAAAAACTCCAGGTAGGCTGGCACTTAAAGGGTTAAACCCCAGAGCGCTGGCGGCGATGGGTTAAAAGTAGTTTTTTAACCCCCAAACAACCATATTTTTGGAAACCAAAAAAAACAAGTTTATAAAAACATTTTGAAATATGAATACATTAATATCAGACCTGTAATATCAATTCTGCACAAATTTTTTTTTAATTTTTTTTTTTACCTTAAAAAAAATATCTAACATGGCAGAAGTGGTAACAGAAATTTTCACATTAAAAAAAAAAAAAATTATTAACACTTAATTATGAATATTTAAAGATTGTTCCATTGAAATGCATTGGAGAGCGCCAGGTAGCGAGAGGTCATACCTGTCGCTGTTCAAGGTCGCTCGCTGGCGCTGTGGGGTGAGGCTGGAATAATGATGAATGAGTGGCTATCTGGCGCTCTCTCAGTCGCTAAGCAGGATCGGCTTGATAAATGTGTGATTGTGGTGGGGAGCCGGCGTTCTCGTGGCGGTGACCGTCATTACCGTTCACTCACCAGTCGCTACCTGGCGCTATCCCTTGTTAAATAAGGGCCTAAGTAACTTTTAGGGATTTCAGGTCAGACTGGGCTACTGTCATGCCCAGGTGAATAACTTTGCTGTGCATTCAAAGTGCGTGGGAAATTCCTGGTTTACTGTCTGGGGACGAAGGAAGCTGGGTAGCTAACTGGGAACAGATGTACAAAGGACAGACCACCTGCCTACGCCACCAAAGAGGCAAGTTGGCGACCACCCAGGGGGTGGGTGGTGACGTCCTGGAGAGCCTGTAATCTGCCCAGTTCTTCAGCAGAGCTCCTTAAGGTGGAGTCGCATAGGCCCCAGGTAGTCCTTTGGGAAGGGGAAACACATGGCAAGCGTACACAAGACACGGACAAATAAACTGGGCCCCAGTGCAGGCTGTGGTGGAGCTGGGCCCCAGTGTAGGCTGTGGCGGAGCTGGGCCCCAGTGTAGGCTGTGGCGGAGCTGGGCCCCAGTGTAGGCTGTGGCGGAGCTGGGCCCCAGTGTAGGCTGTGGCGGAGCTGGGCCCCAGTGTAGGCTGTGGCGGAGCTGGGCCCCAGTGTAGGCTGTGGCGGAGCTGGGCCCCAGTGTAGGCTGTGGCGGAGCTGGGCCCCAGTGCAGGCTGTGGTGGAGCTGGTCCCCAGAGCAACCTGTGGAGCCACAAGACCCAGCACAAACAGCAAATACCAAGACAGAAAACTATGAAAGGCTCAGAGCTCCAGCACAGACAAGAAAAACTATAAAGGGCTGTGAGCCCCAGTACAGACTAGACATGAGCTAAGGAAGGCCTGAAGGCCCACAGACATGAAACATGCAAGACACGAAAGTATGCAGGGTGGTTTGAGAGCACAGCTAGTCTTCAAGGAGACAAAGCAATGCTCCAACAACAGGGGTGGGGCCAAGCATATGCATTTATAAGACCCTCAACGACATGATTAAAGCCAGGTGGGGTCAAACAATGCGGCTCTAGGACCCAGGGAACAACCGAACCACTCCAGCAGACACACAGCAACCACACCAAAGCAAACAGCAAAATGGCCAGAGCAGCGGACCTGGAGCGGTGAAGGCTGGCAAGACCCCATTCATGTCAGACCTGACAGCTACAAGCATGTAGATTGTTACAGTAACAAAAAGTTAGATAGCAGGAGGAGAGGTTACCTATACAGCCCAAACATCCAGGCAAGCCTGTTCCTTTCATTTACTGGAAGGAGCAAGAATCCTTCCAGTAAGACATTGAATGTCTATCGGTATGAATTGCTGACCTTTCCTCAAGCTAGCCTGTGCTGCAGTAATAGACTACTGATATTGCAATTGTTGTGTAGATGCTTTCACCCATTATGCAATGCTTTGAGCAGCTATTGCTGCTGCTTCCCTGGCTCAGGGGACATGCATTGTATTGGAACAGTTCTCTCTGTAAAGGTAGAATGAAACACTCAAAAACTATATAACCCATGGATTAGTCCTACCAGAAGAAATACACTATCTTGGCAGGATTTTTTTTCAGCTAGGGTGTATAAGAATCTCCCCCTCTCACTATCCGGCATGTATATATTTTTATGTAAGGCAATTTTACTATACAGCTCCTTAATAAAAAAAAATAATATTTCTGTACTAAAATCCCTTCTATTTTTTCACCCACAATGGGTATTGGTTGTATCCTGCATGATGCAGCGAGGGGGGGATGACTGAGAAGATAAACCAGATGGTAGTATTGAGTGTCTGGCTTACTGGGAATCCAGCATTTGTAAGACAGAGCTTATGCACTAGTGACTAATAAAAGATGTGGGACTAAAAGTGGAAAAGCTTTAGTAATTTCTTCCCCATTCGCTTCCTAAATGTGTATTTTAAAACCAAAGCATATCATTATATTGTTGCTGAAAAAAAGCTTTGAATTTGGAGAACACCCTTCTAATTGTAGATTACATTTATAAGTAGTGGAGTTTTGACCACGGCATAAAGCAGAAAAGTCATACTTTTTTGGATTTTTTTTAATAGAATAAAATGTTGATACAATTAAATGGCAGCAACCTCTATTTTTTTAATAAAAGGGACTGAACATACTGTATTTTAGACTATTTTGCTGGATTAATATTGCTTTCTAGTGGCAAATATATATGGTATACACTCAAGTTGCAAAGTAACAAAATATATATACACAAAGGAAAATCTTTCTCGTTCACCATTAAAAAAAATGGTTTATTTTGTATAACAAAATAAAAATGTTAGAAGATCTGCAGAATAAAATTAAATTACTGTGCTCTTTCCAAAAAGTATCAGCCATAATGCTGCAGTAAGGAAAAATAAGAGCGTACGGGGTCTTCTGTTAAGTTTAATGGGTTTTGAAAACTGCAGAGCTTGCTAACTGACTAGTTCCAAATGCTCAGCAATGGTATTTCCTTATTATCTACAAAAAAGATTATTAGTTATCCTGCAGTTGTATGCGCTAAAGTTAGTTATTTATATATTGAGATGTGTCATCACCATTTAGGAACAAAAACTGACAGAGGTTGCAGCTTGTCTGTCTGCCGAAAGGGGTTAAGCCACATTGCAAATTTAATCTAATTCAGAGAATTTAATTCCTGAATCTGAAATATTCTGCCAGATCCAATCTACATCTGTAATATAAAACAGGTATTTCTGTAGACATCTTCAAGTGCAAATTATCTACTGGCAAATAAACCAGGTAATGTTAATAGATTCTGACTGACAAGCTCACAAAAAAGATTGCTGTTCTGCATGAAGATGCTAATTTGATGGAAAGACGTGCACAGGTGCATGCAGGCCTATAGGTATATAGTCACTACATGTTGTGTAACCCTCTGGGGACTTTTGGGCATCAACTTGGGGATATTTAGCTCAAATGGTTAATTTCTTCCATTTATCAAACAGAAAAAAGGCTTTCTTTGGCATACAGTATAAAACTAGTCAATGTAATCACAAACAGCCTCCCGGCTTACCTAAAATCATAACCAGTATACGTCTTCAACTTGTCACAGGCTTTCTTTAGTCAGAAATCCTAGCTTAAGTCATTGAAAACTCTTGATTCTGGGTTTTGACTACTTCCCAGCAGCTAAACAGGTTCCTTTGCTTGTTTCCGTCCTGGCATCATCTCTCATCTGTCTTACATCTGCAGAGATGCATGGCCGGCTACAGGGCTCCACATGGCCCAGTACCTGGTGCATTCAAGACCCATTCACTGTCAGCACCCTCCCTCTCAGCACTGGTCAGCATTTTTATAGTCCTTCTTCCATGGATTGAGGCTGGACTGGGCTACTTGGCCAGCAGGAGCCACCCCCCATCTTTCCTTACTGGCCAAATCCAGGACCCTATAGCGCACCTTACTGGATGCCCCTTAAACAGCTAGTTACTCAAGAAATTTAACTTTTCCTAGAGTCCTTGAGTTGTTTAATACAACATTTTACCATTCTTAAAGACCACCTAACACAACTGATAATGTAATCTAGGCCACAGTGATGCTGCTGTTGATGGTTACTCAGGTTAGTGAATTTAAAGGGATTATCAAGGCTGATAAAAACAAATGTTGGTATACTTACCTGACATACAGAAGATTAATCCGGGTGATCTGAATAAAGTAGTTATTGCTTTTTTGCAGCTCAGCCCTTGCATTTTCTATATTTATGATAATCTTTTTTAGCAGAGGTGGACCTATCTCCACCCCTTTTACATCAGACTATGTGATACACACCAATGCTTTTGTATGTAGGGGAGAGTAGCTGTTCCTTGCTTTGCTTAAGCGTGCAGCAGCAGGAAGCTTTACTGTAACTAACCTCAGCCCTTTGATCCTCTTCCTATCAGCAGCCTTTGAGTGAGGACACTCCTAGTGCCAGAACTGCCAGATCACGGGGTCGAGGTAAATTACAGCAGCGCCCCCACAGCCACCCCCTGATTTCAATGGGGACCGGGTTTGCGTTCTGGTTCTTGAACCCGAACATTTATTTAAAGTTTGTCCGAACTTGCCAGATCTGAACTTTGTGGGAGTTTGCTCTATCCCTATCAGTGACTTATTCAAGGATACATTTCCTCATCAAGACTTATACCCTAGAACTATCTTTAGACATGGGGCTAAACGTATTTGTTCTCTTTTAATTGTGACCTTACAGTAAGACCTATTATTTTTGTAACCATTTACACATAAAGAGTAGGCACTAGCAAAAAAAGGCTACATCTACAACAGTATTGTACCTTTGAGCTGTTGAAATAATTTTAACTGCATAATTATAACAGCTTATAGGAAACAATACTTGTAACTAACTATGTAAATTGCTGTTAAGGTTCTGCCAAATTTCCACCCATAACCCAAGTGCCTTTGGTTTCTTTCACCTTGGGAGGTTGTTCATACAACAGTTTGCAAGGTAAGTGTAATCTCTAAATCCAATAGCCATCGCTGGAGGAGGAAGAAATATGAATATGAAGAAATGTGTTGCTTTTATTCTTGGCATCCTTTTGCATGTGAGATGCTTTATCAGCAAAGTAGCTCAGCACCTTTGTTACAGTCCCTGCCAATCCCTTTAGCATGTTTCTTCAAAAGACCCCCTGTGTGGCATTTAATTAACTTTATTGATATTTAGAAATTAGGAGGGTAGGGAGATAGAGAAATCATTAACTTACACAGCAGGAGGGATCACAAACCATCCGTAAACACCCTTAACCCAAATGTTGCAACAGAAGACAGGAAATGTATTTCTTAGTAATGTGTTATAAGCTGCAGGATCGATGGTAATATGATTTGATGGAGGGATGTAGATTATTTTAAGGTGGCAAATCTTAAAAAAACACATAATTTTTATTTTGACTTTTTAAAAAGTCAGCTTTCGCTAAAACATTGTTTGTGTAGGAAGGGGGGGGGGGCATTCTTGTTCTCTTTTATGGAATATAGCGTAAACATGGAGAGGGATACTTCTCCTACCACTCAGAGCTCAATAAAGAACTGTGAATGATAATCCTGGACCAGCACCAAGCAAACCTGGATAGGTGTTGGGGCTTACTGGTCCCAATGTATTTGGTTGATTCACAGCATGCCCCATCTTCAGGCTCAAAAAAACATTGCAAACAGTTAAATATAGCAACTTTTGGGTTTAATGTAAAGATGTCAGACAGACCACTTAGCATATCTGAGCTATAAAATCTAATCTAGAAATATAGTATGCTAATCTGGTTAATTTTCTTCTAAGATAGTTATTCAGGAGAGTGTGTAATCTCCTTCTAGTAGTACCATGTTTTTAAATACTTGTGCATATCTCATGACACATATTTTACAATATAACTAGCCGTGAGAAAGGGTAAAGATGGACACATCTGTAAAGAGATGAATAAATGTAATTCCTGTTTGTAGTCACTGTTCAAAATGTGTCATCTGCTCCACCCCAGTTGCCAATACTTAATAAGCTGTATTCTTAAGCATACCCTCTGTCTCTGAAACTTAAATAGGAGCTATGGTCAGAAAAGACCATAGTCCCTCTATATAATGCAGCAGAAGGCTGCCCAGATCAGGCTTACCCATTGTGCATCTCCACTGCTATAAAAAAAAAATGGACGCCTGGATACTCACCTCTTCCGGTGACCGCAGCCACCCACCACCCATTTTTTTGGGGGAGGGGAACGCACTGCACAGCGAGGAAGCCTGATCCGGGCTACCCTGCTGTTGCATAATAATGTGGTTTTAACCTACTGTAATGTTCCTCTTTCATTGTATCCCCCTCCCCCATGTAGCCAAATACAGTTAGACCACATGTTGACCTGCTGCTGACTGTTTTACCCTGCACCCTGAAGGGTACATAAAATGTTGTCTCATTGGGCATAATAACAAAGACTGCAATTCCCCTTTATTAAATGTAATAATGATTGTTTTGTAGTACATACTTATGCAAGTTATTACTTCCCTCACCTCTATGGATGTGATTTTCTGCCCTGCTGAGTACATTCCTTCAAAGATTGCATACTTGCTTGGGAAGGCAAGGGGGCAGCGAACATAAAGAATGTACATCCCTTGTGTACCTTGTGCAGGTTGCTATGCTAATTGCATACACGACTAGAACAAGACAAAAGCCGCTTTCCTGAGCATAAAGAATGCACTCACGATCCCGCACTGTTTGTATCGCAAGCTGGAAACATTTGACAGAAACACAACTAGATAATGGAACAATAGATCAAAACAAACTTGTGTTGGCATTCTCTTTACAGTTATATGTTTTTTCTACTAACCCTGATTTCTGTTTATTACCATTTACAACTACTTGAGATGCACAGTGGAATGTACAGCTTCTTAGCCATTAGTTAGGAATTCAGGGGGGAGTACGGAGAGATTTAAAAGGAAAGACTTTTCATTTTCATGCTTTTATACCATTTCTTTCATATAGCAAAATACACCTAGTCCCAGTTACCTCCTGGTCATATAAATATACACAGCCCCAGTGTTCTGAAGATTTAGCTACACATGATTTTCTGATGCTTACCTGTATTGCTCTTTCTTCACTTTGTGCCTCCATTCATTTTTGAACCCCCCCATCAAAATAAATCAATTATTGTTCCTAATCTAGGTGGCTGCAGTTCCCACAATGGAGGATACCAGAAGAGAGTGAGTATTGAAAAAACATTTTTAAGCTTTCTAGGGTATTGGGTGCCTTGGGGGAGAGCATCAGGGGACCTAAAGTTTTCTTTGACTAGGTCCTTTTTAAATGTCTTCTGTCCCTTATGGTCTATTTCCATGAACAGACAAATCAATATTTCATTGAGAAAGCAAACAAACATATGACTTTGAGTTAGTGATTCGCGCTTGGAAACTAGGAGACATAAGATTTGTCTGCTAATTGTTCTTGAGAGTGATTGTTCGTGTGAACGCTTGTATTGAGTGCTCCATCTCCTATTTGTGGTCTATTACTGTGTCCTCATGTCCCTGGTCATGTGACATTAGTTGACACTTGACCAATCAACAAATTCTCATTCATTACTCGATTGCAGCTGGCATTTTCACAGATCTATTATTGTCTGATTGCGGTCAATTTAGTGATTTCTCGTTCACAAATTGATCTGTGGAAATGGGCCATAATACCATGCAAATAATAAAAACAGCTCAGTTGGCAAGAGGGGAGCAGTAGCAGTGCCATGGGGCAGCGTCACTCTTCATTTAGGAGATGCTTTCTAAGCCAGTCTGATACTGTCTGTGCCACACTCTCTGTGGAAGGGAGTAGCAGTGCACATGCTACCTGTAGGGGAAGCCACAGTTTTATCACCATTCTCATGCTGGGGACATTTCTGGGAATACTCTTCACTCCCTCAGACAAGCTGACGGGGATTACTGATAAGAAAAATGTCACACCAACAAATATATGCTAAATGGTAAAGTTCTGTATAATAAGGACATAAGTATCACAACCAAGGGTTAAAAGAGCAATGGTCAATGGTTATAAATGAGTCTAGAGATATAGATAGGAGTAGAGATGCAAAATAATTTAAGACAAAACAGAATATTATTCTAAAATATTTTATTTGTCAAATCAAAAGGCAGCAGAGAGATTGGTAGAGAGAGCAGCTAATGACAGATAAGCCATTCATGATGGACAGTCTTGCTACTGAGAAACCTAATAGCGGAGGTTTTAATAGTCAGCTTAGCAAATAATAAGGACATAAGAAAGAACGTTGCTATTCATGAGTTACACAACAAGAAATTACCAGGAGAAGCCTCCCCTGGAAAATAATGCTAAACTAGGCTGCACTACAAAATATTATTATAATAATTATTATTAGTATCATAATTATTATTAGCAGTATATTCCGGGGGGAGGCGTCTCCTAGTAATTCCTTGTGTACTTATTTTACTGCTTGTTTGGTGTACATACGTTTATGTTTTGGGATAATGCCCCTATTCTGAAAATGGTGAATAAAAAAGTTAAAGGTCACATGGAGGTAGTAGGCATTTGAGAGTTGGATGATAAGTTCTGCTTACAAAAAGTGATATGTCATGGGGAGGCTTGGAAGAAAAGAACTGGGACATAATAGTTTTTGTCAAGTTTAAGTTTTAAGTAACTTTTGGAAACCCATCACAAAAAGCCAAACAGACTATCTGACATAAAATAAGATACCAAGTCTGACACAAGTACAGATTAATTTTGGTGATAACCTATTCAGTGCATCAGAAAGGTGGCAACCACAGAAAATATAGCTACCAATGTATCTATTGCCGTGTATGTCCCAAATGTGGGTCTCTAAAAATGGCTTCCATATACATTTGTAAATATGGGCAATCTAATAAATACCTTTCTGTTTACTTTGATTTTAGAAACAGATTAACAGACTAACTATATTCGAGTGCTGTGGCTTACTTAAAAGGGACCAAAACCCTTGCTGGCTAGCGTTGGAGTCTGAAAGACTTCAGGACCAGCCAATTCTGTCTGAGAAATCCTGATTAGGGGCGTCCGGCTGTGTAAACCCCCTGGGATAACCAATATGCTTACATCGCCAAAGATCTGGCATCTTGCAGCTAAGGCGTTCTCTGAAGACCAGCCATTCAGATAGATATGGGGCAGAAGTGCACCAGAGTGGTCAGGTTTTGGTGCACTTTTTGATCTGTTCCAGTCATTGGATGTTAAAACTGTCCTTCAGACATTATTTTATAAAAAAATGAATGTTGATGGCAGCACAGAGGGGGAATCCTGATTTCTGATGCCGCCTCCCACAAGTCCATTCTCGGACACCCCAAATTTACCCAGCTCCTGTGCCGAAAACCTGCATCCACTTGACTGCTGGCCTCATTTGTTGCTTTCACTTGTTGCTTTAGATGACAAGTAACTAAAATACATGGCTGTCACAGGCACCAGGGGGCTGTTGTTAAAACAGGAGCTTTTGGTTTTGTAGTGTTCACCACCTTTCAGCCCCAATGTTCAACAGTTAAATGATAATATTCATTACATTCTTTAGCATTTTTATTTTGTGTTTGATTTCCAAAGTACACCATTTTCCACTGCCACACAATAGTTTACACTGTCTCTAATGTCCCCGTTGTGGCATACCCTACTCCCTACTCACAGAAACGTAAGCTAATAGATAACAGCGGAATGCTGTTCATTTGGTTGGAACAGTGTTTGGTGACAGGGTTAAGGTGTCCGGCACAAAGTATAGCACCCCTAATGATAAATAAGACCTCAGCATCCCATAAAACCTTCAGCTGCTACCCGGCTGTGCAGTCAATGTGAAAAAAATTAAAGTGCTTAACTACATCATACATTCATCCACCTAGGAGTCACACATTTACAAAAGCCATTGGCAGTATACTGTCGCCATGCCAAATGTTCATGTAAGTAATAATAGTAATAAATAATATATTGTCAATGTCAATTTATATTAAAAAAACATGGATGATATTGAATAGAATAATAAGGTCACTTGTATATGCACATGTGATAAATTAGAGCATTAGTGATAACAGGAAAAAAAGGAATAGGTAGCAAATGCTAAATAGCAAAATAGGAAATGCTAAATAAATACAGCAACATAAAAATACTGCCATACTAAAAGGCTAATGTATGGCTAGGATGTAATTTTCTTTCTCGCATAAGCATGTAATTCCATTATTGCTTTATCCTTAAAACTGTTTTGAAAATGGTCAACAATTTAAAGCAGATAGTGAAGAGCACTATTCAGCATGGGTCACAGCGCTTCTTTTGTATAATCTATGCTGCACGTTATCCCTCCCCAACTGCGCCTGCTGACACCACATGTCTCAGTCTGGGCTAATGCTAGAAAATTGGAGCAAATTACATTAATGCATAGCTGTATAGCTAAAATGCCAAAGCTTCTTTGCTAAATTACATTGATACTCAGATTTCTGAGTTTCCATAAGTAAGGAGGTAAAAAAAATGAAGAGTATGCTGGCTATTGTCTGGACTGCTTGTTCAGATTTCACAGGTGCCATGATACACCATGATGCTTCTCTATTGTCACCGCCTGCGTTCAAATTTGGTAGAAATTGGGCATTGCAAAGCCATTTCCAAAACAACTTTTCATACTAAGAACTGACGTCTCAAATGAAGTCACCTTGAAAAATGGCCACACAGATTAAAATTGTAAAAGATTCAAAAACAATGTATCAGTGCAATTCAACTACATACATATTCAGATACCTAAAACATCCACCCACCAAATTTCATAAAAAATATGAAATATATGAGACATTTTTGTTTACCTGGTATCCCTGGAAACAACATCCCTGGCCTTTTATCTCAGCTATCCTGAACTAAAAGGGTATGAGCTCTGAACAGGACACAAAACTCGCATACCGCCCACCCCCACCCCCCCAAGTCTCCTTCCTTTTCCTTCCATAGTTCTTATATATTACCCTTCTTTTAGTTAAATAGTACATACAGAGATTACCATGTTCGTTGGCATAGACTGATGAGGTTGCAGGTGCACTGCACTAGAGAATTCTATTATAACTTTAAAATAGTATTATTCCTTTATTATTCATATAATCACAGTTATGTTGTATTGTTATTGCAATTCACAATGTGTCAGTTGATGCGGGACTCCCCCCTAAAAAATATTAAATGCTCCACTTCAAAGTAGGCCAATAAAATTACCTACAGGCCCATATCCGCAACCAGGACATCCAAATATGAAATACCTGCTTGCTAGTTACATAAGTAAGGAGGGT
Source organism: Gastrophryne carolinensis (assembly GCA_027917425.1). Lineage (NCBI taxonomy): Eukaryota > Metazoa > Chordata > Amphibia > Anura > Microhylidae > Gastrophryne > Gastrophryne carolinensis. The sequence continues at coordinate 442,662,434 of CM051236.1, forward strand.
GGCAAAACAAATGCATCCCCATTGGAAGGAGCTCTGTAAGAAAAGTGTAAATATGTCTGTAATATGGGTATATTCTATGAGCTGAATTTAGGTATTTTTTTAAGACAAGGGCAGCAGGTATTAAGGGTGAACCTTTAAGACAACCTATACTCAACTTAACCAGCAGCCATGTCTACTGATGCTTTCTCCAGATGGGGGGGGTCTAGAATCTCTTCCATTTTGTCAGGTGTCAGTTGCTGCTGCAGAATTCTTCTGTAGTCCACATATGCAATTTATTGCAGCACACAGATTTCCCATTGAATGGGGGCACACGCCACAGTGATGCCAGAAAAAAAAATCACCCAGAGCTGCATGATGTGCTGGTCAAAGTGGCCCTGCAGATGGTGTATTACTACAGGTATCATTTGCTGAGCTGCTGCCTACTTTAAACTTGTAGTCCTTATTTGTCTACCTCTAGACTATAAGACTTCTATGTCTGTAGTCCTGCTCATGTGCAGTAGTGCATTATCCAGCAAGATTGGGGTGTGTTTGCACAAACTGGTACAAGCTAGAGCAAACATCTGGATTGAAACTGGAGTGAGTTTTATACATCAGTGCAGTGCTGCACTACCTCTCTGGGTTGTACCCACCACCTGTTTTGGATACTCATTATGACCTATTCTCCCATATCCATGCTTAACATCTTCTGACATTAACCATTTATGCGCCTGAGCTGCCTATAACCTGACCCCTAGCTTAGTAATTCACCTACTGTGCTTATGCCCCTTTTATAACCCTGGCTAGTTGGCTGTAACCCTTGGGTAACAAAAGTGCCAACTCGCAGTAGCGCTAGTGCCTCAAGCCATACATATTAGGGCTCAGCTTCTCCTGTTTACACCGTAGTCACTCAAACCTTTCCAGTTAGATACAAGTCCGTGCAAAGATATATCTTTATATCTATATCTATGATATTGATACCAAGGTGTCATCATTTTGCAAAAAATAGTATGGTATATGCGGTCATGTAATTACAAATGCACAGTTTATTTTCTGATGCTAGGTCCACTTTAAAATATAAAAAAGTGTGTTATGCAAGTATTGCTCAGTCTGAGACCTATGCTCTAATTGCTCTAATAAAGAACAAGGAGTGTTCAGAGTATCAGGCCGCTTATGGGGTCAGAACATGCCATTAATTAATGTTATCTGTAGACTATGGTTAAATGGTTTAAATATGAACTCAATTTAAAGGTGTTAGAATTGTTTGAACCACCTCTTGTGTTTACCGCAGCTAAGAAACAATTTCATTTTAATCTTGATTTTTCTGTTTTGTTGAAAGTTTAGGCTGAACACCAGGGACACAAGATGATTAATTAGCACTAGAATGGTATCATATGAGCTAAGACCTACTCTCTGGCGACCACCGCATCTGACTGTTGTAGGAGCGGCTTTGCCACATATTTTTACAGTATTTTTATGAAGATAGATGAAAGTAGAGAGAATTTTTCAGTCCTTGTCAGGTTTCTGTATCTCACGGATGCTCTTTTCCAGGAAACCATAAGGCCTAATTAATCCTTAGCGATTTTATAGCCCCAAAGAAGCAAATGACTTAGGACAATTATAGCACACCTTAAACATAAATATCGCCTTACAACGGGATCTAAATATTTCAAAAGACAGATATATGGGCGAGGGAACTGGCAATTGTGGCTCTGACAGCTTTACTGGCCTAAACAGCGCCTATCACAAGTATATTTTAATGCAAATCAGCTATACACTGGCGCTACAAATGCTTCCTGTGCTTTGATTAAGAGAAGAAAAAGTCGGTCATAAAACTCTCGTCTATATGTGTGATTTGCATACTTATAATTCTGTTCAAACTTTCCCACGCTCTGTAATTCCAACAGGTTTTTTTAGATTCTTTCTACGGGTATATATATTTTATATCATGACAATTAGAGATGAGCGAACATTTGAAAAATTCGATTCGACTGATTCGCCGAATTTTCCGACAAAAATAGTTTTAACCCGAATTTATTTGTGACGAATCACTATTAAAAACGGCTATTTCTGAGCCTCCTAGAGCCTCAATAGGGTTGTAAACCATTCTGCCATGCTGTAACACGCATAGGACACGTGCTGGGTTATTGAAAAAATACTGTAAATAAATATCACATGCAGATCGGAGGCATCGCTAATAGAATTGCAAAGCAGCACAATTGCAGAGAGTTGAGGTGGCATCACTATGAGGGGCCCCTATAGTGCCTGAAAAACTGGAGCTGGCAGCAGCAGGAGCCCAAAAATTAGCTGAATCACACCCTGGAGTTGCAAGCAGCAGCAGCAGCAGCTGCAGGAGCCCAAACATTGCTTTAAAGAGACACTGGAGTTGGCTGCAGGAGCCCAAAAATTGAATGAATCACACCCTGGAGTTTCAAGCAGCAGCAGCAGGAGCCCAAACATTGCTTTAAAGAGACATTGGAGTTGGCTGCAGGAGCACAAACATAGCTTGAAAGAGACACTGGAGATGGCAGCAGGAGACCAAAAATTGGCTGAATGACACCCTGGAGTTGCAAGCAGCAGCAGCCCAAACATAGCTTGAAAGAGACACTGGAGTTGGCAGCAGGAGCCCAAAAATTGGATGAATCACACCCTGCAGTTGCAAGCAGCAGCAGCAGCAGGAGCCCAAACATAGCTTGAAAGACACACTGGAGTTGGCAGCAGGAGCCCAAAAATTGGATGAATCACGCCCTGGAGTTGCAAGCAGCAGCAGGAGCCCAAACATTGCTTTAAAGAGACACTGGAGTTGGCTGCAGGAGCCCAAAAATTTGATGAATCACACCCTGGAGTTGCAAGCAGCAGCAGGAGCCCAAACATTGCTTTAAAGAGACACTGGAGTTGGCTTCAGGAGGCCAAAAATTGGATGAATCACACCCTGGAGTTGCAAGCAGCAGCTGCAGGAGCCCAAACATAGCTTGAAAGAGACACTGGATTTGGCTGCAGGAGCCCAAAAATTGGATGACTCACACCCTGGAGTTGCAAGCAGCAGCAGCAGCAGGTGCCCAAACATAGCTCGAAAGAGACACTGGAGTTGGAAGCAGGAGCCCAAAAATTGGATGAATCACACCCTGGAGTTGCAAGCAGCAGCAGGAGCACAAACATAGCTTGAAAGAGACACTGGAGATGGCAGCAGGAGCCCAAAAATTGGCTGAATGACACCCTGGAGTTGCAAGCAGCAGCAGCAGCCCAAACATAGCTTGAAAGAGACACTGGAGTTGGCAGCAGGAGCCCAAAAATTGGCTGAATGACACCCTGGAGTTGCAAGCAGCAGCAGGAGCACAAACATAACTTGAAAGAGACACTGGAGTTGGCAGCAGGAGCCCAAAAATTGAATGACTCACACCCTGGAGTTGCAAGCAGCAGCAGGAGCACAAAAATAGCTTGAAAGAGACACTGGAGTTGGCAGCAGGAGCCCAAAAATTGGCTGAATGGCACCCTGGAGTTGCAAGCAGCAGCAGCAGAAGCCAAAACATAGCTTGAAAGAGACAATGGATGTGGCTGCAGGAGCCCAAAAATTGGATGACTCACACCCTGGAGTTGCAAGCAGCAGCAGCAGGAGCTCAAACATAGCTTGAAAGAGACACTGGAGTTGGCAGCAGGGGCCCAAAAATTGGCTGAATGACACCCTGGAGTTGCAAGCAGCAGCAGCAGGAGCCCAAACATAGCTTGAAAGAGACACTGGATTTGGCTGCAGGAGCCCAAAAATTGAATGACTCACACCCTGGAGTTGCAAGCAGCAGCAGGAGCCCATACATAGCTTGAAAGAGACACTGGAGTTGGCAGCAGGATCCCAAAAATTGGCTGAATGACACCCTGGAGTTGCAAGCAGCAGGAGCCCAAACATAGCTTGAAAGAGACACTGGATTTGACTGCAGGAGCCCAAAAATTGAGTGACTCACACCCTGGAGTTGCAAGCAGGAGCACAAACATAGCTTGAAAGAGACACTGGAGTTGGCAGCAGGAGCCCAACAATTGGATGAATCACACCCTGGAGTTGCAAGCAGCGGCAGCAGCGGTAGCAGCTGCAGGAGCCCAAACATTGCTTTAAAGAGACACTGGAGTTGGCTGCAGGAGCCCAAAAATTGAATGAATCACACCCTGGAGTTGCAAGCAGCAGCAGGAGCACAAAAATAGCTTGAAAGGGACACTGGAGTTGGCAGCAGGAGCCCAAAAATTGGCTGAATTACACCCAGAAGTTGCAAGCAGCAGCAGCAGGAGCCAAAACATAGCTTGAAAGAGACAATGGATTTGGCTGCAGGAGCTTAAAAATTGGATGACTCACACCCTGGAGTTGCAAGCAGCAGCAGCAGGAGCCCAAACATAGCTTGAAAGAGACACTGGAGTTGGCAGCAGGTGCCCAAAAATTGGATGACTCACACCCTGGAGTTGCAAGCAGCAGCAGCAGGAGCCCAAACATAGCTTGAAAGAGACACTGGATTTGGCTGCAGGAGCCCAAAAATTGAATGACTCACACCCTGGAGTTGCAAGCAGCAGCAGGAGCCCAAACATAGCTTGAAAGAGACACTGGAGTTGGCAGCAGGATCCCAAAAATTGGCTGAATGACACCCTGGAGTTGCAAGCAGCAGCAGCAGGAGCCCAAACATAGCTTGAAAGAGACACTGGATTTGGCTGCAGGAGCCCAAAAATTGAATGACTCACACCCTGGAGTTGCAAGCAGCAGCAGCAGCGGCAGCAGCAGCTGCAGGAGCCCAAACATAGCTTGAAAAAGACACTGGAGTTGGCAGCAGGGGCCCAAAAATTGGCTGAATGACACCCTGGAGTTGCAAGCAGCAGCAGCAGGAGCCAAAACATAGCTTGAAAGAGACACTGGATTTGGCTGCAGGAGCCCAAAAATTGAATGACTCACACCCTGGAGTTGCAAGCAGCAGCAGGAGCCCATACATAGCTTGAAAGAGACACTGGAGTTGGCAGCAGGATCCCAAAAATTGGCTGAATGACACCCTGGAGTTGCAAGCAGCAGCAGCAGGAGCCCAAACATAGCTTGAAAGAGACACTGGATTTGACTGCAGGAGCCCAAAAATTGAGTGACTCACACCCTGGAGTTGCAAGCAGGAGCACAAACATAGCTTGAAAGAGACACTGGAGTTGGCAGCAGGAGCCCAACAATTGGATGAATCACACCCTGGAGTTGCAAGCAGCGGCAGCAGCGGTAGCAGCTGCAGGAGCCCAAACATTGCTTTAAAGAGACACTGGAGTTGGCTGCAGGAGCCCAAAAATTGAATGAATCACACCCTGGAGTTGCAAGCAGCAGCAGGAGCACAAAAATAGCTTGAAAGGGACACTGGAGTTGGCAGCAGGAGCCCAAAAATTGGCTGAATTACACCCAGAAGTTGCAAGCAGCAGCAGCAGGAGCCAAAACATAGCTTGAAAGAGACAATGGATTTGGCTGCAGGAGCTTAAAAATTGGATGACTCACACCCTGGAGTTGCAAGCAGCAGCAGCAGGAGCCCAAACATAGCTTGAAAGAGACACTGGAGTTGGCAGCAGGTGCCCAAAAATTGGATGACTCACACCCTGGAGTTGCAAGCAGCAGCAGCAGGAGCCCAAACATAGCTTGAAAGAGACACTGGATTTGGCTGCAGGAGCCCAAAAATTGAATGACTCACACCCTGGAGTTGCAAGCAGCAGCAGGAGCCCAAACATAGCTTGAAAGAGACACTGGAGTTGGCAGCAGGATCCCAAAAATTGGCTGAATGACACCCTGGAGTTGCAAGCAGCAGCAGCAGGAGCCCAAACATAGCTTGAAAGAGACACTGGATTTGGCTGCAGGAGCCCAAAAATTGAATGACTCACACCCTGGAGTTGCAAGCAGCAGCAGCAGCGGCAGCAGCAGCTGCAGGAGCCCAAACATAGCTTGAAAAAGACACTGGAGTTGGCAGCAGGAGCCCAAAAATTGGCTGAATGACACCCTGGAGTTGCAAGCAGCAGCAGGAGCCAAAACATAGCTTGAAAGAGACACTGGAGTTGGCAGCAGGGGCCCAAAAATTGGATGAATCACACCCTGGAGTTGCAAGCAGCAGCAGGAGCCGAAACATTGTGTGAAAGAGACACTGGAGTTGGCTGCAGGAGCCCAAAAATTGGATGAATCACGCCCTGGAGTTGCAAGCAGCAGCTGCAGGAGCCCAAACATAGCTTGAAAGAGACACTGGAGTTGGCTGCAGGAGCCTAAAAATTGGATGAATCACACCCTGGGGTTGCAAGCAGCAGCAGGAGCCCAAACATTGCTTTAAAGAGACACTGGAGTTGGCTTCAGGAGGCCAAAAATTGGATGAATCACACCCTGGAGTTGTAAGCAGCAGCAGCAGGTGCTCAACATAGCTTGAAAGAGACACTGGATTTGGCTGCAGGAGCCCAAAAATTGGATGACTCACACCCTGGAGTTGCAAGCAGCAGCAGCAGGAGCCCAAACATAGCTTGAAAGAGACACTGGAGTTGGCTGCAGGAGCCCAAAAATTAGATGAATCACACCCTGGAGTTGCAAGTAGCAGCAGGAGCCCAAACATTGCTTTAAAGAGACACTGGAGTTGGCTTCAGGAGGCCATAAATTGGATGAATCACACCCTGGAATTGTAAGCAGCATCAGCATGAGCCCAAACATTGCTTGAAAGAGACACTGGATTTGGCTGCAGGAGCCCAAAAATTGGATGACTCACACCTTGGAGTTGCAAGCAGCAGCAGCAGGAGCCCGAACATAGCTTGAAAGAGACACTGGAGTTGGCTGCAGGAGCCCAAAAATTGGATGAATCACACCCTGGAGTTGCAAGCAGCAGCAGCAGCAGGAGCCCAAACATAGCTTGAAAGAGACACTGGAGTTGGCAGCAGGAGCCCAAAAATTGGATGAATGACACCCTGGAGTTGCAAGCAGCAGGAGCCCAAAATTGCCAGAAAGACACACCCTGGAGTTGGCAGCAGCATGAAGAGAACATATACAGATTTTCAGCACATATATCTTATCCGAAGAATATTAATAAAAAGTAAGAGTAACGTAAAGCATTTTCTCAATAATTACTTGTGGTCTGATGCGGAGGAATGTCTGTAACTGGAGAGCAGCGCCTTAAATCTGTTTTGCACGATCCATATTTCTTTAGTGTTGGTCTGGCCCCATCATCAATCTACTCTAATGAATCAGGCATTGGTGGCTGAAATCTAAATCTTGGCTGATCCATGCCCGATTCATTTCCACGTAGGCCAGTCTCTCAAAAAAAAAACATGGAGAGTGACAGATTAGTAACGTATTAGTAACATAGTAACATATTAGTAACATAGTAACATATAAGGCCTCATTTCATCAAGCAGAGGTCTCTGCAGAATAGGGGTGAGTGGCAGCAGGAGTCTCAGTGAGAGGCCTGATCTCCCGGGATCAGCTAGCTGCCTTGAACAGCAACCCATCTGCCGTCATCCATTGGTTAACACTATCATCCACTGCATCACAAGTGACATCTGACACCCCCAGTCAACTGTCTGTTGTATGATATGCTTTGGGTTCAGCTCCACTATTCAGTGAGGACGATCTGATAATCAGAAAAATCAGCAGCTACTGCTCAGCCAAGAAGTGGAGGAGACACTTGACGCTTCTTCCACTAGGCGGGCAAGTAGTGATAAGGAGAGTGTCGTGGGAGGAGGTGTTGCAAGCGTTTGGCTCCTTAAGCAGACACTGTTGAGGAACCTGAGGAGGACATCAGTGAGTTTTGAGGGCACTTTTAAAGGCTTGGAGTGATGGAGAGTGACAGATTTAGCGGCCAGCATGGTGGCAGAAGGGGAAAGTATGGAGGCAAATGTGCTCGGTGTAGACCACTCGCGCGGCAGGCTATCTTCCCAGGAGGTAGTGGAAGAGGGTCCCTGGAGTTGGCGCCGGCGGCGGCGGCAGCAGCATCAGTGAATTAGTGCGGACTGTTGGTAGGAGAAATCAGCTACAAGCCCATGTTGCAGTTTTTCATCAAGCATCCGCAGGAGGTTAACATGGCTATATGAAAGATGTGTAGGCAGAAGCTGGAGTGTGGCCAGGGTCCCAATGTTGGACCCACAGCCCTGCGTCAACATTTGCAGCATCACCATCAAGCGGCCTGGGAGAGTTGGCTCCAAAGTGGTGGTCCAGCCTGCTGCATTACCCAGTGGCACACTGTTCCAGCCAGCCAAGGCTCCACCACCTCCTGTGTGTCATACCCATCCTCTGTCGCTTCAGATGCTCCTCCTCCTCTTAATCCGAGTCAGTCATTCCGCCAGCAATCCATTGCCAAGCCATGTCCAAGAGACAGCAGTATGTGCCCACTCATCCAACGTGCAGAAGCTAAATGTGCTCCTGTATAAGTTGCTGGTGCTGCAATCCCTTCCTTTTGAGTTGGTGGACCTTTCAGAGAACTGATGGCTTGTGCCGAGCCGAGGTGGAGAGTCCCATGCTGTCATTTCTTTGCGAAGAAGGCAGTACCAGCCCTGTACAATTTTGTTGAACAAAAGGTGGGGCAGTCCTTTAGCCTGTCAGTGTGTACCAAAATGCACAGCAATCCCTACGTCTGGAGCTGTAACTATGGTCAGGGACAATAAATATCCTTTTAGGACCACTGGGTGATTGTGGTTCCTGCACAACCACACAAGCAACTTGGACAGGTCCCTCCGCTGTGGCCTCCACGCTCCTAGGCCTTTGTGCCTGTGACAGTGCACTTGCACTTAGCAATGGTGTCACAGAAAAAAGTGGCAAATTGTCAATTACATATTAATAGTTAACATTTATCTTATTTGAACATATTTATAATAATAACATATAATAACATATAACATAGCAACAATAACATATAACATAATAACAGTAACATATAAAATCTATCAACATTTTTTATTTTTTTGGTTAATTTTGTATTGTTTTTTTTTTATATTTTGCATTTTTTTTTAATATTTTGCATTTTTTAGAAATATATATATATATATATATATTTTTTTTTTTTTTTATATATATATTTTTTTCCCATTGCCTTTTAATATTTTGTGAATTTTTGTACAAATTTTTTTTTCACTTTTTTAATTTTTTTTTTTTTACTTTTTTTTCAAAATATTTCTTTTTTCTTTTTTTTTTCTTTTTTTTTTTCCCAGTGCCCTTCCAGCCTACCATGTGTGCAGGACACGGAGGTTTCACGTTGTTCTTCACATGGTTTGCCTTGAGCAACAGAGTCACACATGGGAGGAACTGCTAAAAATGAGAACTCAATACATGAAATCATGGCTTACTCCACGAAAACTGCAAATGGGACCCATGGTGACTGACACTGGGAAGAACATCTTGTCTGCGCTGCGACAAGGAAGCCTGAGCCATGCGTCCTGCCATGGCACACATGTTCAATCTAGTTGTCAAGCGTTTTCTGAAGGAACAGAGAAAAGCCATCACGGATTTCTTGATGATACAAACGGATAGGGGGACTCCCCTGTGTAACTTCAATGTAAACCAGTGGCAGCTCATACGTGACACCTGCCGTTTGATTTAGATGGCAAGTGGGCTGCTCTATATTATGCTGCAAAATGGCAAATTTACCTCACAATATAAGCTATTGCCCCTCAGATTTACACAGGGCCTGCTCTATATTATGCTGCAAAATGGCAAATTTACCTCACAGTATAAGCTAATGCCCCTCAGATTGACACAGGGGCTGCTCTATATAATGCTGCAAAATGGCAAATTTACCTCACTATATAAGCTATTGCCCCTCAGATTTACACAGGGCCTGCTCTATATAAAGCTGCAAAATGGCAAATTTACCTCACAGTATAAGCTATTGCCCCTCAGATTTACACAGGGCCTGCTCTATAGAATGCTGCAAAATGGCAAATTTACCTCACAGTATAAGCTATTGCCCCTCAGATTTACACAGGGGCTGCTCTATATTATGCTGCAAAATGGCAAATTTACCTCACAGTATAAGCTATTGCCCCTCAGATTTACACAGGGCCTGCTCTATAGAATGCTACAAAACCAAGAGCGGATTTAACTCACACAATATAACTTATTTCTCAGGTTTATATAGGGACTGCTCTATGTAATGGTGCAAAGCCATGAATTTACCTCATAATATAAACTATTGCTCCCCAAATTTACTCAGGGGCTGCTCCATATAATGGTGCAAAACAGGGCAAATGTATTGTCCAATATAAACTATTGCTGCTCTGATTTACACAGGAGGGCCACTCTAAAGAATGGTGCAACATGGCGAATTTAGCTCACAATATAACATAGATTGCAAAATGAGATTTTCAGACAGGGCCTGCTCTATAAAATGGCAATTTTACCTCACAATATAAACAATTGCTCCTCAGATTTACACAGGGATTTAGGTTGATATATATAATAGTGCAAAACAGCGAATTTACCTCACAATACTGTATAAACTATTGCTCCTCAGATTTACAGAGTAGGCTTCTCTATATAATGGTGCAAAATGGTGAATTTACCTCACTATATAATCTATTACAGCTCTATATAAAAAAAATAAATAAATAAAAAAAAGGGCCTGTAGAAGCTTATTTAGTATAACAGATAGGGTGATGTGCTGGTTTGGGATGCCCATGTGGGCTGGTGTTTTGACTGCAGGACAAAAACCAATTCAAAATGCAATACTTTGATTAAGCTGAGGAAGGATCAACAAGCGTATTTAGTATAACAGATAGGGTGCCACGTGGTGGTTTGGGATACCCTGCGGCCTGGTGTATTGACAGCAGGACAAAAACCAATTCAAAATGCAATAGCTTAATAAAGCTGATGCTGAACAACGCTTATTTAGTATAACAGATAGGGTGCAACGTGGTGGTTTGGGATACCCTGCGGCCTGGTGTATTGACAGCAGGACAAAAACCAATTCAAAATGCAATAACTTAATAAAGCTGAGGCTGTAGACGCTTATTTAGTATAACAGATAGGGTGCCACGTGGTGGTTTGGGATACCCTGCGGCCTGGTGTATTGACAGCAGGACAAAAAACAATTCAAAATGCAATAACTTAATAAAACAGAGGCTGTAGACGCTTATTTAGTATAACAGATAGGGTGCCACATGGTGGTTTGGGATACCCTGCGGCCTGGTGTATTGACAGCAGGACAAAAACCAATTCAAAATGCAATAGCTTAATAAAGCTGATGCTGAACAACGCTTTTTTAGTATAACAGGGTGCAACATGCAGGTTTGGGATACCCTGCGGCCTGGTGTATTTAAAGCAGACCAAAACCAATTCAAAATGCAATAACTTAATAAAGCTGAGGCTGTAGACGCTTATTTAGTATAACAGATAGGGTGCAACGTGGTGGTTTGGGATACCCTGCGGCCTGGTGTGTTGACAGCAGGACAAAAACCAATTCAAAATGCAATAACTTAATAAAGCTGAGGCTGTAGACGCTTATTTAGTATAACAGATAGGGTGCAACGTGGTGGTTTGGGATACCCTGCGGCCTGGTGTATTGACAGCAGGACAAAAACCAATTCAAAATGCAATAACTTAATAAAGCTGAGGCTGTAGACGCTTATTTAGTATAACAGATAGGGTGCAACGTGCAGGTTTGGGATACCCTGCGGCCTGGTGTATTTAAAGCACACCAAAACCAATTCAAAATGCAATAACTTAATAAAGCTGAGGCTGTAGACGCTTATTTAGTATAACAGATAGGGTGCCACATGGTGGTTTGGGATACCCTGCGGCCTGGTGTATTGACAGCAGGACAAAAACCAATTCAAAATGCAATAACTTAATAAAGCTGAGGCTGTAGAAGCTTATTTAGTATAACAGATAGGGTGCCACGTGGTGGTTTGGGATACCCTGCGGCCTGGAGATTGACAGCAGGACAAAAACCAATTCAAAATGCAATAACTTAATAAAGCTGAGGCTGAACAACGCTTATTTAGTATAACAGATAGGGTGCAACTTGCAGGTTTGGGATACCCTGCAGCCTGGTGTATTTAAAGCAGACCAAAACCAATTCAAAATGCAATAACTTAATAAAGCTGAGGCTGTAGACACTTATTTAGTATAACAGATAGGGTGCCACGTGGTGGTTTGGGATACCCTGCGGCCTGTATTGACAGCAGGACAAAATCCAATTCAAAATGCAATAACTTAATAAAGCTGAGGCTGTAGACGCTTATTTAGTATAACAGATAGGGTTCCACGTGGTGGTTTGGAATACCCTGCGGCTGGTGTATTGACAGCAGGACAAAAACCAATTCAAAATGCAATAACTTAATAAGGCTGAGGCTGTAGACACTTATTTAGTATAACAGATAGGGTGCAACGTGGTGGTTTGGGATACCCTGCGGCCTGGTGTATTGACAGCAGGGCAAAAACCAATTAAAAATGCAATAACTTAATAAAGCTGAGGCTGTAGACGCTTATTTAGTATAACAGATAGGGTGCAACGTGGTGGTTTGGGACACCCTGCGGCCTGTATTGACAGCAGGACAAAATCCAATTCAAAATGCAATAACTTAATAAAGCTGAGGCTGTAGACGCTTATTTAGTATAACAGATAGGGTGCCACGTGGTGGTTTGGGATACCCTGCGGCCTGGTGTATTGACAGGTGGACAAAAACCAATTCAAAATGCAGTAGCTTAATAAAGCTGATGCTGAACAACGCATATTTAGTATAACAGATAGGGTGCAACTTGCAGGTTTGGGATACCCTGCGGCCTGGTGTATTTAAAGCAGACCAAAACCAATTCAAAATGCAATAACTTAATAAAGCTGAGGCTGTAGACGCTTATTTAGTATAACAGATAGGGTGCAACGTGGTGGTTTGGGACACCCTGCGGCCTGTATTGACAGCAGGACAAAATCCAATTCAAAATGCAATAACTTAATAAAGCTGAGGCTGTAGACGCTTATTTAGTATAACAGATAGGGTGCCACGTGGTGGTTTGGGATACCCTGCGGCCTGGTGTATTGACAGCAGGACAAAAACCAATTCAAAATGCAGTAGCTTAATAAAGCTGATGCTGAACAACGCATATTTAGTATAACAGATAGGGTGCAACTTGCAGGTTTGGGATACCCTGCGGCCTGGTGTATTTAAAGCAGACCAAAACCAATTCAAAATGCAATAACTTAATAAAGCTGAGGCTGTAGACGCTTATTTAGTATAACAGATAGGGTGCCACGTGGTGATTTGGGATACCCTGCGGCCTGGTGTATTGACAGCAGGACAAAAACCAATTCAAAATGCAATAGCTTAATAAAGCTGATGCTGAACAACGCTTATTTAGTATAACAGATAGGGTGCAACATGCAGGTTTGGGATACCCTGCGGCCTGGTGTATTTAAAGCAGACCAAAACCAATTCAAAATGCAATAACTTAATAAAGCTGAGGCTGTAGACGCTAATTTAGTATAACAGATAGGGTGCAATGTGGTGGTTTGGGATACCCTGTGGCCTGGTGTATTGACAGCAGGACAAAAACCAATTCAAAATGCAATAACTTAATAAAGCTGAGGCTGTAGACGCTTATTTAGTATAACAGATAGGGTGCAACGTGGTGGTTTGGGATACCCTGCGGCCTAGTGTATTGAGAGCAGGACAAAATCCAATTCAAAATGCAATAATTTAATAAAGCTGAGGCTGTAGACGCTAATTTAGTATAAAAGATAGGGTGCCACGTGGGTGCTCCCGCTCATGTGACCATCATCCCCTGGTATACAAGGCTATCAAGAGTTCCTATGCTAATGAGCCAGAGAGGAAGTAGCATAGGAACTCTTGATGGCCTCGTATACCAGGGGATGATGGTCACGTGAGCGGGAGGCCCGGTGACGTCATCAACGGTGGACGCGGTTTCACTTCCTGGCCATGCACGTGTGTATGGTGGGGCTGGCCTGGAGAGCGGATGTGCTGTGGGATAGATAGGGACTCACATAAATGCACAGGAGTTTATTGTTTATTCACCCTCACCCTATGAAGCCGCACGGGTAGCGGCGGGTGCGTGGGTGTCTCTGGTTGCGGTCCCCCTTTTCAGTGTGTTGCTGTGGCCGTCTGTAGATTTGGGCAGTACCATTTTGGTTTATGCTGGCACAGCTTTTTTGCAGTGTGCTATTTGGCTATATATGACCACCCGTTTGTATTGGTTCCATATCTGGGGGTTGTTGTGGGGATGGATTTCTATTGACACGCTTAGGTTTAGGTTCTATATGCATAGTTTGATAATATAGGAATTGTTCAGCACTGGGCACTTTATTCAGTTGTTTCTATGCAAATTGGGTATTATTATTGATATTAGATTACATTTGCATTACCTTTTGCATATAGTTTTTTATAGATGCTTTTCACCTTATATATTGTTTATGCACATAGGTGGTTGTTTTCATTCTCTTATATATATATTTTTATATTTTTTTCATTTTAAGGGACCCATTTTGGTCCTTTTTGTGCCGGCACAAAAATACTTGAGAGTGTGTGTGTATATGTATATATACACACAGATTTGCTTAATTACCATACAATAGGTACACAGCACACAGATCTTTTATAATATTATCTTGATTACTTGAATTATGATGGTTGTATTTACTGAAAATGAAATGGAGGGGGACTTGCCTTGTTTTTAACATGTCTTGTGTAGTATAGTTGTCTTTAGATGTTTTTTATGATCAGTGATGTATAAATAAAATGGTATAAATAAATGAAATATTTTTGAGTATATACATGTAAATTATTTTTTGGTGCTCCACATAGGGAGGGAGGTGTGGTCTCTCACGTCCACTCCATACAGAGTTACATTATCCATAGCGGGTGTGAGCACAAGCAATTTGATTGGTAGTGCATCCCACTTTAATTAAAACTTAGTTATATAGATATACATGTGATATGTTAAGTTCTGCACATAAAGCCAACAGACATTTTAGTGTGTAGGAATGTCCTTCTCTCAGTGATTTATCTAGATGTAGGTCACGGGAATCCCTTGAACTATCATTATCAGCAGACATATAGGAAAATAGTTCACATAGGAACCACAAGATTTATTGACAGCTTTATGTGTGAAGGTTTTTAGTTACGTCACAAAGGTGGAGGCTAAATACTCCTTTTTGTGTGTGACATTCTGTATAAATATGCATTCATTTCTGAATAAACTTAGATCAGTCTTTGAACCGTACCTAGTGTACAAGCTCGTGGTTCTTAGTATCTGATCTCAAGCAGCTGCTGACAGAACACTGACAGACCTTGGGCAAGGGAGGCCAGACAACCCTTAGAAACCCCAACAATCTATGGTGGCAGCGGGTGGGATCCGCCGTGCAAGTCTAGGTAGGTGGATTCATATTTTCACTTACCGAGACCTCTGCCATAGGGCGGACCTATTAAGAACCTAGTGGGGTAAATTTAAAGGGTTAGAAACTGTCCCGAGAGACAGATAAGAGAAAAAGGGACTCTGAGAAGTGACCTAAGAGAAAAAGAGACTCTGAGAAGTGCCCTAAGGAAAATAAGAGTAGCAATACTAGATAAAAGGCTCCCTGACAAGGTGTTCAGTGTTCTGTCCCAAACTTTGCTTTTCCTTCTCTGTCGCATAGAAGTGTAACATAATTTGTCATTGTTGTGTGGGACTGATAGGTGTGAAGGTGAGCAAGCCTTAAACCACTGTTACTGATAGGTGTGAAGGTAAGCATGCCTTGAATTACTGTTTAATATGGGAAGAATGATAGCAAATGTAAACATTTGATAAGGGGAAACTTGTAAGAAATTTGTAATTAGAATATCGAAGTCTGATCATTATGTAGATCCATGGGTAGTTCCAGTCCATTTCAACAGGTTGGAGATAATGACAAGTTTCACATGGATATAATGATTAAAGGTTTATGTTTGGGTGATCAATAGGCGTTCCCCTATTATCAAAATTGGGATAAAGATTTTATGAAGAAGGGAGGTGAAAACTGACTAGAATATGCCCCCTATTGGTTTAGAAGGATGACTAAAAGTGCCAAAAGGACATCCAATTCAGGAGACAAAAGAGTCCCCTGGATTTCATGCCCTGGAACACAAGCTAGGAACAAATTTAAAATGTAAACAAAAGTCTAGGCCTAAAACTAAGGTCCCCACTGGCCTTATGTACCACCTAAGAAAAACAGCCTCTATCTCGGGGTTAGAAAACAAATGGGCAGTGATAGACAGAAGCTGTCTGTTGATCAGCTTATCAGCTAGGAATAGAGGAACCCAAAGAGTAAAAAGAGCTAGGTGAAAGTGACAGCTGGACTTCTTATGGGGGTCCCGCTGCAAATACTAGGAGCAAATTAGTTGAAAGAGTTAATATAGAAGCCCCTTTCCCAACTGCCGAAAAAGGTCAGCATACCATGAGGAAGATTAAGAAAAGTTTGAGAGTGCTTTTCCACATAAATCTTCTCTGTCTACTGCCATAGCTGGTAAACAGAAAGTGAGAGTATCTGTCTCAGATTTCTTTAAAAGATTCATAGATGTATGGGCTACCGCTTCTTATTCAGACCTTCCTGGATAATCTGAATCCGAGATATGTTTTAACTGTAAAACAACAAATCATAGATGCTTTGATCCACATCAGTTTGGAATTGGGATAATGTGAAAATTATTTTAGAGATATGCCATGCTGTGGGGAGCGTATGAGTTAAAAACACGCAAACTGGCAGGAATGAAATGTGCGTATGGAGGGGGGTCACAGATGGAGATATTTTTTGAGGGGCTCAGCCCACGCTACATAATAGAGCAGCATCAGACAGAGTTTTTAAAGGAAATTAACCCCTATGCTGAGGAAGAAATAATTAACCCCGCAGCCTCTGCGCCACAGCCAGTCAACTCTCCCTAGCATGATGTCAAATAATCTGCTTAGCTGGCAGCAACACCGCCCTTACTGATTTCTGACCCCCTCCAGGCTAAACTGGGAATCAGACATAGTTTCAGACTTATTCCAGGGTGTCCTATTAACATCCTGGGCAAGGACCTTCTAGGCAAATCACGATAAAACATGAAGGTATGTCAGGATCTAGTAGAAAACTCTCAGGATAGAGTGGAAGTTTCACATCCCCTACCACCCTCAGAGCTTAGGAACCAATTCAAAATGCAATAACTTAATAAAGCTGAGGCTGTAGACGCTTATTTAGTATAACAGATAGGGTGCCACGTGGTGGTTTGGGATACCCTGTGGCCTGGTGTATTGACAGCAGGAAAAAAAAAAATTCAAAATGCAATAACTTAATAAAGCTGAGGCTGTAGAAGCTTATTTAGTATAACAGATAGGGTGCTACGTGGTGGTTTGAGATACCCTGCGGCCTGGTGTATTGACAGCAGGACAAAAACCAATTCAAAATGCAATAACTTAATAAAGCTGAGGCTGTAGATGCTTATTTAGTATAACAGATAGGGTGCAACGTGGTGGTTTGGGATACCCTGCGGCCTGGTGTATTGACAGGTGGACAAAAACCA
This sequence comes from Gastrophryne carolinensis, assembly GCA_027917425.1. Lineage (NCBI taxonomy): Eukaryota > Metazoa > Chordata > Amphibia > Anura > Microhylidae > Gastrophryne > Gastrophryne carolinensis. Next base: position 442,679,885 of record CM051236.1, read on the forward strand.
ATTCAAAATGCAATAACTTAATAAAGCTGAGGCTGTAGGTGCTTATTTAGTATAACAGATAGGGTGTAACGTGGTGGTTTGGGATACCCTGCCGCCTGGTGTATTGACAGCAGGACAAAAACCAATTCAAAATTCAATAACTTAATAAAGCTGAGGCTGTAGACGCTTATTTAGTATAACAGATAGGGTGCAACGTGGTGGTTTGGGATACCCTGCGGCCTGGTGCATTGACAGCAGGACAAAAACCAATTCAAAATGCAATAGTTTAATAAAGCTGAGACTGTAGACGCTTATTTAGTATAACAGATAGGGTGCAACATGGTGGTTTGGGATACCCTGTGGCCTGGTGTATTGACAGCAGGACAAAAACCAATTCAAAATGCAATAGCTTAATAAAGCTGAGACTGTAGACACTTATTTAGTATAACAGATAGGGTGCAACGTGGTGGTTTGGGATACCCTGCGGCCTGGTGTATTGACAGCAGGAAAAAAAAAAACAATTCAAAATGCAATAGCTTAATAAAGCTGATGCTGAACAACGCTTATTTAGTATAACAGATAGGGTGCAATGTGCAGGTTTGGGATACCCTGCGGCCTGGTGTATTGACAGCAGGACCAAAACCAATTCAAAATGCAATAACTTAATAAAGCTGAGGCTGTAGACGCTTATTTAGTATAACAGATAGGGTGCAACGTGGTGGTTTGGGATACCTATGCGGCCTGGTGTATTGACAGCAGGACAAAAACCAATGCAAAGTGCAATAACTTAATAAAGCTGATGCTGAACAACGCTTATTTAGTATAACAGATAGGGTGCAACGTGGTGGTTTGGGATACCCTGCGGCCTGGTGTATTGACAGCAGGACAAAAACCAATTCAAAATGCAATAACTTAATAAAGCTGAGGCTGTAGACGTTTATTTAGTATAACAGATAGGGTGCCACGTGGTGGTTTGGGATACCCTGCGGCCTGGTGTATTGACAGCAGGACAAAAACCAATGCAAAGTGCAATAGCTTAATAAAGCTGATGCTGAACAACGCTTATTTAGTATAACAGATAGGGTGCAACGTGGTGGTTTGGGATACCCTGCGGCCTGGTGTATTGACAGCAGGACAAAAACCAATTCAAAATGCAATAACTTAATAAAGCTGAGGCTGTAGACGCTTATTTAGTATAACAGATAGGGTGCCACGTGGTGGTTTGGGATACCCTGCGGCCTGGTGTATTGACAACAGGACAAAAAACAATTAAAAAATGCAATAACTTAATAAAGCTGAGGCTGAACAACGCTTATTTAGTATAACCGATAGGCTGCTAAGTGCAGGTTTGGGATGCCCATGTGGCCTGGTGTATTTAAAGCAGACCCAAAAATATTAACACTAATCCAGTTATTTCAATGCTTGTGTGTAACAGATAGGGTTACATAAGGCACTGCATAGATGGCATGCACAGTGGCCTGGTGTATTTAAAGCAGACCCAAAAATATTAACACTAATCCAGTTATTTAAATGCTTGTGTGTAACAGATAGGGTTACATATGGCACTGCATAGATGGCAAGCACAGTGGCCTGGTGTATTTAAAGCAGACCCAAAAATATTAACACTAATCCAGTTATTTAAATGCTTGTGTGTAACAGATAGGGCTACATATGGCACTGCATAGATGGCATGCACAATGGCCTGGTGTATTTAAAGCAGACCCAAAAATAATAACACTAATCCAGTTATTTAAATGCTTGTGTGTAACAGATAGGGTTACATAAGGCACTGCATAGATGGCATGCACAGTGGCCTGGTGTATTTAAAGCAGACCCAAAAATATTAACACAAATCCAGTAATTTAAATGCTTGTGTTTAACAGATAGGGTTACATAAGGCACTGCATAGATGGCATGCACAGTGACCTGGTGTATTTAAAGCAGACCCAAAAATTTTAACACTAATCCAGTTATTTAAATGCTTGTGTGTAACAGATAGGGTTACATAAGGCACTGCATAGATGGCATGCACAGTGGCAAGGCAGATTACGGTTTACAGCACAAAGAAATCAAATTGAATTGAAAACTGATCAGGCAAATCACCCTGTCACTGTCCCTTTTATACTGTCCCTGGATTGTTCCGGATCTTTCCCTGGCTCTGTCTGCCTCTCTAAATCTCCCTACCTATCTGTAAATCTCCCTACCTATCTGTAACTCTCCCTACCTATCGCTAACTGTCTGTCCCTGTCTGCAGCAACCACCGCTGTCTCACGAATGCAAGTCTGAAATGCGCACAAGCAAGATGGCGCCGCTTTATATAGCACGGTGACGTCACCGGGCTTCCTGGCTGCTGATAGGCTGCATGTGACTGTCCCATCATACCTTGCCCCAGGGTACATGTCTGGACATGTGCGTCCACCATCTTAGAATGCCTGTCAATGAAATGAATGGAGTTTAAAGGAAAACTTCGATCGATCGAATCGCAGGGAAATTCGGATTCGTTCAGAATCGAATTTTCCATGAAATTCGGAACAACTCCGGGTTCTTCCGGATCGATTCGCTCATCCCAATGACAATCATGACATGGGTTCCAGCTGTACGTTGATTTTTTTTTCCTAAAGTGAACTTGGATTACATTTCTGAATGTCAAAATGATAGCTAGGATCAACCTGAGCAAGGGACAGCTGGGTGTATTTCTGACTAGGGATAGGATACAAAAGGTAGTAAAGAGTAGAAGAGAATCACAAAGCATCCCTTTTTTTTTGCAGGACTGCATAGAAGGAAGAATGGCACCATCCAAAACAAATGTCCACTTGACACTTACACTTGTCCTTTGCTATTTACAATACAAGCTTTAATTCGCATTGATAAAAAAGGGCTCTTGTGTTTCTAAAACCTTGAGATTTTCAGTCATTTGCAGCATGCACTGCAACTCGTGAACCCCGCAGCAGCAAACAGAGCTATAATTGTAGTGGCAAAAGTAACTTTTAGCAGTCGTTCTGTTCGGTTTAACTGCACTTTGCATGGCCAGAAGACAGCATTTACCTATAAAAATGGTTTGGTGCAAACTACTGCCACAAATTTGGTTGCAAAAATTAAAAAGAACTTGCTGAAAACTCACTTTACAGTTTATGCTAGCATGGCTAGCATTACAGAAGATATGTGTGGTCTCTCGGGAGTGCTTTAGTTGTTTGAAAAGCCTAATATAATACATTTTAAAACTTAATTAGTTTCATTATTTACTTTTCAAATAAAAAATACAAGTGAACTATCTGAGATTCAAGTTCAAAATAACAGGTATCAATGATAAAATGAATTTGGAAGAACAACCATTGATTCCAATGGTGCTCAGGGTACTCTTTAGGTGTTTTCAGGTGTTTTTCCAACTACACCGAACCAGGGGAGCAAACAAGGACATTCTTGTGGGAACAAGGCAGAGTTTGTTTCGTAAAAACAGCAAACCTGGTTAAACACCCGCGAACATGGGTGGTAAATTGGCAGCAGTTGGAAAATCAGGCCTTAGATGCCTGCAGTTGTAACTGGCTACCTCCAGTACTGCCTAAACTAGCATCAGCTTTCCTGATCTCTAGTTTAAGCTGATGACCCACTCTATTACTGCCTGGTCTATATTTGTCAAAGAGTCCTTAGATGACAAGTCAGCTTCTGAATTGGTACTCCATGAGTAGGTAGGGATTGATCTGGAGCCCTATATTTATACATAATGTTTTGTTTCCCCCTAGTCTGGATGTGTGTCCAAGGAGACCTGGTTGAGTGGAGACCTCCCTGCATAGAGGACTCTGCAGAATTGCTGACCATTCTGGAGGGCTTTGGGGGAAAGAGTTCTTTGCAGCTAATTGCAATTAAGAATTGTACACCTGGGAATTGACTCTTTGTGGCCTTTGAGGTTGGGAACTCACCTAGCAATTTCTAAATAGAGAACAGCACTGTTAAGTGCCAGAACTTTTGTAAAGTGTCTCTGCTTATCGAAGACAGTCCCCTGAGGAGAGGAGGGTGTTTTATCTCTATTATACTGTACAGAAGGTTGTCTGTCAATAATCCTTGCCAATAATCCATTAAAAGCAACTGGAGCCGATATCTTAATACATATCAGGCCCTCAAAGTGAGTACTCTAGCCTATTACTGCCTGAGAAAGAAAGGAAGATACTGTGCATGTAGGCCTTTTACCCAAGTAGTATAACTATAATACTACAGGTATAGCATTTTTCTGGGGACTGTGGACAATGTGCACGTGTGATGTTGTTTTCCCTCCGGTAATGCCAGATTCCCTACTTCTCCTTTAATCAGCATATTAACCCTGGGGTTTATTTTGAATTCTGTCTCTACTGTCAAATTTGCATTGGGAAATTTACATTTCTAAATAGAAAATGTATAGTATGGGGGTTTGATAAAGGTCGCAGCTAGGTATTATTAAAGGAAACTTATTGAAATGCTGATGGTATACAGGTCCTGACCTTTCTTCCAATCCTTTAGTAAGCTTTATTGATAAAAGAATAGCAAGCTGCAGGGATTAATGTGTTAATCACAAAATGGCCTACTGATTAATGGCATGTGGACAGGTCTTTATGTGGAGCAATCAATAGATTTTTCTAAGACTTCCATCCGTATTGACAATAAATGGATATGTTTAGGTTTCATGTCATTTGACACTATTTCAGAAATTGACAGATGTAGGATGCAATCTACATACAATAATTTTTCAATATGCTTCACAGTGGGTTGGCAGATATGGTAACAGAAAGCATCTACCCTTTGCTGTCTCAGGTTATTTGCTGCACACTGACGAGGTAGGCGAGGGAATTCTCATGACTACCCAATAATAAGAATATGCCACACAACCATGCTACTTTTGAAAGTTCCTATATCCACGTATGTAGATCAACATCCTTCTCTTTTTCTCAAGACTTTCCATACTCAAATAACATTAGGGGGTTAGGAGGAAAATGAGTGTTATCATCTGGCAAAAAGATGTGCCATGAGTCTTCTATATTAAAGACAAAGCAGTCTAAATGACTTAATTTAATGCATTGCCATGCATATTTATGCTCACCCAACAATTCTGAATTCTGCATTAATATTTTGCTGGGCCGATCCCTCTGGCTGTGCGCACCACCCACCGCCAGGCATTTATATGCCTGCTAATCAGAATGTCCTGGGCACAAGCTGTAACATGGCCCAGGGAACTTGGGTTACATGGGTTTTGGTCTGCTTTAAAAAATCGTGAGGGGATGCAATGGATGCATGACTAAAAAGTGCCTATGGCCCTTGCTAGAGAGCAGTATATCCCTGATCTTTTCTGCTAGGACCATTTTCTGGGACATTTCTTATACAGTAGAACTTTATGTGGTTGTTAATTATGCTCTTCAGCTGAAAGAGCCATGGATGCCTTTCTTCTGTTCGTGGCCCGAATCTTCATAATCTATTTGCGGATGGTGGGTATTATGCAGGAATGTGGGTTGGAACTACTGGGGGCAGTAGTGGTTGTGGGTCCAGGCACACGCTAAAGTAATCTGAATGTGTGGGGCTACACAAAGCTGTAATTTTAAATTAAAGTTTTACCTTGTGTTGTGTTGCCCTCTTTGATGGGTGTGGCAGGGCTGAGTGATACAAGCTCACTGTGTGAAATGCATTACATTAATGGGGGGAGGGGTCAACTTGACACAAGACTCCAAATTGAATTGGTGGTCCAGATCAGGGAGGAGGTGCTGAAGGTAGAGGAATAGAGCAGACAGACAGCGGGATATTATCAGGTAAGCTGCCAGGCAATTGATTTTAAAGCTTGACTGGCCAATCCCTTTAATGCAATGTGCAGAAGAAGAGATTAATGCACAGTTTTTTCAGAGAAAGTAATTAATTACATAACTGGACAGATAAGGGACAAGTAAAACTGGAACAGAACACAGCATTCTGGCTGAAGTGTCCAAACTGCTTCTTTTTGCACTAGATTCTATTTTACTAGTCCTAACTATTGGCAGTTGACAGTGTATGCTTATTTGTGAGTTTCTTTGTTGAGGAGTGAGCACTTGTATGTAGAATAACCAGTAGGCATGCACTGCACCAGAATGTGGGTCATAAGTATTCTGCACAGAAAATGTCCAAACTCCTGGGATCCATAACTATATTTAAATCCCCTCTGTGCTATGTAAGCATTTGGATCTCTATTATATGATGAATGCTGTGCTAATGCCCAGCAATGTAACATTGAGCTCTTAGGCCCATACTCCCCAGATTATCAGAATACCGCTGCACAAATAGCCATAGACTGTCTGCATGCCCCAGTAGCTGTGATCATTCAGCTTCCCTACCTGATATATATAGCCCTAGCAGAGGTCAGGCCTGGGCTACCCCTGATGGGATTATTCATTAAAATCAATTACAGTGTAAATAAATGAATGTTTACAGCATTATCAGGATAAAATCAATAGGCCACACACAGGAATGTTACCCCGGAGAGCTGGAGGCATGTGTACGCTTATTCTATTTAGCACAGTGCTAAAATGGGGTATTTCTTTGCAACACAGATAACCACATTATCATTTATTCATATATACATTCCCTGGGAAACATAAAGATTAAACATTGCTCAAAATATCAGAAAGCATTCCCAGTCACCCAGTGATATAAACCAGTGGCCCGCTGGCATCATTTCAGAAAAACTGCAGTGAAGATTGTAAATACATAGTATAAATGCAGGAAGATTTTTTTTTACTTACTGAACAGAATAAACCAAAGAGCTTACCGTATTTTTCTCCCACATCAGAAGCACTATTTTTTCCCCAAAAGTGGGGTAAAATGTCAGTGCGTCTTATTGGGCAAATGTAAAAAAAAAAACAAAAAAGTATACCTAAATGAGTCTAGCGCTCACATCCCAGCCACAGGGAGGCCAGCCGAGCAATGGGTGGACGGGCAAGGTAAATGAACGTTGTACCCGCTCTGGCTTCCGGTGCCGCCACTGCCTCTCGTGTGTCACGTGAGAGGAAGTGGCGGTGTTGGAGGCCAGAGCGGGTACAGCATGTTATGCCATATATATATATATATATATATATATATATATATATATATATATATATATATCTCTAATTATCATGTCCATTATCACCACATTAAACTGTGTTGCTGTACATATTTTGCCTATTTATTAGGTCTTATAAGTGCTGAATATATTTTTTTATATATTGAGATTCTTGGTTCTAGTTAATGGTTTTTCTTAAAGGGGTAGTGTCCATCCCCTGGTTTGTCTTTGCTGTTGATTGCTTACACACCATACCGAAAGGACATTCTTTTAAATTCCTCTTATTTAGGTTCTTGTTGTGCAGAATATTTATATATTGTTGATTTGCAGATGTGCACACCTTAGCTTGTAGTCCTTTGATCATATTGATATTCATTTGGCAATCCTTTTTAAAGCAGACCTAAGATTTTGTAACCCAACTCTAGAGTCAAAAAAACCATTCAGTTTGCTGTATACTTACCTCTATCTGGTGATTTCATTATCCGGCGACATAAACACAAGCCCAACCCAGCACTCTGCAATCTGGGTGCTATCTGCACTGGGCAGACTTAAATGGCTGCTGGCAGTTGTGTGCAGCCAGAGGGAGCAGAAATGGCACAAGATGTGCAACAATTAATGGTATACACCCCTGGGTAATATCAGTGGGGGTTATCCCCTTAAACAGGCCACACGTGCATTAGCAAGCAGACTGTTTAGCATTTCGGAGAACTGCTGCTCCTGTATGTACAGGTTCATTAAATATTTTATAAGGTTTTATGGTGCCAAGACCCTCTCTTTAAGTGTTTGGATTTTCAGTATCCTTCCATGGGCATACTATCTGCTTTTTAAAGGTCTGGGTTGAAGTAGTGTTTGGACTTGATACACCCCGGAATATGTTGAATATGCTCCCTTTCATTCTCACTGAAAGCAAGGTTAGAGATCAGAGATTCCTGTGTGTGGGATGCATACTCAACTTTGTGTACAACATTGAAGCTTTTATATACAGTGTTGAATACATTTTTATGCTAGGGTGCTACTGTCAACTTTGACTCCCACAATTTAAGCTAGGTTGCCCCCTCCCCAGAAACCTTGTGTATTTACATCCCTATTTAGGATTCCTAGAACTTCTGACCTGCTTTAAATACATTATATTATTTTGATTATATTGAATATGAGCAAAGGACCACAAGCTAAGGTGTGCATATCTGCTATCAGGATGCCCTGATGGAAAAGCTTTCACCTGTCTCGAAAGTATTTTAAACTGTTGCAAGTGTGTCACACAAACAAGACCATGCAAAACTGTGATATATAGAAAGAAAAGGAAAGAAAAGAGAGATTGATGTGATAATCAAATGTTAATGTGTATTCTCTCTGTGTTGACAGCTAGAAGTAGCCCTTAAAATTAACATACTCCCAACCTCACCTACATGGGATTGTGAGTGTGGCCCTGTTATGTGAATGGACCTCTGTATGTGGTATAAACTATTGGTGGTACTCAAGATTCTATCAGGTGGTACTTGAGGCTACAAGGCTGCAAACTGACCCCTAATCTGATATGCTGCCATCTATACCATAACTATAACTGTATAACTGCTCCTAAAGGTTATACTGTCATTTTTTTCATGCACTTTGAATGCTTTTGTGTGTGTTTTACCATTGTTTTTAGTTGAGTGACATCCCATATGTACCATTTAGGTGGTACTTGAGATTATCAGAAAATGGAAAGTGGTACTTAATTAAAATGAAATTGGGAACCCCTTGTATACACGTTTTCCTTTTAGTGTCACATCTGGTGGGCCTGTCTGTGCCAGGGAAGCCTTTCTTGCCATCTGCCATATGTTTATTTTATGTACTTCCTTCCTCTCTCCTGGATCATCCATTGGTGACCTCTTATTGGTTGCCATTATTTGATAGATGTAATGCTTTACATATTGAGGACTTAGGATGCACTCCCCGTAGGAACCAGTTTCCAAGCATTCTGCAGTTTGCACCTAGCATGCCAAAAGTCAGTGCTAAATTCTCTGTGGTGTGAGAAAAGGGCACTTGGGGAGCATGTGGGAAAAGGTGATGTTGGTCAGGGTCCTGATAAAAGAACTGCTCCTTTCCATTGACTCTCTTATTCTGGACATGGATAGGGGTGTTCTTCTAGTAACTTGGCTGATCATAGTTGTCAGGTCCCGTGGGACACCCACCTTCCAATAAATCAGCAACCCCCAATCTCCGCTGCTTTCTTCGCCTATAGTAAGCCCCCGTTTGCCGGGACGCTAGACACGCCTCACCGGACACGGTTGCCCCCAGGTCTTGTTAGCACAAAGGATGCTGATTTATGCAGGGGAAGGCAGATGAACCAGGAACTAGACTGAGTAGCAATAAACGGACAGAGGTCATACACGGGTGGTCAATCCGAGGAGGCACGGTACAGTAGGGTTTAGACGGAAGAGTAGTCAGGGCAAGCCAAGGGTCACAACGGGAGGTCAGAAGTTCGCGGTACAGAGGAGCAGGCAGAATCGTGGTCAAAGAACAGAATAAACCAAAGAGCTTACCGTATTTTTCTCCCACATCAGAAGCACTATTTTTTCCCCAAAAGTGGGGTAAAATGTCAGTGCGTCTTATTGGGCAAATGTAAAAAAAAAAACAAAAAAGTATACCTAAATGAGTCTAGCGCTCACATCCCAGCCACAGGGAGGCCAGCCGAGCAATGGGTGGACGGGCAAGGTAAATGAACGTTGTACCCGCTCTGGCTTCCGGTGCCGCCACTGCCTCTCGTGTGTCACGTGAGAGGAAGTGGCGGTGTTGGAGGCCAGAGCGGGTACAGCATGTTATGCCATATATATATATATATATATATATATATATATATATATATATATATATATATCTCTAATTATCATGTCCATTATCACCACATTAAACTGTGTTGCTGTACATATTTTGCCTATTTATTAGGTCTTATAAGTGCTGAATATATTTTTTTATATATTGAGATTCTTGGTTCTAGTTAATGGTTTTTCTTAAAGGGGTAGTGTCCATCCCCTGGTTTGTCTTTGCTGTTGATTGCTTACACACCATACCGAAAGGACATTCTTTTAAATTCCTCTTATTTAGGTTCTTGTTGTGCAGAATATTTATATATTGTTGATTTGCAGATGTGCACACCTTAGCTTGTAGTCCTTTGATCATATTGATATTCATTTGGCAATCCTTTTTAAAGCAGACCTAAGATTTTGTAACCCAACTCTAGAGTCAAAAAAACCATTCAGTTTGCTGTATACTTACCTCTATCTGGTGATTTCATTATCCGGCGACATAAACACAAGCCCAACCCAGCACTCTGCAATCTGGGTGCTATCTGCACTGGGCAGACTTAAATGGCTGCTGGCAGTTGTGTGCAGCCAGAGGGAGCAGAAATGGCACAAGATGTGCAACAATTAATGGTATACACCCCTGGGTAATATCAGTGGGGGTTATCCCCTTAAACAGGCCACACGTGCATTAGCAAGCAGACTGTTTAGCATTTCGGAGAACTGCTGCTCCTGTATGTACAGGTTCATTAAATATTTTATAAGGTTTTATGGTGCCAAGACCCTCTCTTTAAGTGTTTGGATTTTCAGTATCCTTCCATGGGCATACTATCTGCTTTTTAAAGGTCTGGGTTGAAGTAGTGTTTGGACTTGATACACCCCGGAATATGTTGAATATGCTCCCTTTCATTCTCACTGAAAGCAAGGTTAGAGATCAGAGATTCCTGTGTGTGGGATGCATACTCAACTTTGTGTACAACATTGAAGCTTTTATATACAGTGTTGAATACATTTTTATGCTAGGGTGCTACTGTCAACTTTGACTCCCACAATTTAAGCTAGGTTGCCCCCTCCCCAGAAACCTTGTGTATTTACATCCCTATTTAGGATTCCTAGAACTTCTGACCTGCTTTAAATACATTATATTATTTTGATTATATTGAATATGAGCAAAGGACCACAAGCTAAGGTGTGCATATCTGCTATCAGGATGCCCTGATGGAAAAGCTTTCACCTGTCTCGAAAGTATTTTAAACTGTTGCAAGTGTGTCACACAAACAAGACCATGCAAAACTGTGATATATAGAAAGAAAAGGAAAGAAAAGAGAGATTGATGTGATAATCAAATGTTAATGTGTATTCTCTCTGTGTTGACAGCTAGAAGTAGCCCTTAAAATTAACATACTCCCAACCTCACCTACATGGGATTGTGAGTGTGGCCCTGTTATGTGAATGGACCTCTGTATGTGGTATAAACTATTGGTGGTACTCAAGATTCTATCAGGTGGTACTTGAGGCTACAAGGCTGCAAACTGACCCCTAATCTGATATGCTGCCATCTATACCATAACTATAACTGTATAACTGCTCCTAAAGGTTATACTGTCATTTTTTTCATGCACTTTGAATGCTTTTGTGTGTGTTTTACCATTGTTTTTAGTTGAGTGACATCCCATATGTACCATTTAGGTGGTACTTGAGATTATCAGAAAATGGAAAGTGGTACTTAATTAAAATGAAATTGGGAACCCCTTGTATACACGTTTTCCTTTTAGTGTCACATCTGGTGGGCCTGTCTGTGCCAGGGAAGCCTTTCTTGCCATCTGCCATATGTTTATTTTATGTACTTCCTTCCTCTCTCCTGGATCATCCATTGGTGACCTCTTATTGGTTGCCATTATTTGATAGATGTAATGCTTTACATATTGAGGACTTAGGATGCACTCCCCGTAGGAACCAGTTTCCAAGCATTCTGCAGTTTGCACCTAGCATGCCAAAAGTCAGTGCTAAATTCTCTGTGGTGTGAGAAAAGGGCACTTGGGGAGCATGTGGGAAAAGGTGATGTTGGTCAGGGTCCTGATAAAAGAACTGCTCCTTTCCATTGACTCTCTTATTCTGGACATGGATAGGGGTGTTCTTCTAGTAACTTGGCTGATCATAGTTGTCAGGTCCCGTGGGACACCCACCTTCCAATAAATCAGCAACCCCCAATCTCCGCTGCTTTCTTCGCCTATAGTAAGCCCCCGTTTGCCGGGACGCTAGACACGCCTCACCGGACACGGTTGCCCCCAGGTCTTGTTAGCACAAAGGATGCTGATTTATGCAGGGGAAGGCAGATGAACCAGGAACTAGACTGAGTAGCAATAAACGGACAGAGGTCATACACGGGTGGTCAATCCGAGGAGGCACGGTACAGTAGGGTTTAGACGGAAGAGTAGTCAGGGCAAGCCAAGGGTCACAACGGGAGGTCAGAAGTTCGCGGTACAGAGGAGCAGGCAGAATCGTGGTCAAAGAACAGGCAAGGTCGGTCCAGGCGGCAATCAGGGATGGTCAAAACACAGCAAGATTCACAGGGAAAAGGTATCCAAAATCGCACCCAGTAGCACGCTATAACGGGCAAGGATTGACTGCAGGGGGAATACTTTTATAGGGGCAATGGGATCAAAGAAGGGATGTGATTGGTGCAACATAGCCTAAGGGGATTGCCCCATTCAAATCAAGCACTAGGGCTCATTGGCCCAGAACAAATCACCTCCGGCGGCTGCTCTGAGCATAGCGCCGCCAGAGGGCATAAACAGCAGCCAGACGCGCGCGCGCGCGTACACGAGGCAGCGCGCCGGAAGCGCGCCGAGTAGTGAGTGACGCGGCCGACGCCGCCGAAGAGGAAGCCGCCCGAGCAGCCGCTCGCGACGGACAGAGCCGAGCGGCTGCTCGCGGCGGGAACAGCCGAGCGGCGGCCGGGAGGAGCAGACGCCGGCCCGCCGCCCGTCGCAGAGGACGCCCAACTTGTGTTCCGGACGAAGGAGAGCCGTCGTGGGACCGGAGGACAGGTAAGGAAGTACCCGTGACACTACCCCCCCCTTCACGAGGGGCCTCTGGACCCTTACCAGGCTTATCCGGATTCTCACGATGGAATCTATTAATTAGGGTTTTGGCATGGACATCCTTGGCCGGTACCCAACACCTCTCCTCAGGACCAAAACCCTTCCAATCTATTAAATATTGTAAAGAGTTTTGAAGCACCCGTGCGTCGAGTATTCTATTAATTTCATATTCAAGCTCATCTCCCACTATGACCGGGGGAGGAGATGACACCTGAACATTCTTGGCCGATTTCAACAAAGAAACATGAAAGGTCGACGGAATTTTCATGGTTAAAGGTAATTTGACCTTAAAAGTAACATCGCTTAGTTTGTTAATAATAGGGAAAGGACCGATATATTTAGGCCCTAGCTTAGACGAGGGTTGTCGAAGGGCAATATTTCTTGTACAAACCCAGACCCAATCACCCACCTGAAATGGTGGTTCTAGTGACCTATGTCGGTCCGCAAATACTTTATAAGTTCTAGAGGCTTTCTTTAAGTTTGTCTGTATCTCAGACCAGACCTTAGTCCTTTCCCGTAGCCATTCCTCCAAGGCCGGCAAGTTGGAGGAAGGACCAGAGAAGGATGATGCCTTAGGATTTCTACCATAATTACAAAAGAAAGGCGAAAACTTAGTAGATTCACTAGGCGCATTGTTAAAGGCGAATTCCGCAAATTCGATGAATTCCGCCCATTGTTCTTGGCGGTCGGATACGAAACAGCGTAAATATTGTTCTAGACACTGATTTACCCGTTCAGTCTGTCCGTTAGACTGAGGGTGATAGGCGGTAGAGAGCGAAACTTTAATACCTAAACGATTACAGAAAGCTTTCCAGAAACGGGACACAAACTGAACTCCTCGATCCGAAACAATATTCCGCGGTAGACCATGGTGGCGAAAAACATGTTTAATGAATAGTTGTACTAAATCTGGTGCCGACGGAAGTTTTATCAATGGAATAAAGTGTGCCATTTTACTAAAGCGGTCCACCACCACCCAAATTACAGAATTCCCCTGCGACGGAGGAAGATCAACGATAAAGTCCATGGAAATATGAGACCATGGCTCACTGGGGATTTCTAAAGGAACCAATAATCCCGCTGGGGACCCATGGGTAGTCTTACTCCGGGCACATACAGGACATGCTTCGACAAAGGCGGAAGTATCACGTCTGATGGTGGGCCACCAGACATGGCGTTTGGCGATGACCAAGGTCTTCCGAATACCTAAGTGACCGGCAGACTTGGCATCATGAAGTTCTTGTAGAACGGCAAGACGTAAGTGAGGTGGAACAAATAAACATTCGGAGGGTTTGCCAGGAGGGGAATCAACCTGGAATGGCATTAGCGAGCTAGACAAGTCAGGGAGAAGGGCGGCCACAACACAACCTAAAGGTAGAATCGATTCAGGAGGACCGCCCTGGTCCTTACAATCCCCGAAGTTACGAGATAGAGCATCTGCTTTGGCATTCTTCTTCCCTGGTTTATAGGTAATAATGAAATTGAATCGGGAAAAGAAGAGTGCCCAGCGAGCCTGACGGGAGTTGAGTCTTTTAGCGGCCTCTAAATATTCTAGATTCTTGTGATCAGTATATACAGTGATGGGGTGTAGGGAGCCTTCCAGCCAGTGACGCCATTCTTCAAAGGCCAGTTTAATACCCAATAGTTCCCTATTCCCAACATCGTAATTGCGTTCAGCGGGCGAGAATTTACGAGAGAAGAACGCACACGGATGTAGTTTCTCAGGACTGCCAGAATACTGAGAGAGGATCGCTCCTACTCCTAGTTCCGAGGCGTCAACCTCCAACAGGAATGGAAGCTGGGTATCGGGATGTATCAAAATGGGAGCGGAGGTGAAGGTTTCTTTTAGTAATTGAAAGGCGTTTTTTGCTGAGGGAGGCCACTCCTCAACAAAAGCGCCCTTACGAGTGAGATCTGTTAAAGGACTCACTATGGACAAGAAACCCCTTATAAATTGTCTGTAAAAATTCGCAAATCCTAAAAATCTCTGAAGCGCCTTTAGGGTTCTTGGTTGTTCCCACTCCATTATAGCAGAAACTTTGGAGGGATCCATCACTAACCCACGCTTGGAGATTATATATCCTAGAAACGGAATTTCAGACACTTCAAATACGCATTTGGAGATTTTAGCATACAAACGATTCTCCCGTAATCTCTGCAACACCGCTTTGACATGTTGATGGTGCTCCACCAGGGAACGGGAAAAAATCAGTATGTCATCCAAATAGACCACCAGAAATTGACCTAGAAAATCACGAAATATGTCATTGACAAAATCTTGGAACACAGCAGGAGCATTACATAAACCGAATGGCATCACTAAATATTCATAATGCCCATCCTTTACATTGAAGGCTGTCTTCCATTCATCCCCCTGACGAATGCAAATAAGGTTATATGCCCCTCGAAGGTCTAACTTGGAGAAGACCTGAGCTCCAGAGACCTGATTAAAAAGGTCATTGATTAAAGGTAGCGGATACCTATTCTTTACAGTAACCTTATTTAACCCTCGATAGTCTATACAGGGGCATAACCCGCCGTCCTTCTTCTCGACGAAGAAGAACCCGGCACCGGCAGGAGAGGTAGATGGACGGATAAATCCCTTCTGGAGGTTCTCGGTAATATAATCTTTCATAGCCTGCTCTTCAGACCGTGTGAGATTATATATTTTCCCTCTAGGGGGCATAGTACCTGGGAGTAACTCGATAGGACAGTCGTAGGCCCTATGGGGGGGAAGAATATCAGCGGACTTTTCTGAGAATACATCTGCCCAATCTGCGTAGACTGGAGGTAAACCATCAAGGACGATAGGTGTGGATCTAAGGGATATGGAGAAGCAATGATCCTGACAGGAAGGACTCCATTTTACAAGGTCCCCAGGCCTCCAATCTATCACTGGGTTATGGGCCTTTAACCAGGGAAACCCCAATACAATAGGGGATACGGGACTTTCAATAATAAGAAACTCTATTTCTTCCGAGTGGGCAGATCCTACGGTTAAATTTACCCAAGGAGTCTTGTAGGAGACCAACCCCCCCTCAATGGGCTTATTGTTGACCGCCAGGACCCGAAGGGAATTTTCTAAAGGAATTAAGGGAATTCCAAAAGTGGCGGCAAGTGATCTATCCAGGAAATTGCCAGCCGCTCCACTATCAATGAAGGCGGAGGTAATAGTCCTGGAAGGACCCCAAGAGAGTATAACGGGTAGGAGTACTCGATTATCAAGAGGGAACGATACCTGACCGCCTAGACGAAGTCCCTCAGCAGGATCTAGGCGCTGTAGTTTCCCGCCACCGGAGCCTTGTTTGGGCAGCTCTTGGCAAAATGACCAGGATTTCCACAATAGAGGCAGAGGCCTTGGGATCTGCGCCGAACCTTCTCTGCCTGAGAGAGATGAGTTACTCCAAGCTGCATCGGTTCTTCAGGTGACAAGGGAGAAGAGGAAACGGCTGCCCTCTTAAAGCTTGGCTCTTGGCGTGAGGATCCCCAAGGTTGGTCCTTGCCTCTTTCCTGGCGTCTCTCTCTGAGACGTCGATCCACCCTAATGGCCAGCTGCATATACTCATCCAGACTCTTAGGCAGAGGATAATTTACTAGGATATCTTTGATATTCTCAGAGAGTCCAATCCTAAATTGACTACATAAAGCTGGGTCGTTCCATTTGGAATCTATAGCCCATCGCCGGAATTCTGCGCTGTACTCCTCCGCAGAGCGTTTGGCCTGTCTTAGATTCCGTAACTTAGAATCCGCTGTTGCAGCCCGATCTGGGTCAGCATATAAGAGTTCCATAGCAGAGAAAAATGAAGTGACCGACTGTAAAGCTTCATCAGTAGGAGCTAAACCAAATGCCCAGGTCTGAGGGTCACCCTGGAGAAGTGAAATGACCAGGCCGACACGTTGAGACTCTGATCCAGTCGCGTGGGGTCGAAGGCGGAAGTAGAGTTCGCAAGAGTTCTTGAAGTTGGAGAACTTCGCCCGATCCCCGAAGAATTTTTCCGGAAGAGGAATCTTGGGCTCGATGGCTGGGCCAGGTTCCACTGGCGCAGGAATCTGACGACTCTCCTGAGTTGCCACTCGCTGGGCCAGCTGGTTGATGGCGGTGGCCATAGCTTGAACCTGCTGTATTAGTTCTTCCATCTAGGAAAGTTATGTACTTGGCCCGTTATAATGTCAGGTCCCGTGGGACACCCACCTTCCAATAAATCAGCAACCCCCAATCTCCGCTGCTTTCTTCGCCTATAGTAAGCCCCCGTTTGCCGGGACGCTAGACACGCCTCACCGGACACGGTTGCCCCCAGGTCTTGTTAGCACAAAGGATGCTGATTTATGCAGGGGAAGGCAGATGAACCAGGAACTAGACTGAGTAGCAATAAACGGACAGAGGTCATACACGGGTGGTCAATCTGAGGAGGCACGGTACAGTAGGGTTTAGACGGAAGAGTAGTCAGGGCAAGCCAAGGGTCACAACGGGAGGTCAGAAGTTCGCGGTACAGAGGAGCAGGCAGAATCGTGGTCAAAGAACAGGCAAGGTCGGTCCAGGTGGCAATCAGGGATGGTCAAAACACAGCAAGATTCACAGGGAAAAGGTATCCAAAATCGCACCCAGTAGCACGCTATAACGGGCAAGGATTGACTGCAGGGGGAATACTTTTATAGGGGCAATGGGATCAAAGAAGGGATGTGATTGGTGCAACATAGCCTAAGGGGATTGCCCCATTCAAATCAAGCACTAGGGCTCATTGGCCCAGAACAAATCACCTCCGGCGGCTGCTCTGAGCATAGCGCCGCCGGAGGGCATAAACAGCAGCCAGACGCGCGCGCGCGCATACACGAGGCAGCGCGCCGGGAGCGCGCCAAGTAGTGAGTGACGCGGCCGACGCCGCCGAAGAGGAAGCCGCCCGAGCAGCCGCTCGCGACGGACAGAGCCGAGCGGCTGCTTGCGGCGGGAACAGCCGAGCGGCGGCCGGGAGGAGCAGACGCCGGCCCGCCGCCCGTCGCAGAGGACGCCCAACTTGTGTTCCGGACGAAGGAGAGCCGTCGTGGGACCGGAGGACAGGTAAGGAAGTACCCTTGACAATAGTGATGAATGCTATAAATCACAACTATCATATCTATTGAAATAAAATAGCAATATACTTCTGATGTTCCTTAGAATTTAAATACAAAACAGAATGTAGAGTGTATGAAATGCTGCAATATACCTCAAGAGCACAGCAACAAGCATGACTTTAATTGAATTGAAAGGAATGAATGCCATTGTGTGATGTCTGAGTTTCTGATACAAAGGGACGGCGAGATGATTCAGAGAAGGTTGGGAGAGACAGCTTCATTCCATATTGAGTATCAAAGAAGCAATTTTCCTACACTCAGAGAAATGAGCCCTGTCAAACAAAGTCCCTGGAACAGTCGACTGTCTGCGACATCTCTGAAATCCGAAATAAACCTTTGGAGCAAAAGCAGGGCTCATGACATATGGCTGGCTTAAGGCTCTCTCTTCCCGTGCTGAGCTCTTCTGATTGCCATATGGTGTTTGAATAATGACAGTACAGAACCCAAATAAACAGCAGAGGAAGAGTCCTTGTCTCCAGTCAGCTACCTGCTGATTACAAAACTGGAAGTCTACCATGGAACACACAGTCTCCTCCTATTACATATTACTGTTAATTTCTGTTACTGTAATACCTGCAGTACATAGCAACTGATATAAACGCTGAAAAACAATGAAGAGCGGAAAATAGTCCTGCTACCGTATTAAAAACTGCATAAGAGCTATACAAAAGACTTAGAAGCCCATTTGAAAGGAAAGGGCGGGGGGTAGGTGAAAAGATGAGAAAACCTTTTATTGCTTAATTTTGTGAGAAAGTCGAAAATAAAACTCATCGGCATGTTTTGTGTAACAGCTAGAACTTTTCTCACTTTTTTACCACCCTCAATTTTTCAACTGTCCTTTGCTGTCTGGATTTTGTTTCAGACAGCAAAGGACTTCAGAATTGAAAGAAGTCAAATGCTCTTCCTTAGGAGAAATCTAATGAGGATCCAGCTTAAAAACCTTCCTTTTACAATGTATTTATTAAAGAAAAAGAAACAGTAAAGTCAGAGTTCTAGGTACAGAGACATAAAAGCTACTTCAGGACATTAGGGCTAAACATGAGCTGAGCAGCCACTACTACAAGAGTGGTGTAAAGGGAATATCTGGAAAATGTTGAAGCCCTCCTGCAGAAAAATATCAGTGGTGGAAAAAGAAAAAAGGAGAAAAAGAGAGAATGGTTTGTATCATTGCTACAAATAGGTGGCTAGCCATCCAATAATCAACTCCATATGTACATGTTGCATTTATACAAGTCCTGTCTTGGATTCACCTGGCATTCAACTTTAAAGGGTAATTCTAATGTTGATGGCATTTTTAAAAGTTTCCATTACTGTGTGCCCTCAAGCTTCTGATAAGCGTGCCTGTTTCAGTGGAAGGATTCTGGAACTTGTAGTCAGAGGTTTTTACTCAAGGTCAGGAAAACCACTCCCATTTGAGCAACACACTGTCACAAGAATATAAAAATCTTGGAGACAGCATGCTGATAAGTAAATCACGTTAGGGGGCACAATCCTATTTTACATTTCAGAAGAGGAAAACAAGGCGGAACCAGTGCTGGACTGGGGTGTCTGGAGCCCACCATAAGAACTGACTCTGAGAGCCCACCCCGCATTTAGATGCAAGTATTACTGGTGTATATTCATGGCCCATGCACCAAAACATTATGCCAAACTGTATTGCCTGTGCTTGTACATTTGGGATTCTACAAATAAGCTATACATAGTTCTGGTTTTAGTGATGAAGGCCCTCAAAGGAGCCCACCGGGAGATTTTGTGGTAACCTCGTGGAGCAATCTGGGCAGAACAACAGAAACCTGACAAAAAGGATGTTTTTTTCTTTAAGAAAAAAGAAGATCAGCTTGGAGTCAAAGACCAAGCGTTCTGAACCAGTAGGAAAGACCACCAAATGTAGAATAGAGTGTGTGGCTCCTTACATCCCAGAAAGCAAGGAACGGTGCAGCATTTGTGAATACTGTTCAGTGCTAGGTACCAAATGAACAATATTCTATAAAAAATGTTATAGATATCACAGTCATCACAGTTCATTTGTAAAAAAAAAAAAAAAGCAAATAGTAAAACAGTATGTATCAAATGTATAAGCAGCAAACTAGAAATTATATGTAGGTATCGCCCCATGGCAGACACTATACTTAAAGTGGACCAAAACCAGCCCTGGAGTCTATGACAATTCAGGATTGTCTCTCCCGAGGCATCCTGAACTGGGATGCCCCACTGTGTGAAGACCTGCAGTTCGTCCTGGAATTCTTACCTGTCCGATGAACCTGTGGCACATGCCGGGCCAGCAGCAGCATCACTTACATCCTCTTTCAGCTGTGTACTGATGTGGGGGCGGCTGGAATTGTATTCAGCCTTTCCAGCTGCACAACATGCATAGAAGGAGTAGGTGATTGGACGAGAGTCACACATGCCCTGTTTGGCAGGCGAGAGGGGAGTTTTACTAGGTAAACAGTGGTGTTTCACACACATACTAGTGAAAATCTCAGGTTTTTGGAATGTTTTTAGCATTCTATAGTTTTGTAGGTAAATATATATATATATATATATATATATATATATATATATATATATATTTATTTATATAAATATATTAAAATAGATATATGCCTTGATTGTCTTTTACATACATAAGATGTATATCATGTCCATATTTGATGGCTTTGTAAGGCATACATCGTTAAGGCACACATCATTATTTTCCATGAAGCTGTTGCTTCCCGTTGGCTGGCGATGCCAGACAGCAACAGTCACAGGAAACAGTGCTTTCTAAATGTCCACTCACTGACTGCATCACTTTTGGCGCTACTAAGACCACAGCTTACCAATGGTTGATACCAACATGCTCAGCACCTCCTGCTTATTGGAAAGGACCCATTTGAAAACTGTGTCCAGGAACTAGCACACTGCTGACCATATTGTCGGTGTGCATCCTATTCCAGCCCTGTCCTGGTTCCCCTGCTACATTTCTGCTTCTCAGTTGCTGACTTGTGCCTTGCCTGACCATGTCCACTGGCACGCCCTGTTGACAACCTGTGCCTTGTCTGCTTTGCTTTTTGCTGCTGTCCCATGTTGCACCTTCAGTCACATCTGTTTCCATTGCTGGGGCACTTGTTTCACTTCAAGTAAGCAAATGGGTTATAGACTGGATTCAGTGTACTAAGTGAGCAAATTAGTTATAGACTGGTTCCAGTGTACTAAGTGAGCAAATGGGTTATAGACTAGTTCCAAGTGAGCAAATGGGTTATAGACTGGTTCCAGTGTTCCAAGTAAGCAAATGGGTTATAGATCTGTTCTAAGTGAGCAAATGGTTTAAATGAGGGAAATTCATTACAGTGGCCAAACACCAATATGTGTAAAGGATGAAAATTTGATTTAATTGAGAAGCAGCTTTAGCTGTAAGTATAACTGTCCCTGATTTCCCAGATTAACATTAAAAGCACACATTACCTCATTTGATAGAGGAAACCTATTAAGGAAGATATAAAAGGTTTAGTGTGTTAACTGCTTTACTACAATTACATAACACTTTAATAGCTAAAGAGTGCACATTTAGCATATGGCTGCAATGACAGCATCGATGCTATTACATTTAGGGGTAATCTAGAATCACATTCTGCTGTGCCAGAGGGGTCATCAAACCAGCTGACAAGAATTTATTTTGGAGACTTAAAAACACCTGACCCTTAAAAAATACTCTTTAACAAATCACAACGTGACAAGGGAAAAATAATTATTTCTAGTATGTTTATAGCAGGGATATTAATGTATGCTACAAGATAGCAGGCAACTGCAGCATGTTAGCTGAGAACACAATGAGTATTACTATGAGCCTCCAGACACTTTTTTCTAAAGGAGTTAATGTGAGAAGAATGTAAATGCAGTGGTTACCCACGGTACTGGTGAAGGTCATGTGTGGTGCAAGGGATGCTACACAAGTCATTTTAATCGATTTTAAGGTGAAGGCTTCATGGGAACAATATGGCACAATTCATTCTTATTGTTACATTTTATATGCGTTATCTTGTTATTCTGTCATAGGAGTTATGGCCTGAAAGGCGTTCCAACATTCAGACGCAATTAACCTCTCTTTGGGTTATTTCAGCTCACTTAACCAAAGACCGTGAGGTCAACCAACCACCCAACAGACATGTCTAGCCAAACATTTAAAGAACATTTCGTTTGCATATAGACCAATTATATAATGACCTGTAATACTATTTAAGGACAATGGCATATTTATATTCATTAGGAGCACCTGAATAAAGGAAATTGTGAAATTAGTGTAGGGAGTACGCTAACAAAACATATTCAAATATAGACAACTACATAACTACAAAAAAATTTACGTTTAAACACTGCACACACCAAAACAAACTCTGTATGTGCTTGTTGAACATTTTCATTTTCAAAACCATAGTTATTTATGTGAACAGTTTCTACTCCTCTAGATTTTAAAAAAATGTCGGTAAAGCTTTCTTTCAAAACCCAGAAGCATCAATAAGGTTACAAATTGCTGTTAATAGACTGACAGTTGGCTTTCGTGGTTATTCCAAATGTGCTGATATGGTTTGGATTTGCCCTTCATGCAATTTATTCCATATTTGGCTCACTCTATGTTTTTTATTTTCCTTCCTTTGTGTACAGAGGCATTGTCATGTTAATATGGAAACAGCCCCCCACCCAACAATCATCCCCCATAACCGCAATGTTGAAGTTTACAATTTTCTACTTTAATGAAGGGGCTTAGCCAAACCATAAAAAACTGCTTCAGACCCTTAATTGTTGACCCTAGGTTTTACACCTGCCATTAAGCATGCAAGCAGGTAGAATTGTCTTGGCATTGCCAGAGACAGATTTTTTAGTTAGCCTGCCAGATGGTGAAGAATGATTCATTACTCCAGAGAAAATATTTCCATTGCTTCAGAATCTGATGGCGGCATGTTTCCACCACTTTACTCAGAGCTTGGCATGAAAAGATGTGCATCTGCTCTGCTATAAAAACCTACTTTTTAAAGTTTAAACAATAGTTCTGGTACTTAAGGCATGTTAAAAATCAGCAGCAAGTGCCACAAACGATGGTTCCCATGCCCATTAATTTCTAATCTGTGTCTTGTATGGCATACAGCTTTAGGGCTGTAAATGATTTGACATTTTTACCTAAATGGACTCTAATGCCAAAAACAAAAAGGGATACTTACATCTTCTCTGGTTTCTGAATTCAGCTCTCTAGCTACCCACATGCTCCCCTCCACTCTCATTTCAGTTGCACTGAATGTGCACTCCATTGCCACTTACTGAACTAGAGGCATGTGTAGGCACTGCTGTGCCTAGCCACACCATTGCATTGAATCAAGTCGATGATCAAGCTCCCAAGGAATATTGAGGGCCATGTTTACCCAGGAGGATATTGTGTGATGAACCTTCCAGTAGCTGCTGCATGGCGGAACATCCATGGGAATATCCTTTTTTATTAGGGTTTTACAGTCCCTTTACCAGGGCCTGATCAAGGCATAGGATGTCTTAAAGCAGTTGCAAAATTTTGAATTATAGGGGTGGATTCAGTACTAGGTGAAAAAATGTCACTTCAGGTAGAAGTGTTGTATTTATACCTGATGCTGAATCACCCCCAAGGTATACAAAGAAAGTTAAAGGCAATTTTATTTGAGCCCTTTTTTTCATGTGCTGCTGAACTGACCCCATAGTTTGTAGATTATATATCCAATTTTGACATTGATTGTTTGCCAATGATGGTGGCGATTATTTAGAGTGCATAGAATACCCTATCACGCAGACTCCATAGGTAAACATTTCCTGTTCAACAGATTCAGTAACATTCAGCTTTACCAGGAGCCAAAGTTATTGCACCCATCTTATCTATACAATTTGTGCTCACGTGACATCATGTGAAAGTAAATAGCACCATTTATATTTGATTATTTCAGTGTTTAATAGACTAATTGTAGCCTAGCTAGTTAAAAGAATGGCATCCTAGGGGCTGAATGTGAAAAGAAAAAGAAAGTTACTGCATCAGCAATGTCAGGGTCCCTATTTAATATCTGCACCAGGACCCGTCACACCCAGTTTCACACTTTCACAATACTGATCTCTTCGGTAGGATCTATTTAACAAAAAATGTGAACCTGTGCAGGTTGCACAATGGGGGTTTCGTATGCACCTCTAAAAACTGAGGAATAAAAAATGAATCTACTTAACAGGGAAAGGGAATCTACAAGCTCCATGTAGCAAGTTCCCTACTTACAGCTAGAAATGGCTAAATTATCTGCATTTTTTATATTGTTTTGTATTGTTAGACTAGACTCAAAGCTAGTCTAGTAGACATCAATCCGGCAAGATATTTTGCATTTAGGACATTGTTTTTAACATTTTAAAGAATCTTTGTGCATTAGTAATGCTCTGACCTAAAGAAGATAAATGACCCCAAAAAGCTTGCCTATAAAAATCATCTTTTGTGGTGAAATGCTAATGTGTAAAGGGCTGTTATCCATCACAGCCAATCTGAATTATTTTTTTATGTTTTGATCATTGGCCTGACCCTAAAAATACAGATATCTTTGTATGTGATCACTGTTCTAATAAGAAAAAAACACATTTTCTTTCTTTGTGAGAGCTAATTAATTACTTCCTCAGATTTCTGATATCTGCAAAGGTATATAAAAAAAGAAATAATAAGTGAGTTCTTTCAAAACTATTGTCTGCTGGTAAATCTGCATTATGTTCTGCTAGTTGCAGAGCATTGACTACAATAAAATGGAAACATTAATTTTCGAGTTTTTCTCTTCATTGGTGGGTGTCACACAGTACTTAGTATTTCTTGGATCCAAAATCACAGGGCAATAATTAAAGAAACATTACAGCCAAAGGGTTAAATTAGCTGCTTCCTGAATGCCCCATGCTTGCTGTCAGGGGCTGGATCGTTAATCCCCTAGCACTTTGCATTTCCTGATAAATCCTATAGAACTTGCTTCTTTCTGATGATTCATTTTTCAGGGTTCCTGTAAATAATTGACTTCTGAAGTGACCCTCACATGGAAACATACAGGTACAGTATAAGTCATAATCTGCCGCTGAGAAGGGTCTGCAGAGGTGACACATTTCACTGGGAGTTATTGGATAATATAAAGCAGGCTGAATTGTGTTGTTCTCCTCATGTTTATTTAACTGTCCTATTCATTATCAGTTATTTCCCCATATTGTTCATATGCAGTGTTGTTTTTGTATGCTGCATGCCTGGATTAGTTTGTATGCTGGGTGTGGTTTTATACAGCCCACGTCCATGTGACTTGCTGCAGCCATTTTAGTTTTACTCTGCATAGCTGTGTGACTGGACCTCATCTCTTGGGCTTGTGAAGGCATCAGTTTTTGACCAGCAGTAGCCTCAGGAAAGACTCTTACAGGACAGCATCAATACCACTACTACCTCTACAGTATTATATCACTGCTTGTTGCTGTATTTGGATGGAATAAACCCTCATTGGTTGGAATCTACTTCTGTCTACTTGTGACTCCATCAGCCTGAGCTCCTGCCGGTCCGGTCTGCTCCACTGCTTGGATACGAAGGTAGGAGAGTCACACAGCCACATCAGTTACACCTTCAATTGCCTTCATGTGGGGACAGAACATGAATGATGGTTGAATGAAAGGGGCAGCTCCTGAAAGCCAGCATGGGAAGAGAGAAAAGAAGGATAATTTAAATGGCCAGTTTAAAAGCAGGGCTAAGGGGTTAAACAACAAAAGCAACAAAAAGACAAGTACTTTGCCTGTTATCCAGCGGTGCTCATCGCCTGATCACCACATAGAGTGCCCTATCTTGCCTTTGTGGCACAGGTCCTATCAGACTGGAAGCTCCCTCTGCTGTGCGCTTGGCCGCCCACCTATTCACACTTAACCCCATCTTTATCACTCTTTATTTTAAAATTCAAGAAGTAGCAAATCTAACAACAAATTGAGTTAAAACTATATGAACTGAAACATTCCTAAACAAAATACACGTTTTACTGCATTTTAACACTTTATGCCTCCCCTCCAAATTTTTCCTCATTTCAATACCCTCGCAGAAGCTACCTCATAAAATAGTTTCTATTGTTTAAAGTGGAACAAAAGCCAGGGCAGCCAGCACTGGAATTTAAAAGATTTTCTTGCCTTCCCCTAGAGCATTGTGATTTGGCCCAGCTGTGTGAAACCCCCAGATCGCTGGTAAATCTCACCTCTTCCTGGTCCAATGGCGCATACATTGACTTTCATCCAATCAGAGATGCTGGCCTATGTAATTCAAACGGCTGCAATTGCTTACAATAGGGAGTGAGAGTGGCTGCATTGTCTGCATCTTTGGCCTGTGCACATGGAGCACAAAACAAAACTGAGTCAAAATCACAGTTTCTCTTCTGCTTTAAGATCGGGGAGGCCGATTCATTAATAGCGCCAGGTAGCGACAGAAGAGCGACTGTAGCGTGATTTTTACAGCGCCAGCCAGTATTCGCTGTGCTTGGCCGGCATTAGCTTGATGACAGCGACTCAGTCGGTGTGCGGTAATGCTGAATACGGGCTGGGGGGTCGCTGTTTCACAGGTCCAGCGTTGTATGTGAGTGCCTGACAACGAATGGCCAGAGCGAACGGCTAGCTTCATATTCATCAACAAATCACGCTCCGAATGTGCTGTCGCTGTCCATTCCTTGTTTAAACCCCAGAGCGCTGGCGGCGATGTGTATTAACTAGTTTTTAACCCCTAAACAACCATATTTTTTGAATGTAACATTATACATGTTTTTAGAATCATTTTGTAATATGAATACATTAATCTCAGACCTGTTAGATCAATTCTGCACATATTTTTTTTATTTTTTTTTTTTACTTAAAAATAAATCCTAACATTGCAGAAGTGGTCTCCGATTTTTTGACATTAAAAAAATTAAAAAAAAAATTATTACCAATTAATTATGAATAATTATAGATTGCTCCATTGAAATGCATTGGACATCGCCAGGGAGCGACAGCTCATACCTGGCGCTGTGAGGGAATTTGCAGCGGCGCTGTTCGGTCCAGGCGGCTTCATGATGAATGCCGCGCTAGCCGTCGCTCTCGCCGGCGCTAGCCTCATTTTGCTTGATAAATGCGTCATTGTGACCGCCGCCGGGCGTACTTGAGTCGGTAGTCGCCGTTAGCTGCCGCTACCTGGCGCTCGTCAGACACTACCTGGCGCTATCGCTTGATGAATAAGGGCCTTCGTTTTTTGGGGAGGCGGAATTGTAGAGACTTCTCATTACACAATGGTGTTGATTCAGCAACTTGTGCAAAAACTACACATTAGGTATAAAATAAAATAGAAGTGCAATGTTGCGGGCAGGCTGATTAATTACTAGCGCTAGGTATCAGCAGATGTGTGTCTGTACAGAGCCGCTAAGAGCGACCACTAGTAGATGCTGTGATAGGCTATCGGGCGATGTTAAAGAGTGTCTCATTCGCTGTAGTAACCTGGCCGGCACTGATGAATGAGATGTATGTTCGGCGTTCTAACACCAGTACAGCGTTGCAGGAAGTTAGAGGTAGCGCCAGCTTATTGCTACTAACTCTCAGCAACTCACACCATATTCAACAAAAAAAACAGACACACACAGCGTTGGCGTTCTGGATCTGGGCACTATAGCACATGTATATGCAATTCTGCATATAAATATAAAACATCAAAAAAGTTTTCAAAAATGCCTCTTTTTAGGCCAGGGGAGGTGACACAATTATTTGAGAGAAAAAAAAATAACACAAAAAGCCCTGTATAAACAAGAAAAGGAACGTCCATTGAAATATGTATAGGAGAGCGACAGGTAGCGACAGGTAATACCTGGCACTCTGGAAGCCAGAGCTTCGGTGCTATATGCTGAGCCGCCTGTAATGATGAATTGTACGCTACATGGTGCTGTTAGAGTCGCTCACCAGAATCTACTTCAGAAATGTGGTATTGCGTACAGCATCCAGCGTTCACCAGATGCTGCCTGCCGCTTACAAGGCACTACCTGCTGCTATCCCTTGATGAATAAACCCCACAGTCACCCCCTATATGGACAATGAAAATGGATGGCACTTTTTATCCCCAAAAAGTAATTAACTTTTAGCACCCGGTTCTGAACAATATCTGAACAAATAGAAAAAAAAATAGAAAGTTTGGGTCCTGAGGCATCTGGGTGCCCTTATAGCCTCCTACAGAGGATACAACCAGAGGGAGTGCACTGCATACCCCATCTGTTGCTGTGAATTGATGGAATTCTTGTCCATCAACTTGCTAGGACATCCCCTGGGAGTGGGAGTATTAGACTGCCAGATCAGGCAGGGCCAGAGCATGTGCACAAATTTGTTCATGCAAGACCATGAATCGACCCGATAGGGGAATTATCTGTGCTTTAATACAAATGTAGCAAAATGTATCACTGTACACTGTACAATGTAACACTCAGCTTACTCGTCAGAGCAGCTAGCAGCAGGTGGGATCACTGGAAAGAAAAGTAAATGCAGCAATCTTCATAGATACACAAAGCAGGGCATCCCAAGGATGGCCCACCATAGACGAACAACACTGGAGAGATTAAAAATCCCTTTTAAAAGGAACATCTATATGTAAACTGAAGCGGCTGTAAAATGGAGTCATTAGGCTCTCACATGTGCAATACATACAATGAATAAGCTTCTCAGTCTGAGCTGGTAAGAGATTAGCATTATGTCTGCTCAGGGACTAATTAGCTAAATGAGAAGCCCACAAACAAAAAGAGGTTAGTGCAATGCTATTAATATAATTTCTACTATAATGTTATCTTTGGGACGGTCTGCACTAAGGATGATTTCATTCAAAATGTTTCTGTATATTGCAGAGGAATGTTTCTCAATTTAAAACTGACAGACATGTGTGCTACAGTGTTTGTTAAAGAGCAGGAATTCACAAAGGTGAAAAATAATGTTTATGTATACAATGAAAATGGAAATTTTTGAAGAACATTAATATAGAATTTAAATGACTGAATTGAAGACAAATTGCTTTTAAAGGCCAGACTATTTCTGTTTAGATCCCTTAAAGATCGATTTATTTTCAAGGACATCAGGAGGAGGAGATGGTTTCCCCTAATATTGAAATCTACGTATAATCTGCCGATTATTTCAAGATGTCTTAAACATTAGATGAACTGCACATTTAGATATAAGCACACCAACACTGATCAATACATGATCCTACACACAAACCTTATGTACATAATTGGTTAAGCATAACCCTATGCTCCAGACAGCAGTGAAGCAATGGCAACACAAACAGCCAAACCAGTTTATCTCTCCCTTTTATTGATAACCCATACTGTCATTTGGGAAGGCAGACATTGGAATAAAATGTGCAGGTGAGGGTGTTTCACATGTGTTTCCTGATCTTGACCACTTCTAGGATGAGAGTGACACATTCTTTTGGTCATTAGGAAGACAGAGAGACATTGTCATATTGTTTACTTGCTGCATATGCATGCTGTATTTAGTTGAACTTAGAGGAACATCAGACTCTCCACCTGTCAAGGGACCCCCGAATGAAAAACAAAAGAGGGTCTGGGCTCTAGACATTTATTCTTAGGTCGAACACTGCTCTCTGGGAGGGGATGCGGTCTCCTTCCCTTCTGTATAACATTCTGTCAGAACAATGCTGGTTCTGGTGTCAATAGGCCCAATGGGGTTCTGGGCATACTTTGAGTCTGTGATATATGGCTTCGCTATAGGGTGCAGAATTCAGTCCCTAAGCATCCTAGAATGAATTTAAATCTATGTATGGGTGTGCTATGATTTGTAGATTGCAAATATGTGTTTAGCTTATGGTTAATGTTCATGGCAACCTCATAATTCCATGAACCCTACCGGAACCAGGGTGTCTAAGGCCCTTATTTATGAAGGAATAGCGACAGGTAGCGACTGGTGAGCGACCGGTAATGACGGGCACCGCCACGAGAACGCCGGCTCCCCACCACAATCACACATTTATCAAGCCAATCCTGCTTAGCGACTGAGATAGCGCCAGATAGCGAATCATTCATCATTATTCCAGCCTCACCCCACAGCGCCAGCGTCCGACCTTGAACAGCGACAGGTATGACCTCTCGCTACCTGGCGCTCTCCAATGCATTTCAATGGAACAATCTTTAAATATTCATAATTAATTGTTATTAATGTTTTTTTAATTTTTTTTTAAATGTGAAAAATTCTGTGACCACTTCTGCCATTATTTTTTTAAGGTAAAAAAAAAAAAAAAAAAAAAAATTTGTGCAGAATTGATATTACAGGTCTGATATTATTGTTATATTATATTCATATTACTAAATTCTTTCAAATTTTTTTTTTTTTTTGTTTTCAAGAATATGGTGGTTTGGGGGTTAAAAAACTACTTTTAACACATCGCCGCCAGCGCTCTGGGGTTTAAACATGCATTTCACAGCGCGAGTCGCTCTGACCAGTCGCTATCATGCGCTCCCATACATCGCGGAACCTGTCAAATAGCGACTCGTCACCCCGTATTCTACATTACTGCATACCGACTCAGTCGCTATTAACAACCGAACAATGGCCAAGCACAGCGACTACTAGCGGGCGCTGTGAAAATACTGCTACAGTCGCTCAACTGTCGCTACCTGCCGCTATTAATGAATTGGCCTCTAAGTCATTTCCCTGTGATCACAGCCTCCAAGCAGGGCTTAACCTGCCAGTAATGACTGTGGGCCGACTCAGTAGGGGGCCTTTGCAGCTTTTTAGTGTGGGGCCCTGGCAAGTGTGAGGTATGCTTTGCGTTCCAAATAATGTCTTTCCTGTTCCCGTAAAGGCCATTGTTACTGACCAAACTTGGGTGGCCATATGTGATATTGTATGACTAATTCATACCCAGAAAATCAGAGTGCATTTCTGTGAAATGACATCCATTTCCTCACTCTGTATTAATGCTGCCATATTTCAGTGTAATGCAGTGCAGTATTTTCTGTATAATGAAGATCTTCTCTATACTGACCAACCAGGGATAAGGAATAAACATTCACAACAGAGCCACAAACAGCCAGGAAAAATGCAAAAAAAAAAACAATATACTATAATGCCTTTCCATTTCTTCAACAGGCGAAAATACATATTTACCCATATCAAGAAATCGAGGATGGCCCTGGCTTTAAAAGCATGCCAACCAACAACCATAAGTTACTTAGATTTTTCTGACGCTAAAATATGCACAGTAGTAATCCTGTCAAGACACATGATGTATTGTGGGTAAATGTACGATTTGCTTGTCTGTATTAATCAAGAAAGACTAAAAGGTAAAGTGTCCTCAAGAGCTCAAACGTTATCTACTTCAAGTCTACCCAAAATTTCTGATTCTTGGCTCACTGTATGCCTATGAGAGATCAATTCATGAATAAATTACAGTGTTAAATGTAGGTGGACAGTTCTAATTAATGTGATTGAAAATGTGTTAGTCACGTACTACTAATTTACATAGAATCATGCATACAGCCATATAATCTTGATTTTAAACACTGAACATTAGAACGAGTTGCATAAATTAGATCAGGGACTTTCAGTGTGACACTGTCAGAGGTTGTCACTTTTCCATCAAACCAGTTAGTTGGTTCAACCATTAAGTTTGATAGCATAAAGCGGAAAGATGTCAGGAGCAATATTAGCTCAATTGCAATTGGGCACAAAAGGTCACAGTTGGGTACTGAAGCATGAGGAGCTGAAAAATTACCTTTAACTGTGATACTTTCTACAAAGCTTCCCATGGCTCCTGAATCAATATCAGCATATGGACTATGTATGTTGCTAACTGGGTTTCTATGGCAGAACTGCTGTACACAAGCCTGACATTATTGTGCATGAATTCAGGGAATAACTAGAGGATTAGGATGCTAACAATGGACTGTAGAGAAGAGGCAATTTCTGGCAAAGGGAAACAGTTCTCATATGCATCCTTCCCCAGGGCTGAGGCACATAAAAATTATTTTACCTTTTTGTAACTCGTGCCATGGTTGCCCCTCCCCCAGTGGCGTCCTACGGATCTCCCAGTGGCCTGCAAAGAGGAATTGCCGCTGGGTATCCTGATGCTTTGTATTGTGGTTCATGTCAGTTAAGTCCAGGCAGCAGCACGGCTGGGTTGCTGACAAAAGAAGAAGCCACCCGGGTGCTCCGCCAAGAGAAAATCAGTGAGAGCAGGAGTAAATGTAAGTGCTGACAATGATTCAGTATCATTCATGCAGATAGGGCAAGAGGGTTTTGAGAAGGTTTTTTTTCTCAACTGTGTTAGGTTGTTGGGTCTGGTTTAATCCCTAATATCAAGAAATGGAAATAATTACAGTACAATATCCATGCATTTGTATTCTATAGTGTTGTGCATCCTGACATTTATAAATGGTGTAGGGTTCTTTTCTGTTTCAGCACAAACCGAGGACCTTAAAGAGGAACTTCAGAGGCCCTGGAGTCTAAAAGACTCCTGGGCCATCAGAGTTCCTGTCCTCGTGGCTTCCCGAATTGGGATGTCCCACAGTGGGAAACCCCATCAGATGCCCAGATCCACTCACTTTCTTCTGAGCCCTCGTTGCGCCTGCGGCCACATCTCTGCACACATCTAGCCGTGCGTGCATCCGCGCCCGTCCTTTCTGATTGAGCGCCGCAAAGTGAACGGGGGATGAGGCTGGTGGTGCACTCGGCGCCCTTTGCCACAGCTCTGGTAAAGTGTTGTTCCTCTTTAACTTAATGCATAAAGTAATGGTTTACTGGGTGTTGTGTGGAGCCAAACCGTGAACCATTAAATACCTATGAATGATAAAATAGAATGCTGACTAATTCAGCACTGTATTTTTTACTCATGTTTTTTGAGTCAAAATGCTTTTCTCATTCTAGTGCATTTCAGCACTATACTTTGCTGTGTAAATTCTTTAAAATGCTGAAATGTAGCAAGGAAAATATCATTAGAAAGGGGGTTTTCTCTAAAACAAAGGTGAGTAAAAAAAAACTCACGCTGCTGAATCAGCTCTAATGAGTCAACCCCCATGAATCCATGAAACTACACATGCTCTAGTTTACTAAAAGAGCAAATACCCACAGTGAGAAGTCTTCTAGCAGGCTGATTTATTACTAGCGTCAGGTACAGACAGATGAGCGTCTGTAGCGAGGCATTGAGAGCGACAGCTAGTAGTCGATGTGCTCGGCCATGGTTCGCTGTTTTAGAGCGTCTCAGTCGCTGGCCGGCATTGATGAATATATTGTGTGGGTCGCTATAACACCAGTACAGCGCTGTATGGGAGCGAATGGAAGTGCCAGCTCATTGCGACTGACTCACACCATATTCATCAAAAAAAGCCTCACACAGCGTGGTTAAAGTCTGTTTTTGAACATGTATCCACTAGTAACAAAGTGAAAACATATGGAATTACATTGTTATTACATTGTAACATGAACACTTTAATACCAGACATGTAAGGACAATTCCGCATAAAGAGGCCAGAGCGCCGGCGGTATACGGTGAGCCGTCTGTGATGATGAATTGGTCGCTACGTGTCATTGTTAGATTCGCTCACAAGATTCGCTTTGATAAATGTGGTATTGCGTACAGCGCCCGACGTTCACCGTTCGCTACCTGTTGTTACTTGTCACTGCCAGTCGTTACCTGGCGCTATGGCTTGATGAATAAGCTCTAAGAAAACTTGAAATTGTTCCTTGTGTAATTTCAATAGTGTAAAGTTTTCTGATTTTAGGAGGAACACAAACTAGGTGAACCATGGTGGGGCAACAGTACGTCAGGGCTCTCTTTTATTTTGAAAAACGGGATAGGTAGCACAAATTGGGCAGTCATGCATGGCTGGGTCCATCAGTGCAGCGATTTTAAATGCCTGACCTAAATTGAAATAAATATGAAAGGCAGGTAGACATTTTTGAGTCTCCATAAAGCTTTTTCCTCCATGATTAATGTGAGTTTAATATAGAGAAACACATCTGATGACTTCCTGCTCCACAACTTTGAAGAGCACACCACAAGATAGATTTCATTTTAATTAAATCTTCTTAGTTTTGCCAAGAACATACTGGTGAATATAATATAAGTGTTATTGGTACAAAGCAATTTGAAAAAGCAATAACTAATAAGAAGTGAGCTGTCTAGTCAAATGCAAAAAATATAGGAATATAGGAATATTTGATGGCAACACTCATGCTGATCTGTTATCCTGATATAAAAAAAAAGCTAAATGTATATGTAGGCATGGGCCACATCTGGATGGAATAGTCTATAAATACATAAAGTGACACACTATAAAATAATAGATGAGCTAATTAGAGATTCATTGCTATGATATATAATGCAGGTCAGCCTTAATTTTATGCAGATGCATACGTCCTACTTCATTATATATTCAGCTGAAATTCATCAAGAAACTAAAGTTATGACAAAAAGATTTATGATCCAGCACCGCACGTGAATATTAACATTACATTGTGATGTCAAAGGATTGTGATAATAGTGTTTAATGTACAGATGAATGCTACTGAATATGCTGTGTATATTAATCTGGAAACATAAATTCCTATTATTTTATAAATTCTGAGCTCCAGAGTGTTGCTTGTACAATAATAATAATGTTCAGGAAAGTACATCATATTCTGCACAGTTCATTCTGTATTATTAAAGTGGACCAAACCCGGGCCTGGTGTCTATAAGACTTTTGATTGGGTTTTAAATATCTATCCACCATGCTGGCAGTGCCACAGTGCATGGCCCTTATTTATGAAGGAATAGCGACAGGTAGCGACTGGTGAGCGACCGGTAATGACAGGCACCGCCACGAGAACGCCGGCTCCCCACCACAATCACACATTTATTAAGCCAATCCTGTTTAGCGACTGAGATAGCGCCAGATAGCGACTCATTCATCATTATTCCAGCCTCAGCCCACAGCGCCAGCGTCCGACCTTGAACAGCGAAAGGTATGACCTCTCGCTACCTGGCGCTCTCCAATGCATTTCAATGGGACAATCTTTAAATGTTCATAATTAATTGTTATTAATGTTTTGTTTTTTTTTTGTAAATGTGAAAAATTCTGTGACCACTTCTGCCATGTAAGATATTTTTTTTAAGGGAAAAAAAAAAATAAATTGTGCAGAATTGATATTA
The DNA here is from genome assembly GCA_027917425.1 of Gastrophryne carolinensis. Taxonomy (NCBI): domain Eukaryota; kingdom Metazoa; phylum Chordata; class Amphibia; order Anura; family Microhylidae; genus Gastrophryne; species Gastrophryne carolinensis. The sequence goes on from CM051236.1 coordinate 442,715,060, forward strand.
CAGGTCTAATATTAATGTATTCATATTACAAAATTATTTAAAAAACTTGTTTTTTTTGGTTTCCAGAAATATGGTTGTTTGGGGGTTAAAATACTACTTTTAACCCATCGCCGCCAGCGCTCTGGGGTTTAAGCATGCATTTCACAGCGCGAGAATTTTTTGAGTGTGATTTGTTAATGAATATGGTGGGAGCCGGTCGATATGGGCAGTCGCTATCATGCGCTCCCATACAGCGCAGAACCTGTCAAATAGCGACTCCTCACCCAATATTCAACATTACTGCACACCGACTGAGTCGCTGTCAACAACCGAACAACGGCCAAGCACAGCGACTACTAGCGGGCGCTCTGAAAATACTGCTACAGTCGCTCAACTGTCGCTACCTGCCGCTATTAATGAATCGGCCTCCCCGTATGCCTTGCAAAAGCATCTCCTGCAATTGCTTTCGGTGTACTTGTCCTGACTGAACACCACGATGGAGTAATATGGCTATGCTCCTTTCAGATTTAGCTGCTCATTTATATGCGTGGACAAAAAAGTTGGTTAGAGAAGAGCAGCGCCTGCACTGTAGGTTTGCTGGTGAGGTAAGTATAATGGCCACCAGCACACAGCGTGCTATCCAAAATCAGGATGCTCAAGCAGTTCAGACCAAAACCTAGGATAGTGAAAATCATGGTTTTTGGTCCACTTTAAACCCCCTGGCTATATAGCGGAAATGCCACCACCCTTTTTCTATCAAGTGCCACTTTTAAATTTCAGTTGACCAGGGTGGTATGTATGGATTGTCAATCACATAATTTGTTAAAAATGTAGAAAACAACAATTTAGATGACATGAAACGCACAAACATTTACATAGTTTTACTACCCTTCGGCAGTAAGCATACAAAGCATAGAAAGTACAGAACTGCTGGCAGTACCCAGAACCTAAACTGCCGACTAGCCCTTGAGTCAGAGGCTCCCAGCAACAGTGGGAGCCAAGCAGGCACACCCAACTCAATTTTACCGGCTGCACCAACGCAGTGCTTGTCAGTTATGGCCAGATCCCTGGCTTCCCTGTATCTGTGGCAGAATCCTGCACCCAGCCTTTCAGATAGGCTGGGAGCAGGTGCACTACATGGTCTACAGGGAAACCAGAGATGCAGCCAGCAGGCTAGTCAGGTCAGCTGGCATTCTTGAGATTAGCCAATCTGCAATCTCAAAAATGCCATTTAGGAGTTGCCACGGTAGTGAAAAAACATTTTTTTTTTCTTAAAACGGGCCCTTGCCAATGGAGGGCATATGGGGGAGAGGATTTGTGCTGCTTGAAAGAGGACCTATTCTGTAGGCACCCAGCCAAACAGGGGGACCTCTTTTGACAGCAATGTCATCATCCAAAGATATTACCAAAAATGGACCAATTCCTGTCACATAAAGCACCTTCGGCCACTTACAGTGCAGCAGCTTGTCTGAAGTGCTTCATGCACATCCCCTGCTTTTCATCCGCTGGTAGCCTGGCGTACCACCAGAGGGTAGCTTGGGTATCCCTGCTTGGGAACCTATGCTCTAGTTATGATTCCACCATTTCATACATCTAAATATTCTGCATTCGGACAAGCTGATTCATTACTAGCGCCAGGTACCGACAGATGAGCGTCCGCATTGAGAGTGACCGCTAGTAGTCGCTGTGCAAGGCCATAGTTCGCTGTTTCAGAGCGCCTCAGTCGCTGGCTAGCATTGATGAATATATTGTATGGGTCGCTCTAACACCAATACAGCGCTGTATGGGAGTGAGCGGTACCGCCAGCTCAGCTCGACCGACTCACCATATTCATCAAAAAAACAGCCTCATACAATGCAGGCACTCAAAATCGAGTGGTTGTAGCCCAGAGCGCCAGAGGCTGTGTGATCTGTTTTCGAGCATGTATCCACTAGTAACAAAGCGAAAACATATGGAATTACATTGTTATTACGTTGTAACATGAACACTTTAATACCAGACATGTAAGGACAATAAAAAATATTATAAATCAAAAAAAGTTTCCAAAAAGACTTTTTCTAGGCCATGAGAGGTGACACAATTACCGTATATACTCGAGTATAAGCCGAGTTTTTCAGCCCACTTTTTGGGCTGAAAAAAGCCACCTCGGCTTATACTCGAGTCAGTGGACAATGGAGGAGAAAAAGGGGCGGGGCCGGATTACCTTATGGGCGGATGGATGGGCGGATGCGTTCCCTGTAACGTAGCGGTTCGTGACCCCAGCGGGGGTCAGGCTGAGAAGGCTGCAGGGAGACGCAGGCGGAGGTGCGAGGCCGCGCCCGCACACCACAGAATCTAAGGTGTGCGCGCACGGCCGCGCAGCCCCATCTGCCGTCTGACAGGGGCTGCGCGGCCGTGCGCGCGCACCTTAGATTCTGTGGTGTGCGCGCGCGTGCGGCCGCGGCCTCGCATCTCCGCCTGCGTCTCCCTGCAGCCTTCTCAGCCTGACCCCCGCTGGGGTCACGAACCACTACGTTACAGGGAACGCATCCGCCCATCCACGGCCGCGCAGCCCCATCTGCCGTCTGACAGTCTGCGGAGCCAATGAGCGCGAGGAGCGTGAAGAGCGACCCCCCCCCCGAAAACCTCTTCCGGGTCCGGACAGCAGCAGGTCAGGAGCACTCGTGAGGATTTCTGGTGTCCAGCATCCAGGAGGTACCATATTTTAAATATTAAACATGTACCGTATGCAAATGGGATAGGTGGGTGTGCATAGTATGCATAGCACCAGCAAAAAGTCAGGTGCTGGCCACAGGGTCGATTAGAGCCTCCTCCATCTCCCTTTCTGCAAGGCCCAGCTACACTTCCTAACAAGACCAAATCCACATAAAAGATCCAGACAGGACTAGGAATGCCATCATGTTTCAGTCCACCATTACTGTACCTAACTGCTCTGTCTGAGCAAAGTACAGCTATAACCCGCCCGGTAGCTGAAATTTACCGGTAGCTGCTGCATTTCCCACCCTCGGCTTATACTCGAGTCAATAACTTTTCCAGTTTTTTGTGGTAAAATTAGGTGCCTCGGCTTATATTCGGGTCGGCCTATACTCGAGTATATACGGTATTTGATAATTAAAATAAATAAATAAATCAAATAAAACCCTGTTGAAAGAGAAGAAAATGATCATCCATTGAAATGTATGGGAGAGCGACAGGTAGCAACAGGTAATACCAGGCGCTCTGGAAGCCACAGCGCCGGTAGTATATGGTGAGCCGTCTGTGATGATAAATTGGTCGCTACATGTCGCTGTTAGAGTCGCTCACCACATTCGCTTTGAAAAATGTGGTATTGCGTACAGCGCCCGGCGTTCACCGTTCGCTGCCTGTTGTTACCTGTCGCTGCCAGTCATTACCTGGCGCTAATGCTTGATGAATAAAGCCCTACATGTTTAATGTTACTGTGCTTACTCTGAAAAATATGAAAGGTCTTTCATTAATATTTGCTCCAAAAATAGGCACTACAGCCTTATTAAACTCCTGACAGACAGGCTTACCTGTGTGACTTGATCTGTCCTCACTCTCTTTTACCACCATGAGGTGTCCTCACCCTCTTCTACAGCCTCTCCCATCCCTCTACCTGAAACCCGGCAGCTGGATTAATAATTGTAACTAAGGCTTTTTTGGGGGATAGAGCTAATATTCCACACATTGGCAAAAAATCTGTGTAGGTCTAATTTTCGGGGAAACAGGGTAAATATCTTCACTTTTATATTGTGACGCCTTCTGCTGGCCGAGTAACACATTAAGGACCTCTGGATCATCTGCTACTTTCAAGGAGTAATCTTTATTCCAAGCAACCACATTTTTGCCATTTTTTCCAATTCTTCTCACTGTCAAAAACCACTGTGGCGTAGAGCTTTCAAATCAGCTTCCATAAGAGTGATTAGAGGCGTTTGCTCTATGGCTGCTGAATGGCTCTTGCTGGTAACCAGGCCGCAGGTTTTTCTTATAATGTGACTGCTCTTTCCTATCCTTATTAGTTCACATTGTCACCATGCTCATTAGGATAGCCAGAGTCAATCCATCAAAGCATGCTGCAATAGGTAATATGCAACGAAATAGAGAGTTTGTTTTGTCGCTGTACATTTTTTCTCATGGAACCTGGAGCTGAAAAAAAAAACGTTTTCTATATTTCACATTATAATATCTACTGCTGAAGTGTCCGGGGTCATTTCCTGGCAGTGCATTCACCCCCCCTAGGTAAAATTGTGTGTAAACAGCTGAGCACTTGTAAATGGCTGCAGGCTAGTGATGTGGCCTTAAAGCAAGGCCTGCAGTCCTGTTCAACATAATGGCTCCTTAGAATTGTCAAAATAAAACGCTGGCTTTTACACAAATGTATCCAGTACAAGTGTTCATTTTGTTGCAAGTCTAAAGATTTCAGTAAACTCCAGCTTTCCAAATCTTATATTAAAATTTAATTTAAGAATGGTCAGAAGGTCCATAGATGAAATGGCTCAGTTTGACACCTCTTTGCATTGGTCAACCACATATGTATTCTTTTGTTTTGCAACCAGTGGGGACTGGCTGGAGTCCCTGCAGATTTTATACCAGTGCATTTGCAGCCATCTAATAAATGGCGAGTCTTCATCTTGAGCAGGAAAGATCACAGATTTTGTCTTTTTAGGATGCAAAAATTAGCAAACTTTTACTTGATAAGAAATGCTGGAAAGTACTGTTTCTCTTCAGCCCAGCTGAATAACCCAAGCATATGGAACTTGTGAGAATATACAGTAAATTCACATCAAATTCAAGTCTATGGGGCCAAAATTAAGTTATTTTCTTGTCTCTGGAAAACAATGAAAGCAGCCAAATTCTACCAAATTGTGTAAGAGGACAACTGGCGCTGGTCCATTTCTGATGGTGGGGGGCAGAGGGGTGGAAGATTAAGATTAATATTAAAGAAAAACGTATCTAATCCTCCTGCTATCCACCTTGAGTTTCATTCACCCGAAACACAACCCCTTGGCAAAATGTGGCCACACAATTGGCCGCCAGCGGTTATGTAGTTTCTGTGTATGCCCAGAGGGTGGAAAAGCAAAGGCCCTTTGGGACCATATGTTTATCGGCAAATCCCAGGGCTGCATTTCACCACAGGATCTTGGTTCAGGTCAGTCAAACTTGGGCTTGCAGGGGGTTATGTGCGGGGGGCTGGGTGTTGGACCTCTTTAAAGAATGCCTGCAGCAGAACATCAATCAGAGAGGTCAAAAATCACTGGACCTTCTCTTAATAATGCAGTGGGGGCATCCTCAACTGGGATTCCCTACTGTGCATCGGCGACACGTAAGCCGTCACCTCTGCTGGAATTCCTTCATGGCGACTGTAGAAAAGCCTTATCAGGTCAGTGGGTGCACAGTAGTGTGCTTGGTCACGGGAGAGCCTGACTGGCTGCTTGGGGTCATCGGACGATGGTAACTATTGCCTTCCTGCTCCTAACTCCCTGTTCCTGCTGACAAGTGCTGGTGTACAGCAGGGCATCCCAATTTGGGATACCCCACTGCTGCTTATTAAAGAAGTCCTGTAATTATTGACATGACTTCCTCTTTCAAAGGAATACAGTATTGTAGCCGTTACCTACTCTACTTAACGCCCAGTTTGGTGTCATGAATCAAAACCTCTTCAGGTTAGGTTAAACTAGAATACACTTTAGTTTTTTTCCCCCTTTTATGTGGCTTGCAATCTGCAGCATCAGATGCGTGTGATCTTAATGATACTCATATTATATATTTTTGTAATCATTCAATTTAACTATTGTTTGTCTGACATATAATTGCATTTTCTATAGTTGCATTTGGTTCCAGGTTCATTAAGCCTACATTTAAGCCCTGTAGGACAGTGTAATAAGTACAAGCCGTGCTGTTCTGTTTGCCTTCAGCAACTATCTCTCAGTCATTTTAGTTAGCAGTGCCTCAGGCCAGTATTTCAATATCGCTTCAGGTAAATGAAATGCTTTAAGCAGCTGGTAGAACTAAATAAATGCAGATATATCAGGACATGTACTGTTGCCAGTTTGACACACTTAAACTGTTATCATCTGTAAAATCGATTTATGTGATGTAGACAATGGATAGCATAAGCCCACACAATCATTGCTGCACAAGAAAGTTACCAGAATAAAACTAAATCTGAACCTGTATACATACAGTACACCTAGCAGCAATGCTCATTGTAACGAGACTTGCACTGCTGCCATGCAATAATTTAACAAGCAGTTCCCAGAATCCCACTGTTGCAATATAAAAAAAGTGCCCACAGCCCAGCTGAATCACAGTCGCATTGGAGAGATCACTCTTACAAATGTCACATCTGTATGTTATTAAAGTTATACTAAAAGAAAGCCAATAGTTGTCTCACGGTCTTGGGTAAGACATTGCACTGTACTAAACTTTAATCTGTTTTCAAAAAGACCCTGTAGTTCCTAAGTTATTAGTAAAAGTATTAGTGCATTGGAGTTACAGAGAAAAATTACGAGAAATAGTGGGTGTGGCAACAGCAATGTGATATAAGCACACTGTGATGAGTGTGAAAGGAGACAGGAGGGTGATGTTTCAGAGCTGCAGAGAGAGGCAGTCAATCAGGGTGCCTGGGCAGGGGGTAGGGGGTGTTTTCATTCTTGGTCCACTGAAGGTTGATTGATGGAACAGGTCAGTGGGGTGGGGACTAAATATATAAATTTGGAATTGATTTTCCTTACTAAGGAGACAGACTGAGGAGGAAGCAGAGAGCTGTAGCCAATCAATGAAAGGTAAGCTACTGCTATTTATGTCTTAACGTTTGACTTGCCAAACAATTAAAAACGTCCCTGTTTTTAATACTTTTGTTAGCAGAAGGAATACACAGAAGGTTAAATTGCTCTTTCCTAATATTGTCAGGCATGTGAAATTCTGTTTTAAAACCTACACAGTATCCGGGCATACTTTATAGTTTATAGTTCCAAAACACAAAATTAACGCTTAAAAGCTATCAGTTTTTTTTTTACTTCATGTGGATTAGGATAATGAGTAATATTGATAGTCACAGCAGTATTATAGGAACACATTAAAATAAGCCTCTCCAAATGTTTGGATTTTCCATATGCTGCAGTTATTTTATAACTTCTAAAATAAAATTTCTACCCTATTACAAAATAAATCGCACCTTACATGTAGAAAAGCCCCAATGTATGTGTACCAAAATTCTTTTTATTATTATATGTAAAGAAAAATATATTTTGCGATGGCACCACTACATTCCTCTCTTGAAAAGTTTTATTTGAACCATTTTAGGTGTTTACCTGCTTCTTATGTATGTGTAGGCAAAGTAATTATATTTGTTCCAGATCCAGATAAAAAGCAATGGACGTTATTGGTCATATAAAAAATAAAGCCTCAAAAAACCCTACCACGTCAGTAAGATTCTCTACACTTAATATATGCAAGGTAATATGTCCATTTTGCTTTACTTAAACGTCGTTTAGATATACAATAACAACACAAAACTGATTATTTAATGATAATAATAATAAGACAATTCCCTGCTGCCAGTTTCCAAGCAGGGAGTAAAATCTGACAAATATCCAGAAAAACAACTCCCACACATCTCTGAATCAAGTTGTTTTGTGTTTTTTTTATTGCAACCCTTGATAGTTTTTATATATACGCATTGGCACCACAACAGTTTCATTGATTTTTAAAATGATATTGTACAAAGCAATGACAATGAAGGACCGCCAGAACATGATGGAGATCCACGTGATATGACTTCATGAGTGCTAATCATTTTTATTAAAGTGATCCAACACATTTTTAATGGGTGTTTTTGATCAAGGCATGGGTCTTGTTTTGTTCTGAAGGAGGGAATGAAGGTAAGCCAAATGGGTCTTGTAGAGGGGAATGCCTGGGCTGGGCATTAGCAATTGGGGTCCACCCCCGTCACATGCTCTAGCCAATTCTAACTTTGTTTCCACCAAGCTTTCATCAGAGTAATTAGAGAATAGAAGGAGGCATACAAAGCACATCCTCCTTTTGCTGCAACAATCATGGCAAATACAGGACCAGATCTCCTGCAGAATCCAACCTAGACAGACATACCTACAGTGCAAGTGAAGTGATTATGGGCAGGCTGATTCATCATTAGCGGCAGGTAGCGACAGATGAGCGTCTGTAGCAGGCATTTTCAGAGCGCCCGCTAGTAGTCGCAGTGCTCGGCCATGAGTCGCTAGTTTATAGTCGCTGTTCAGTAATGTTGAATAAATTGTGAGGAGTCGCTATTTGACCAGTACAGCGCTGTATGGGAGCGCATGTTAGCGACTGCTCATAGCGACCGACTCACACCATATTCAGCAAAAAAACAGCCTCACAAATCTCTGGCGCTGAAAAATGCTTGTTTGAAGCACAGAGCGTTTAAAGTCTGTTTTTCAGCATCTATCCACTAGTAACAAAGCGAAAACATATGGAATTACATTGTAACAACATTGTAACATGAACACTTTAATGGCAGACCTGTAATGTAATTTCTGAAGAAATATATAAAAAATAAAAAAAATGCGAAAAAAACTGCTAATTCAATGGCAGGAGAGGTCACAGAATTATTTGAGATTTAAAAACAAAAAAAAAATAAAAACACAGTTTAAAGAGAAGGAAAGGATCGTCCATTGAAATGTATGGGAGAGCGTCAGGTAGCGAGAGGTCATACCTGGCGCTGTGCAAGGCTGAACGCCGGCGCTGTTCGCTGAGGCTGTGAAAATGATGAATCAGACGCTACATGGCGTTATCCCAGTCGCTAAACAGATCCTGCTTGATAAATGTGTAATTGCTTGCCGTGTCTGGCGTTCACCAGTCGCTACATGTCGCTACCTCTCATTAACCAGCAACTACCTGACGCTATCCCTTCATGAATAAGGGCCTAAGTCTATCAAAGGATGCTGATGTATGTCACCTAAAAGGCATCTGTTGAAAAAATGCACATGCCCACCCTTGCCACATCTTGTACAGAAAGGAGCGGAAAAGCATACACACAGCATTCATTTCTGAATAACTTGCCTATGTATGCAGAGGAGCAGGGGGTGCAGCCAACTGCATTTGTGCTCCATTCCGATCGCTAGCTGATCTAATGCCAGAGCCCATAGGAGAAACCATGGAATGGGAGCCACTGATTGGCTGTTGCCCTGCACATGTGTCGTGCGATTGCTGGAAGGGTGAGTAAATCCAGCTGTGTAAATTTGGATGCCCCGTCAGAGAGAAACAACTCCCTTTGAAGGTAAAAGTCCTGGATATTGTTCATCTTTAATGTCCTTTGAAGGCATTCTATAGTAAAAATATTATTATACTCACTCAATACTTGAGCACCATCCACAGCACACTGTCCAATCTGGAACTCTTCAGTGGTAAATCTTTCTAGAGATCAGAGCCCCACTATCCCAGCTAGAGGGAGCACAGTGAGGTATTACCTGACACGCCTCCTGCACACAGAAATGGAACTACAGGTTATGATGTGACATTGGCAGGGTTGGGATAGGATCTTTTGAACTAGTGGGTATTGAAGTTCCCGACAAGGTTTTTTTGTTCAGCCTACAGATGCCCTTTTGGTAAATATTACGTTGTAAAAGCATCCAAATATGTCATGTTACAGCTCCAATGAATATACAAGAGCCCAGATCAATTTTTTTGCAGCTGCAAGTTTACAAAAAAAATCAGGTTTAACTTCACATACAAAGGTTTCTGCAAGTTATTAAAAATACCAACCAAGACATAGGCCCTTATTTAACAAGGGATAGCGCCAGGTAGCAAATGGTGAGCGAACGGTAATGACGCTCACCGCCACGAGAACGCCGGCTCCCCTCCGCAATCACACATTTATCAAGCCGATCCTGCTTAGCGACTGACAGAGCGCGAGATAGCGAATCATTCATCATTATTCCAGCCTCACCCCACAGCGCCAGCGAGCGACCTTGAACAGCGACAGGTATGACCTCTCGCTACCTGGCGCTCTCCAATGCATTTCAATGGAGCAATCTTTAAATATTCATAATTAATTGCTATTATTTATTATTTATTTATTTATTTTTTTAAATGTCAGAAATTTTGTGACCACTTCTGCAATGTTAGATATTTTTTTAACCTTAAAAAAAAAAAAAAAAATTTGTGCAGAATTGATATTACAGGTCTGATATTAATGTATCCATATTACAAAATGTTTTGAAAAACATGTTTTTTTTTCTTCTAAAAATATGGTTGTTTGGGGGTTAAAAAACTACTTTTAACCCATCGGGCACTGTGAAAATAACGCTACTGTCGCTCATCTGTCGCTACCTGGCGCTATTAATGAATCGGCCTCCCAGCCTACACTCAGGATATTCTCCTGTCTTCAGCACTGATTGCCTCCTCCTTATCATCTTCAAGACGATTGCCCTCCCCTATACAGTTTGCCTCTCCATCAACCCTCCAAGCCTTGAAATGTGCCCTCAAAACTCACCTTTTTAGACAAGCCTACTATCCAGATTTAATAAGACTAAGAAAGTTTAAGAAGTGTGGGGCACTTCTGTGATTTGGTAACTGGTCCCCAGCCACAATGAAATATAATGGTTCTAAATTCAAATTAATTTAATTAGGTAAAATATTTTGACTATTATAAATAAGATTACTAAAACAACCACCAATATCTCCCCCTCATACCCCCCCCCCCCACACACACACACGCGCACACCAATCGCAATCACATTCAAATCACACATACTTACTAACTCTCAACACAGCCCCAGCAGACAAACAAATGCACATAGATACCCTATCTTCAAACTCTCCACTTCACACACAACATCCTGACACTATCATCACTATCATCACAAACCCCTCTGCCTCAATTAGCAGAGACAGACCCAAGCACAGAGGTAAACTTTGGATGTCTTTAGAAAAAGAGCATAGTGTTTTTTTCAGCAGCCAGGGGGCAGTAAGGGTGAGCTCTCTAACCTCATTGCCCGAGCATGGCTCATGCAAAACTGTAAGGTAGTTAAAGAGTAAGGTTAAAGAGGGACACCCCGATGTCCTTCCAGTATACCACCCTATCACCACATTCATATGTACTGTAACTTGCTAGCAATTCACATGCTGCCTTAGTTCTCTGATTATATGAGTCCTAACTGTATAGCTCTGTCCCGATCAGTCCCATATCCTAACTGCATTCCCAGTCCTCACTGATTATTATTATTGTTCATTTTTTAAAGTACCATTGCATTCTGTGGCACTGTACATGGTATGCATACTGCACTATAGTATCAGAGATTTCATCCAAGGGCTCAGGTGGTATTGTTCAGGGGACTTCTCCTTTATTGCTATCTGGGCTTCCTAGGATAGCTTCCCAATCAATGTCACCACATTACTCCAAGCCACCACTGTCACTTCTGTTTGCCAATGATATCCCTCCTATAAAAGTCTCCGGGTACCTTCTGTCCTTACTTAGCCTCTGTTTAACTCCCTTTAAACCCCAGTTCTATGTACCCCTGCCACAATCCCCACAGCAGGTTGGGGGCCATATAAGAGGACTCTGGCATTGATCTTGTCTGCCTTAATACTCTGGGCCTTATTTATCACGGGCTAGCGCCAGGTAGTGTCTGACGAGCGCCAGGTACCGCCAGCTATCGGCGGCTACCGACTCAAGTACGCCCGGCGGCGGTCACAATGACGCATTTATCAAGCTAAATGAGGCTAGTGCCGGCGAGAGCGACGGCTAGCGCGGGATTCATCATGAAGCCGCCTGGAACGAACAGCGCCGCTGCAAATTCCTTCACAGCGCCAGGTATGACCTGTCGCTCCCTGGCGTTGTCCAATGCATTTCAATGGAGCAATCTTTAATTAATCATAATTAATTGGTATTATTTTTTTTTTTTTTTTTTATGTCAAAAATTCTGAGACCACTTCAAGCACAGCGAATACTGGCTGGCGCTGTAAAAATCACGCTACAGTCGCTCATCTGTCGCTACCTGGCGCTATTAATGAATCGGCCTCTTTGTAGGCTTGCAAGTACCGGGTCCTTAGTCCTAGTGTATTCCAGCATCAATGTGTCTTCGTGCATTTATTTGCTTTGTGCAGTCTGTAATTTATACGGCACCTTGTACAACACCATAGAGATTATTGGCACTTTATAAATACTCAACAATAATAGCAATATTACTATTAATAATGATTTGCAATAGTAGTAGACAAATTCAGCAATGGAGCCACTTATATTCACTCTGACTGAAAGACATATCACTTCACTACCATGTTAACAACAATCATTCCTCTCTGTATTCTGGTAATAATTGTATAAATACGGGAAAGTAATTCACTGAAACTTGGAAAGGCAGTGGGAGACCTTATGGGGCATTCATTGAAAAAGCATCACTATCTGGGCTTGCATTGTTTTTTGAATACCCAGGCATAGCGGACCATTATTTACAAATTTACAGAAAAAAACTCCAATACATTAAAAAAGGCGGTTCTTCTAATCTAGAACTGCTTGGAGCTGCTAGAGTCTTGTGAGTCTTAGAGAGTCTCAGTTGTTCAATAAAAATACCAGTTAAACACTCTTATTTTTATTTTAATTTGCAAAATATACATATATGTAGAAGGGTATATTACTTTCCAGAATACTTTTTTACATCTGTTTAAAGATATCTATAAAAACCTGACTAAATAATTTAGATATAGTGATATATAGATATAGTTATGACCAAGAATATAAGGGAAAGCTCTAAAGCCATGAAATAAACAAGATTAAATAAAATGAGATTTTAAAAAACATATATGCATGACCTGTGTGTAGGAGCATTCATTGCTTTATCATTTGTTAATCTGTTTGCATGCAGTACTGGTGTTAAACCATACTGTGATAAATCCCAGGCTCGTCTGTACGTTAACATGCTTTACATCCCGCTTTATGGCCACAGGCATTTTAAGGTACAATAAACATCACTTCCACTGGAAACTCTGCCAAGTACTTTTAGCAACAGGACAACCGCAGCCACCCAGATTTATATATACACTTTCAGAAGTGACTTTAAAATGTAATCATGTTAGAGGATTTCTATTACGCTGCCTTCCTGTTTATTGGTTTAACAAATATTCTAGGTTTTCTTTCTGAATATTGTTTTTCTCTGCTCTTATAATCAACTTTCCGGGCTCAGCTGGCAGAGAGAGACTAATACATTACAAACAGCAGATACTCTGACTGACGACTGTTTGCCTGGGTGATTAAATTTTTAGAAAGGCACTTAGCTCCTATTTGCTTTGTATTTTTTTTGTGTGCAAGAAGTTGCAGTAGAAAAAAAGCAAAACTCATTTAACTATATCAAAAGAAGGAGGCAAAAAAAATTATTTGAGAGACAGGTATTGTCTAAGCATATAGCATGTCCTCGTCTGGCCTAGTGCAATGCCACCATCTAAAGTATGAAGACATCTTAATCAAGTGATATATTTGCAATTGCCCTTTTCATAGAGGAAGCACACCTACGTCAGACTCAGAACAATAATTTAGGAACACTTTATCAGAATGTGTTAGCTTAAAATGATAAAACACGAAGGGCATCATTTATGAAACCCTATACCGGTATCCTCCAATTTTCGCTAGTTTCCACCAGATTGCTCCAACTTAAGCTGGTCCAACTACTTCAGCTGGTCAGAGCCAGATGTAGGACTTCTGTGGCTTGCACTGCTCCCAGTGTAGGGACAGTGTAGTTGAACCACCTTTTTGTGTAGCCTTGGAGAACTGGACTGGAAACAAGGAGAAACTTTGGAGAACTGCTATTATATCTACTCGGAAAGACATCAGGTTAGCTGCTTACTGCCATATTATTGCCATTGGGTTTCCAGACCCTGTAAAAAAGTGGAAATTGGTGACCATTGTAAATCAGACCCAAAAGAAATAGTGCATGGGATTCTGCTTTTGTTTTTAGTTGTCCTAATTCAGGTTAAAATTGATGCTGTACCCTTTACAAACTTCTCCAAAGTTATGAAGTTTTTTTATTGTGAGAAATAATGTGTTGTTATTAATACCTTATTTAAGTGGAAGTCCAGGCTTGGGGTAGCACTATGAGAAACAGCATCCCACACTGCTGATTGCTCAGGTTCCACAGTGTAAAAAAGTTCCCATCCTGTACATTGTGTGCCTCATCTTGAGCCTTGTCCTCAATGGCTCAGTAAGTCTATCCACATTCTCTAAGAACACAACTGTGGCTGGAACGACACCCTGTCATTGCAACAGTGTGTCGTTGCAACAGTGTGCAGCTCCATTCATGGTGTGCAGGGGGGCATGCCAGATGCTGCCTGAGAATACCATCTTTACTCTGCCAGTGACATTGCAGAACCAGATTGAGGACTTCAGAATAGGTAGGGTTTTTCATCAAATTGTTGATGGGATCAGAGGCATAACAGGTTAGGTGAATATTCCTTTGTTAAATTAACTATAAATGCAATATAAAACCTATTTATGATATGTATGCATATAGAAATATGTCATATTTTTTTAACCCACGTGTACAGCAAGATTCCTTTATATTTGCCAAAATAAATTGCCCTTTACAGTCAGTGTAAACATATTATCCACTTTGCAATATTTTTTTTTCCTTTAAAAAGTAAGTGGTTAGTTAGCGGTCATACTGGAAAACTGAATATTGAGAACGGATCTTACTTTATCTTTTAGCATAGGTTCCACTTAAATCAAGGCTGTACAAGTGTTTTAGGAGAAAGAATTCTGAAATGTAAAAAATATAAAATGTACAGAAAACAGTTGGACAACTCCAGTAAGCGGAGTTCACTTTATGAGTGCCCCCCACCCCCCCCACCTTCAAATACAGTTTTTTCACATTGAATATGTGATAGATACATAATTAAAATAATTTGTTTTAAACACCCTTTATGTGCTGATTAATATTTATGGATTAGCCTCTACTGAAACAACTTTGCTATTACTTCAGAGACATACAGTTCTTCCAACACTTGTGCCGCAGAGTGTAAAAATGTCAGACCTATATGATATTCATAAATATTCGTACTGTAGATATGGGTGATAGTACCCTCGCCATAATTTAAACATCTTGTACTTTCTAGTAATTGGATGTAGACATTTTAAAGGGTTAAACCTATTTATAGGAATGTCCTAGGTATGGTATTACTTGCATTGAGTTTAAATGATTCTTAGTGACATCACAATTTTCCTAAATCTGTATATAAAGTTACTAAAACTTTTAAGAGATCTACTATGGATGTATTTTTAAAAAAAGGAATGTGTATGGTTGCACATAAGTATCACCTTATTTGTTGAATTAATTTGTCAATTACCCAACGACAGGCAGCCCGTAACTGTTCTGCCCTAGTTGCTAAAAATCAACATTCTTTCTTTCAACAGATTAACAAATAGATGAAAGCAATAGATAGATTAAAGCTACTGTATATGATTACTTGTTCTTTTATTTGTCAAAAACCAATGCACTATTGAGAATACTTTAACAGATATAATTGCTTATAATTGTCTCCTTATACAAAACAACTCCTAAGTTGCACTTTAAGTTAAGGTAATCAATAAGTGACAGAGTGCAACAAAGTTCTCCCGCTTCAAGAGATTCTCTCACGTCAAAACAATGGGTTTAAATGTGTCTTAAATGTAAAAGCGTGCACTTGAGTAGAAGGAATCCCCCTCCCAGAGCATTGTATGGGAACTCTGTGCTAGATTCCAGAAGTGAAGGATTTAGGGGTATTGATTTCCAACAGCTACACTGAGTGGACAGTGCACTTGGCTGCTTAGCTTGAGGCATCACCAGTAAGGAAGAGGGAGGTTGCGATGGCCCAGTATAGAGCCTTGGTGACACCACATCTGGAAAACTGTGTGCAGTTCTGAAGATCTCAACTACAATGCTCAAATAAAACAGGTGCAAAGCTGGGCTACCTTAAGTTTTGGAAAGTCTTAAAATGTTTCAGGACAAATTTAAATAACTTAATTTGCTCAGCCAGGAGGAAAACAAAGAGGGGACATGATTGAATCATTGAAAATGATCAGAAAGAAAGTGTTTTTAACTAAATGATAGTACCTGAACAAACTTCCAGCAGAGGTGGTTGGAAAACCAACAGTAAGTGAATTTAAACTTTCCCAGCATCTATTCTGAAATAAATACATAATATATATATATATATATATATATATATATATATATATATATATAATTTTTTTTTCTTCCCTCAATCTTCTACAATCATATGTTTTTATGTTTCAGCCTTTTATTTAAATGAGTAGGTGTGTGTGTGTATATATATATATATATATATATATATATATATATGGTTTACATGAATGAATACAAATGCCCCCATGAATGTTACACACACATCCCTCAGGAGCTTTTTGCACTTTGGTGGTTGTTATCTGAAGCTTAGAAATGTACATATACATATATATATATATATATATATATATATATGCATTTGCAGATAGAAAATGGATTAAGCTACATTACAACCCCCATGGCTAAGTGACACCCCTCCCTACAATGGCTAAGATAACTTATAGAACACCCTAAAGTTTAAGTGACCTCCCCCCCCCAATGTGTCAGGAAACGTATAGATTACCTAATAGCATATGTGCCCCCCATGGCTCAGATAACTCATAGATTGCCTTATAGCATAAGTAACCCCCTTCAATGTGTCAGATATCTTATAGATCACCTTATAGTTTAAGTGACCCCACAAATGGCTCAGATAACCTATAGACTGTGTCAGGCAACTTATAGATCACTTTATACTATAGTTTAAGGGACACAGTCCCCTAACATGAAAGAATTCTAAAGTTCCTCCAGCTCTTCTCGAAGTTGATAACCAGATGTGTTGGCATGATCTTGTCATGAACCCCATCCTCATCATTGGGACTCCCATCAACTGATTAACTCTTTCCTCTCTGGGGGGAAATCCCTTAGACACTGCCTGGAAAGCAGGTTAGTAATATGCCAGAAAACGAGGGGCGAGATTTGCCAATAACTTAATTAATTGCGAAGGAGCGGTGGCGCTCATTGTTTGGAGCGAATGGCGGCACAGAAAATTCCGTTCTTTCAAGGTGAAATGATTAAATGGCATTTCATTTTCTACAAAATGAGATGATGGAAAAGAAGTAATTATGGGCTGCCCTGGGCAGTTTATATTTAAAGGAGACTTATGTGTCAGGACAGAGGCAAGTGGGGGAATTCCATGTTCTGGGGTCATGTGAGGAGGGTGGGGGCAGGTTAGGGGGGCAGATAAGGCAGATAAGGATATGGGGTGGGTCTGAGGAAGCATGCAGGTCAGTATAATATGAGCACACTCCAGCAAAGCCAGCCCTGGCCAGAGGGACTGAGGAAAGAGGGTGACTGGGGGGGGGGGGGGGTGATTGAGGGGGGAGGAAGAGGGTGACTGAGGGGGGATAAAGATGACTAAGGGGACAAAAAAGGATGACTGGGGGGAATAGGGTGATTGAGGGGGATAAAGGTGACTAAAGGGAGGAAAGTGGGTGACTGAGGGAAGGAAAGAGTGTGTCTGAAGAGAGAAAAGAGGGTGGATAAAGGTGACTAAGGATAGGAAAGAGGGTGACTGAAGGGGGATAAGGGTGACTAAAGATAGGAAAGGGTGACTGAGGGGGGATAATGGTGACTAGGGATAGGAAAGAGGGTGTCTGAGGGGGGATAAGGGTGACTGAGGGAGGATAAGGGTGGCTAAGGATAGGAAAGAGGGTGACTGAGGGGGGAAAAGGGTGACTAGGGATAAGAAAGAGGGTGACTGAGGGGGGATAAGGGTGGCTAAAGATAGGAAAGAGGGTGACTGAGGGGGGGAAAGGGTGACTAGGGATAGGAAAGAGGGTGACTGAGGGGGATAAGGGTGGCTAAGGATAGGAAAGAGGGTGACTGAGGGGGGAAAAGGGTGACTAGGGATAGGAAAGAGGGTGACTGAGGGGGGATAAGGGTGACTGAGGGGAAAAGTGGGTGACTGAGGGAGGATAAGCGTGACTAAGGATAGGAAAGAGGGTGACTGAGGGGGGGATAAGGGTAACTGAGGGAAAAGTGGGTGACTGAGGAGGGATAAGGGTAGCTAAGGAGAGGAAAGGGGTGACTGAGGGGTGAGAGAGGGTGAATGAGGGGAGGAAAGCGGATGCCATGAGGTGAGCCCTATTAACCAGTGATATCTGCCCCCCACATGGCACACATGGCACACAAAAGCAGGGTAGTACCTTGGCAGTGGAGGTGCAGCATGGCGGTCAGCAGGAAGCAGCCGGCGTACATGTTGTCAGTAGTAGTAAGCTCCTTATTCCCCCGATCAGCCCCTTTAAGCAGCCGGCTCCCCTCTCGGCAGCGTGCAGTCAGTCAGTCAGTCAGTCAGTGAGTAGTTTGGAAGCAGCGGCAGGCAGTATACACGGAGAGCAGGCAGGGACAGCAGTGACCCGGAGAGCAGGGCTGAGGACGCCAGTGGCTTGCTGCTTGTTGGAATGGCAGCCCGCTTGCAGTGAGTGAGGGGCAGCGCGGCAATGCTGGCTGTGGCTGGCAGTGGAGGAGGATGGCTGCCTGGCTGGCGGGAGCTCTCAGCGCCTCTCTTTAGCGTTCAGCACCGCGGACAGCGCCTAGTGGCGGCTCCTGGAACTGCCTTAACCAGCGAGGTGCTGAAACGGACAGCTCCGAGGTGCCGACCAATCAGCGCACAGGATCGCTGCGCTGCCACTCCACGTGCCGGGACAGGGGGCGGGGACATCTGCGCGCCTTATCTGCTCTGCCGGCTACAGTGTCTCATGGCCATATGTCATATGGAGACACTGACTGACTGACTGACTGAGCATTCCCTCAGTGTTACATTGTGTCTGGAGTCACTCACTGTAAGTTTCACTGTTTTTGTATTTGGCTGCTTCACTCTATGTGACCCCAGGGACCTGATTTACGAAAGTTCTCCACAGGGTATTAAAGCGGAGCAACAGTCAAAAATGACTTAAAGCGGTCCTTCACTCTGAATAAGAGTCTATCTTATATGTTTCCCACACCCTGTACATACAGATTGCCCACATTAAAAATCATCCTACCTGCATCTACTGCATGTTATGAGCCTTTAAACATCCAAGATGGCGGCTTATGGAACATCAGGCAGCCTGCAAACAGGAAGTGCCTTCTCACTGTGCTGCTCTGCATTCTGGGATTTCTGACCTTTTCCTGACCCCAGCTCTGCTCTGTCTGAGCAAAGTACAGCTATAACCCTAACCCACCCTCCTGTACTTTATCCCACTCTCCTTTCCTCCATAAGTGTGATGCTTCTGAGTCAAGATGGCGGCGCCCGTATGCTAAAGTCCTTAACAAATTTGCAGCCCAGTGGGGGAAAGAATAATAACATGACATGCAGTAGATGCAGGTAGGATGATTTTTAATGTGAGCAATCTGTATGTACAGGGTGTGGGAAACATATAAGATAGACTCTTATTCAGAGTGAAGGTCCGCTTTAAACCAGACTAATGCAGCAAACAGTGCTCATACGCAACCCTCCCCAGGGCAATTTAGATTGTTGCACATAAAAAATCATTTTCCATTTTCTAAATCCTGCTGTAGTAAATTTTAGAAACAAAATGACGGTTCATGCATTTGCAGGCCACCTGCAGAAAGGAAGTGCTGCTTGGCTTCCTGTTACTGTGCACTGTCAGATATGTCAGTTGAATCCAGGCAGCAGCATGGCTGAGGTGCTGGGAGAGGAAGCTCCAAAATGGCCGCTACCTTTCTTTTGCCAGGCTGTTGGTCTGGTTTAACATAGTTCAAACTTCTCATAAAGACATATAACAGCAGCAACACACACACGTATGGTGCAGAAAGAGCATTTCTTAAAGTGGATCACAAGCCCACATTATAAAGTATCATCCCTTGAATCGCTCCTCCCTTTAACCCTTTAAGTGCCAGCCTACCTGGAGTTTTTGTCACACTCTGTTGCCAGACCATTTTGCACTATTTTGCGCTCCCCATGTTCAAATGTGATTTTTGAAGGGATTTCCAGGGATTTCCCAGGAAAATGATATATTGTTTTTTTCAGCAGAGTCTGGGCTTTACCATGAAATGTCTTGTTTGTCATTTTTTAGGTGTATTCTCAATATTTTTGGTTAAATATGTGCAAAAAAAAAAAAAAAAAAAATTTTTACATATTGTAGTTTTTTTTGTAATAAAAAATGTAAGTTTGTCAATGAAATCTTATTGCGTGTGAAATCCCAATTTCTCCCGGTTACAGTGGTACCACATATGTATAGGTAGACACCCTTTCCTGCCCAGGAGACTCCCCCAAACTGAAACAACGCTTTAGGGGATTTTCAGATAAAATACAACTGTGCTACGCAATATGCGCACCTTGCAGTTTTTCCAGAAAAACAACCCTTTACATTTGAAATACCCCCAACAAACTATATATTCTCTGGAAGTACACACCTCAGGCTTTCTAGGTGTACCAGGCTTGTTGATGTGGCCATAGTTTTCTGGAAGTAATCCCTCAATGGATTCTTTGGTTGCAAAGAGTTTCCCTAAAAAAAGGATAAAAAAGCAGAATCAAAGCCACATTTTCCTAAAAAAACTATATACAAACAAGAAAAAACAAGTTTAATCTGGAAACGCAACATCCCCCGAACAGAACAATACCCAACATGCATAGGTTCTGTCAAGGGAAGAGTTGCCAAACACCCCAAAGTAAAGCATGTGCGTAACGGTAATTTTACTTGAAAATTTCAGCTCTGCAGACAAAGTGCGCACCTTGCGATTTTTCAACCAAAACAACCCTTGACATTTGGAATATCCCCCATAAACCATATATTCCCTGAAAGTACACACGTTAAGCTTTCTAAGGGTACCCAGCTTGTTGTAGTAGGCTCATCTTTCTGGAAGTAATCCCTCAAAGAATTCTTTGTTTGCGCAGGGTTTCCTTAAAAAATTTATAAAAAAGCTGAATAAAAAACACCTTTTCCTAAAATATAAATATGCAAACCAGAAAAAACAAGCTAAGTCTGAAAGCGCAAGGTCCCCCGAACAGAACAATACCCAACATGCATAGGTACTATTAACCCTTTTAATTGCCAGCCTACTTGAGATTTTGTCACCCTCTGTTGACAGGCCATTTTTCCCCATTTTGCGTCATGTTTTGCGCCATTTTTGCTGGAACTTTCAGGAAAATTATATATATATATTTTTTGCAGCAGAGTTTAGGCTTTAACATGAAATGTCTTGTTTGTAAATTTTTTTTTTTTTTTTACAATATTATTAAGTAAAAATAATAAATAAATAAATAAAAAATGTTTTAAAAAAATTGACTCCTTTATTTTAAATAAAAAATGTATTTTATTAAGGAAAATCATATTGCATGTGAAAGCCCCATTTCTACCGATTAGAACGGTACCACATATTTATCGGTAGCCCCCCGTTCCTGCCCAGGAGACCCCCCTAACTGAAACAAGTATTTAATAACATTCACAAAAAAAATACAACTACCATCCACACTACAAAGGGTTAAATCGAGAAAAAAAATGACATAGGGTCCCCCCTCCCAGGGGAGGGAGACCCCATTTTTTTTTTGATTTTTAAGGGTTAAAAACCCTTAAAAATAAAAAAAAAAATTGACGTGGGGTCCCCCTTACCCAAAGTAACCAGCCCGGGACCAGCTATGGGGGCTTGTAGGCACAGAGTGGGGGGGCCAGCTTTTGTGGCCCCCCCACCCTGCAGCCTACGAGCCCACATAGCCCATGTGGGCCCGGGCTCTTCTGCCCCCCCCCTGGCCTTTGGGGAGGCAGGTAATGGGGGTGCCGGGGGTTAATGGCAAGCCACCCGCTAGCGCAGGTGGCTTGCCATCCCCCCAGCCTTGTGAACTGGTATAGGGGTCATGGACCCCTTACCAGTTCACAAGGGGTTAATAGTAAAAAATGACACAGACACAGAGAAAAAAAAATCTTTATTTTTCTTTTTTTTACACTGTACTCACCTCCGATCCGACGTCCCTCGCCGCTGCCTGTCCCGCGCCGCTGTCACTGACAGATGCCGGTGGTGATCGGCGCAGGGCGGGTGACAGGCGAGGGGGCTCCGATCGGAGCCTCCTCACCTGACATCCGCCCTGCTCCGATCACCACCGGCATCTGACAGATGCCGGAGCTCGGAGGGGGTATAGGAGGAGCGGGATGACGTCATCCCGCTCCTCCCACAATGGGCGGAGCTAAGCGGCGGCGGCCATCGCCGCCATTACAAGAGGTGAGGACCCGGAAGAGGGTCCTCACCTGAAGACTGCGCAGCCCAGGGGGGGGATCGGACCCCCCCCTGGTGAAGAGGAGACCCGGACAGAAGGCTCGGGCGCGGAGGTGAGTAAATGACAGTTTGTTTTTTTTTTTTTTTTACAGCGCCGATGTCAGCGCTGGAAACGGGGGGGGGGGGGGGGGGCAGCTGGTTTCGGGGCCCCCCCTGAAGACGGAGGACGACGGGGGGGCGATCGGATGCCCCCCCCAGGAAGGCACTTCCTACGTGCTTGGCATTTAAAGGGTTAAGAGTAACTTTTGCCCATTTCCACCGCTCCTGCTTCAGTCTGATCCCAAATAATGGAGCCTGTTTTAGCTGTAGAGCTCCGCCTCCTACATTCATTGGCACTGTTGTGTGTGGCAATGATGTCATAGCCGCACCTATGCAATGACTGATCACCTGCCATCTTACAGAGAGGGACAGCAAACAATCAGTGTTCCAGGACTATTCCAAAAGTGAAAATATCCATTTCTAGTTCTATATCCTAAGAAGAGGGAATATTGGCGGGGGCTTTGGCCAAATGTATTTCACAAGTTCAGTGGGTTTTGGTCCGCTTTAAGAGTAACTTTTGCTGATTTCTACTGCTCCTGCTTCAGTCTGATACAGATTTAGCTGTAAAGCTCCGCCTCCTCCATTCATTGCCACTGTTGTGTGTGGCAATGATGTCATAGCCGCACCTATGCAATGACTGATCGCCTGCCATTACAGAGATCCCGATTGATTCCCCGGGATGCCCTGCTGTGTGAAACCCCCCAGGTCGCCCCATACACTTACCTTGCTTCCCAGTCCAATGGCGCATATGCGAGCCACGACTGCAACCGCAACTCAGCTATCCCCCCAGCAGAGGCATTTATAAATGGCGGGTGCGGGCACACTCCTTGTTGGAGGGATAGGGGGGGATGCGGCCGCCAGTGCGCTCGGAGCCGCTCTGCTAAGATGTCGCTTAGACGTGCATAGCTCAGCAGCTTCAAGCTCGCTGATTGGATGAGCGGCCGAGCATGTGCCATAGGACCAGGATGAGGTAAGTTTCCCTGGGGCGACCTGGGGGGTTTCACGTAGCTGGATTTTGGTCCACTTTAAAGTGATACTGCAGGCAGTGGTAATTGTTACGCCATTGTGTCGGGCTACATTTGGCGCTGTCCTAAACTGTTTTAAAATGGAAGAAGAAATAGCCAAGATATCGAGGTTTACAGTTTCACTATATGATTTCTCCTCTGAATAAAGTGGGCGTGGCTCATGTATCTGTGATGCTGCATAATAATCAGCATAATGAGCAGGCTCTGCTGTGACAGTAATGTGATGAGTCTGTAGGAGAAGGCAGAGAAGGTGAATGGAAACAGTGTTGTACTGTTGCCGTTTGGATTTGGCTTGAACTTGAATTCAAACACAATTATGCTAATTTTGTAGCGATCAAAGCTGAATTTATCAGACTTTTATTATTATTATATCCCCTTAATAGAAAAAAAATCTGTATATGAATGCTAGAAACGTTCTTAATACAATACAAGTAATTAATTTGTAGATAATGGACAAGTAATGTAGAAATGGCTTGGAGGCTGATTCACTACTAACGCCAGGTATTGCCAGATGAGCGTCTGTATATCGGCGCTTAGAGTGACCACTAGTAGACGGTGCAAGCGGGAATCAGGCACTGTAAGAGAGCGTCTCACTCACTGTAGTAACCTGGCCAGCATTGATGAATGTGATGTGTGTTGGGCGCTGTAACAACAGTATAGCGCTGCAGTGAGTGAGAGGTAGCGACAGCTCAGTGTGTTTGGCACTCAGTGCTCCACACCATATTTAACAAAACACTACACACACACACACACACACACACACACACACACACACACACACACAGTGTTGGCGCTCTAAAGCTGGGCGCTGTAGCACAGAGCGCCAGAAGCTGTGTGATCAAAGTCAGTTTTTGAACACATTTCCACCAGTAACAAAGTGAAAACACATGGAATGACATTGTTTTAACACTGTGACAATACTTTAGTGCCAGACCTGTAAGGACAATTCTACATAAAAATATAGTATAAGTCCAAAAAATGTATAAAAGTGTTTGTTTGCAGCCAGGAGAGGTCACACAATGATTTGAGCAAAAAGAATATTTAAATTTCCAAACACGCTATTTATACACAACTAATGATGCCCCATCTAAATGTATGTGAGAGCACTACAGAGCGACAGGTACTACATGGCGCTCCTGAGCCTAGAGCATCGGCGATATACACTGAGCCGCCTGTATTAATACATGTGATGCTAAATGCTGTTAGAGGCGCTCACCAGATTCACTTTCTTGAATGTGGTTTTGCGTACAGCGCCCGGCGTTCACCAGATGTTGTATGCCGCTACGAAGCACTAACTGGCGCTATCCCTTCTTAAATAACCACCATAATACATTTTATAAATTCCAACAGTAAAAATGTAGGTCTTCTTTTACTTGCAAATTCATTGTTAAAAGGCAATTGTGGTATTACATCCGAATGTTTAAAATGGAATTCTTTTTTCACTCTGCTAAAGGGGACCTTTGCTAATGGGGGACTTTCCATGCAATGTGAGGGTATTCTGATCACCTGTTTTATTTGCTTTCTACTTTCCAGAACCTGAAACACACAGCCTGAATTTCCCTTTATAGACTTTTACACTATTCAGTTTTGGGTGCTTGCCGAACCGGAATATTTGGCCAAACTGCGTCAAAGCAGAGGCATAATCCAGCACTTCTCTATAGTAAATCATGCTGACTGTCAGGGCTGTTAATCAGACAGGTTCCCAGTCTTTGTCTAATAAAATCTGTTCTACAGGCATCAGCAAGCAGCGTGTGGCTCCTTCCTCCTCCGATACACACTGAACATAGCGGATAATCTCATTACCAGCTAATGGCTCTGGTTGGCTTTAGGGAACATATACAAAGCCCAATGTCATCTGGTAGTAATTACCAACATTATTGCAAATAATCTTATTGCACTGAAGTAATTTATTTTGTTGGTGCACATAGGTTTGGGGGGGGGGGGCATGAAAAAAAACAGTTGTCCGCCGTGTAATGGATGTCACATATTTGGGTTTCCTGTTGGGGGAGACATCATTCCAACATTTTGCCTTTTAAAGGACTAATAATGCAGAGCTCTATATATTATAATGCATTAGACCACGCAGTATAGGGGGTGGGGGTCAAGATTTAGCAACTAATTGAAAGCTTACATTAGTCTAAGTCAGGGGTACCCAAATAGTGTTACTATTCCCACAGATGGTACTCAGCAAGGTTGTAGACTGGTCTGTACCCCAACCTGATCTGAAGCACCTATACTTTACCTAACGCTGCTCCATAAGTTATTGTTAACACGTTATTATTTTTGCAGTATTTTATGCACTTTAAATGGCAGTTTTGAGTGTTTCAAACACAGTTTTAGGTGACTGACAACCCACACGTATGACCCAGATGGTACTTGAGATACCATATTTTTTGTCCTATAAGATGCATTTATTTTGGGGGGAAAATGTCAGCATGTCTTCCTTCACTCCTGCGCTGCCATCCAGGCTGCCACAGCCACGGGAGGCCAGAAGGTGGAGGAGCGGCAGGTGGGCGGGCAGGGCAGTCGATCCCTGTCTCATGTCTCCACCGTTCATGCTGTCCTCGCCGCCCACACCGTCTCTGACGCAGCTGCTTCTTCTCCACAGCGCATACACACACATAGAGCAAATACCTGGCTCTGTGCAGCAGGTTGGTGTGGCAGATACTCAAACATTGCCCACGCCCACCCACTATATGGAGGGGGGTTTGTTTTGCCTATGAGGAATGGGAAATGACACACTGCTTGTAAGAATGGGAGGGGGGATGCCACACTGCCTATGAGAAAAGGAGGGGGGAATGCCACACTGGCTATATGGGGAATGGGGGGAATGCCACACTGCTTATGGGAATGGGATGGGGGAATGCCACACTGCCTATGGGAATGGGATGGGGGAATGCCACACTGACTATGGGAATGGGATGGGGGAATGCCACACTGCCTATGGGGAATGGGGGTAAGAATGCTACACTGCCTATGGGATTGGTGGAATGCCACACTGCCTATAGGAATGGTAGAAGGGCATGTCACACTGCCTATGGGAAAGGGAGGGGGAAGTGCCACACTAGCTATTTGGGGAATAGAGGGGATGCCAGACTGCCTATGGGAATAGTATGGGGGAAATGCAACACTGCCTATGGGAATGGGAGGGGGGAATGCCACACTAGCTATATGGGGAAGGAGGGGGGAGGAAATGCCACACTGCCTATGGAGATGGGAGGGGGGAATGCCACACAACCTATATGGGGAATCGGAGGGGGAAATGCCACGCTGCCTATGGGAATGGGATGAGGGGTCTGCCACACTGCATATGGGAATGGAAGGGGGGACTGCCACACTGCCTATGGGAATGGGAGGGGGGTGTCACACTGCCTATGGGAATGGGAGGGGGAATGCAACACTGCCCAGGGGAAATGGGGGGATATTTGTAATGGGGGTATTCTGCACCTTTTACTTTTATTTGGTTCTTGTGTCACACTGCCTATGGGAATGGGAGGGGGAATGCAACACTGCCCAGGGGAAATGGGGGGATATTTGTAATGGGGGTATTCTGCACCTTTTACTTTTATTTGGTTCTTGGGGGGATGGTGTTTTAGCACATTTGGTTCAGAATATTCATTTTCTTATTTACCTCCTCCAAATCCTAGGTGAGTCCTATGAGTTGGTGCGTCTTATAGTGTGAGAATACGGTGATTAAAAAATGTGAGTGGTAGTCAATTAAAAAATGAGCTGGCTCATTGGATAACAGTGCTAAACTCTGGGAAAGCTTGATAGTATCTGCAAGTAAAAAATATGTATATTAATTTGTGTCAGCCTACTTGCCACACATCTTTATTTGATATGCAACGTCTTAGTCCCAACCCGCCATCCATCTTTAGACTACAGTTGATAAATAATGATAATATGACCAATGTATGCTTGTACAAAAAAAAGGATTCATGCTCCACTTTCAACCCATATGTGCAAGATGAATTCCTTAATGGCAACGACTGCCCCACAGCACATGATGCAAGTGCTGCAGTTTGCTCCTCCGACACAGTGATCCCAGGGATTGTCTGCCGGAAAATTTTTAACAGCCTTTATGGAGTCCTAAAAGTCAGAAAAAAAGGATACGAATGCTGGAAACATGTAGCCTATGGAACTTCTGGTATAGTAGCTCATGGTTTCTTCTAAAGACTAGATCCCCAATCCCAAGAAAGAAGACACTCAAATTAAACATAAACAGAGAGTAGGACTTAAGGGTGTTTCATTGTTGTGTCAAAGAAATGCTAATCAAATCTGTATTAAAAAGGCTTAAAATCAGTTCTAGTACTAGATCTACAGGTAAGTCCAAAACTGTGAACGTGTGTTAAGTACCATGGTGTGTGTACCTCCTTTGTTCCCAAATGGGGTGTGGGGTCTAGGCTGTACTGCAAGGTCTTTGACCCTTCCACCCCATGGGCTGCACTTGAGGTTTTGGGGCAACCTTGGGTAGGCCTGCTCCCAATTTATCTATTGCATTGTATGTCCCAAAGGGGGCTCTCAGAGACTAGAGTTAGGACTGCACCCCACAGAGGCACCTTGGCGCTTGGTGGTGCGGCTTAAGCATACTTCTACAGATGTGTGTGGACCAAGACCAATGTTTTTAACCAGATTTAGAGACAGATTATAGGCTTTTCTGCAAGTTTACATGGCTGAGTGCTGTTCCTTTAAGAATTGGTACAAGTAAACACATTTGCCAGTATGTACCAATTCTCTGCTGAGATATCTGCAGCTAGAGCCCCCTGGGAGATTAGCTCAAACGTTCATATAGGCTGAGGTTTGGTGACTGTGAGAGAATGTTATTATCTAAGCCTTTTATAGCTTGCATTTGTAGTGGGTATGCAAGGTTACATTGAGAAACCATAAAACGGAATAAAATCAGGCAGAGGCGAAGATAGGGTGATGCTTTATCTATTCCTTTGTTGAAGATTCCTTTCAGAAATAAATGATAAGAACTGTAAATAGGAGGTTTATTTATTATAGTATAGTAAAAAAAAAACATGCATCTGATATCTGATGATATTGATACCTTGGTGGCTAATTCTTAAAAAGATTGTTGGAGAGAACTGCAAAATAAGATTTTACGGAGAATGTAGGACAGTCAGTTCAGATGAATTAAACCATCTCTACTTACTACTCTAGGTACCTGGTCTAGATGGAGCAGTCATCACATACCAAAGTTCAGTAATTGATAGGACACTTTATATCGTTATATTTTATGTCTGCTGGCAGTTTTTTTCCCATAAGACTGGTGAATGACTGATGTACAGTAGTCCAGGTAGGTACAGATCAGTCAACATTATCTATGCAATACATACATTTTGTCAAGACACTATAAGAGGAAACATTAAAAAACTATGGCCCTTATTTATAGCGCCAGGTAGCGACTATTTAGCGACAGGCAACGCGAGGTATCGCCACGAGAACGCCGGCTCAAATACACAATCACACATTTATGAAGCCGATCCTGTTTAGCGACTGGGAGAGCGCCATGTAGCGTAATATTCAACATGTTCCCAGCCTCAGCGAACAGTGCCTGCGTTCAGCCTTGCCGAACGCCAGGTATGACCTTTCGCTACCTGGCGCTCTCCCATACATTTCTATGGCAGACAATGGAATGTATTTTCTTTGCCTTTTTTTTTTTTTTTCCAAATGTTATTGTTCGAAAGTTTATTTATGAAGTGTGTTTAATGTTTCCATGTTATTTTTTCTTTTTTCTAAAAAGTTAAATTGCAATGTGTTACTTTGATGTTACACTCACAGCCCTACCCCAAAGTCATTTTTGTTATTTTTAGCGTTTTGTAATGTTTCAAACCACACAAATAATAATTTTTTTGTAACCGTGACTGGCGCTCTATGCCGCAGTCAGCCAAAAACAGCGCCCACGCTGTTTCCTAGAAATTCCCTTATTGAATCTGGGTTCTTGCGGCGAGGGCCAGTCGCTATGCCAAGTCGCTACGTGTCGCAGGCAGCGGCACTGTGCTGTTCATACATGTTTTGTATTTTTTTGTCAATGAATTAACTTTGAAAGCCCAGAGTCGGTGTTGTTGAATACGCAGCAGACATTTGCGCGCATCTGACTGCACTACCATGACCTTGAAACCATAGTTAAAGCAAATATGAACCCATTAGGCATCACAGTGTGAAACATATTTTTAAACCTTACACTATTTAAGCATTCCAATGTTTGTCTAGTTAGATCTGGAGTCTGGTTTTGTACACATTCACACATCTATCTAGCTGCTATTACGCTCTTCAAAATAATTACGCAGCATCCAACAATTCCAAACCATTTGAGCATGTGTGCATGTAGCGGATGAGTTTTTACGCTATTTTACTTTGTGTATCCTAGCGTTTTTCTAAGCGGAGTTTTGCGTATTAAGGTGAGGCGTGTCAGATTTTTTGCTTTCACTTTCGTTTTTTTCCACTTCCGGTTTACACCTACGAGGATTCATGATGAGGCCTAGATGCCCAGCCCGATGTCTCCTCAGATTCTTACCCACCGCCTCCCCCCCCTCCCCCCCGTCTACCCTGGCCCATCCACATCCCCTGTTCCCCCTACAAGCGGCAAGCCCAGCCGCAAGAGGGTTGATCCACGGGTTAACGGGCAGGTGGTGAAAGTGAGTATAGGTTCTATTTCTGTGATGCAAGAATATAGCTTTGTATATATGATTTGTCACGGATATATACATGTTTATTTTAATATTTGTCATCTGTGTTTTTTTTATAGGATGTTTGCAAATTGGTGTATGACTATGCCCGTGGGGGAAAAAGGCGCATAGCGTTGGAGGTGCAAGTCACTGTGTCCCGGCGCTTTGACACTCATCTGACCATGCGGTCAATAAGCCAGAAGTGGTCAGATTTTAAGTGCCAGGACAATGAGGGTGTTTATAGGCTCTATGATGCCTATGCTTCAGGCAAGTGTAACATGACAACATGTTAATCCTAGCAATAATGTTGTATTATAATGTAGTTCCTTGTTTATTTGAGGTGTGCTTTTTTATCCCCTTCCACAAAGATAAGCGTCCTCCCCTGTGCAAATGTGGGAAGGGTATCCTCCCCCGCAGAAGAGTGGTGGACTCGGATGATTCTGCGGGGGAGGGGCCCTCTCGGCAGTCCTATCTCGAGGACCCAGGGGAGGAAGGGGATGACTCCCCAGAGGAGCGTGCTGCTGGGCGGAGGGCAGTCTGGAGCCTCAGCTCCTCACAATCTGAGTCAGTTGAGTCTCTAAACCCTAGTGGCCACTCTCAAGTGGGGAGTCCAAGTGGGGAGGAGGACATGGACTCACCCACACTCCCTCAAGGATCAGGGAGTGAGAGGGAGGCGGGTGGCCCATGGGTTTGGGGATCTTCTGGGCAGATTGTGAGGCGTCGTGGCTCCACGTCTCCTCCTCAGAGTCCTCCCTGGGATACCAGCGGCAGTTCATCCCCTGGTGAGTGCCTTTCAAATTGATGTTTGTCTGTTCCAGGTTGATTCTGTGCATTTTAAATAATCCTGTGCCCTCGTTATATGTTTGGCAGGGCATCATAGAGCCGGCACCTCCAGCAGCTATGCGCCAGACCTTCTCCTCGGGCATAGTCGTGGTAAGTGTTTTTTGAGCTAACTCACATGGTGTATGTACTGAGATTCTTAACTACACACACATGTTTGATGCTACCTAGCATTATATTGTATAGAAAACTTCAGTAACACCACTCCAGTTCAATCCAAATGCAAGCAACTCCAAAGTCCAAGTCCAGCATGATGCTGCATCGCAACTGTTTTTTTTTTTTTGCTTGCTAACACATGTGCCAGACTCTACTCTTAATCTGCTCTGCTCAACTTAAATGACTGCATTTGCATTGCACTGTAAATGTGTTTGGCACATTATATTGCTGTGTCCATGTGGCAAAAATAAATTAGTCACCTGACCTCAAGGACCACTAAATATGCTAATGTCTTTCAAACATGTGTGTAAACATGGTAGCATGATTTACAAGAGTCCCTAAACAGGTGGATGTTGAATATTAATTTGTAAGCGCAAAGCTTATGATGGTTTTTCCCCCACCCCAGCTCCAGGGACACCCAGCAGCATGGGCCATAGCCACATCTGCGATGGTGAGTAGAAAAACTGGTTATGAAAACATACTTTTCCCACCTATGTCTTCCCCTAAAATCAATCATAATAGTCAATGTCCCTATGTGTTTAATTAACACACAGGTAGCTGACATTTGCATCACCAACAATCATAAATGTGTTAGGGCGAGCGCTGCACGACCGTCTCACAGCATTTCACCTACCTCCATGGCTGCATGCAGCCGTCATTCATCTTCCCTCAGGGCTGCTTCCAGCTGCCGCCCTTCCCCCAATGCTTCCTCCTTGCATGGTCAGGTGCGCACACGTCTCCGTCCACTAGAGGGCGAGCGCACAGGATCCCTGAGATTTAAAGGGCCTGTACAGCACTGATTGGTGTTTATGTCATCCAATCCTGCATCATCTTCCCCTATTTAAACAGGCACTTCCTTCCTTCAGTGCCTGATCTTGGTCTCTCCATGCTTGTTGAAAGTCAGACATACTTGGATTGCTCACCTGTGTACCGACCTCTGCCTGTCCCCGACTCTGAACCTTTGCTGCCTGCCCTGACCTCGGCTACTCACCTTTTCTGTGAACCTGTGCTGTCAGCCCCGACCTCTGCCTGTACTTACTACGCCTTTTGCCTGCCACTTGTGTACCTCGCTGAACCTCGGCTGACTGTGGGACTGGGGGGTAGCGACCTGGGGGTCACTCGCCGCACAAGACCAACCTGCCTTGCGGTGGGCTCTGGTGAATACTGGTGGCCCCTTAGACTCCGCTCCCCTGACACGGTACCCGCCATCGGTTCCACAGTTAAAGCGGATCCACACCCGAGTCCGCTCCATCCGGTCCGTGACAAAATGCATGTCTGTATGCTAGATTGTTGGCTCCCCTTTGTTTCCTTGAAAAGCCATAATACATTTGGGTTACCAAAGACTTAAAGGAGCCACAGCACTCAACCCTGTTAGCTTGCAGACCAACCTATAATCTGTCTCTAAATCTGGTAAAAACAGAGGCTCGGTCACACACATCTGCAGAAGTATGCTTAAGCTGCACCACCACGCCAAGGTGCCTCTATGGGTGCAGTCCTAACTCTAATCTATGAGAGCCCCATTTGGGACATACAATGCAATATATACAATGGGAGCAGCTTACCTGAGGTTGCCCTAAACCTCAAGTGCAAGCCATGGGGTGGAAGGGTCAAGGCCTTGCAATACAGCCTAGACCCCACACCCCATGTGCTTGCACACATTCAAAAGGAACAAAAGAGGGGTGGCAGCTGCTCAGACCATTATATAACTAATCTGGGAGGTGCAAGTCAGCAGGGCAATTAGGTTACCAAAGACTTGCACCTCCCAGATTAGTTATAAAATGGTCTGAGCAGCTACCACCCCTCCTTTGTTCCTTCATAATACATTTGGCCTGTGTTTTTTTTTTTTTTGGATGAAAATAAAATCATTTACCAAGAATGTTGGGAACTAGAATAGGAATAGCATAAGGTTTTTAGTCTTTACTACTTTGGGCACGATGTTTGTAGCCAAACAACGGCAACAATGTCCACAATTTTACTTAGGCCTTCATTAACTACAAACAGTTAATTAAATATGTAGGGTATTGCTGATAACTGCCCATGTAAGCCACAATTACTCATATAATGGAACAACATAAGGGCCCAGTTAGCACAAATGTTAATCATGTGGTCACATAATGAGTACCAACTATTTAAGAGTAAATAATCTGTTTAAGTTTGTATCCATTTCAATACAATAATGAAGTTTGTTTCTCCCTACAGCTTGCGTTAATGAGCATCGCAGACTGGGGCAGTACGTCCGGCGGACGCAATTTATGCTGCTGGGAAAGAAGAAACAGCAGTAGGGTGGGGGGTATGGGTTTTTCCGCTGTACGGAGTCCTATTTTGGCCATGTTGGCCCCTTTTTAAACAATTAAAAATTGTTTATGTTTATACTTTCAGTGTGTTGTGACTTTTAAACCACAAAAATATAAAGAAATAAAATACAGGGAGACTCCAATTGACTGATCCCAGGAGCACTGCCAGACTTTTGCTGGCGTCCCTCTAACCAAATCAGGAATACAAAACCCATACACACAAGGTTAATTAAGGACACTGGCTCACTGGACAACTATATACATGAACACACAGCTGCACTGTCACATTACATGTGGGGTGTGCAATATTACCTTCAATAAACATGTGTTATGTAATGTGATAGTGCAGCTGTGTGTTCATGTATATAGTTGTCCAGTGAGCCAGTGCCCTTAATTAACCTTGTGTGTATGTGTTACTTTTAAACCACAGTTAAAGTGTATAACAGCCCATTAGTTCTTTCATTATTTAACACATTGTTAGGCCTTACATACTGTAAGCATAGTAATGTATGCCAAACAATGTCTGTAGTAAGTTTGTGTAAACATTAACATATCTAGATATAGAGAGGTATCACTGACTGGGTTTGTAGGTATGTATTTAGTTATCCCACACAATTTAGTTCATTTGGCAATACATTTATTAAAGTAAATAAAGTCATTACAAATTCCAGCATTTGAAATGTCAACCAACTGGACCAATTAGTCCCTGGGTGGCCTGGGAGTTTCCGAGTCATTGCTAGGGGCGGTGTTGGGGGACAACAGTGCAGTAAAAAAAATAGACTGTATTAGCTGATGTACCAACAACAAAGCTGCGTCCTGGCGCTGTATAGATTGTTGTATGCCACGCATCATTTCTTGCATGGCATGCATGAGTTCAGACTGTTGTTGATTCCGCACTTCATGAAGTTCTAGCCTCAGGTAACGAATTTGTTGTTGGTCCAAAAGTGATTGGTTTTCCAACGCCGCAATGCGCTCCAGAGTTCCATCACGCGGCTGTTGGCGACTGTAGGCCTCCAGCATCCGGCCCCCTAGCTCATAAAGGTCTGCACTTGTGGGTGCCGGTCGGCCAGTTGGTTGTTGAGCAGCCTAAAACAGAAAGCACAATATTGTAGTCAAGCTTGAATTCTGAAGGTAAGCACCAAAAAAAAATACATTGATGGTTCCAATATCATGTACCGTTGGTTCAGCCTCTATAGCCTGGGCACATGGCACTTGGGTGGAGGGCACATCCTGGGTTTCAAGGAAGGATTCATGCTAAGAACAAAGTATGTTGTATGTTACATGGTGGAACATGATTGACCCAAAAACACGTAAACGTCATTAATCTCAAAACAATTCAGCCATGGTACCTGAGTGTGCTCCTCCACAAAGAGTTCTGGTGTCTGGCTGCCAGAAAGGGGCAAATCCTCATCTGAGAGATGTGGCAACATTGCATATGATAAACAGGAAAGTCGTGTTTTTGGGTCAGTTGATATTGTGTGACTATTTGTTTTAAACATTATCCAGGCCATACCTCTCCAAAGTAACTGATTGGCCAAGACACACAACCTTTTAATTTCTAACATATTATGAAGATGTATGGAAGACCAAGAGGATGCAATCCTTGTTCCAAACAATAACATACACACATAGCTAAAATTACACATACCCACCACATCAGAGATGTCCAGAGTTAGGCCCTCACTAGAGCTTTGCCCTAAAATCACATGTTTAAAATCAAATGCCAAGAGACAACAAAAATTTCTGGCCAAACCAGATCCTTACTAGAAACAAACCAAAAACATTCTTACCCTCATCCCTAGCAGCCGCGCGGTGAAGGGCCCTTTCAGGACCCCCACTTCCTGTATTCAGATCAATATTAACAACTAGGGATGAGCGAATCGGATCCGGACGAACCCGGATTCGATCCGAATTTCAGGAAAAATTCGATTCGGATCGAATCCGAATTTCCCCGCGATTCGATCGCTCGAAGTTTTCCTTTAACATCCATTCATTTACATTACAGGCATTCTAAGATGGCGGACCGGACATGTCCAGACATCAACCCCGCGCCAGTGCAAGCTGGGACAGTCACATGCAGCCTATCAGCAGCCAGCAAGCCCGGTGACGTCACAGCGCTATTTAAGGCCGGCCATCTTGCTTTTCCTGCCTCATTTCTCTATTGCATTCGTGAGAGACAGAACGCTGTGTAGCTGAGGGAGAGAGGCAGTTAGACAGGCAGGGACAGACAGGGACAGGCTGGAGACAGGCAGGAGACAGACAGGAGACAGACAGAAAGTCAGCGAAAAACAGGGAAAGGTAGAAAAATCGGAGGCTGTCACAGGGAGTTTTTTTTTTTTTTTTTCATGCAGCCTGACAGGCTTTGTTAGCGTTTTCAGGCTGCTTATACTAACTAACTGTGCATATATACTGAACTGATCTTAAGTCTGCTGTGAGGCATCCCATTCTGTGACTACAGCAGCCTCTGTTTAAGACCATATAACCATTTGCACTTATTATAACTGAAATTAGCCTGATAAAGACACTTTTGCTGGGCATAGTACTTCTGGACCCTGCCAGGTCCACTTCTGTTGTGGCATCCCATTCTGTGACTACAGCAGCCTCTGTTTAAGACCATATAACCATTTGCACTTATTATAATTGAAATTAGCCTGATAAAGACACTTGCTGGGCATAGTACTTCTGGACCCTGCCAGGTCCACTTCTGTTGTGGCATCCCATTCTGTGACTACAGCAGCCTCTGTTTAAGACCATATAACCATTTGCTCTTATTATAATTGAAATTAGCCTGATAAAGACACTTGCTGGGCATAGTACTTCTGGACCCTGCCAGGTCCACTTCTGTTGTGGCATCCCATTCTGTGACTACAGCAGCCTCTGTTTAAGACCATATAACCATTTGCTCTTATTATAATTGAAATTAGCCTGATAAAGACACCTTTGCTGGGCATAGTACTTCTGGACCCTGCCAGGTCCACTTCTGTTGTGGCATCCCATTCTGTGACTACAGCAGCCTCTGTTTAAGACCATATAACCATTTGCTCTTATTATAATTGAAATTAGCCTGATAAAGACACTTGCTGGGCATAGTACTTCTGGACCCTGCCAGGTCCACTTCTGTTGTGGCATCCCATTCTGTGACTACAGCAGCCTCTGTTTAAGACCATATAACCATTTGCACTTATTATAATTGAAATTAGCCTGATAAAGACACTTTTGCTGGGCATAGTACTTCTGGACCCTGCCAGGTCCACTTCTGTTGTGGCATCCCATTCTGTGACTACAGCAGCCTCTGTTTAAGACCATATAACCATTTGCACTTATTATAACTGAAATTAGCCTGATAAAGACACTTTTGCTGGGCATAGTACTTCTGGACCCTGCCAGGTCCACTTCTGTTGTGGCATCCCATTCTGTGACTACAGCAGCCTCTGTTTAAGACCATATAACCATTTGCACTTATTATAATTGAAATTAGCCTGATAAAGACACTTGCTGGGCATAGTAGTTCTGGACCCTGCCAGGTCCACTTCTGTTGTGGCATCCCATTCTGTGACTACAGCAGCCTCTGTTTAAGACCATATAACCATTTGCTCTTATTATAATTGAAATTAGCCTGATAAAGACACTTGCTGGGCATAGTACCTCTGGACCCTGCCAGGTCCACTTCTGTTGTGGCATCCCATTCTGTGACTACAGCAGCCTCTGTTTAAGACCATATAACCATTTGCTCTTATTATAATTGAAATTAGCCTGATAAAGACACTTGCTGGGCATAGTACTTCTGGACCCTGCCAGGTCCACTTCTGTTGTGGCATCCCATTCTGTGACTACAGCAGCCTCTGTTTAAGACCATATAACCATTTGCACTTATTATAATTGAAATTAGCCTGATAAAGACACTTTTGCTGGGCATAGTACTTCTGGACCCTGCCAGGTCTACTTCTGTTGTGGCATCCCATTCTGTGACTACAGCAGCCTCTGTTTAAGACCATATAACCATTTGCACTTATTATAATTGAAATTAGCCTGATAAAGACACTTTTGCTGGGCATAGTACTTCTGGACCCTTCCAGGTCCACTTCTGTTGTGGCATCCCATTCTGTGACTACAGCAGCCTCTGTTTAAGACCATATAACCATTTGCACTTATTATAATTGAAATTAGCCTGATAAAGACACTTTTGCTGGGCATAGTACTTCTGGACCCTGCCAGGTCCACTTCTGTTGTGGCATCCCATTCTGTGACTACAGCAGCCTCTGTTTAAGACCATATAACCATTTGCACTTATTATAATTGAAATTAGCCTGATAAAGACACTTTTGCTGGGCATAGTTCTTCTGGACCCTGCCAGGTCCACTTTTGTTGTGGCATCCCATTCTGTGACTACAGCAGCCTCTGTTTAAGACCATATAACCATTTGCACTTATTATAATTGAAATTAGCCTGATAAAGACACTTTTGCTGGGCATAGTACTTCTGGACCCTGCCAGGTCCACTTCTGTTGTGGCATCCCATTCTGTGACTACAGCAGCCTCTGTTTAAGACCATATAACCATTTGCACTTATTATAATTGAAATTAGCCTGATAAAGACACTTGCTGGGCATAGTACTTCTGGACCCTGCCAGGTCCACTTCTGTTGTGGCATCCCATTCTGTGACTACAGCAGCCTCTGTTTAAGACCATATAACCATTTGCACTTATTATAATTAAAATTAGCCTGATAAAGTCACTTGCTGGGCATAGTACTTCTGGACCCTGCCAGGTCCACTTCTGCTGTGGCATCCCATTCTGTGACTACAGCAGCCTCTGTTTAAGACCATATAACCATTTGCACTTATTATAATTGAAATTAGCCTGATAAAGACACTTGCTGGGCATAGTACTTCTGGACCCTGCCAGGTCCACTTCTGTTGTGGCATCCCATTCTGTGACTACAGCAGCCTCTGTTTAAGACCATATAACCATTTGCTCTTATTATAATTGAAATTAGCCTGATAAAGACACTTGCTGGGCATAGTACTTCTGGACCCTGCCAGGTCCACTTCTGTTGTGGCATCCCATTCTGTGACTACAGCAGCCTCTGTTTAAGACCATATAACCATTTGCTCTTATCATAATTGAAATTAGCCTGATAAAGACACTTGCTGGGCATAGTACTTCTGGACCCTGCCAGGTCCACTTCTGTTGTGGCATCCCATTCTGTGACTACAGCAGCCTCTGTTTAAGACCATATAACCATTTGCTCTTATTATAATTGAAATTAGCCTGATAAAGACACTTGCTGGGCATAGTACTTCTGGACCCTGTCAGGTCCACTTCTGTTGTGGCATCCCATTCTGTGACTACAGCAGCCTCTGTTTAAGACCATATAACCATTTGCACTTATTATAATTGAAATTAGCCTGATAAAGACACTTTTGCTGGGCATAGTACTTCTGGACCCTGCCAGGTCCACTTCTGTTGTGGCATCCCATTCTGTGACTACAGCAGCCTCTGTTTAAGACCATATAACCATTTGCACTTATTATAATTGAAATTAGCCTGATAAAGACACTTTTGCTGGGCATAGTACTTCTGGACCCTGCCAGGTCCACTTCTGTTGTGGCATCCCATTCTGTGACTACAGCAGCCTCTGTTTAAGACCATATAACCATTTGCTCTTATTATAATTGAAATTAGCCTGATAAAGACACTTTTGCTGGGCATAGTACTTCTGGACCCTGCCAGGTCCACTTCTGTTGTGGCATCCCATTCTGTGACTACAGCAGCCTCTGTTTAAGACCATATAACCATTTGCACTTATTATAATTGAAATTAGCCTGATAAAGACACTTGCTGGGCATAGTACTTTTGGACCCTGCCAGGTCCACTTCTGTTGTGGCATCCCATTCTGTGACTACAGCAGCCTCTGTTTAAGACCATATAACCATTTGCTCTTATTATAATTGAAATTAGCCTGATAAAGACACTTGCTGGGCATAGTACTTCTGGACCCTGCCAGGTCCACTTCTGTTGTGGCATCCCATTCTGTGACTACAGCAGCCTCTGTTTAAGACCATATAACCATTTGCTCTTATTATAATTGAAATTAGCCTGATAAAGACACTTGCTGGGCATAGTACTTCTGGACCCTGCCAGGTCCACTTCTGTTGTGGCATTCCATTCTGTGACTACAGCAGCCTCTGTTTAAGACCATATAACCATTTGCTCTTATTATAATTGAAATTAGCCTGATAAAGACACTTGCTGGGCATAGTACTTCTGGACCCTGCCAGGTCCACTTCTGTTGTGGCATCCCATTCTGTGACTACAGCAGCCTCTGTTTAAGACCATATAACCATTTGCACTTATTATAATTGAAATTAGCCTGATAAAGACACTTTTGCTGGGCATAGTACTTCTGGACCCTGCCAGGTCCACTTCTGTTGTGGCATCCCATTCTGTGACTACAGCAGCCTCTGTTTAAGACCATATAACCATTTGCACTTATTATAATTGAAATTAGCCTGATAAAGACACTTTTGCTGGGCATAGTACTTCTGGACCCTGCCAGGTCCACTTCTGTTGTGGCATCCCATTCTGTGACTACAGCAGCCTCTGTTTAAGACCATATAACCATTTGCACTTATTATAATTGAAATTAGCCTGATAAAGACACTTTTGCTGGGCATAGTACTTCTGGACCCTGCCAGGTCCACTTCTGTTGTGGCATCCCATTCTGTGACTACAGCAGCCTCTGTTTAAGACCATATAACCATTTGTACTTATTATAATTGAAATTAGCCTGATAAAGACACTTGCTGGGCATAGTACTTCTGGACCCTGCCAGGTCCACTTCTGTTGTGGCATCCCATTCTGTGACTACAGCAGCCTCTGTTTAAGACCATATAACCATTTGCACTTATTATAATTGAAATTAGCCTGATAAAGACACTTGCTGGGCATAGTACTTCTGGACCCTGCCAGGTCCACTTCTGTTGTGGCATCCCATTCTGTGACTACAGCAGCCTCTGTTTAAGACCATATAACCATTTGCACTTATTATAATTGAAATTAGCCTGATAAAGACACTTGCTGGGCATAGTACTTCTGGACCCTGCCAGGTCCACTTCTGTTGTGGCATCCTATTCTGTGACTACAGCAGCCTCTGTTTAAGACCATATAACCATTTGCACTTATTATAATTGAAATTAGCCTGATAAAGACACTTTTGCTGGGCATAGTACTTCTGGACCCTGCCAGGTCCACTTCTGTTGTGGCATCCCATTCTGTGACTACAGCAGCCTCTGTTTAAGACCATATAACCATTTGCACTTATTATAACTGAAATTAGCCTGATAAAG
Organism: Gastrophryne carolinensis; assembly: GCA_027917425.1. Classification (NCBI taxonomy): domain Eukaryota; kingdom Metazoa; phylum Chordata; class Amphibia; order Anura; family Microhylidae; genus Gastrophryne; species Gastrophryne carolinensis. The sequence continues at coordinate 442,755,716 of CM051236.1, forward strand.
ACACTTTTGCTGGGCATAGTACTTCTGGACCCTGCCAGGTCCACTTCTGTTGTGGCATCCCATTCTGTGACTACAGCAGCCTCTGTTTAAGACCATATAACCATTTGCACTTATTATAATTGAAATTAGCCTGATAAAGACACTTGCTGGGCATAGTACTTCTGGACCCTGCCAGGTCCACTTCTGTTGTGGCATCCCATTCTGTGACTACAGCAGCCTCTGTTTAAGACCATATAACCATTTGCTCTTATTATAATTGAAATTAGCCTGATAAAGACACTTGCTGGGCATAGTACTTCTGGACCCTGCCAGGTCCACTTCTGTTGTGGCATCCCATTCTGTGACTACAGCAGCCTCTGTTTAAGACCATATAACCATTTGCACTTATTATAATTGAAATTAGCCTGATAAAGACACTTTTGCTGGGCATAGTACTTCTGGACCCTGCCAGGTCCACTTCTGTTGTGGCATCCCATTCTGTGACTACAGCAGCCTCTGTTTAAGACCATATAACCATTTGCACTTATTATAATTGAAATTAGCCTGATAAAGACACTTTTGCTGGGCATAGTACTTCTGGACCCTGCCAGGTCCACTTCTGTTGTGGCATCCCATTCTGTGACTACAGCAGCCTCTGTTTAAGACCATATAACCATTTGCACTTATTATAATTGAAATTAGCCTGATAAAGACACTTTTGCTGGGCATAGTACTTCTGGACCCTGCCAGGTCCACTTCTGTTGTGGCATCCCATTCTGTGACTACAGCAGCCTCTGTTTAAGACCATATAACCATTTGCACTTATTATAACTGAAATTAGCCTGATAAAGACACTTTTGCTGGGCATAGTACTTCTGGACCCTGCCAGGTCCACTTCTGTTGTGGCATCCCATTCTGTGACTACAGCAGCCTCTGTTTAAGACCATATAACCATTTGCACTTATTATAATTGAAATTAGCCTGATAAAGACACTTGCTGGGCATAGTACTTCTGGACCCTGCCAGGTCCACTTCTGTTGTGGCATCCCATTCTGTGACTACAGCAGCCCCTGTTTAAGACCATATAACCATTTGCTCTTATTATAATTGAAATTAGCCTGATAAAGACACTTGCTGGGCATAGTACTTCTGGACCCTGCCAGGTCCACTTCTGTTGTGGCATCCCATTCTGTGACTACAGCAGCCTCTGTTTAAGACCATATAACCATTTGCTCTTATTATAATTGAAATTAGCCTGATAAAGACACTTGCTGGGCATAGTACTTCTGGACCCTGCCAGGTCCACTTCTGTTGTGGCATCCCATTCTGTGACTACAGCAGCCTCTGTTTAAGACCATATAACCATTTGCACTTATTATAATTGAAATTAGCCTGATAAATACACTTTTGCTGGGCATAGTACTTCTGGACCCTGCCAGGTATACTTCTGTTGTGGCATCCCATTCTGTGACTACAGCAGCCTCTGTTTAAGACCATATAACCATTTGCACTTATTATAATTGAAATTAGCCTGATAAAGACACTTTTGCTGGGCATAGTACTTCTGGACCCTGCCAGGTCCACTTCTGTTGTGGCATCCCATTCTGTGACTACAGCAGCCTCTTTTTAAGACCATATAACCATTTGCACTTATTATAATTGAAATTAGCCTGATAAAGACACTTTTGCTGGGCATAGTACTTCTGGACCCTGCCAGGTCCACTTTTGTTGTGGCATCCCATTCTGTGACTACAGCAGCCTCTGTTTAAGACCATATAACCATTTGCACTTATTATAATTGAAATTAGCCTGATAAAGACACTTTTGCTGGGCATAGTACTTCTGGACCCTGCCAGGTCCACTTATGTTGTGGCATCCCATTCTGTGACTACAGCAGCCTCTGTTTAAGACCATATAACCATTTGCACTTATTACAATTGAAATTAGCCTGATAAAGACACTTTTGCTGGGCATAGTACTTCTGGACCCTGCCAGGTCCACTTCTGTTGTGGCATCCCATTCTGTGACTACAGCAGCCTCTGTTTAAGACCATATAACCATTTGCACTTATTATAATTGAAATTAGCCTGATAAAGACACTTTTGCTGGGCATAGTACTTCTGGACCCTGCCAGGTCCACTTCTGTTGTGGCATCCCATTCTGTGACTACAGCAGCCTCTGTTTAAGACCATATAACCATTTGCACTTATTATAATTGAAATTAGCCTGATAAAGACACTTTTGCTGGGCATAGTATTTCTGGACCCTGCCAGGTCCACTTCTGTTGTGGCATCCCATTCTGTGACTACAGCAGCCTCTGTTTAAGACCATATAACCATTTGCACTTATTATAATTGAAATTAGCCTGATAAAGACACTTTTGCTGGGCATAGTTCTTCTGGACCCTGCCAGGTCCACTTCTGTTGTGGCATCCCATTCTGTGACTACAGCAGCCTCTGTTTAAGACCATATAACCATTTGCACTTATTATAATTGAAATTAGCCTGATAAAGACACTTTTGCTGGGCATAGTACTTCTGGACCCTGCCAGGTCCACTTCTGTTGTGGCATCCCATTCTGTGACTACAGCAGCCTCTGTTTAAGACCATATAACCATTTGCACTTATTATAATTGAAATTAGCCTGATAAAGACACTTGCTGGGCATAGTACTTCTGGACCCTGCCAGGTCCACTTCTGTTGTGGCATCCCATTCTGTGACTACAGCAGCCTCTGTTTAAGACCATATAACCATTTGCACTTATTATAATTAAAATTAGCCTGATAAAGTCACTTGCTGGGCATAGTACTTCTGGACCCTGCCAGGTCCACTTCTGCTGTAGCATCCCATTCTGTGACTACAGCAGCCTCTGTTTAAGACCATATAACCATTTGCACTTATTATAATTGAAATTAGCCTGATAAAGACACTTGCTGGGCATAGTACTTCTGGACCCTGCCAGGTCCACTTCTGTTGTGGCATCCCATTCTGTGACTACAGCAGCCTCTGTTTAAGACCATATAACCATTTGCTCTTATTATAATTGAAATTAGCCTGATAAAGACACTTGCTGGGCATAGTACTTCTGGACCCTGCCAGGTCCACTTCTGTTGTGGCATCTCATTCTGTGACTACAGCAGCCTCTGTTTAAGACCATATAACCATTTGCTCTTATCATAATTGAAATTAGCCTGATAAAGACACTTGCTGGGCATAGTACTTCTGGACCCTGCCAGGTCCACTTCTGTTGTGGCATCCCATTCTGTGACTACAGCAGCCTCTGTTTAAGACCATATAACCATTTGCTCTTATTATAATTGAAATTAGCCTGATAAAGACACTTGCTGGGCATAGTACTTCTGGACCCTGTCAGGTCCACTTCTGTTGTGGCATCCCATTCTGTGACTACAGCAGCCTCTGTTTAAGACCATATAACCATTTGCACTTATTATAATTGAAATTAGCCTGATAAAGACACTTTTGCTGGGCATAGTACTTCTGGACCCTGCCAGGTCCACTTCTGTTGTGGCATCCCATTCTGTGACTACAGCAGCCTCTGTTTAAGACCATATAACCATTTGCACTTATTATAATTGAAATTAGCCTGATAAAGACACTTTTGCTGGGCATAGTACTTCTGGACCCTGCCAGGTCCACTTCTGTTGTGGCATCCCATTCTGTGACTACAGCAGCCTCTGTTTAAGACCATATAACCATTTGCTCTTATTATAATTGAAATTAGCCTGATAAAGACACTTTTGCTGGGCATAGTACTTCTGGACCCTGCCAGGTCCACTTCTGTTGTGGCATCCCATTCTGTGACTACAGCAGCCTCTGTTTAAGACCATATAACCATTTGCACTTATTATAATTGAAATTAGCCTGATAAAGACACTTGCTGGGCATAGTACTTTTGGACCCTGCCAGGTCCACTTCTGTTGTGGCATCCCATTCTGTGACTACAGCAGCCTCTGTTTAAGACCATATAACCATTTGCTCTTATTATAATTGAAATTAGCCTGATAAAGACACTTGCTGGGCATAGTACTTCTGGACCCTGCCAGGTCCACTTCTGTTGTGGCATTCCATTCTGTGACTACAGCAGCCTCTGTTTAAGACCATATAACCATTTGCTCTTATTATAATTGAAATTAGCCTGATAAAGACACTTGCTGGGCATAGTACTTCTGGACCCTGCCAGGTCCACTTCTGTTGTGGCATCCCATTCTGTGACTACAGCAGCCTCTGTTTAAGACCATATAACCATTTGCACTTATTATAATTGAAATTAGCCTGATAAAGACACTTTTGCTGGGCATAGTACTTCTGGACCCTGCCAGGTCCACTTCTGTTGTGGCATCCCATTCTGTGACTACAGCAGCCTCTGTTTAAGACCATATAACCATTTGCACTTATTATAATTGAAATTAGCCTGATAAAGACACTTTTGCTGGGCATAGTACTCCTGGACCCTGCCAGGTCCACTTCTGTTGTGGCATCCCATTCTGTGACTACAGCAGCCTCTGTTTAAGACCATATAACCATTTGCACTTATTATAATTAAAATTAGCCTGATAAAGACACTTTTGCTGGGCATAGTACTTCTGGACCCTGCCAGGTCCACTTCTGTTGTGGCATCCCATTCTGTGACTACAGCAGCCTCTGTTTAAGACCATATAACCATTTGTACTTATTATAATTGAAATTAGCCTGATAAAGACACTTGCTGGGCATAGTACTTCTGGACCCTGCCAGGTCCACTTCTGTTGTGGCATCCCATTCTGTGACTACAGCAGCCTCTGTTTAAGACCATATAACCATTTGCACTTATTATAATTGAAATTAGCCTGATAAAGACACTTGCTGGGCATAGTACTTCTGGACCCTGCCAGGTCCACTTCTGTTGTGGCATCCCATTCTGTGACTACAGCAGCCTCTGTTTAAGACCATATAACCATTTGCACTTATTATAATTGAAATTAGCCTGATAAAGACACTTGCTGGGCATAGTACTTCTGGACCCTGCCAGGTCCACTTCTGTTGTGGCATCCTATTCTGTGACTACAGCAGCCTCTGTTTAAGACCATATAACCATTTGCACTTATTATAATTGAAATTAGCCTGATAAAGACACTTTTGCTGGGCATAGTACTTCTGGACCCTGCCAGGTCCACTTCTGTTGTGGCATCCCATTCTGTGACTACAGCAGCCTCTGTTTAAGACCATATAACCATTTGCACTTATTATAACTGAAATTAGCCTGATAAAGACACTTTTGCTGGGCATAGTACTTCTGGACCCTGCCAGGTCCACTTCTGTTGTGGCATCCCATTCTGTGACTACAGCAGCCTCTGTTTAAGACCATATAACCATTTGCACTTATTATAATTGAAATTAGCCTGATAAAGACACTTGCTGGGCATAGTACTTCTGGACCCTGCCAGGTCCACTTCTGTTGTGGCATCCCATTCTGTGACTACAGCAGCCTCTGTTTAAGACCATATAACCATTTGCACTTATTATAATTGAAATTAGCCTGATAAAGACACTTGCTGGGCATAGTACTTCTGGACCCTGCCAGGTCCACTTCTGTTGTGGCATCCTATTCTGTGACTACAGCAGCCTCTGTTTAAGACCATATAACCATTTGCACTTATTATAATTGAAATTAGCCTGATAAAGACACTTTTGCTGGGCATAGTACTTCTGGACCCTGCCAGGTCCACTTCTGTTGTGGCATCCCATTCTGTGACTACAGCAGCCTCTGTTTAAGACCATATAACCATTTGCACTTATTATAACTGAAATTAGCCTGATAAAGACACTTTTGCTGGGCATAGTACTTCTGGACCCTGCCAGGTCCACTTCTGTTGTGGCATCCCATTCTGTGACTACAGCAGCCTCTGTTTAAGACCATATAACCATTTGCACTTATTATAATTGAAATTAGCCTGATAAAGACACTTGCTGGGCATAGTACTTCTGGACCCTGCCAGGTCCACTTCTGTTGTGGCATCCCATTCTGTGACTACAGCAGCCTCTGTTTAAGACCATATAACCATTTGCTCTTATTATAATTGAAATTAGCCTGATAAAGACACTTGCTGGGCATAGTACTTCTGGACCCTGCCAGGTCCACTTCTGTTGTGGCATCCCATTCTGTGACTACAGCAGCCTCTGTTTAAGACCATATAACCATTTGCTCTTATTATAATTGAAATTAGCCTGATAAAGACACTTGCTGGGCATAGTACTTCTGGACCCTGCCAGGTCCACTTCTGTTGTGGCATCCCATTCTGTGACTACAGCAGCCTCTGTTTAAGACCATATAACCATTTGCACTTATTATAATTGAAATTAGCCTGATAAAGACACTTTTGCTGGGCATAGTACTTCTGGACCCTGCCAGGTCCACTTCTGTTGTGGCATCCCATTCTGTGACTACAGCAGCCTCTATTTAAGACCATATAACCATTTGCACTTATTATAATTGAAATTAGCCTGATAAAGACACTTTTGCTGGGCATAGTACTTCTGGACCCTGCCAGGTCCACTTCTGTTGTGGCATCCCATTCTGTGACTACAGCAGCCTCTGTTTAAGACCATATAACCATTTGCACTTATTATAATTGAAATTAGCCTGATAAAGACACTTTTGCTGGGCATAGTACTTCTGGACCCTGCCAGGTCCACTTCTGTTGTGGCATCCCATTCTGTGACTACAGCAGCCTCTGTTTAAGACCATATAACCATTTGCACTTATTATAATTGAAATTAGCCTGATAAAGACACTTTTGCTGGGCATAGTACTTCTGGACCCTGCCAGGTCCACTTCTGTTGTGGCATCCCATTCTGTGACTACAGCAGCCTCTGTTTAAGACCATATAACCATTTGCACTTATTATAATTGAAATTAGCCTGATAAAGACACTTTTGCTGGGCATAGTACTTCTGGACCCTGCCAGGTCCACTTCTGTTGTGGCATCCCATTCTGTGACTACAGCAGCCTCTGTTTAAGACCATATAACCATTTGCACTTATTATAATTGAAATTAGCCTGATAAAGACACTTTTGCTGGGCATAGTACTTCTGGACCCTGCCAGGTCCACTTCTGTTGTGGCATCCCATTCTGTGACTACAGCAGCCTCTGTTTAAGACCATATAACCATTTGCACTTATTATAATTAAAATTAGCCTGATAAAATCACTTGCTGGGCATAGTACTTCTGGACCCTGCCAGGTCCACTTCTGCTGTGGCATCCCATTCTGTGACTACAGCAGCCTCTGTTTAAGACCATATAACCATTTGCACTTATTATAATTGAAATTAGCCTGATAAAGACACTTGCTGGGCATAGTACTTCTGGACCCTGCCAGGTCCACTTCTGTTGTGGCATCCCATTCTGTGACTACAGCAGCCTCTGTTTAAGACCATATAACCATTTGCTCTTATTATAATTGAAATTAGCCTGATAAAGACACTTGCTGGGCATAGTACTTCTGGACCCTGTCAGGTCCACTTCTGTTGTGGCATCCCATTCTGTGACTACAGCAGCCTCTGTTTAAGACCATATAACCATTTGCTCTTATTATAATTGAAATTAGCCTGATAAAGACACTTGCTGGGCATAGTACTTCTGGACCCTGCCAGGTCCACTTCTGTTGTGGCATCCCATTCTGTGACTACAGCAGCCTCTGTTTAAGACCATATAACCATTTGCACTTATTATAATTGAAATTAGCCTGATAAAGACACTTTTGCTGGGCATAGTACTTCTGGACCCTGCCAGGTCCACTTCTGTTGTGGCATCCCATTCTGTGACTACAGCAGCCTCTGTTTAAGACCATATAACCATTTGCACTTATTATAATTGAAATTAGCCTGATAAATACACTTTTGCTGGGCATAGTACTTCTGGACCCTGCCAGGTCCACTTCTGTTGTGGCATCCCATTCTGTGACTACAGCAGCCTCTGTTTAAGACCATATAACCATTTGTACTTATTATAATTGAAATTAGCCTGATAAAGACACTTGCTGGGCATAGTACTTCTGGACCCTGCCAGGTCCACTTCTGTTGTGGCATCCCATTCTGTGACTACAGCAGCCTCTGTTTAAGACCATATAACCATTTGCACTTATTATAATTGAAATTAGCCTGATAAAGACACTTGCTGGGCATAGTACTTCTGGACCCTGCCAGGTCCACTTCTGTTGTGGCATCCCATTCTGTGACTACAGCAGCCTCTGTTTAAGACCATATAACCATTTGCACTTATTATAATTGAAATTAGCCTGATAAAGACACTTGCTGGGCATAGTACTTCTGGACCTTGCCAGGTCCACTTCTGTTGTGGCATCCCATTCTGTGACTACAGCAGCCTCTGTTTAAGACCATATAACCATTTGCACTTATTATAATTGAAATTAGCCTGATAAAGACACTTTTGCTGGGCATAGTACTTCTGGACCCTGCCAGGTCCACTTCTGTTGTGGCATCCCATTCTGTGACTACAGCAGCCTCTGTTTAAGACCATATAACCATTTGCACTTATTATAATTGAAATTAGCCTGATAAAGACACTTTTGCTGGGCATAGTACTTCTGGACCCTGCCAGGTCCACTTCTGTTGTGGCATCCCATTCTGTGACTACAGCAGCCTCTGTTTAAGACCATATAACCATTTTCACTTATTATAATTGAAATTAGCCTGATAAAGACACTTGCTGGGCATAGTACTTCTGGACCCTGCCAGGTCCACTTCTGTTGTGGCATCCCATTCTGTGACTACAGCAGCCTCTGTTTAAGACCATATAACCATTTGCTCCTATTATAATTGGAATTAGCCTGATAAAGACACTTGCTGGGCATAGTACTTCTGGACCCTGCCAGGTCCACTTCTGTTGTGGCATCCCATTCTGTGACTACAGCAGCCTCTGTTTAAGACCATATAACCATTTGCTCTTATTATAATTGAAATTAGCCTGATAAAGACACTTGCTGGGCATAGTACTTCTGGACCCTGCCAGGTCCACTTCTGTTGTGGCATCCCATTCTGTGACTACAGCAGCCTCTGTTTAAGACCATATAACCGTTTGCACTTATTATAATTGAAATTAGCCTGATAAAGACATTTGCTGGGCATAGTACTTCTGGACCCTGCCAGGTCCACTTCTGTTGTGGCATCCCATTCTGTAACTACAGCAGCCTCTGTTTAAGACCATATAACCATTTGCACTTATTATAATTGAAATTAGCCTGATAAAGACACTTGCTGGGCATAGTACTTCTGGGCCCTGCCAGGTCCACTTCTGTTGTGGCATCCCATTCTGTGACTACAGCAGCCTCTGTTTAAGACCATATAACCATTTGCACTTATTATAATTGAAATTAGCCTGATAAAGACACTTTTGCTGGGCATAGTACTTCTGGACCCTGCCAGGTCCACTTCTGTTGTGGCATCCCATTCTGTGACTACAGCAGCCTCTGTTTAAGACCATATAACCATTTGCACTTATTATAATTGAAATTAGCCTGATAAAGACACTTTTGCTGGGCATAGTACTTCTGGACCCTGCCAGGTCCACTTCTGTTGTGGCATCCCATTCTGTGACTACAGCAGCCTCTGTTTAAGACCATATAACCATTTGCACTTATTATAACTGAAATTAGCCTGATAAAGACACTTTTGCTGGGCATAGTACTTCTGGACCCTGCCAGGTCCACTTCTGTTGTGGCATCCCATTCTGTGACTACAGCAGCCTCTGTTTAAGACCATATAACCATTTGCACTTATTATAATTGAAATTAGCCTGATAAAGACACTTGCTGGGCATAGTACTTCTGGACCCTGCCAGGTCCACTTCTGTTGTGGCATCCCATTCTGTGACTACAGCAGCCCCTGTTTAAGACCATATAACCATTTGCTCTTATTATAATTGAAATTAGCCTGATAAAGACACTTGCTGGGCATAGTACTTCTGGACCCTGCCAGGTCCACTTCTGTTGTGGCATCCCATTCTGTGACTACAGCAGCCTCTGTTTAAGACCATATAACCATTTGCTCTTATTATAATTGAAATTAGCCTGATAAAGACACTTGCTGGGCATAGTACTTCTGGACCCTGCCAGGTCCACTTCTGTTGTGGCATCCCATTCTGTGACTACAGCAGCCTCTGTTTAAGACCATATAACCATTTGCACTTATTATAATTGAAATTAGCCTGATAAATACACTTTTGCTGGGCATAGTACTTCTGGACCCTGCCAGGTATACTTCTGTTGTGGCATCCCATTCTGTGACTACAGCAGCCTCTGTTTAAGACCATATAACCATTTGCACTTATTATAATTGAAATTAGCCTGATAAAGACACTTTTGCTGGGCATAGTACTTCTGGACCCTGCCAGGTCCACTTCTGTTGTGGCATCCCATTCTGTGACTACAGCAGCCTCTTTTTAAGACCATATAACCATTTGCACTTATTATAATTGAAATTAGCCTGATAAAGACACTTTTGCTGGGCATAGTACTTCTGGACCCTGCCAGGTCCACTTTTGTTGTGGCATCCCATTCTGTGACTACAGCAGCCTCTGTTTAAGACCATATAACCATTTGCACTTATTATAATTGAAATTAGCCTGATAAAGACACTTTTGCTGGGCATAGTACTTCTGGACCCTGCCAGGTCCACTTATGTTGTGGCATCCCATTCTGTGACTACAGCAGCCTCTGTTTAAGACCATATAACCATTTGCACTTATTATAATTGAAATTAGCCTGATAAAGACACTTTTGCTGGGCATAGTACTTCTGGACCCTGCCAGGTCCACTTCTGTTGTGGCATCCCATTCTGTGACTACAGCAGCCTCTGTTTAAGACCATATAACCATTTGCACTTATTATAATTGAAATTAGCCTGATAAAGACACTTTTGCTGGGCATAGTACTTCTGGACCCTGCCAGGTCCACTTCTGTTGTGGCATCCCATTCTGTGACTACAGCAGCCTCTGTTTAAGACCATATAACCATTTGCACTTATTATAATTGAAATTAGCCTGATAAAGACACTTTTGCTGGGCATAGTATTTCTGGACCCTGCCAGGTCCACTTCTGTTGTGGCATCCCATTCTGTGACTACAGCAGCCTCTGTTTAAGACCATATAACCATTTGCACTTATTATAATTGAAATTAGCCTGATAAAGACACTTTTGCTGGGCATAGTTCTTCTGGACCCTGCCAGGTCCACTTCTGTTGTGGCATCCCATTCTGTGACTACAGCAGCCTCTGTTTAAGACCATATAACCATTTGCACTTATTATAATTGAAATTAGCCTGATAAAGACACTTTTGCTGGGCATAGTACTTCTGGACCCTGCCAGGTCCACTTCTGTTGTGGCATCCCATTCTGTGACTACAGCAGCCTCTGTTTAAGACCATATAACCATTTGCACTTATTATAATTGAAATTAGCCTGATAAAGACACTTGCTGGGCATAGTACTTCTGGACCCTGCCAGGTCCACTTCTGTTGTGGCATCCCATTCTGTGACTACAGCAGCCTCTGTTTAAGACCATATAACCATTTGCACTTATTATAATTAAAATTAGCCTGATAAAGTCACTTGCTGGGCATAGTACTTCTGGACCCTGCCAGGTCCACTTCTGCTGTGGCATCCCATTCTGTGACTACAGCAGCCTCTGTTTAAGACCATATAACCATTTGCACTTATTATAATTGAAATTAGCCTGATAAAGACACTTGCTGGGCATAGTACTTCTGGACCCTGCCAGGTCCACTTCTGTTGTGGCATCCCATTCTGTGACTACAGCAGCCTCTGTTTAAGACCATATAACCATTTGCTCTTATTATAATTGAAATTAGCCTGATAAAGACACTTGCTGGGCATAGTACTTCTGGACCCTGCCAGGTCCACTTCTGTTGTGGCATCCCATTCTGTGACTACAGCAGCCTCTGTTTAAGACCATATAACCATTTGCTCTTATCATAATTGAAATTAGCCTGATAAAGACACTTGCTGGGCATAGTACTTCTGGACCCTGCCAGGTCCACTTCTGTTGTGGCATCCCATTCTGTGACTACAGCAGCCTCTGTTTAAGACCATATAACCATTTGCTCTTATTATAATTGAAATTAGCCTGATAAAGACACTTGCTGGGCATAGTACTTCTGGACCCTGTCAGGTCCACTTCTGTTGTGGCATCCCATTCTGTGACTACAGCAGCCTCTGTTTAAGACCATATAACCATTTGCACTTATTATAATTGAAATTAGCCTGATAAAGACACTTTTGCTGGGCATAGTACTTCTGGACCCTGCCAGGTCCACTTCTGTTGTGGCATCCCATTCTGTGACTACAGCAGCCTCTGTTTAAGACCATATAACCATTTGCACTTATTATAATTGAAATTAGCCTGATAAAGACACTTTTGCTGGGCATAGTACTTCTGGACCCTGCCAGGTCCACTTCTGTTGTGGCATCCCATTCTGTGACTACAGCAGCCTCTGTTTAAGACCATATAACCATTTGCTCTTATTATAATTGAAATTAGCCTGATAAAGACACTTTTGCTGGGCATAGTACTTCTGGACCCTGCCAGGTCCACTTCTGTTGTGGCATCCCATTCTGTGACTACAGCAGCCTCTGTTTAAGACCATATAACCATTTGCACTTATTATAATTGAAATTAGCCTGATAAAGACACTTGCTGGGCATAGTACTTTTGGACCCTGCCAGGTCCACTTCTGTTGTGGCATCCCATTCTGTGACTACAGCAGCCTCTGTTTAAGACCATATAACCATTTGCTCTTATTATAATTGAAATTAGCCTGATAAAGACACTTTTGCTGGGCATAGTACTCCTGGACCCTGCCAGGTCCACTTCTGTTGTGGCATCCCATTCTGTGACTACAGCAGCCTCTGTTTAAGACCATATAACCATTTGCACTTATTATAATTAAAATTAGCCTGATAAAGACACTTTTGCTGGGCATAGTACTTCTGGACCCTGCCAGGTCCACTTCTGTTGTGGCATCCCATTCTGTGACTACAGCAGCCTCTGTTTAAGACCATATAACCATTTGTACTTATTATAATTGAAATTAGCCTGATAAAGACACTTGCTGGGCATAGTACTTCTGGACCCTGCCAGGTCCACTTCTGTTGTGGCATCCCATTCTGTGACTACAGCAGCCTCTGTTTAAGACCATATAACCATTTGCACTTATTATAATTGAAATTAGCCTGATAAAGACACTTGCTGGGCATAGTACTTCTGGACCCTGCCAGGTCCACTTCTGTTGTGGCATCCCATTCTGTGACTACAGCAGCCTCTGTTTAAGACCATATAACCATTTGCACTTATTATAATTGAAATTAGCCTGATAAAGACACTTGCTGGGCATAGTACTTCTGGACCCTGCCAGGTCCACTTCTGTTGTGGCATCCTATTCTGTGACTACAGCAGCCTCTGTTTAAGACCATATAACCATTTGCACTTATTATAATTGAAATTAGCCTGATAAAGACACTTTTGCTGGGCATAGTACTTCTGGACCCTGCCAGGTCCACTTCTGTTGTGGCATCCCATTCTGTGACTACAGCAGCCTCTGTTTAAGACCATATAACCATTTGCACTTATTATAACTGAAATTAGCCTGATAAAGACACTTTTGCTGGGCATAGTACTTCTGGACCCTGCCAGGTCCACTTCTGTTGTGGCATCCCATTCTGTGACTACAGCAGCCTCTGTTTAAGACCATATAACCATTTGCACTTATTATAATTGAAATTAGCCTGATAAAGACACTTGCTGGGCATAGTACTTCTGGACCCTGCCAGGTCCACTTCTGTTGTGGCATCCCATTCTGTGACTACAGCAGCCTCTGTTTAAGACCATATAACCATTTGCACTTATTATAATTGAAATTAGCCTGATAAAGACACTTGCTGGGCATAGTACTTCTGGACCCTGCCAGGTCCACTTCTGTTGTGGCATCCTATTCTGTGACTACAGCAGCCTCTGTTTAAGACCATATAACCATTTGCACTTATTATAATTGAAATTAGCCTGATAAAGACACTTTTGCTGGGCATAGTACTTCTGGACCCTGCCAGGTCCACTTCTGTTGTGGCATCCCATTCTGTGACTACAGCAGCCTCTGTTTAAGACCATATAACCATTTGCACTTATTATAACTGAAATTAGCCTGATAAAGACACTTTTGCTGGGCATAGTACTTCTGGACCCTGCCAGGTCCACTTCTGTTGTGGCATCCCATTCTGTGACTACAGCAGCCTCTGTTTAAGACCATATAACCATTTGCACTTATTATAATTGAAATTAGCCTGATAAAGACACTTGCTGGGCATAGTACTTCTGGACCCTGCCAGGTCCACTTCTGTTGTGGCATCCCATTCTGTGACTACAGCAGCCTCTGTTTAAGACCATATAACCATTTGCTTTTATTATAATTGAAATTAGCCTGATAAAGACACTTGCTGGGCATAGTACTTCTGGACCCTGCCAGGTCCACTTCTGTTGTGGCATCCCATTCTGTGACTACAGCAGCCTCTGTTTAAGACCATATAACCATTTGCTCTTATTATAATTGAAATTAGCCTGATAAAGACACTTGCTGGGCATAGTACTTCTGGACCCTGCCAGGTCCACTTCTGTTGTGGCATCCCATTCTGTGACTACAGCAGCCTCTGTTTAAGACCATATAACCATTTGCACTTATTATAATTGAAATTAGCCTGATAAAGACACTTTTGCTGGGCATAGTACTTCTGGACCCTGCCAGGTCCACTTCTGTTGTGGCATCCCATTCTGTGACTACAGCAGCCTCTATTTAAGACCATATAACCATTTGCACTTATTATAATTGAAATTAGCCTGATAAAGACACTTTTGCTGGGCATAGTACTTCTGGACCCTGCCAGGTCCACTTCTGTTGTGGCATCCCATTCTGTGACTACAGCAGCCTCTGTTTAAGACCATATAACCATTTGCACTTATTATAATTGAAATTAGCCTGATAAAGACACTTTTGCTGGGCATAGTACTTCTGGACCCTGCCAGGTCCACTTCTGTTGTGGCATCCCATTCTGTGACTACAGCAGCCTCTGTTTAAGACCATATAACCATTTGCACTTATTATAATTGAAATTAGCCTGATAAAGACACTTTTGCTGGGCATAGTACTTCTGGACCCTGCCAGGTCCACTTCTGTTGTGGCATCCCATTCTGTGACTACAGCAGCCTCTGTTTAAGACCATATAACCATTTGCACTTATTATAATTGAAATTAGCCTGATAAAGACACTTTTGCTGGGCATAGTACTTCTGGACCCTGCCAGGTCCACTTCTGTTGTGGCATCCCATTCTGTGACTACAGCAGCCTCTGTTTAAGACCATATAACCATTTGCACTTATTATAATTGAAATTAGCCTGATAAAGACACTTTTGCTGGGCATAGTACTTCTGGACCCTGCCAGGTCCACTTCTGTTGTGGCATCCCATTCTGTGACTACAGCAGCCTCTGTTTAAGACCATATAACCATTTGCACTTATTATAATTAAAATTAGCCTGATAAAATCACTTGCTGGGCATAGTACTTCTGGACCCTGCCAGGTCCACTTCTGCTGTGGCATCCCATTCTGTGACTACAGCAGCCTCTGTTTAAGACCATATAACCATTTGCACTTATTATAATTGAAATTAGCCTGATAAAGACACTTGCTGGGCATAGTACTTCTGGACCCTGCCAGGTCCACTTCTGTTGTGGCATCCCATTCTGTGACTACAGCAGCCTCTGTTTAAGACCATATAACCATTTGCTCTTATTATAATTGAAATTAGCCTGATAAAGACACTTGCTGGGCATAGTACTTCTGGACCCTGTCAGGTCCACTTCTGTTGTGGCATCCCATTCTGTGACTACAGCAGCCTCTGTTTAAGACCATATAACCATTTGCTCTTATTATAATTGAAATTAGCCTGATAAAGACACTTGCTGGGCATAGTACTTCTGGACCCTGCCAGGTCCACTTCTGTTGTGGCATCCCATTCTGTGACTACAGCAGCCTCTGTTTAAGACCATATAACCATTTGCACTTATTATAATTGAAATTAGCCTGATAAAGACAATTTTGCTGGGCATAGTACTTCTGGACCCTGCCAGGTCCACTTCTGTTGTGGCATCCCATTCTGTGACTACAGCAGCCTCTGTTTAAGACCATATAACCATTTGCACTTATTATAATTGAAATTAGCCTGATAAATACACTTTTGCTGGGCATAGTACTTCTGGACCCTGCCAGGTCCACTTCTGTTGTGGCATCCCATTCTGTGACTACAGCAGCCTCTGTTTAAGACCATATAACCATTTGTACTTATTATAATTGAAATTAGCCTGATAAAGACACTTGCTGGGCATAGTACTTCTGGACCCTGCCAGGTCCACTTCTGTTGTGGCATCCCATTCTGTGACTACAGCAGCCTCTGTTTAAGACCATATAACCATTTGCACTTATTATAATTGAAATTAGCCTGATAAAGACACTTGCTGGGCATAGTACTTCTGGACCCTGCCAGGTCCACTTCTGTTGTGGCATCCCATTCTGTGACTACAGCAGCCTCTGTTTAAGACCATATAACCATTTGCACTTATTATAATTGAAATTAGCCTGATAAAGACACTTGCTGGGCATAGTACTTCTGGACCTTGCCAGGTCCACTTCTGTTGTGGCATCCCATTCTGTGACTACAGCCTCTGTTTAAGACCATATAACCATTTGCACTTATTATAATTGAAATTAGCCTGATAAAGACACTTTTGCTGGGCATAGTACTTCTGGACCCTGCCAGGTCCACTTCTGTTGTGGCATCCCATTCTGTGACTACAGCAGCCTCTGTTTAAGACCATATAACCATTTTCACTTATTATAATTGAAATTAGCCTGATAAAGACACTTGCTGGGCATAGTACTTCTGGACCCTGCCAGGTCCACTTCTGTTGTGGCATCCCATTCTGTGACTACAGCAGCCTCTGTTTAAGACCATATAACCATTTGCTCCTATTATAATTGGAATTAGCCTGATAAAGACACTTGCTGGGCATAGTACTTCTGGACCCTGCCAGGTCCACTTCTGTTGTGGCATCCCATTCTGTGACTACAGCAGCCTCTGTTTAAGACCATATAACCATTTGCTCTTATTATAATTGAAATTAGCCTGATAAAGACACTTGCTGGGCATAGTACTTCTGGACCCTGCCAGGTCCACTTCTGTTGTGGCATCCCATTCTGTGACTACAGCAGCCTCTGTTTAAGACCATATAACCGTTTGCACTTATTATAATTGAAATTAGCCTGATAAAGACATTTGCTGGGCATAGTACTTCTGGACCCTGCCAGGTCCACTTCTGTTGTGGCATCCCATTCTGTAACTACAGCAGCCTCTGTTTAAGACCATATAACCATTTGCACTTATTATAATTGAAATTAGCCTGATAAAGACACTTGCTGGGCATAGTACTTCTGGGCCCTGCCAGGTCCACTTCTGTTGTGGCATCCCATTCTGTGACTACAGCAGCCTCTGTTTAAGACCATATAACCATTTGCACTTATTATAATTGAAATTAGCCTGATAAAGACACTTTTGCTGGGCATAGTACTTCTGGACCCTGCCAGGTCCACTTCTGTTGTGGCATCCCATTCTGTGACTACAGCAGCCTCTGTTTAAGACCATATAACCATTTGCACTTATTATAATTGAAATTAGCCTGATAAAGACACTTTTGCTGGGCATAGTACTTCTGGACCCTGCCAGGTCCACTTCTGTTGTGGCATCCCATTCTGTGACTACAGCAGCCTCTGTTTAAGACCATATAACCATTTTCACTTATTATAATTGAAATTAGCCTGATAAAGACACTTGCTGGGCATAGTACTTCTGGACCCTGCCAGGTCCACTTCTGTTGTGGCATCCCATTCTGTGACTACAGCAGCCTCTGTTTAAGACCATATAACCATTTGCACTTATTATAATTGGAATTAGCCTGATAGAGACACTTTTGCTGGGCATAGTACTTCTGGACCCTGCCAGGTCCACTTCTGTTGTGGCATCCCATTCTGTGACTACAGCAGCCTCTGTTTAAGACCATATAACCATTTGCACTTATTATAATTGAAATTAGCCTGATAAAGACACTTTTGCTGGGCATAGTACTTCTGGACCCTGCCAGGTCCACTTCTGTTGTGGCATCCCATTCTGTGACTACAGCAGCCTCTGTTTAAGACCATATAACCATTTGCACTTATTATAATTGAAATTAGCCTGATAAAGACACTTTTGCTGGGCATAGACTTACTGCTGCCTGCCAGGTGCACTTCTGTTGGGGCATCCCATTCTGTAACATAGCATACCCCTCTTTATTTACACTAAGCAGGCCTGTTGGAGGCTGAGTGTTACTGCTCACTTTTGGTGTGCATTATATTCTGTTTCATATAGACCCACCGCTGCCCGGGGGTTCTTTAAATATCACCTACTACCACGCCAGTTAGACTATGTCGGGCAGACAAGTGCCTGGAAGTGAAAAGAGGAGTGGCAGAGGCCAAGATTCCGCAGGCAGAGCTCGCATCAGACTGGGGGCCAGTAGCAGCAGGAGTCACGCTGAGAGACCTAATCTGCCAGTATCTGCTAGCGGTCGGGTCTCCACCAGTAACGCATCTGCCGTGGTAGATTGGTTGACGCGCTCATCAACAACATCATCACAACTTACGTCTGAGACCCCCAGTCTAGGGTCGGTAGGTTCCTCTGACACAACCCTGAGTTGGCATGCCCCGAGAGCAGTCCCTGTCCTCCCATTGCCTCTGTCCTACTTCGTTCCCTCCCCCAGCGACGTATCCTATGCTTTGGGTTCAGCTCCACTCTTTAGTGAGGAGGACCATCAGATAGAGGACAGTCAGCAGCTACTGCCCAGCCAAGAAATGGAGGTGGCTTCTCTAGCTAGGCAGACAAATAGTGATGTGGACAGTGTCGTGGGTGCTGCGAGCATTCCAGCTCCTGCGCCAGACACTGTTGACGAATCCACGAACATCAGTGACGTACAGCCACAACTCGGTGATGATGATGATGACGATGAAGCCGATCGCACTTGGGAGCCGGGTGATGAAGGGGCTTCATCGTCATCATCAGGAGAAGAGGGGCGCAGGTTGCCCCGGAGTCAGCAGCTGAGGCAGCAAGGTGGTAGCAGTCAGCATGGGGGCACAATTCCAAAGGCTGGAGCCGGCCGGGGCTGGGGCCGGGGTAGAGCACCTGCTGTGCGGCAGTCTACCTTATCGGGAGGTAGTGGAGCAGGGGTTCCTGGAGTTGGCAACAGCAGCAGTGAATCAGTGAGGCCAGGGGGTGGGAAAAGTAGCTACTCGGCAGTGTGGCAGTTTTTCCTGAGGCATCCGCAGGAGGGTAACATGGTCACATGCAAGATATGTAGGCAAAAGGTGAAGCGTGGCCAGGGTCCAAATGTTGGCACCACGGCCCTGCGTCAACATATGATGCGTCACCATAAAACGACCTGGGAGAACCGAGGCTCCCAAGGGGTGGTCCAGTCTGCTTCCTCACCAAGTGAGCTCCCAATTTCTGCCAGCCAAGGCTCCAGCACCTCAGCCGAAGGCAGCTGTGCGTCATACCCATTCTCTGTCGCTCCTGCTCCTCCTCCTCCAAGTCATGCATCCCGCCAGCAATCCATCAGCGAAGCCATGTCCAAGAGACAGCAGTATGCGCCCACTCATCCTACGGCGCAGAAGCTGAATGTGCTCCTGTCCAAGTTGCTGGTGCTGCAGTCGCTCCCTTTTCAGATGGTGGAATCTGCACCTTTCAGAGAACTGATGGCTTGTGCTGAGCCGAGGTGGAGAGTCCCAAGCCGTCATTTCTTTGCCAAGAAGGCAGTACCAGCGCTGCACACTTTTGTTGAACAGAAGGTGGGCCAGTCCTTGAGCCTGTCGGTGTGTAGCAAAATACATGGCAGCTCCGACATCTGGAGCTGTAACTACGGTCAGGGGCAGTACATGTCGTTTACGGCCCACTGGGTGAATGTGGTCCCTTTGCAGCAGCAGCAGCAACTTGGACAGGTCATGCCGCTTCGGCCTCCGCGCTCTCTGCCCATTGGACCTGTGACACCGTGCGACTCGGCCTCCTCATCCTCCGCCATCTCCTCACCCTCCACTGTAGGCTCAAGTCTCAGTGCCCCTCCAGTCTACCATGTGTGCAGGGCACGGAGGTGTCACGCAGTGCTTCACATGGTTTGTCTTGGCGAACGGAGTCACACAGGGGAGGAACTGCTTAAATGTATTCATCAGGAAATCCAAACATGGCTTACTCCGAGAAAACTTAAAATGGGAATCATGGTTACCGACAATGGGAAGAACATTTTGTCTGCGCTGCGCCAAGGAAGCCTGACCCATGCCCCCTGCATGGCTCACGTCTTCAATCTGGTTGTCAAGCGGTTTCTGAAGTGTTCCCCCCATCTGCAAGACATCCTAACAACTTCAAGGAAACTTTGCATGCACTTCAGCCACTCCTACACCGCCAAACACACCCTTCTTGAGCTACAGCGTCAGAATGGTATCCCCCAACATAGTCTGATTTGCGATGTTTCCACCCGTTGGAATTCCACCCTTCACATGTTGGACCGATTATATGAACAGAGAAAAGCCATCACGGATTTCCTGATGATCCAAGCAGATAGGGGGACTCCCCTGTGTAACTTCAATGTCAACCAGTGGCAGCTCATACGTGACACCTGCCGTTTGCTCAGGCCCTTTGAGGAAGCCACTTTATTTGTCAGTCGGCAGGATTACGGGATGAACGACGTGATTCCACTGCTTCATGTACTACAGCACATGTTGGAAACCATGGCTGGTCAGGGCACTGGAGACATGGCGTTTACATCTTACGGCCACATGAACCCCGTTGGAGCTGAACTGGAGGAGGAGGAGGAAGAGGAGGAGGAGGAGTTGCCCAGCGAAACACAGTTTAGGCTTGGCGAAATGGCTGGTTTATCTAGTCAGCGGACAGGAGGAGCAGGAGCAGCCAGAGGAGCTAGAGGTTTTTGAGGAAGGCGAGACAGAGGACCCGGGCACACCGTGGCAGTATGCAGTGGAGATGGAGACAGGTAGTCCATCCGTGTCACTTGCGCAAATGGCACGAAGCATGCTCACGTGCTTGCGTAGTGACCCCAGAATTGTTTCCATCTGTCGGCGGGATGACTTCTGGCTGTCCACCTTATTGGACCCTCGCTTCCGGCACAAAATGGGGGCATTTTTTAAACCCACCGAGAGGGAGGACAAACTCAACTACTACAAAGACATTCTACGTAGGCAGTTGGCCGATGCCTATCTGCGCCATGGTCCATACTCTCGCAGGTCTGACTCGAGGGGACCTCTGCGCTCACCTTCCACTGCCATGGCCGCTGGGGGGGTTGGCAGGAGCAGCAGCAGCAGCTCCATCAGCAGCAGCAGCCTCAGTCTTCAGTCGCTAATGAGTAGCTTTCTACACCCGCATAGTGAGGCTACTCATGAGCAGCAGGAAGACCTGGAGCAGGACCTCAACCAGCAGGTCATGTCATACTTTGACATGACCATGCCAACACACCTTGAGGATCCGCTGGACTTCTGGGCAGCCAAACTTGATTTGTGGCCGCAACTAGCAGAGTTTGCCCTGGAAAAGCTGTCCTGCCCGGCAAGTAGCGTGCCATCTGAGCGGGTGTTTAGTGCGGCGGGGGCCATAGTTACGGCGAGGAGAACTCGTCTGTCAACTAAAAATGTGGAGAGACTCACCTTTGTCAAAATGAATCAGGGATGGATCAGCCAGGATTTCCACCCACCAATGCCTGATGCATGCGACTAGATCCAGCATGGTGCCACGTTTTACACTTTCCAAATGGTGCAAAACATATTTATGTCTTTAGGCCATTTTTTGGGCTCCTGCTGCTGCTGCCAACTTCTGCCAACTCCAGGGTGTGATTCATCCAATTTTTGGGCTCCTGAAGCCAACTCCAGTGTATATTTGGGCTCCTGCTGCTGCTGCTGCCAACTCCAGGGTGTGATTCATCCAATTTTTGGGCTCCTGAAGCCAACCCCAGTGTCTCTTTAAAGTAATATTTGGGCTCCTGCTGCTGTTGCTGCCAACTCCAGGGTGTGATTCATCCAATTTTTGGGCTCCTGAAGCCAACCCCAGGGTCTCTTTAAAGTAATATTTGGGCTGCTGCTGCCAACTTCTGCCAACTCCAGGGTGTGATTCATCCAATTTTTGGGCTCCTGAAGCCAACTCCAGTGTATATTTGGGCTCCTGCTGCTGCCAACTCCAGGGTGTGAATCATCCAATTTTTGGGCTCCTGAAGCCAACCCCAGTGTCTCTTTAAAGTAATATTTGGGCTCCTGCTGCTGTCAACTCCAGGGCGTGATTCATCCAATTTTTGGCCTCCTGAAGCCAACCCCAGGGTCTCTTTAAAGTAATGTTCGGGCTCCTGCTGCTGCTGCTGCTGCTGCTGCCAACTCCAGGGTGTGATTCATCCAATTTTTGGGCTCCTGAAGCCAACCCCAGTGTCTCTTTAAAGTAATATTTGGGCTCCTGCTGCTGCTGCTGCCAACTCCAGGGTGTGATTCATCCAATTTTTGGGCTCCTGAAGCCAACTCCAGTGTATATTTGGGCTGCTGCTGCTGCCAACTCCAGGGTGTGATTCATCCAATTTTTGGGCTCCTGAAGCCAACTCCAGTGTATATTTGGGCTCCTGCTGCTGCTGCTGCCAACTCCAGGGTGTGAATCATCCAATTTTTGGGCTCCGGAAGCCAACCCCAGTGTCTCTTTAAAGTAATATTTGGGCTCCTGCTGCTGTTGCTGCCAACTCCAGGGTGGGATTCATCCAATTTTTGGTTTCCTGAAGCCAACCCCAGGGTCTCTTTAAAGTAATATTTGGGCTCCTGCTGCTGCTGCTGCCAACTTCTGCCAACTCCAGGGTGTGATTCATCCAATTTTTGGGCTCCTGAAGCCAACTCCAGTGTATATTTGGGCTCCTGCTGCTGCTGCTGCCAACTCCAGGGTGTGAATCATCCAATTTTTGGGCTCCTGAAGCCAACCCCAGTGTCTCTTTAAAGTAATATTTGGGCTCCTGCTGCTGCGAACTCCAGGGTGTGATTCATCCAATTTTTGGCCTCCTGAAGCCAGCCCCAGGGTCTCTTTAAAGTAATATTCGGGCTCCTGCTGCTGCTGCTGCTGCCAACTCCAGGGTGTGATTCATCCAATTTGTGGGCTCCTGAAGCCAACCCCAGTGTCTCTTTAAAGTAATATTTGGGCTCCTGCTGCTGCCAACTCCAGGGTGTGATTCATCCAATTTTTGGGCTCCTGAAGCCAACTCCAGTGTATATTTGGGCTCCTGCTGCTGCTGCTGCTGCCAACTCCAGGGTGTGATTCATCCAATTTTTGGGCTCCTGAAGCCAACTCCAGTGTATATTTGGGCTCCTGCTGCTGCTGCTGCCAACTCCAGGGTGGGAATCATCCAATTTTTGGGCTCCTGAAGCCAACCCCAGGGTCTCTTTAAAGTAATATTTGGGCTCCTGCTGCTGCTGTCAACTCCTGCCAACTCCAGGGTGTGATTCATCCAATTGTTGGGCTCCTGAAGCCAACCCCAGGGTCTCTTTGAAGTAATGTTTGGGCTCCTGCTGCTGCTGCTGCCAACTTCTGCCAACTTCAGGGTGTGATTCATCCAATTTTTGGGCTCCTGAAGCCAACCCCAGGGTCTCTTTAAAGTAATATTTGGGCTCCTGCTGCTGCTGCTGCCAACTCCAGGGTGTGATTCATCCAATTTTTGGGCTCCTGAAGCCAACTCCAGTGTATATTTGGGCTCCTGCTGCTGCTGCTGCCAACTCCAGGGTGTGAATCATCCAATTTTTGGGCTCCTGAAGCCAACCCCAGTGTCTCTTTAAAGTAATATTTGGGCTCCTGCTGCTGCCAACTCCAGGGCGTGATTCATCCAATTTTTGGCCTCCTGAAGCCAACCCCAGTGTCTCTTTAAAGTAATATTTGGGCTCCTGCTGCTGCTGCTGCCAACTCCAGGGTATGATTCAATTTTTGGGCTCCTGAAGCCAACTCCAGGGTCTCTTTAAAGTAATGTTTGGGCTCCTGCTGCTGCTGCTGCTGCCAACTTCTGCCAACTCCAGGGTGTGAATCATCCAATTTTTGGGCTCCTGAAGCCAACTCCAGGGTCTCTTTAAAGTAATGTTTGGGCTCCTGCTGCTGCTGCTGCTGCCAACTTCTGCCAACTCCAGGGTGTGAATCATCCAATTTTTGGGCTCCTGAAGCCAACCCCAGTGTCTCTTTAAAGTAATATTTGGGCTCCTGCTGCTGCTGCTGCCAACTCCAGGGTGTGATTCATCCAATTTTTGGGCTCCTGAAGCCAACTCCAGTGTATATTTTGGCTCCTGCTGCTGCTGCTGCCAACTCCAGTGTGTGATTCATCCAATTTTTGGGCTCCTGAAGCCAACTCCAGTGTATATTTGGGCTCCTGCTGCTGCTGCTGCCAACTCCAGGGTGTGAATCATCCAATTTTTGGGCTCCTGAAGCCAACCCCAGTGTCTCTTTAAAGTAATATTTGGGCTCCTGCTGCTGCCAACTCCAGGGCGTGATTCATCCAATTTTTGGCCTCCTGAAGCCAACCCCAGTGTCTCTTTAAAGTAATATTTGGGCTCCTGCTGCTGCTGCTGCCAACTCCAGGGTATGATTCATCCAATTTTTGGGCTCCTGAAGCCAACTCCAGGGTCTCTTTAAAGTAATGTTTGGGCTCCTGCTGCTGCTGCTGCTGCCAACTTCTGCCAACTCCAGGGTGTGAATCATCCAATTTTTGGGCTCCTGAAGCCAACCCCAGTGTCTCTTTAAAGTAATATTTGGGCTCCTGCTGCTGCTGCTGCCAACTCCAGGGTGTGATTCATCCAATTTTTGGGCTCCTGAAGCCAACTCCAGTGTATATTTTGGCTCCTGCTGCTGCTGCTGCCAACTCCAGTGTGTGATTCATCCAATTTTTGGGCTCCTGAAGCCAACTCCAGTGTATATTTGGGCTCCTGCTGCTGCTGCTGCCAACTCCAGGGTGTGAATCATCCAATTTTTGGGCTCCTGAAGCCAACCCCAGGGTCTCTTTAAAGTAATATTTGGGCTCCTGCTGCTGCTGCTGTCAACTCCTGCCAACTCCAGGGTGTGATTCATCCAATTGTTGGGCTCCTGAAGCCAACCCCAGGGTCTCTTTGAAGTAATATTTGGGCTCCTGCTGCTGCTGCTACCAACTCCAGGGTGTGATTCATCCAATTTTTGGGCTCCTGAAGCCAACTCCAGTGTATATTTGGGCTCCTGCTGCTGCTGCCAACTCCAGGGTGTGATTCATCCAATTTTTGGGCTCCTGAAGCCAACTCCAGTGTATATTTGGGCTCCTGCTGCTGCTGCTGCCAACTCCAGGGTGTGAATCATCCAATTTTTGGGCTCCTGAAGCCAACCCCAGGGTCTCTTTAAAGTAATATTTGGGCTCCTGCTGCTGCTGCTGTCAACTCCTGCCAACTCCAGGGTGTGATTCATCCAATTGTTGGGCTCCTGAAGCCAACCCCAGGGTCTCTTTGAAGTAATGTTTGGGCTCCTGCTGCTGCTGCCAACTTCTGCCAACTCCAGGGTGTGATTCATCCAATTTTTGGGCTCCTGAAGCCAACCCCAGTGTCTCTTTAAAGTAATATTTGGGCTCCTGCTGCTGCTGCTGCCAACTCCAGGGTGTGATTCATCCAATTTTTGGGCTCCTGAAGCCAACTCCAGTGTATATTTGGGCTCCTGCTGCTGCTGCTGCCAACTCCAGGGTGTGAATCATCCAATTTTTGGGCTCCTGAAGCCAACCCCA
Source organism: Gastrophryne carolinensis (assembly GCA_027917425.1). Classification (NCBI taxonomy): domain Eukaryota; kingdom Metazoa; phylum Chordata; class Amphibia; order Anura; family Microhylidae; genus Gastrophryne; species Gastrophryne carolinensis. The sequence continues at coordinate 442,781,652 of CM051236.1, forward strand.
GTGTCTCTTTAAAGTAATATTTGGGCTCCTGCTGCTGGCAACTCCAGGGTGTGATTCATCCAATTTTTGGGCTCCTGAAGCCAACCCCAGTGTCTCTTTAAAGTAATGTTTGGGCTCCTGCTGCTGCTGCCAACTCCAGGGTGTGATTCATCCAATTTTTGGGCTCCTGCTGCTGCCAACTCCAGTGTCTTTTTAAAGCAATGTTTGGGCTCCTTCTGCCCCTCATAGTGATGCCACTTCAACTCTCTGCAATTGTGCCGCTCTGCGATTCTATTAGCGATGCCTCTGATCTGCATGTGATATTTCTTCAAAGTATTATTTAACTAACCCAGCACGCATCCTGTGCGTGTTACAGCAAGGCAGAATGGTTTACAACCCTAATGAGGCTCTAGGAGGCTCAGAAATAGCCGTTTTTAATAGCGATTCGTTGCGAATTTATTCGGGTCGAAACGATTTTTGTCGGAAAATTCGGCGAATCAGTCGAATCGAATTTTTCAAAAGTTCGCTCATCTCTATTAACAACAATAGTAGTGAGAATTTAAATGGTTAAAATTAGCAGCCTAATGGAAAAACATGTATATTGCATTGACATAATTGGAACTTAAAACAATATGATCCGGTTCATGGCAAAGCCTAAATAACTATGCCGTTTGGAAGGTGAAGTATCATGATTGTGACAAATTACATTTGAAAATATACACATTCCAAAGAAAAATACACAAAGGATACAGTGTGCTTAGCAATACACACCAACAGGGTCCTGTAGGGCTGCAACACAGATGAAGCAGGGACTTGGCCTACAATGAAATGCCATGATTGTGATACATTCACACATTTATAATCCATTTACAAAAGGCAGGTTGGCACATGTACTTACTGGCATCCAAAGAGTAGGTAGCCTCAGGAGGAGATGCTGGTGCAATTCTGAGGGCAGCTATGAGAAAACAAAGAACAAAATTATGCATTGGTAATGTGTTGCAAACACCAAAACTAAAAACAAATAAATCCAAAAAAAATTACCTTCAATAGCAGACTGGGTTAAGGTTGAGGCTGGAGGAACGGCAGGATTCTGGGTCGCATCATCAGCCGACTCCTGCGAGTCCTCATGTGCCACTAGGCATAAAGCAAGAGAAAGGCAATTAAAACATGACATAGCTATAATCTGTTACTTACCATGGCCTACTGTTAGTATGAGAAAGAGTTTGTTGCAATAAATGGAACCACATTATTAACAACAATCATTTTCCAGGTTTAAAAAATGTTCCTTCACCCCAACCTGTGGTGTCATCCCCAGCATCCACACCCTGCAGCCGACAGAGTGGAATCTTGCACTTCAGCATCTCCTCATATGGCCTGTATTTACTCTTTGGACCCTGCTTCGTCCCACTGTCTACAAGTAGATCATTCTTCATCTTTTGCATAAGGGCCCTTTGCAAAGTGTAGAAGCGTTTCTTGCAGGCTGTGCCACTACGTGGGTATTGAGCAGTGCTAGTAAGCTGCTCACCAATGGCATCCCACAATTTGCTCCTTTCTTGTTTGCCTAAACACTGACTTTGGGAGCCAAATAATAACTCCCATTTAGCCAGTGTCGCCAGACGCACAAGAGTATTATTATCCGCCAAATTAAATTCTGGCTCCCTCTTGGCAAATGGACGCTTGGCCTTGGGTGGGGCTTCACCTTCAGCCTGTGCCCTTTTCCTTAAGGAGGGTCTGCCGGCACGACGCACACCACTGGTACTGGGCCCAGCAGATGTTCAGAATTTGGCTCCATCCTGTAGCTGCACACACCACAAACCAACACACACACGCACGCATGCAGACTACAGAATGTCAACAACTGCTGTCTGTGTGTGGCAGAATTTATTTGCTCTAGTAACCAATCACAAACAGGTCCAGTTAATTGCTTCACACATCCTGGCCAGGTGTTTGTAGCTACATCTTGACTCCCATGACTGATGGTTCTGGCAAACATGTGTGTCAGGCAATGAATTAATTACCTACTTAACAAGGCAGACAGACATTATGAAGAAGTGTGAACCATGTCTCTTAACAACATTGGAAATGTGGTGCCAAAAACGGCTATTTGAATTTTGAGCACCATAACTTTCATTGGCCAAAAGATGTCTGAGCAACCAGATCCGCAAAAGCACGCTATTATGCTGGCGCCGTTTCCAACACACCTGTGGTAAGCTAATTACAGACCGGAAACAGCTAACAAACGCAAGAGGCGGCTAAGCGGACCAGTCCTTTAGATAAGTTAAGTATAAATACCTCTTTTTTTAAGCATTCTTTTCTTGATACACTGTGGCAAAGGCTGTGGTGTTTTGGTTTACTTAGCCCTAGCTTGCACTAAGTGTCTGGCTGTGTTTGTTGCTTACTGTCTGTGGCTTTGTTGAGGTTTTCTGGCATCAGTGCTGTTTCTTTGGGAGTTTATTTTTGGTGGCATATGCAAATATTGTGTGGAATACAGCAAGTGAGGATTGTTTTGGGGGCCTTTTGTGGGTTGTGCAGCAACTCCCCTCTTGGTTGTGCCAAACTTTAAAGCATACTTGCAGCAGGCTGCTGGTTTGGGTTATGGATGTATTGTTGTGGCAGCATACAGGAAGGTCAGGAGGCAAGGGAGGAGGGTGCTGTGAGGCTTAGGGCACCCCGATCCTTTGCCATCCGCCTCTCTGTATGGGATTTAAGTGACGAGCAGATCAGAAGCAAATTTCGTCTGAATCGTGTAGCACTACAGTCCCTATATGATCAGATTAAGACCAAAATCGATCCATCCACTAGACGCACCCAATCCATCCCTGGCATAGTTCGCCTATGTGCCATGCTTAATATTGTGGCACGGGGGAATTTCCAGGCAACCTCTGCCCTCCTCAGCGGGATCAGCCAGGCTACAATGAGCCGCATATTTTACCAGGTAGTCCTGGCTATTTTTGACCTTATCCTGGTTTATATTAAATTTCCTGAGGATGAGGATGAGGTTGCCAAAATCCAACGTGCGTTCTACCGCATGGGAGGGATCCCTAATGCGCTAGGGTGCATGGATGGTACACATATCCCTTCCCGCCCTCCCTGTGCACAGGAGCTGCATTACCGGAATTGGAAACAGTTCCATTCCATGAATGTCATGGTAGTATGTGACCATGACATGAAGCTACGGGCCGTGAGATCTGGCTTCCCCGGCTCATGCCATGATTCTTACGTGCTCCAGCAATCAGTCCTGTGCCGGAAGTTTGAGAACAATGAAATGCCACCTGGCTGGCTACTGGGTAATTAATAATCCATGACATCTATTTACAAGTTTAATATGTGGACTAGTAACTGAACCAAATATAAAACCGAACCTATAATGTTTACATTATGTTGATTGAACTTTACTAATTGCTCGCTCTCTCAATCTGTTTATTCAACAGCGTACAAGGTATATGGGCAGAAAACGTGGCTAAAGACTCCGGTCAGAAATCCACAGACCTCTGCCCATGTACGCTACAATGCAGCACATCGAAAAACCAGATGCATTGTGGAAAGAACCATCGGCCTGCTGAAAGCACGCTTTCTCTGTTTGGCACGCCCAGGAGGAGAGATGTTGTACAGTCCACAAAAGGTCTCCAAAATCATCCTCGCATGCTGTGTCCTACACAATTTTTGCATATGTCACCGAATCGAACCCCCCGAAGAAACAGCACTGGTGCCCGAAGTCCCCAACATGGCCGCAGACAGTACGGAGGACACCCAGACTGGGTTTGAACGACGAGAAAGCATGATTACCTCTTTTTTTTCAGTAAGCTAGATCACCTTAACTATACTCCAACTACTGTACTTCCTAAAAATATTTTAAAAATATGTTTTTTTACAAATTGAAAAACCAAAAATGTGTAGCTTCAAAACATTTAGCAAAAAGATATGTGGGGGGAAATTTTAGAGCAAAAAACAACCAACAAAAAAAAGGCTGTCTCTAAATTTAATAGGGGGTTTGGTATGAAATTAAATTCAACAAACCAAAACAAGAAAAAAAAATATTTAAAAAAATTTGGAGACAAGTACATTAAAGAACTACACTTTTGTTTCTATTTTAGGCACCATGAAGATTGAAAAAAAGAAAAAAATACAATAAATAACATTTAAGAAAACAAACATGGTTCTATGTGTTTTATACAGAATTGGGTTGATTCAAAGAAACATGTAACAGCTTGGATTTGGCTCACGATCATCCTATTTTTCACGTCCGCTCGTGCGTTCGTAAGAACTTGCGAGTGATTCAATAAGCAAATACGTTTCTATCCTAAAATATACGTCCGTTCGTATGATATCTCCCGAACTTGCCTCAGTCAGTTGTCAATCGTAAAAATCACGTTCATGTGCTCACCTGTTGCGGCGGCAGCCTGTTTTGTCGGCGGCTTCCATCGTCCAGCTCTTCCAATTACTTGCGTTTGCCTCTGGTTTGCATTGGTTTTTGGCCTCTTAGATTCGTGCGTTCTTATGTATATAAGATCTTGCGCATGCGCACCCTCATCCAGAAACTTACATAAACCCCTTAGCGGCTGCATCCAACTTCATTTCTCGCTCCCTCAAACTTACCTAAACCCTTTTGCGCTTGCATCCAACTTCATTTCTCGCTCACTCAAACTTACCTAAACCCTTTAGCGCTTGCATCCAACTTCATTTCTCGCTCCCTCAAACTTACCTAAACCCCGTAGCGGCTGCATCCCACTTCATTTCTCGCTCCCTCAAACTTACCTAAACCCTTTTGCGCTTGCATCCAACTTCATTTCTCGCTCCCTCAAACTTACCTAAACCCTTTAGCGCTTGCATCCAACTTCATTTCTCGCTCCCTCAAACTTACCTAAACCCTTTAGCGCTTGCATCCAACTTCATTTCTCGCTCCCTCAAACTTACCTAAACCCTTTAGCGCTTGCATCCAACTTCATTTCTCGCTCCCTCAAACTTACCTAAACCCTTTAGCGCTTGCATCCAACTTCATTTCTCGCTCCCTCAAACTTACCTAAACCCCGTAGCGGCTGCATCCAACTTCATTTCTCGCTCCCTCAAACTTACCTAAACCCTTTAGCGCTTGCATCCAACTTCATTTCTCGCTCCCTCAAACTTACCTAAACCCTTTAGCGGCTGCATCCAACTTCATTTCTCGCTCCCTCAAACTTACCTAAACCCTTTAGCGCTTGCATCCAACTTCATTTCTCGCTCCCTCAAACTTACCTAAACCCCTTAGCGGCTGCATCCAACTTCATTTCTCGCTCCCTCAAACTTACCTAAACCCCGTAGCGGCTGCATCCAACTTCATTTCTCGGTCCATAAAACGTAAGAAAATCTCATAATTTACATATGTCTATATGTTTCTAAGTGTGTTGTTTCTGGTTTGTGTAATTTTTTGGGTGTGTGCATATTAGAAAAGACACATTTAGGAAGGCTTCAAATATAATTTATTTAAAATTTTTTCTTTGTTTGTTTTTGAATAAAATGGCACCTTTTTTTTTATAGTTTTTTTTTTTGGTTCAAAAACTTTTTTTTTTTTGTGCCTCGGTAAAACATATCTATTTTTTTTTTTTTTTTTTAACAGTAAAACCCTTTTTTTTTTTTTTTTGGGTTTTTTAGTTTAAAAAATCTATTTTTTTTTTTTTTAAAAACAATATAAAACTCTCTAAAATTGGAACAACTTTAAAACCAAGTTAAACAAAGGAGCCAGGACCAAGGGCACTATTCATCATCCTCTTCTTCATCTGTTGGCCCCAACGTTGCCTGTATGGCCAGCAGCTCGGCCACCAACTCCTTCATTCGTTTTTTTTTACCCGCCAAGGTTTTGGGGATCATCCCTGTAACCAATAGAGAAAGAAACATAAATAGGAGTCCCAGACCGGTTTGTATGCTGGAAATAGATTTAGGGTTAATCAAATACATGTAAATGCATGACATATGTCCTTCTTCCAAGGGATACAGTTAATGCATTTCCCACAGGTAAGTGTTTAAACTCCTTAAACCGGACCTTCAACATTATTTAATGAAAAACAAAAACTATTCACAAATGATTCTGCCCCACCTAAAAGTTAGTTAGGCTTTTTTGGGGATTACAGCGCCGCCATCTGGACTCTGAAGCATAACACTTAATGAGGAGTGGAGAGTTGGATAAAGTACAGGGGAGTAGGTTACAGTGGTGCGTTGGGAATCCAGAGCATAGCTGGGTTGCGGGAAAGGTCATCACTCACACAATGCATGGCAGCACCTTCCTTTTTTCAATCTGTATCCCATGCTGCCTGTAAATATTGTGCATTCCATATTCACCAATATTGGTTTGGTTCTGTCTAATAACATGCATTAGATGGGTGAAGGGTGTTTTTCCATGTTTCTAATCTGTAGGTACAGTGTGATGGCTAAGTCTTTGGTTCTTAATACTAGTTTGGGTCCTCTTTAAGCTAACGAAGTGCCCACATTAAAGTGTGAACTACACATTGGCTACGCCTTTAGTTATGTGTGTGTTATTAGCTAAGCAAACATTAATATGAATAATGGCATGGAGACTTACGGAGTTGGTGGCCGACAGATGGCTGGTTGGGGCCAACAGACTGCCCTTGGTCCTGGCTCGGCTGTGAAGAAGTCCCTGGAGAAACATGTGACATTTGGTTAGTATTTGTAGATAGTCACTATCCCCAACATATCTGGCTCCCAGTCTGGCTGACATCACTCACCTTCGCCAGGATCTCCTTCCAGCATCTCTGCTGCCTCCTCCTCCACTATCTCACCCGCTCCTGAAGCTTCTACAAATACATAATAAAGGATAACTTAGTTTTTGGCCTGCCATGTATATCTTTGTGCCTATACATGAAGAGTGACATACCAGAGCCTTCCCCATGCGTGGCCAGGTATGACTCCACGCCCACGCGGCTTGGCCCCTCCTCTGTGGTAAGGTCCAGGGGCTGGTCTGAGGAGGCCACAGAGGAGGGGTAGGTCCGTCGCCCGGGAGATCCACCACCTTCACTCACAGAAGCAGAGTCATGCAGCACTGGTCGGCCTGTACGTCTCCGGGTGCGGCGAATTCTGAAATCCATTTCCAACACTACCAAAGAAAAGTCATTATAAATAAAGGCATAACTTAGACATTTGGAACATATACCATGCAATTGCTTAGTACTTACTTGGGAAATGGATCCCAAAAAACCTCCGCACCCGGGGCATGTGCAGACGCTTCAGGTCCGACCAATGCTGCATTATCTGGGTGTGAGTGAAGGTGGTGCTGGTCACACGGTGTATCTCCGCGATGATCTCCCGGGCGATGTCCCTTTTCTCGCACACATTGGGCGCGAAGTCATACCGGCGCTGAAGCATGATCTGAAAAACATAATGGACACAGAGCTTGTACTTTTACACACAGACCCATATGTGTTGCATCACAAGTTGAGTATTTAATGTCATTAACACACACATTTCGAATGGCCGCCATTTTTGGGGAGTGCCTTAAAGAGGACGTTGACTGTGATTGACAGTCTGGTCTTATGTTATATGTATCACACACCATGTACATACAGATAATAGCCAACCTCAACAATCAGGCCACCTGCATCTAGGGCATGTTAGGATGTTTTAAATATCCAAGATGTAGCCTAATGCTTAGGCTTTTGGCCCACGTGTGTGGCTTCCCGTTGTGTTTTTATGGCTTAGGAAAACAGTGTTCCTCAAACATCCGCATCAAGGTCCGAGACAGGCCAGGTTTGACAGCTCGCCCCGCTACTCCACAGGTTAATTAACTGTTGCTAAGCCGGAGCAATTGGCCGAATTAGGACATCAGCATAGACAGGTGAAAACGTGGCCAGGCTCGGCCCTTGAGGATGAAGTGTGAGGAGGCAGTGATTAAACATTAAGAGACACCAAACTAGTTCCAAACGCATCATTTACATTTAGGCCAGCATTGACTATTACATTAAAATGCACAGGCAGCCACTTACCAGCATGAGGATCTCTTCCTGTTGACGGGTGAAGATAGTGGGCGCCATCTTTAGTCTTCTTCCAGGCAGCAGATAAGTGAAACCCCAGCGGTTTCCTGGTTCCGCACGAACGTACGTCCGTACGAGCGCGTAGTCGTGCGCATAGGCGTCAGACGCTGGGCGCATGATTTAAAGGTCCCTGCACCCAAAGCTCATTCTCTTTGAGCTTTTGGACAAAATGGCACCAAAAAAGGCAGCAGCTAAACGCGGCCAGCAAAGCCAGACCTCTGAGGGCCCAACAACCAGGTCCCAGCAACGACCGAAGAAGCTAAGGTCCCAGAAGGCCCAGAAGGCAAGTACCACCTCGGCCCCACCAAGGGACACTGGACCCTCCGTTTCCCAAAAAAGGGCCCCAAAGGCACGTGCCCCTGCGGCCAAAAAACAGGCCACAGCAGCCACCACCACCTCTGCCCCCAGAAGAGGCCGCCCAAGGGAGCCCACACCAGCCATGCTTTCAAGCCGGGCACTTAGCCAACCCAGGCCCCACAGCAGTGCCCGAAGCACATCCAGCCCACACAGAAGGGCCCGAAGCCCCTCCAGCCCGCACAGAAGGGCCAGAAGCCCAGCCAGGGCCAGAAGCCCCTACAGGGCCCGAACCCCATCCAGGGCCAGAAGAACCCCATCCAGGGCCAGAAGCCCAGCCAGGGCCAGAAGCCCCTACAGGGCCCGAACCCCATCCAGGGCCAGAAGAACCCCATCCAGGGCCAGAAGCCCAGCCAGGGCCAGAAGCCCCTACAGGGCCCGAACCCCATCCAGGGCCAGAAGAACCCCATCCAGGGCCAGAAGCCCAGCCAGGGCCAGAAGCCCCTACAGGGCCCGAACACCATCCAGGGCCAGAAGAACCCCATCCAGGGCCAGAAGCCCAGCCAGGGCCAGAAGCCCCTACAGGGCCCGAACACCATCCAGGGCCAGAAGAACCCCATCCAGGGCCAGAAGCCCCTACAGGGCCCGAACCCCATCCAGGGCCAGAAGCCCCTACAGGGCCCGAACCCCATCCAGGGCCAGAAGAACCCCATCCAGGGCCAGAAGCCCCTACAGGGCCCGAACCCCATCCAGGGCCAGAAGCCCCTACAGGGCCCGAACCCCATCCAGGGCCAGAAGAACCCCATCCAGGGCCAGAAGCCCCTACAGGGCCCGAACCCCATCCAGGGCCAGAAGAACCCCATCCAGGGCCAGAAGCCCAGCCAGGGCCAGAAGCCCCCGACCTGGCACCAGCCGGGAACAGAGCCCCCGACCTGGCACCAGCCGGGAACCTAGCCCCCCAAGAGGGCCCCGAATTGCAACCATGACCACATCTACACCTGGAAGTTCGGTGGCCAGCCACGCCAGAACACCCAGTCCCTTGGCCAGTCCAGTCCAGTCATTGGGAAGCCACCAATCCGGCCATTCCCCTACCCAGCCCCAGGCCATAATGTCACCACATGTGTCTGCACACATGGAGGAGCAGCCAAGCCAACCATCTGGCCGCACATTGCGCCGCGGCCAGTTGAGTGGGAGATTCTCCCATGACCAAAATATGGCATTGGCTAGTGGCCTTACATTATACTATGACGAGCTATATGGGAGCAAATCCAAACACACCACCAAGCAGCGCAAGATGGCATTGTTTGAAACCATCCTCCGACAAGTAAATGCAGCGGGGGAAGAGAGGAAAGATGTGTCCCAAATTCAGAAGAAAATCTCTGATCTGAAGTATGCTGTACGGCAAAAAGAAATTAAAAGGCATAATTACAGGTAAATAAATGTTTTCGCTAAATATAATGTTTGGGATGTGCTGTATGCCCCTTTTCTGAATACCAAACGATTTTCTCTTTTCAGCATGAAAACTGGAGGTGGCTTCCCATCTAAATTGGAGTTTACCCCTGCTGAGGAGATTGTGCTTGGACTTCTCCATCCGGTCGCGGTCGGTGGACATGCTGGTCTAAGGGACACAGACTCCCCGACCCGTACCCACGGTGAGTACTATTAAATCTGCATGTTTGCCTGTTTGCTAAATAATCTACAGTTCACTAGTAACAAGCTAACGGGATGCCCCTATGGTTTGCCTTGGTTGGCCTCGCACTACTGTGGCTGTTTGTGTCCTCTTTTGGTCCCTGTGAATCACACATTTAGGCCCACAGCCATTATGGCAAAGATCAAATGTCCAATTGTATTGTTAAAGTCATGAAGTTTCGCAAGATAAGTGAGATATTTAGAATCAATCACAAAACACACATCATTATGTATGGGTTGCCTTTTGGTTGTGTGAGTTGTGTTTGAGTTAACTATTTAATTAGCCACCCACAAACATATGTGACCAAGAGCAGCGAGACTCAACTGGCGGCCCGGGGTCCCAATGCGGACCTTGGCACCACATTCAAGGACCCCTGGCCAGACAGCCCTGCACTCAGTTACTTCTGTGTTGACGTGCTCAGAGCTGCCCCCTTGATCGGCCATGTAGTGGTTGGTCTCCTGCCCAATGTCATGGCTCCGTGAAACATAGCATTGCAATATGAAGTACTGGCCAGGAAGTGGCATTGCAAGGTACACAGTAACTTATTTAAATTTTCACTGGCCACAATCGTGTCCCGCTGCCCCTGCTCTGGCCCATGTGCCACAGTCCCCCCATGCCCCCCCCCCACATAAGCCCCATACATTTGTAACAGATTGGCTCCATCCATCACATCACCATCAATACGTTAACTCCCCCCTTTAGACATCCAATCCCTGTCCCCTCAGCTCTGGCCCATCCAGCCCAGCAAGGGCAAGCAGCCTTTATTAGTTGGCACTTTGAAAGCTCCAGCCCCTCCACCAGTGTCTTTATTTTTAACTAGACACCCCCTGCGTCAGCACCATGGCCAGACATTCACCTCTCACCACATACCTTGAAATGGGCGTTTAAAACAATTGTTTGAGTACCCCGGACCTAGCGAATGGTAGGCTAAATCCAAAAATGTGCCCTGAAAGTTGGATGCTGAATGGGTACACTTCATGACTTAGAACTGAGGTCACTTAGCAGTTGGTCCGAGCCATTGCACCTCTGTAAACTTGCGTGGGTTTGAACAAAGGTCACCATTGCTCTAGAGTTGAATAATATTCCAAATAGAGCTATATTTGATTACCTATCCAAAAAAAGGTTATGTGTGTGTGTTTACGTGGTATTTTTTTCTCTTCTTCAGCCCAGCATGATCCCTCAGCAAGGGTAAACTCACCCCCCAGTTTGGTTATGCCTACGATGTCCGTACAGCATCGGAGCCCAGATCAGAGATTTTCGGTAAGTTTATTTAGTAGCATAAATAATAACAAGTGCTTAAGAATGTGTTAAACTGTTGAAATCCTACATTGGGACGCAAACTTAGCCTTTTTTTTTTTATATGTCCCTACAGACCCGCACACTCATGGAAGAGATCCAGGACATGGAGGAAGATGATGATGTCTCCGTACAGGGCACGTCGGATGAACTCCCCCTGGGTCCCAATTTGGAACTGCTCGATAATGTTTCTCTGGCCAATCCTCAGCAGCAGAGTGAATCTCCATCCATTGTGCTTGCACATGGGGAGACTGACACTACAGTCCCCAGTGTTCACTCTGCTGCTGAGGATTTGCAAAGCAGGCCGGTTGCTGTTGAGGGTACGACACCACGCGGCAGGGCACGCCCAAGAGCCAGGGTAATTGTGCGGCGGACGCCATTACGCCGCCCCACAATTTCCCAGGGGAGGCAGAGTGCCCTGCTTGAATTATGGACCCAACAAAGGGACTCTTATGACGCCCAGCTCGTTACAGAGCGTGAGCAAAGGCATGCAGACATGGTGAACATCCATACCAGTCTACAGGGCATCCTCGCGGAGTTGCGTACCCTCAACAGCAACGTGGCCAATTCAAGTAATGGCATCCAGTCAGCCATGGCTGAGATGACCAATATGCAGAGAAACATTGTGGAGCAGTTTCAAATTCACAATGCTGCCATGGCCCAGGCTAGGTCCCATTCCCATGGACCTCCACCTGGACCTCCACCTGGGTATTATGGGCAGCCACCCTATTAAGCCATGGGTGTGTGGGACATCTTTTCTCTTAACCCCCACTGTATTTACTTGTCCTTTGAGGTTTCAAACAATCCATTTTGTGTTGCTCTGGCAGGTTGTGTTTTGTATTTGCTCCCATATAGCTCCTTAGAGTAATGCTTAAGGCCACTAGCCAATGCCATAGGTCTATGTGGAGTTTATCTGGCCACTTATGGCTTAACCTATGTATTTGGTTGGTGCTCCTCCTGTTTGCAGACATGTTTGTGTGACATTATGGCCATGCCCAAATATCCCTGGGCACAGGCAATATTAATGACTGGACTAGGCTGGCCTTTGGACTGGGTGTCCTTGTTTGGTTGTGCCACTCACTTCCAGGTGTAGATGTGCTCGATGTTTTTTTTAATTTAATCCATTTGTTACCACAGATGTATGTGGACTGATTTCTGTTAACCACTATAATTTTTCATTTGCTAAGTAAAACAAAAAATTAACTTCCAATACTTGTGGCGTTTTTAGTGGGAAGACTTTTGTAACAGCTTGGGCTAAACCAGATAATTTTGGTTGGAAGAGGTGTAACAATGCACAGCGAAAGCTAAGGAAACTACATGAAATACATTAGGCAACAATTAAGGTCGAAATGTTTTACTTAGAGGTAATGCCACATTAGGGCAAAACAACATATGTTTCCAAAAGGATAACACAAACATACAGAATGGTGAGACAGGGAAAAAACTTAACTAAAATGCTGGCTGATCAGGTTGGCTCTAACAGATTGGCCAGACTCACTGGGGGGCCCCTCAAAATTCTCGGCTTCATCCTCGACGGCTGAAGAGGGCAGGCTGTCCACATAACGTGGGACACGTTCCAGGATGGCAAAATTGTGCAAAACAGCACATGCCATTATAATGTCGATCACTTTCTTGGGATCATATTGCAGGGCCCCCCCAGTATGGTCAAGGCAACGAAAACGTGTCTTCAGCAGACCAAAGGCCCTCTCCACAACAGCCCGGGTCTTGCGATGCGCACGGTTATACGCTTCCTGAGAGGCATCCTGGGGCCGCAGCACAGGCGTCATGAGCCAGGGTAGAAGTGGGTACCCGGAATCACCTTAAACAGAGAATTAAATGTAATCAAAATTAAAAAGGCAACACAACCAACACCAAAAAATTCACAGATATCATAATGATGTAAGGTAAAGTGTCCCCAAGAAAAAACAGGGCACATTAGGGCCCCCAAATATTGCACTAAGGTATAACCTAAATAAAAATGGCACTTCTATATACCAATTAATTAACAAACATCTGCACGGCCAAGGGTATTTGTATTTTACATATATTTGTAGTTTTCAGACATGTTACAATTAGGATGCTGCTGAGGGCCTATCCACATTTCACTGGAAACTACAATGTAGGCAGTTTAAGTCCACTTTGACATTTAACGACCAATAGTACAAAAGCAGCCAAATGTCAAAGATCCCTAGCCACATTTCACTGGAAACTACAATGTATGCAGTTTAAGTCCACTTTGACATTTAACGACCAATAGTCCAAAAGGAGCCAAATGTCAAAGATCCCTAGCCACATTTCACTGGAAACTACAATGTATGCAGTTTAAGTCCACTTTGACATTTAACGACCAATAGTCCAAAAGGAGCCAAATGTCAAAGATCCCTAGCCACATTTCACTGGAAACTACAATGTATGCAGTTTAAGTCCACTTTGACATTTAACGACCAATAGTACAAAAGGAGCCAAATGTCAAAGATCCTTGGGTATAAACTCCAAACCAATATATTTAGCCACAAGGAACTTACAGACATCCTAACTAAAGGGAAAACATTCTGAAGGCCAAAGCGAGACAAGGGTTTTTTGGGTAAGTTCCTAATATATGAGCCAAGAAAAAGGCAGTTGGACGCTTCTGTCAAGTTTTCCAAAACAAACAGATCAACAAATACAAGATTAATGCCACATTTAATAACACACAAATAGGACACACTTACCAAGCAGCCATGCCCCCGAAAATTCACCTGCCTCAAATCTCCGAAACAACCCAGATCGCCTGAGTATATAGGAGTCGTGGGACGATCCGGGGTAGCCGGCAAGGACACTCATAAACCGCATATCCGGACCAACCACGGCCTGGACATTAAGTGAGTGTCCCATTTTACGATTCCTTAAGGCAAAAACATACAAAAAGGGTAATTTATATTTGACCCAAAATAATAAATTAAACACAAAACATGTCTGCACTCTATTGGGAAATACTAATGAAAAGCCGAGATAAAGCAGCTACACAAATGAGGGATAAACAAATATGCTGCCGCAAAGGAAAACAGGTGACATGACACGTTGGGCAACATAATAACCAATCTCAATACCTATATATATACTCGTCGGCTGCCCTAGGTACGAGTGCCACATGTGTGCAGTCAATTGCACCAATAACGTTGGGCATGTCGCGGTCGGTGGACATGCTGGTCTAAGGGACACAGACTCCCCGACCCGTACCCACGGTGAGTACTATTAAATCTGCATGTTTGCCTGTTTGCTAAATAATCTACAGTTCACTAGTAACAAGCTAACGGGATGCCCCTATGGTTTGCCTTGGTTGGCCTCGCACTACTGTGGCTGTTTGTGTCCTCTTTTGGTCCCTGTGAATCACACATTTAGGCCCACAGCCATTATGGCAAAGATCAAATGTCCAATTGTATTGTTAAAGTCATGAAGTTTCGCAAGATAAGTGAGATATTTAGAATCAATCACAAAACACACATCATTATGTATGGGTTGCCTTTTGGTTGTGTGAGTTGTGTTTGAGTTAACTATTTAATTAGCCACCCACAAACATATGTGACCAAGAGCAGCGAGACTCAACTGGCGGCCCGGGGTCCCAATGCGGACCTTGGCACCACATTCAAGGACCCCTGGCCAGACAGCCCTGCACTCAGTTACTTCTGTGTTGACGTGCTCAGAGCTGCCCCCTTGATCGGCCATGTAGTGGTTGGTCTCCTGCCCAATGTCATGGCTCCGTGAAACATAGCATTGCAATATGAAGTACTGGCCAGGAAGTGGCATTGCAAGGTACACAGTAACTTATTTAAATTTTCACTGGCCACAATCGTGTCCCGCTGCCCCTGCTCTGGCCCATGTGCCACAGTCCCCCCATGCCCCCCCCCCACATAAGCCCCATACATTTGTAACAGATTGGCTCCATCCATCACATCACCATCAATACGTTAACTCCCCCCTTTAGACATCCAATCCCTGTCCCCTCAGCTCTGGCCCATCCAGCCCAGCAAGGGCAAGCAGCCTTTATTAGTTGGCACTTTGAAAGCTCCAGCCCCTCCACCAGTGTCTTTATTTTTAACTAGACACCCCCTGCGTCAGCACCATGGCCAGACATTCACCTCTCACCACATACCTTGAAATGGGCGTTTAAAACAATTGTTTGAGTACCCCGGACCTAGCGAATGGTAGGCTAAATCCAAAAATGTGCCCTGAAAGTTGGATGCTGAATGGGTACACTTCATGACTTAGAACTGAGGTCACTTAGCAGTTGGTCCGAGCCATTGCACCTCTGTAAACTTGCGTGGGTTTGAACAAAGGTCACCATTGCTCTAGAGTTGAATAATATTCCAAATAGAGCTATATTTGATTACCTATCCAAAAAAAGGTTATGTGTGTGTGTTTACGTGGTATTTTTTTCTCTTCTTCAGCCCAGCATGATCCCTCAGCAAGGGTAAACTCACCCCCCAGTTTGGTTATGCCTACGATGTCCGTACAGCATCGGAGCCCAGATCAGAGATTTTCGGTAAGTTTATTTAGTAGCATAAATAATAACAAGTGCTTAAGAATGTGTTAAACTGTTGAAATCCTACATTGGGACGCAAACTTAGCCTTTTTTTTTTTATATGTCCCTACAGACCCGCACACTCATGGAAGAGATCCAGGACATGGAGGAAGATGATGATGTCTCCGTACAGGGCACGTCGGATGAACTCCCCCTGGGTCCCAATTTGGAACTGCTCGATAATGTTTCTCTGGCCAATCCTCAGCAGCAGAGTGAATCTCCATCCATTGTGCTTGCACATGGGGAGACTGACACTACAGTCCCCAGTGTTCACTCTGCTGCTGAGGATTTGCAAAGCAGGCCGGTTGCTGTTGAGGGTACGACACCACGCGGCAGGGCACGCCCAAGAGCCAGGGTAATTGTGCGGCGGACGCCATTACGCCGCCCCACAATTTCCCAGGGGAGGCAGAGTGCCCTGCTTGAATTATGGACCCAACAAAGGGACTCTTATGACGCCCAGCTCGTTACAGAGCGTGAGCAAAGGCATGCAGACATGGTGAACATCCATACCAGTCTACAGGGCATCCTCGCGGAGTTGCGTACCCTCAACAGCAACGTGGCCAATTCAAGTAATGGCATCCAGTCAGCCATGGCTGAGATGACCAATATGCAGAGAAACATTGTGGAGCAGTTTCAAATTCACAATGCTGCCATGGCCCAGGCTAGGTCCCATTCCCATGGACCTCCACCTGGACCTCCACCTGGGTATTATGGGCAGCCACCCTATTAAGCCATGGGTGTGTGGGACATCTTTTCTCTTAACCCCCACTGTATTTACTTGTCCTTTGAGGTTTCAAACAATCCATTTTGTGTTGCTCTGGCAGGTTGTGTTTTGTATTTGCTCCCATATAGCTCCTTAGAGTAATGCTTAAGGCCACTAGCCAATGCCATAGGTCTATGTGGAGTTTATCTGGCCACTTATGGCTTAACCTATGTATTTGGTTGGTGCTCCTCCTGTTTGCAGACATGTTTGTGTGACATTATGGCCATGCCCAAATATCCCTGGGCACAGGCAATATTAATGACTGGACTAGGCTGGCCTTTGGACTGGGTGTCCTTGTTTGGTTGTGCCACTCACTTCCAGGTGTAGATGTGCTCGATGTTTTTTTTAATTTAATCCATTTGTTACCACAGATGTATGTGGACTGATTTCTGTTAACCACTATAATTTTTCATTTGCTAAGTAAAACAAAAAATTAACTTCCAATACTTGTGGCGTTTTTAGTGGGAAGACTTTTGTAACAGCTTGGGCTAAACCAGATAATTTTGGTTGGAAGAGGTGTAACAATGCACAGCGAAAGCTAAGGAAACTACATGAAATACATTAGGCAACAATTAAGGTCGAAATGTTTTACTTAGAGGTAATGCCACATTAGGGCAAAACAACATATGTTTCCAAAAGGATAACACAAACATACAGAATGGTGAGACAGGGAAAAAACTTAACTAAAATGCTGGCTGATCAGGTTGGCTCTAACAGATTGGCCAGACTCACTGGGGGGCCCCTCAAAATTCTCGGCTTCATCCTCGACGGCTGAAGAGGGCAGGCTGTCCACATAACGTGGGACACGTTCCAGGATGGCAAAATTGTGCAAAACAGCACATGCCATTATAATGTCGATCACTTTCTTGGGATCATATTGCAGGGCCCCCCCAGTATGGTCAAGGCAACGAAAACGTGTCTTCAGCAGACCAAAGGCCCTCTCCACAACAGCCCGGGTCTTGCGATGCGCACGGTTATACGCTTCCTGAGAGGCATCCTGGGGCCGCAGCACAGGCGTCATGAGCCAGGGTAGAAGTGGGTACCCGGAATCACCTTAAACAGAGAATTAAATGTAATCAAAATTAAAAAGGCAACACAACCAACACCAAAAAATTCACAGATATCATAATGATGTAAGGTAAAGTGTCCCCAAGAAAAAACAGGGCACATTAGGGCCCCCAAATATTGCACTAAGGTATAACCTAAATAAAAATGGCACTTCTATATACCAATTAATTAACAAACATCTGCACGGCCAAGGGTATTTGTATTTTACATATATTTGTAGTTTTCAGACATGTTACAATTAGGATGCTGCTGAGGGCCTATCCACATTTCACTGGAAACTACAATGTAGGCAGTTTAAGTCCACTTTGACATTTAACGACCAATAGTACAAAAGCAGCCAAATGTCAAAGATCCCTAGCCACATTTCACTGGAAACTACAATGTATGCAGTTTAAGTCCACTTTGACATTTAACGACCAATAGTCCAAAAGGAGCCAAATGTCAAAGATCCCTAGCCACATTTCACTGGAAACTACAATGTATGCAGTTTAAGTCCACTTTGACATTTAACGACCAATAGTCCAAAAGGAGCCAAATGTCAAAGATCCCTAGCCACATTTCACTGGAAACTACAATGTATGCAGTTTAAGTCCACTTTGACATTTAACGACCAATAGTACAAAAGGAGCCAAATGTCAAAGATCCTTGGGTATAAACTCCAAACCAATATATTTAGCCACAAGGAACTTACAGACATCCTAACTAAAGGGAAAACATTCTGAAGGCCAAAGCGAGACAAGGGTTTTTTGGGTAAGTTCCTAATATATGAGCCAAGAAAAAGGCAGTTGGACGCTTCTGTCAAGTTTTCCAAAACAAACAGATCAACAAATACAAGATTAATGCCACATTTAATAACACACAAATAGGACACACTTACCAAGCAGCCATGCCCCCGAAAATTCACCTGCCTCAAATCTCCGAAACAACCCAGATCGCCTGAGTATATAGGAGTCGTGGGACGATCCGGGGTAGCCGGCAAGGACACTCATAAACCGCATATCCGGACCAACCACGGCCTGGACATTAAGTGAGTGTCCCATTTTACGATTCCTTAAGGCAAAAACATACAAAAAGGGTAATTTATATTTGACCCAAAATAATAAATTAAACACAAAACATGTCTGCACTCTATTGGGAAATACTAATGAAAAGCCGAGATAAAGCAGCTACACAAATGAGGGATAAACAAATATGCTGCCGCAAAGGAAAACAGGTGACATGACACGTTGGGCAACATAATAACCAATCTCAATACCTATATATATACTCGTCGGCTGCCCTAGGTACGAGTGCCACATGTGTGCAGTCAATTGCACCAATAACGTTGGGCATGTCGGCCACATTATAAAACCCAAGCTTAATGGCGTTTCTGGCTGCCATATCATCAGGGAAATAAATATATTTTTGAGTTATGGCAGCCATGCCTTCCAAAAATTTAGATAGTGCGCGGCTCAGCGTAGGCTGTGACATCCCCACGGAGAGGGCACCCAGCCTCTGGAACGAGCCGTTCGCCAAAAATTGCAGGCAGCCAAGCATCTTGGTCATACCTGAAATTGCATGCCCCTTCCTTGTGGTGCGGGCTAACCATGGCCGCAGCTCACTATATAATTTATGGAGGGAAGCGCGATTAAGCCTGGTCAGCTCGAACAGCTCAACATCATTCATGCTATCGATGTTCATGCGACGACGCAGGGGCAATCTGCTCTCAGACATCTCGATCAACTCAATGCCAAAAAGCATAAGCCCTTGATGTGCCACAAACTCGCTCCGCTCCATCCTACTCCCGAGGCCAAATAGCTGCCGGCAAACATTTCGTAAAGCAGCTCTTTAATGGGCTTCAAAACAATTAGCAATCACCTCTCTGAATTGGGCGCAAGCCCATGTGAAGGACGTAAAAAATAGGATCGGACGCAAATAATACGATTTTGACGGGAAAAACACACGAACTAACGCAAATAATACGATTTGGACGGGAAAAACACACGAACTAACGCAAATTATACGATTCTCGTACGAAATGCGTATGTTCATATACGTCTATGCGCGAACGATCGTACGAATACGAAATGGCCAAAAAAACCAGAAAAAATGACAAACACCCACCCAAACTTACGATTCTCGATACGAAATCACTTAACTTTTGCTCTTTGAATCGAGGGGAATGTTCTAACAGATTGATTTCTATCCAACAGGCCAAAAACGCTCAGGCGCAGTGTTGAACACGGTGTACAAAATCAACAGCGCCTCTAAAGCACATCTGAAACATCACATTCACCATTGTGAGCGTGATTCCCAATAACGGCAGATAGCGACTGAGGTGCCCTGCAATAGCGACTGACAGCCGATCGTGGCGGACACTAGCGGACGTTCAGAGCGCCGCTCTCAAGACGCTCATCTGTCGCTACCTGGCGTTAGCCTGCCCGTTTCAGATAATAATATAGTAGCATCTCACCAGCTTGGATTTCATACTTTATGATAATTTGTTGTGGATGCAAGGACTAGGGCAAGGACTAGGACTAACATAACTACATGAATAGTAAACTGAATAGATTGAAAGGAAAATAGTCATAAACATAACACTAGCAGGGTGGTGTTGTGTGCTAATCTGATGTGGTAGTTGGATTTTTGCTGAATTATTAAAAGTCGGTGGGATAGTAGTATGTATATACAAGGTCTATACATTTGGGGTTCAAAGGACAAGGATGAATAATTTATGAAGAGTAGGAAGGGATTTTTTTTTTAGAGGTAGTAAGACTTTGGAATGCCTTAACCAGCAATTTAGTAAAGCACAAATGATAGAATAATTTAAAAAGCAACTGTACATTCAGACTGAGTGGTATCCAAAACTATGGGCCTGATTTTCTATTATGTGCTTCGGCATTTGGTGCATCAGCACACGTCCTAGTAGCATTTATCAAAGATTTTTTTTAAATCAGGCAGCAATAACAAACAAGCATTTACTAAATCATAAGCCTACAGCAGCGGTCTGTATCCCCGATTTAACTGGTGCAGTAATCAGCGCCTTCATAGGAAATAAGGTGCACAGTATAGTTACGCTGTTAGTTTTTACCTGTTATTTTACATGTTTTTGTGTTCGATTTTCATCTTTCATTTTGGGAACATGAGAGGAACACAAAAGTATGTGCACTAAGGTTTATTGAGATTTTTTTTGTATAAGTTTCTGTAAATTGATATTTAAAGTGGACCAACACCCAGGATTTTGACTATCCTGGGTCTTGGTCCACTTCGGTGGGGCACCCCCGATCGGGGTGCCCCGCTGTGTGAAACCCCCCCGATCACCCGAAAAACTCACCTCTCCCCGCGCCGACGGACAAGCGATTTGACAGCCGTGGACAAGCGGCTCCTCCGCCGCCGCCTCCCGCGCGTCACTCTGTGAATGGCTGGCGCGGGCGCGCGCACGTCTAGAGGGGCGCGAGGTAAGGTAAGGGGATTTGGGGCGCGACAAGGTAAGGGGATTTGGGGTGTTTGGGGGGGTTTCACCCCGCGGGACATCCCGATCTCGGATGTCCCGCGGGGAGGGAGGTGATCGGCCCGGGAATCTTATAGATTCCCGGGCCGATCACGGGAGGGTGATGGTCCACTTTAAAGTGGATTTCCAGCCTAATATAAAAGCCTGATGTGTGTCTAATGTAAAAAACACCTTCCCCTTGTGCTGATGGCAGGACCTGGAGTTAAAAAAAAAACTCCTTACCAAGCACAGGATCAAGTGGTGTCAGCAACACACAGACAACTTCTGCACACAGCGGCCTCCCCTGTTCTGTGTGCGTACCCACTCTCCTGTTAACTTGAACTGGAGTAGACCAATGGGGTGCTCATACTCTTACACCAGTGGGTGGAGATGTGCTGGTCAATAGGCAAGTAAAGCTGTTTTTTTTCTGCCTGAAGCAGAAACACCAACTTTGTTTGCCACATATGTAACATATACAACATGGTTCTTTTTGAAGAGCACCTATACTCAGAGAGAAGTTTATGTTGTCACTTTCCATCCTCAGTCCAGTGCCCCAAAACAACCTGTGTTTCTCTTTTTACTAAAGCCTTTGCCCAATATTCATAACACTAACAGGAAGTAGAATTATGGTGAATGGTGTGCCATATGCTAATTAGTCCAAACTGTAACATAATAGTAGTTAGATTGAAGTGCTCACCATTGCTGACCAGTGTGCACTGTACCTGAACGTGTCATCACTGGGGCAGGGAGCAATATGGCCGACTGCATCCAGTTTGTTTTGTTATGAATATTGGTCAAAGGCTTTAGTAAAAGGCCGTATTCTTAGTATACAGTACGTCCTGCTCCAAATAGAATACTTACACGTGGGTATTACTCCGCCAGATGGCGCTGGACTGCAGAGACATTGAAAACAGGCTCCTCCCGGCCCCTCAAATACCCAGGGACCTCCCACAAATCCCCAGATTTTCTCTGCAGTCTGGACTGCTAAGGACAAGAAATGGCTCTCTCTACTCGCAGGTGAGCGGGGCTATTAGCCTGCGGCCCTGTAGGACTATTCCCACCCGTTCCATTAGTTATATGCCTCCCAGCCTTGGCTGCGCTGGTCGGGTGATGGTAGGCAGCACCGCTAGCAGGTGCTTAGGAGCGCTGCTCCACCGCAATCCCCCACCAAAGGGTAGGCGGTTCAGGCTTATGGTGAGCCTCTATGGGATGCCCCTCCCGCAATATTGCCCCTTGCCCCTGCCCATCGGTGGGCCCTATTTATGTGGCCGCTGTCCCTCCTCATTCTCCTGGTAACCTTCGGGGGAAAAAAGAGGGGGTATGTGTCGGTAGGAATGCTTTGCTTTTACGTGTTTTAGACATTTATTTTTTTATTATTTGTCTTGTGCCAGCTGTCTCGCTTTACTTTTACTATATTTAAAATTACCTCAGGCGCCGGTGCGCCATCATTGGCTGCTTGTCATGTGCTGGCTTCCTGCTCTTCGGGGGGGGGGGCGGGGCCCGCCTATGGTGTGTTCCGTGTCATTGTTGTTACCGGCCCGCCCCTCGAGGTATGCCGACGCCATCTTGTCCACTTGGCTGGCTTATGCGCAACAGTCCCCTACCGCGGTCTGTAAGTGCCCTCGCGGGTGGTTTTTACTATCTAATTTTTTTAATATTGTCTGCTTACAGCCCCCTTTTTATTATGTTTTTCAGGCGGGCGAATCCATTGGCTTCTCCCGGCCCTCTTAGTTTGCTAATTTTTATAGGCCTAGTTGTAATTACTCCCACTGCCTAGCGGGCTATTGGGGCATCCAGGGTTGCTTTATAGCGTTAATCCCTATCGGCCTATAGTGCTGCTATAATTACCATGTGGAGGCATCTCAGGATAATGTGACCGGGGTTCCTTCGGGACAAGCCCGGCTGTGTGTAGCGTGTGGGCAGCCTCATGCTGACGCTGACAAGGCGCGGGTCTGTGTGCCCTGTGCTGAGCAGGTGCTTGCACTACAATCTGGCCTTCCCGTGGCTGGGTCTGCACTTCGTATCACTTCACCTATCCCCCCAAGCTTAAATCTCACTCCTGATGTGTCTTCTAGACTGGCTACTGTTGAGAAGTTGATTGCTTATACCTTGGCGGGTAAGGCCCCTGCAAAAAAGCGGCACTTAACACCCAATGTCACTCTTTTTCCTATGGAAGCTGAGGAGTTTTGGGATCTTTGTGGCTATACCCCTTCGGATGAAGGGGAGCTTTTCTCTGACACAGGGTCCTCTGATGAGGGCCATGATGAGGCTGGCTCTGACCCCTGGACCCCGGATGGCACTGACAGATTGCTGACCCAGATTTTTGATGTTCTGTCCATTTCTCCCCCTGTTGCGGCTCCCAGGCAAAGGGGGGAACTCTTCCATACAGCTAAATCACGTTTGGAATTTCCCGAGCAAGCACATTTCAATAACCTTGTGCTCAAGGAATGGGAGCGCCCCAGTAGATTTCCCGGGGTACCTAAAAGTTGGGATAGGAAGTATCCCTTTCCTGCTGATGTTGGTCATCCCCTCCCGAGGTGGATGCCCTGGTCCTAGGGTTATCTAACACCTCTGTCATGCATTCCCCTGACTCTACTACCCTGCGGGATGCTGAGGACCGGCGCATTGACCAGCTGGCGTCCCATGCCTTTGCATGCGCGGGGACGGCGCGGCACCCGGGCTATGCTTCTGCCATTACTGCTGTGGCCACTCGAACCCTTATCAGAAATATACTTGATGGTGCCCCTGATGATTTGTCTTGTGAAGTGTTCAATGCACTCTCCAGTTGTGATGTTTTTGTAAATTTTGTCCTCTCTGCCTTTGATGACACCATTAGAATGTGTGCCAGGACATCTGCCCTTGTGGTGGCTATACGCCGCTCGGTTTGGCTACGCCAGTGAGCTGCTGACAATGCTGCCAAGAAGGCCCTCACTGGGTTTCCCTTCAAAAGACTACGCCTGTTTGGGGACCACCTGGATATTTTTGCTAAGGGAGGCAGGTTACCCCAGCGCAGGCGGCAATCTCGGCCCTTTCGGGGTCAGGGCTCCTTCTCCTCCCCCTACCGTGATGCTAGACAAGGGAGGGGGGTTTCCTTCACTGGGGCCCAGGGAGAATTCTGGGGTAGAGGCAGAGGACGTGGATGTCCTGGCTCCTCCTGGGGCCCCAAGGCAAAATCCTCTCCCAAGCCCCCTCAGGTTACAAGATAGAGTTTGCTGCCTGGCCGCCCCCAAGATTCTTCAGATCCCGGATTCCCCTGGATCCTGTGTCAGCTCAGGAGCTATTGCAGGCAGTGCAAGGCCTCCTGGAGCTGGGGGTCATCTGCAAGGTCCCTTTAAGAGAAAAGGGCAAGGGCTACTATTCCAATCTATTCACAGTTCCCAAAAAAGATGGTTCAGTCAGGCCCATCCTGGACTTAAAGATCCTCAACAAATTTGTCAAGAGCAGGCGCTTTCGCATGGAAACTCTGCGCTCTGCCATCAGTTCCCTGCACCCAGGGGATTTCATGACGTCTGTGGACATCAAGGATGTTTACCTCCGTATTCCTGTATTTCCAGGTCATCAAAGGTTCCTCAGGTTCACTCTGGAGGATCAACACTACCAATTTGTAGCATTGCCATTCGGTCTCACCTCAGCTCCCAGGGTGTTCCCCAAGGTGCTGGCTGGTGTGATGTCTCTGCTCAGGTATCAGGGTGTTCGCGTGTTGCCTTATGTGGATGACATTCTCATCACCTCCCAATCTCTACATCAGGCAGAAGTGGATACTCGGCTGGTGGTGTCCACCCTGGAGTCATTTGGGTGGGTGATCAACCACCCCAAGTCTTCACTGTCCCCCTCCTTGGTGACTCCATTCCTAGGAATGAATCTGGATACAGTTCAGGCAAGGATTGTCCTTCCTCAACAGAAGGTGGATGGTCTAATTGCACAGGTCCAGTTCCTGCTATCTTGTCATCATCCCTCCATCAGGCAGGGAATGCAGCTGGTGGGCCTGATGGTGGTGTGCTTTGAGGCGGTCCCTTATGTTCAGTTCCACATGAGACCTCTGCAACTCCACCTCTTGTCTGTGTGGGACAAGGATCCCGCGTCCCTGGACCAGGTCCTTGTGCTTTCCCCCCTAGTCAGGCGGTCCCTCTCGTGGTGGCTGGACCCCAGGAACCTGTTGGGGGCAGATCCTTTCTGGCCCCCTGCTGGGAGACGGTCACCACGGATTACAGTCTGATGGGTTGGGGGGGTTTCTGGAAGTCCCTGCAGTTCCAAGGGAGGTGGGGCCCTCAGGAGGGCCACACACCTATCAACGTTCTGGAACTGCGGGCAATCAGGTTAGTTCTGGCCCAGTTGACTACTCACCTTCAGGGCCTGCCTGTTCAGGTGCGCTCGGACAACCAGACGGCAGTTGCCTACATCAATCATCAGGGAGGGACCCGCAGCAAGGGGGCCCTCCAGGTAGTGTCTCTGATCCTGACCTGGGCGAAGACCAATGTTCCCTGCATATCAGCTCTGTACATCCCGGGCGTGGAAAACCTCCTGGCAGACTCCCTGAGCAGGGGGACCTCTCGCCAGGGAGAATGGTCCCTATGCAGCAGGGTGTTCCAATCTCTGTGTCGCCGTTGGGGCCAACCAGATGTGGATCTGTTTGCGTCCCATCACAATCACAAGCTACCGGCCTTTGTCTCCCTGTCCCAGGATCCCCTGGCTTTGACCACGGATGCTCTAGCAATGTCATGGCAGGACTTTCAGCTTCTGTATGTCTTCCCTCCATTCCCCCTGCTGGGCAGGGTGCTGCGCAAGATTGCTCTGGAAGGGGTGCCAGCAATTCTGGTGGCCCCCAGGTGGCCAAGAAGAGTGTGGTTCGCAGACGTGGTGCAGCTGGTAGTAGATCAGTACGCTCTGCCTCTGGTGCCAGATCTGCTCACCCAGGGCTCTCTACGCCATCCCAATTTACAAACTCTGGCTTTGACGGCCTGGCTGCTGAAACCTCCATCTTGATGGAGAAAGGGCTGTCTACTTCTGTTGTTGATACCATGGTTAAGGCTAGGAAGAAGTCTTCTTCTTCCATTTATTATAGGGTTTGGCGGGCCTATATTGACTGGTGTGAGTCTAAGTCTCTTCCCTGTCGTGTCTTCTCTATCCCCAGGATTCTGGAGTTCCTACAGCATGGGTTGGAGATGGGGCTCCAACTTAGTACTCTAAAAGGTCATGTTTCTGCCCTGGCTGTTTTCTTCCAAAAGTCCTTTGCTCAGCATTCTCTGATTAGGACTTTTTTCCGGGGGTGACTCATGTACGTCCCCCATGTAAGACTATGGTGCCTGTTTGGGATTTGAATCTGGTTTTGTCAGCCTTGCAGGATGCTCCTTTTGAACTTGTGCAGGATGCATCCCTGGCCATCTTTACTCTCAAGGTTGTTTTTCTGGTGGCTATCACTTCCGTTAGGCGTGTGTCTGAGTTGGTGGCGCTCTCAGCCCCCCTACTATGAGAGACACCAGGACAAGGTGGTGTTTCGTTTCAAGCCAGATTTTCAGCCTAAGGTAGTGTCTGCCTTTCATTTGAATCAGGACTGTCAGGGATCGCCGGACACCCCTCTTTCATAAACCAAGCAATCCCCAATCTCCACCGCCTCTTGTGCCTATAGACAAGCCCCCGCTTGCTGGAGACACGGGTTATGCCTCTCCAGACTCGGTTGCCCCCAGGACTTACTGGCGCAAAGATTGCTGGCTTATGGTGAAGATAGGTGAACGGCGGGGTATCCCAAATTGGAAGTTCGAGCGGGCTGAGTCCGAAACGTCGAGTCCAGCAGGTTAGGCAAGAATGGTCGAGACGAGCAGGGGTCAAAGCCGGGTGGTCACAGGGCACGGTATCCAAGGGGTTGACGGAGAATGGTCGAGACAGGCAGGGGTCAAAAGCCGGGTGGTCACCAAAGCGCGGTATCAAAGGGGTAAGGCAGAGACGAGGTCAGACAGGCAGATGGTCGGTGCGGGCAGCGGGCAGGAATGGTCAAAGACGGAGCCGGATCAGAACACACTAAACGCAAATCCAATAGCACACCCAAGCTAATAATGGCTATAACGGGCACTGATGGTCAGGGCAAGGACACTTTTAAAGGGGAACTGGCCAATGGGCAGGGGGGAAGGGGTGCGTGTGATTGGTGCAACACTGGTGATTGGTGCAACATATGAACCTGCTCCTGACAGGAGCCCCCCCAGGGACTGGACCACCCTGACCAGCCAGGCTGTCCAGTCCCTGGGTTCATAGTTCCCACGGGACCCCCCTCCTGGACCGATAGGTCCAATCAAACCTGCCCCCGGCGAATGCGCTGGGAGCATAATTGACATAATTGACACGCGAGCACGGGAGACCCTGCCAGGCGCACCCCCCGAGGAGGAGGAGGACTCGCCGGCCGAAGCAGCGGCGGCGCCGCCGCCAGAAGCCCCAGCCTCCGCCGCAGGAGAGGAGGCGGAAGCCAGAGCCCCAGCACGGACGGACGGGAGGGAGGCGGCCACCCCACGTGGCCGTTGGATGCCTGGAGCCGCGCCGTGGGAACGGCCCGCAGGTAAGTTCCTTACAAGGACATTGTTCTCCCTTCATTGTGCCCTAATCCTAGTAATGCTAAGGAGAGGGTCTTGCATTCCTTGGATGTAGTTAGGTGTCTGAAATACTATATGGTGGCTACTGCACCTTTCAGAAAGACTGATGCTCTTTTTGTGGTCCCTTTTGGTCCTAGGAAGGGTTTGGCTCCTGCCAAGTCTACTATCAGCAAATGGATCCATCAGGCTGTGATTCAGGCCTATTCTGCTAAGGGGAGGGATCCACCCTTCCACCTTACTGCTCATTCTACTCGTGCTATTGGTGCTTCTTGGGCTTTTCAGCACCAGGCTTCTGTTGAACAAGTTTGCAAGGCCCCTACTTGGTCTTCTGTTCATACCTTTTCAAAGTTTTACAAGGTTGATGTTAGGGCCTCAGCTGATGCTGTTTTTGGCCGAAAGGTTTTGCAGGCGGTAGTGGTCTAAACTGTCTGCTGTTAGCTATGGGGATCCCACCCTACTTTATGGACACTGCTATTGGATGTCCCACATGTAAGTATTCTATTGGGAGCAGGACGTACTGTATACTAAGAATTATACAATTCTGTGATTACTCACCTGTAGAATTGGTATTATGAGTATACAGTACGTCCTGCTCCACCCCACCCTTGGTTTTGCATTATTTTGGATCCCCTATATGGTGATTGTTACCATTGTTATAGTTACCAGTTTGGGTTGTTTAATTCTCCCGGCTTCTCGTCAACTGCTTTTCAATGCTGGGGATTTGTGGGAGGTCCCTGGGTATTTGAGGGGCCGGGAGGAGCCTGTTTTCGATGTCTCTGCAGTCCAGCGCAATCTGGCGGAGTAATACCCACGTGTAAGTATTATATTTGGAGCAGGACGTACTGTATACTCATAATACCAATTCTACAGGTAAGTAATCACAGAATTGTATTTTTGGGGCACTAGGTGATGACATACCCTTCCCACTGAGTATAGGTTGCTTTTTAAATTAAAATATATTTCTTACACCATAATTGTTCTGAACTACGTATTTTGCCAGAACAGTGATAAGTATGTTTCAGTGCCATGCACAAAGTGTGGACCATGGCAAGTCCATTGCACAAAACCTGGTAAATCAGGTACTTGAACTTTTACCATAATTTTAAAACTGTTATGTGACCTGACCTCCTAAAAGTTTCCGAAAGAATTTAATTTTCCCCACCAAACTTTAATACGAGAGTGTTCACAAAACCAATTTACATCCTTAAGCTTCATAAGAAACAAAGGACAAACAACAGCCCACATCAAACATGGCATCTCTAGCATCCATTCCCCTCTCTAAACCAGCAAATTCCCTGTGAATGTCGGAATTTAAGAAATCATAAAGAATTATGAGGTAGTGGTGTGGATTTAGTGCCATCTGATTAATGATGTTTGTTCAGGTGTCAACTCCTAATATAACACTTGTTCACCTAGAGACAGGCCACCATTTGTTAGGAGATCTGACTCACCTGCCAGTGACGCCCCCGGACTTAAACACACAAATGTTGATGCCAAGGTTGCAAAGACCAAAGGACAACCTTGTCAAAACAGAGATTCAGGGGACCTGGGAACAGTCACGAATAGCTGAGGTTAGTACAGGATAATCATCCCCCTAGCGTCATGGTAAATGAGATAAGAAGAAAGCACATTACAGGATTTAGACAAAGGTCAGATGTGGTGGTCAGAAACTTGGGGTATTCAGGACTTCAGAAACCATGCAATAAAGACTGGTAAGGTGAGTTCAGGAAGCAATCTAGTTGTAGGTCTTGCAAGCAAAGGTTGAAACAATAATAGATGCTGGCACTGGTCCAACAAAAAACTTGCATGTTTATTTGGAATCCATAAGAAAATGTACAGCCCAAAAGAATATAATTACGGTACTGTTACACATTTTGAGCCACAATAGCCCTTAATCATACAATTACCCAATGATTTCAATAGGGAAAAATCAGCCGGACAGCATGCTCACAAGCAACCCAACATCTGGGCTCTGTCTCCTCCAACTACTGGCAATACTGCAGACTGCCAGTCATGGGGGCTGTAAGCAACTCCAGGAGAAAGACGTTAACCCCTGGTGTGCTGTAAGCGGTATCAGCATACAGCCCTACCATATCTGGGAAGACATGTAAACGCACAGTGTCGCTTCTCCTACATTTCTCTGCTGTCCACAGACCAAAACTGGCAAATAAAGGGGACTAGGGTTGGGTCAGGTCATGGGAGCAAGCCTCGTCTTTGAGCCAAAACAGTTCAATGGCACATACCATCGTGACAATCTTTCATCACCTCATCTTACTGGTTTGGCTCATTGTTTTGGGATTGGTGGGGGGTGAATGAAAGATTGGCATAGCTTCAACAGAGACATCTCCTGTATACAAGTAAGACTGTTATATATAAAGGAGGGGAGGGAGAGTGGCCAACAGCTCAGTGTTTAAACTCAGTAGCCAAGCTGAATAATGACAATTATCAGCTATGAAAGTTTAAAGCGGAAATGTTATTATCGAGAGATGACTTGTGGGAGGTTATCAAATAATCAGGACTGGGACAGGAAAAACAGATAAAGACGAAGAAAGGAGCTTGCGCATGATGCCACTGGACAGCTCCTAAAGCTACAGACACAAGGTTACACATTAAGGAAACCAGGGTGTGCTTTAGATGCCACAAACCGGAACACATAAAGAGAGACTGTTCTATATGGAAAGCAGAGCAAATAGACTATTTGCCTTGCAGATGGAAGTAAAATACATGTAGAGGTAAATGTGCATGGAACCCTTGTATGCTCCAATGAGGCGGTATGTGATTTAGCCATAACAGTGAAGGATGTGCATTATGTTCCTGATCTAGAAGGAGAACTCTTATCTGTGAAGTGTCTGACAGCCAAAAGACTCACTGTAAAATTCCAGAGTGACAAGTGTTCTTTACTCTGTGGCAAGCAGACGATAGCAAGTCCAAGCGAGATGATCATCTATATCACCTCAGCACAATGAAGGAAAAGTTGAGACTATGCACCCATAAACACAATGACTGTATACACATGCGGCACAGGCGTTTAGGTCTCAGACACCCAGAATGCATACAAGAATTACAAAAGAGGAATCTGACAAAGGATCTAAAAGTATTCCCAATTCCAGGATTCCAGTTACTGTTAAAGTAGACCAAAACCCACGTCCTGATGGCTTTGGAATCTAAAAGATTTTAGACCTTTAGCAGGGTGCACACATTCACCAGGCATTTGTGAATTGCTGGCAAGGGAGCTCCCTGTTAGATTTGGCCAGCAACAGCATCATTCTTGTTGAAGATCTGAGAGACATTGTGATGACAACAGAGCAAGTAATAACAGAACTGAAAACTGACACTGATCAGTCGTCATCTGTAACTTCTACAGACACAAGGTTACACATTAAGGAAACCAGGGTGTGCTTTAGATGCCACAAACCGGAACACATAAAGAGAGACTGTTCTATATGGAAAGCAGAGCAAATAGACTATTTGCCTTGCAGATGGAAGTAAAATACATGTAGAGGTAAATGTGCATGGAACCCTTGTATGCTCCAATGAGGCGGTATGTGATTTAGCCATAACAGTGAAGGATGTGCATTATGTTCCTGATCTAGAAGGAGAACTCTTATCTGTGAAGTGTCTGACAGCCAAAAGACTCACTGTAAAATTCCAGAGTGACAAGTGTTCTTTACTCTGTGGCAAGCAGACGATAGCAAGTCCAAGCGAGATGATCATCTATATCACCTCAGCACAATGAAGGAAAAGTTGAGACTATGCACCCATAAACACAATGACTGTATACACATGCGGCACAGGCGTTTAGGTCTCAGACACCCAGAATGCATACAAGAATTACAAAAGAGGAATCTGACAAAGGATCTAAAAGTATTCCCAATTCCAGGATTCCAGTTACTGTTAAAGTAGACCAAAACCCACGTCCTGATGGCTTTGGAATCTAAAAGATTTTAGACCTTTAGCAGGGTGCACACATTCACCAGGCATTTGTGAATTGCTGGCAAGGGAGCTCCCTGTTAGATTTGGCCAGCAACAGCATCATTCTTGTTGAAGATCTGAGAGACATTGTGATGACAACAGAGCAAGTAATAACAGAACTGAAAACTGACACTGATCAGTCGTCATCTGTAACTTCTACAGACACAAGGTTACACATTAAGGAAACCAGGGTGTGCTTTAGATGCCACAAACCGGAACACATAAAGAGAGACTGTTCTATATGGAAAGCAGAGCAAATAGACTATTTGCCTTGCAGATGGAAGTAAAATACATGTAGAGGTAAATGTGCATGGAACCCTTGTATGCTCCAATGAGGCGGTATGTGATTTAGCCATAACAGTGAAGGATGTGCATTATGTTCCTGATCTAGAAGGAGAACTCTTATCTGTGAAGTGTCTGACAGCCAAAAGACTCACTGTAAAATTCCAGAGTGACAAGTGTTCTTTACTCTGTGGCAAGCAGACGATAGCAAGTCCAAGCGAGATGATCATCTATATCACCTCAGCACAATGAAGGAAAAGTTGAGACTATGCACCCATAAACACAATGACTGTATACACATGCGGCACAGGCGTTTAGGTCTCAGACACCCAGAATGCATACAAGAATTACAAAAGAGGAATCTGACAAAGGATCTAAAAGTATTCCCAATTCCAGGATTCCAGTTACTGTTAAAGTAGACCAAAACCCACGTCCTGATGGCTTTGGAATCTAAAAGATTTTAGACCTTTAGCAGGGTGCACACATTCACCAGGCATTTGTGAATTGCTGGCAAGGGAGCTCCCTGTTAGATTTGGCCAGCAACAGCATCATTCTTGTTGAAGATCTGAGAGACATTGTGATGACAACAGAGCAAGTAATAACAGAACTGAAAACTGACACTGATCAGTCGTCATCTGTAACTTCTGCTCGTACAATAGCGCATGCGCAACCCTGCTAACCCTTTAAGCGTTTGCCTGCGCCAGGCATTTGTGAGTGGTTGGCATGGGCATGCTCCCTTTTAGAGGGTAGCAGGCATGAGGCACTGGGGGACGAGAATGTGCAGTTCAGCACACTAATCGGACGGGAGGTCGCACATGCATCATAGGACCAGGGGCCAAGGTGAGTCAGTTTGGGCAACCTGGGGGTTTTCACACAGCGGGGCATCCACAATTGGGATAGTAAAAATCCTGGGTTTTGGTCCACTTTGCGCTATTCTAATTTGCACCCATGTAGATGGGGCTTTGATAAATGAGGCCCTAGGTATAAGGCACTAAAAATTAAGAAATTTATATTTTTCTATTAATTTTACTAACATGTTCAAGAATGATATTTGAAAGTTCTTGATTATGTTGCAACTGTTTTATTTTACTGGTTAAAAATTTTGTTAGCAGAAGCAAATAGCAGGTCATGTTTCAAGGAAACCCTTACTAAAGTACAATGTATTTTATCTTCTGTGTTTGATTCTTACACTAGATGTCAACTCAGGGTTATTGTTACTGTATTCAAAATGTATAGGTAAAAATAAAGAACTGAAAAAGCTTCTCCAATGACAATGGACATCAATAAATCTGAAGCTAAAAGTCCTTGAAGACAGACATGCGAAGTGGATGTAGAAATGAATGCCTGAGATGCTGATGGAAATTAGCACTTGAGATAAAATATTTAAAAATAAAAATTGCTGCCAGGATGTGTTTCCATCAATATTTATTTGGTGTACGTTAAAGCATTCCAGTAAAGACAGACATTCAAGTTGTATTTGAAACTAGATCTAATGCTTGTTTATTCAGGTTTATGTCCTCCTGAGCCCAGTTCATTTTTTCCCTTGAAACACTCATCATCTGACTTCTTACAGCCCTTTTATGAAACACAAGGTTTCCTGGTAGGAGTTCTCTTCCCTCCCTCCCCTAAAGTCTTATGGGATTTCCAAGGCTACGCAATTTAATTAAAATAACTGCATCGTGTTAATTGATATGACAAGTAACATCAACAGCAATATCCAATAATGACAGAGACCATTTTGTATAGTGAATGAAAGGGCGATGGGGAAATTAACATAAAAGTGTACCTAGTGAATGGAAGAATAAGATTACCAGAGGCAAAGATATTTTTGTAAGCCTTTTTTTTCAGCTGGGGGGCATGGAGCCCTCTCACTTACAGGGCTGCACGGCAGCTCGGTGGTTGATATATTTGTTCTGTATTTTAGATTCACTGGATAAAGGAGATGGGTTTTTGAGCATACAAAGGACAATAAATGACTACTCTGGAGGCTCCAGGCAGCTGCATCAGCACCAAACTGTGCTCTGAAAAAAAGCTTAATTATCATTATATTATAGTTAAAAGCTGGTGGCAGTGGTATTTAAATGAATAATTTCTTTCTCGTTGGGCCTCCAGAAGAACAAAAATAGGCTGGTTTCTATTTTTATTGCATTGAACAATTCAGAGGTAAAAACATTTATCTGCTCTGAGTGTCAGGTGTCATAATATGACAATGCCGATGTATTCCAATTAAAATAACAGCACTTTATTTGTATCTATCCAACAAACGTATCCATATTTTCCATTAAGCCAGTAATATGGGACAAGAATATAGGACTGTGTATGTCACTGTGACAGGTCTCACAATAGGACCCTATACGCAATTTATTTTGTTTTCTGATACAAAGCACATATCACTTATTTGAAGGTTACTACCATAAATGTACCTCACCTAAATATAGTGTTTGTGTTTATTATATTTGGTTCAGTACGCAACTGTCACAAATTGGGCAAAATAACAGCAACACCATTTTTCATGTCTAATAAAGAGACTTGTGTTTGACCCACTTCATGCAGACTCTGCTGAACAGGACTTGAGATGCGACAGAACAAAACAAGACTCCCTATTACATGACTAAAGAAATATGGGCAATCTTAAATTGCCCATATTTCTTTGGGCAATCTTAAATTGTCCTAAATTTGAAACAGTATATGTTTCAAATGTCACTCCAAACATGTACTGTACCATCTAGATCTGTGGTTCTCAACCTTTTCATTGAAAGTGCCCCCTAGCGACAGTAACTTCCAACCGAGCACCCCCAGAAAAGGGATCAGGTATATTTCTTACCAAAATAAGCAGCAGGTTAAATGTATACCAAAACCTTGGTTTCTGACTATCCCGGGTTTTTGTTTATTTTCCTGGGGCATCCTGATTTGGGAAAATCACATTATGTGACCCCCCCCGCCAAATTGCCCTCAAAACTCACCTTTCCATTGCACAGGGGCACATAAAGACACATGCACATCCACACAGCGGCACACAGTCACACACATGAACACAGTCACATACACATATCCGTCGTCTGGGTGGCCTAATGTGTATTACATATTATCCTTGTACCTAGCCTGTGCCTCACACTCAATCTATACACAGCCTTGGTGTTTGAGGGGGGGGGGGCTAGAGAGAAGTGATGCCATTCAGCAGACCCTGAGGGGGGGTTCCTCTTTCCTAAAAGCCTGATAGGCTTTTGTTGATTAGGCACTTTGATGGTCCCTTGCTTCCCCTTCCTGTCGCCTCTCCGCACAGAGCATAAAACAGCCTTCCACAAGCTTCTGAAGGGAAACGCTGGGGCTGTGTCTCTCACATGGCATGTGAGGACAGCAGCTCTTCCTATCAAAAGCATGCAACTGCTACACAGTATGGAGAGGAGTGGGGTGAGGAGAGCAGGGCTGGCATCTCTGAGAGCTACATGAGGAAGGAGGCTAAGGTTTACCTCCTCAGGCTGTGCTGTGTACCCCCGTGGTACGCGTACTGTAAGTAAACACCAAAATCAAAACCAAAAATCCCTACTGCCCCATTCCAACTCGAAAATGTATATGCAGAGTGCATGTGCATCTCCCTTCAGCCCCCAAATGTAATACGCAGCATACTGTACATTTGGATGCTCCTCAGCCCTATACAATTAAAATAAAGAATGCACCAAGGTCACCCCCCAAGAACATAGGAATTAGCTGCCAAAGATAAATTGTTGCGCACCCCCCCCCCAAAAAAAAAAAATGACAGAGGATCTCTAGTCAAAAATAGAGGACTAATAAATCCCCCCTTGTCATTCAAATTTGGGATGCCCCCTCTGTTTAAAGTTAAGTAATGATGCTCATATTTATGTTAGATAACGTACTATGCCCCATGTACATGTGGTGCTGTGCAGCACAAAAAGGGGATGCACAGGTTATTTTTTGCCACAGTTGGATCTTAGAAGTGTGAGTTTTAAAGCTTGATTTCAGGCCCTCTATTTAACTCTAAAGGCAGAAGCTTCCTAAATCAAATTCCTAGGGTTGGAGTGTTAAAGGGTCCATCCAGCAAGAAAAAAAACAAATATAGTGCTCACCCTTGTCACCCCGGCACTTCCATCCTACTAAGGCATCTGAGGCATCTGGATATCACTGGTTGCAAATAGGGATGAGCGAATCGATCCGGACGTACCCAGATTCGTTCTGAATTTCATGGAAAATTCGATTCTGAGCGAATCCGAATTTCCCCGCGATTCGATCGATCGAAGTTTTCCTTTAAACTCCATTTATTTCAATTACAGGCATTCTAAAATGGTGGATGAACATGTCCAGACATCTCCCCTGGGGCAAGGTATCATGGGTAAGTCACATGCAGCCTATCAGCAGCCAGGAAGCCCGGTGACGTCACCGTGCTATATAAAGCGGCGGCCATCTTGCTTGTGCGCATTTCAGCCTTGCATTGCGGCCAGAGCACAGCTAGTTAGAGACAGGGAGAGAGAGTTAGAGATAGGTAGGGAGAATCAGAGAGGCAGGCAGAGAGGTAGACAGAGCCAGGGAAAGATAGGGAAAAACCGGAACCATCCAGCCAGGGACAGCTTAGAAGACAGCTTAGAAATTTTTTTTTTTTCATTAGCCAGATCAGTTTTCAATTCGATTTCAGTTCTTTGTGCTGTAAATCTGCCTTGCCACTGTGCATGCCATCTATGCAGTGGCTTATTTAACCCTATCTGTTACACACAAGCATTTATCATAATATATAACTGGATTAGTTTAAATATATTTTGGTCTGCCTTTAACCCTTTAACCGCCAGCCTACCTTGAGATTTTGTCACCCTTTGTTGCCAGACCATTTTGCACTATTTTGCGCTCCCCTTGTTCAACTGTGATTTTTGAAGGGATTTCCAGGGATTTCCCAGAAAAGTGATATATTGTTTTTTTCAGCAGAGTCTAAGCTTTAACATGAAATGTCTTGTTTGTCATTTTTTAGGTGTATTCTCAATATTTTTGGATGAAGTATGTGCAAAAAAAACCCCAAAAAACAATTTTTTACAATTTGTAGTGTTTTTTGTAATAAAAAATGTAAGTTTGTCAATAAAATCTTATTGCACGTGAAACCCCAATTTCTCCCGGTTACAGTGATACCACATATGTATAGGTAGACACCCTTTCCTGCCCAGGAGACTCCCCCAAACTGAAACAACTCTTTAGGAGATTTTCAGATAAAATACAACTATGCTACGTGCAACTATGCTACGTGCTAAGCGCACCTTGCAGTTTTTCAAGAAAAACAACCCTTTACATTTGAAATACCCCCAACAAACCATATATTCTCTGGAAGTACACACCTCAGGCTTTCTAGGCGTACCAGGCTTGTTGACATGGGTGCAGTTTTCTGGAAGTAATCCCTCAATATATTCTTTGGTTGCACAGGGTTTCTCTAAAAAAGTATAAAAAAGCAGAATCAAAACCACATTTTCCTAAAAAAACCTATATGCAAACAAGAAAAAAACTGAAAATCTGAAAAAGCAACATGCTCCGAACAGAACAATACCCAGCATGCATAGCTACTGTCAAGGGAAGAGTTGCCAAACACACCAAAGTAAAGCATGTGCGTAAGGGTAATTTTACTTCAAAATTTCAGCTCTGCATACAAAGTGCGCACCTTGTGCTTTTTCTACCAAAACAACCCTTTACATTTAGAATATCCCCCATAAACCATATATTCCCTGAAAGTACACATTTTAAGCTTTCTAAGCGTACCCAGCTTGTTGTCGTGGGCTCATCTTTCTGGAAGTAATCCCTTGAAGAATTCTTAGGTTGCACAGGGTTTCACAAAAAAAATTATAAAAAAGCAGAATAAAAAACACCTTTTCCTAAAATATCAATATGCAAATAAGAAAAAACAAGCTAAATCTGAAAGCGCAAGGTCCCCCGAGCAGAACAATACCCAACATGCATAGGTACTATTAACCCTTTTAATTGCCAGCCTACTTGAACTTTTGTCGCCCTCAGTTGGTCATTTTTCCCCATTTTGCGGCATGTTTAACCGTGATTTTTGTCGGAATTTCTTGGAAAATATATATATATTTTTTGCAGCAGAATTTAGGCTTTAACATTAAATGTCTTGTTTGTAATTTTTCTACTGTTTTTTAAATATTTTTGCGTAAAAAAAAACAAAAAAATAAATAAAATAATATATATACATATATATATATATATATATATATATACAATTGTCTCCTTTATTTTAAATAAAACATTTTTTAGTAATGAAAATCATATTGCATGTGATAGCCCCATTTCTCCCGATTACAACGGTACCACATATGTATCAATAGCCCCTCATTCTTGCCCAGGAGACCCCCCAAACTGAAAAGAGCATTTTATAACATTTACAAATAAAATACTACTATCCACACTATAAACATAAGGGGTTAATTTAAAATTACATAGGGACCCCCTCCCGGGGGGGGGGGGGGGGCCCAATTTTTTTTGAGAATTTTTGGCTAAGCCTAACCCCAAAAATTAAAAAAATAGTGGGCCCCCCTGGGAGGGGGTCCCTATGTCATTTTCTTTTTAATTTTAATTCTTTAAAATTTTAATTTTTTTTAATTTTTTCTTTTTAATCCCAGGGGGTGGGGGGACCCCATTTTTGGGGGGAATTCTAAGGGTTAGGGTTAGCCTAAACCCTAACCCGTAAAGTGGACCAACACCCAGGATTTTCACTATCCTGGGTTTTGATCCACTTCCGCGGGGGTGCCCCGCTGCGTAAAACCCCCGAGAAAGGTATAAAAAACTCACCTCAGCCCGCTCCTACGGCGCATGCGCGAGCGCTCGTCCAATCAGAGCGCTCAGAGCCGCTGTGGTATGCAAGGACAAGGGACGGACAACCACAGCGGCTCTGAGCGCGCTGGCAGCCGCATCTCGCGCTTCCCTCTAACAGGGAGCGTGCCCGCATCGGCGATTCACAAACGACCGGAACGTGTGCGCGCCCTGATAGAGAGAAGCGCGAGATGCGGCCCGCGCATGCACCGTTGGAACAGGGATAAGGTAAGGCGATTGGGGCGTCCTGGGGGTTTCACACAGTGGGGCATCCCGATTTCGGATGCCCCGCAGGGAGGGATCTGATCCGGGCCGATCAGCCTGGGTGTTGGTCCACTTAAAAAAAAAAAAAAAAAAAAGTAGGGGGGGGGACCCCATTTTTGGGGGGAATTTTAAGGGTTAGGGTTAGGCTAACCCTAACCGTTAAACATTTTTTTAAAAATCACATAGGGACCCTCATTTTTTTTGGGAATTTTAAGGGTTAGGGTTAGCCTAACCCTAACCCTAACCCTTAAAATTAAAAAAAAAAATGACATAGGGTCCCCCCTCACAGGGTGGGGGACCTCATTTTTTTTTTAATTTTAAGGGTTAGGGTTAGGGTTAGGCTAACCCTAACCCTAACCCTAACCCTTAAAATTAAAAAAAAAATGACGTAGGGTCCCCCCTACCCGTCATAACCAGCCCGGGACCAGCTATGGGGGCTTGTAGGCACAGAGTGGGGGGGCCAGCTTTTGTGGCCCCCCCCACCCTGCAGCCTACGAGCCCACATAGTCTATGTGGGCCCGGGCTCTTCTGCCCCCCCCTGGGCTTTGGGGAGGCAGGTAATTGGGGGTTCAGGGGTTAATGGCAAGTCACCCGCTAGGGCAGGTGACTTGCCAGACCCCAGCCTTGTGAACTGGTACAGGGGTCTCATGGACCCCTTACCAGTTCACAAAGGGTTAACAGAAAAAAAAAAAACACGGACACAAAATTTTTATTTATTAAAAAAAAAAAAAAAAAAATTTACTCTTTACTCACCTTCGATCGTCAGCTCCTGTGTCCCTCGCTGATCTGCTGTCAGATGCCGGTGATCGGCATCCAGAGAAGGAGGAGACAGGAGATCAGAGGATCTCCTGTCACCTCCTTCCAGGGCACCGATCACCGGCATCTGACAGCTAACAGAGCTGTAGCCGGTGATCGGGACTGGGAATGACGTCATAGCCCCGCCCCCAAAGGGGCGGGGCTTAGCGGGGACGACGGCACGGACTGACGTCATTAGCCCCGCCCCCAAGATGGCGGCCGCCATCGGAACAGGAGAGGGGAGAGAGCCTTCCAGGCTCTCTCCTGAAGATCGGAATGACCTGGGGGGGGGATCGGAGGCCCCCCAGGTGAAGAGGAGGGTCGGCGGGAGCCAGCGCACACAGAGGTAAGTAAATGTCATTTTTTTTTTATTTTACAGGAAAAGCCGGAGGCAGCTGAAATGGGGGGGGGGCACCCTATTCCGGGCCCTCCCCTGCAGCCAGAGGAGGTCCGGTGAACGATCGGAGACCACCATTTTGAAGAGGAGACCCGGCTGAATCAAACGAGGGGTCAGGTAAGTGCCTTTTTTAAAAACTTTTTTTACTATTAGTGGGGAAAGTCAGGCACGTAAAATTTACGTGGCTGGCAGTTAACTGCAGGAGAGGCAGCCACGTAAATTTTACGTGGCTGGCGTTTAAAGGGTTAACCAAAAAAACACCAGCCCACCTGGGTATCCCAAACCTGCACTTAGCAGCCTATCTGTTATACTAAATACGCTTGTTGATCCTTCCTCGGCTTAATCAAAGTATTGCATTTTGAATTGGTTTTTGGTCTGCCTTTAACAAAAAAAAACACCAGGCCGCATGGCAACCCAAACCTGAATTAGGCAGCCTATCTGTTATACTAAATACGCTTGTTGATCCTTCCTTAGCTTAATCAAAGTATTGCATTTTGAATTGGTTTTTGGTCTGCCTTTAACAGAAAAAACACCAGGCCGCAGGGCATCCCAAACCTGCACTTAGCAGCCTATCTGTTATACTAAATACGCTTGTTGATCCTTCCTCAGCTTAATCAAAGTATTGCATTTTGAATTGGTTTTTGGTCTGCCTTTAACAAAAAAAACACCAGGCTGCAGGGCATCCCAAACCTGCACTTAGCAGCCTATCTGTTATACTAAATACGCTTGTTGATCCTTCCTCAGCTTAATCAAAGTATTGCATTTTGAATTGGTTTTTGGTCTGCCTTTAACAAAAAAAACACCAGGCTGCAGGGCATCCCAAACCTGCACTTAGCAGCCTATCTGTTATACTAAATACGCTTGTTGATCCTTCCTCAGCTTAATCAAAGTATTGCATTTTGAATTCGTTTTTGGTCTGCCTTTAACAAAAAAAACACCAGGCCGCAGGGCATCCCAAACCTGCATTAGGCAGCCTATCTGTTATACTAAATACACTTGTTGATCCTTCCTCAGCTTAATCAAAGTATTGTATTTTGAATTGGTTTTTGGTCTGCCTTTAACAAAAAAAAAAAAAAAACAGGCCGCAGGGCATCCCAAACCTGCACTTAGCAGCCTATCTGTTATACTAAATGCGCTTGTTGATCCTTCCTCAGCTTAATCAAAGTATTGCATTTTGAATTGGTTTTTGGTCTGCCTTTAACAAAAAAAAACACCAGGCTGCAGGGCATCCCAAACCTGCATTAGGCAGCCTATCTGTTATACTAAATACGCTTGTTGATCCTTCCTCAGCTTAATCAAAGTATTGCATTTTGAATTGGTTTTTGGTCTGCCTTTAACAAAAAAAAACACCAGGCCGCAGGTCATCCCAAACCTGCACTTAGCAGCCTATCTGTTATACTAAATACGCTTGTTGATCCTTCCTCAGCTTAATCAAAGTATTGCATTTTGAATTGGTTTTTGGTCTGCCTTTAACAGAAAAAACACCAGGCCGCAGGGCATCCCAAACCTGCACTTAGCAGCCTATATGTTATACTAAATACGCTTGTTAATCAAAGTATTGCATTTTGAATTGGTTTTCGGTCTGCTGCCAAATCACTAGGCCCCAGGGTATCTCATATTGCCATTTTTTATAGTATCTGGTGCAGAGAAGCAGTTCCTCACTTTATGTAGCTTCTTCTTTTTAAAGTAAACACATTTTTTATCGTAGCTATTGCGCATTTCAAATACATAAAAATGTCAGGCAGACAAGTGCAAGGATGTTCAAAGAGGAGTGGCAGAGGCCAAGATTCAGCAGGCAGAGGTCGCAGCAGACTAGTGAGCGAGTGGCAGCAGGAGTCACGGTGAGAGGCCTGATCTGCCAGTATCTGCTAGCGGTTGTGTCTCCACCAGTAACGCATCTGCCATGGTAGATTGGTTAACGCGCTCATTGACATCATCACAAGTTACATCTGAGACCCCCAGTCTAGGGTCGGTAGATTCCTCTGACACAACCCTGAGTTGGCATGCCCCGAGAGCAGTCCCTGTCCTCCCATTGCCTCTGTCCTACGCCATTCCCTCCCCCAGTGACGTATCCTATGCTTTGGGTTCAGCTCCACTCTTTAGTGAGGAGGACGATCAGATAGAGGACAGTCAGCAGCTACTGCCCAGCCAAGAAATGGAGGTGGCTTCTTTAGCTAGGCAGACATATAGTGATGTGGACAGTGTCGTGGGTGTTGCGAGCGTTCCAGCTCCTGCGTCAGACACTGTTGAGGAAACCGAGAACATGCAGCCACAACTCGGTGATGATGATGAAGCCGATTGCACTTGGGAGCCGGGTGCTGAAGGGGCTTCATCGTCATCATCAGGAGAAGAGGGGCGCAGGTTGCCCCGGAGTCAGCAGCTGAGGCAGCAAGGTGGTAGCAGTCAGCATGGGGGCACAATTCCAAAGGCTGGAGCCGGCCGGGGCCGGGGTAGAGCACCTGCTGTGCGGCAGTCTACCTTATCGGGAGGTAGTGGAGCAGGGGTTCCTGGAGTTGGTGACAGTAGCAGTGAATCAGTGAGGCCTGTTGGTAGGAAAAGTAGCTACTCGGGCAGTGTGGCAGTTTTTCCTGAAGCATCCGCAGGAGGGTATCATGGCCACATGCAAGATATGTAGGCAGAAGGTGAAGCGTGGCCAGGGCCCAAATGTTGGCACCACAGCCCTGCGTCAACATATGATGCGTCACCATAAAGCGGCCTGGCAGAACCGAGGCTCCGAAGAGGTGGTCCAGCCTGCTTCCTCACCAAGTGGCACGCAGCTCCCAATTTCTGCCAGCCAAGGCTCCAGCACCTCAGCCGAAGGCAGCTGTGCATCATACCCATCCTCTGTCGCTCCTGCTCCTCCTCCTCCAAGTCATGCATCCCGCCAGCAATCCATCAGCGAAGCCATGTCCAAGAGACCGCAGTATGCGCCCACTCATCCTACGGCGCAGAAGCTGAATGTGCTCCTGTCCAAGTTGCTGGTGCTGCAGTTGCTCCCTTTTCAGGTGGTGGACTCTGCACCTTTCAGAGAACTGATGGCTTGTCCCAAGCCATCATTTCTTTGCCAAGAAGGCAGTACCAGCGCTGCACACTTTTGTTGAACAGAAGGTGGGCCAGTCCTTGAGCCTGTCCGTGTGTAGCAAAGTGCATGGCAGCGGCGACGTCTGGAGCTGTAACTACGGTTAGGGACAGTACATGTCGTTTACGGCCCACTGGGTGAATGTGGACCCTTTGCAGCAGCAGCAGCAACTTGGACAGGTCACACCGCTTCGGCCTCTGCGCTCCCTGC
Organism: Gastrophryne carolinensis; assembly: GCA_027917425.1. Taxonomy (NCBI): domain Eukaryota; kingdom Metazoa; phylum Chordata; class Amphibia; order Anura; family Microhylidae; genus Gastrophryne; species Gastrophryne carolinensis. Next base: position 442,825,177 of record CM051236.1, read on the forward strand.
CCGTTGGGCCTGTGACACTATGCGACTCGGCCTCCTCATCCTCCGCCATCTCCTCACCCTCCACTGTAGGCTCAAGTCTCGGTGCCCCTCCAGTCTACCATGTGTTCAGGGCACGGAGGTGTCACGCTGTGCTTCACATGGTTTGTCTTGGCGAACGGAGTCACACAGGGGAGGAACTGCTTAAATGTATTCATCAGGAAATCCAAACATGGCTTACTTCAAGAAAACTTAAAATGGGAATCATGGTTACCGACAATGGGAAGAACATTTTGTCTGCTCTGCGCCAAGGAAGCCTGACCCATGCCCCCTGCATGGCTCATGTCTTCATTCTGGTTGTCAAGCGGTTTCTGAAGTCTTCCCCCCATCTGCCATCTGCAAAACATCCTAACAACTTCAAGGAAACTTTGCATGCACTTCAGCCACTCATACACCGCCAAACACACCCTTCTTGAGCTACAGCGTCAGAACATAGACTGATTTGCGATGTTTCCACCCGTTGGAATTCCACCCTTCACATGTTGGACCGATTATATGAAAAGAGAAAAGCCATCACGGATTTCCTGATGATCCAAGCAGATAGGGGGACTCCCCTGTGTAACTTCAATGTCAACCAGTGGCAGCTCATACGTGACACCTGCCGTTTGCTCAGGCCCTTTGAGGAAGCCACTTTATTTGTCAGTCGTCTGGATTATGGGATGAACGACGTGATTCCACTGCTTCATGTACTACAGCACATGTTGGAAACCATGGCTGGTCAGGGCACTGGAGACATGGCGTCTACATCTTACGGCCACATAAACCCAGTTGGAGCTGAACTGGAGGAGGAGGAGGAAGAGCAGGAGGAGTTGTCCAGTGAAACACAGTTTAGGCTTGGCGAAATGGCTGGTTTATCTAGTCAGCTGTAAGGAGAGGAGGAGCAGGAGCAGCCAGAGGAGCTAGAGGGTTTTGAGGAAGGCGAGACAGAGGACCCGGACACACCATGGCAGTGTGCAGTAGAGATGGAGACAGGTAGTCCCTCCGAGTCACTGGCGCAAATGGCAGGAAGCATGCTCACGTGCTTGCGTAGTGACCCCATAATTGTTTCCATTTGTCGGCGGGATGATTTCTGGCTGTCCACCTTAATGGACCCTCGCTTCCGGCACAAAATGGGGGCATTTTTTAAACCCTCCAAGAGGGAGGACAAACTGAACTGCTACAAAGACATTCTGCGTAGTCAGTTGGCCGATGCCTATCTGCGCCATGGTCCATACTCTCGCAGGTCTGACTCGGGGGGAGCTCTGCGCTCACCTTCCACTGCCATGGCTGCTGGGGGAGTTGGCAGGAGCAGCAGCAGCTCCATCAGCAGCAGCCTCAGTCTTCAGTCGCTAATGAGTAGCTTTCTACACCCGCATAGTGAGGCTACTCATGAGCAGCAGTAAGACCTGGAGCAGGACCTGAACCAGCAGGTCATGTCATACCTTGACATGACCATGCCAACACACCTTGAGGATCCGATGGACTTCTGGACAGCCAAACTTGGCTTGTGGCCACAACTAGCAGAGTTTGCCCTGGAAAAGCTGTCCTGCCCGGCCAGTAGCATGCCGTCTGAGCGGGTGTTTAGTGCGGCGGGGGCCATAGTTACGGCGAGGAGAACTCGTCTGTCAACTAAAAATGTGGAGAGACTCACCTTTGTCAAAGTGAATCAGGGATGGATCAGCCAGGATTTCCACCCACCAATGGCTGATGTATGCGACTAGATTCAGCATGGTGCCACGTTTTACACTTTCCAAATGGTGCAAAACATATTTTTGTTTTTAGGCCAATTTTTGGGCTCCTGCTGATGCCAACTTCAGGGTGTGCCTTCCAGACAATTTTTGGGCTCCTGCTGATGCCAACTTCAGGGTGTGCCTTTCATCCAATTTTTGGCCTCCTGCTGCTGCCAACTTCAGGGTGTCTTTCAAGCAATGTTTGGGCTCCTGCTTATGCTGCTGTCAACTCCAGGGTGTACCTTCCAGCTAATGTTTGTGCTCCTGCTGCTGCCAACTTCAGGGTGCCTTCCAGCCAATATCTGGGTTCCTGCTGCTGCTGCCAACTCCAGGGTGTGTCATTCAATTTTTGGGCTCCTTCTGCGGCTGCTGCCAACTCCAGTGTCTCTTTAAAGCAAGGTTTCGGCTACTGCAGCTGCTGCTGCTTGCAACTCCAGGGTGAAATTCAGCTAATTTATGGGCTCCTGCAGCCAACTCCAGTGTCTCTTTAAAGTAATGTTTGGGCTCCTGTTGCTGCTTGCAACTCCAGGGTGTGATTCATCCAATTTTTGGGCTCCTGCTGCCAACTCCAGTGTGTCTTTCAAGCTATGTTTGGGCTTCTGCTGCTGCTGCTTGCAAATCCAGGGTGTGATTCATCCAATTTTTGGGCTCCTGCTGCCAACTCCAGTGTCTCTTTCAAGCTATGTTTGGGCTCCTGCTGCTGCTGCCTGCTGCTTGCAACTCCAGGGTGTGATTCATCCAATTTTTGGGCTCCTAAAGACAACTCCAGTGTCTCTTTCAAGCTATGTTTGGGCTCCTGCTGCTGCTGCTTGCAACTCCAGGGTGTGATTCATCCAATTTTTGGGCTCCTGAAGCCAACCCCAGTGTCTCTTTCAAGCTATGTTTGGGCTCCTGCTGCTGCTGCTTGCAACTCCAGGGTGTCATTCATCCAATTTTTGGGCTCCTAAAGACAACTCCAGTGTCTCTTTCAAGCTATGTTTGGGCTCCTGCTGCTGCTGCTTGCAACTCCAGGGTGTGATTCATCCAATTTTTGGGCTCCTGCTGCCAACTCCAGTGTCTCTTTAAAGTAATGTTTGGGCTCCTGCAGCTGCTTGCAACTCCAGGGTGTGATTCATCCAATTTTTGGGCTCCTGCTGCCAACTCCAGTGTGTCTTTCAAGCTATTTTTGGGCTTCTGCTGCTGCTGCTGCTTGCAACTCCAGGGTGTGATTCATCCAATTTTTGGGCTCCTGCTGCCAACTCCAGTGTCTCTTTCAAGCTATGTTTGGGCTCCTGCTGCTGCTGCCTGCTGCTTGCAACTCCAGGGTGTGATTCATCCAATTTTTGGGCTCCTGAAGCCAACTCCAGTGTCTCTCTCAAGCTATGTTTGGGCTGCTGCTGCTGTTTGCAACTCCAGGGTGTGATTCATCCAATTTTTGGGCTCCTGAAGCCAACTCCAGTGTCTCTTTCAAGCTATGTTTGGGCTCCTGCTGCTTCTGCTTGCAACTCCAGGGTGTGATTCATCCAATTTTTGGGCTCCTAATGACAACTCCAGTGTCTCTTTCAAGCTATGTTTGGGCTCCTGCTGCTGCTGCTTGCAACTCCAGGGTGTGATTCATCCAATTTTTGGGCTCCTGCTGCCAACTCCAGTGTCTCTTTAAAGTAATGTTTGGGCTCCTGCAGCTGCTTGCAACTCCAGGGTGTGATTCATCCAATTTTTGGCCTCCTGCAGCCAACTCCAGTGTCTCTTTCAGTCTATTTTTTGGGCTCCTGCTGCTGCTGTTTGCAACTCCAGGGTGTGATTTATCCAATTTTTGGGCTCCTGCAGCCAACTCCAGTGTCTCTTTAAAGTAATGTTTGTGCTCCTGCAGCTGCTTGCAACTCCAGGGTGTGATTCATCCAATTTTTGGGCTCCTGCTGCCAACTCCAGTGTCTCTTTAAAGTAATGTTTGGGCTCCTGCTGCTGCTGCTTGCAACTCCAGGGTGTGATTCGTCCAATTTTTGGGCTCCTGAAGCCAACTCCAGTGTCTCTTTCAAGCTATGTTTGGGCTCCTGCTGCTGCTGCTTGCAACTCCAGGGTGTGATTCATCCAATTGTTGGGCTCCTGCAGCCAACTCCAGTGTCTCATTCAAGCTATGTTTGGGCTTCTGCTGCTGCTTGCAACTCCAGGGTGTGATTCATCCAATTTTTGGGCTCCTGCCGGCAACTCCAGTGTCTCTTTCAAGCTATGTTTGGGCTCCTGCTGCTGCTGCTTGCAACTCCAGGGTTTGATTCATCCAATTTTTGGGCTCCTGCAGCCAACTCCAGTGTCTCTTTAAAGTAATGTTTGTGCTCCTGCTGCTGCTTGCAACTCCAGGGTGTGATTCGTCCAATTTTTGGGCTCCTGCAGCCAACTCCAGTGTCTCTTTAAAGTAATGTTTGTGCTCCTGCTGCTTGCAACTCCAGGGTGTGATTCATCCAATTTTTGGGCTCCTGCTCCAACTCCAGTGTGTATTTCAAGCTATGTTTGGGCTCCTGCTTCTGCTGCTGCTTGCAACTCCAGGGTGTGATTCATCCAATTTTTGGGCTCCTGCTACCAACTCCAGTGTCTCTTTCAAGCTATGTTTGGGCTCCTGCTGATTGCAACTCCAGGGTGTCATTCAACCAATATTCGGGCTCCTGCTGCCAACTCCAGTGTCTCTTTTAAACTGTGTTTGGGCTCCTGCTGCTGCTGCTTGCAACTCCAGGGTGTCATTCAGCCAATTTTTGGGCACCTGCTGCCAACTCCAGTGTCTCTTTCAAGCTATGTTTGGGCTGCTGCTGCTGCTTGCAACTCCAGGGTGTCATTCATCCAATTTTTTGGCTCCTGCTGCCAACTCCAGTGTCTCTTTAAAGCCCCGTTTGGGCTCCTGCTGCTGCTTGCAACTCCAGGGTGTGATTCATCCAATTTTTGGGCTCCTGCTGCCAACTCCAGTGTCTCTTTAAAGCAATGTTTGGGCTCCTGCTGCTGCTGCTTGCAACTCCAGGGTGTGATTCAGCTAATTTTTGGGCTCCTGCTGCTGCCAGCTCCGGGGTGTGTTTTCAGACACTATAGGGGCCTCTCATAGTGATGCCACTTCAACTCTCTGCAATTGTGCCGCTCTGCGATTCTATTTGCGAAGCCTCTGATCTGCATGTGATAATTATTTACAGTATTATTTCACTAACCCAGCACGCATCCTATGCGTGTTACAGCAAGGCAGAATGGTTTACAACCCTATTGAGGCTCTAGGAGGCTCAGAAATAGCCGTTTTTAATAGCGATTCGTTGCGAATAAATTCGGGTCGAAACGATTTTTGTCGGAAAATTCGGCGAATCAGTCGAATCGAATTCTTTAAAAGTTCGCTCATCTCTAGTTGCAAAGATTGAGTTCTCTGACAATTTGTCATCCCCTGTATTAGAGTGTGCCAGTCACTAAAGCTGATACCAAGCCCTACACATACTACAACCCTCTACTCCATCTACATCTCCTCACTTTTAACCCCCCCCCATCTCTGCGCTTATGAATTAATCTCTTTCACTAAATACGTTTTTTAATCTCAACAACCCTTTCAAAAGAAAAGCAATGCCACTTTTCACATCCCACACCCTCCCTTTCTTCACCTATTCCTTTTTGCTGCAGGTAACATCTCACCCATCCCTGGCCCTCCTCTCTCTCTCTGAAAGCAACCCCATCACCACACTCTCACGCTTGGAACGTAACTATCTTCATATACATAAAGCCAATTCCTTGCTCTCAATCACTGTTACCTGTGCACTCTAGAACACATGCTCATAACTCATCTCCAGCCATAAGGAGAAAGACTGCCTTTATAAAGAAAGACTCCCCCATCACAATTTCACCTGATGCTCTTTCATAGTCCACATAACATTTAAAATGCTCTTTTAACCCAATCCATGTTTTGCAGTAACCAACCGTCTCTAGCTATAAAGTCAACAGCATTCTCTTTCAATACCACTCCTTAACATAGCTTTCCTAGTTTCTCTCCACTGACATACTTGTAATAGTCCTGGGAGACTTTAACATACCCTATGGCCACCACCAGTCCTGCTGCTACCATCCTACTTTCTCTTACCTACTTTCTTAAACAATGGTCCACTACTCAAATAGCAGCATGCTCTAGACCTCAGTGTCTAGAGTGTCTAACATCAGTGTCTAACATTTCTTCATCCCCCTGCCCCTTTCAGACCACAACCTGCTTACACTTATGCTCATACTCCTACCATACATCAAGAGTCATTCTTACACAGAAACCTACAGTATGGGCACTTGATCTTGAATGTCTCTCTGATTCTCTGCTAACTCTTCACGCCTTGCCCTAAAGACCAAAAACAACGGCAACTATCTGCTATATTCCCCTCATGGAATTTCCTTTCATCCCCTAAACAAGCATATTTTACTTCTCTCATATGCTCACAAGCCCTGAATTCCAACCAACTGTTCAGCAATTTCAGCTCTCATGCCCACAGCCTTCTACTCCCACCTGGTAAATAACAGCAGAGGAATGTGCCCATTTATAAGGACAAAATCAAGAATATCCACCTAGCTTAGCCCTTCAAATCATGTATCATTCACCCCACCCATGACTTTTACTCTATGCTTTTTGCATCTGCATCTAAGCACATCCTGTCTATCTAGGCTCCACTTTACTGTTTACTTCCTTGATCCTTTTCAATCCCACCTCACTCCACAACTGTCCTAATCACTTAATTTGGCACACACATCCTTTTAACCGTTGACTATCAACAGACACCTTCAGTATTCAAGCATGCAGTCATAACTCCAATGCTTAAAAAGCATTCCCTGGACCCATATGCCCTCAACAGTTACCACCCCATCTCACTTCTCTCCTTCCTATCCCATTCTGAAACAGCACCTATACTGTGCTATATATATATGTGTTATCTTCCAATTCAACGCTAGATCCCCTTCAATCTGAGTTCCACCCCACTGAAATTGCCTTAATCAAAGTCAATAACAATTTACTAACCTCTAAATCTACAGGCTACTACTCCATTCTCATTCTTCTTGACCTATTCGATGCTTTTGATACTGTTGACCATTCAGTTCTACTCTAAATACTAATTAACTTGTGAATTTGTGAATCCAAGATCTTGCACAGTTTTCCTCTTACCTCTAAGGAATTCTAGTCTATCCCATGCTTACACAGTCTTCTCTCATTGACTCTTTATTTGTTGTGGTACCACAAGGACCTATCCTTGGACCCATACACTTCATGTCATCTTGTTCCTTCAAACATGAACAAAACACAGCTTGCTTGCCTGAAATCCTTCCACTGTGGTCTTCAGGAATTCAAGTGTGCCATTTCAATGCTTTGGAGTATCTTTCCAATTTGCCAGTCTCCAAACCTTGAAGCCTTTGAAAGCGTACCGGGGAGGCTGATTTATTAATAGCGCCAGGTAGCAACAGTTGAGCGACTGTAGCGGTATTTTCACAGCGCCCGCTAGTAGTCGCTGTTCTTGGCCGTTGTTTGGTTGTTGATAGCGACTCAGTCGGTGTGCAGTAATGTTGAATACAAGGTGATGAGTCGCTATTTGACAGGTTCCACGCTGTATGGGAGCGCATGATAGCGAATGGCCATAGCGACCGGCTCCCACCATATTCATTAACAAATCACGCTCCAAAAATTCTCGCGCTGTGAAATGCATGTTTAAACCCCAGAGCGCTAGCGGCGATGGGTTAAAAGTAGTTTTTTTAACCCCCAAACAACCATATTTTGGGAAACCAAAAAAAACAAGTTTATAAAAACATTTTGGAATATGAATACATTAATATCAGACCTGTAATAGCAATTCTGCACAATTTTTTTTTTATTTTTTTCTTACCTTAAAAAAATATCTAATATGGCAGAAGAGGTAACAGAAATTTTCACATTAAAAAAAAAATAAATAAATAATTATGAATATTTAAAGATTGTTCCATTGAAATGCATTGGAGAGCGCCAGGTAGCGAGAGGTCATACCTGGCGCTGTTCAAGGTCGCTCGCTGGCGCTGTGGGGTGAGGCTGGAATAATGATGAACGAGTCGCTATCTGGCGCTATCTCAGTCGCTAAGCAGGATCGGCTTGATAAATGTGTGATTGTGGTGGGGAGCCGGCGTTCCCGTGGCGGTGACCGTCATTACCGTTCGCTCACCAGTCGCTACCTGGCGCTATCCCTTGTTAAATAAGGGCCTAAGACTCACCAATTAGGACAATGCTATCATCTATTTTAACCAACCCATTTTACAGTCGTGTCATCCTTTGGAGCACCAGCTACAAGGTTTAGTACATAATACTGTACTTCCAACCCAGCCTCTTTTCTTCACTCTTATCCTGTAAGCTCACAAGGGTAGGGCTCTCTCTCATAATCTACTTTGGTATAAATGAGTATTTGTTCACTTCTGTCTAATCTTACTCATAATATTGTGTGTAAAGGGGGTGGGAGTAGCTCCATCACTATTATTTATACAAAATTATCATCATTATTATTCTGGGCCTGGGAACCAATTTACTGCCCAGTTTAACCCTCTCATCATCCAAGTATTAAGTACCAAACATGTCTAGCTATGTGGAAAGACAGAGATTTGGTTGCACATATCTGCAGATACATGTGGAAGCCACACTTCCCCGGCAAGGCACTCTGTGTTTAGTGTGGTCCCTACTCTTATTTTTGAGTCCCCAAAGTTGGGACATGCAATGCAGCCAGAGCTACTCACCTGGGAAGCTGCCAGCCTCCCTTTAGAGCACTCCATAGGGAGAGATCCATGGTGGCTGAATCCCTCCCTGTGTGTGTTCATGGCAATTCAAACTAAGCAAAGGGGGTGGGAGTAGCTCCATTACTATAATTTTTACAACATTATCATCATTATTATTCAGGGCCTGGGAACCAATTTACCTCCCAGTTTAACCCTCTCATCATCCAAGTATTAAGCCCCAAACATGTCTAGCTATGTGGAAAGACAGAGATTTGGTTGCACATATCTGCAGATACATGTTTGTTGCTTGATATTTAGTTGATGAGAGGGTTAAACTGGGCGGTAAATTAGTTCCCAGGCCCCGAATAATAATAATAATTTTGTATAAATAATAGTGATTGAGCTGCTCCCACCCCTCTTTATTCATTTGAATTGCCATGAGCACAAGCAGGGAGGAATTCAGTCAATATGGATTTCTCCCTGTGAAGTGTTCTAAAGGGAGGCTGGCAGCTTCCCAGGTGAGTAGCTCTCAAATATTTGTCTGCATTGCATGTCCCAATGTTGGAGACTCAAAATTAAGAGTAGGGACCACACTAAAAACAGAGTGCCTTGCCGGGGCAGTGTGGCTTCCACATGTATCTGCAGATATATGCAACCAAATCTCTGTCTTTCCACACAGCTAGACATGTTTGTTGCTTGATATTTAGTTGATGAGAGGGTTAAACTGGGCGGTAAATTAGTTCCCAGGCCCTGAATAATAATAATAATTTTGTATAAATAATAGTGATTGAGCTGCTCCCACCCCCCTTTATTCATAGTATTGTGTGTAATATATGTATTTATTTCCGTCATATCAGACTTTTTACCAGGTACATCAGTATGTATTATAATGGTGATCTATAAATAAATAATAATAATAATAATGAAGAACCCTTCATTTACCAGTGACCTACAATATATCTTTTAAATTAACACACCCAATCGAACCTTTTTTCACATAATCAAAATTCCACGCCCTTTACCTTGTTTACTTGTTTAATTAAAGGGAAAAATATCCATCTTTTGCCAAAATTGAGCACTCCAAGTCATGTGCTAATTGGTAGGGAAATGCTCTGATCTGCATTTTTGTTATTGGTCATTAAAAATATGGCAGCAAGCCATAGAGAGATATTAATTTTTACTTTTTATCATAAATAATAAGCAAAGCCTCTGCACTATTTTGGAGAGCCTCTCCACAATGCATTGAATACGCCCATATGGTACAATTAATTAATTTGTTGACTATTTCTGGAGAACATCATCTTGGAACTCAAAAGAAGCAGAGCATTTAAAATAATAATAGGTTTTGCTTGTCATTTGAAATCAACTGGCATCTTATCGTTAAGAGCCTCTCTACATTTTAATCACTAACCCCCCTTTTCAGCCATTGTGTTTTTATAACTTTGTGCTAGCTTTCTCTGTTTTACTAAAATGTCTTATTTGTTTAAATAATTACCTTTTTATCCTTAAGATAAGATTGGATATGTTAATTTGCATATTTTTCTTTTAAATTCAGCTGGAAGCTCAAACACCCAGCTCGGTCCCATAGGCACTTTTATAGAGATTTATGCATAAGCTTTCTGTATCCATCATACAACGCTGATCCTTTGATATCAGAGTGAAGGAAAGAGATTCATTCTGTATCTGCAGTCTCAAGTCCCTCATCATCAGTCAGATGAATTGCTGGATGCAGTATATTCTTTCCTGACTTGGTGTAAAGAGATTAGTTAAAGGCAACATTATCTATGATTTAAGTTTTAATTTCTGTCCAATGTCATATAGATAGAGATTTTTATAAAAGTAATATAATACTTTTGCGATGAATGAGGAAGGTTATAATAACATTAATTTTGTTATCTTTGACTCTTTTAGAGATCAAAGGTGTCATCAGAGCCAAAGATTGGTGATCAGGAAAAAGAAAAATAAGTTCCCTGGTCAGGGACACTCATCTGATCTTTGTGAGGCACCTTTCACACCTTCCTCCTTGTGTCACATTTCAGTAGAAATTCTTCCACATGCAAAAAGCAGAGCCAAAAATGCTGTTCATAAAAGTAAATGGGTCCTTTCACATCTCTGCGCTTTGTTTTGCTGCAGAACATCAGCAAGTCTATGGACAGTGCAGGTAATGTGCCTCTGTGGTGCTTTACCTACACTGCAATGCTGTGCAGTGCTAGAGCCAATACTCGCCACCGCCTCCTGGTCTTTCGTATCTGGTCACCACCACTATTCCTCATCTTTGGCCTCCACTCCTCAAATGTACTTGTTGATGCTGGGTCACCTCCAAGGTCTTCTGCATGCTGCCTTTAGCATGACCCACTGTTGCCACCTCCGCGGTTTCCTGCTACAGCGGCCATTGCGGGGGCCTACTTGGTCTTCTTCTGACACTTCCCCTTTATCCATCCTCACTGCCGCCGAGTACCAGGAAACAACAGTGCTATGCAGGGCTGCATAAACTGCACCCCACCACAACTGCAGCACAGTAGGCAATACTATAGTGCAATACTATGTTTTGTGTTTTATGGGGAACAGTTTTTCATAAGGTTTTAATACTATAGTGTGCTATACCTTAACATTTCCACCACAATTTGTTGAGAGCGCAAAGTGTGCCCTACATCTAAGACTATAGTATTGCAATGTCACATGATAGGCGCGTAGGGATATTGCCCATTTTAAAGAGGAGCAACCCAAGATTATAAGACTCTAGGGCCAGTGTTTCCCCTCTTTGTGGGGATGCCCCATTATGTGAAACCCTCGGTGATTGCTGTGGCAGCGTTGTCCCTAAGCCTTTATATAAGGCATGTACCCACATATGGCCTTTCTAAATGGCTGGCATTGGTACAGGGATGAGCGGGGTCCAGCCAGAAGGCACACTCCATTCAACTTTGCAAAATTCTTCAGCTGCTGCTGAGGGAGAGATAGGTTGTTGCTGCAGGGTCCGCATCCTGCAGATCATGCTGGCGCTCAGCATTAGATAGGGACAGGTTTCTGGCTACTGCTGAGGGACAGAGAGGTTGTTACTGCAAACAAAATAGTCATTGTCAGGACATTTATTTAGGGCCAGTGGCTGGGAGTGAGGGATAGATAGGTTGCTATTAAGCATGCTATTGTCCTTGTCAGGACATTTATTTAGGGCCAGGGGCTGGAATGAAGCATAGCTAGGTTGTTGTTAGGGACACTATTTTCAGGACATTTATTTAGGGGTAGTAGCTGAAGTGCGGGTCATTGTAGTTGAGAGCACGTCAAGCTCCTTTTTTTGCTTAATAACAAATAGTAATTCAGTGTCCGCTAGTTCATGCCACTTGGGTATCACTACAGTTTAATATCAAGTAATAGTGGAGGTTTCCCTTCATACACACAACCCATCTTGCAGCTGGTTATTCAGTGTGTTGTGTATTTATATAACATAATACACAAGCTGCCCATGTTTCTGAGGCATTTATCTCTCTCAGTTTGGTGTGGGCTGCTGCTGGCCCCGCTCTACCCTCATGCTTATGTGTGTGACAAGATGGCTGCTCCCATGCAGTTCTGCAGCAAAATGTCGGCCTGTTATTCTGCATGGAGTAAAGCCCTCTCATATAGTTTTTGCCAGAAGGGCGCTTTAGGGGAGAAATTTACTAAACTTTCAGTTTTTGACTTTTGATCTGCTTTAATATCAAGTAATAGGGATGTATACACTTTCTCAGACCACTTGGGTGTCATTGCAGTTTAATATTAAGTAACAATAGAGTATATACACTTGCTCATACCACTTGGGTGTCATTTAAGTTTAATATCAAGTAATTGTGAAGTATACACTTGCGCAAGCCACTTTGTTGTCACTGTAGTTTAATGACAAATAGTAACTGAATTTCCACTGGTTCAGGTCACATCAGGCTCTTTTTGTTTAATAACAAAGCACAATTGTTTGCCCACTTGCTCAGTCCACTTAATTTCTACCGCTGTTTAATAACAAGTATTAGTGGAGTGTCCACCTGTTCAGGTCACTTAAAGTACATTTTCAGTCAAAACAGAAAATAACCTATACACACCTCTTCTCCCACACAGACTGTCACTCTTAGTCTGGGCTGCAGCGCTCACCTGAAAGGCTTCATCCAGGTCCCTTGCTGCAATGGCACTTTGCACAGTGCAGCTCTCTCATCTGACTCCTCTTCCTGCCTCCTTCTGACGTGACAACGCCCCCGTCATCAGTCACAGTGAGCTACCACTCCTCCCTCCATTGCAGTAAATGGGAGCGATGGACCTGGATGAAGCTGCAGCCCCGGACCAGGAGCGATGGTCTGCGTGGGGTAAAAGGTTAGTATAACTTTTTTTATGTTTTGACTGAAAAATGACTTGAAGGGTCACTGCTGTTTAATAACAAGTATTAGTGGAGTATGTACTTTCTCAGGCCACTTAAGAGTTGGTTGGTGGGAATTTTATACTACATTTGATCTATATTGTACAATCAGAAATATAGACATTTTATCTACATGCTTCAGTTTGTGGGAATTGTATACCACATTTTATCTACATTCTTCGGTTAGTGGTAATTGTATACCACATTTTATCTACATTCTTCAGTTGTAATAGTGGTAATTGTATAGGTCATTTGACCAACATTACACAGTCAGGGGGAATTGTATACCACATTTGATCCACATTTTACAATCAGTATACATTGATCAGTCTAGATCAAGTGCATTTGATGTACAGATCAGAGAGTTCCTCACTCTGCTCATGCTAATAATATTCTTGATTAAGTCAGATATGACAGATCAAATTATTTTGCTGTAATTCAATGTATTCAAATATAGGGGATCATAGTTTTGTGTTCCATAAGCTAAAGGGTTACTGGAAGCATTCTTACCTGGGGAGGTCATTACTGTCACTTGGCTTAGCCAAAGCTGCTGATAACCTCACCTATTACATTGAACCAAGTCTGGGATCTTTTAGTCAGTAGTTTTTACTCACGGCCAGGAAAACCATTTCCACTTTAGCAACAAAGAGCCCCAGGTATATTTGAATTTTGCAATCAGTATGTAGAGAAGTAAATCACAGGTATAGGGGTATGATCCTAACTAGAAAAAAGGAGAGCAATAAGGCAGAACACCAAAACCCTGCCAAAAGGGACTTTCTTTTCTGTGCAAGGGGCCCAGGCTGTAGATGGCTGTGTACATACACACCCTACCACCCACAAAGTTGGTTACATAGGCATCCCAGGACTTGGCAGTGGCAAGCTGTGGCAGAAGAGGATGGTTGTACCCATCCCATAAGCCATGTGGGGAATGGCCTGACATCTATGTATATGTGCCTTCCTCTTCCTCCTCCTGTGCCACTATTACATGCCCAAACATGACCTGAAGTGTAGCAGGCAAAGAATGGGGATGGTAGCGCTCATAACGGCATCATCAGCGCTGAACATATTGGTGGTTTAGTGGAAGCACAGCAGCACAGCACCAATGTCACTCATGAAGGCCCACTCATTGGTGGTGAAGTGCTGTTGGTCTGCACTTTGACTCATCCCGGCATTTTGGAGCTGGAGCTCCACACCTGGTTGGCCACATATAAGGGCTGTGAGTAGGAAGGCCAAAGTTTCTCTGAAGTGCAGATGGGCGAGCAGCAGCAGGGTGTAAACACCAAAAGTGCATACACGGCATGCACTTTATGCATAATTGGCAAGGAAAGCTGGAACAAACAGGCTGAGTACATGCGCCAGGCAACGACTGTGCATCAACACAGCTCAGCCCAAAGATGCTATTAGGTTCTCTCATCCACAACAAGGGGAGACAAATGGCCTTGTTGTGGATGTGGTGGCATAGGCAAGACAACGAAAGCATCAGAGGGAGCCTCAGGTGTTTGCATTTATTTATTTTAATAATATAATTTTTAATAAAACTAATATTTGTTTTTGTTTGCTTTGCAAGTCCCAGGTGATGGACATCATGCAGAGATTTCCCCAGCTTCAGTAGCTGGTGGCAAAGCATGCAAATGACCCATGTCCTCAGCCTTGTGCTGCCACTGAGCCCTCAATGTCATTTGGGAACTCCGCCAGTAGTGCCTCCACTAGGTTGCGTTTGTATTCTTTCATTTTCATCATGCTCCAGTGGTGGAATCAAGGATGTGATGTTATCTCTATAACAGGGATCCAGCAGGGTGGCCAGGGGTGCCAGTAATTGGCACTGGTGACCATGCGGGCAACTCTCTGGTCAGTCCACAGGCACTGGAGCATGTAGTGGCTCATATGAGCCAGGTTGCCCTGAGTCAAGGAGAAGCTGTCTTCAGTGGGAGGTGTCTCCTCCTCCACATTCCCCCAGCCATGCTCCAATGACACCCGCGAGCTGCTCTGGGTGGCACCCTGTTGTGATGAAAAATCCTCCAAAGCCTCCAAAACTGTCCTTGGATGGCTGCTGTTGGTCCAGCAACCCACCCTGTTCTTCCTCTGCTTCCTCCTGTGCCACCATTCCATTCTTCGTCATGGCCTGGAGTGTTTTTTTCTAGCAGGCAAAGCATGGGAATGTGAGCGCTGATGATGGCATCATCAGTACTGACCATATTGGAGGCATATTGGAAGCACTGCAGCATGGCACAAATGTCCCTCATGGAGGCCCACTCATTGGTGATGAAGTGCTGTTTGTCTGCACTTCGACCCACCCTGGCATTTTGGAGCTGGAACTCCACTATTGAGCATATGCGCCAGCCAACAGATATGCCTCAACCCAGCTCGGCCCAAGGCTGCTTCTAGGTTATGCTCGTTGTCACACACCATCTTGCAGGCTTTAGGTTCAGCTGCAGCAACCCCTGTCTGCTCCTGGATCCCAGTCCACAGCTCCTGGGTGGTGTGTGGTCTTTCACTCCGACGGATAAGTTTCAGTGCAGCCTGCTGCCATTTCCCAATGGCTGGGCTCAAAGTGTTGCTGTAGGTGCCGCCCTGACAGAACTGAAGAAAGTAGAGTAGGAGGCAATGAGTGCGGGCAAATAATTATACTAACAAATGATTTTCTGTTTGCTTTGCAGGTTTCTGGCCATGGACGTGGTGAAGATTATTCAGTCTTCCACCCTCCTGTAAATTTTAGTTTGCACAGCAACACAGAATATGATATATAAATCAACAATAATAATAACAATGTCTTTTTGTTTGCTTCTCAGCTCCCCGGTGATGGACGTCATGCAGAGCTTATTCACAATTTGCCCTGTTCGGTGATTGGTGACACACCATGTAAATGACCTGACACTTGTCATCTGTGAACTGTTTGAAAAAATGCCATGCTGGTGAGATTCTTTGAGCCAGCATTTTCAGTGCTCAGTCCCTGGATGTAGTGGGCAGTAGTAACAAGGGTTTGCACCCTTCTCCCTCTTATGCTGGCTGTCTAGGGCTGCATAGCCACCATCTCTTCCACTGAAATCTTATTGCCTTCAGTCCAAATTGGGTCTAGGACTTCATCATCACACCTGGGCATCTGGGGACCCCTATGTCTGCCACTGGGGCAGGGACCCAAGGAATCCCAGCTAGGAGTGTCATCATAGAGCATTAGTGACTGCTCCATGACTTGTGGCTGAGACAGCCTTGTTGAAGGGTCATCTCCTTGTCCCCTTGGAGGGGGGTGGCTCTGAACTTTTGGCAGAAGTGAAGTAGTTTGAAGAAAATCCAATAGAATTTGAAGCATGTGCCATCTAATCTACCAATGCCTCAACTTGCCTCACCATTCTGGCAGCAGGATTGGGGCCTACAAGAACCTTGGTGCCTGCTTGTACCAGAGAAAATGCAAAAGGGGGGGCAGAGGGATGGGAAAAAAATTAAAATATAATAATAATACTAACTAAGAATATGCTGCAAAGCAATCTATCAATGTCTCAACTTGGTCTTGCATCACCACCACCACCAGCAGCAGCACCACGGCCATGTCCCTGTCCCTTATTTGCTGACTTCTTCATTTTTGAAGTTACTGACAGTGGTCTTCCCCTCTCAGTATATCAACCACCTGTCCCTGGAAGTGGTCTGAAATAAGACAATTAGCTTTGGAACTAGCAGACGTTTCCTTGTCCCTAGATGTCCCCATTTTGTGCAGGGCAATATTCCAGACGCCCCCCCCGCATAAAAAAAAAAATTCATATTTGAATGTTTTAAATGATTTATGTATGTAGTTTTTTTGTTTTCTGTTATTGTTTTGAATACTTTCCCTAGCCCATTTTGTGCAGCCCAATTGCCCTGGTGTCCCCCTCGATTTGCAGCCCTATAGCCTTTGCTACCTACATTTTATAACCATTTTTGGGCCCCCAAGTTCGAGTCCTCATTGACTTCAATGGGGTTCGGGATTGGTTCGAGTCAGGTAACCTGAACCGAACTTTATTACCAGAAAACGCTTTTCTTATGAAAATATGGCAAATTGCAGTGCATTTAATTCTATTTTAGTGTCTGGGATTAGATGGAGACATTGGTGTGAGAATCGGGAGGAAACATTTTTGAAAATTTGTAAAAAAAATAATAGTTGCCAACATTTAAGTCATGTGTTTGCATTTTTGACATGTTATCCAAACTATTTCATTTTTTTGTTTCTTTTTTCACCATTTAAAATTCTCTGTTCTTAGGAAATGTCAACCTTTATTTTCCCCTGCTTTAAGGCTTTCTAGCCATTATCATGCACCAGATTAATCTCTCCAGGAAGGTGAATTAGCATCTGTGATTTGAGCCCTGGCTCAGACCATAGACACCCTGCAGATTCTCGCACACCTCTGGGCTGGGAAGGCCCCATTAGGTCTGAAAGGGAGGCCACCCCCTGGAGATAGTTCCCTCGCATCAAACACCTCTGTCAGACAGCGAGGGGCCACCATCCTCCTTCACTGGGGAGGTGTTATAGCATATGGTGCTTCAAAAGAATTCCCAAGAACCTGTGTCTGGAAGGAGGGTGAAGGAGCAGATATCGAGCTTAAAGGTAGATCTGAGAGACTAGGACTTTGTCACTCTGGGCAGAGGTCACGTTGCATGCGTGCTGGAGCTCTTCACATACCTCTTTGTGGGAGCACATCATCACTACTCTACATCTGCATTTCCACAGAAAGGGAGAGGGTGAAACATTACAACAGAAGGTTGTTTTTGATGATTACAAGTATAGTGATGCCGATATTAATGCAAAGTGTAAATGAGAAAGCCGAACCCATGATGTAGCTCCTATAGGGTTATGTGTGCGGTAACAAAGTCTGTTGTGGATGGCATACTGACCCAGGTCAAAGATAACCCCCTCCCCCCAAAGTATTATCAACTAATTGACTTCATAGGTCTTTGGACATCAGAAGACTGGCTCCTGAGGTTTAAAAGGTCTTCTTCTTCAGGCCATAGAAGTAAAAATGTACTGTTATACTTTACCTTAATTACTAGCTGGATTTCTTGTTGCTGACCTTGTATGGCTTTAGCCTTTGAACCTCTGCTACATATGCAAACCTTACAGATGTGCAGCTTAACTACAGATAGACTAAGCCAGTGTGTGCTACATTGGTTAGCCAAATCATTTTTGTTATTGGAGAGGCAGTAAGAGCTTTTCTCAATTTGCCCACAATAAAGTGATTTAAAATTAAAAATAGTTTCCTTTGTTGAAAAATCCGAATCCCCTGCCCCTGCGATGAGTTTGAGTTTCACATCAGCGGACAATTTATCATGACAAGACAATACATACATGTTTAAAAGCAACTAAAAAACATTAACACACAGACCAAAGGACCAAAGCATTGAGTTTCAAATAAAGTTCAATGTTATCCAATCTTGAAAAATTGCTCACAAAGGATCCCAGTTATACAACTGATATCTGACTGCTTTTTGATCCGAATCAATACCAAAAATAACTAAACTAAACACATTTAGAACCATATACTAACACCACTAACCATATACTATATAATAATATACCATATACTAATAATCTCACAAAATATACCAAGTAAGTGCAAAAAGTGGGGTGTATACCAATAAATCACAATAATTAGAAATAATTGCTGAGAAAGCAGTGACCACAAAATGAAACAAAACAGTAGCCATATACAATAGCACCGGATCAAGGCAGTGCCATCCACCCTCAATCTGCAAAGGATCCCCCAGAGGCCACATGTTCCGTGTAGACACCTCCTCTTGCCTGATAGCATTGTACTTTATTCCCACCTCCCTGCTTTGGGTCTTTGCCTTTGTGTTAAGGCTTTTTATTTGTTTTTAACCTTGTATGTATTGCCTTGTCATGATTCTTCTGATGAAATAAAAATATTTTTGTATTTGTGGGGAATCCCACATTTGTTTTGCTTGGTGTATTGCTGTTTGCCAGCACACATTGGTTCATTCAGTCTATGCACTGAAGATCTTTCAAGATGCTGTGCACGTTAATGAACGACAATAGAGAGCGAGAGCACCCACATCCCCAGTTTCCAATGATGGGGAAATGCTGGGGATGCAACTGACATTGTTTACTTCATTGTAGGTGAGTTTTATGGTAACCCTGGGGAATATACTGATTTGGGATGCCCAAGAGGAAGCCCAGGATCTGGCTCTAGAGCATTTTATACTGCAGGACTGGCCCTCCAGGGTTTTGTTTCACTTTAAAAATCAAACAGGCAAATCCCTGGCATGCACATTGAATACAATGAGCGCACGGGGAGGTCGATTCATTAATAGCGCCAGGTAGCGACAGATGAGCGACAGTAGCATTATTTTCACAGCGCCCGCTAGTATTCGCTGTGCTTGGCCGTTGTTCGGTTGTTGACAGCGACTCAGTCGGTGTGCGGTAATGTTGAATACGGGGTTAGGAGTCGCTGTTTGACAGGTTCCGCGCTGTATGGGAGCGCATGACAGCGAATGGCCATAGCGAACGGCTCCCAGCATATTCATTAACAAATCACGCTCAAAAAATTCTCGCGCTGTGAAATGCTTGTTTAAACCCCAGAGCGCTGGCGGCGATGGGTTAAAAGTAGTTTTTTAACCCCCAAACAACCATATTTTTTGAAAAAAAAAACACGTTTTTCAAAACATTTTGTAATATGAATACATTAATATCAGACCTGTAATATCAATTCTGCACAAATTTGTTTTTTTTTTTTTTTTAACCATAAAAAAATATCTAACATTGCAGAAGTGGTCACAGAATTTTTGACATTTAAGAAAAAAAAATACATTAATAGCAATTAATTATGAATATTTAAAGATTGCTCCATTGAAATGCATTGGAGAGCGCCAGGTAGCGAGAGGTCATACCTGTCGCTGTTCAAGGTCGCTCGCTGGCGCTGTGGGGTGAGGCTGGAATAATGATGAATGATTCGCTATCTGGCGCTCTGTCAGTCGCTAAGCAGGATCGGCTTGATAAATGTGTGATTGCGGAGGGGAGCCGGCGTTCTCGTGGCGGTGACCGTCATTACCGTTCGCTCACCATTCGCTACCTGGCGCTATCCCTTGTTAAATAAGGGCCTAAGTTCTACTGCCTATGTACTATCCACATTTTATATATTTTTAAAAATCTGAAAGGTTCTGTGCATACAGGAAAGGACACACAAGACACACTAACCTTTTGTACCACAGTCCTATTTCAGTTTTAAAAAAAATTACTAGATGATGACATCTAGGTCCACTGTTCACTGTCACCGGTCGCATTTGGGAACAAGGTCTGTCCCTCTGCATTAATCACAATGTCTCAAATATGTTCACTATATCCACTTCAATAGAGGATGTGTGTAAGGCCTCAACATGTCACCTATTGGAGTAAATGAAGTGGGTGTAGCCAGTCACATTGGCTGACATGGGGGGCACCCTTTGTCTCCTATACCCTCCATTAAGTAGAGGAGAACCACAGCATTCGATCTTGCCATCTGGTAAGTTTTGTTTTTTTGCCCTGGACAAACCTGGAGCCAACATGGCTTTTGAGTCGCTGTAAGGCAAAATATTAAATCAACATAAGAAAATATAGAAATAGCTATTCTATTGGTTAGCAGCAGGAATTTGGGTAAACTGAATGTGACTGTGGTAATGAATACAACACCACAGCAGCCCGCTTAATGCATTATAAAATAACAGTGTTTCTGCTTTACATATTAGCTTTCGTCATTGTTAAATTTTCATCTCGCATCCCAAGGAACCATAAATGTTTAATGTCAGGGGATTTTAAAATACTGTGAAAAGGAGCATTCAGAAACCAAAATGAACCTTCCTATATTATTATATTCATATTACCTTAATCCCATTGGCACCTTCTTTTGTAAACGCATTGACTCCTAATGAGTTATTGGCTATAAAAAAAAACTGTGTAGCATTTACATTAATATTGATTTTAGAATATAATCAGCCAGTAATGCGCAGACTTTCAGCCAGTAATGCGCCATATCAGGAAGTTGCCACTAGTCTGTTGTAATCACAGGGCCTGGAGCCACTAGGGGTCTGTGTATAGCAGGCTTAGGTTTCTGACATTTATGAGTTCCTCTCCAGTCCTTCTTACTTACCTCTCTAACCCAACACAAAATAAATGCGCAAAACTCCTTATCCTGATTGGGAGATGATGGGGTATTTCTTTAGTTGAGTTGCAACATTTTTCCAATGAGGTTACAGTGTTTTGTTTAAATCAAATTTTAATAACATCATATCTATGCACCATTCATTAATGTGTTCCGACAGCCTGAGAGTTTCTTGGGATGAGCTTGCACAGCACTGTGTGCCTGCCTGTCCAGCTTAACCCCCTATGCTGGGCATTAGTCACAAGGAGCAGGGTGCCCTAGGCCAAGTGAAATGACCTTACCTTGCTGAGAGTTACCTCCTTGCTGCCCCATGTGGATGCCGATGGTCACTGGGAATCACCAGGCAGACTTGTACATCTTTATATGCTAGCCCACTCTATGATGGGTTGCCAGACAGAGAGGGAACACACAAACAGGAAGCATGGGAGGACATTCATTTTCATCTGGAGGACTACTTTGACACGGACCAAAAGGGACTCACACCCCCACCATCAGTCACAGAAGTGCCACCACGCCATCTTGATTAATTGCAATGAAGAGGTTGTGCTGACCAGCCCTTCCCATTTAAGTGAATTGAAGAGGGAAAGGTAGTGCTCATGTGACAGATGTCATTGGGTGGGCGGTGAATACAGAAGCGTCACCCGGCGTAGCAGGATATGATCCAGCTGTGGGAGACAAAAGGTAAGTGCCCTTTTGAATTTATAGTGGACAACCACTTCAATAGCCATTTCAACTGTGGGGGCATCCCAAATTTCCATGTCCACTAGAAAAGCTACATCTCTTCTTTGATATTTTTGCCCTTATTCATCAAGCGATAGCGCCAGGTAGTGTCTGACGAGCGCCAGGTAGCGGCAGCTAACGGCGACTACCGACTCAAGTACGCCCGGCGGCGGTCACAATGACGCATTTATCAAGAAAAATGAGGCTAGCGCCGGCGAGAGCGACGGCTAGCGCGGCATTCATCATGAAGCCGCCTGGACCGAACAGCGCCGCTGCAAATTCCCTCACAGCGCCAGGTATGAGCTGTCGCTCCCTGGTGATGTCCAATGCATTTCAATGGAGCAATCTATAATTATTCATAATTAATTGGTATTAATTTTTTTTTTTTTTTTTAATGTCAAAAAATCGGAGACCACTTCTGCAATGTTAGGATTTATTTTTAAGTAAAAAAAAAATTAAAACAAATTTGTGCAGAATTGATCTAACAGGTCTGAGATTAATGTATTCATATTACAAAATGATTCTAAACACATGTATAATGTTACATTCAAAAAATATGGTTGTTTAGGGGTTAAAAACTAGTTAATACACATCGCCGCCAGTGCTCTGGGGTTTAAACAAGGAATGGACAGCGACAGCACATTCGGAGCGTGATTTGTTAATGAATATGAAGCTAGCCGTTCGCTCTGGCCATTCGTTGTCAGGCGCTCACATACAACGCTGAACCTGTGAAACAGCGACCCCCCAGCCCGTATTCAACATTACCGCACACCGACTGAGTCGCTGTCATCAAGCTAACGCCGGCCAAGCACAGCGAATACTGGCTGGCGCTGAAAAAATCACGCTACAGTCGCTCATCTGTCGCTACCTGGCGCTATTAATGAATCGGCCTCCCCGTCCAGTTTCAGGGACTTAGCTCCAGTCTACAGTCAAGCCCACACTGTATTTTTAAAGAGAAACATTTCAGGTATTGGGAATTAATAAAAATTCCCCAAACCTGGCTTGCTTGGCCCCCATACCCCTCCAGTTTCACATTATACTACTCTTGACTCACTTGTCCTGTCGCACCGCGCTCCAACATCCCTCAGTAATGCACCGTTTCGGCCGGGCAGTGCCATCTTGCCATCCCATCATGCACTGTGATGCCCCTCAGATCTTGCGCAAGCACAGTGTCACTGCATAGGCTGCAAAGACACTTGGCACAGAAGAGCGCAAGATCTGAGGAGCGGCGCGGGACATTGGTTAGAGGTAAGGATGGCTAAACCCGCTGCAATAAGTTAGTGGTTGCTAAGGGGGGGTGGGGGTGGAAATGGGCCAGAAATACTGCCAGATGTCAGCATTTTAGATAATGCCGCCATCCAAATGGCAGTGAGGGGGGGGGGAGGGATGTTTAGAGAGGGAAAAGGTCTAATGTTCCTTTTAAGGTCCAGCAATGCCAAGAGCGGAGGTCAGAATGTTCCTGTTGCTGTTGTCAAATTGTGTTTAGTATTTAGCTCCATACACAGAGAATGTAAGCCAGGCGAAGCCTAGGTGTGTTTTTACTGCTGGGACAGTAGGGTTCTATTGCATGGGTGCGGTAGTCCGTTTTATCTTCTCTGTCTACAGATGTCCTTTAATTTAATAAAAAAGCCATTAAAGAGCACCAAGTACAGATTCTTCCAAACTTGATACAGTTTGTGATACAGCTATTACCAGTTGACGCCATCATTCTTCATTGGTTACTAAAGGAAACATTATACATTCTGCACTATAAAGTCAAATGAATCATGAAATGTGCTTTTAATTATTTCTTCCATTTAAATTGATATAGCGTTGCAGCATTCAAAAACCTGCACTAAACATTGTGCTAAAATATTACTGTGCATTGTCATTTCATACTAATTACAACTTGAACAAATATTTTATCCTTTTTTTTCAAAAATTGAGTTCAACATTCACTGCATCTTCTTAATTATGTAGAAAAGTAAATAATAAAACAATATTAATAATTATTTGATGACACATAGGAAAGCTTGATATGCAGCATAATGTTTTAATAAATAGCTTCAGGAAGAAATTGCTAGCTACTTTAATAACATCCAATTAATAACTTTTTATTCTGTCTGATTTCACCGGGAATTGTTCACACAATGGTAACACGGCTTGGTAACATGAGCACAGTAGTGTAAATCCTTGTTTTTATAGATTTACCTAAAGGAGATCAATCACAAAAAATAGTCTAAAATCAAAAATCTGTATAAGCATGCTTGCTGACTGGAGAAGGACTTACAGTATATGCTCTGCATGAGAAATAATCCACCCAAGCTTTGTTTCTTATACTGGAAACAATATTCCATTCCACTTTCAGGGGAAGATTGCTGAACTCCAACTGCCTGTGTCTTGAGCTATCCTGCAGGAGAACAGTAGTCAGGTGTAGATCAAACACAGCTCCGTTTGGTTTGGATGTAATTCTGTTGAATAGGCTCAAACTGTTGAAATTCTGGTCAACCGAATCTCAACAAAGCCCATAGCTGAAATCTTTGATCAAACACCATATTAGCGTTGGCTGTATGTTTAATGGTTGTTTTCCTGCTAGACGGGTGAAACGACGTCCCAGTCTCATGTGTTTTGCATGCTCTAACAGGTTTTCCTCCAGGATTGCCCTACGTTAAGCTCCAGCTATCCTCCCATCAACTCTGACCTGCTTCCGAGCCCCTGCTGAAGAAAAGCTCTACGGCATGATGCTGCCTTTACCATTTTTCACGGTGCAGTTGGTGGGTTCAGGGTGATGTGCAGGATTAGCTTTCCTCAACAGATAGCATTTGGCATTTAGGTCAACTTTGGTCTCATCTGATCAGAGCACCTTTCATGTGCTTGCTGTGTCCCCTACATAGCTTGAGGTAAACAGGATGGCTTATGACTTGCCTTCTTGCCTTTATTCCAGGAAGGAAAGATTTGTGAAATACACTACTAATAGTTCCTCTCACCTGAATTTTGGATCTCTGCAGATCTTCCAGACTGACCTTGCCTTCTTGGCTGCTTTAATTAGTGCTCTCCCAGCTTACGCTGTCAATTTAGGTAGATAGCCATGTCTTGGTTGCATTTGTATCTTGCTGATAATAGATTGAACAGTGCTCCATGAGATGTTAGGCTTGGGCTTTTTTCAATAACATAACCCAACAAAATACATCACTAAACTTTATCCCTGAGCTGTTTGGTGTGTTCCTTGGTTTTCGTGATACTGTTTGTTCACTAATATTCTCTAACAGACCCCTGAGGCCTTCAAAGAACAGTTACAGATATACTGAAAATAAATAACATACAGGTAGACTCTACTTACTATTTAGATGACTTCTGGGTTTTACTTAGAGGTATCAGAGTAAAGGGGACTGAATACAAATGCACACCACACATTGCAGTTTCTTTATACATATATTTGCTACTTTGTGTTGAGCTAGCACATAAAATCTCAATAAAATACATTTAAGTTTGTGGCCACATGCCCTCCAGCAGTTCAGGAGCCCAGTTATTCCACATCTGTGTGGGGTTTAAGCCCTCTCAAGCTGTTTATGCCACTGATCATTATTGGGGAAGTTAGGGGAGCAATTTTTTTTTTATTGACTGGAGGTCCGAATATATAAAACAAAAATGAAAAGTGTAATATATTTTTTATGTACATGTATGGAAAAACAAATAACAAGAAATAAACATTTAGGGAAAATAACATTTTTGAAATGAAATATATATGTCGCCCATCAGTTATATTTGGTTCAAATTTAACTTGAATCCCAACAGCACCACTATTAGTTATAATGGCAGCAGGGGAGGGGGCATCATGGGCATATTTACCAAAGCACCAGATCTTGGCAGCCCGAGTTTTCGTGCCTTAGCAGAATATGCCAGATGGAAGTTGCAATGCGGAAATATAATGATAATGGATGAGCCACAGCTGCAGGTCTGTATCCAGCTTAAAACAAACTTTCCACATTGCCCTTACCATTTATCTCCCCATTTAGGGTGCATTGGTCTGGTCTGTTCTGTTTAATGCAACACGCATTACTTAACATTTCAAATAAGGACTAGCAGCAAATGATAGCTATTTATTTTTGCTCTAGCTAAATAGCTATAATTTAGCGATTTAATACAATTTAAACATTCTCATTGACAGCCATCCCATCAAAGATGATGAAAGAAGATTTGATGGAAAGAGCTGTACTTGCAATTATCGATGCCAAGCCAGCGGCTGGCAATTAAAATGCAAAACATGAAGTATTGGACACTGGGCTCATTTCTGCTGAGCAAAAAGTCCAATTCTGCTGCCTTTTGCCACCAACTCAATTGACCAGAATTAGTAGGAGGAAAAATCGGATTGAAATTAGCAGCTTTTTAAAATAATTGAAGTATTTTTAGTTGTGTTTAACGTTATTTCTGTTTCTTCTATTTAGTGCAGATATTAGAATGCATGCAGGCAGTTGCAGACAAGACATTGAGAGGACAGGGAGAGTTCCTGTTGGGCCACATTGGTTTCGGGGCAGTCAAGCTGACTATAGCCTGCAGCAGGGTAATTTATTAAAAATGGTGTGGGTGGCACTCGAGCAGCTCGTCTGAGATGCTCAGCAGCACCTGCACCGCAACACCGGCTTCAGCCTTCCGTCGCTATCAGCACATTTATGAATAAAATACAGAGCACACGCAGGGGTGCTCAAAAAACAGGATTATAGGCACACAGCACCTGTTGTATTTCCTATTTTTTATTTTTTAAGGTCAGGGCAGTATTTTTTTATACAAAAATGCCACAATAATTATTGTACGGGATAAGGCCACAAAGTGCAGAATGAGCGCCTGGTCTTAGCTTATGCTGCAGAGAACTCATCTTATTGCTGGTGTTGATCATAGATAGGAGGACACTGCCTGGCACTATCAGAGGCGTTCTGGATTTTTTACTTGATAAATACAGCTTTTGCGCAAGGACCTGACATTCACATGACATTCATCTGGCACTATGTGGCTTCAGCATTTCTTAATTAAACCCCTTAGTCTGTGCTGGAATTCACTCAATCTTCTATCTCCCCCCACCACTCCCTGTCTGTGGGTATTGGGCTTGAAGTCATACCTCTCCCTCATTAGTATCTGCATGAGAAAAACACAAGTCAAATGTCAAGTGAATGTAGGTGCAAGTGTCCCCCCCCCCCAATCAAACTCAGGATCTGGTGGTTGTTCTCCAATTATGTTGTGGCCAGGTTTAGCTACACATGGCCCCTAACATTGCTATTCTTGTGGCTTGACACTTCTCACATCAAAGGTTCCCCTTTAAAGCCACCTGCATCATATCTCCCCCATGTGCAGCAGCCCAATGCATGTATTAACCTACCCTATGAACTTCCAAGTGACCTCGCCAGTTTGTGCAGAAGCACCACAGAAAGGGCACATGCTACTCTGAAACAGCATGTGAATAGGCATCGCCTAATTGCTCCCGGCCGCTGCGCCGACACACCTAGGCAAATTGGAAGACACATGACTCCAGGGCGCCCTGACTGCTCTAGTCACAAACTGCAACTCTGTCCCATACCCCTCAGTGTCCAGAGATCTGTGACCCCCCCCAGTGGACCAGCTGACCAAGCTAGGTTCGGACATTTGCTACTGGCCTGAGTATTTGACTGAAGGCATCTTCACTAAGGCACATGTTGTCACAGGCACATTAATGGTGAAGGCTCTTCCGCCTTGGTCCAGCAGTGTGATGAGCCCTTGCATTTCAGCAGATCCCGAAAGTGATGCGCTGGCTGCCGTGAATAAACTCAGGATGTTGTAGCCTATAGGTAACAAACGCCTGTTCTTGCCTGTTAAATGAAAGTACCCACCTTCTTGTGTATAAAAGCGCACACCTTACACCTGTTATTTGATGGCAGTGCTTACTCCTAGGTGTTGAGGAGGATGCCCTGAAATAGGTGCCACTGCACTCCCCAGACCCCGAAACCCAGGGATGGCAAAGGGAGCTCAGCACCCAGGCTAGTCACCACAGCTGCAGCCCAAGGCACCACTGCTTTGGACAAAGACACTCCCCTGCTGCCAGGTACACAACCCACTCTGAACAGGTCACCCACTGCAGTGCGGTCCAGCAGCAGTGGGAGAGCCAACAAAAGGGCTTTGCACCACCCCAAGCTCCAGTTACTGGTCATCACACTGGAGCCAAGTGTTGAGCCCAGTGCTGAGTAGCAGAGCCACTGCCTGGGTAGCCCACTTCCCTGCCAGTCTGGGCTTAGGAGTGGCGCAGTGTCTCATTCTCCCCTGGCCAACCCAGTCAGCAAGGATTTGCTGATCCCTTACATAGCATCCGCCAGCTGATAACGGGAAAGTTAAGTGACCAGTTTAATGTGGCACAGTTGGTGGCCCTACTGGATGGTGTTTCGGACCATTTTGATCAACTTTGTGGCCAATGGTCCCATTCTACACCAAAAGCGGTGCACAATGATATCTGGCTTCAGGGTCACTAGTGCAGGGCAGGAGGCCAAGGATGCTTGCCAGGTACTCAAAAAATTTGATGATTTGAAGTAGGTGGTCCGGTAGAAAATCAACTGGAAATGGAATGAGGGGTACGTTTTAACACCCAAGAGGTATGTTTAATGTTTAGACATTTAACCAATCATGTACTCATCCATTTGTGTTTTGTTTTAGTTTACAAACTGGAGGAGGCTTGCCCTGGTTTATTATCCTGATTGCCAATGTCCTCTTGGCATAGGTGTTGGGCTTGAAGTCATACCTCTCCCTCCAGTTTCTGCTGGATGATGAAGGCAGACTGGCGGGCAAACATCACCTTTTTCCAGTGAAACACCTATAAGATTGTGTGCAGAACCAGCTACCACATACACAAGGACCTGGCTGCAGGGATGGCTGAGCAGCAAAGAATAAGCAACAATTTAGAGGCCCTGATTGCCCAGTGGGAGCAGCAGAACAGTAAGACGGAGAGGATGATGGCCCTCCTATTTATTAATTATTTATTTGTAATTGTGTTTCCGAGGTGTGGCCCATTGTTGTGCCAGAAATAAATACCAAAAAACTCAAATCACAAAAGCAAAAACAGAAAGCTGGCATGCAGACTGGACAGCCTGGCTCTGGGTTCCTAAATTGAGATGGCCAGACACGCCCTTAGCAGCTGCAGTGGTTTCCAGGTCAAGGTAAGCAGGCACCTTCTCAGGCAAGGCAAAATTGTGGAGCACTACGCAGGCCACAATGATCTTCACAACCTTGGCCAGCTTATACTGTAGGGATCTACCAGTCTGGTAAAGGCAGCAAAAGTACGCCAGTGGGCCATTTATAGGCCTCCTGCCCTTGCGTTTGTGGCCTCAGAAAAGGTCTTAGCAGCCATGCCAAAAGCGGGCATCCCAAGTTACCTAGAAAGAAAAAAGAAAACAACTAACAAAACAAGGCTAAATACAGAGAAAGCAACAAGGAATGGGCGTTTAAAAAGTGGGCATTTAACACAAAAAAATTATGCCAGAAGGAATGCTGATGAGATAGGGGGCAACATTTACATGTATTGCAAGAATGCCATTTGGCACACAAGGAGGGGTTATAGGGTGCAACAAAGGTAAGCCGCCCTAAAAGCCCAAATGAGTTAAACAATTAACTGGTGGACTGGGGACTTAAAAGAGGGACATGGCCACAACATTAGGGAGTGAGGGCAGGGAGCTAAATAGGCATCAAGAAACAAGCCAAATAGATAAAAACAATGGGGGATAGCTTACCATTACCCAGAAGCAAAGCACCACTCAGAACGACAGTCTCAAATCAGTCATACAGACTGGAACTCTGTAAATGAATGTATCACACATACATGTGTGGAGTCAGGGAAGCTGACCAAAATGCCAAAAAATGCTGATATCGGGACCAACCACACACTGGACATTGATCGAATGTCCCATCTTCCAGCTCCTGCAAGAAAATGACAAAAGACACAGGTTACAATACTAGCAACTTTACAGTAGTTGGCAAAGGGCAATCTGATACATGGGCATCTTGGACACAGGGAACAGTGTGCCCAATGAGCCACAAGGATTAGCAAATTTAGGGGAGTTGAACATACATACATAGGCAATTTGGCATACAGGAGCAGGAGGGCAATGAGCCCCCAAACATACCTATAAATATACTTCTGCGCCACAGGAGGCACCAACGCCATGTGCGCGCAGTCAATCGCACCAGTGATGTTGGGCATATTCACAATCACAATGTTGAAAAAACCCAACTTCACTGCGTTCCAGCCTGCCAAGCTTTCAGGAAAACAGATGTATTTCTTCTGCAGGGCAACCATGGCATTGAGAAATGTAGTCAGGCTAGGCCTCTGGAAGGAGCCATTCGCTAAAAATTGAAGGCAGCCAACCTATTTGGTCAGGCCATCATTCACATGTCCCTTGCTTGTGGTGGGCGCCATCCATGGCTGCAGCTACAACTAAAGCTTCTCGAGAGAAAGGCAGTTCAGTTGGGTCAATGCAACATCAAGAGAGCAACGGGTGTGAGTGAGCTCTGACAGGTACATGGTGAGCAGCCCGGGCACTGCAGATGCTCGTACTTACCTAAGGCCTCCATTGCATACATTGTCCTAGTGTCCACCAACAATCCCACCAGCAAAAAGAGAGCCTAAGATTCCTACTGCAACTTACGTATTTAAACACCCTTCCCAACAGGGCTCAGCATGAGAATTTCACAGTTGCTGAATCACTGGCTACGAAGACAATGTCAGTCAATTGGACTCATTACTACAGTGCAAAAAGAAGTAAAACGTTCATGACTTTTGTTAGAAATACAATACATGGTGGTGCAATCAAATCACATTTTTGTATGATTGATATTAGCTCATGTAGGAGGTTTTTGTGCTATTAATGTGATTTTCTCTGGCAAGAATGGTTTCTTTGATTCCTTGTGTGTGTCGTTACTTGAGATTAAGGCTAAGTGCTAATGTGACACTTGCAATTTTTAAATAATATTCTCAGGGCACCATGTGGTCTTTTAATTTCAATGTTAAAATGTTTGTCCGGGTTAAATGTAAAATCAAAGCATTGCTTTCTTAGCTTTCATGCAAGCTGAATTTTAGCTAAAACCGCAAGCTTTTATTTTTGCATTAATATGTTTTTTGACACGAGAGGTGGACTGAACTGCACCCTTTCTGCAACATCCCATGTGATACATCATTCCTGCAAGGGGGGACTTGTTTATTGTCCTGTTTTTCTGTTTCTTTTAGTTGAATGCATGGTAAGAACTGTGACGTACATGGAACAAAACCTTTTAGACTTTAGGATCATCCCAAACCGAGATGTCCCACTCACATAATTCTGGGTATTTGTGGCAGACCTAATCAGCAATCAGCCCTGCTTTGCCAGAGGATCCCTGCAACTGTTCTGTGTGCACCAACAACAGACACCAGGTTAGCTTCACTATTGGTCCACTTAATCTTTTGCTAGCTGTATGCTGAGCAAAAACAGAATGGGAAATTGATAAAAGCAACCTTTCTTTCAAACACTAAAATGTAACATTATGGTAGCTCCTTCACCGGCAGCTGGTGGCTTTTATTAGATCCCACTCGCCTATGGCGTCTCTCTGTCGGCCTCGTATGAGAGCTTGTTGAGAGCGGATTCCGCATCCGATCATACCCTTTCGTTGACGTATCGGGATTCTGCAGTCTGGGGGGGAGGCTCTGGGGCGTCCTGGGTTTGTCAGGAAATGGGAACTGAAGTTGGGCTGCGAGATAGTTGATGATGACTGGCCGAAGTCTTTCATGTTAACACATAAGCTCTCCGTGGCATGCAGGGCACAGGAGAAAAATTACAAGATATTAGCTCGATGGTATAGATGCCCGGTGGACTTGATTAAGTTTGGGGGGGCGGACTCAGGCACGTATTGGCGGTGCAAGAGCACGGAGGGCACAATGTTGCATATCTGGTGGGAGTGCCCTTTGGTTCACAAGTTTTAGCACCAAGTACTTTCCATATACAAATTTCTGACATAGGAAAATGTTTCCAACAACCCTCGAGTAGCTCTTCTGTCCATGGTGCCTGGAGTCCGTAAAAAAGGGACTAATTAGACATCTTACAGCAGCCAGAGCGTTGATACAGTGGCACTGGCGCATGTGGAATGCACCGGGTGTTATGGAATGGATACAGGAGGTGGAAAACATCAGGAGGATGGAAGAGCTGATACTAGGTGGAGATGAGGGTGGAAGGCAGAAATTCAGCACAACGTGGACAGTTTGGTTGGTAAGTTGCAGCACCCCCAGAATTTGGCACGTTTCTGTTCTCATCACGATCGGATCGTTAGAGGACATGTAGTAAGATTATAAGGCAGAGGTTCCCGAACACCCAGAATATGGAAATGTACACTCTCTCCCAGGTGGTCCAGTGTCCCCATGATCTCGATCCTCTGGCCCCCCATTTCTCCCTTCCCTGTCCTTCCCTCCCCCTCATCCACTATGTTTCTTCTGCCCGTTCTCTCTTTTTTTCTCTTCTCTTTTTCTATTGGAGTTGCTCAGTTGCTTGAGCGCCCTAACACACAAAAGGGCCAGAGCATGACCCCTGCTGTGGAGCTTCCCGGCAGTTTGGCCCTGTTAATGGGTGGGACTCGTGACAACCATGGTAGTCGGTGGGGGAGGCGGGGGGAGACAAAGATCCGGACAAGGACCAGAACTATGATATGATGGCCCCCTCTCTCCTCCTCGTCAACACCAGGGGGAGTGTGCCCCGGAGTGGGGATCAAAGGTTTGAGGCATTAATAACGTATTAGTGTTGGTATACCATGCCGTATATTTATAGATGAAACGATACGTTGTAATGTTGTAATACAGCACTCCCTGTTGTGTCTGTCTTTATTATGTACCTAAATAAAAATATATTGAACAAAAAAAATTAACATTATTTCTGTGACAGGATATAGAGAAAATTGCAAATATGTCTTTAAAACTGGAGATGATAATTCAAAACTCCTCTGACACTGCAGTTTAACAGAAATCAACTATCAGATATCAACTGGCAGATATATTGTGTATAATTCATTTTTTCTGTAGTTTTTAAATAGCATAATGTTGTAGCTAAATAGGTAAATAGGTATACAACCTAATAAAAAGACTCTGCAGCCACCTGCAAAGTTATATAATTGATTTTTACCTTTTTCTCTACTTGAGTTCAACATGACATATCTCAAGTTTTTGAGATTCAGACTAGGTAAAGAATATGTGGAATCAATCAGAAACATGTGCAAAGGTGAACATTAAGGTCATCCAACCATGACCCGGGAGCTTCCTAGGGCATAGGAAATATATAAATTAGAGAAAGAAGTACAAGTGCTTCTATACCCAGTAGCAATAGATAAATCTACATGTAGCAGTGTTCAGCATAGCTTGTGGACATTTGAACAGAGTGGCAAATCGATAAATAGCAAAAGCCAGGGGCTCACAGAGCCCCAAACTGCAGCGAATGAAGATACTGACCACACCATGAATGAGCAGCTCTCAGCTGAAATCAGAGCAGGAGCAGCTCCCACCCACATAGCCCACCATATTTAAAAAATAAAATCAGGGGCACCCTATCCCTCACAGTGATGAAGGAGCCAATCCTCCAGTAACACAAGGCACCCAAAAATAAAAATAAATGAAACTAAAATGATTTAAAGATAGAATTTCTGTCCAGGAAGATGAATAGCCATGATTGTGAGCAGTTTGATGTCACATATTATTGTATTCTGAAAACACGATCACCCTAGTGCTATCTATTTAAAACTGTTGCACCATCCTCCACATGCCACAGATGAAAGATTGTGGGGAGAAGGGGCTTCAACCTTAACTGAAATTGTATTAATGTACAGTACAAGAAAGAACAACTAGCTTAATAATATGTTTAACACTAGATAATTATATTCTAGGTAATATTCAAGGTTAGAAAAATCTTAGGCTGTGGGGCAGGGTCAAGCTGGAATGTCTGGGTCCCATTAGTAGAACTGACTTTGAAGGCCCACTTTACAGGTAAATACAAACATTGTGTTTGGGAACCACTAAGGGCAAAGGTAAAGCGATTGACCCTGAGCAAAAATTTAAAATGCATATCTTTCTTGCTTAGTTAGTTCAAACTATATTATATTTGTTGTCTATTTTATTATTAAAAAAAATATTAGTATTAACCTTTTAAAGATTGTCTGTACCAACTTCCGATCTCTATAAATGATTTGTACAATCTATTATCCTATATGAAATATCTGAGAAAGTCATGAATAAAAGATAGTATTGTATTGCATTGTTACAATTTATTGATAAACACATTTTATTTATGTTCTCTATAAAGCTACTTTTTAAGTCCCCTGAAGAAAACGCATAAGGACAATAAATTATCATTGTGATTATGCTCTTTATGATTGAAAAACTTCTATGTTCAAAATTGTTCAGAGAAACAACTATTCTTAGTGTACATCCCGTCCCGTTCCGAAAGATATCCTTACTCATGGGTTAATCATCTTCAGATGTCACATGACTGCAGAGCAGAAAAAGTGGCCCCTCCCGGCCTATATATACTGAGTCACCTCCCACAGAACCCCAGTTTTTCTCTGTAGTCTCGGACTGCCAGGACGAGAAAGTGTCTCTCTCTCTTTTTCAGGCAGGTGAGCGGGGTCTTTGGCCCTATGGACCTGTTCAGCTATTCTCACCCGTTCTGTTTTTTCTATACTGCCTCCCAGCCTTGGCTGTAACATTCGGGTGATGGTAGACAGCACCATATTTAGGTGTTAAGGAGCTATGCTCCGCTGCAACTCCCCCACCAAAGGGTTGACGGTTCAGGCCATGGTGAGCCTTATAGGATGCCCTGCCCGCATTTTGTGTCCCTGTCACCCCCTATCCCTAAATAGTGGTTCCCTTGTGACGGCGGCCTCCCCTCAATCCTCTGAGTCCCTTAGGGGAGGGGGGGTTCCTTGTTAGATGTTTATCATGTATTGTGTGGCACCTTTTGTTTTTTATGCTCTGGCTCCTGCGGAGCGCATTTTGCAGTGATCCCGGTTTGAATTGGTTGCACTGTTTACTTTTTATCTAAAAAAAAAAGAATCTGTCGCGCTATTGTACACCACTTTGTATAGGGCGGCGACATTTACCTCAGGCTCCTTGGCGCAGCCATCAGCTGTTTAGGTCATGTGGGCGCGTCCTTTTCGCGCTCTTCGGAGGGAGGTGGCCCGCCCCTCGAGGTATATGTCCGGGCGCCATCTTGTCTCGGCAGTGTGGCGCGGCTGATGCTCGTGTGCGGTCTGTAAGTGCCCTCGCGGGCTATTTTTATTTTAATTTTTACTGTGATATAGTGCTTACGGGATCCTCTCTTTGTCTTTTAGGCCTATAGAATAGTGGTTTCTCCCGGCCTTTACATTTATAAGGGAATTTGTCTCATATATTAAAATCCTCCCACTTCCCTTGCGGTGCATTGGGGGCATCCCGGGTTTGCTTCGGCATTATTCCCATTTGGCCTTTGTGAGCCTCAATAATCACCATATGGAGGCTTCTCAAGACAATGAGTCCGGGGTTCCTTCGGGACAAGGCCAGTTCTGTGCTGATTGTGGGATTTCCCCTGTACCTGGCGACTTCAAGGTCTGTCTCTCTTGCGCCCAGCTGACAGTTGCGCGGTTGTCTGGGATGCCCCTGCTTGGGGCAGCTTCCTCTAACGCCTTGCCTACTCCCCCTCTCTTGCATTCGGCTCCGGTTGTGGCGCATGCTACTGGGGATGCCCAATCTGATTTGGCTACTAGATTGGCTGATCTGGAGAGGCGGATGGCTATTGGCAAGACAAGGCATTTGATTGATAATACATATGTCTGTCCTTTGGCTTTTGAAGTGCTGGAAGACATTGTTGGTTTTTCCCCTGAGGGGGAATTATTCTGAATCTGAGTCTGAATCTGAGGATCTGAATAGGTCTTTTGATGATCCAAGGACCGAGTCCAAGCCTTGGGATGCAGCTGATACTGACAGGCTACTTGCCCATTTATTTGAAGTGCTTGAAATATCTCCCCCAGTTCTCCCCCCCCCCCCCCGCAGCAACAGGGAGAATTCCCCTGGATACAGCTAGGTTATGGTGTTCCCCACCGGAGGTGGAGGCACCAATACTTGGACTATCTCATACCTCTGTGGTGCACTCACCTGATACTACCACCTTAAAAGATGTGGAAGACCGGCGCATTGATCAGCTGGCCACCCATGGGTTTGCCTGTGCGGGGACCGCACTGCGTCCTGTGTGTGCATCTGCATCTATTACAACTGTGGCGGTTAGAAGATTGATCAGAAGTGCCTTAGAGGGTGGTTCTGCGGCTTTGGGCAGAGATGTATTTAACTGGCTTATGTACTGTGAGGAATTTACTTCATATGTTCTTGCTGCCCTAGAGGATGCCATTAGAATGTGTGGCAGAACCTCTGCTCTGCTGGTTGCTATACGCCGTTCTGTTTGGCTGCGCCAATGGATGGCTGATATTGCTGCTAAGAAGGCTCTTACTGGGGCCCCATTTAAAGGACTGCGCCATTTTGGAGAGCGTCTGGACCTGTTTGCCAAGGAAGGCGCTGAGGACAGCCTCAGCGCAAGAAACCACTCAGGCCCTTTCGGGGGCCTAGAGTTGCTCTGTCCCCCTTTTATTCCCCCAGAAGAGGAAGGGGGGCTCCCCCCACGGGAGGCCGTGGTGAGTCGTGGGGTAGAAGCAGAGGACGTGGCAGGCCCAGTCCTTCCTGGGGTTCTAAGCCAAAATCCTCTCCCAAACTACCGCAGGCATGAAGGGGCGCCCTTACCCATCCGTGTGGGGGGGCAGCTTCGGTTTTTTGCTCACATCTGGAGACGTCTTGTCTCAGACCGGTGGATTCAGGAGGTAGTCTCCTCCGGTTACAAGATAGAGTTTGCAGCCTGGTCGCCCCCAAGATTCACAAAATCAAGGATGGCTCGGGACCCCCTGTCAGCTCAGTGTCTGTGCTTGGCTGTTCAGAATCTACTGGAATTGGGGGTAATTTGCCCAGTCCCTCTGCGGGAAAGGGGCTTGGGCTACTATTCCAATCTTTTCACTGATGGATCAGTCAGGCCTATCCTGGATTTGAAGCTCCTCAACAAATTTGTCAGATTCAGGCACTTTCGCATGGAGTGTTCTGTCATAAATTCTCATCACCCAGGGGACTTCTTGGCCTCTATAGACATCAAGGATGCTTACCTTCATTTTTGCAGACCATCAAAAATTTCTCAGGTTCGCAGTGGAAGATCAGCATTACCAGTTTGTGGCTCTGCCATTCGGTCTTACTTCTGCTCCCAGGGTGTTCACCAAGGTGTTGGCGGGAGTAATGGCTCTGCTGAGATCTCAGGGCATTCGCCTTCTTCCTTATCTGGACGACATTCTGGTAGTTTCTCAGACTTGTCAACAAGCAGAGTTGGATGTTCAGACGGTGGTATCCACTCTGGAACAGTCTGGCTGGGTGATCAATCTTCCCAAGCCTTCCCTGTCTCCTTCCAGGGTCAAGTTTTTTCTGGGCATGACTCTGGATACCTATCAGGTCAAGGTCTTTCTCCCTCAGCTGAAGATAGAGGGTCTTCAGGCACAAACACAGCTCCTTCTGTCTTGCCCTCATCCATCCATCAGACAGGCTATGCAGCTGGTGGGTCTGATGGTGTCCAGCTTCGAGGCTGTTCCATACGCTCAGTTTCACATAAGGCCTCTCCAGGTTCATCTCTTGTCGGTATGGGATCGGGACCCAGGGTCCCTGGATCAGGTATTTGTTCTGTCCCCTCTGGTCAGGCAGTCTCTGTTATGGTGGCTGGACCCAAGGAATCTGCTATTGGGCAGATCTTTTTTGACTCCCTGCTGGGAGGTGGTCACCACGGATGCAAGCCTGACAGGTTGGGGGGGCTTTTGGAGGTCCCTGAAATTCCGGGGGCAGTGGGGTCCTCAGGAGGCCCATGCCCCAATCAACGTGCTGGAACTGAGGGCAGTAAGATTAGTGCTTTACCAGCTGACCATGCACCTTCGGGGTCTGGCAGTTCAGATCCGCTCAGACAACAATACAGCGGTTGCTTACATCAATCATCAGGGAGGAACCAGGAGCAAGAGGGCTCTCAAGGAAGTATCCCTGATTCTGTCCTGGGCGGAGGACAATGTTCCCTGCATCTCAGCGGTGTACATTCCGGGAGTGGAGAATCTGGAAGCAGACTCTCTGAGCAGGTGGGGCCTCTCGCATGGGAGAATGGTCCCTCAGCAACAGGGTGTTTCACTCTCTGTGTCTCCGTTGGGGCCAGCCGGATGTGGATCTCTTTGCGTCACGTCACAATCACAAGCTTCCAGTCTTTGTATCCCTGTCACAGGATCCCCTGGACCTGTCAGTGGATGCTCTGGCAATGTCTTGAAAGAGCTTTCAGCTCCTTTATGTTTTTCCTCCTTTTCCTCTGCTGGGCAAGGTGCTGTGCAAAATAGGGCAGGAGGGTGTGCCAGCCATTCTGGTGGCCCCGTGTTGGGCAAGAAGAATTTGGTTCGCAGAAATCGTACAGTTGGCAGTAGATCAGGTCGTCCTGCCCATGGTACCGGACCTGCTCACTCAGAGGCGGCTCCGCCACCCCAATTTACAAATGCTGGCTTTGACGGCCTGGCTGCTGAAACCTCCATCTTGATGGACAAGGGGTTTCTGGCCTCTGTGGTTAATACTATGATCAGAGCTAGGAAAAAGTCTTCCTCTACCATTTACTTCAGGGTTTGGCGTGTTTACATTGACTGGTGTGAGTCTAGGTCACTTCCATGTCGGGTGTTCTCAATTCCCAGGATATTGGAGTTTTTATAAAATGATTTAGATATGGGTTTTCAGCTTAGTACTCTGAAGGGCCATGTCTCTGCTCTTGCTGTTTTTTTCCAAAGGTCTTTTACTCAGCATCATCTGCTTAAGACCTTCTTTCAAGGTGTTACTCATTTGCTCCACGCACGCCCATGTTACCTGTTTGGGATTTGAACTTGGTTTTGTCTGCCATGCAAGGGTCTCCCTTTGAGCCCTTGCAGGAGGCGGCTTTATCCACTCTCACTGTCAAGGTAGCCTTTTTGGTGGCTATTACCTCAGTCAGGCGTGTTTCTGAATTGGTGGCGCTTTCCATCAAGCCTTCTTATTTTGAAAGACACCAGGACAAGGTGGTGTTTCGCTTTAAAACTGACTTTCTGCCTAATGTTGTGTCTGCTTTTCATCTCAATTAGGACATTGTGTTGGCAGGTACCGCGTCAGGGGAGCGGAGTCTAAGAGGCCACCGGTATTCACCAGAGCCCACCGCAAGGCAGGTTGGTCTTGTGCGGCGAGTAACCCCCAGGTCGCTACCCCCAAACAGCGGCCCAGTCCCAAGGCTAGCTGAGGCTCAGCGGGGTACACAAGAGGCAGGCAAAAGGCAGAGTACACACAGGCAGAGGTCAGGGCAGGCAGCAGAGGTTCGTAGTAAAGGTGAGTAGCCAAGGTCGGGGCAGGCGGCAAAGGTTCAGTGCCGGGGACAGGCAGAGGTCGGTCAACTGCCATGGAAAGACCAAGATCCGGCACTGAAGGAAAAGAAGTGCCTCTTTAAATAGGGGAAGTGGATGCAGGATTGGATGACCAGGCACCAATCAGTACTGTACAGGCCCTTTAAATCTCAGGAATCCAGTGCGCTCGCCCTCTAGTGGACGGGGACGTGCGTGCACCTGACCATGCGAGGAGGAAGCAAGGGGGGAAGGGAGACGGCTGGATTCAGCCATGGAGGTAAGTGAAGTGTTGCGAGATGAGCGTGCAGCGCTCGCCCTAATAGTACCCCCCCTTGGATCTCCCCCTCTTGGGACCAAGAAAATCTGAGATGAGACTACGGTCCAGAATGTTCTCTTCAGGTTCCCAAAATCTTTTTTCAGGTCCACAGCCTTCCCAGTCGACTAAAAATATCTTTTACCTCTGGAGAGCTTAGAGGCTAGAATCTCTTTTACCGTAAAGGCATCCTCGGTACCAGAGATTGGAGCAGGTACCAAGGTTTTAGGAGAGAACAATTACAGGCTTCAACAGGGAAACGTGGAAAGAATTGGGAATTCGCAGTGATATTGGTAGGTGTAGCTTATAACAAACTGGATTGATCTGTTGCTTAACCTTGTAAGGACCCAGGTAACGGGGGCCCAATTTGTAGCTAGGAATTTTGAAGCGGATGTATTTCGCCGACAGCCACACCTTATCTCCTGGAGAATAGACATGCGGAGCTCTTCTCCTCTTATCAGCGCTAACTTTCATATGGGTGGAAGCTTGACAAAGGGCACGTTGGGTCTCTTGCCAGATGGTAGAGAAATCCTATGTGATGTCATCCACGGCAGGTACTCCAGAGGACGTGGACAAGGGCAGAGGCGGAAGAAGATGCCGACCGTATACCACTAAGAACGGGGACTTTCTTGTAGACTCAGAATCCTTGAAATTATACGAGAATTCCGCCCAGGGCAGAAGATCGACCCAATCTTCTTGACGGGCAGAAACAAAATGGCGAAGATAATGCCCGAATCTGATTAACTCTTTCCACCTGGCCGTTTGACTGGGGGTGATAAGCAGAGGAAAAGTCCAGTTTAATTTTCATTTGTTTACAAAGGGCTCTCCAGAACTTGGAAACAAACTGCACACCTCTGTCAGACACAATGTGTGTAGGAAGCCCATGAAGTCGAAAGATATGCATCAGGAAGTATTTCGCCAACTGAGGAGCCGACGGGAGGCCAGGCAAAGGAACAAAGTGCGCCATCTTACAAAATCTATCCACTACCACCCAAATAACAGTATTGCCATGCGAAGAAGGGAGGTCAGTAATAAAGTCCATAGCAATGTGTGTCCATGGGGTATCTGGAATAGGCAGAGGGAGAAGTAGGCCAGCAGGTCTTTGGCGAGGAGTTTTGTCACGTGCACAGATGGCACAGGCCTGAATGAATTCCGTCACATCCTTTTCTAAAGAAGGCCACCGATAATATCTAGAAATGATAGCACAGGATTTTCTGATGCCGGCATGGCCGGCTACATGTAAAGAATGACCCTATCTTAATATTTTGCGACGTTGGCGAGCTGGCACGAAAGTCTTTCCTGGTGGTGCCTGTACAAAGGCAGCGGGTGCGGAGTGGACAAGGCATTCAGGCGAGATAATATTTTGTGGAGTGGATTCAACACCAGAGATGTCTGAGGAGCGAGAAAGGGCGTCCGCCCTGATGTTCTTGGCAGCTGGCCGGAAGTGGATTTGAAAGTTGAAACGGACGAAAAACAACGACCAACGAGCTTATCGTGGGTTCAGTCGCTGGGCAGTTTCTAAATAAGACAGATTTATATGATCAGTATAGATGGACACCTGATGGGCGGAACCTTCTAAGAGATGTCTCCACTCCTCCAATGCCAACTTGATGGCGAGTAACTCCCGATCTCCAATGGAGTAATTTCTTTCAGCCGGAGAAAAGGTCTTCGAAAAGAACCCGCAGGTGAGAATTCTGCCAGTAGAAGATTTTTGAGTGAGCACAGCTCCGGCTCCAATTGAGGAGGCATCTACTTCAAGGGCAAAAGGCCTAGATGGATCTGGCATAGACAGCACCGGAGCAGAGGAGAAGGCTTTTTTTAAGGCAATGAAGGCCTCTTCCGCCTGAGAAGGCCAAGACTTAGAATTGGCGTTCTTCTTCGTGAGAGCCACAATGGGTGCCACTACAGTAGAAAAGTGGGGAATAAACTGTCGATAGTAATTGTCGAAGCCCAGGAAGCGTTGAATAACCCCTAGGCCAATAGGACGGGGTCCATCTGGAGACCACGAGCAGAGACAATATATCCAAGAAAGGGTAAGGTGGTTTGATCAAAAAGACACTTCTCCAACTTGGCGTAAAGGTGGTGTTGACGGAGGCGAGACAGAACTTGCCGGACGTGACGGTGATGTTCTTCCAGATTAGATGAAAAGATGAGTATATCATCCAAATATACAACTACACAGGAGTAAAGCAAGTCCAGAAAAATGTTGTTTACGTATTCCTGGAATACAGCGGGTGCATTGCAAAGACCAAAGGGCATCACTAAATATTCGAAGGGTATTGAAGGCTGTCTTCCATTCATCGCCCTCACGTATACGTATCAAATTATAGGCTCCTCGCAGATCAAGTTTGGTGAAAACCTTGGCCCCACACAGACGGTCAAATAATTCAGCAATCAAAGGCAAAGGGTAACGATTTTTGACGGTAATCTTATTGAGGCCACGGTAATCAATACAGGGGCGTAGAGAGCCATCTTATTTTGCCACGAAGAAGAAACCTGCGCCTGCTGAAGAGGAAGAGTTCCGTATAAATCCTCTTTGCAGATTTTCTTGAATATACTCCGACATGTGTCTCCGGAGCCGAGAGGGAGTAAATACAACCACGAGGTGGAGTGGTACCCGGCAAGAGGTCTATAGGGCAATAGTAAGGGCGATGAGGCGGAAGTTCCCCAGCTTGTTTTTTTGCAGAATACAGGAACGGTGCGATAACGCACGGTACAGTCCAGCCTGTCACCATTGAATGAGGCAATAAATAAGGGCTTTGCAAGGCGGTTCACAGAGATATTATATTTATTAATCAAGGAGGCCTCTATAAAGTTTTCTGCAGAGCCCGAATCCAAAAAGGCGAACAAATTCAAAGAGGTGGTAAGTTGCACAGAAACCGTGAGACGTGGAGAGGAAGCACATACACCCAGGGACGCCTCTCCCACATCCACTAGGTGCGCCCGTTTCCCTGACGAGGAGGGCGAATAGGACAGTCTTTTAAAAAATGCTCAGAGCCAGCACAGTACAAACAAAGATTCTCGTTCCTTCTACGAGTTCTCTCCAACTGGGTCAGGCGGGATCGATCGACCTGCATGGTCTCCTCACTGGGAGGTACATGCGCAGACAAAGGGTGTTGACACAAAGGGACCAGACGGGATGCCCTCCTAGGGCGCTGAGTATCTCTTTCTTGGCGGAATTCCTCACACCTTTCAATAAAACGCACATCAATGCGTGTGGCCAGATGGATGAGATCAGTGAAAGATGAATGCAAGTCACATGCAGCTAGAGCATCTTTAATTTTACTAGAAAGTCCTTTCTTGAAGCAGGCACACAAGGCCTCATTATTCCAAGACAGTTCGGATGCTAAGGTACGGAACCGGA
This sequence comes from Gastrophryne carolinensis, assembly GCA_027917425.1. NCBI lineage: Eukaryota > Metazoa > Chordata > Amphibia > Anura > Microhylidae > Gastrophryne > Gastrophryne carolinensis. Next base: position 442,867,940 of record CM051236.1, read on the forward strand.
TGGCGTATTCACCAACGGACAATTCGCCCTGGACCAAGTTCAATAGGGGCGATTCAGCAGATGAAGCCCGGGCAGGCTCCTCAAAGACCTGGCGAAACTCTGAAACAAAGGTGTGAATACTAGAAGTGACAGGGTCGTTGCAATCCCAGGCCAAGTCCTTTCCAGAAAGTAAACTAATGACAAAGGCCACCTTAGCTCGTTCAGTGGGGAATTGATCCGCCAACAACTCTAAATGTAGCGAGCACTGGGCAAGGAAGCCTCGGCATAACTTGGCATCCCCGTCATATTTAGCCGGCAAAGAGAGACGGATTCTAGCTGTAGATGCTACAGGTGGCTGTGGCAGCAAAGCTGGGGCCTGTGGTGGCACTGTTGCTGAATCGATAGTAACTGCTGCATCAGAGCCGAGAGCTGATTAATTTGGCGGGACTGCATAGCCACAATAGCAGGCAATTCAGTGGCATCAGGCAGCGGCACCTCAGCGGGATCCATGGCCGGATCTAACTGTCACGGACCGGGTGGAGCGGACTCGGGTGTAGATCCGCTTTAACTGTGGATCAGATGGCAGGTACCGCGTCAGGGGAGTGGAGTCTAAGAGGCCACCGGTATTCACCAGAGCCCACCACAAGGCAGGTTGGTCTTGTGCGGCGAGTGACCCCCCAGGTCTCTACCCCCAAACAGCGGCCCAGTCCCACGGCTAGCTGAGGCTCAGCGGGGTACACAAGAGGCAGGCAAAAGGCGTAGTACACAAAGGCAAAGGTCAGGGCAGGCAGCAGAGGTTCGTAGTAAAGGTGAGTAGCCAAGGTCGGGGCAGGCGGGAAAGGTTCAGCGTCGGGGACAGGGGTGAGCAATCCAAAAGCAACTGATTTACAGGCATGGAAAGACCAAGATCCGGCACTGAAGGAAAGGAAGTGCCTCTTTAAATAGGGGAAGTGGATGCAGGATTGGATGAAAGGCACCAATCAGTGCTGTACAGGCCCTTTAAATCTCAGGAATCCAGTGCACTCGCCCTCCAGTGGACGGGGACGTGCGCGCACCTGACCATGCGAGGAGGAAGCATAGAGGGAAGGGAGATGGCTGGGAGCAGCCATGGAAGTGAGGGAAATGCATGGATGACGGCTGGATGCAGCCATGGAGGTAAGTGAAGAGCTGCAAGATGGGCGTGCAGCGCTCGCCCTAACAGAGTTGTACACTCATAATATCAATTCTACAGGTGAGTAATCACAGAATTGTATTTTTCCTACTTTTCCTGTCAGCTTTCTACTTCTATTTTCTTCCTTTTGTCTGTAACATAATTCACATGTCTGTCTTTCTGTATATTTTATAATACAAATAATTATAAAATAAACTTTTTATCCACGTGCTCTGTGATGAACAATTCTGAAACGCTTTAAGACGTATAGTGTGACTTAAAGGTAAAGCACTTTACCACTGTCCCTAGTGGTTACTAAATACAGTATAGTTTTCAAGTTTGCCCCAAAGTCATATTAGGTCTAAAGTAGGACAGTGTGTATCTTATGTTCTTTTTTAGATAACATAATACTTTCTCAAAATTACTATGTGTACAATAGTTCCAATTAATTAAAAACACATTACTTAATTATTTTTAAATACCATAGTTACACTAAATTACTTATAAATACAAATATTACTGAGTACACAGACATGATGCAAAACTGGTGTGTGTGTGTGTGTGTGTGTGTGTGTGTGTACCTGGGATACCACAAATAAGCTATAAATTGTGCAGTGCTGATATCTACAAAATATATAATAAATAACAGTGATTAAGCAATTATGCACAATGCCCCCTCAATCATACAGTACCTGGCAGTACTCACTTTTCCAGACCTACGGCGCATACACGTCCTCCTGTCCAATCAGCGCACTCAGATCCGCTGCCACCCACTCCTTTCAGAATCGTCTAAGACTCTGCACCAGCCGAGTCTAGCCAAGTCCTGACGAGCATACCCAAGTGTGCTAAAGGTATAGCAGGGAGCTGCACAGCTCACGCATACGCCATTGGATCGTTTACTGGGCAACCTGGGGGGGTTTACACAGCAGGGAATCCCGAATCTGGATGCCTCGGGTGGAGTGAGTATGCCTGTATGGAGTCTCATAGACTCCAGGGTGGGTTTTGATCCACTTTAAGAAACAGGTGTTCATCTTTTTCCCATCAGCAATCAGAGCACCAGAGCTGTCATATGAACCAGGGCACCTGGGGCAGGGGTCCTTCCTGGATGTAGACCATCAAAGGAGCCCCTGAGTTCAGAGAACCACTGAAGCATTCCCCTGTTGCCTTATAGATCCAATAATACTGTAGGGCTCCCCAATGCCAGTGATTTAACGATACATAAACTTAAACAATGACACTAAATTGTCTGCAAGCAGCAATTGTTGTATTGTGTTAGCCACTGAAAGTAGTAGAAAAGTGAAGAAATAAGACGATGCCCTCTGTAGTTCTCTTTGCCAGACGGGGAGGCCGATTCATTAATAGCGCCAGGTAGCGACAGATGAGCACCAGTAGCGATGGCAGCGATGTGTGTAAAGTAGTTTTTAACCCCCAAACAACCTTTTTTTTATATGTAAAAATTATACAAGTTTTTCTAAACATTTTGTAATATGAATACATGAATATCAGACCTGTAATATCAATTCTGCACATTTTTTTTTTTTTTTTTTACTTAAAAAAAAATCCTAACATTGCAGAAGTGGTCACAGAATTTTTGACATTAAAAAAAAACAAAAAACATTAATAGCAATTAATTATGATTATTTAAAGATTGCTCCATTGAAATGCATTGGACCACGCCAGGGAGCGCCAGGTCATACCTGTCGCTGTGATGGGATTAGCAGCGGCGCTGTTCGTTGCAGTCGGCTACATGATGAATCCCGCGCTAACTGACGCTCTCACCGGCGCTAGCCTCATTTAGCGTGATAAATGCGTCATTGTGACCGCCGCCGGGCGTACTTGATTCGGTAGCCGCCGTTAGCTGCCGGTACCTGGCGCTCGTCAGACACTACCTGGCGCTAGCCCTTGATAAATAAGGCCGTAAATCATTTATAGCACTGTTTCTCAACCGCCGGTATGCATACCGCGGGGGTACTAAGCAATGTTCAAGGGTGCACCAAAAGAGTCGCTCTAATAGGTCTGCTATATTATTTTAACAGTAAAACATCATTATTTCTTGCTTCAAAAAATGCTTCAAGGCCAGCGACCTACTTATTTCGTTAACATTAGTCATCGATCTATAGGAGCATAGTTATATTAGGGCTAATTCATCACTGTGAGAATTTTTTTCTCACATTTTTTTATGAGGAAAAAAAGTATCTTGATTTTTTCCTTGGTGCAATTCAGCATCATTTTTAGCTGTGCAAATGTTCTACAATTCTAAGTTGCACCAAGGAAAAACCCCAGAAAAACCTGAGAAAAAATCACCCCCATTGTATGGTTGAAAAAAATGTGTCCAATAAGTTCAAACACGTAATACATTCAATACGTTCAAACAATTTTAACTTTTTACTGTAATTCATTTATTAGTAATGTTTGTCTTATGATTTGTGTTGGTTTTCTTTTCGGGGTCTATAGGAACTGCATCAGGCATCCCTATATGATTTCCCTGTATTTTCAGCATACATCAAACTGTGTACAACATTTACAAGCTTTCCAAAACTTGGTGATTATGTCTGATGAAGAGAGCTAGGTATCTTTGAAAGCTCACCTTAAAAAATGCTCAGTTAGCCTACAAATGGTATCACCTTATTTCTCCACTTTTCTGCTCAATTGTCTGTTCAACCAGTGGGGTGCACAGCAACCTATTGGAGAATGCTCCAGCATTCTGTATGGCATGCCCTTCATTGGCTGGCAGCCCACCAGCAGGGTCACCAAGAAACAGCCCTGGGGTGGGGGCAGAGATGAAGGATGTGTGTTAGACACAAGCTTCCTTTTAGGGTGTATGTCTAAAGTCTCAAAGTTGTATTTTAGCATTGCATATCTAGCAGTCCTGGGGGCTCCTATGCTAACAGAGGAATATATTGTACATCTCATACCCTTCATATTTGTGTTTCATAAATGCACCAATGAGGGTCATGCAAAATATTTGGTGACGCCAGTGTCACTCGAGGTGTGGATTGCAATCTGCATCTCAATTAGCTTTTTTGTGTTTGAACACTAAAAAGGGGAAAAATGTTTTTTTTACAGGTGGGGCACATCATTTTTACAATGAGGTAAGAATATTTGTCATTTAGTCTGGAAACAATGGGACCGTATGGGCTAGGCAGAAAAAAATGATGAAACCTTAAGCATAGCCCTTAGGGTGCTGTTATTTCCAAAACGTTAAAAATATATCCTTACATCACTGGAAAAATATTGTACCTAAACTGTAAACATGTGCACTCACATGTACAGCTGATTTCTTTTGGGGGTCAGTGTAGGACAAAGCCTTTTTTTGCACTTTTTTGTGTGTTATCACTAAAAAGCTCAACAAGTTGCAGGCAGGGCCGGATTAAGTGAGGCCCCTGTTGGATTGGTGGCTTGGTGGCTTATGTGCAGTGACAGCTCTGCAATCACTGTACTGTTGCTGATGGCGGCTTTGCTGCTCTAGACTCTATTGGCTTGATGCAGAGCCTCCCCGTTCAGCTATCCTGTGCGTTTTCCCGTTGGTTTTGGCCTTTGATCGGGTCAGGAAAGGGTGCTACGTTGATTTTAGTGTGCGTTTATGCGCTCTGGTGTGCGCTCAGCCGCCTTTCCGATTGTCGGCTCGCACGAGGCTGTTTCCCGGGAAAACGGACGCCTCGTTCATTGGTCCATTTTGTTCAGTGATGCAGAGCCTTGATTTCCGATTGAAATCACCCTAATAAAACGGGCCTTCACTTACGGCCAGTCAGAGCAGCCGCATTTGCACTCGGGCAATAATATGCAGTCCTCTGTTGGAGCACATCAGCGGCGCCAGCTCCGCGGTCCTGTCCTGCTGAGTATGGCAGAAACCAGGCTGCACCTATTTGAGCTCACCCGCCTTACTGGGTATGTGTATGAAACTTGTATTGTTTGCCCACTCTGTCTGACTTTGTTTTTTCCCTTAACACACTATTTGGTAATTTTTTTGTTAGTATATTTTTAGCCTAATTTTTTAACTTTAAATTAAATGGGTTAAGTGATAGAACCCTATTGCGTCATGTTCTTGCCCTCTTATGTAAGTAGTATTCCCCAGACTTTTTTAATGAGTGTACAGGTTGGATGTGCATGTATGCTCATTACAAATGTCCTTTCCTCCAACCCTACCCCGCTCACCTATTTGTCCCTCTTTTCTATTGTTGCAATGCACACCTTTTTTTATTTTTATTTCGTTTGTTTTTTTTTTTGTTTTTTTTTGGGCAGGAGACTCTGGCTATCCTTTGCTCCCCTGGCTGCTGACCCCAATCCTGCACCCATCTTCACAGGCCGAGGAGCCCTACAATACTGCCCCCAGGAGGACTCGCTCTGTGGTGGAGCGAGCCTTTGGTCTCTTGAAGATGAGGTTCCGTTGTCTTGATCAGACTGGTGGGGCACTACAATATACGCCTGCAAAGGTCATTAAACTAATCATGGCTTGTTCCGCTTTAAGAGAGGGAGTCTGCCATTTCTGAGTAAAGTCTCAGTAAAAAGGGTTTTACACAGTGGGGCTTCCCGATCTGGGATTTCCAGGGGGAAGACCAGTGGCCGCTCTGGGTTTTGTTCTGCTTTATGTGAGGGAACCTGTGTTACTTTAATAATAATGTAAAGGAGGTGGGTTATTCCATCCTAACCTGATTTGGTCATGATGTTTTAAAGCAGGCCAAAACCCATGTAACCCAGCCCTTTGGAGTGTGAAGAAATCCAGGGCTGGGTTACAGGCATCATGTCTCTGGGGCATTCCTATTTGGGGCATTCCAATTCCTGCACGTCACTGCGGGGGAACGTCAGAGCTATACCAGGAGCTATGCCATCTTTACACAGGAGCAGGACGACATCATCATGGATGTGAGTATGCGAGCGTGCGTTTATGTGTGCGCACACATTCCTTATAATAAAAAAAAAACAAAGCGCAAGAATAGTCTGAAACAACTTAGTTTGTCACGTTAAATACAAGCCCACCTTAGTTTAACCCATGTACGCAGCTACAAACTAGGCTACATGCAGATAGAAAAACTAGGGCAATGTGAGGCAGTAAAAGGTTAATAAAGTGACTTTAGTTAGGCCAGGAAACTTGTTAATGTATTTTGTGGATTAATGGTGGGTCCTTGTATCTTTTTTTTTTACAGATGATGCTGCGGAATCTTTTTTTAGAGTTTGGGCTTTTCATTAAATCACGCTGAAGGTCCGGTTTAAAAAGGGCCCCAATAAAACAACGCCCAACCAAACCATAAAAACAATGCTAAACTAAGGTTGTTTTTCATTCACAGATCAAAGAAAAACACAGCCACAAGACCCCGAGGCCTAATTTTTAACATGTTTAATTCAAATTTAAATTGTTTTTTACTTTTGTTTTATCAAAAAAATAATCTCAAAACCACAAAACCAAAAAAAAAATGTGATAAAAAAAAAAAAAAAAAGATTTTGGGAGTTGTCTTTCCTGCAAATGTACAATCACACAACATCATCACACATTTACATGACACAAAAGGTTTAGATATGGGACAAAAAATCAGAAAAACTCACAACCAATTACGGTAAACATTAAAGGCAAGGAAGAAGGAACACCCAAAAATAAATTTGACAATATATATGTGTCAAATTGGCAGTTTTTGCCATATGCATATTCCAATGGAGGTTTAGGGATGTGCGCTTGCGTGTAGCCAGATTGGCAACAGAAGAGCCATGGAGATGTAAGTATACTTGGAAAAATCACCAAAATGGAAGGTCAAATACGACGGAAACCAAGCAGTTCAAAAATCAAGGAAAAAGCTGGGGAAAACGGGCCGCCCGTGTGAACGGGAACGGAAGCCCCGATCAAATTGAAAGCACCCGAGAGAGCAAAAAAAACTTCCCGAGTAAAGACAAATTGACGGATCAGTTAGGGAGCCATTCCGACGGAGGCTCTGCATCACATTTGTGCCACGATTCAAACAGGAGCCCCGGACAATCGGAAGGTTTTAAGCTCAGACCGGGGGAGGCTCTGCATCAGGCCCTGTGTCCTGCCTTGTGGTGGCTTTGGCTGCAGGTTTGCAAAAACCAAAAAGGTTTGCCTAGGTGCCCCGTGTTGCCACTGCTGCCGATAGCTTTGTTGCCAACCCCGCAAACCATCAGACCAAAGACTGAAAAGCCTCCTGGACCAAAACATAACCCAAAGGTTGGTGGAGGCCCTTTTTGGAACCCCAGAGCATGAGCCCCTTGCGCCCTCCTCGTAATTCGGCCCTGGTTGCAAGTTGCAATCCACACCACAATGCACACCAGATGTCACACTGGCTTCACCTAATATTTAGTTGACCCCCACTGGAAGCAAAGTCTTTGTGGATTGGTCTCTATTATGACTACATATCAGTATCCAACATTTCTTCTCAAAATATTTAAAGCTCTACCAGTATGGATAGGTTGATTGTGATTGTGTACAGACAACTTAATTATCTTTATGTCATGGTTTTAGCTTCCTCGCATGCTGGTTAATCACCTTTCTGTGTGTTCGGGATGTAAGTTTGGCTGTGCAGCCCCGGCATACCTTTAGGCATGCTATCTCCTTTTATGGCCATGTTTTGCTAGTTTTGCAGGTCAGCTTCCCCACAGGTATAGCTGGGGTTAAGGTGGTGGGCTGACTCTGGTCTCCTGTCCTGATTGGCTGATGGCCACATAAAACCAGGCCTCTCCCAGCATGCATTGCCCATTATAGGTTTGGCTGTGTGTTATAGTACCAATGTTAGCTGGATTCTGATGACCTGTTGCTGACTTTCACTTTGTCTGACCCTCCTCCGATCGCTGCCTGGACCGAGGCCTGTCTGCCTGCCTGACCTCGAACTTGTCTAATCATCTGTACAGTGAACCCTCTGACAACCCAGGTTGACCCTTGGCTTGACCCTTGATCATTCTCTTGTGTATCTCCTTGGAACCCTGAATTGGAAAGACTGTCATTCCCGTGTACGACTTCAGCCAGTCCAACTTCTGCCCTTTGTTCATCTGCCCTCACCCTGTAAGTCTGCATCCTTTGTGCTATCTAAGTCCTGGGGGCAACCGTGTTCGGTGAGGCGTATCCAGTGCCCCCGCAAATGGGGGCTTGTCTATAGGCAGAAGAAGCAGCGGAGATTGGGACTCACCTGTGGGAAGGTGTCCCTCTGAACCTGACACTTCATAGTTACATTGTATGGTTGAAAAAAGTTGTGACCAGCAAACTCAAACAAGTCATATAAAGTTGAACTTTTTTATTGTAATTTATTTATTATTAATGTTTGTCTTATTGTGTTGACTTTCTTTACAGGATCCACAGAAACTGCATCAGGCATCCCTGTATGATTTCCATGTATTTTTAGTCTACATTCAACTGTGTACCTTTACAAGCTTTCCCAGGCTTGGAGTGTCCACACAACGTAATTCTGCCACCACCCTGCTTTACAGTTGGTGACGATCTTTGTATCTATTCTACATTCCTTTGAAATGTCTTGATTACACACAAATGATCTCCACTTACCTTAACAGGAATCAAGAATAAAGCTGGCCTCGCTAGTGATAATTTTGACCTGTAGTATAGTGGATATTCATGCCACACTAGTTCTCTTAGGCTGTCCTTGGTGATTAATTGAAACGAACTGAAAAAAGAAATCAACGACACATTACATTCACAGTGATTTTATATTCTAAGATAGCTGGTTCATTCTTTTATAGGTACTGTGAAAATATGGATATTTGGGAATATGTATCAATATATTCTGTGAATGTTAAAAAGGGCAAAACCAGCTAAATAATGCAGACAAACAAAAACAAAAGCACAGTACAGCACAGACTTTTATCAAAATATGAAACAATTAAAATCACTAAAACGTCAAACTCCTTCTTCTTTGTGGAACTGTGGGAGTTTGTACACAGTTAAACATTAAAGTCATGTTTGATATGTTTCACCTTGCTCACTGAGAGTATTTCTGCCAATATAAAAATTTGAAGATTTCGAAACAGATGAAACATTTTTATAAAACCCATAAACATGACCTGACTTCAAGGACTTCAAATCCAAGTTCCTGGTATTGTGCTGCTTAAATCATGAAAGAGAACCGATAAGAATTAACCCGTGCAAGCCACATCCAGTTACAGTCAGTTATGGGGAAGGTGAGGCGTTTCCAGATTCTTTTATTACATTAAATTGTTGTTTCTTCTAGATTTTTAGCCGCAAGGCATTCCACATTAGAAACATATCCCGTGAGCCTCAGAATTGTGTTCTTCGTACTTGCTATGCTGAAATCAGCGTTTGATTCATGGGGGTTACATACGAAACACTCAAGGGTTAGCACCAGGTAGTGCATTGTAGTGTCTGGTGAACGCAATACCATATTTATGAAGGCGATTCTGGTGAGCGACTCTAACAGTAACATGTAGGCCCTTATTTATGAAGGAATAGCGACAGGTAGCGACTGGTGAGCAGCCGGTAATGACGGGCCCCGCCACGAGAACGCCGCCTCCCCACCACAATCACACATTTATCAAGCCAATCCTGCTTAGCGACTGAGATAGCGCCATATAGCCACTCATTCATCATTATTCCAGCCTCAGCCCACAGCACCAGCGTCCGACCTTGAACAGCGACAGGTATGACCTCTCGCTACCTGGCGCTCTCCAATGCATTTCAATGGAACAATCTTTAAATATTCATAATTAATTGTTATGAATTTATTTTTTTTTTTAAATGTGAAAAATTCTGTGACCACTTCTGCCATTTTAGATAATTTTTTTAAGGTAAAAAAATAAAAAAAAAATGTACAGAATTGATATTACAGGTCCGATATTAATGTATTCATATTACAAAATTATTTAAAAAACTTGTTTTTTTTTGTTTCCAAAAATATGGTTCTTTGGGGGTTAAAAAACTACTTTTAACCGATCGACGCCAGCGCTCTGGGGTTTAAACATGCATTTTACAGCGCGAGAATTTTTTGAGCGTGATTTTTTATTGAATATGGTGGGAGCCGGTCGCTAGGGCCAGTCGCTATCATGTGCTCCCATACATCGCGGAACCTGTCAAATAGCGACTCCTCACCCAATATTCAACATTACGGCAAACCGACTGAGTCGCTATCAACTACTGAACAACGGCCAAGCACAGCGACTACTAGCGGGCGCTCTGAAAATGCCGCTACAGTCGCTCAACTGTCGCTACCTGCCGCTATTAATGAATCGGCCTCGTAGCGTACGATTCATCATTACAGGCAGCTCAGCGTATAGCGTCGGTGCTCTGGCTTCCAGAGTGCCAGGTATTACCTGTCGCTACCTGTTGCTCTCCCATACATTTCAATGGACGTTCCTTTTCTTATGTTTAAACAAAGTATTTTGTGTTAATTTTTTTTTCTCCCAAATAATTGAGTAAATACTCCTGGCCTAGAAAGAGTCATTTTTGAAAACTTTTTAGATTTTTTATATTTTTATGCAGAATTGTCATTACAGGTCTGGCATTAAAGTGTTAATGTCACAATGTTACAAAAATGTAATTCCATGTTTCCAGACTTTAATCACACAGCGTCTGGCGCTCTATGCTATAGCCACCAGATCCAGAGCACCTACGTGTGTTTGTGTTTGTTTTTTTGTTGAATAAGGTGTGAGTCGCTGAGAGTCTCAATGAGCTGGCGCTACCTCCTCCCTGCAGCACTGTACTTTCGTTAGACCGCCCAACATACATCTCATTCATCAATGCCAGCCAGGTTACTACAGCAAATGAGACGCTCTGTTACAGCGCCTGATAGCCAATCACAGCGTCTACTAGCAGTCGCTCTTAGCACCTCTGTACAGACGCTCATCTGCCGATACCTGGCGTTAGTAATGAATCAGCCAGCCAGGTCACATAGAGTCAGGTAGTGCCAGATGAATGTCAGGTCCCACTGAAAATGGTGTATTTATCAATGTGAACAAATTTTAACCAATATAGGATTGAAGGCTTCCCTTTTTAGAGCTTAAACCATCAATCCCTTATATCTGAAAAAAGGGGGACAGGCGCTTATGGGCGTATGTGTTTGAGAGTCGCTGTGCCCCAGACAAATAAGTTTTGGTGAGGCTAGATTTGTCTCTCTGGGTTACTGCTATTGGCTGTATTGGAGTGCTTCCCAACCCTTTTCCATCCAGGCAATTAGCATGAAAAATGTGTACACGTAAGTGTCACTCACAAATAAGAAAAAGTTAATAATTTCGGAACCTGCCATGGACCTCTGAAGAATGAACACTCCAATGAGTTCTCTGAGGTCGAATCCCTCAATTAGCTCTCCTGTGTCTTTTGCTAACTGCCGCCCTCCTGTGGTTCCCGCCTGCGCAAGGGTTAAATGCGATGGAGCCGCGGGGTGTTTATAAGGGTTTTATTGTTGATGTAAAACTAAATTAAACAAGCAGAACTTAATGGAGTCAGCCTTTCAGAGGTGTATTTAAGTCAAAAATCTGCCTGTAATAGTGCCAGGTAATACCCCAACAGCACCAGCGATGGGATGAGAGCTGAAACTTACCTACAGTGCCAGATAATACCAGGTGCTCACCCTGCACTGTGTGGCCTTATGACATGAATTTCAATGGAATAGGATTATTATAATTATTTAGGCTTTTTAATTTTTTTTGGAGCTGGTGCATGTGCCACGGAATCCCTGGGCTGGCGCTAGGTGTCGCTGCCGCATAGGCATATAAAAGCTGTACACTGCCTAGAAAGGAGCCCTAGAGCTGACAGCGCCGCTGGCCTGAAGCTGGCTTTGTGGTGCGGGCACTGACAAGCCTCTCGGAAGATGTACCTATAATAATAAATTAACCTTCCTGTCTCATGGGCTTGTATGCACAGAAATGCCCCGCCCCCCAATCAACAATCTAATTTAACTCCCTTATACGCAATGTAAATGGCACAAGGAAAAAAAAACAATGATCTGCACCCCCAATTAAAGAGATTAATAATATACAATAAATCCAGGTGGTGTGCCCAACCGGTGCCACATAAAGTGCAGCACTGTATTTCTATCTCTATGTGGCTCCAGCAATCAGGTGGCACCCACCCACCTGGTCACTCAATCAAACAGTCACATGATTTCACCAATTCATATTTATTTCATTAAAAAGACATACAAAACATACATTTAAAAAACATACATACTGCAGGGGCAACCCATATGAGTAAAATGTTCAAAAAATCCCAATTAATCTAACAAAATCATGAATTTGCTCTAATAAACCTCTAAAACTGGCAAATAAAGCCAATAAGCTTAAGATGTAAAAAAAGGTGCTGTTTATAGTGCCCAATAACAATAACTGAAATCCAAAGTGGAAACCAGACAGTGTCCAAACACATACAACATGAAAAGTTATCACCTAAGTGTAAGAATCAGATATGGTGCTCTGTCCAAGAGGCTTGTTTTTCCCACACGTTCCGTGGCCCCCTATAGCCAGCCACTTCCTCAAGGTGCAAGGCCATGTAAATTCAGACATTTAAATCAGCTCATTTAGTGGGACTATCTCAATTTGATTGCCTTACTAGATAGGGTGATGCTGTAGGGGCCCTAGAAGGTCCCACTCTATAACTGATGAGATGTCAGGCTCCAATGTTATTGCATATTCCAGGGGTCAGGGGCCATGATCTAAACATCAGATTCTCCTTGACAGTGAAGTGGTATATGCCCCCCTTAATCAGTTCACAATGTTCGCTGAGGAAAGGAGCAGTGCATCTCCTGAAACGTACTTCATATTGGTGGCTTATTCTATAGGTACGCAGTGCCTCACAGCGATATCAGGTTAAGGTTTTACTATTGCCTTAATTAGCTGTACCAACTGTCTTCATGTATATACCATGTACTTGCATGTATTATACTGCAATTTTGATCAGTACTATTTGCGATTTTGAATAATTTTTAAGCGTACCTTAAAGCTGATGAAGTGATATTTGAGCTGTGTAATATACAGTTTGTCGCTGAGCTGCCCAATATTTTGGCATGGGAATATGGCAGAATTTTGCCAGGGCCCAGTGATTTAGTAGTTAGGACCTTAAATGGGAGGAAGGAAAATGGTTCCTTCACTGCCATTTTACTTGGTTCCTGAATTTTATTGGGAGAAAATAGAACAAATATATATGTGTATATATGAGATGTATATTTAATTTCACACCTACAGCCAGAGTATGGAGGCTGATTTAAAACTAGTGCCACATATTGCGATTTGAGCGTCCATGAATCGGTTCTTAGAGCGTCCACTAGTAGACACTGCAAGCGAGTATCTGGCGCTATAACCTAGAGTAGAAGCTGGACAAGTGATGCTGTAGTATCCTATTCAGCATTGATAAATGTGATGTGCGGAGGGCGCTGTAAAAGCACTCATCCAGAATCAATAATCCGAGCTTATTCTTGAGCTGAGACAGACTAGGAACCAAAATCAGATTCTACTGGCCCTGACCAGGCCAGCACTTCTCCATGAGCTCCTTAGATGGTCCCCAAGGAGCTTCTTAGCCCTTCAACCTGCTTTTCAGCCGCTGCTATAGCTTTGCAGGAACTATTCATGAGTATGGAAGGGTGTTGAAGCTCAAGCTTGTATTGTAGGGGTGGGTGAAGTGCACTGAATGCTGGTAATTCACCAGGAATTCTCCTTGTGCCCGTATGGCCAGACCCCATTTGTTATTGAGTAAATATGATTTTAACAGAGTTAATTATTTGTCTAGGGCTATAAGGGGATGGTAGGTGGGAGCATTCTGTGATCTGTTAACATGCATGCTTCCTAGTACTATAAATTGTTATTTAAAGTGGACCAAAACCCAGGATTTTGACTATTCTGGGCTTTGGTCCTTGCCCCCAGGGCACTCCAATCTGAGTGCCCCGCTGTATGAAGCCTCCCAGGTCGCCTGAACAAACTCACCTCTTCCCGGTCCTACAATGCATGCGTGGCCACTCATCCAATCAGCGCACTCGCACTGGCGGCCGCATCCCCGCTACCCTCTAACAGGGAGTGCGCTTGCGTCAGCCATCCACTAATACCTGGCACGGGCACATGTCTTGTTAGAGGGTTAGCGGGCATGAGGCCATGGCTCACGCATGTGCCGTTGGTCCAAAAAAGAAGGTGAGTTTATGAGTGACGTGGGGGTTTCACACAAAGGGAGCCCTGGAATCTGATGGTGTGTGGGGTTTGGTCCTCTTTAAGCCTAATGTATAGCATTGAATCCCATCTGCTGGCCACAAGCAAAACATTTTAAATATTTATGTATGGTACTCTGTGTTTTCCTGGTCATGGCTTTGGGCTTTGAGCTGAACATACAATGTCTAACAATAACATGTAGTAAGAAAGCTATGCTTGCACTTCCTGGTAAGTCATACCATTTAAAGCACGTTAGTATAGACCCCAGAGGCCAGTTAGCTGTGTTTTGACTACTAAGTACTGATTATATAAATATATTTTCTCCATGGATTCATTATCCTAAGTAGCTCCTGTTGTCAGGAGAATTGCCTTTATTATATTACTAATTACTTTTAAAATGGGGCTTTATTACCACTTAATAGAACAATATTGGCCTATTTATTTAGTAGAACATCCCTTCAGTAGGAATGGTATAACTAACTTTTTAAAAGAACATTACATTTAGACAGTGATGTAATAAAAACGTGATTTCATCTGTGCAAGTTTCTTTTCTGGTGTAATACAGGCTTCGTAGTTATTGCTATTTATTTATTTCCTATACAAACGCAATGCTTTCGGCCTCAGGTGTAGAGAGAGCAATCCATAAAGTCAATGTCCAGACAAACACTAACTTTTTCTCCCCTTATCCCCCTTGGGAACAGCTCCAAATGAGTCATTTTAAAGCATCTCAAAATGCTCAAGCGATGCTGTCATGCTGAGTCATGGATGAGCTGGGAAAGGCATGTCATGACATGGCTTTATGAGTCATAAGCATGCTCTGCTGGAGTCAGGCACCGTTGCAGGACCACTGTGGTTTGCCTTGCTCACTCACACTGAGAGCGCCAAGGGACAAAGTGGCTGTTAGACCATTTTTTGTGTGGTCCTGGAAAAATAAAATCAATATGCGGGCAAACTTTAGAGACCTTTTATGGCTTCTACCCTGCACTGTATGTAATTGAGGAAAGACACATGGGACAGATGTAAGGTAAGCTGATTGCTGCCTTATTATTTCCCTTGGGTGTACAGTCCCTTTACAAGGTGCCTGCCTTACAAAAAAACTAATGAGGTCTCATAGCACAGGGCAGGAGGCCAATGTTTCTTAAGATATTTTGAAGTTTTTGGTCTAAATCTTTTTGGGGAGCAGTAAGGCAATGATGGTGTGTTGGAAAGAGGTAAGTAAACAATGACAGGCTGGGGGGTGGGAGTGGCTGCTAAACAGCCATATCACTAAATATTTAAGTGGAAGTCAACATTGGGGAGAATGAATTCACTTTCAGTCTTCTACAGTAGGTCTGGATCTCTACGACTCATCACTGCTAGTGGTAGAAAGGCCTAAGGTCTTACTATACTCTCTTGTCTAATTTGCCGCACTCTGAGCAGTGGTAGCTGATTTATGTTGCATGAACATAGAGAGTTGTTAAAGAATAGGCATCTACAGTGGCCGTGCCATATACTTTTGGCCAAGTGTGCTCTACAAGAAAGTTGGGGTGCACATTCATATGTTTGCTCAGACAAAAGAACAGGCAAGTACTCTCTCACAGCTGAAGACTGTGACCAGATCTAGTGTTTGACCTATGCCGGTCCTGATGGAGCTGATAACTTATAGCTGCTGTGTGGGGCCCCTTCGGTTTGGACATGCTTGGGTGCAATTTAATGAACACCCCACACCTAATACCTGTTGTATCTGTATCTGTTGTATCTGACCTGTGGCATATTTTGTTCCCTATAGAAGGCAAAATTCCTATTACCCTGGCCATGGAGTCTAAACGACTCTACAACCATGTGAATCCCTCCCCAGGGCCATCCAAATTTGGCATTTGAGGAAATTCTTGTGAATTACTGATCATTTACCTTGCTCCACAGTCCCATGGCACATGGGCATGTCACCTCTCCATGACAAAGGGCTATGCTATGTACCTGGCAGCATGTCCAACCCATGTGGCTGCACACATGTGGCAGCCATTAGAGGCAACTTAGCGTGGGAAGGGCAATGCAAGGGAGGCCACATCAGACTGTGGAGGGAGGTAAGAGAACAGCGATTCCGAATTGCACATTTTGAATATTTCAAATTGAATAGTTGTAGGGATGCATTTCCCATGGGCTAACTATTCCCTCCTATCACTGTTAAAGCAATCAGTTCCTACAAACTCCTAGAAAAGAAACAGGTAATCCAGCCCTTGCCCCTTATTTTCCGAATACGGTGGAGCCAGGAATGCCAACAATTACAGTGATTATGTATAAGACTGTTTGGAAGGTTCTGTCATTCAGTCGAAAAATTGTTTTTTTAAACGTTAACTCTCTTTTAAATACATGAAGTGTCACTCAACATTTTAGATTATCCGCTGGATAAAAAGCTCTTAAATATAGTTATATCCATTAAAATGGCTTTGGGGTTATAAAGTACTCTCTGTGAGGTATGGTCAAAATAGAACATTCATAAAGCCTGGACCTAAATTTAAAAAAAAAAACTTTTTTTTAAAACATTTTTTAATCTTTAATTCATAGTTTGAAATACCTTGTCAATTGCCAACTTGGGATTATCATCTCAAATAGGAAACCTGGGGAGACAGGAAAGAAAGTTGTCATTAACTTGAGAGATCTATTGATTGAAAGTCTTTTGTGTTGGGATGGTGGACTCTTGAGAGATATACTTCTTGAAATATGCTAATGAAACACAAAACAACCATTCTGAATTAAAGGTAATTATCACTAATGCCGCTGAATATTCAAAAGGCATGAATTGCTGTACATTGTACTTATCATCCCACAGAAGCATGATTTTCCCATTTACGTCCCAGAGAATAAAAATGTAAAATGTATTTCATTTATCGTTTGAATGCCAACACTAGAAAGACTAAATTATATGCCAAAAACGTATCCGCATTTCATTTAGCTAGAGGGCAAAATGTACAGACATTTATTAGAGTGACTACCAGTACTATTCTTCTCTTGTCCTCTGCAATCTTGCAGCCATAAAAAACTGCCCAGCTCCAGCCAACCATTTTACTTTTGCATGGAACCAACCAGTTTTCTTTTTTATATCTGTGACTTAGTGTGAAGCTTTAATTGTGCTATCTCGCCACAATGATGATACAAAAAGCCACTCAGTCACTGAAAAAAGGTAACATATAACTCATACCAACAGTTACTAAAATAAAAATGAAAGTACTGGGCTTACTTACTGTACATGGAAAATGTTGACTTCAGTTTGCTGGCATTGAAGTAGACCAAGGGAGTTTTTTAATGAAGGATAAAGCCAGGTAGTGCCTCGTAGCGGCGTAGTGAATGCCGGGCGCTGTACGCAAAACCACATTTAAGAAAGCGAATCGGGTGAGCGACTCTAACAGCGCCATGTTGCGTCACATGTATTAATCTAAGCAGCTCAGTGTATAGTGCCAGAGCTCTAGGCTCATGAGTGCCATGTAGTACCTGTCGCGATGTAGCGCTCTCCCATAGTTGTGTATAAATAGCGTGTTTGGCAATTCAATTTTTTTTTTTGTTCAAATCATTGTGTGACCTCACCTTGCTGCAAACAAACACTTTTATAAATGTTTTGGACTTTTTATATTTTTATGCAGAATTGTATTTACAGGTCAGGCACTAAAGTGTTATTGTCACAGTGTTAAAACAATGTCATTCCATGTGTTTTCGCTTTGTTACTGGTGGATATGTATTCAAAAACAGACTTTAATCACACAGCGTCTGGTGCTCTATGCTATAGCGACCAGCTTTAGAGCGCCGGTGCTGTGAGTGTGTTGCACTGAGCTGGTGCTACCTCTCTCTCGCTGCAGCGCTATACTGTTGTTACAGCGCCCAACACACATCACATTCATCAATGCCGGCCAGGTTACTACAGCGATCAAGACGCTCTGTTACAGCACCTAATACCCCATTACAGCGTCTACTAGCGGTCACTCTAAGTGCCGCTATACAGACGCTCATCTGGCAATACTTGGCGTTAGTAGTGAATCAGCCTCCAAATCTCTGTCTACTTGCAATGTTTTCTTCTAGGGAATTGCATTTTGAGAGGGCAGAGGTCTGAAGGTGGAGGAGGAGACAGTGGATTTAGAAACAGGGAGGAAAAATGTAATATTTGATAGATGGCAGGTTGGTTCAATACAGAGTTGGTGGTCCCCCAAGGTTCCTCCTAAGTTAGTTCGCCCCATGTTGGTTGTGTTAAGATTAGATTAGTGGTTAGCCTGGTACGCCCGGTGAGGTGCATCATGTTTTCAAAGGCACACAAGGATTGAAAAAGGTTCAGTAGGGAAGTGTTTTTAAGAAGAAACTTAATGATAGAACAAGGGGGCACAACCTGTCAGAGGGAAGATCAGGAGCAAAACTGGAAAATATTATTTTACAGAAATGGTAGTAGATGCTTGGAACAAACTTACAGCAGAGGTAGTTGAAAAACCGTCAATAAATGAATTTAAACATGCCTGAGATAAGCACGCATCTATCCTAAGAGAACATACAGTGTACACATAAGGGCAGGCTCTGCCATCAACCTTCTATGTTTCAGACCCAGTGTCTTTCAGACTGCTAAGCTCTGTCACTTTTGTTTTTTCCAAACTTTACGTGGGAAAATAATAAGATAATATCATTTAATTTTAATGGGTTTTTAATAATGATCCTGTAATATAACACATAATAAATGCAATATAATATAAAAAAATGTACAAAATTGAAGAAGAAATGTCTCTCTCCCTGTGTCTACTCTCAGGCATGTATGTCTTTATGAAGGTCTAAAGTAACAAGTCTTTCTCCAGATATAATTTTGTCTCCGTGGTAACTCAAAGAGGCTCATAATGTTACAGCTTCTTTCTTTACAAGTGCCAGTGCCAAGGCACATACCAGTCTAATTGCAATACATGGATTCAAACTGAATTTTCAGAGGTTGAAATTAAATTCTGTTCCCGCTTGTAGAAAAGTCTAAAAGCAGATCAGATAAACAAATGATGTTCTTTCTAGAGGACAAAAGGTTTCATAAGTGACCCTGTGTTTATTTATTGTTATTATTTTTTTAGATAAGTTCTTTATTTAGTAATCTGTTGTAAATTTTATAATACAATAATTTTTACTTATATAATCTAGACTGACTAGCCCACCCATTGAGTCATTCTAAAGGCCCAGGGTCACATTGCGGTTCAATTAAACGCATTTCAGGTTTATTTTAGTTTTATTTTTTTCCTTGTGTGGACATGCTAATTCTAAAAATCAAACTTGAGTGCAAATTCTGGTGCACTTGCTCAAACTCTGCTGCACACTGCAGGCATGCTATTTTTTGACTGAAAATAAGGTCTTGAACCTAGAAGTGCTCCATGTTTTTGCAGGCTCATACTTTTACTCCTCATAATTCTGCAACTAGAGATGAGCGAACTTCCTAAAAATTCGATTTGGGCATTCGCTGAATTTCTCCAAGAAATTTGTATTCATCCGAATTGAATCTTTGAGAATTGCTCACCTCTAAGTGCCCCCCCCCCCCCGCTCCAACCATGCCGGCATGTAGGTAAGCTACACACCGCACAGTGGGAGTGGGGGAGGCCACCTGCGCTGTCAGCTGTGCAGCCGGCCTCCTCTGTTCCCACCGTGCCGGCATGTAGGTAAGCAACACACCACACGGTAGGAGCGGGGGAAGGCCGGCTGCACAGCTGACGTGTGTAGCTTACCTACATGCAGGCACGGTGAGAGCAGAAAAGGCCAGCTGCACAGTCAGTGGGCGGAGGAAGCCGGCTTTCACAGCTTACAGTGCAGCCAGCCTCACCCGCTACCACCGCGCGGTGTGTAGCTTACCTACAAGCCGGCACCATGGGAGCAGAGAAGGCCAGCCTCACTGTCAGCTGTGCAAGCCGGCTTCCGCCGTGCACACTGGACCTAAGCGTGGCTCTGGAAAGAAGATGGTGGTGAGTTTATTTTTATTCTGCCCAGTGAATTTCAGGAAAAATTCCATCAGCACGAACTCCCAAAAATTCGGTTTCGTGCTTCGGTTTAAAATTTTTCCTGATATTAGGAACGAACTTAGGTTCTGACAAACCTGTTCCCTCACCCCTATCTACAACTGTTAAAATCACAAATTGTGTAAGATAACACAACAGCAATAGCAACTGTGCCATAATTTCTTGGGGGGGGGCGGAGTGGGCACAGAGGTCAGCTTAGGGACAGGTTAGGGACAGCGCACAGTGGGCACAGGGGTCAGTGAAGGAGCGAAATATGGTTTTATTAATATTTGCTGCACATTAATCTCCAATATTTCTATTAGAGATTAATATTATGAATATCGCAAACACTAATAATCATATCAGCTCAATGGCCTTCAATCTGATACACCAATGGCTGCTGAGGCTATCCTCACCCATCCAGTGAAATGTCCTAAGATTAAATATTTTTCTTTATATTACTTGCACATACAATCTATTGTGTGAAAAATTATTCACCACACACAGTAAGATGTATAAATGAGAACGGGTTTAATTCACCAGCACAGTAAATAACCTTTACTAACCCAATATTTTCCAGAAGTTTCCCCAGATCACCGTAAAGGTTACAGGCAGTTATCACATGATAAGTTATAAGTTAGTTACCGTACAATAATGTTATAATGGAGAGAGAGAGATCACAGATAGATACTTAGCCATTATGATTCAGGTAGGGGGGCCCGTCCTTCGACTGAATAACCCTGCAACCAGCCTCCTAATCTACTAAGCAGGGCATGTGAGCGGCATTCGCGGCCTCCTGGGTGTGTCTAAAGGACTACAACCCGCCTCTGTGAGATTAGATAAATATTATATTAAGTAATAGAATTCCCACAATATGCATGTTATCATATTGTAGCTAAGAAATTCACGAGCCCTATTAATTTCTTGAATGAACCCAAACACTAAATACATATCATACAGAGTCTGATACTATGCAGATTATTAATCTCTGGCCAATGCGTATATACCATGTTTAATATCAAATGAAAGGTATAATCCTGAATACGACTCTCTAATGAATATAGTCATAACTGTCATATTTCAGGAGTTACATCGCTCTTCACAAATGTCATCCAATGTCTAGTGTGCATTTGAATGTCTGGGTCTGCGTCCAACCTAATTAGGAATTCAAGGATTCCTTTTCAAGTGAAAATGACCCACAGCTCATAATACTCCTCAACTATTGAGGTACCTTGTTGGCAGCTAGGTGTAAATATAGCATATTGTATTCATGGGACATGGTCTGTTTACTACAGACAAATGGCAGGATCTTGGGATCACATCCTATTTGAGTGTCACTATGAATTCAGGTGTATAATTTGGGGGATATCTGTATTCATATAAATTATAAGAAATATTGCTATAATTATTACACTTCCTTTCTCCTTTAACCGTCAGTCAGTATTGCAAAAGGCCAAAATATCTATTTTAATTTTAGCAGTGGGAGGCAGAATTGTCCACGTTGAAATATGGGCTGAATCCACTTTCTCATACATATCTGCACTGCAATGTGGACTGTGCATTAGTCAGTTTACATTGCAGCTCACAATAATTAGCATGTGTAAATTGATGTCAAGTTCTTCCCTGGTGAGGATTCAGGTTCACATTGCAGCTCACAATCTAATGCAAGTTGCTGTAGGAGTGAAGTTTCTTTTTTGTGGACGGCAGAGAGAGCCATGTGCACCTTTTATTGTTAAGGTGTGTTTAGGTATACTAAAATGAACCACAATCTGCACTGTGATGTGAGCTGTGCTGTATTTTGTGGAACACAATGTGAACCATGTGAACCCTATATTTTCCCCTGGATCATAATTTGCTCTGTGTTTTGTATTTGCTTTGTAAGGACTGTCTTTAGTTTTCTCTCAGAAATAGGCTAACATGTGAATGGCAATATGAACCTTACACCCAAAGAGCACCGGAAACTATGGTCTGGATTGAAAGTTGGTTTACATGTTCATTTTCTGGTTCACTTTCTTTACATGACCATCACCATTTCATAATGCATTTTCCCTTATACTTATACTATACTTATAAGGCAAGCCAAATTGTTGTTCCATTGTCTCAAGCTACATGTTGCACTGTACCAAACTTCAATCCATTTTCAAAAAGACCCTGTAGCTCCTAAGTTATTTGTATTAAAGCATTGGAGATCTATAGAGAGAATTAAGAGAAACAGTGGGTGTGGCAACAGAGATGTGATGTAAGCACACTGCGTGCTTTACATATATCATAGTAAAAAAAATAAGTGCATTGTTGTGCCTCTAGTTATTATTGCCAGCACAGAGTGTGGCTAGAAAAAGGGGGTGCGAGATGCTGTAGGCTAAGTGTCTACAGCCTGCACATAGTGTGACCAGAGAGGAGGGTGGAGGCTGGGGTTTCCTAGCTGCAGAGAGAGGCAGCCAATCAGGACATTTGGGGCGTGAGTGGGGGAGTTTCCATTCTTGGTTGTGGGGGATGTTTCTGTTCTTGGTCCACTGAAGGTTGATTAAAGGACCAGGTCAGCGGCGTGGGGATTAAAAGCTGAATGAGTAAGTGATTTCCCCACTAAGGAGACCAACACAGGAGGAATCACAGCGCTCCAGCCAAGGTAAGCTATTGATATATTTTTTTTTACTTTTGACTTGTAAGCCGTGTACCGGGGCGGGCTCCCATGGATACAGCAAAGCCACGAACGAGGAAAACGACACTGACTTACTGTAATGGGGTATCAAACACACTCCCCAAAAACAGTGAAAGCACTTTTGGCCTATGCAACATCTATCTAATTAACTAACAGGTCTAGTCACCATCTGCTCTGTGATGCATGCATGCTTTTACTGACCTGGGTCTGGTGCTGAATCCGATGATGTATCCCAAACTGAACCGCAACAACCGTCTCCTCTACAACCATGAGGCACCGCAGGTCGGCTCCATTACACAGCTCTCAACAGTCGTCCTGGAAGAGATTCTCTGCTTCTAGGATCAGGATACAGGAAAATGATCAGTCCCTCTCTGCTGCAAGTCTGGTCTCCTCAGAACACACAGGGACCCGGATGGGATTGCATCCTCTTTCACACAGTCTTTCTCTGTTCTCTTCTAATGGAGGTATCTCTACTTCCTCCTTCACAGCCAAAAACCTGAGTCATTTCCTTTTCCTTTTGCAAGTCCCAGCAGTAACTTAGCTGCGTGGGTGAAACAGCGGCCTCTTGTGGCAAAACAGCAAAACAACAGTATAGAACTAAATGGAACGATATTTATGTAATGACATCTGTTTTACCCTCTTATAGACTTGCCAATCACTTTAAGGATACTACCATTTTATTCATTTCTTATTATAGCCCTTGGGTACATTGGTCTATGTATCTCACTTACTATGTCATAAAATAGACCATATCTTTCCATTATTGCATTGAAAACATATGCAAATAAAGATATTGGTGTACAGTATGGACATTAATTAAGCAGTGTCCCATTTAGCTTCATTTTGTTGGCATAGTGACAGTTTTCAGCGCTGCATCACTTTCTTTTCTGCCCTGCTATTTTGACAGAATGGCGCTGGAAGTCACATTACCCAAAATTAATATTAGGGATGAGCGAATCGATCTGGACGAACCCGGATTCGTTCCGAATTTCATGGAAAATTCTATTCTGAACGAATCCGAATTTCCCCGTGATTCGATCGATCGAAGTTTTCCTTTAAACTCCATTTATTTCAATTACAGGCATTCTAAAATGGTGGATGAACATGTCCAGACATACCCCCTGGGGCAAGGTATCATGGGTAAGTCACATGCAGCCTATCAGCAGCCAGGAAGCCCGGTGACGTCACCGTGCTATATAAAGCGGCGGCCATCTTGCTTGTGCGCATTTCAGCCTTGCATTGCGGCCAGAGCACAGCTAGTTAGAGACAGGAACAGAGAGTTAGAGATAGGTAAGGAGAGTCAGAGAGGCAGACAGAGAGGTAGACAGAGCCAGGGAAAGATAGGGAAAGATAGGGAAAAACCGTAACCATCCAGCCAGGGACAGCTTAGAAGTGACAGTGAAAATGTTTTTTTTTTTCATTAGCCAGATCAGTTTCAATTCAATTTCAGTTCTTTGTGCTGTAAATCTGCCTTGCCACGGTGCATGCCATCTATGCAGTGGCTTATTTAACCCTATCTGTTACACACAAGCATTTATCATAATATATAACTGGATAAGTTTAAATATTTTTTGGTCTGCCTTTAACCAAAAAAACACCAGCCCACCTGGGTATCCCAAACCTGCACTAGGCAGCCTATCTGTTATACTAAATGCGCTTGTTGATCCTTCCTCAGCTGAATCAAAGTATTGCATTTTCAATTGATTTTTGGTATGCCTTTAACAAAAAAAAACACCAGGCCGCAGGGCATCCCAAACCTGCACTAGGCAGCCTATCTGTTATACTAAATACGCTTGTTGATCCTTCCTCAGCTGAATCAAGGTTTTGCATTTTGAATTGGTTTTTGGTCTGCCTTTATCAAAAAAAACACCAGGCCGCAGGGCATCCCAAACCTGCATTAGGCAGCCTATCTGTTATACTAAATACGCTTGTTGATCCTTCCTCAGCTGAATCAAAGTTTTGCATTTTGAATTGGTTTTTGGTCTTCCTTTAACAAAAAAACACCAGGCCGCAGGGCATTCCAAACCTGCATTACCCAGCCTCTCTGTTATACTAAATGCGCTTGTTGATCCTTCCTCAGCTGAATCAAGGTTTTGCATTTTTAATTGGTTTTTGGTCTGCCTTTATCAAAAAAAACACCAGGCCGCAGGGCATCCCAAACCTGCATTAGGCAGCCTATCTGTTATACTAAATACGCTTGTTGATCCTTCCTCAGCTGAATCAAAGTTTTGCATTTTGAATTGGTTTTTGGTCTGCCTTTAACAAAAAAACACCAGGCCGCAGGGCATCCCAAACCTGCATTATGCAGCCTCTCTGTTATACTAAATGCGCTTGTTGATCCTTCCTCAGCTGAATCAAAGTATTGCATTTTGAATTGGTTATTGGTCTGCCTTTAACAAAAAAAACACCAGGCCGCAGGGCATCCCAAACCTGCATTAGTCAGCCTATCTGTTATACTAAATACGCTTGTTGATCCTTCCTCAGCTGAATCAAGGTTTTGCATTTTGAATTGGTTTTTGGTCTGCCTTTAACAAAAAAAACACCAGGCCGCAGGGCATCCCAAACCTGCATTAGGCAGCCTATCTGTTATACTAAATATGCTTGTTGATCCTTCCTCAGCTGAATCAAAGTTTTGCATTTTGAATTGGTTTTTGGTCTGCCTTTAACAAAAAAAACACCAGGCTGCAGGGCATCCCAAACCTGCATTAGGCAGCCTATCTGTTATACTAAATACGCTTGTTGATCCTTCCTCAGCTGAATCAAAGTATTGCATTTTCAATAGCTTTTTGGTCTGCCTTTAACAAAAAAAAAAACACCAGGCCGCAGGGCATCCCAAACCTGCATTAGGCAGCCTATCTGTTATACTAAATACGCTTGTTGATCCTTCCTCAGCTGAATCAAAGTTTTGCATTTTGAATTGGTTTTTGGTCTGCATTTAACAAAAAAACACCAGGCCGCAGGGCATCCCAAACCTGCATTAGGCAGCCTATCTGTTATACTAAATACGCTTGTTGATCCTTCCTCAGCCGAATCAAAGTATTGCATTTTGAATTAGTTTTTGGTCTGCCTTTAACAAAAAACACCAGGCCGCAGGGCATCCCAAACCTGCACTTAGCAGCCTATCTGTTATATTAAATACGCTTGTTCATCCTTCCTCAGCTTAATCAAAGTATTGCATTTTGAATTGGTTTTTGGTCTGCTGCCAAAACACTAGGCCGCAGGGTATCTCATATTGCCAATTTTCATAGTATCTGGTGCAGAGAAGCAGTCCCTCACTTTATTTAGCTTCTTCTTTCTAAAGTAAACACATTTTTTATCGTACCTTTTACGCATTTCAAATACATAAAAATGTCAGGCAGACAAGTGCAAGGATGTTCAAAGAGGAGTGGCAGAGGCCAAGATTCAGCAGGCAGAGGTCGCAGGTAAGTGAGTGGCAGCAGGAGTCACGGTGAGAGACCTGAACTGCCAGTATCTGCTAGCGGTCGTGTCTCCACCAGAAATGCATCTGCCGTGGTAGATTGGTTAACGCGCTCATCAACATCATCACAAGTTACATCTGACACCCCCAGTCTAGGGTCAGTAGGTTCCTCTGACACAACCCTGAGTTGGCATGCCCCGAGAGCAGTCCCTGTCCTCCCATTGCCTCTGTCCTACGCCGTTCCCTCCCCCAGCAACGTATCCTATGCTTTGGGTTCAGCTCCACTCTTTAGTGAGGAGGACGATCAGATAGAGGACAGTCAGCAGCTACTGCCCAGCCAAGAAATGGAGGTGGCTTCTTTAGCTAGGCAGACAAATAGTGATGTGGACAGTGTCGTGGGTGTTGCGAGCGTTCCAGCTCCTGCGCCAGACACTGTTGAGGAAACCGAGAACATCAGTGACGTGCAGCCACAACTCGGTGATGATGATGATGATGATGATGAAGCTGATCGCACTTGGAAGCTGGGTGATGAAGGGGCTTCATCGTCATCATCAGTAGAAGAGGGGCACAGGTTGCCCCAGAGTCAGCAGCTGAGGCAGCAAGGTGTTAGCAGCATGGTTGGCAGTCAGCATGGGGGCACAATTGTAAAGCCTGGAGCCAAACGGGGCCGAGGCCGGGGTAGAGTACCTGCTGCGTGGCAGGCTACCTTATCGGGAGGTAGTGGAGCAGGGGTTCCTGGAGTTGGCGACAGTAGCAGTGAATCAGTGCAGCCTGTTGGTGGGAAAAGTAGCAGTAGCAGTTTTTCCTAAAGCAAAAAATGGGAATCATGGTTACCGATAATGGGAAGAACATTTTGTCTGCGCTGCGCCAAGGAAGCCTGACCCATGCCCCCTGCATGGCTCACGTCTTCAATCTGGTTGTCAAGCGGTTTCTGAAGTGTTCCCCCATCTGCAAAACATCCTAACAACTTCAAGGAAACTTTGCATGCACTTCAGCAACTCATACACCGCCAAACACACCCTTCTTGAGCTACAGCGTCAGAACGGTAGCCCCCAACATAGTCTGATTTGCGATGTTTCCACCCGTTGGAATTCCACCCTTCACATGTTGGACCGATTATATGAACAGAGAAAAGCCATCACGGATTTCCTGATGATCCAAGCGGATAGGGGGACTCCCCTGTGTAACTTCAATGTCAACCAGTGGCAGCTCATACGTGACACCTACCGTTTGCTCAGGCCCTTTGAGGAAGCCACTTTATTTGTTAGTCGGCATGATTACGGGATGAACAACGTGATTCCACTGCTTCATGTACTACAGCACATGTTGGAAACCATGGCTGGTCAAGGCAATGGAGACATGGCGTCTACATCTTACGGCCACATGAACCCCGTTGGAGCCGAACTGGAGGAGGAAGAGGAGGAGGAGTGGCCCAGTGAAGCACAGTTTAGGCTTGGCAAATGGCTGGTTTATCTAGTCAGCGGACAGGAGAGGAGGAGCAGGAGCAGCCAGAGGAGCTAGAGGGTTTTGAGGAAGGCGAGACAGAGGACCCAGACACACCGTGGCAATAGGCAGTGGAGATGGAGACAGGTAGTTCCTCCGAGTCACTTGCGCAAATGGCAGGACGCATGCTCACGTGCTTGAGTAGTGACCCCAGAATTGTTTCTATTTGTCAGCGGGATGACTTCTGGCTGTCCACCTTATTGGACCCTCACTTCCGGCACAAAATCGGGGCATTTTTTAAACCCGCCAAGAGGGAGGACAAACTGAACTACTACAAAGATATTCTGCGTAGTCAGTTGGCCGATGCCTATCTGCGCCATGGTCCATACTCTCGCAGGTCTGACTCGGGGGGACCTCTGCGCTCACCTTCCACTGCCATGGCTGCTGGGGGGGTTGGCAGGAGCAGCAGCAGCAGCTCCATCAGCAGCAGCCTCAGTCTTCAGTCGCTAATGAGTAGCTTTCTACACCCGCATAGTGAGGCTACTCATGAGCAGCAGGAAGACCTGGAGCAGGACCTCAACCAGCAGGTCATGTCATACCTTGACATGACCATGCCAACACACCTTGTGGCCGCAACTAGCAGAGTTTGCCCTGGAAAAGCTGTCCTGCCCGGCCAGTAGCGTGCCATCTGAGCGGGTGTTTAGTGTGGCGGGGGCATAGTTATGGCGAGGAGAACTCGTCTGTCAACTAAAAATGTGGAGAGACTCACCTTTGTCAAAATGAATCAGGGATGGATCAGCCAGGATTTCCACCCACCAATGGCTGATGCATGCGACTAGATTCAGCATGGTGCCACGTTTTACACTTTCCAAATGGTGCAAAACATATTTATGTCTTTAGGCCAATTTTTGCTGATGCCAACTTCAGGGTGTGCCTTCCAACCAATTTTTGGCCTCCTGCTTATGCCAACTTCAGGGTGTGCCTTTCAGACAATTTCGGCCTCCTGCTGCTGCTGCTGCCAACTCCAGGGTGTCTTTCAAGCAATATTTGGGCTCCTGCTTATGCTGCTGCCAACTCCAGGGAGTGCATTCCAGCTAATGTTTGTGCTCCTGCTGCTGCCAACTTCAGGGTGCCTTCCAGCCAATTTCTGGGTTCCTGCTGCTGCTGCCAACTCCAGGGTGTGCCAGTCAATTCTTGGGCTTCTGCTGCTGCTGCCAACTCCAGTGTCTCTTTAAAGCAATGTTTTGGCTCCTGCAGCTGCTGCTGCTTGCAACTCCAGGGTGTGATTCATCCAATTTTTGGGCTCCTGCTGCCAACTCCAGTGTCTCTTTAAAGTAATGTTTGGGCTCCTGCTGCTGCTTGCAACTCCAGGGTGTGATTCATCCAATTTTTGGGCTCCCGAAGCCAACTCCAGTGTCTCTGTCAAGCTATGTTTGGGCTCCTGCTGCTGCTTGCAACTCCAGGGTGTGATTCATCCAATTTTTGGGCTCCTGCAGCCAACTCCAGTGTCCCTTTCAAGCTATGTTTGGGCTCTTGCTGCTGCTGCTTGCAAGTCCAGGGTGTGATTCATCCAATTTTTGGGCTCCTGCTGCCAACTCCAGTGTCTCTTTAAAGCAATGGTTGGGCTCCTGCTGCTGCTTGCATCTCCAGGGTGTGATTCATCCAAAGTTTGGGCTCCTGCTGGCAACTCCAGTATCTCTTTAAAGCAATGTTTGTGCTCCTGCTGCTGCTTGCAACTCCAGGTTGTGATTCATCCAATTCTTGGGCTCCTGAAGCCAACTCCAGTGTCTCTTTAAAGTAATGTTTGGGCTCCTGCTGCTACTGCTGCTTGCAACTCCAGAGTGTGATTCAGCCAATTTTTTGGGCTCCTGCTGCCAACTCCAGTGTGTCTTTCAAGCGATGTTTGGCCTCCTGCTGCTGCTGCCATTTCCAGGGTGTCTTTCAAGCAATGTTTGGGCTCCTGCTTATGCTGCTGCCAACTCCAGGGTGTGATTCATCAAAGTTTTGGGCTCTTGAAGCCAACTCCAGTGTCTCTTTGAAGTAATGTTTGGGCTCCTGCTGCTACTGCTGCTTGCAACTCCAGGATGTGATTCAGCCAATTTTTGGGCTCCTGCTGCCAACTCCAGTGTGTCTTTCAAGCTATGTTTGGGCTGCTGCTGCTGCTGCTTGCAACTCCAGGGTGTGATTAAGCCAATTTTTGAGTTCCTGCTGCCAACTCCAGTGTCTCTTTAAAGCAATGTTTGGGCTCCTGCTGCTGCTTGCAACTCCAGGGTGTGATTCATCCAATTTTTTGGCTCCTGCTGGGAACTCCAGTGTCTCTTTTAAGCAATGTTTGTGCTCCTGCTGCTGCTTGCAACTCCAGGGTGTGATTCATCCAATTTTTGGGCTCCTGCTGTCAAGTCCAGTGTCTCTTTAAAGTAATGTTTGAGCTCCTTCTGCTGCTTGCAACTCCAGGGTGTGGTTCATCCAATTTTTGGGCTCCTGCAGCCAACTCCAGTGTCTCTTTCAAGCTATGTTTGGGCTCCTGCTGCTGCTTGCAACTCAAGGGTGGGATTCATCCAATTTTTGTGCTCCTGCTGCCAACTCCAGTGTCTCTTTCAAGCTATGTTTGGTCTGCTGCTGCTGCTGCTTGCAACTCCAGGGTGTGACTCAGCCAATTTTTGGGCTCCTGCTGCCAACTCCAGTGTCTCTTTAAAGCAATGTTTGGGCTCCTGCTGCTGCTTGCAACTCCAGGGTGTGATTCATCCAATTCTTTGGCTCCTGAAGCCAACTCCAGTGTCTCTTTAAAGTAATGTTTGGGCTCCTGCTGCTACTGCTGCTTGCAACTCCAGGGTGTGATTCAGCCAATTTTTGGGCTCCTGCTGCCAACTCCAGTGTGTCTTTCAAGCTATGTTTGGGCTCCTGCTGCTGCTGCTTGCATCTCCAGGGTGTGATTCATCCAATTTTTGGGCTCCTGCTGCCAACTCCAGTGTGTCTTTCAAGCTATGTTTGGGCTCCTGCTGCTGCTGCTGCTGCTTGCAACTCAAGGGTGTGATTCATCCAATTTTTGGGCTCCTGCTGCCAACTCCAGTGTCTCTTTCAAGCTATGTTTGGGCTGCTGCTGCTGCTGCTTGCAACTCCAGGGTGTGATTCAGCCAATTTTTGGGCTCCTGCTGCCAACTCCAGTGTCTCTTTCAAGCTATGTTTGGGCTCCTGCTGCTGCTGCTTGCAACTCCAGGGTGTGATTCATCCAATTTTTGGGCTCCTGCTGCCAACTCCAGTGTCTCTTTCAAGCTATGTTTGGGCTCCTGCTGCTGCTTGCAACTCCAGGGTGTGATTCATCCAATTTTTGGGCTCCTGCTGGCAACTCCAGTGTCTCTTTAAAGCAATGTTTGTGCTCCTGCTGCTGCTTGCAACTCCAGGGTGGGATTCATCCAATTTTTGGGCTCCTGCTGCCAACTCCAGTGTGTCTTTCAAGCTATGTTTAGGCTCCTGCTGCTGCTTGCAACTCCAGGGTGTGAATCATCCAATTTTTGGGCTCCTGCTGCCAACTCCAGTGTCTCTTTCAAGCTATGTTTGGGCTGCTGCTGCTGCTTGCAACTCCAGGTTGTGATTCATCCAATTTTTGGGCTCCTGCAGCCAACTCCAGTGTCTCTTTCAACCAACGTGTGGGCGGCTGCTGCTGCTTGCAACTCCAGGGTGTGATTCAGCTAATTTTTGGGTTCCTGCTGCTGCCAGCTCCAGGTTGTGTTTTTCAGGCACTATAGGGGCCCCTCATAGTGATGCCACTTCAACTCTCTGCAATTGTGCCGCTCTGCGATTCTATTAGCGATGCCTCTGATCTGCATGTGATTATTTACAGTATTATTTCAATAACCCAGCACGTGTCCTATGCGTGTTACAGCAAGGCAGAATGGTTTACAACCCTATTGAGGCTCTAGGAGGCTCAGAAATAGCCATTTTTAATAGTGATTCGTCGCGAATAAATTCGCATCGAAACGATTTTTGACGGAAAATTCGGCGAATCAGTCGAATCTAATTTTTCAAAAGTTCGCTCATCTCTAGTTAACATCATTACACTCATTAATGTTTAATCATTACACTCACGGGATATCAATGCTGGGGACATACTTTACAGGCGCTTGAGTTGTTGTTGTTCAAATTATACATGGTAAGCAAAATAAGCCCTGAAAAACAAAAAAAAAATTTATTACATTTGCCAATTACATTTGCCGATATCAAAGTCCTGCATTTACATTATTAAGAAGTCATAATGCAAGTTTTGTACAAAAAAAAATGTGTGCAATATTTTTCATAAGCATAAAACACTTCAATACAGTTCTGCCCATTGTGCCCCATGGGATATTACCCTACAACAGTAACAACGCAGCCTAAATAAGAGATTGCGGCACTGCAAACTACATGGCGCCAGTGATAAATTAGACACAGGCTGACACCCATATCGGTGCCACTGAGGCAAACATATTGGCACTGAGCGGCACTGAGCGGTATTAATAGGGGCTGACGCTTGATAAATTATAATATAATATATAGTAATATTATAAAGTATTTTTTTTTAGTTATCCATTGCTGAAAATATTTTACTTATATACTTTGTGATTTTGAATACATGCTGAGTATTTTAAATCATATTTAGGTATTGTATGCAAATGCGATATAGATTTATATGCAACCACTCTGACTATGTTGGAGGGGGGCAGAAATAACTATTCCCTCCAGGGGCACTCACTTTTTAGGGACACCCAAGGTAGCTCACCAGACCAATGCTAAAGGGCAAAGGGGTAGGTCCAAAGACCTACTGTCACAGCTTCCAATCCATGGAGATCCAAGACATTAGGGTTGATTTAGAGCCCCTTTCTCAACATTTTTTTTGTGTGAAAATTTCCTTTCTCATCTCTTTTTCCCCCTTCTCTGATTCAGCAGAGCCTTTTCTTCTGTAAGATTTTTTGGGTGAAATTTTTTTTTTTTATGTGATTTTTTTGATTGGTAGCAAGACCTCCAAAAAATGCCTCTGAATCCTGCTATGTTTGAAGCTGGTAGCACTAAATCTAATCTAAAGCCCAGCATAGCTTTTAACCTGTGAAAAAATAGTGTTTTTCGAATGATAAGAAACTACAGGTGGTAGTTGGACAGAATCCAACAAGGACACTCAATATTGATGAATTCTGAATATATTATTCAGCCCTGCTGAAAAGATACTGCAGCAGTAGTTGTTATCTAAATGTATTCACTCTTGATAAACCATAATGTAAGGTTTTCCTTTACAAATGCCTTATGCTGCATAGAACAGCAACATTTATGGTGGATTTTTTCAGAAAAGCATCAACTTGTCCATGACTATGATATTAGAGTTGTCAACACATGTCAAAGAGGTGATCAATGGTGGTCTTAAGGTCATTAGTGACAAACTCATTAATGCCTATCAACCTCTTGGTGCATGATAGTATAGGATACAATATATTTACCAACGCATGCAACCTACATTATTAACCTTTCTCCCATGACCATATAGTATATGAATAATAATATAGTTATAAAGATTATTTGAATTTCACAATTTTCAACTATAAACTGGGGTATATAAAGTGCATAAAATCTTGGCAATGTGTGTCTTCATTAAAACCTATTTGAAGAAAAAAAGACAAGTAAAACAGTTTAAGGATTTAAGGTTTTTGAACTTGATCACCTGAAAAATGTGTCCCATGTTTATCGAGCAATGTATGTAAGAACACAAAAGGCAGAAAGCCACAAATTTGATTTAGCCCTTTAATTGCCAGCATACCTAGAGATTTTGTCATCCTTTGTTTGCCAGACCATTTTCAATATTCTGCTTTTTACATTCTTAACTGTGATTTTTGATACTATATTAATTATATATTCTTTTTTTTCAGCAGAGTCTTGGCTTTAACATAAATTATTTGTCTTCATTTGTCTTTTTTAGTGTTTTCTCAATATTTTTGGGTGAAATATGTGCAAAAAAATAAAAACAAAATCTATTTTTTACATTTTGTAGTGTTCTTTTTGTAATTAAAAATGTTTTTCAATAAAATAATATTGCGTGTAACAGCTCTGATTCTCCCGGTTACAGTGGTACCACATATAAATTGGTAGACACCCTTTCCTGCCCAGGAGACTCCCCCAAACTGAAACAGCGCTTATGGAGATTTTCAGATAAAATACAACTGCTATGCCCATCTTGCAGTTTTTCAAGAAAAATAACCCTTTATATTTAAAATGCTCCCCACAAATCATACATTCCCTGAAAGTACACATGTTAAGCTTTCTAGGAGTACCAAAGATTGTTGTAGTGGGTGCATTTATGGAAGTAATCCCTTGATGAATTATTTGGTTACACAGGTAAAAAATTAGAACCAAAGCCATTTTTCTAAAAAAAACAATATGCAAACATGAAAAAACAAGTTAAACCAGAAACGACATGATCCCTCAAACAGAACGAAACCTAACATGCATAGGTACTGTCAAGGATAGGGTTGCCAAACACCCCATGAAGGTAAGGGTAATTTTACTTTCTGCTCTGCAAGTAAAAAACCCTTAAAAATCTAAAAAAAGGTGTGGGGTCTCCCCTACCAGCAAAAGCAGCATGAACACCAGCTATGCAGGTCTAGTAGACCAGGGCACAGAGACCAGTCTCAGTGGTCCTTGGCCCTAAAGGCTACAAGCCCACAGAGCTTTAGCTGGCTGCAGGCTTTTCTGCCCCCCTGGGATTAGGGGAGCCTCCTAATGGGAGGCTGGAGGTTAATTATTTATCAAATCATTTTTTTCAAGGTCTACTCTATGCCCCATGCTGATCTGATGACAGCTGTCAGGGATCACTGGAAAGCAGGTGGAGGGTTAGGGGACTCTGACCTGGATGAAGAGAAGACTCGGCCAGAGGGATAGAGTGCAGAGGTGAGTTTGTTTCTTTTTTATTTATTCTTTAAACAGGTAAAGTGTCAACTATGTGAGTCTAACTTGCGTAATATTAAAAACCCATGTAAACATGTCAGGTAATGAGAGGAGAGGACACTTACACACGCAAACTGAATAAAACTGGAGCCAAGCTTGTGGTTGAAAGTATGACAATTATGTTTTTACCTTTAGAATTGCCTTAGCTCTATAGGAATGCTTGATTATAACTGACTTTGCTAGAATGACCCTTAAACTACTTAATAAATAGAGCTAAACAAAAATAAATATTTAACCCTTCTAGTGCCAGCTACGTGAGTCTCACGTAGCAGCCTCTCCTACCGTTAAGTGCCAGATACGTGAGACTCACGTAGCTGACTTTAACACCCCACAGTAAAAAAAATATAAAAGTAAAAAACTCCTGACCCCTCGTTGGATCGGGCCAGGTCTTCTGTTCACCTGGGGGGCATCCGATCCCCCCCCCAGGGCTCTTCTGTCTTCAGGAGGGCGCCCGAAATAGCGCCCCCCCCCGCTTAGGCCGCTGCCACAAACTGTAAAAAAAAATGACATTTACTCACCTGCGCCCGCGCTGCCTCCCGGCGGGTCTCCTCTAACCCTTAAAATTAAAAAAATCCCTATGCCATTTTTTTTTTAAATTAACCCCTTATGTTTATAGTGTGGATAGTAGTTGCATTTTATTTGTAAATGTTATAAAGTGCTCTTTTCAGTTTGGGGGGTCTCCTGGTCAAGAATGGGGGGCTGCCGATACATATGTGGTACCGTGGTAATCGGGAGAAATGGGGCTATCACATGCAATATGGTTTTCATTAATAAAACAAATGTTTTATTTAAAATAAAGGAGACAATTGTCGAAAAAATATTATTTTATTTATTTTTTTGTTTTTTTACACAAAAATAATTAAAAAACAGTAGAAAAATTACAAACAAGACATTTCATGTTAAAGCCTAAACTCTGCTGGACCCTATGTCATTTATTTTGGGATTTTTAAGGGTTAGGGTTGGGGTTAGCCTAACCCTAACCCTTAAAATTCCCCCAAAAAATGGGATCCCCCCCCCTGGTGTCGTTTTTTTTTTGTAATTAACCCCTTATACTCTGTCGCCCCCCAGCAGCTATAAAAGGCTTCCAGCAGCAGCAGGAGAGCAGAAGCCAGACTGATCAGCGTGGGACACAGTGCCCAGGGATGGATGGGAGGTAAGTATAAAAAAAATAATTTTTTTTCATGTTAAAGCCTAAACTCTGCTGCAAAAAAATATGTATATAATTTTTCTGGAAATTCCAGCAAAAATCATGATTAAACATGGCACAAAATGGGGAAAAATGACTTGTTAACAGAGGGTGACAAAACTTTAAGTAGGCTGCCAATTAAAAGGGTTAATAGTACCTATGCATGTTGGGTATTGTTCTGCTCGGGGGACCTTGCGCTTTCAGATTTAGCTTGTTGTTTCTTGTTTGCATATTGATATTTTAGGAAAACATGTTTTTTTATTCTGCTTTTTTATAATTTTTTTTAAGGGAACCCTATGCAACCTAAGAATTCTTCAAGGGATTGCTTCCAAAAGGATGAGCCCACTACAACAAGTTCAGTATGCTTAGAAAGCTTAACATGTGTACTTTCAGGGAATATATGGTTTATGTTTTGGTTGAAATTTGCAAGTAAAATTTCCGTTATGCGCATGCTTTACTTTGGGGTGTTTGGCAAATCTTCCCTTGACACTACCTATGCATGTTGGGTACCATTCTGTTCAGGGGATGTTGCTGTTTTTTCTTGTTTGCATATAGTTTTTTTAGGAAAATGTGGCTTTGATTCTTCTTTTTTATTCTTTTTTAGGGAAACTCTGTGCAACCAAAGAATTGATTGAGGGATTACTTCCAGAAAACTGTGCCCATGTCAACAAGCCTGGTATGCCTAGATAGCTTGAGGTGTGTACTTCCAGAGAATATATCGTTTGTGGGGTGTATTTCAAATGTAAAGGGTTGTTTTTCTGGAAAAACTGCAAGGTGCGCTTAACGCGTAGCATAGTTGTATTTTATCTGAAAATCTAAACC
The DNA here is from genome assembly GCA_027917425.1 of Gastrophryne carolinensis. NCBI lineage: Eukaryota > Metazoa > Chordata > Amphibia > Anura > Microhylidae > Gastrophryne > Gastrophryne carolinensis. The sequence continues at coordinate 442,904,627 of CM051236.1, forward strand.
TAAATCTAAACCTAAAGCGCTGTTTCAGTTTGGGGGAGTCTTCTGGGCAGGAAAGGGTGTCTACCAATACATATGTGGTACCGCTGTGACCGGGAGAAATTGGGGTTTCACACACAATAAGATTTTATTGACAAACTTACATTTTTTATTACAAAAAAACACTACAAATTGCAAAAAATTTATTTTGTTTTATTTTTTTGCACATATTTCACCAAAATGTATTGAGAATACACTAAAAAAAGGCCAAACAAGACATTGCATGTTGAAGCTCAAAAGGCTTGGCAAAATCAGGGCAAAAGAACAACCTAAACTGGCTGCAGAATGTACTTGTAAGTGCAGTGACAAAGGTTCTGGCTCGCTCACGGATTGCAGGAACGGGAATCCTCGCATAGGGTGCACTTACCAAAGCATTGCCAAACTGGGAGGCACTCAGACAAGCAGGGTAACTGGTCTGATGCCCATACTGCTATGCAACACATCTCCTGAATACAATATGTAGGACAGCCAGAACTTTCCTAGTAACATATCCAAAATGGTTTTTCAAAGGGACAACTAGTGATGTGCTAAATAGTCCGCCATTCATTTCAGCAGATGTACAGGTGGTAAACCCAAAGTTGACACCATTAAAGTTTTAAGGGGAAAATCAGCCAAAATATTTGTCTCTTTTACCCCTTTTACCCCTGGAAGCACACTGGGCCCATAAGGAAGACCCCAGTGTCCAATGGCAAAGGTTTTGTGTTGTCCCAGGGGTGTATAAAAAAGGACAAATATTTTTACATGGATATAGCAGCAATTCAGGTTTTAGTGAGCCCAATAGAATAAGTAACATCTGGGTCACATTTCATTTAACCCTTTCAGTGCCAAGCACGTAGTTTCTATGTGCTCGCTTCAACTCCACTTAAGTGCCAAGCACGTAGAATCTACGTGCTTGACTTTCCCCCCTGCTAGTAAAAAAAATAAAAATCAAAAATACTCACCTGACCCCTCGTTGGATCCGGCCGGGTCTCCTCTTTAATTTGGTGCCATCCGATCCCCCGTGGCCAGGGGGGGGCAGAAGGGCCCGGGCCAATTAGTGGCTATGTGGGCTAGTAGCCTGCAGGGCCAGGGGCCACCAACGCTGGCCCCTGCGCCCTGTTCTACAAGCCCCCATAGCTGGCCCGGAATAGGCAACTGCTAACTGTAAAAAAAAAAAAAAAATGACATTCACTTACCTGTGTGTGCGCTGGCTCCCGCTGTCCCTCCTCTTCACCTGGGGGGGCCGGGCTAATGACGCCATCCCAGCCCCGATCTCTGGCTTCAGCTGTCTCAGCTGTCAGATGCCGGTGATCGGTGCCGGTGAAGGAGGTGGCAGGAGATCCTCTGATCTCCTGCCTCCCCCTTCTCTGGATGCCGATCACCGGCATCTGTCAGCAGAGCGGCGACGGACAAAGGAGCTTACAATCAAAGGTAAGTACAGTAAAAAATTTTTTTTTTTTTTAACAAAATACTTTTATTAATTGTGTTGTGTCTTTTTTTTCACAGTTAACCCTTTGTGAGCTGGTAAGGGGTCCATGAGACCCCTTATACCAGCTCACATGGCTCTAGGTCTGGCAAGTCACCTGCGGCTAGCGGGTGACTTGCCATTAACCCCCAGCCCCCCGTTACCTGCCTCCCCAATGGCCAGGGGAGGGGCAGAAGGGCCCGGGCCACTTAGTGGCTATGTGGGCTAGTAGTCTGCAGGGCCAGGGGCCACCAACGCTGGCCCCTGCGCCCTGTTCTACAAGCCCCCATAGCTGGCCCGGGTCGGCAATGCTGGGTAGGGGGGACCCTACGTCATTTTTTTGGGGATTTTTAAGGGTTTTTAACCCTTAAAATTCCCAAAAAAAAATGGGGTCCCCCTCCCTGGGAGCGGGGACCCTATGTCATTTTTTTTTTATTAACCCTTTTGTGTTCTGTCATCCAGCAGCTAAAAAAGGCTTCTAGCAAGTGAGCAGGAGCCAGTGATCGCCGAGGGACAAAGTGCTCCAGGATGGATGGGAGGTAAGTATTAAAAAAATAAATAAATAATAAAATAATTTTTTCTCTTTGTGTGTCTGTTTTTTTTACATTTAACCCCTTGTGAACTGGTAAGGGGTCCATGACCCCTATACCCGTTCACAAGGCTGGGGGGGTGGCAAGTCACCTGCGACTAGCGGGTAACTTGCCATTAACCCCCGGAACCCCCATTACCTGCCTCCCCAAAGCCCAGGGGGGGGCAGAAGAGCCTGGGCCCACGGGCTATGCGGGCATGTAGCCTGCAGGGCCAGGGGCCACAAAAGCTGGCCCCTGCACCCTGTTCCTACAAGCCCTGCATAGCTGGTCCCGGGCTGGTTACTTTGGGTAAGGGGGGCCCCATGTCATTTTTCTTTGGATTTTTAAGGGTTTTTAACCCTTAAAGATCCCCCCCAAAAAATGCCCCCCCCCCCCCCCGGAAGGGGGGACCCTATGTCATTTTTTTTTCTCGATTTAACCCTTTGTAGTGTGGATGGTAGTTGTATTTTATTTGTAAATGTTAAAAATTACTTGTTTCAGTTAGGGGGGTCTCCTGGGCAGGAACAGGGGGCTACCGATAAATATGTGGTACCATTCTAATCGGTAGAAATGGGGCTTTCACATGCAATATGGTTTTTCCTAATAAAATACATTTTTTAGTTAAAATAAAGGAGGCAATTTTCTAAAAAAAAAATTTTTTATTTATTTTTTTTTACTTAATAATAAATAAAATGAATAATAAATAAAATTTACAAACAAGACATTTCATGTTAAAGCCTAAACTCTGCTGCAAAAAATATATATATAATTTTCCTGAAAATTCCAGCAAAAATGTCGCAAAACATGGCGCAAAATGGGGAAAAATGACCTGTCAACAGAGGCTGACAAAATCTCAAGTAGGCTGGCAATTAAAAGGGTTAATAGTACCTCTGCATGTTGGGTATTGTTCTGTTCGGGGGACCTTGTGCTTTCAGACTTAGCTTGTTTTTTTCTTGTTTGCATATTTATAGTTTAGGAAAAGGTGTTTTTTATTCAGCTTTTTTATACATTTTTTAGGGAAACCCTGTGCAACCAAAGAATTCTTTGAGGGATCAACTCCAGAAAGATGAGCCCACTACAACAAGCTGGGTACACTTAGAAAGCTTAACATGTGTACTTTCAGGGAATATATGGTTTATGGGGGATATTCCAAATGTAAAGGGTTGTTTTGGTTGAAAAATCGCAAGGTGTGCACTTTGTCTGCAGAGCTGAAATTTTCAAGTAAAATTACTGTTACGCACATGCTTTACTTTGGGGTGTTTGGCAACTCTTACCTTGACAGAACCTATGCATGTTTGGTATCGTTCTGTTCGGGAGATGTTGCTTTTTCAGATTATACTTGTTTTTTCTTGTTTGTATATAGTTTTTTTAGGAAAATGTGGCTTTGATTCTGCTTTTTTATCCTTTTTTTAGGGAAACTCTTTGCAACCAAAGAATACATTGAGGGATTACTTCCAGAAAACTGTGGCCACATCAACAAGCCTGGTACAAATAGAAAGCCTGAGGTGTGTACTTCCAGAGAATATATAGTTTGTGGGGGGTATTTCAAATGTAAAGGGTTGTTTTTCTGGAAAAATTGCAAGGTGCGCATAGCGCATATCACAGTTGTATTTTTTCTGAAAATCCCCTAAAGCTCTGTTTCAGTTTGGGGGAGTCTCCTGGGCTGGAAAGGGTGTCTACCTATACATATGTGGTACCGCTGTGATCGGGAGAAATTGTGATTTCACACGCAATTAGATTTTATTGACAAACTTACATTTTTTATTACAAAAAAACACTACAAATTGTAAAAAATAGATTTTTTTTATTTTTCTGCACATATTTCGCCAAAAAATATTGAGAATACACCTAAAATGACAAACAAGACATTTCATGTTAAAGCTCAGACTCTGCTGAAAAAAACAATATATAATTTTCCTGGGAAATCCCTGGAAATCCCTTCAAAAATCACATTTGAACATGCGGAGCGCAAAATAGTGCAAAATGGTCTGGCACCAAGGGTGACAAAAACTCCAGGTAGGCTGGCAGCGAAAGGGTTAATATAGAGCGGCTCATCACTAGTCACTACCCTTAGGTTGTCTGCGATAACATTACCCAGGTTGCTGTTATTTTGTAACCTCCAAAATAAAATATCTAACCAATTTAAACAATTGTTTTCAATAGCAGAAAACAATTTTTTTTATTTTACATTATTGTTTGCTTAGTAAGAAAAGCTTTCACTGCCCCTCTGAGCTATTCGCCTGATGTGGTCTTTAAACTGTTCCTGAAGTTTGTGCTGAATCAATGCCTCAACTTTCTGTTGGACTAAAGAAGAAGCGCATCAGAAGCAAGGCCAAAAATGATGTTTGCTATTGTCAAACTCAGGTCTGAATGAAAAATAGTGTTTAATCATTTATTGATCTTGAGTCTTTAGAAACGCAGGCTGGATTCTTAACTCATTAAAGATAAGCACCTGAACATTGGAGGGAGAAATGATCCAGCTTATTGCATGAGGCAGTCTATAAAGAGGAAAATATGAGTGCTTGTTTTGGCTAAAGAATCAATTTGCTGCACTGTAGTGGTAAGTACTATAGCAGCCTGTGCGCTTGTTCCAGCTCTGGACAGCGGCCTGTCACTCCGATGATGTGATGCGGAATGCCGAGCTTTGTTGGATTTGCTTTATGATGTAGCGTGGAGGTGTCTGCAGAGGTTGATTTTATACTAACATGAAGGCTAGAGACAGGGTTAATGGAGGGCTTGTGGGCTGTCATCTATACAGTTTGCAAAGGATTTTCCACATGTCCAGTGAGAATAGAGTATATGCCTTAAGAATTCTTATGTGATACTTACAATGTGCCTTGCTAACCTCAAATACCTCTAGGAAGGTGAATTTGGCAATTGTTTAAAGCTAACAGCGTACTCTCTTTGGAAGTGATATTTTACATGAAAATTTTACTTTTCTTCAGAAAATATCATGCGCCCATATTTGCCTGAGATTACCAGGCATTCACAGCATTTGCCACATTTACCAAAGTGTGTCATTTTCACCCGACTACACCCATGTTTACCTTTGCTTTATTTCCCACTAGTTTAACATAGCTGGGCAAAGACCAACAGACCCTTGAGCAGTATGCCTAATTTTCCCCATGGACACCACTGGAATCAGAATGTTTCTTCTAAGATTGTCTCTTTAGTTAAAATTTTACATCAATTCCAGATACCTGAACCAGAGCCTGAGCGTCAGATAACTCAAGTTTGAACAACCAATTAAACTTTTATTTTACACCAATTTTCCAATTTTTTATTAAACTCATTATATAAAGCTTTCCAAACCACCAAGACACTCCTCAGACACGACTCATATATTCTGAGACCCATGCCATGCTGACATAAGCTGTAAAAGTATATTTTAAGCAAGATTTCTTCAATTTTCAAAACTAAATCTGCTCGGCAGCAATGAAGCTCAGTAAAATGCATGAAAACAGTCAGTTCTATAATTATTCACCACTACAATTATTGCTCCGTAATTATACTGTAGCTTGAACCGGCCTCTATATTCCCTTGTTTTTGTGCACATATAGCAGTGATGGTAGAGCGGAATACAGGAAACGTATTCAATCAGGCCCCATATGTATAATTTTGGAACAAATTAGTTCGATTTTTTTTCTAGTTGATCCTTGCAATGTGCCTTGCTGTCTTCAAATACCTCTAGGAAGTTGAATTGGGCAATTATCTAAAACTCACCTAAGAACAGGGGACTCTCTTTGGAAGTGATGTTTTACAGGGAAATTCCACTTTTATTTAAAAAAAATACCACATGTACAATTCCTGCACAAATTATTTAATTATTTTTTTCCATTTGCAGCTTGCCATGTATTTTCATTTTTTTAAATTCTCAATTTAAAATGTAGTATTTAGGGAAAAGATATTATTTCAGAAGGCAGAACAAAGTTCTTTGTATAGTTACAGATAGGGATGAGCGAATCAATCCGGACGAACCCGGATTCGCTCCGAATTTCATGAAAAATTCGATTCTGAACGAATCCCAATTTCCCCGTGATTCGATCGATCAAAGTTTTCCTTTAAACTCCATTTATTTCAATTACAGGCATTCTAAAATGGTGGATGAACATGTCCAGACATACCCCCTGGGGCAAGGTATCATGGGTAAGTCACATGCAGCCTATCAGCAGCCAGGAAGCCCGGTGACGTCACCGTGCTATATAAACCGGCGGCCATTTTCCTTTTGTGCATTTCAGCCTTGCATTGCAGACAGAACGGAGGTTGCTGCAGACAGGGAGAGGCTTACAGACAGGCAGGGAGAGTCAGAGAGGCAGACAGAGAGGTAAACAGAGTCAGGGAAAGATAGGGAAAGATAGGGAAAAAACGGAACCATCCAGCCAGGGACAGCTTAGAAGTGACAGTGAAAATTGTTTTTTTTTCATTAGCCAGATCAGTTTTCAATTCAATTTCAGTTCTTTGTGCTGTAAATCTGCCTTGCCACTGTGCATGCCATCTATGCAGTGGCTTATTTAACCCTATCTGTTACACACAAGCATTTATCATAATATAACTGGATTAGTTTAAATATTTTTGGTCTGCCTTTAACAAAAAAAACACCAGCCCACCTGGGTATCCCAAACCTGCACTTAGCAGCCTATCTGTTATACTAAATACGCTTGTTGATCCTCCTCAACTTAATCAAAGTATTTCATTTTGAATTGGTTTTTGGTCTGCCTTTAACAAAAAAAACACCAGGCCGCAGGGCATCCCACACCTGCACTTAGCAGCCTATCTGTTATACTAAATAGGCTTGTTGATCCTCCTCAGCTTAATCAAAGTATTTCATTTTGAATTGGTTTTTGGTCTGCCTTTAACAAAAAAAACACCAAGCCGCAGGGCATCCCAAACCTGCACTTAGCAGCCTATCTGTTATATTAAATACGCTTGTTCATCCTTCCTCAGATTAATCAAAGTATTTCATTTTGAATTGGTTTTTGGTCTGCCTTTAACAAAAAAAACACCAGGCCGCAGGGCATCCCAAACCTGCACTTAGCAGCCTATCTGTTATACTAAACACGCTTGTTGATCCTTCCTCAGATTAATCAAAGTATTTCATTTTGAATTGGTTTTTGGTCTGCCTTTAACAAAAAAAACAACAGGCCGCAGGGCATCCCAAACCTGCACTTGGCAGCCTATCTGTTATACGCTTGTTGATCCTCCTCAGCTGAATCAAAGTATTTCATTTTGAATTGGTTTTTGGTCTGCCTTTAACAAAAAAAAAAACCAGGCCGCAGGGCATCCCAAACCTGCACTTAGCAGCCTATCTGTTATACTAAATACGCTTGTTGATCCTCCTCAGCTTAATCAAAGTATTTCATTTTGAATTGGTTTTTGGTCTGTCTTTATCAAAAAAAACACCAGGCCGCAGGGCATCCCAAACCTGCACTTGGCAGCCTATCTGTTATACTAAATACACTTGTTCATCCTCCTCAGCTTAATCAAAGTATTACATTTTGAATTGGTTTTTGGTCTGCCTTTAACAAAAAAACACCAGGCCGCAGGGCATCCCAAACCTGCACTTAGCAGCCTATCTGTTATACTAAATACGCTTGTTCATCCTCCTCAGCTTAAACAAAGTATTGCATTTTGAATTGGTTTTTGGTCTGCTGCCAAAACACTAGGCCGCAGGTATCTCATATTGCCAATTTTCATAGTATCTGGTGCAGAGAAGCAGTCCCTCACTTTATTTAGCTTCTTCTTTTTAAAGTAAACACATTTTTTATCGTACTTATTGCGCATTTCAAATACATAAAAATGTCAGGCAGACAAGTGCAAGGATGTTCAAAGAGGAGTGGCAGAGGCCAAGATTCAGCAGGCAGAGGTTGCAGCAGACTAGGAGCGAGTGGCAGCAGGAGTCACGGTGAGAGACCTGATCTGCCAGTATCTGCTAGCGGTCGTGTCTCCACCAGTAACGCATCTGCCGTGGTAGATTGGTTAACGCGCTCATCAACATCATCACAAGTTACATCTGATACCCCCAGTCTAGGGTCGGTAGGTTCCTCTGACACAACCCTGAGTTGGCATGCCCCGAGAGCAGTCCCTGTCCTCCCATTACCTCTGTCCTACGCCGTTCCCTCCCCCAGCGACGTATCCTATGCTTTGGGTTCAGCTCCACTCTTTAGTGAGGAGGACGATCAGATAGAGGACAGTCAGCAGCTACTGCCCAGCCAAGAAATGGAGGTGGCTTCTTTAGCTAGGCAGACAAATAGTGATGTGGACAGTGTTGTGGGTGTTGCGAGTGTTCCAGCTCCTGCGCCAGACGCTGCTGAGGAAACCGAGAACATCAGTGACGTGCAGCCACAACTCGGTGATGATGATGATGATGAAGCCGATCGCACTTGGGAGCCGGGTGATGAAGGGGCTTCATCGTCATCATCAGGAGAAGAGGGGCGGCAGCTGAGGCAGCAAGGTGTTAGCAGCATGGTTGGCAGTCAGCATGGGGGCACAATTGTAAAGCCTGGAGCCAAACGGGGCTGGGCCAAGGTAGAGCACCTGCTGCGCAGCAGGCTACCTTATCGGGAGGTAGTGGAGCAGGGGTTCCTGGAGTTGGCGACAGTAGCAGTGAATCAGTGCGGCCTGTTGGTGGGAAAAGTAGCTACTCGGTAGTGTGGCAGTTTTTCCTGAAGCATCCGCAGGAGGGTAACATGGCCACATGCAAGATATGTAGGCAGAAGGTGAAGCGTGGCCAGGGCCCAAATGTTGGCACCACGGCCCTGCATCAACATATGATGCATCACCATAAAGCGGCCTGGGAGAACCGAGGCTCCGAAAGAGGTGGTCCAGCCTGCTTCCTCACCAAGTGGCACGCCGCTCCCAATTTCTGCCAGCCAAGGCTCCAGCACCTCAGCCGAAGGCAGCTGTGTGTCATACCCATCCTCTGTCGCTCCTGCTCCTCCTCCTCCAAGTCATACATCCCGCCAGCAATCCATCAGCGAAGCCATGTCCAAGAGACAGCAGTATGCGCCCACTCATCCTACGGCGCAGAAGCTGAATGTGCTCCTGTCAAGGTTGCTGGTGCTGCAGTCGCTCCCTTTTCAGGTGGTGGAGAGTCCCAAGCCGTCATTTCTTTGCCAAGAAGGCAGTACCAGCGCTGCACACTTTTGTTGAACAGAAGGTGGGCCAGTCCTTGAGCCTGTCGGTGTGTAGCAAAGTGCAAGGCAGCGCCGACGTCTGGAGCTGTAACTACGGTCAGGGACAGTACATGTCGTTAACGGCCCGCTGGGTGAATGTTATCCCTTTGCAGCATTAGCAGCAACTTGGACAGGTCACGCCACTTCGGCCTCCGCGCTCCCTGCCCGTTGGGCCTGTGACACCGTGCGACTCGGCCTCCTCATCCTCCGCCATCTCCTCACCCTCCACTGTAGGCTCAAGTCTCAGTGCCCCTCCAGTCTACCATGTGTGCAGGGCACGGAGGTGTCACGCTGTGCTTCACATGGTTTGTCTTGGCGAACGGAGTCACACAGGGGAGGAACTGCTTAAATTTATTCATCAGGAAATCCAAACATGGCTTACTCCAAGAAAACTTAAAATGGGAATCATGGTTACCGACAATGGGAAGAACATTTTGTCTGCGCTGCGCCAAGGAAGCCTGACCCATGCCCCCTGCATGGCTCACGTCCTCAATCTGGTTGTCAAGCGGTTTCTGAAGTGTTCCCCCCATCTGCAAGACATCCTAACAACTTCAAGGAAACTTTGCATGCACTTCAGCCACTCATACACCGCCAAATACACCCTTCTTGAGCTGCAGCGTCAGAACGGTAGCCCCCAACATAGTCTGATTTGCGATGTTTCCACCCGTTGGAATTCCACCCTTCACATGTTGGAGCGATTATATGAACAGAGAAAAGCCATCACGGATCTCCTGATGATCCAAGCGGATAGGGGGACTCCCCTGTGTAACTTCAATGTCAACCAGTGGCAGCTCATACGTGACACCTGCCGTTTGCTCAGGCCCTTTGAGGAAGCCACTTTATTTGTCAGTCGGCAGGATTACGGGATGAACGATGTGATTCCACTGCTTCATGTACTACAGCACATGTTGGAAACCATGGCTGATCAGGGCACTGGAGAAATGGCCTCTACATCTTATGGCCACATGAACCCTGTTGGAGCTGAACTGGAGGAGGAGGAGGAAGAGGAGGAGGAGTGGCCCAGTAAAGCACAGTTTAGGCTTGGCGAAATGGCTGGTTTATCTAGTCAGCGGACAGGAGAGGAGGAGCAGGAGCAGCCAGAGGAGCTAGAGGGTTTTGAGGAAGGCGAGACAGAGGACCCGGACACACCGTGGCAGTATGCAGTGGAGATGGAGACAGGTAGTCCCTCCGAGTCACTTGCGCAAATGGCAGGAAGCATGCTCATGTGCTTGCGTAGTGACCCCAGAATTGTCGCCGGGATGACTTCTGGCTGTCCACCTTATTGGACCCTCGCTTCCAGCACAAAATGGGGGCATTTTTTAAACCCGCCGAGAGGGAGGACAAACTGAACTACTACAAAGACATTCTACGTAGTCAGTTGGCCGATGCCTATCTGCGCCATGGTCCATACTCTCTCAGGTCTGACTCGGGGGGAGCTTTGTGCTCACCTTCCACTGCCATGGCTGCTGGGGGGTTGGCAGGAGCAGCAGCAGCTCCATCAGCAGCAGCCTCAGTCTTCAGTCGCTAATGAGTAGCTTTCTACACCCGCATAGTGAGGCTACTCATGAGCAGCAGGAAGACCTGGAGCAGGACCTCAACCAGCAGGTCATGTCATACCTTGACATGACCATGTCAACACACCTTGAGGATCCGCTGGACTTCTGGGCAGCCAAACTTGGCTTGTGGCCGCAACTAGCAGAGTTTGCCCTAGAAAAGCTGTCCTGCCCGGCAAGTAGCGTGCCATCTGAGCGGGTGTTTAGTGCGGCGGGGGCCATAGTTATGGCAAGGATAACTCGTTTGTCAACTAAAAATGTGGAGAGACTCACATTTGTCAAAATGAATCAGGGATGGATAAGCCAGGATTTCCACCCACCAATGGCTGATGCATGCGACTAGATTCAGCATGGTTCCATGTTTTCCACTTTCCAAATGGTGCAAAACATATTTAGGTCTTTAGGCCAATTTTTGGGCTCCTGCTGATGCCAACTTCAGGGTATGCCTTCCAACCAATTTTTGGCCTCCTGCTGATGCCAACTTCAGGGTGTGCCTTTCAGCCAATTTTTGGCCTCCTGCTGCTGCTGCTGCCAACTCCAGGGTGTCTTTCAAGCAATGTTTGGGCTCCTGCTTATGCTGCTACCAACTCCAGGGTGTACCTTCCAGCTAATGTATGTGCTCCTGCTGCTGCCGACAGAGTGCCTTCCAGCCAATTTCTAGGTTCCTGCTGCTGCTGCCAACTCCAGGGTGTGTCAGTCAATTTTTGGGCTCCTGCTGTGGCTGCTGCCAACTCCAGTGTTTCTTTAAAGCAATGTTTGGGCTCCTGCTGCTGCTGCTTGCAACTCCAGGGTGTGATTCATCCAATTTTTGGGCTCCTGAAGCCAACTCCAGTGTCTATTTAAAGTAATGTTTGGGCTCCTGCTGCGGCTTGCAACTCCAGGGTGTGATTCATCCAATTTTTGGGCTCCTGCTGCCAACTCCAGTGTCTCTTTAAAGCAATGTTTGGGCTCCTCCTGCTGCTGCTTGCAACTCCAGGGTGTGATTCATCCAATTTTTGGGCTCCTGCTGCCAACTCCAGTGTTTCTTTAAAGCAATGTTTGGGCTCCTGCTGCTGCTGCTTGCAACTCCAGGGTGTGATTCATCCAATTTTTGGGCTCCTGAAGCCAACTCCAGTGTCTATTTAAAGTAATGTTTGGGCTCCTGCTGCGGCTTGCAACTCCAGGGTGTGATTCATCCAATTTTTGGGCTCCTGCTGCCAACTCCAGTGTCTCTTTAAAGCAATGTTTGGGCTCCTCCTGCTGCTGCTGCCAACTCCAGGGTGTGATTCATCCAATTTTTTGGCTCCTGCTGCCAACTCCAGTGTCTCTTTCAAGCTATGTTTGGGCTGCTGCTGCTGCTTGCAACTCCAGGGTGTGATTCATCCAATTTTTGGGCTCCTGCTGCCAACTCCAGTGTCTCTTTCAAGCTATGTTTGGGCTGCTTCTGCTGCTTGCAACTCCAGGGTGTGATTCGTCCAATGTTTGGGCTCCTAAAGCCAACTCCAGTGTATCTTTAAAGCAATGTTTGGGCTCCTCCTGCTGCTGCTTGCAACTCCAGGGTGTGATTCATCCAATTTTTGGGCTCCTGCTGCCAACTCCAGTGTTTCTTTAAAGCAATGTTTGGGCTCCTGCTGCTGCTGCTTGCAACTCCAGGGTGTGATTCATCCAATTTTTGGGCTCCTGAAGCCAACTCCAGTGTCTATTTAAAGTAATGTTTGGGCTCCTGCTGCGGCTTGCAACTCCAGGGTGTGATTCATCCAATTTTTGGGCTCCTGCTGCCAACTCCAGTGTCTCTTTAAAGCAATGTTTGGGCTCCTCCTGCTGCTGCTGCCAACTCCAGGGTGTGATTCATCCAATTTTTTGGCTCCTGCTGCCAACTCCAGTGTCTCTTTCAAGCTATGTTTGGGCTGCTGCTGCTGCTTGCAACTCCAGGGTGTGATTCATCCAATTTTTGGGCTCCTGCTGCCAACTCCAGTGTCTCTTTCAAGCTATGTTTGGGCTGCTTCTGCTGCTTGCAACTCCAGGGTGTGATTCGTCCAATGTTTGGGCTCCTAAAGCCAACTCCAGTGTATCTTTAAAGTAATGTTTGGGCTCCTGCTGCTGCTTGCAACTCCAGGGTGTGATTCATCCAATTTTTGGGCTCCTGCAGCCAACTCCAGTGTCTCTTTCAAGCTATGTTTGGGCTGCTGCAGCTTGCAACTCCAGGGTGTGATTCATCCAATTTTTGGGCTCCTGCTGCCAACTCCAATGTCTCTTTATAGCAATGCTTGGGCTCCTGCTGCTGCTTGTAACTCCAGGGTGTGATTCATCCAATTGTTGGGCTCCTGCTGCCAACTCCAGTGTCTCTTTCAAGCTATGTTTGGGCTGCTGCTGCTTGCAACTCCAGGGTGTGATTCATCCAATTTTTGGGCTCCTGCTGCCAACTCCAGTGTCTCTTTAAAGCAATGTTTGGGCTCCTGCTGCTGCTTGCAACTCCAGGGTGTGATTCATTAAATTTTTGGGCTCCTGCTGCCAACTCCAGTGTCTCTTTAAAGCATTGTTTGGGCTCCTGCTGCTGCTGCTTCTTGCAACTCCAGGGTGTGATTCATCCAATTTTTGGGCTCCTGAAGCCAACTCCAGTGTCTGTTTAAAGCAATGTTTGGGCTCCTGCTGCTGCTTGCAACTCCAGGGTGTGATTCATCCAATTTGTGGGCTCCTGCTGCCAACTCCAGTGTCTCTTTAAAGCAATGTTTGTGCTCCTGCTGCTGCTTGCAACTCCAGGGTGTGATTCATCCAATTTTTGGGCTCCTGCTGCCAACTCCAGTCTCTCTTTCAAGCTATGTTTGGGCTGCTTCTGCTGCTGCTGCTTGCAACTCCAGGGTGTGATTCAGCCAATTTTTGGGCTCCTGCTGCCTACTCCAGTGTCTCTTTAAAGCAATTTTTGGGCTCCTGCTGCTGCTTGCAACTCCAGGGTGTGATTCATCCAATTTTTGTGCTCCTGAAGCCAACTCCAGTGTCTCTTTCAAGCTATGTTTGGGCTGCTCCTGCTTGCAACTCCAGGCTGTGATTCATCCAATTTTGGGCTCCTGCTGCCAACTCCAGTGTCTCTTTAAAGTAATGTTTGGGCTCCTGCTCCTACTTGCAACTCCAGGGTGTGATTCATCCAATTTTTGGGCTCCTGCTGCCAACTCCAGTGTCTCTTTCAAGCTATGTTTGGGCTGCTTCTGCTGTTACTGCTTGCAACTCCAGGGTGTGATTCATCCAATTTTTGGGCCCCTGCTGCCAACTCCAGTGTCTCTTTAAAGCAATGTTTGGGCTCCTGCTGCTGCTTGACACTCCAGGGTGTGATTCATCCAATTTTTGGACTCCTGCTGCCAGCTCCAGTGTCTCTTTCAAGCTATGTTCGGGCTCCTGCTGCTGCTGCTTGCGACTCCAGGATGTCATTCATCCAATTTTTGGACTCCTGCTGCCAACTCCAGTGTCTCTTTCAAGCTATGTTTGGGCTGCTGCTGCTGCTGCTGCTGCTGCTGCTGCTTGAAACTCCAGGGTGTGATTCCTTCAATTTTTGGGCTCCTGCTGCCAGCTCCAGTGTCTCTTTCAAGCTTCGGGCTGCTGCTGCTGCTTGCAACTCCAGGGTGTGATTCATCCAATTTTTGGGCTTCTGAAGCCAACTCCAGTGTCTCTTTAAAGTAATGTTTGGGCTCCTGCTGCTGCTAGCAACTCCAGGGTGTGATTCATCCAATTTTTGGGCTCCTGCTGCCAACTCCAGTGTCTCTTTAAAGCAATGTTTCGGCTCCTGCTGCTGCTTGCAACTCCAGGGTGTGATTCATCCAATTTTTGGGCTCCTGCTGCCAACTCCAGTGTCTCTTTCAAGCTATGTTTGGGCTGCTGCTGCTGCTTGCAACTCCAGGGTGTGATTCATCCAATTTTTGGGCTCCTGCTGCCAACTCCAGTGTCTCTTTAAAGCAATGTTTGTGCTCCTGCTGCTGCTTGCAACTCCAGGGTGTGATTCATCCAATTTTTGGGCTCCTGCTGCCAACTCCAGTGTCTCTTTAAAGCAATGTTTGGGCTCCCGCTGCTGCTTGCAACTCCAGGGTGTGATTCATCCAATTTTTGGGCTCCTGCTGCCAACTCCAGTGTCTCTTTCAAGCTATGTTTTGGCTCCTGCTTCTGCTGCTTGCAACTCCAGGGTGTCATTCAGCCAATTTTTGTGATTCTGCTGCTCCTGCTGCCAACTCCAAGATGTCTTTCAGCCAATAATTGGGCTCCTGCTGCTTCCAGCTCCAGAGTGTGTTTTTCAGGCAATATAGCCCCTCATAGTAATGCCACCTCAACTCTCTGCAATTTTGCTGTTCTGCGATTCTAATAGCGATGCCTCTGATCTGCATGTCATAATTATTTACAGTATTATTTCACTAACCCAGCACGCATCCTATGCATGTTACAGCTAGGCAGAATGGTTTACAACCCTATTGAGGCTCTAGGAAGCTCAGAAATAGCCGTTTTTAATAGCGATTCGTCGTGAATAAATTCAGACCGAAACAAATTTTGTCAGAAAATTTGGCGAATCAGCCGAATCGAATTTTTCAAAAGTTCGCTCATCTCTAATCACAGACTTTCCTTGCCTTTAGGCTGAAAGCATTCAAAATGATATTTCTGCTGAAACATATGAAAGGGAAAAATCCAAAAAGTTAGGTAATGGGGATAAAATGTAGAGCAGCTCATTTGAAAGTGGCCAGTGTGTGATCTACACTGGATGTTACTGGTTGGGATGCTGTTAATTTAGAGCCTTATTTATGAAGCATCAGCGCCTTTTAATACCACTCAGCACCAATTTTTTTACCTCAGCGGCACTTAATATGCTATTTAACTGACAAAAAAACAGGCACAGGCCGATACCTAATGCAACAATCAAAGCAAATAGTTAACATCGGGCGCTGTGACTTCCAGAACCATTCTAGTCAAAATTGCTGTGCCAGAAAAGACAAATATGTTGGCACTCCGAAACTGGCGCTATAACCACCAGAAATATGCTAAATGGTGCACTTCATAAATAGGGCCTAAGCATTGAACTTGCATTCTAAAGTTGACCATCCACTTATTCCCCAGTCAATAAGCCTCTTACAGTTGATACGCATACTGTACAATCATTACAAGCATTACCCTAAACCACTAATTTTGCTACCTATCCCCTGGTATTAGCATTATAGCATTATGTGGGGTCTGCAGAGAACTGCCCTGATTGTCAGGGTCATGGTCAGGGTTGACACCACCAATGCTGGCAGTGAGTAAACATTTTTACTCTTTAGCAAAATCTATCATAGCAATTCTGGATGCTGGAATATTAAGGTCAATTCACGGCCTCATTTAACTGTACTTACACATGAAAAAGTGTATGTGTTTTTTTGTGTATTTTTACGTGAATGTTTTTGTGATCCTATTAGCGTCTGAGTACGTGCATTTAAGACTTTTCATTCCCGGATCTATTGTGTATTTGCTTTATGTTTTCGCGTTGATGCGTATAATACATGATTAGCATCGGCCTGCGCATGATTCAGAGGAATGATTTGGCCTTCAAGAAAAGCCAATAAAACATTTTTTTTCATGCTCCACTTACAGGCTCTATTTCCTGGAAAGAGTGTACTGTCGTGGTGTGCGGGAAAGCGTAATGGAGCCCTCTGATGAATACCTTGCGGACTATCAGCGTTTGGAGCATTGTGGCATTCTGTGCATATGTATGTCAGACTTTAGATTACATTGCATTGGACACATGTGGATGTTGATCACATGCATGATGTAAAGGTATTTGAGCTGACCGTGTTTCCCTTGAGAAACTGTATAGTGAGTTGTGGCCATGGTTTGCCCCCACCACAAGCAAGGGGCATGCAATTGCGGGTATGACCAGATTAGTTGGCTGCCTTCAGTTTTTGGCTAACGGCTCAATCCAAAGGCTGGGCGCCCTCTCTGTGGGCATGACCAAGCGAACGCTCGGCCGCACACTCAAAAGGTTTGTCAATGGCATGGCTACCTTGGTGGACAAATACTTCTGTCTCCCTGGCACCATGGTAGCCCGGAATGATGTTAAGTTGGGATTTTATGAACTGGCCTAACGTCATGTAAGTGATCGATTGCACGCACATGGCACTGGTGCCTCCAGTCACTGATAAGTATCTCTTCAGGTATGTCTTTGTTTTCCCTTTGCCTCCTTCATATCATGCGATGTAGTAACTTTTCTGGAGTCTAGCTTCCCCAAATTTAGTGTGTTTTGGCCTTTGCATTGTATTGGCTCCTGTAAAGTGGATCTTAATCTCCTTCAACTAGTAGCCCCTTGTTTCCTGTAGCTGCTTCAGCTTCAGGCAATAATGTTTATGAGCATTTCCGTGTCCTTTTTCTCACACAAGTTGTGGCCTCACCCAAAGAAGGCAGTCTTACCAGTGGTTGTCCCTTTCTGCTTAACATCTGTTCCGTCAGTGTAGGTGTTCTTTAATGTTGATTTGCTCTTGATCGGTGTGCTTCGTGTCCTTTGTACAGGAACAGTAAGATGGGACGTTCCATCAATGTTCAATGTGTTGTGGCTCCTGACATTAGGTTTATCAGAGTGATGCCATCAACTTAGCCGCGAAAGCCGTTTCAATGGCTTAGCCAACACTGAGAACACAACTAAAGGCTCCGGAAAAGGCTCTAAAACATGCAAATGCACCTACAAGCAACAAAAAATATGTTTAACGAACACTCTTACGCACAAAAACGAAAACTATTATAGAAGGCTCTGAATCAACCCTATTGTACGCTATTGCAGAAGTAGATTTTTCATGACAGTTAAGCAAACTGTTCTAACTGTTCTTTATGTACCATTAGCAGACAAAGGGATTAAAGTACCCACTATGCAAGAGTAAAATAAAAGGAGATCTCTGGAGACTTTAAAGCTAACATTTAAATGCACAGGTAGTTTCTCCATGTTTCTTAGCTCTCCCTAATGAATGCAGTCTTCAGAGGTGTAGAACAAAGAAACCTTCATGTGTCAGGGTTATTCTGTGATGACATGAATAAACAGAGGCACTTATCTTTGCTGAGTAAAATTGATCTTCTAGTAACTAGTTTTATTCAATTCTGTCCATTATTACAATTAATATTGATTTGTGTGGCCACCTGAATGATGAAGGCAGTGAATCCTGTACTCATAAATTTGCTTTTTCAGATCAATAAATAGCAAGACCCTTATTGTTTAAACCAAGATTTGGTCCAGCAATCAGCCGAAACATTTCCAGCCAGGAATTCTTAAAAAAAAAAAAAATAAATAAAATTATATATATATATATATATATATATATATATATATATATATATATATATATCAGCACAAAAAATCAAATAAACAAATGTACTGTACTTACCTACCAAATAAATCCACAAGCTAATAAATACAGAGCACTGAAATCAGTTTTTGATAGTGTAGAGCAGAACTAAGGCCAATTTATTTACTTATTTATTTGTCTGTGACCCTATTGACCTTACTAATTTGTTTGGTCTTTAGATACAGGGCATTTTTATAATAGGACCTCCAGTCACCCCTCCCCCCCATTATGCCCGATACTGGCATCATATACTTACCACCTCCATGCTTCCTCAAAGGTTACCTGGGCTTGCAGGTGCACACTGATGTGCATGCTCACCTGGCGAACCATATGGGAACATGGAATTACTGAGTATGGACTGCCTGGTCTTGGGTTTCCTGGAGTAAAAATACATAACAGGGCACCCAAAATAGGGTTGCTCCATGTTGTAACAGTGGGAAAACCTCCAGTCAGACTTGATTGGCAGTCCTCTTAAACAGAAAATCCATGAGCGTCATCAGAACTCATGTGACCTGTACACCTGTGACATCGGGGGTCATGCTAAATATTTGATGAAGCCAGTGTGACTTGCAGTGTCCATTGCGGTGTGGATTGCAACCTGCATCCCGGTGAGCTTTTTAGTGTTTAGACACAAAAAAATGAAAGAAAAATATTTTTTCTACCTTTTTCCCTTAAGTGACTTGTACCTGTGATGAGGCATTTTTACAGGTTAGGTACATCATTTTCCAGTGAGGTAAGAATATTTGTTTTTAAGTTTGGAAACAACAGAACCCCATAGACTATGTAGAAAAAAATTGTGAAATCTTTAGCATAATAGGGTGCTGTTATTTCTTCAAAAATATTTTCTTACATTACTGGAAAAAGTATGTACCTAAACTGTAAAAATGTGATTTGGGGGAGGGAAATGTAGGACAAAAATTTTTTGCACTTTTTTGCGTTTTATTGCTAAAAAGCTTACCGGGATGCAGGTTGCAATCCACTCCGCAATGCACACTGGTAGTCACACTGGCTTCGCCAAATATTTAACATGACCCCCATGCTCTTGTTGCTGTGATTGACAGTCCCTGCTATTTGTTGAGGTGGTTTCTTGAATGAACCCTTGAATCACATGCATCAGAAATTTCTTTCCATTTGGGAGCCGTGGATTAGCCATTTGGAGCCCATTTGGGAGGCTGGGTTATCCTAATCCCCATCTGGATTCTTTAACACTACAATAAGAATGCTATCTAGTGCAACCTTCATGGGGGGGGGGGGGCAATGTCGCTCGGACCCTCTCTGTTTAATTCCGCTCCCCTCTTCTTTATTCCTTTTCTTTTCAGTCTCTTGCTTGGTCCTTATCACTTTATAACTCCACGTGCCTTTTGACCATTAATTAGCCCTGTCTCCTGGGAATGACTAATGTCTGGGGCTCCATCTAAGACAATATGAGGGTGAATCTTAGGGTTGGAGGCCTCTGCAGCATCTGGGTCTCGGTGGGTTCTGATCCCACTACTGGATGTTGGGGGACTGCTTGGAGCCCAGCGAGCTTAGGATCAAATTCCCTGAATGTATTAAGGTCAGTGGATGCTTACTGACTTTTGCACTTAATGTTCTGGATAACATGGAGCAACCAGGGGGTGGTCTGGTGAGGGTAATGGCACAGGTGGGTTGTGGCTTCTGCATTGCCTAGAGGACAAAGTGGCTAACACGAGGATGTGATGGCTGCAGGGACATCAACAACTATCTTGCATGACTTTCTGACCAGAAAAGACCATCGTACATCCTATGGCCTTGTAGCAGCCACTATGGAAACCTGTAGGCTTCTTACAAGAAGTGAGCCATCAGTTAAAGCTAGGTCTCATCCCACCTCCTTTATACCATTATCTAATGAGTGTGCTCCAACTGCCATCCATGCAATCTTATTGGATAGATAGAGCGCAGGAAGGAGGCCTACTGTAGATTCAGAGAAATTCAGAGAGCTCTCCTGCAGCCTTCTTGCTAACCTATGCAGAGACCTGCTGAATCCTTGTACTGCTGGTTTTGATCCATCGTCTAGTGTGACTGTAAAGTCTTCATAGAATCTTACCAAAACAGGTATTATAAGAGCTTCACATCAGCAGTCTATGAAAAAAATGCAGTCAGCTATTATACTACAAACACAGAAGAGCTATTTTGTGTAGTGCTGTAAATATAAAATTGAAAAAAGGAAAACTTAGCAACCCTGCTATGGCTTCTACCCTGCACTGCTAGAAATGGAGGAGAGGCACATGGGCAGGCATAAGGTGAGCTGTTTGCTGGCTTATTACTGAATTTTTTTTAAAGTCCCTTTAACATTATAAAAGACCCAGCACAGTCAAGGCCCCAGCCATGTTAGAAATCTTGCTGACATCTTTATCGGGGTCTTGGAGGGGCCTATTATCTTAGAGTGCCAGCCAACTTGGGTCCCATGCTGGTGTCTTCAGCAGGATCCCACCAGCGACCGTTGTCTTAAGGAGCATCATTAGCGGCATCCTGCCTCCGGCTGACGGGAGTAAAAGAGTACTACCCGGTGGCACCTGGCTGCGAAGAGGAACGCGGTGGGTGAGTAAAAGAAGGGAAATGTCTTCTAAGGGATAAAGTGTCATGATGAAGACACACACAATGATAAAGACATACAACCTACCTAACAACCAAAAATAAATTCTATCCAAATAAATGACTATAGTATCTAAAAGGCATGAATAACCATTGTACCTGGCGATAATGGTTACAACCACAGACAGCTATGTCTGAAAATATACCTGTTCCTATCAAAACAGGACATAAGGAGAAGCGGACCTAATGCTACAGGGACCCTACAAAAACCAATTTTTCAGACCAATTAATTTGCATGGTTTAACACTGTTTCATTCTACCCCGTTCCAGTAGCACAAGCGATGGATCTTCACAGAGCTGTGTAGGCCTGGTGGGCCCCTAAACGAATTCTAAGTGTGGGGTGAGAGTCTTTCTATGCTGGTGGGCCCTAAAAACTGCAAGCCTTGACTGTCACTGCCAAAAGTTACTTATCTCTCCCACCAGCCTCTCTATACCCTAAATAGAACCACCAGTCTGGAGCTGTTACAGTTATGGGTGCAAAAGGATCACCGATCATTCCCTTCTGTGTTAGGCGAAAGGACTGCTTGTGCAGTGTAAATTTTTTTTTTTTTGGGGGGGGGGGGGTGGAATGGTGTTTACAATTGGACAGATCCACAAAATCCACTTTAAAAACTGTGCAGTAAACCTCTCACGCTATTATTACTTCCAAGCCATTCTAACACATACTCCACGCATTCTAACACATAAGGGTCGATTCAAAGAAACATGTAACAGCTTGGATTTGTGTGCCGATCATCCTATTTTTCCCGTCCGCTCATGCGTTCGTATGAACTTGCGAGTGATTCAATAAGCAAATACGTTTCTATCCTAAAATATACGTCCGTTCGTATGATATCTCCCGAACTTGCCTCAGTCAGTTGGCAATCGTAAAAATCACGTTCATGTGCTCACTTGTTGCGGCGGCAGCCTGTTTTTTGTGCTGCTTCCATCGTCCACCTCTTCCAATTACTTGCGTTTGGCTCTGGTTTTCATTGGTTTTTGGCCTCTTAGATTCGTTCGTTCGTATGTATATAAGATCTTGCGCATGCGCACTCTCACCACTACTGCCTCGCGCCAGGCTCCCACTTTCCTTTATGAACCATAACACTTACCTAAACCCCTTAGCGCTTGCATCCTTCTTCAATTCTCGGTCCCTCAAACTTACCTAAACCCCTTAGCGCTTGCATCCAACTTCATTTCTCGGTCCCTAAAACTTACCTAAACCCCTTAGCGCTTGCATCCTTCTTCATTTCTCGGTCCCTAAAACTTACCTAAACCCCTTAGCGCTTGCATCCTTCTTCATTTCTCGGTCCATAAAACTTACCTAAACCCCTTAGCGCTTGCATCCAACTTCATTTCTTGGTCCCTAAAACTTACCTAAACCCCTTAGCGCTTGCATCCAACTTCATTTCTCGGTCCATAAAACTTACCTAAACCCCTTAGCGCTTGCATCCAACTTCATTTCTCGGTCCATAAAACTTACCTAAACCCCTTAGCGCTTGCATCCAACTTCATTTCTCGGTCCCTAAAACTTACCTAAACCCCTTAGCGCTTGCATCCAACTTCATTTCTCGGTCCATAAAACTTACCTAAACCCCTTAGCGCTTGCATCCAACTTCATTTCTCGGTCCATAAAACTTACCTAAACCCCTTAGCGCTTGCATCCAACTTCATTTCTCGGTCCCTAAAACTTACCTAAACCCCTTAGCGCTTGCATCCAACTTCATTTCTCGGTCCATAAAACTTACCTAAACCCCTTAGCGCTTGCATCCAACTTCATTTCTCGGCCCATAAAACTTACCTAAACCCCTTAGCGCTTGCATCCTTCTTCATTTCTCGGTCCATAACACTTACCTAAACCCCTTAGCGCTTGCATCCTTCTTCATTTCTCGGTCCATAACACTTACCTAAACCCCTTAGCGCTTGCATCCTTCTTCATTTCTCGGTCCATAACACTTACCTAAACCCCTTAGCGCTTGCATCCTTCTTCATTTCTCGGTCCATAACACTTACCTAAACCCCTTAGCGCTTGCATCCTTCTTCATTTCTCGGTCCATAACACTTACCTAAACCCCTTAGCGCTTGCATCCTTCTTCATTTCTCGGTCCCTAAAACTTACCTAAACCCCTTAGCGCTTGCATCCTTCTTCATTTCTCGGTCCATAACACTTACCTAAACCCCTTAGCGCTTGCATCCTTCTTCATTTCTCGGTCCATAACACTTACCTAAACCCCTTAGCGCTTGCATCCTTCTTCATTTCTCGGTCCATAACACTTACCTAAACCCCTTAGCGCTTGCATCCTTCTTCATTTCTCGGTCCATAACACTTACCTAAACCCCTTAGCGCTTGCATCCTTCTTCATTTCTCGGTCCATAACACTTACCTAAACCCCTTAGCGCTTGCATCCTTCTTCATTTCTCGGTCCCTAAAACTTACCTAAACCCCTTAGCGCTTGCATCCTTCTTCATTTCTCGGTCCATAACACTTACCTAAACCCCTTAGCGCTTGCATCCTTCTTCATTTCTCGGTCCATAACACTTACCTAAACCCCTTAGCGCTTGCATCCTTCTTCATGTTGACGACCCTAAAACTTACCCAAACAACATAATGTACATATGTCTATATGTTTCTAAGCGTGTTTTTTCGTGTTTGTGTAAATGTCTTTTTGTGCGCATATTAGAAATGACACATTTATGAAGGCTTAAAATATTATTTATTTTAAATATTTGTTTTTTTTTTTTTTTTTTATTTTAAAAACATTTTAAAAATGTTTAAAATTTTTTGTTTTTTAAAAAATATAAAATTCAACTTTGTAATACAAAATGTAAAACTATTTTACAAAAGTAGCCAGGACCAAGGGCACTAATCCTCCTCCTCTTCTTCATCTGTTGGCCCCAACGTCGCCTGTATGGCCAGCAGCTCGGCCACCAACTCTTTGATTCGTTTTTTTTTTTTCGGCCACGGTTTGTGGCCTCATCCCTGTAAGCAATAGAGAAATAAACATAAATAGGAGTACCAGACCGGTTTGTATGCTGGAAATAGATTTGGGGTTAATTAAATACATGTAAATGCATGACATATGTCATTCTTCAAAGGGATAAAGTAAATGCATTTCCCACAGGTAAGTATTGAAACTCCTTAAACCGGACCTTCTACATTATTTAATGAAAAGCAATAACTATTCCAAAATGATTCTGCACCAGATCGAAGTATATTTTGGTGGATTTATGATTACTGCGCCGCCATCGGGACTCCGAAGCATAACAGTTAATGAGGAGAGGAGAGTGGGATCAAGTACAGGGGAGTAGGTTACAGTGGTGCTTTGGGGATACAGAGCATAGCTGGGTTCAGGGAAAGGTCATCAGTCCCACAATGCATGGCAGCACCTTACTTTTTCAAATCTGTATCCCATGCAGCATGTAAATATTGCGCATTCAATATTCCGCCATATTGGATGTTTACAGGCTCCTAACATGCATTAGATGGCTGTAGGCTGTTTTTCAATGTTCCCAATCTGTATGTACAGTGTGTTGGCTAAATATTAGCTATGTTCTTAATACGAGTTAGGGTCCGCTTTAAGCTAGCGAAGTGCCCACATGAAAGTGTTAACTACACATTGGCTACGCCTTTAGTTATGTGTGTGTTATTAGCTAACAACACATTAATATGAATAATGGCATGGATACTTACTGAGTTGGTGGCCGACAGATGGCTGGTTGGGGCCAACAGGCTGCCCTTGGTCCTGGCTATGCTGTGAAGAAGTCCCTGGAGAAACATGTGACATTTGGTTAGTAGTTGTATAGAGTCACTATTCCCAACATATCTGGCTCCCAGTCTGGCTGACATCACTCACCTTCGCCAGGATCAACTTCCAGCATCTCTGCTGCCTCCTCCTCCACTATCTCACCCGCACCAGAAGCTTCTACAAATACATAATAAAGGATAACTTAGTTTTTGGCCTGCCATGTATATCTTTGTGCCTATACATGAAGAGTGACATACCAGAGCCTTCCCCATGCCTGGCCAGGTATGACTCCACGCCCACGCGGTTGGGCCCCTCCTCTGTGGTAAGGTCCAGGGGCTGGTCTGAGGAGGCCACAGAGGAGGGGTAGGTCCGTCGCCCGGGAGATCCACCACCTTCACTCACAGATGCAGACTCATGCAGCACTGGTCGGCCTGTGCGCCTCCGGGTGCGGCGAATTCTGAAATCCATTTCCAACACTAACAAAGAAAAGTCATTATAAATAAAGGTATAGCTTATACATTTGCAACATATAACATGCTATCGCTTGGTACTTACTTGGGAAATGGATCCCAAAAAACCTCCGCACCCGGGGCATGTGCAGACGTTTCAGGTCCGACCAATGCTGCATTATCTGGGTGTGAGTGAAGGTGGTGCTGGTGACACGGTGGATTTCCGCGATGATCTCCCGGGCGATGTCCCTTTTTTCACACACATTGGGCGCGAAGTCATACCGGCGCTGAAGCATGATCTGAAAAACATAATGGACACAGAGCTTTTACTTTTACACACAGACCCATATGTGTTGCATCACAAGTTGATAATTTCATGTCATTAACACACACATTTAGAGTGGCAGCCATTTTTGGGGAGTGCCTTAAAGCGGACGTTGACTGTGAATGAGAGTCTGGTCTTATGTGATATGTTTCACACACCATGTACATACAGATAATAGCCAACATTAAAAATAAGCCCCCCTGCATCTATGGCATGTTAGGATGGTTTCAACATCCAATATGTCGGCTTATGCTTAGGCTTTTGGGCCACGTGGGTGGCTTGCCATTGTGTTTTGCGGTCTTAGGCAAACAGTGTTCCTCAAACATCCGCATCAAGGTCCGAGCCAGGCCAGGTTTGACAGCTAGCCCCGCTAATCCACAGGTTTATTAACTGGTGCTAAGCCACAGCAATTGCCCTAATTCGGACATCAGCATAGACAGGTGACAACGTGGCCAGGCTCGGCCCTTGAGGATGAAGTGTGAGGAGCCAGTTCTTAAACATTAAGAGACACAAAACTAGTTTCAAACGCATCATTTACATTTAGGCCATCATTGAGTATTAGCTTAAAACGCAGAGCCAGGCACTTACCAGCATGAGGATCTCTTCCTGTTGACGGGTGAAGATAGTGGGCGCCATCTTTATGCTTCTTCAAGGCAGCAGATAAGTGAAACCCCAGCGGTTTCCTGGTTCCGCTCGAACGTGCGTCCGTACGAGCGCGTAGTCGTGCGCATAGGCGTCACACGCTGGGCTCATTATTTAAAGGTCCCTGCACCCAAAGCTCATTCTCTTTGAGCATTTGTGGAAAATGGCACCCAAAAAGCCTGCAGCCAAACGCGCCCAGCCAAGCCAGACATCGGAGGGCCCAACCACCAGGTCCCAGCAAGGAGGCAAGAAATTACGCTCCAAGAAGGCGAGTACCACCTCGGCCCCACCAAGGGACACTGGACCCTCCCTTACCCAAAAAAGGGCCCCCAAGGCACGTGCCCCTGCGGCCAAAAAACAGGCCACAGCAGCACCCACCACCTCTGCCCCCAGAAGAGGCCGCCCAAGGGAGCCCACACCGCCCATGGTTTCCAGCAGGGCACTTCGCCAACCCAGCTGGGCCAGAAGCCCATCCAGGGCCAGAAGCCCATCCAGGGCCAGAAGCCCGTCCAGGCCCAGAAGCAGGGCCAGAAGCCAATACAGGCCACGCAGCAGGGCCCGAACCCCAGAAAGACGAGACAGGAGGCCCAGAACCCCAGCAAGGCCGCGCAGCAGGGCCAGAACCCCAGAAAGGCCCAGAAGCAGGGCCAGAAGCCCGTCCAGCCAAAGAAGCAGGGTCAGAAGCCCGTCCAGCCCAAGAAGCATGGCCAGAAGCCAATACAGGCCACGCAGCAGGGCCCCAACCCCAGAAAGACGAGACAGGAGGCCCAGAACCCCAGCAAGGCCGCGCAGCAGGGCCAGAACCCCAGAAAGGCCCAGAAGCAGGGCCAGAAGCCCATCCAGCCAAAGAAGCAGGGTCAGAAGCCCGTCCAGCCAAAGAAGCATGGCCAGAAGCCAATACAGGCCACGCAGCAGGGCCAGAACCCCAGAAAGACGAGACAGGAGGCCCAGAACCCCAGCAAGGCCGCGCAGCAGGGCCAGAACCCCAGAAAGGCCCAGAAGCAGGGCCAGAAGCCCGTCCAGGCAAAGAAGCATGGCCAGAAGCCAATACAGGCCACGCAGCAGGGCCAGAAGCCCCCGACCTGGCACCAGCCGGGAACATAGCCCCCGACCTGGCACCAGCCGGGAACATAGCCCCCGACCTGGCACCAGCCGGGAACATAGCCCCCCAAGAGGCCAAAGAATGGCCACCCTGACCACATCTACACCTGGAAGTTCGGTGGCCAGCCACGCAAGAACACCCAGTCCCTTGGCCAGTCCAGTCCAGTCATTGGGAAGCCAGCAATCCGTCCATTCCCCTACCCAGCCCCAGGCCATAATGTCACCACATGTGTCTGCACACATGGAGGAGCAGCCAAGCCAACCATCTGGCCGCACATTGCGCCGCGGCCAGTTGAGTGGGAGATTCTCCCATGACCAAAATATGGCATTGGCTAGTGGCCTTACATTATACTATGACGAGCTCTATGGGAGCAAATCAAAACACACCACGAAGCAGCGCAAGATGGAATTGTTTGAAACCATCCTACGACAAGTAAATGCAGCGGGGGAAGAGAGGAAAGATGTGCCACAAATTCAAAAGAAAATCTCGGATCTGAAATATGCTGTACGTCAAAAAGAAATTAAAAGGCATAATTACAGGTAAATAAATGATGTCTCCAAATATAAGGTTTAGGATGTACTGTATGCACCTTTTCTGAGTAACAAACGATTTTCTCTTTTCAGCATGAAAACTGGAGGTGGCTTTCCTACCAAATTGGAGTTTACCCCTGCTGAGGAGATTGTGCTGGGCCTTCTCCATCCGGTCGCGGTCGGTGGCCATGCGGGTCTAAGGGACACAGACTCACCGACCCGTACCCACGGTGAGTACTCTTAATCTGCATGTTTGCCTGTTTGCTACAAAATATAAAGGTCACTAGTAACAAGATGACGGTATGGCCCTATGGTGTGGCTTGCTTTGCCTCGCACTACTGTGCCTGTTTGTGTCCTGTTTTGGTCCCTGTGAATCACACATTTAGGACCACATACATTATGTAAAAGACCAATTAACCCAAAATATTTGTCAACTAACGAAGTTTATCCTGAAAAGTGTTAGATTTGGACTCAATCACAAAACACACAACATTAGGGATGTGTTGGCTATTTGTTGTGTGAGTTGTGTTTGAGGTAACAATTTAATGACACACCCCCAAACATATCTGACCTAGAGCAGCGAGACTCAACTGGCGGCCCGGGGTCCCAATGCGGACCTTGGCACCAGATTCCAGGACCCCTGCCCAGACAGCACTGCACTCAGTTACTTCTGTGTTGACGTGCTCAGAGCTGCCCCCTTGATCGGCAATGTAGTGGTTGGTCTCCTGCCCAATGTCATGGCTCCCTGAAACATAGCATTGCAATATGAAGTACTGCACAGGAAGTGGCATTGCAAGGTACACAGTAACTTGGTGCATCTTTCTCTTGGTCCAATCGTGTCCCGCTGCCCCAGCTCGGCCCCATCTGCCACAGTCCCACCATCTGCCCCCCCCCACATAAGCCCCATACATTTCTAACATATTTGCTCCATCCATCCCATCACCATCAATTCCTGACCTCCCACCTTTAGCCATCCAATCCCTGTCCCCTCAGCTCTGCCCCATCCAGCCCAGCAAGGGCAAGCAGCCTTTATTAGTTTGCACTTGGCAATCTCCAGCCCCTCCCCCAGTGTGTTTATTTCTAACTAGACACCCCCTGCGACAGCCCCATGGCCAGACATTCACCTCTCACCACATACCTTTAAATGCACCTTTACAAGAAGTGTTGGAGTACCCCTGACCTAGAGAATGGTAGTCAAATTCCAAATAGTTGCTGTGCAAGTAGTATGCTGACTGGGTACACTTCCTGACTTTGAAATGAGGTCAGTTAGCAGTTTTCTCGAGCCATTGCACCTATCTAAAAGTGCGTGTATTTTAACAATTGTCCCCATTGCTGTAGAGTTGCTTAATATTACAAAAAGTGGCTTTTTTTAGTAACTAAAAAAACCATGCTTATGTGTGTGTTTACCTTGTTTTGTTTTCTCTTCTTCAGCCCAGCATGACCCCTCAGCAAGGGTAAACTCACCCCCCAGGTTGCTTATGCCTACCAGGTCCGTACAGCATAGGAGCCCAGATCCGAGATTTCCGGTAAGTTAATTTAGTACCATAAATACTAACAAGTGCTTAAGCATGTGTTAAACTGATGGAATCCCAAATTTGGACACCAACTTTCCCTTTTTTTTTATATGTCCCTACAGACCCGCACAATCATGGAAGATATCATGGAAATGGAGGAAGCTGATGTCTCCCTGCAGGGCACGTCCGATGACCTCCCCCTGGGTCCCAATCTGGAACTGCTCCCTAATGTTTCTCTGGCCAATCCTCAGCAGCAGAGTGAATCTCCACCCATTGCGCATGCACATGGGGAGACTGACACAACAGTCCCCAGTGTTCACTCTGCTGCTGAGGATTTGCAAAGCATGCCTGTTGCTGTTGAGGGGACGACACCACGCGGCAGGGCACGCCCAAGAGCCAGGGTAATTGTGCGGCGGACTCCATTACGCCGCCCCACAATTTCCCAGGGGAGGCAGAGTGCCCTGCTTCAATTATGGACCCAAGAGAGGGACTCGTATGAGGCACAGCTCGTTAATGAGCGTGAGGAAAGGCATGCCGACATGGTCAACATCAATACCAGCTTACAGGGCATCCTCGCGGAGTTGCGTACCCTCAACAGCAACATGGTAACTGCAAGTAATGGCATCCAGTCAGCCATGGCTGAGATGACCAATATGCAGAGAAACATTATGGAGCAGTTTCAAATTCACAATGCAGCCATGGCCCAGGCTAGGTCCCATCCCCACGGACCTCCACCTGGGTATTATGGGCAGCCACCCTATTAAGCCATGATTGTGTGGGACATCTTTTCTCTTACCCCCACTGTATTTACTTGTCTTTTTAGGTTTCAAACAATCCATTTTGTGTTGCTCATGCAGGTTGTGTTTTGTATTTGCTCCCATATAGCTCCTTAGAGTAATGATTAAGGCCACTAGCCAATGCCATAGGTCTATGTAGAGTGTATCTGGCCACTTATGGCTTGAAATATGTATTTGGTTTGTGCTCCTCCTGTTTGCAGACATGTTTGTGTGACATTATGGCCATGCCCAAATATCCCTGGGCACAGGCAATATTAATGACTGGACTAGGCTGGCCTTTGGACTGGGTGTCCTTGTTTGGTTGTGCCACTCACTTCCAGGTGTAGATGTGGTCTTTTTTTTTTTGGTTATATCATGCCTTTTTAACCACAGTTGTATGTGGAATGTTTTATGTTAAGCCAAATAACTATAATTATACAAAGTAAAAAAAAATTTAAATTTACTCTACTTGTGGCGTTTTTAGTGGAAACACAGTTTAAATCAGCTTGGGCTAAACCAGATCCTTTTTGGTTTAAGAGGTGTAACAATGCAAATATCAAGCTAAGTAAACAACATGAAATACATTAGGCAACAATTAAGGGAAATTTTTTTTAATTTAAGGTAATGCCACATTACGGTAAAACAACATATTGAACAAAAAGGCTAAGACAGACACACAGAATGTTGCCAAACGAAATTAAATTAACTAAAATGCTGCAATATCAAGTTTGCTCGAACTGATTGTCCAGACTCACTGGGTGGGCCAACATAATTTTCGCCATCATCCTCTAGGGCTGTAGAGGGCAGACTATCCACATAACGTGGTACACGTTCTAGTATAGCAAAATTGTGCAAAACAGCACATGCCATGATGATGTCGATCACTTTTTTGGGATCATATTGCAGGGCGCCCCCAGTATGGTCCAAACAACGAAAACGGGTCTTCAACAGGCCAAAGGCCCTCTCCACAACAGCCCTGGTCTTGCGGTGCGCACGGTTGTACGCTTCCTGAGAGGCATCCTGGGGCCGCAGCACAGGCGTCATGAGCCAGGGGAGAAGTGGGTACCCGGAATCACCTTAACAAGACAATGAAATTTCATAAACATTAAAAAGGCAAGACAACAAACACAAAGAATTTGACATATATCCAAATGATGTAAGGTAAAGGGCGTAAAAATACACCCAGGGCACATTAGCAAAATAACTATTGCCACTAATGGAGTACATAAATAAAAATGCCGCTTAAATATACAAAAGAATGATAAAACATCTGCACGGGCAAGGGCAGTTAGAATTTACAGATATTTTGGGTTTTCGGACATGTTACAATTAGGATGCTGCTGAGGGCCACTCAACATTTATATAAACAATACAATGTATGCAGTTTAAGTCCACTTTGACATTTAAAGACCAATACTACAAAAGGAACCTAAACTAACAGATACTTGGGTATCAACTCACAACCAATATATTTTTGGACATGGAACTAGGGCCACTCAACATTTATATAAAGAATACAATGTATGCAGTTTAAGTCCACTTTGACATTTAAAGACCAATACTACAAAAAGAACCTAAACTAACAGATACTTGGGTATCAACTCACAACCAATATATTTTTGGACATGGAACTAGGGCCACTCAACATTTATATAAAGAATACAATGTATGCAGTTTAAGTCCACTTTGACATTTAAAGACCAATACTACAAAAGGAACCTAAACTAACAGATACTTGGGTATCAACTCACAACCAATATATTTTGGGACATGGAACTTACAGACATCCTAACTAAAGGGAAAACATTCTGAAGGACAAAGTGAGGCAAGCATTTTGGTTTGGAGTTCCGAAAAGAAGACCCAACTAAAATGCAGTTTCAGGCTTATGTAAAGAATACAAAAACAGAAATATCCACAAATAACAGATTAGTCTGAAATGTAATACCAAATTAATAGGACACACTTACCAAGCAGCCATGCACCCGAAAATTCACCTGACTCAAATCTCCGAAACAACCCAGATCGTCTGAGTATATAGGAGTCGTGCGACGATCCTGGGTAGCCGGCAAGGACACTCAGAAAACGCATGTCCGGCCCAACCACGGCCTGGACATTAAGGGAGTGTCCCATTTTTCGATTCCTTAAGGGAAAAGCATACAAAAAGGGTAATTGATAATTGAAAAAAGGATCAAAAATTTAAAACATGTCTGCACTCTATTGGAAACTACTAATGAAAAGCCTAAATAAGGCATGTACACAAATGAGCCAAAAAGAAATATGCTGCCGCAAAGGAAAACAGGTTACATTACACGTTGGGCAACATAATAAGCTAAAACAAAATATCAATACCTATATATATACTCGTCGGCTGCCCTAGGTACAAGTGCCACATGTGTGCAGTCAACAGCACCAATAACGTTGGGCATGTCGGCCACATTATAAAAACCAAGCTTAATGGCGTTTCTGGCTGCCATATCATCCGGAAAAAAAATATATTTTGGAGTTATGGCAGCCATGCCTTCCAAAAATTTAGATAGTGCGCGGCTCAGCGTAGGCTGGGACATCCCCACGGAGAGGGCACCCAGCCTCTGGAACAAGCCGTTCGCCAAAAATTGCAGGCAGCCAAGCATCTTGGTCATACCTGAAATTGCTTGCCCCTTCCTTGTGGTGCGGGCTAACCATGGCCGCAGCTCACTATATAATTTATGCAGGGAAGCGCGATTAAGCCTGGTCAGCTCGAACAGCTCAACATCATTCATGCTATCGATGTTCATGCGACGACGCAGGGGCAATCTGCTCTCAGACATCTGGATCAACTCAATGCCAAAAAGCATAAGCCCTTGATGTGCCACAAACTCGCTCCTCTCCATCCTACTCCCGAGGCCAAATAGCTGCCGGCAAACATTTCGTAAAGCAGCTCTTTAATGGGCTTCAAAACAATTAGCAATCACCTCTCTGAATTGGTCGCAAGCCCATGTGAAGGACGTAAAAAATAGGATCTGACGCAAATAATACGATTTTGACGGGAAAAAGACACGAACTAACGCAAAATATACGATTCCCGTACGAAATGCGTATGTTCATATACGTCTATGCGCGAACGATCGTGCGAATACGAAATGGGCAAAAAAACAAGAAAAAATGACAAACACCCACCCAAACTTACGATTCTCGATACGAAATCAATTAACTTTTGCTCTTTGAATCGAGGGGATACTCTACGAGGGGCCAGTCAAAGTACATCTAATATATGGATGAAAACTGTTTTTAGGTTGTGTTAAAATGGCCTAGGTACCCTGAACCAGAGGTGAAAATTAGGAAGCCCTGTGAATTTCAGAGATGGATATGCAATGTTTTTGAATTTATTAGATAGTCATGCTTCTTACATCACAGCATATGGTAGGATTTACATAGTATACTGCCAAATATATCCAGGATAAGTGTGTTTTTACACTGTGTGGCCAAAAATTTAAACATGTAGTTTACGATTAGTTTCAAAATGAATCAGAAGTTAGTACAAGGAGGTTAGGTTAGTACTACAAAAATGTGCTCCAAACCCTGGCATCTGCTTGTACCAGAGAAAGGTGTAGCAGGCACAGATGAAAAACGTCCTCTCTCCACAGCACCAGCCCCCCAGTAGCAGCAGCAGAAGCACCGCGGCGGCATCCCTATCCATTATTTGCTGCTTTCTGCATTGTTAGATACCTGCAGTTACAGTGATCCTAAATGGACAATTGAAAAAAATTAACAGGAAAATAACCCTTACGTGTCCTGAACAAGTGTATACTCCCTTAGCAATTGGTATTAAAGAGTAGTGACACAAAAGTGCCCTAAACAACTGGATACTCCAATAACAATTGGTAAATAGTAGTAAATAGTAGTGGCACCCAAGTGGTTTGAGCAAGTGGTATTTAAGTGTAGTGATATTCAAGTGGTTTTAGCAAGTGGTATTAAAGAGTAGTGACATCCAAGTGGCTTGAGCAAGTAATATTAAACAGTACTGACACCCAACCTATCCTTTAATTAGTGTCCTGAGATGCAAATTAGCATGCTTAACAGCCTATCTAGCCCCCACTCCAGCTTTTTTCCCTAATTAAATGTCTTTACAAGTACAGTTTTTGGAAAAAAAAGCCCTATCTGTCCTTCAGCAGCCACAGCCGTCACCCCTTCTTATCTACTGCAGAGCTCCCTGAGTGTGCCAGGAGACGCACCCCACCTTTTATATGACAGTGTCTTGTGTCCTGTCTGGACATGGCTGTGGTTGCTAGGGAGGAAATGGCTGATTGGCTGCTTTGCAGTTTTGGGCAGAGTGCCAAATGCATGTCTGGTCTTGGGGACCAGAACTTTCTGTATGAACCCTACATTTGCAGTTTGCCGTTGCCTAAACCTGCTATTTTTATGCCCCTGTTCCTCATTACCGCAATTACCAAAGTCAAATTTGGGGTGATCAACTGTGTTGCAGAAGAGTTTATGAATAGTAATTGAGAACTGTTTGAATTGGGAAATATTTATTAACATTATAGTTCACCCTGCAAGTCCAGTTTGTAGGTAATGCTGTCTGAAAGCTTTTGAGCAGTGTTTGGCACATATGCAGCTTTCGATGTAAATAATTGGACAGCACTCCTACAGATTATTATTATTATAGAGGCAGGTTTTTATTGTGCCTCCATGAACAAAATGTTCTTGCGTCATTACAGTGTAAGTAGCGAACACATCTTTCAACCACTTCTAAATTTGATTTGAGTAATTGCTACTGTTAGGTAAAACAATGACAGTGTGCTCATAGAAGATTGCAAAAAGTTGTGATATCCCTCCCAATTGGGGTCATGCTTAAAGTTGAAGCAAGTTTACATGTGGGTGTGCTTTTGTGTACTGAAGCTAACATCTGAGCGAGCTTTTTACTTACACTAAATACGTCTGTAAAAAATGTTGTTTAAATGTTTCCCTATAAAACACCTAGCCCTGTGTTGGGTTTTTTTTCCGGGGAGGTACACCATTTTCGTAACGATGTAAGCATATTTTATTAAAAGTTCGGAAAAAACAGCACCCCATGTAATATGCGAAAGAATTTGCCAAATGTTCTACAAAAAAGCTCACTTGTGTTCAAGTGCAAAAGCTCACACAGATTTTATCTTCAGTTTGGCATTGCACCCTTAGCATTTCTAAGGGCCTTGGATGGCACAGAGACATAAAGGAGATGATCTGCATTGGTCCTTGTATTGGGTACTGTGCAAATACTTTCCGTTTTAGGAAAGCGCCTCTTTTCCTTTACCTAAGTAGACATTATTTTGGTATCTTTAGCCCCCCTATATTAAGCCTAACATGGGTCTCTCCGCATACTGGCTTGTGACTCTGTTTCAGTTTACACCCAAATGCAAACACAAAGGTAAACTTGCTTCAACAAATCTTTAGCATGACCTTGAATGTCCTGTCGTAAATTCCACACTTTTTTGGCGGTATCTAACACAGAAAATTTGAATTACTGCTGAACTAAAGCGGTTATTTAATAACATTTGGGGAGCTTTCTGTCTAACATCTCTACCTTAGATGACAGGTAATCAATAAATGTTGACAACTTCTCCAATATACAATAAAGCTCATTTTAAAACCCAATGCACCTGATTGAGCTTTGAGATGGAGAAGTTCCTCAGATGAGGTACAGAAGTTTTCCATGGAGTAAGAATAATTTTCTAAAATTGGAATAAAGTCGCAGTCGCCTATCGAGGGAGATCTCGTATGGAATGGAAAACATGCACAAAAGGAAAGTTTGACACAAGGCCCTCTGAATCCATTGCAGTGGCCCAAATGTCTTTTTTTTCATGCAAAAGTTAGAAAACTTTGTCAAAAAGATAATACACAAGTTGAGAAACACAATATGGGAAATTCAGATAATATAATTTAACATAATATAATTTGGAATTAGATAAAAGCATTCAATGACATGCTGTGGTGGGAATAAGCCATGCTTAGCATGTCATAGTCTATATTACAGTGCCCACAGATAACAAAACAAAGGAACATGATAGGGAGCAGTCCCAACCAAACCAAACTGTAGTGTCTTCACCAACATGGTGCCTTAAAGTATAAGTAAATTCAAGCCAGTAAATACTTACCACTTTCTTATTCATTGTATGGTTGCCAATCACGTGACTGCAGGTGACCAACCCAGTTTGCTAAGTGGGCTTGCACATCAAACATGTATGGCTGGTGATAATTTGCTGCCATTTTCTGTGATACATGAAAAGGGAAGGGATAACTTGACCAATGCTTTGTAAAAATGATCCGGAGTCCTGTACCACAGGAATATTGAGTATATTTTAGCAGCTTACCAAAATTGAGCATGTGCTCTAGGCTGAGGTTACTGAAATACTAAATCCCAGTCAGGGCTGCCATCAGGGCGGGAAGGGCCGACCCGGCCTCCCAGGCCTGTGCCTCAAAGGGGGCGCGGCTTTTGATACTGTGATATGCGGTGCGAGAAGAGGGGGAAACCGCAGCTGCAATACACACGTGCTCTGACATTACTATACACATCAAGGCTCTGACATTCTATTTGGAAAAAAAAGCTCACCGCCCACCCCATCATTAGGCAACAGCCGGCCCCGCCCATGACCTACCTCTCACACTGTCTGCCATGCCCACCCTTTTCCTTTTGCTGCACCAGCCCTGCTCACCTTGCGCTGCCCCTCCCGCCCACTTCTCCCTTCTGATGTGAGGAAGGGGGCAACAGCATGTGGAGCAACTGTGTTGACTCAGGACTCGCCGGAAAGGTAAGGTCTTTTTGCATCAGGACTCAGGAGGTCAGGGGGCCTTATAATTTTTGTTCCCATCTTCGCAGTAACTATAGGGGTGCACCAGGGACCAGGAGGTCAGGGAGGCCCATCATTTTTGTTGCCATCAGTGATGGTAACTTTAGGGGGTGCACCATGGCCCAGGAGGTCAGAGGCAGGGGCGGGCTGGCCATAGGGCAAACCGGGCAAAATCCCGGTAGGCCGGCACCAGGAAAGGCCGCTGTTCCCCCCCCCCCTGCGGCTGCTCTCACACATGAGCACATACACACAGGAGTGCACAGGGGCGTAGCTAAGGGGGGCAGGCGGGGAACGTGGCCGCGGCGCTGGGGGGGGGTGTGTGCAAAAAGAGGGTGTCTCAGGCACGGGTGTTGGTGCTGGGGAAGCCCCCAGAGAGAGGAAGCAGTAGCCGCTGATCGGCACGTGGGGGAGGAGAGGCGGAGGGAGAGCTGTGAGGCTGCACTTGCTCAGCCTGTGAGACGAGCATAAGCCCCGCCCCCAAGGCTCAGACTTCCTCTTCAGCAAGGCACCGCAAAGCACAGCACTGCTATGGAGAGTGAGGAGGTCTGTAGCAGACTGACAGTGCCATGAAAAGAGCAGCAGAGACACCCCCAGCCGCCCTGTCTGCCCCTGCTGAGCTTTTCTTTATTTTCGGCATGCCTGTCCTGCCTATGTGCTCTGCCCCCTCCCCTGGCTCTCTGGCTGCACAGGGGAGAGGAGGGCTCACACAGGAAACATGGAGGTGTGTTGCTGCTTCACTCTGGACCAGGAGCAGATCCCAGCCAGAAGGAAAGAAGAAAGCCATCAAAGGTCAGGCTGCTTGACACTCCAGGAAGGGGGGGTCGACATATCTATGCTATAGACTGAAGAGAGTAAAAAAAAAAACAAAAAAAATGTCCAGTGTTGTTTGAGGGAGGAGGGGTATTGTGTTTTTGGTGCAGAGGGCAAGGGAGACTTCTGAGGCATTGTTATGGTTTAGCTGTTTGTTGCCCGAAATCACAAATGACTTCTGATCCACATAACCTAACTCTTGGTGTGCATCCTGATTTGGGATCAATTTAAGTTATGTGGATCAATAATAATGTGTGCCTTTTGGTCTGCTTTAAAGAGAAAGTCACAACATAATTTACTTCCACAGTTCTCCACAGCATTAGAACATCCTGATTTGGGATGCTCCACTATGCCCCATATGCTGAGCAGCTGATACTGACCCCATTCTGCTGAATTCGGTCTGGTGAACCTGAAATGTCTGTCTTGCTAGACAGGAATATGCAGTGGGGCATCTGAAATCAGGACGCCGCCATGCTGCAGAGGTAAGAGGAAGTAAAGACCTCTTTGACTTTATTTCCTCTTTAAAATGTTGCCTGGGATTTTGCTTCCCTGGGTTTTGTCCCACTTCCTAGGGGCATACTGATTTGGGGTGCCCACTTTGTGAAACCCCTCAGTTCACCTGATACCTTGATCCAGCAATCCTGCGCATGCATGAGCCCCTCAGTGGCATCCATGGTCATGGCAGACTCGAATGGTTGCCAGCGGGAGCGGACATGGTGGCAGGTGCTGCAGCAATAAAAAGGTGAGTATCAGGCGAATCAGGGGAATTTCACAAAGTGGGCATCCCAACTCAGGATGCCACACGAAGAGGGACACCAAAGAGGGTGGAATCTGCTTTAACTCTGATAATTACTTTTTGGTTCTTTTAGGGAATATGCTCACACTGTTTATTAATTTTATATTCTAAGGGCACAGGAAGGCACATGGATAGCAGGGCCCTGGTGTGGACATTAAATGGGGCCCTGTCAATGCTCATAGAGTTTTTCTGTCTTTTAAATTAATGGGAAACAGCTAAACAAAAACTAAAAACTGAAACAGCAGAGACAAATGCTGCTTCCTTTATCTAAATGATGCCTAATAAGCACAAATATGATAAATAAGGAGGAGACACTACAATGATGGGGCCCCTCTGACCTTCTGGGCCCTGGTGCCGTTGCACTCCCTATAGTTACGTCCCTGGTGGGGACATTGTGGTGCTGTGATGCAGGGATACTAATCTGCCATTGTGAACCGAGAATTGACTGCACACTGCAGCACCAAACACACTGCATAAGTACATCTCATGCCACCTATGCGCCTGACTTTGCAGAAATACTTACCTTTTCTTTTAGTCACTCTTCGTGTTAACTGGAGGGGGTAGGTAAGTGTTATTTAGGACCTGGTGCTTTTTAGATTGCCTCCACTCTAACTTTAAAAAGAGCCTCCAGTCTTCCCTAACCACCCTTTCCCACCCACTCAATTACCCTGAGCAATTTTGAGTAAAATACTTACCTGTACTGAGGGATGCCCCCACCCACTGGCTGTACTGAGGGATGCCCCCACCCACTCACCCACTGGCCATACTGAGGGATGCCCCCAGTGACTGTACTGAGGGATGCCCCCAGTGACTTTACTGAGGGATGCCCCCCAGTGGCTGTAATGGGAGATGCCACTCATGGCCTGTAATGGAGTGATCCTGCACGCTGTCTGTAACAGGGGATTTTATCACACCATTTGGTTCAGAATATTTTCTTAATTTTTTTTGTCCTCTAAACCCTGGGTGCATGTTGTGGAACGAAAAATAAGGTGTTTATGTAATGTGATGTTAAGATACTATGCTGGGCCAGAAGCAGTACAACAGGGCCGGTGTGCCCCAAAAAGTCCCGGGCCGTTTTTTAGCCCCAGTCCGCCCCTGGTCAGAGGGCTCCATAATTCTTGTTCACATCAGGGGGTAACTATAGGGGGTGCATCGAGATCAAGGAGGTCAGGGGGTCCAATCATTCTTGTTCCCATCAGGGTCATAACTATAGGGGTGCACTGGGGTCTAGCAGGTGAGGGAGCACCATCATTGTTCCTCTTTTATCTTATTTATCACATTGGTGTTTTTACCTGTCATCATTTAGAAAGAAAGCTCTGTTTGTTTCTGCTGTTTTAGTCTTAAAGCGGACAACACCTGTGTAGCATTCATACCACCAATAAATAAAGTCTTGGGGGCATCCAGAATGCTGTAGCCCCCCCCCCCCCCCGCACATAACCCCCCAGAATGCCCATAATCCTTACCTTTTCCTCGGCCCTCCAACCAATTTTTTTTGCCCGCCGGCGTGGCCGTGCACAGCTAAAGGATGCAAGTAATGCCCGGAGGGGGGGGGGGGGGCAGACATTGTGGGTTTATGGGCCCTGAAATTCCTAGTGGCTGCCCTGATTCCAGTGCTTGCTATATATAAGGATAGTTTGGAAAAAATAAGCCATTTCTATTAAAGTTGATTTTGGGTTTGGCTTTTGGGTTAATGTTGACATAATGTTGTTCTAGGAAGCATAATATCAGGCAGACAGGCACTGAGAGACCTCCCTGGTACCTGTGGGTGGGTATAGGATAGGGTGGGTTGAAAATAGATACGTTTTACTAGGGAGTTCACTATTTCTTGAGACCCTACAGATTATATTGAACAGATATATCGAACACACTGAGAGTGCCATTCAAGCCATCTATAAAGAGAGGGGCATGGTTTGGACTAGCTCCTTAAGCTAGTATTGGTGGCCCCCATTGGCAGGGTGGGGCTGGAGGGGCAGATGAGGAAATAAATTTCCCCTTTCACAGCACCAAAGTGAGAAGGTGCACATCGATGGAGGAACGCTTAACAAGGGACGCTGCTGTTTATTCTTTTAACCTTTTGCATGAAAAATCCCTTTTACAGACCACTGTGTGATAAGGTAGAGAAGGCTTTTGTTGTTAGTTTAAGCCCAATCAACTAGGATATTAGCACTTATGATGTTATTACCTGTGTGTCTACTAGGAAATACCTTCTGGTCAGAATGTATCAATAATGATAAAAATCTAACATTTGGCAGATGAAAAGAAGCTGGATAAACAGTTTAATTGCTGACAAGGGAAATTGGTCAGTGGCAGGGACACAAGTGAGGGTCTTTTCACTCTTTTAAAATGTAGCATGCCAAAGAAAATAAGCAAATTCTCCATGATGGTTCAGAGGAGCTTGATAATGTTTGTCCTCAAAGCAGTTTCAAAGGTTTTACAATATATGATTGACAGTTCACCATTTCCATGGGATTGATTCAATGTGGGAGGATAGGAGAATGAGATTTATGGTCCCGGAAAGGGAAAAACATTGTAGCCACCACTTCGAATAATATTATTGCCCTTATTCATCAAGCGATAGCGCCAGGTAGTGTCTGACGAGCGCCAGGTAGCGGCAGCTAACGGCGACTACCGACTCAAGTACGCCCGGCGGCGGTCACAATGACGCATTTATCAAGCAAAATGAGGCTAGCGCCGGCGAGAGCGACGGCTAGCGCGGCATTCATCATGAAGCCGCCTGGACCGAACAGCGCCGCTGCAAATTCCCTCACAGCGCCAGGTATGAGCTGTCGCTCCCTGGCAATGTCCAATGCATTTCAATGGAGCAATCTATAATTATTCATAATTAATTGGTATTAACTTTTTTTTTTTTTTTTTAATGTCAAAAAATCGGAGACCACTTCTGCAATGTTAGGATTTATTTTTAAGTCAAAAAAAAAATAAAAAAAAATATGTGCAGAATTGATCTAACAGGTCTGAGATTAATGTATTCATATTACAAAATGATTCTAAAAACATGTATAATGTTACATTCAAAAAATATGGTTGTTTAGGGGTTAAAAACTAGTTAATACAGATCGCCGCCAGCGCTCTGGGGTTTAAACAAGGAATGGACAGCGACAGCACATTCGGAGCGTGATTTGTTGATGAATATGAAGCTAGCCGTTCGCTCTGGCCATTCGTTGTCAGGCGCTCACATACAACGCTGGACCTGTGAAACAGCGACCCCCCAGCCCGTATTCAACATTACTGCACACCGACTGAGTCGCTGTCATTAAGCTAATGCCGGCCAAGCACAGCGAATACTGGCTGGCGCTGAAAAAATCACGCTACAGTCGCTCATCTGTCGCTACCTGGCGCTATTAATGAATCGGCCTCCCCGTCATTGTAAACTTTTTAAAATGATTAGGCCAACATTTAAAAATAAATGGTGATTCCTGTTTAAAGCTTATATACAGCCTGTTCCATACCAAACATTTACCATTTATTGTCCAGGGTAGGGAAAACATTGTAGCCACCCCTTCGAATAATATTATGTCATTTTAAACTTTTTAAAATGATTAGGCCAACATTTAAAAATAAATGGTGGTTCCTGTTTAAACATTTACTCCTTCAATAAAACA
The DNA here is from genome assembly GCA_027917425.1 of Gastrophryne carolinensis. Lineage (NCBI taxonomy): Eukaryota > Metazoa > Chordata > Amphibia > Anura > Microhylidae > Gastrophryne > Gastrophryne carolinensis. Next base: position 442,946,422 of record CM051236.1, read on the forward strand.
TATTCACCTTTGAGGTCAACAGGTTTTTACCTGACCTGGAACGGAAAGTCCCTTTATATTAGGATTCTACTTTATCATTAGGAATATACTTTATCAACACAAAATCAGAGTGTTTAAGTTCTAAAAAGGACAACATGAATATTCACCTGTTCAGCCCCGCAGCTGATTCATCCTTGTCTGGTTGATTAAAACATACCGGTTCCCAAGATTAAGGCCCTTATTCATGAAGGGATAGCGTCAGGTAGTGGTGGTTAATGAGAGGTAGCGACAGGTAGCGACTGGTGAACGCCGGACATGGCACGCAATTACACATTTATCAAGCAGAATCTGTTTAGCGGAATCTGGGATAGCGCCATGTAGCGTCTGATTCATCATTTTCACAGCCTCGGCGTTCAGCCTTGCACAGCGCCAGGTATGACCTCTCGCTACCTGACGCTCTGCCATACATTTCAATGCGCTCCCATACAGCTCTGTACTGGTCAAATAGCAACTCCTCACAATGTATTCAACATTACTGAACAGCGACTGAGTCGCTATGAAGTAGCGACCCACGGCTGAGCACAGTGACTACTAGCGGGCGCTCTGAAAATGCCTGCTACAGACGCTTATCTGTGGCTACCTGGCGTTAGTGATGAATCAGCCTGTAAGTCCCCTGGCAAGCATGTCTGCTATTCCACTGACCGGCATCCAGGCTTTCAAATGGCTGTCACCTGGCATCAGTCACATTAACTCCATGTGCCTGCTCTATTCACTCCAATGGAGGTGGCATGCCAAATGAGCACACATAATCCCTCAATGTGCAGCTATAGAATTTTAGAATTCAAATGGGGTCAATCACCTGTTTTTCTTTTGTTAATCCAATGTGAATTTGATGTGTTTTTATTCATATATACTTCATATATACTTATTTATCCCTGTGGTGACTGGCCCAGGAGATGTTATTTTTAGCTACTGTACTTCCCAATAGAAATCATAGTAGTAAACATAGTATTACACATTTCTATTTACTGACCAACTAGCACTGAGCGATTGTGGTGTTAGCAGTTGGTGTATGGCCACATGCGTTATGGCTCATTAAACCAAAGTTTTGGTAATGAAAGTGAGATTGCTATGTCCACTGCTAAGGTGAGGGATTTAACTCAACCTTACACATATCCAGCATCAGTGTTCTCTGTATACAGGACTCACATCTAACTTTGTGTAGATCTTGGTGTACAGACTTAGGCTCTATTCAAACCTCTCCGCTTGCACTGCATTGGGCAACGCAGTCACAACGCAGGAGAAAAAGGTGCCCATTAGTTTTAATGGGACATATATACTCTGCATATATACCGTATATATTGTGGGATATTGGCGGCGAACGGTAGTGACACAAGACAACAGTTCTCTCTCGGCAAAGCAGGTTTATTTCAGAAAAATGAAAGTATTCAAATGAAATAATACTTCTCCATTCATAGTTTGCAGCGTTAATGCAGAAAATCAAAACAAATGGTTACATCACCAAATGAAGGTAAATCCAGGGCTGGAGATTCCAGCAAGCTGTGGGTCAAAGGAGAGTCCAATCCAGATTGCAGGGCAAAGCAGCCCGCCGCTTCTCACCCCCAACGGTCCAAGAGTGAGGCGCAGAAGCCAAGTCCTCCAGCTTAATAGTGCAGTATTGTTATTCATACAACATGCAGTTCAGCCTGAGCTCCCTCCATCAGGCTGGTCAAAGACCACTGACTGGCTCAGTGGGAGCCTTTTATTCAGGCTCCTTCCTGAAATCAATCTGACCAGGTGTGCAAGGCCTGGGATCAGAAGAAACTTAGGAGTGGGGAATGTGACCAGGGTTCTGTAATCCTGGCATGGATCGTGCTCTATACAGCACTGTAGGGAAAAATATACTTTATCCAGGACTTCTCCACACACTTTACCACATATCCCCCCCCCTTCTTCAGACCCGAGGTCTGACAACCCTTATTGGTCATACAATAGACTCGGGACAAAGCATCTGCATTCCCCTGTAACTTCCCCTGTCTATGTTCTACTTTAAATTTAACCCTTTCGCTGCCAGCCTACCTGCAGCATTTGCCACTCCCTGTTGCCAGACTGAGTTTCACTGTTTTGCGCTACACATGTTCAACTGTCATTTTTGAAAGGATTTCCAGGGATTTCCCAGGAAAATTATATATTGTTTTTTTCAACAGAGTCTGGGCTTTAACATGAAATGTCTTGTTTGTATTTTTTAGGTGTATTCTCAACATTTTTGGGTGAAATGTGTGAAAAAAATTAAAAAATATATATTTTTTTACAATTTGTAGAGTTTTTTTGTAATAAAAAATGTAAGTTTGTCAATAAAATCTTATTGCGTGAGAAACCCCAATTTCTCCCGGTTACAGCGATACCACATATGTATAGGTAGACACCCTTTCCTGCCCAGAAGCCTTTTATAGCTGCTGGATGACAAATGGTTAATTAAAAAAAAAAATGACATAGGGTCCCCCCTTCCCGGGGAGGGAGACCCCATTTTTTTTTGGATTTTTAAGGGTTAAAAACCCTTCAAAATCCAAAAAAAAAAAATGACATGGGGTCCCCCTTACCCAAAGTAACCAGCCCGGGACCAGCTATGGGGGCTTGTAGGCACAGAGTGGGGGGGCCAGCTTTGGTGGCCCCCCCACCCTGCAGCCTACGAGCCCACATAGCCTATGTGGGCCCGGGCTCTTCTGCCCCCCCCTGGCCTTTGGGGAGGCAGGTAATGGGGGTGCGGGGGTTAATGGCAAGTCACCCGCTAGGGCAGGTGACTTGCCACCCCCCCAGCCTTGTGAACTGGTATAAGGGGTCTCATGGACCCCTTACCAGCTCACAAATGGTTAACTGTTAAAAAAACCACCACACAATAATAAAAAGTATTTTATTCAAAAAAAAAAAAAAATTTTTTTAACTGTACTTACCTTCGATTGCAAGCTCTTGTCCCTCGCCGCTCAGCTGACAGATGCCTGTGATCGGCATCCAGAGAAGGAGAAGGCAGGAGATCAGAGGATCTCCTGTCACCTCCTTCCAGGGCACCGATCACCGGCATCTGAGAAGCTGAGAAAGCTGAAGCCGGTGATCGGGACCGGGATGATGTCATAAGCCCCGCCCCCAAGGGGGCGGGGCTTAGAGGCAAGATGGCGGCCGCCATCGAGAAGAAGAGAGGAGAGAGCCTCCCAGGCTCTCTCCTGAAGATCGGTAAGTCCTGGGGGGGGATCGGAGGCCCCCCAGGTGAAGAGGAGGGACAGCGGGAGCCAGCGCACACACAGGTAAGTGAATGTCATTTTTATTTTTTTTTTTTTTTTACAGTTAGCAGCTGCTGCTGCAGAAGCGGGGGGGGGCGGCCTATTCCGGGGGCTCTCCTGGAGCCATCCGACCCCCCACGGGGGATCGGATGGCACCAAATTAAAGAGGAGACCCGGACGGATCCAACAAGGGGTCAGGTGAGTATTTTTGATTTTTATTTTTTAAACTAGAAGCGAGGAAAGTCAAGCACGTAACACCTACGGGCTTGGCACTTAAGGCCCAGCCAAGCCAGCACGTAGGTGTTACGTGCTTGGCAACAAAAGGGTTAAAGTTTTGTAAGGCGAGAAACCATCTGGTGACCCTTGCATTTCTCTCCTTATTTTGCTTCATCCAGGTCAGCGGCGCATGATCTGTCATTAGGACAAATTCTCGACCCAACAAATAATATTTTAGGGCCTCTAACGCCCACTTAACAGCGAGACACTCTCTTTCCACTATCGCGTAGTTTTTCTCTGCCGGAGTCAGCTTCCGGCTCAGGTACAATACTGGGTGCTCTTCCCCATTCACCTCTTGTGACAGAACTGCACCCAAACCTGAATCAGATGCATCCGTCTGTACCAAGAATTGTTTGCTGAAATCTGGGGACACCAAAACAGGCTGTTTACACAGGGCAGATTTTAGGCTTTGAAAAGCCTTTTCTGCCCCTGGGGTCCATTCCACCATTACTGACTTACCCCCCTTTGTTATGTCAGTTAACGGGGTAGCCATTGACGCAAAATTGGGCACAAACTGACGGTAGTAGCCGGTTATACCTAGGAAGGCTCTCACTTGTTTTTTTGTAAGGGGTCTGGGCCAGTTTTGTATTGCCTCCACCTTATTAATCTGGGGCTTAACCAACCCTCTACCAATGACATAGCCCAGGTATTTTGCCTCCTCCAGACCCACTGCACACTTCTCAGGGTTTATGGTTAAGCCAGCATTACTGATAGAGTCTAGGACGGCCTGTACCTTGCAGAGGTGACTCTTCCAATCAGCCGAAAAGATGACCACATCGTCCAGGTAAGCAGCGGCATAATTCCGATGTGGCCTCAAGATCACGTCCATCAGCCTCTGAAAGGTAGCAGGGGCCCCATGTAACCCAAACGGCATAACCAGATAGTGAAACAGCCCTTCTGGGGTGGCAAACGCGGTCTTTTCTTTAGCGTCCTCAGCCAAAGGTATCTGCCAATACCCTTTTGTGAGATCCAGGGTTGTAATGTATCTTGCCCTCCCAAGCTTTTCAATCAACTCATCTACCCGGGGCATGGGGTACGCATCAAACTTTGAGACCTCATTGAGTTTTCTGAAGTCATTACAGAATCTCCAGGTCCCATTAGGCTTTGGTATTAAGACAATGGGACTGGACCAGGTACTAGCAGACTTCTCAATGATGCCCAACTCTAACATGCATTTTATTTCAGAGGAGATCGCCTCTCTCCGTGCTTCAGGAATCCTGTACGGTTTTAGGTTTACCTTAGTGTAGGGTTCAGTTTTAATCTGATGCTTTATTAAATGCGTTCGGCCCGGCAGGTCAGAAAACTTGTCTCTATTTCCTTGCAGAAATTCCCGAACCTCCTGCGTTTGATGACCTGACAAAGACTCACCTATCTTGACTGGGGGAATGGTCTGCACCGCCTCTTTAACTCTAGCCGGGGCAACTACCAAAGCTTCACGATCTTTCCACGGCTTAATCAGGTTCACATGGTAAATCTGTTAGGGCTTCCTTCTACCTGGTTGGTGAACCTTGTAGTTCACTTCACTCACCTTCTCTACAACCTCATAGGGACCCTGCCACTTTGCCAGAAATGTACTTTCAACTGTGGGCACTAATACCAGGACCCGGGCCCCAGGATTAAAGGCCCTCACCTTGGCCGATCTATTATATATTCTGCTCTGGGCCGCCTGAGCCCTTTGCATATGCTCCTTTATTATCGGCATTACATTTTCTATACGGTCCTGCATCTGGGCTACATGCTCAATTATACTCTTGTATGGGGTGGCCTCAGTCTCCCAGGTTTTCTTGGCGATATCTAGCAAACCCCGGGGATGCCTACCATACACCAGTTCAAACGGTGAAAACCCTGTAGACACCTGGGGGACCTCCCGTATGGAAAACATGAGATACGGCAACAAACAGTCCCAATCACGGCCATCCCGTTCTACAACTTTCTTTAGCATGTACTTAAGGGTTTTATTAAATCTCTCTACCAAGCCGTCTGTTTGAGGATGGTACATTGAGGTGCGGAGATGGGTAATCTTAAACAGTTTGCACATTTCCTTCATGACCTTTGACATGAAGGGCGTACCCTGATCGGTTAGAATTTCCTTCGGTATTCCTACACGAGAGAACATAAGAAACAGCTCCTTAGCAATATTTTTGGAGGCCATATTTCTTAGCGGTTCTGCTTCCGGGTAGCGGGTAGCATAATCTAGTACCACTAATATATATTGGTGTCCTCGGGCTGACTTCACAATAGGCCACACTAAATCCATGGCAATTCTCTCAAAGGGGACCTCGATAATGGGAAGTGGTACCAAGGGGTTCCGGAAATGTGATGTTGGGGCACTTAACTGGCACGTAGGGCAGGACTCGCAGTTTCTTTTTATTTGCTCGTACACCCCAGGCCAGTAAAACCTCTGGAGAACTCTTTCCTGGGTCTTATTAATCCCCAAATGCCCTCCAAGCACATGACTATGGGCGATCTCCAGCACCATGCGACGATATGGCTTAGGTACCAGAATCTGTTCCACAACTTCATTGTTAATTTTGGAGACCCGATATAACAGATCCCCACTCATGGCGAAGTGTGGAAATTTCTGGTCAGCTTCTGGTTCCTGAGGCACTCCGTTCAACACTGTGACATTACCTCTTGCAGTCTCCAGAGTGGGGTCTCTTAATTGCTCAGACCCAAAATTACCCTGAGCCACCTCTAGGTCTAAGACCCGCTGATCAGGCAGGGAAGCCTCATCATCCTCGTCTGCTAACACCTGTAGGGGAAACCGGTCATTACTGCATAATTCAGAAATTCCCATTTCTTCACTAGGTACCTCATGGTGCCTATTGTCTCTACCAGATAGTTCAGCCGGCTCAACACTATGGGTCACCGGTTCAGCTGGAGATACTTCGCTACCGGAAGAAACGTTTCCCCTTTCCCACAACTCCCAGAACAAGGGAAAATCCCGGCCAACAATCACTTGATACATAAGGCGTTCTACTACGCCTGCTTCATATTTTAGTGTTCCAGTGGGGGTCTCAAACTTACCCACGGCTACAGGGTAAGCCACGATATCCCCGTGGATGCAAAGCACGCTCACATTTTTATGTGGTATATAACCTCCACCCACAAGGTTGGCCCGGACCAAGGTTACCAGGCTACCTGAGTCCAAGAGCGCCTTCACTAAGCACCCACTCACTCTCATCAACACAATATGGTGCTCGGTCTCTACCCGCGAAACCGCGGTACATGCTGGTTCCGCAAACAGGGATCTTCTGCGGCCAGCGCCACATTCCATAGGCTCAGGGCCAAGGGGGCAATCCACGGCTATGTGCCCCCACTCACGGCACCTCCAACGCTGGGGACCCCGAAGCCTCCGTGCCCGGGCGTCCTCCCTAGAATTGGGGGGCCTCTGGGGGTCAGGGTCAGTCCTGGGCCCTTTTTCACCCTTCCATACACCTCCAAGGGGAACCTGCTTACCCGTCTTTGTCACAGGTTTGTGGGTCTTGGAGGATGCTGGTGTAGTAGGGGCATCCCGTAGGTAGTCCTCCGTCGCAACAAAACGTTCAACCAAGTTGACCAGCTGCTCCGTACTCTGCGGGTCGCCTTGTCCCACCCATCGTTGAAGCTTTGGCGGCAGGGACCGAAAGAAGCGGTCCACCACGATTTTCTCGATAATCTGTGCAGGGGTGGAATGCTCTGGCTCCAACCACTTTTGGACGAGATGTATTAGGTCATACAACTGCGACCGGGCAGGCTTATCAACGGCAAAAGTCCAGTTATGTATTTGCCTTGCCCGAAACCGCTGGCGTGACTCCCAGGCGAGCAAGGATCTCCTGTTTAAGCTTAGCATAGTCCCGTACATCCTGCTCCCTGAGGTCAAAGTATGCCTTTTGCGGCTCACCCGTTAAGAACGGTGCAATTACGTCGGCCCATTCCGTGACTGGCAGCTGTTCTCTCTCGGCCACACGCTGAAACACTGTGAGGTAGGCTTCTAAATCGTCGTCCGGGGTCATCTTTTGTAAAACCCGCTGAGCGGTTCTCCTCGCCCCCTCCATCTCAACCGGGCTTCTCTCCTGCGGTGAAACTTTAGCACCACCAGTCTCTCTAATAGCAGCTACCTGTTCCATCAATAGGCGATTTGTCTCCTGCTGCATTTGGAACTGTTGTGCCAGGGCCTGCTGCTGTTGGGCCAGCGCTTGCTCATGCCGGAGGTCAGCTTGCATCAGGTGTTTTATCACCTTCACCATGTGAGACATCTTGGCGACGGCTTTCACTCAGGACACCAATTGTTAAATGCAGTGTGTTGTCACTCCGTTGCCCCTAGCAACAGTAACCATGCCCGCATCCTCCACCAACTGTGGGATATTGGGGGCGAACGGTAGTGACACAGACAACAGTTCTCTCGGCAAAGCAGGTTTATTTCAGAAAAATAAAAGTATTCAAATGAAATAATACTTCTCAATTCATAGTTTGCAGCGTCAATGCAGAAAATCAAAACAAATGGTTACATCACCAAATAAAGGCAAATCCAGGGCTGGAGATTCCAGCAAGCTGCGGGTCAAAGGAAAGTCCAATCCAGATTGCAGGGCAAAGCAGCCCGCCGCTTCTCACCCTCAACGGTCCAAGAGTGGGGCGCAGAAGCCAAGTCCTCCGGCTTAATAGTCCAGTATTGTTATTCATACAACATGCAGTTCAGCCTGAGCTCCCTCCATCAGGCTGGTCAAAGACCACTGACTGGCTCAGTGGGAGCCTTTTATTCAGGCTCCTTCCTGAAATCAATCTGACCAGGTGTGCAAGGCCTGGGATCAGAAGAAACCTAGGAGTGGGGAATGTGACCAGGGTTCTGAAATCCTGGCAGGGGAAAAATATACTCCATCCAGGACTTCACCACACACTTTACCACAATATGTGAACTGGCCCACTGAAATGAATTGGCAGCATTTTCCCTAGCGCTGTGACTGCGTTGCCCACAAGCGAATAAGCATGAATAGAACCTTAGTGTATAGTTGCAAACAGCAACAGGTTGCAGGCAGTGAAAACTGCTTTTATAAAACACATATTTGGCAAAATAAGAAAAAAAAATACGTACATTTAGTAACTCCTTAGTACGGGGCTCACAGACATGGGCTCTCCCTTTGGGGGAGAGGTTTGTTTAGGGTCCCTGTAAACTGTGAAACTGACCTTATTAAAAGATACAGAGGCAGCAGCACTGACAGTAATAAAACTTGAGCTGTGGGTTTTATAATACCCACTTCTGCAACTACCCTTGCATTGTACAATGTAACAAGCAGGGCAGGAGCCCCATTGTTATATTGCAACAAGCCAGCCAACTGTGTGTAACTGCTGTGTTACACTGTAAGCAACCAGAATTTTGACTGTTGTTCCAGTGGTTAATATCCCATGAGTATCTCAATCACCTGCCCCTTGAAGTGCAATGAAATGAAAATTAGCAGTGGTCTCTTTGCCTTCCCCCCCTCGGTTTATCAGCCATCTGCCACTGGATGTGGCCTGAAATGGACATTTAGCAGTGGTTTCTTTGTCCCTAGCTTTCCCTCAGTATAACAGCAGCCTTTCTCTGTATGTGGCCAGAAATGGACAATTAGCAGTGGTTTCTATGCCCCTCAGTATAAAAACCTGGCTTTGCCTGCCCTGGCTTTGCAATGAAAAGGACAATTAGTAGATGTGTTTATATGTGTCTCAGCAAAACAGCAGTTTTTTTTCCTGGACGTGGCCTAAAATGGACAATTAGCAATAGTGCCCTACAATAGACCATTAACAGTGATTTCTATGTCCCTCAGTATAACAGCAACAAAGGAGGGGTGGCAGCTGCTCAGACCATTTTATAACTAACCTGGGAGGTGCACGTTAGCAGGGCAATTAGGATACAAAAGTCTTAAAGGAGCCACAGCACTCAACCCTGTTAGCTTGCAGACCAACCTACAATCTGTCTCTAAACTTGGTTAAAAACAGAGGGCTCGGTCACACACATCTGCAGAAGTATGCAATAGATAAATTGGGAGCAAGCTTACCTGAGGTTGCCCTAAACCTCAAATGCAAGCCATGGGGTGGAAGGGTCGAAGACCTTGCAATACAGCCTAGACCCCACACCCCATGTGCTTGCACAAATTCAAAAGAAACTAAGGAGGGGTGGCAGCCGCTCAGACCATTTTATAACTAACCTGGGAGGTGCACGTTAGCAGGGCTCGTTTGAGACTTTTGTATCCTAATTGCCCTACTCACGTGCACCTCCCAGGTTAGTTATAAAATGGTCTGAGCGGCTGCCACCCCTCCTTAGAACAGAGTTGTGTACTGAGGCTCCTTTAAGACTTTTGTAACCTCAGTATAACAGCAGCATGTCCCTGGTTGTGGCTTGGAATAGACAACTATCAGTGGTTTCTATGCCCCTCAGTATAACAACAGCCTGCCCATGGCTTTGCAATGAAAAGGACATAAGCAAGGTGTAGCGATAACCCTTATCGCCGGAGGGCTTCACCGCCCGAGACGTCCTTTTCCCAATCGTAAGAGGTGCTCCAGAGTCGTCCGTGAGGAAACAGGAACAGCCCTTACAAGGGCTAGTGAATTGTAATATAGCGTTTCCCCCAATAAGAGACAGAACTCAGTATTGAGGGTGAAGGTGAAGTGTCTTTTATTAGTGCCACACTGGGCCTTATATGCAATGCTCCATGCAATGACAACCACACTGACCAATAGCAGCAGGGCACACAATCCCTCAACTCTGCCGGTGACGCAATCAGTAGAACAATAGCAGGCTGTAATATAATTATAATCAATCAGGACAATGCCATTGACTGTGACGTAATCAACAATACACAATGGCAGTCAAAATACAATGACATTGCCTGTAACAGTATCAAAATACAATGACCTAATTAAGAAAAGGCCAGTGAATGACCCGGTGGGCAACTGAATATTGATGACATCCAAAAGACAGAGCGTCTGTCACAATGCCCCCTTTTTGTGGAACACCCGGCAGACCCGGATTGACCCTGTTCGGGTTAACGTGGGGCTGTCCGGACTCTTGTTATGGGCAGAGTTCTGTGTAAGGACAAGTCTGCACATAGTGAGTAACCGGACTAAACATTGACGTGGGCTGTACATAGGAATCGGTCATGGGTGGGGTCCAAACATTGGGATATTGTGGCGTTGGTGAGTTCAGCACCAAAGTCCTTGGTTGGATGTGTGCACAGGTGCTTTGCTTTCTTATAGCTGGTCCAAGTTTCAATCTCTTTCCATGGAAGCTGATCGGAGAATCCACAATCTTCTGCACATCTATATCATCGTAAAAGTAGACAAAACCATAACCCTTAGAAACGCCAGAGGCATCCCTAATAATTTTGACATTCTTTACAGCGCCATACTTTGAAAAAACATCCTTAATTCCAGGCTGATTAATCCGACGGCCAATGCCCCCAACAAAAATAGTGTTTGGCATAAGTTTCCCTTCTGGAAGGACGTAACCTGATGGCTGATCCTCTTCTTGACTTCGTGTAATAGACATGACGTGATGCAGGCGAAACTCCTGGGTCTCCCCGACCAGTGGGCTGGAGTCGGCAGCTCGGGCTGGAGCCTGGGTTGTAACAGGGTTGACGCTGGCTGGTCCAGAGGTAGCGTAGGCAGAAGTCATTGGTCCTAGATCATTTCCCAATAGTACTTCTGCTGGTAAGTTGTCCATAAGTCCCACCTGTACCCTGCCGGATCCAGCGCCCCAGTCAAGATGTACTCGGCGGTGGGGAGTCGAAACACAGCTCCTCCCGCCACCCTTACTGCAACGGTGTGTCCAGTGCGGTCTTTGTTCTTGACCAAATGAGGTTGGAGCAAGGTAAGTGTGGCTCCGGTGTCGCGTAATCCTTGCGCGGTGCGCCCATTGACTCGTACCTCCTGGCAATGGTGCTGTCGGTTGTCTTGGATGGCCACTTGTACGGGATCAGCTTCATACAGTACCCCCAGATACTCTTCCGAACTGCTCTCAGCTTCCAAACAGTGTGCCACAGGAGTACGGGAGGTGGAAGGTTGCTTTTGCCCCCACGTGTTTCGGGGAGGCTCTAGGGCGCAATCACTGCGATAATGTCCCCATTGTTTGCAACAATGGCACTGAACTGTGGAGAGGTTCGGTTGCTGCGCTGGCCTATGTGGCCCAGAGTCACGAGTTGGCGCTGAAGCCACAGGTGCTTGAAATTTGATGGGAGGTGGTGGTTTTGGAGCGGACTGTTCTGTCTGGCGAGCATCGGTGTACTCGTCGGCTAGACGAGCAGCCTCAGGTAGCGTTAGAGGCCTCCGGTCACGTACCCACTCTCTTAGCTCTGGTTGCAGGGCATTGAGAAAATGTTCTAGTAAAAACAACTGTAGTACATCCTCAGCGGTCGTGGCTTTGCATCCAGTGACCCAGTGTGATGCTGTACGATGGAGGCGACATGCCCACTCCGTGTAAGAATCCCCTCCCTTCTTTTGGGATTCCCGAAATCGTCGCCTGTAGGCTTCCGGGGTGACAGCGTACCGGGCTAACAAAGCCTCCTTTACCAGATGGTAGTGTGGTAAGTCCACATCAGGGATGGCCCGGAAAGCATCGGAAGCTTTCCCAGATAGTTTCCCTGATAATATGGTGACCCATTCCTCCGTGGGTACCCGGTGTAAAGCGCACTGCCGTTCAAAATCGGCCAAAAATCCGTCAATCTCGTCGTCACTTTCCTGGAAGGACTTAAATGCTGCAAATGGAATCTTTCTCCCCCCAGTGTAACTGAGGCTGAGAGGTTGCTGGGTTGAAAGTCGCCGATCTTCCCTTCGCTTACTGGCCTCTGCCTCCGCTGCGGCGAAGACTCGGTCGATCAGTTCCTGTGATGGATTCGGGCCATAGACCGACAATCTGTTCCGAACCGCTTGAACAAGAGCAGCGTCTTCATCGATCTCTATATTGGTTTCGGTCCTCACTGCTGCACGATCCATTTCGATCAGCACGGCTATCAGTTCCCGACGTGGGCGGTTGCTAGCTGACCTTCCCCGGCTCTCGAGTAGATCCTTCAGGGTCAGCCTTTTCAACTTGTCCTACTGACTCTCCATCAGGGTAGCACTCTCTCTGGGTACAAAGGACCATCCGACCGCTTGCCACCAATTGTAGCGATAACCCTTATCGCCGGAGGGCTTCACCACCCGAGACGTCCTTTTCCCAATCGTAAGAGGTGCTGCTGGAATTCCAGAGTCGTCCGTGAGGAAACAGGAACAGCCCTTACAAGGGCTAGTGAATTGTAATATAGCGTTTCCCCCAATAAGAGACAGAACTCAGTATTGAGGGTGAAGGTGAAGTGTCTTTTATTAGTGCCACACTGGGCCTTATATGCAATGCTCCATGCAATGACAACCACACTGACCAATAGCAGCAGGGCACACAATCCCTCAACTCTGCCGGTGAGGCAATCAGTAGAGCAATAGCAGGCTGTAATATAATTATAATCAATCAGGACAATGCCATTGACTGTGACGTAATCAACAATACACAATGGCAGTCAAAATACAATGACATTGCCTGTAACAGTATCAAAATACAATGACCTAATTAAGAAAAGGCCAGTGAATGACCCGGTGGGCAACTGAATAGTGATGACATCCAAAAGACAGAGCGTCTGTCACACAAGGGTCAAAGAAAGCACTGCTGAGCTGAGCCTTGTGGCAAATCTGGGACGCTTGTTAATTTTCAATAACAACATTGGTCACACATTAATGTTGTTGTCGCTATCAAAAATGAATTTAATGATTTGTTAAGCTGACATCCCAAATATGTCCGTCTGAAATATGGTCAGCGTATTGCTCCCTACTGTGTTACAATGTACAGCTGACCTAAAGCTGACTGGGATAGATCAGTGATCTCAGTGATGTGCTGAAGAGATCACTATTAAAAATGCTGCTTTGGCAGTAATAGTACTTTCAAGTGTCTAATTGCATGGAGCGAACCTGAACTGCAAAGTTTAGGTGCATGCCAACACTGCGACCAGTATCCAAATAAAGACAAAAATCTGTGTTTGAGTTTGCCATTCAGCCCAACCCAGAATTCCAGTTGACGGGCTGTTGATCAGCCAGTCAAAGTGCTTTCAGCTCCTAGCAAACATGGGGCAGGATGGGCATGCCTGTGATTGGCCAGACAGGACATGTGTCCCTACTTTGTAGGAGTGGGATCATGTGTCCCAGTGCTGTTACAACACTGTAGGTTAGATAGGAGAGACTGTGGCTGGAGTGAGGGACAGTAAGGGTCCAGAGAAAAACAGTTTCAGGGCAGTCAGGTAGGAAGAATTGGCGGAAGAAGTGATGGACAGTAAGGGAAATAGAAAAGTGTCCTTTTTAGGGCTGTTAGGTAGGGAGAGTTGGCTAATATTCTGAGGGACGAACAAACACCTGCTGCCTATTTCAGGGCACTGCCAGAGACAGGCTTCACAGATAAACTGAATGGGGCAACTTGCTGCTAATCCAGGGTCAGGTTGCTGTTATACTGAGGGACATAGAAACCATTGCTAATTGTCCATTTCAGGCCACATCGAGTAAAAGGCTGCTGTTTTGCTGAGGCACATAGAAACACATCTGCTAATTGTCCTTTTCATTGCAAATCCAGGGTCAGGTTGCTGTTATACTGAGGGACATAGAAACCATTGCTAATTGTCCATTTCAGGCCACGTCCAGTGAAAGGCTGCTGTTTTGCTGAGGCACATAGAAACACATCTGCTAATTGTCCTTTTCATTGAAAAGCAAGGGGCAGGCTGTTGTTATACTGACGGGCATAAAAACCATCGCTAATTGTCTATTTGAGGCCACGCCAGTGACCTGAGGAACAGCTAGCAACAAAGAAACCACTGCTAATTGTCCATTTCAGGCCACATCCTGGGACAGATGGCTGATAAACAGAGGGGGGAAAAGAGACCACTTCTAACTGTCCATTTCATTGCACTTCAAGGAACAGGTGACTGAGATACGCAAGGGGGGAAGGAAACATCTGCTAATTGTTCTTTTCAGGCCTTGTCCAGGGATAGGCTGCTGTTATACTAAGGGGGGGGCAAAGAAACCTCTGCTAATTGTCATTTTCAAGCCATGCCCAGGAACAGGCTGCTGGTACAGGCTGTGGCTGGAGTGAGGGACAGTTAGGGCCTAGAGAAAAACTTAAAAATGGTCCTTTCAGGCAGCTAGGTAGGGAGAATTGGCGCCAGGAGTTCTGGACAGTGAGAGGCATAGAAAACTGTCTTTTCTGGGCAATTAGGTAGTGGGAGTAGGCTGATATACCGAGGGACAGCTAGGGATGAACAAACATCTGCTAATTGTTCTTTTCATTGCACATACAGGGACAGGCTTCTGTTATACTAAGGGGCATGAAAAACACTGCTAATTGTCCTATTCAGGCCACTTTGAGGGACAGGTGGCTGATATACTGATGTGGCAAAGAAACCACTGCTAATTCTCCTTTTCAGGCCACGTCTAGGGACAGGCTGCTGTAATAAAATTGAGGGGCAGAGAAACATTTAATAATTGTCCTTTTCAGGGTGGTGTCAGTAACTGCAAGTGTATACCCATAAAATCTTCAGCTGCAGAGTCAGTCACTGCACACATCTGCCTCTACCTTTCCCTCCTCCCCTGGATATATGACACCTGTTTAAAAAGTTGTATTTCATTTGTTTTTAATTTTTTGTTATTTGTGTATTTATTTTTTGGCTAATGTTATTATTATAAGTACTTTCCCTGTAATTGCCCCATTATTACCCCCTTTTTGAAGCCCTCTACCCCTCATTACCCCCATTTTACAGCCATTGACTGGTGGTGTGGTGATCGGGTTTGGGTACTTTTCCTCTGAATTCAGCAGAACCAGTCAAACCTGATTTTCAAAGAGTTCTCTCATCACTAATTGCATGCCACTTATACGAAATCTGTAAGTGTTCATTGTACACTTTTTACATATACAATGTAGCTAAATGCTTTAAACATGAATCCCCAATGTACATTTTTCAGCATTTCAAAGCAATAATACGAGAAAACACAATGCTTTTAATGACATTACTTTGCAACTTTTGTTGAAAATTTAATGAATGCCATTGCAAATTAGAATTGATGCTTGCATAAATACTGCATAAATATTTTATTTAAAATAGCAGGATAAAAAGAAAGGGTCACAATATTTTGTGTTGTTGCTAAAACAAGTGGGATTAGAAATGAAAGTTGTGGATAAAAGGCTTAAAATGTAATAAGCATTTGACAAAGGCGTAAGAATACAAATGATTCAACAATGAACTGTATTATTAATAGAGAAGTACAAACTGGGGGAGAGCTGTGACCATTATCAGTTGTATACTATGCTCCTCAACAGTGGTGGGGTGGCCATAAGGAGCACAGGGATAATTCCTTATAGGCCCCACTTCTTTAGGGCCAACTGGGCGGTTACCTCACCCAGGACTTGTGTTAGAATTCAGTCCTTTTCTAACAATCCTGCCTCCCAAGTCCCCATCCTTGGCCCCACTGAACCCCCAGCCCTGCAATGCATTTTGACTGGGGAGCCATACCAGCTCCTGACACACTATATATCCCTACAATACTAAAGGTTCAGTACCATCTCTTGCCATTTATACCCCTGTACATGATCTGCCCCTGTAGTGCTATAGCTAGAGATGAGCGAACTTTTGAAAAATTCGATTCGACCGATTCACCAAATTTTCCGACAAAAATCGGTTCAACCCGAATTTATTCGCGACGAATCGCTATTAAAAACGGCTATTTCTGAGCCTCCTAGAGCCTCAATAGGGTTGTAAACCATTCTGCCTTGCTGTAACACGCACAGGATGCGTGCTGGGTTAGTTAAATAATACTTTGAATAAATATCACATGCAGATCAGAGGCATCGCTAATAGAATCGCAGAGCGGCACAATTGCAGAGAGTTGAAGTGGCATCACTATGAGGGGCAGGAGCCCAAACATTGCTTTAAAGAGACACTGGAGTTGGCAGCAGCAGGAGCCCAAAAATTGGATGAATCACACCCTGGAGTTGCAAGCAGCAGCAGGAGCCCAAACATTGGCTGAAAGAGACACTGGAGTTGGCTGCAGGAGCCCCAAAAATGAATGTCTCACACCCTGGAGTTTCAAGCAGCAGCAGCAGGAGCCCAAACATAGCTTGAAAGAGACACTGGAGTTGGCTGCAGGAGCCCAGAGATTGGATGAATCACACCCTGGAGATGCAAGCAGAAGCAGCAGGAGCCCAAACATGGCTTGAAAGAGACACTGGAGTTGGCTGCAGGAGCCCAAAGATTGGATGAATCACACCCTGGAGTTGCAAGCAGAAGCAGCAGGAGCCCAAACATAGCTTGAAAGAGACACCGGGGTTGGCAGCAGGAGCCCGAAATTGGATGAATCACACCCTGGAGTTGGCAGCAGCAGCAGCAGCAGGAGCCCAAACATTACTTTAAAGAGACACTGGGGTTGGCAGCAGGAGCCCAAAATTGGATGAATCACACCCTGGAGTTGGCAGCAGCAGCAGCAGCAGGAGCCCAAACGTTACTTTAAAGAGACACTTGGGTTGGCAGCAGGAGCCCAAAAATTGGATGAATCACACCCTGGAGTTGCAAGCAGCAGCAGCAGGAGCCCAAATATTACTTTAAAGAGACAAATTGGATGAATCACACCCTGGAGTTGGCAGCAGCAGCAACAGCAGGAGCCCAAATATTACTGTAAAGAGACACTGGGGTTGGCAGCAGAAGCCCAAAAATTGGATGAATCACACCCTGGATTTGGCAGCAGCAGCAGCAGGAGCCCAAACATTACTTTAAAGAGACACTGGGGTTGGCTTCAGGAGCCCTAAAGTTGGATGAATCACACCCTGGAGTTGGCAGCAGCAGCAGGAGCCCAAACATTACTTTAAAGAGACACTGGGGTTGGCTTCAGGAGCCTAAAAAGTGGATGAATCACACCCTGGAGTTGCAAGCAGCAGCAGCAGGAGCCCAAACATTACTTTAAAGAGACACTGGAGTTGGCAGCAGGAGCCCAAAAATTGGATGAATCACACCCTGGAGTTGGCAGCAGCAGCAGCAGCAGCAGGAGCCCAAACATTACTTTAAAGAGACACTGGGGTTGGCTTCAGGAGCCCAAAAATTGGATGAATCACACCCTGGAGTTGGCAGCAGCAGCAGCAGTAGGAGCCCAAATATTACTTTAAAGAGACACTGGGGTTGGCTTCAGGAGCCCAAAATTGGATGAATCACACCCTGAAGTTGGCAGCAGCCACAGCAGGAGCCCAAATATTTCTTTAAAGAGACACTGGAGTTGGCAGCAGGAGCCCAAAAATTGGATGAATCGCACCTTGGAGTTGGCAGCAGCAGCAGCAGCAGCAGCAGGAGCCCAAACATTACTTTAAAGAGACACTGGGGTTGGCTTCAGGAGCCCAAAAATTGGATGAATCACACCCTGGAGTTGGCAGCAGCAGCAGCAGGAGCCCAAATATTACTTTAAAGAGACACTGGAGTTGGCAGCAGGAGCCCAAAAATTGGATGAATCACACCCTGGAGTTGGCAGCAGCAGCAGCAGGAGCCCAAACATTACTTTAAAGAGCCACTGGGGTTGGCTTCAGGAGCCCAAAAATTGGATGAATCACACCCTGGAGTTGGCAGCAGCAGCAGGAGCAGCAGGAGCCCAAACATTACTTTAAAGAGACACTGGGGTTGGCTTCAGGAGCCCAAAAATTGGATGAATCACACCCTGGAGTTGGCAGCAGCAGCAGCAGGAGCCCAAATATTACTTTAAAGAGACACTGGAGTTGGCAGCAGGAGCCCAAAAATTGGATGAATCACACCCTGGAGTTGGCAGCAGCAGCAGGAGCCCAAACATTACTTTAAAGAGACACTGGGGTTGGATTCAGGAGCCCAAAAATTGGATGAATCACACCCTGGAGTTGGCAGCAGCAGCAGGAGCAGCAGGAGCCCAAACATTACTTTAAAGAGACACTGGGGTTGGCTTCAGGAGCCCAAAAATTGGATGAATCACACCCTGGAGTTGGCAGCAGCAGCAGCAGGAGCCCAAATATTACTTTAAAGAGACACTGGAGTTGGCAGCAGGAGCCCAAAAATTGGATGAATCACACCCTGGAGTTGGCAGCAGCAGCAGCAGGAGCCCAAACATTACTTTAAAGAGACACTGGGGTTGGCTTCAGGGGCCCAAAAATTGGATGAATCACACCCTGGAGTTGGCAGCAGCAGCAGCAGGAGCCCAAATATTACTTTAAAGAGACACCGGAGTTGGCAGCAGGAGCCCAAAAATTGGATGAATCACACCCTGGAGTTGGCAGCAGCAGCAGCAGGAGCCCAAACATTACTTTAAAGAGACACTGGGGTTGGCTTCAGGAGCACAAAAATTTCATGAATCACACCCTGGAGTTGGCAGCAGCAGCAGCCCAAATATTACTTTAAAGAGACACTGGAGTTGGCAGCAGGAGCCCAACAATTGGATGAATCACACCCTGGAGTTGGCAGCAGCAGCAGGAGCCCAAATATTACTTTAAAGAGACACTGGGGTTGGCTTCAGAAGCCCAAAAATTGGATGATTCACACCCTGGAATTGGCAGCAGCAGCAGCAGGAGCCCAAACATTACTTTAAAGAGACACTGGGGTTGGATTCAGGAGCCCAAAAATTGGATGAATCACACCCTGGAGTTGGCAGCAGCAGCAGGAGCAGCAGGAGCCCAAACATTACTTTAAAGAGACACTGGGGTTGGCTTCAGGAGCCCAAAAGTTGGATGAATCACACCCTGGAGTTGGCAGCAGCAGCAGCAGGAGCCCAAATATTACTTTAAAGAGACACCGGAGTTGGCAGCAGGAGCCCAAAAATTGGATGAATCACACCCTGGAGTTGGCAGCAGCAGCAGCAGGAGCCCAAACATTACTTTAACCCTTTTGTTGCCAAGCACGTAACACCTACGTGCTGGCTTGGCTGGGCCTTAAGTGCCAAGCCCGTAGGTGTTACGTGCTTGACTTTCCTCGCTTCTAGTTTAAAAAATAAAAATAAAAAATACTCACCTGACCCCTTGTTGGATCCGGCCGGGTCTCCTCTTTAATTTGGTGCCATCCGATCCCCCGTGGGGGGTCGGATGGCTCCAGGAGAGCCCCCGGAATAGGCCGCCCCCCCCGCTTCTGCAGCAGCAGCTGCTAACTGTAAAAAAAATAAAAAAATAAAAATGACATTCACTTACCTGTGTGTGCGCTGGCTCCCGCTGTCCCTCTTCTTCACCTGGGGGGCCTCCGATCCCCCCCAGGACTTACCAATCTTCAGGAGAGAGCCTGGGAGGCTCTCTCCTCTCTTCTTCTCGATGGCGGCCGCCATCTTGCCTCTAAGCCCCGCCCCCTTATGAAGTCATCCCGGCCCCGAACGGGCTTCAGATTTCTCAGCTTCTCAGATGCCGGTGATCGGCGCTGGGGAAGGAGGTGACAGGAGATCCTCTGATCTCCTGCCTTCTCCTTCTCTGGATGCCGATCACCGGCATCTGTCAGCTGAGCGGCGAGGGACAAGAGCTTGCAATCGAAGGTAAGTACAGTAAAAAAAAATTTTTTTTGTTTAATAAAATACTTTTTATTATTGTGTGGTGGTTTTTTTTTTACAGTTAACCCTTTGTGAGCTGGTAAGGGGTCCATGAGACCCCTTATACCAGTTCACAAGGCTGGGGGGGTGGCAAGTCACCTGCCCTAGCGGGTGGCTTGCCATTAACCCCCGCACCCCCATTACCTGCCTCCCCAAAGGCCAGGGGGGGGGCAGAAGAGCCCGGGCCCACATAGGCTATGTGGGCTCGTAGGCTGCAGGGTGGGGGGGCCACCAAAGCTGGCCCCCCCACTCTGTGCCTACAACCCCCCATAGCTGGTCCCGGGCTGGTTACTTTGGCTAAGGGGGACCCCACGTCATTTTTTTTTTTTGGATTTTTAAGGGTTTTTAACCCTTAAAAATCCCCCAAAAAATGGGGTCCCCCTCCCCGGGAAGGGGGACCCTATGTCATTTTTTTTTTTAATTAACCATTTGTCATCCAGCAGCTATAAAAGGCTTCTGGGCAGGAAAGGGTGTCTACCTATACATATGTGGTATCGCTGTAACCGGGAGAAATTGGGGTTTCTCACGCAATAAGATTTTATTGACAAACTTACATTTTTTATTACAAAAAAACTCTACAAATTGTAAAAAAATATTTTTTTTTTATTTTTTTTCACACATTTCACCCAAAAATATTGAGAATACACCTAAAAAATACAAACAAGACATTTCATGTTAAAGCCCAGACTCTGTTGAAAAAAACAATATATAATTTTCCTGGGAAATCCCTGGAAATTCTTTCAAAAATGACAGTTGAACATGTGTAGCGCAAAATAGTGAAACATCGTCTGGCAACAGGGAGTGGCAAATGCTGCAGGTAGGCTGGCAGCGAAAGGGTTAAAGAGACACTGGGGTTGGCTTCAGGAGCCCAAAAATTGGATGAATCACACCCTGGAGTTGGCAGCAACAGCAGCAGGAGCCCAAATATTACTTTAAAGAGACACCGGAGTTGGCAGCAGAAGCCCAAAAATTGGATGAATCACACCCTGGAGTTGGCAGCAGCAGCAGCAGCAGGAGCCCAAACATTACTTTAAAGAGACACTGGGGTTGGCTTCAGGAGCCCAAAAATTGCATGAATCACACCCTGGAGTTGGCAGCAGCAGCAGCAGGAGCCCAAATATTACTTTAAAGAGACACTGGAGTTGGCAGCAGGAGCCCAAAAATTGGATGAATCACACCCTGGAGTTGGCAGCAGCAGCAGGAGCCCAAATATTACTTTAAAGAGACACTGGGGTTGGCTTCAGGAGCCCAAAAATTGGATGATTCACACCCTGGAGTTGGCAGCAGCAGCAGGAGCCCAAATATTACTTTAAAGAGACACTGGAGTTGGCAGCAGGAGCCCAAAAATTGGATGAATCACACCCTGGAGTTGGCAGCAGCAGCAGCAGCAACAGGAGCCCAAACATTACTTTAAAGAGACACTGGGGTTGGATTCAGGAGCCCAAATATTAGATGAATCACACCCTGGAGTTGGCAGCAGCAGCAGCAGGAGGCCAAATATTGGCCGAAAGGCACACCCTGAAGTTGGCATCAGCAGGAGCCCAAAAATTGGCCTAAAGACATAAATATGTTTTGCACCATTTGGAAAGTGTAAAACGTGGCACCATGCTGAATCTAGTCGCATGCATCAGGCATTGGTGGGTGGAAATCCTGGCTGTTCCATCCCTGATTCATTTTGACAAAGGTGAGTCTCTCCACATTTTTAGTTGACAGACGAGTTCTCCTCGCCGTAACTATGGCCCCCGCCGCACTAAACACCCGCTCAGATGGCACGCTACTTGCCGGGCAGGACAGCTTTTCCAGGGCAAACTCTGCTAGTTGCGGCCACAAATCAAGTTTGGCTGCCCAGAAGTCCAGCGGATCCTCAAGGTGTGTTGGCATGGTCAAGTCAAAGTATGACATGACCTGCTGGTTCAGGTCCTGCTCCAGGTCTTCCTGCTGCTCATGAGTAGCCTCACTATGCGGGTGTAGAAAGCTACTCATTAGCGACTGAAGACTGAGGCTGCTGCTGATGGAGCTGCTGCTGCTGCTCCTGCCAACCCCCCCAGCAGCCATGGCAGTGGAAGGTGAGCGCAGAGGTGATGGTTTTTCTCTGTTCATATAATCAGTCCAACATGTGAAGGGGGATACCGTTCTGACGCTGTAGCTCAAGAAGGGTGTATTTGGCGGTGTATGAGTGGCTGAAGTGCATGCAAAGTTTCCTTGAAGTTGTTAGGATGTCTTGCAGATGGGGGGAACACTTCAGAAACCGCTTGACAACCAGATTGAAGACGTGAGCCATGCAGGGGGCATGGGTCAGGCTTCCTTGGCGCAGCGCAGACAAAATGTTCTTCACATTGTCGGTAACCATGATTCCCATTCTAAGTTTTCTTGGAGTAAGCCATGTTTGGATTTCCTGATGAATAAATTTAAGCAGTTCCTCCCCTGTGTGACTCCTTTCGCCAAGACAAACCATGTGAAGCACTGCGTGACACCTCCGTGCCCTGCACACATGGTAGACTGGAGGGGCACTGAGACTTGAGCCTACAGTGGAGGGTGAGGAGATGGCGGAGGATGAGGAGGCCGAGTCGCACAGTGTCACAGGCCCAACGGGCAGGGAGCGCGGAGGCCGAAGCGGCGTGACCTGTCCAAGTTGCTGCTGCTGCTGCAATGGGACCACATTCACCCAGTGGGCCGTAAATGACATGTACTGTCCCTGACCGTAGTTACAGCTCCAGACGTCGGCGCTGCCATGCACTTTGCTACACACCGACAGGCTCAAGGACTGGCCCACCTTCTGTTCAACAAAAGTGTGCAGCGCTGGTACTGCCTTCTTGGCAAAGAAATGACGGCTTGGGACTCTCCACCTCAACTCAGCACAAGCCATCAGTTCTCTGAAAGGTGCAGAGTCCACCACCTGAAAAGGGAGCGACTGCAGCACCAGCAACTTGGACAGGAGCACATTCAGCTTCTGCGCCGTAGGATGAGTGGGCGCATACTGCTATCTCTTGGACATGGCTTTGCTGATGGATTGCTGGCGGGATGCATGACTTGGAGGAGGAGGAGGAGCAGGAGCCACAGAGGATGGGTATGACGCACAGCTGCCTTCGGCTGAGGTGCTGGAGCCTTGGCTGGCAGAAATTGGGAGCGGCGTGCCACTCGGTGAGGAAGCAGTCTGGCCCACCTCTCCGGAGCCTAGGTTCTCCCAGGCCGCTTTATGGTGACGCTGCATATGTTGACGCAGGGCCGTGGTGCCAACATTTGGGCCCTGGCCCACGCTTCACCTTCTGCCTACATATCTTGCATGTGGCCATGTTACCCTCCAACCATGCTGCTAACACCTTGCTGCCTGAGCTGCAGACTCCGGGGCAACCTGCGCCCCTCTTCTCCTGATGATGACGATGAAGCCCCTTCATCACCCGGCTCCCAAGTGCAATCGGCTTCATCGTCATCATCATTATCACCGAGTTGTGGCTGTACGTCACTGATGTTCGTGGATTCGTCAACAGTGTCTAGCGCAGGAGCTGGAACGCTCGCAGCACCCACGACACTGTCCACATCACTATTTGTCTGCCTAGCTAAAGAAGCCACCTCCATTTCTTGGCTGGGCAGTAGCTGCTGACTGTCCTCTATCTGATCGCACTAAAGAGTGGAGCTGAACCCAAAGCATAGGATACGTCGCTGGGGGAGGGAACGGCGTAGGACAGAGGCAATGGGAGGACAGGGACTGCTCTCGGGGCATGCCAACTCAGGGTTGTGTCAGAGGAACCTACCGACCCTAGACTGGGGGTCTCAGACGTAAGTTGTGATGATGTTGTTGATGAGCGCGTTAACCAATCTACCACGGCAGATGCGTTACTGGTGGAGACCCGACCGCTAGCAGATACTGGCAGACCAGGTCTCTCACCGTGACTCCTGCTGCCACTCGCCCCTAGTCTGCTGCGACCTCTGCCTGCTGAATCTTGGCCTCTGCCACTCCTCTTTGAACATCCTGGCACTTGTCTGTCTGACATATTTATGTATTTCCTTATTTAGTATAAACAGATAGGGTTCAATGTGCAGTTTTGCGGTGCCCTGCGGCCTGGTTTATTAAAAGCAGTCAAAAACAAATGGGATGCCCCCACAGCAGACCTGAGATCAGTATATATGCACAGCAACAGTGTCTAAGCAGGCTCAAACAGGCCAAATTACTTTAAATAACTGTGCAGCTTACAGTAAACACAGAGGCTAATGGTATGTTACAGAATGGGATGCCCCAAACAGACTTGAGATCAGTATATATGCACACAGCAACAGTGTGTAAGCAGGCTCATACAGGCCAAATTACTTTAAATAACTGTGCAGCTTACAGTAAATGCAGAGGCTAATGGTATGTTACAGAATGGGATGCCCACAGCAGACTTGAGATCAGTATATATGCACACAGCAACAGTGTGTAAGCAGGCTGAAACAGGCCAAATTACTTTAAATAACTGTGCAGCTTACAGTAAATGCAGAGGCTAATGGTATGTTACAGAATGGGATGCCCACAGCAGACTTGAGATCAGTATATATGCACACAGCAACAGTGTGTAAGCAGGCTGAAACAGCCCAAATTACTTTAAATAACTGTGCAGCTTACAGTGAATGCAGAGGCTAATGGTATGTTACAGAATGGGATGCCCCAAAGCTGACTTGAGATCAGTATATATGCACACAGCAACAGTGTGTAAGCAGGCTGAAACAGGCCAAATTACTTTAAATAACTGTGCAGCTTACAGTAAATGCAGAGGCTAATGGTATGTTACAGAATGGGATGCCCACAGCAGACTTGAGATCAGTATATATGCACACAGCAACAGTGTGTAAGCAGGCTGAAACAGCCCAAATTACTTTAAATAACTGTGCAGCTTACAGTGAATGCAGAGGCTAATGGTATGTTACAGAATGGGATGCCCCAAAGCTGACTTGAGATCAGTATATATGCACACAGCAACAGTGTGTAAGCAGGCTGAAACAGGCCAAATTACTTTAAATAACTGTGCAGCTTACAGTAAATGCAGAGGCTAATGGTATGTTACAAAATGGGATGCCCACAGCAGACTTGAGATCAGTATATATGCACACAGCAACAGTGTGTAAGCAGGCTGAAACAGCCCAAATTACTTTAAATAACTGTGCAGCTTACAGTGAATGCAGAGGCTAATGGTATGTTACAGAATGGGATGTCCCAAAGCTGACTTGAGATCAGTATATATGCACACAGCAACAGTGTGTAAGCAGGCTCATACAGCCCAAATTACTTTAAATAACTGTGCAGCTTACAGTAAATGCAGAGGCTAATGGTATGTTACAGAATGGGATGCCCACATCAGACTTGAGATCAGTATATATGCACAGCAACAGTGTCTTAGCAGGCTAAAACAGTCCAAATTACTTTAAATAACTGTGCAGCTTAGAGGAGATACAGAGGCTAATGAGATTTTACAAAATGGTAATGTTCTCACAGCAGACTCGAGATCAGTTCAGTATATATGCACACAGTAAAAGTGTATAAGCAGCCTGAAAATGCTAACAAAGCCAGTCAGCCAGCCAGTAACACTCAGGCTGGATGAAAAATAAAAATCTCCCTGTGACTGCCTCCGATTTTTCCTAACTTTCCCTGCTTCTCGCTGACTTCCTGCCTGTCTCCTGTCTGTCCCTGTCTGTCTAACTGTCTCTCCCTGACTACAGCAGCGTCCTGTCTCTCACGAATGCAATAGAGAAATGAGGAAAAGCAAGATGTCCTCCGCCTTAAATAGCGCTGTGACGTCACCGGGCTTGCTGGCTGCTGACAGGCTGCATGTGACTGCCCCAGCATGCACGGGAGCGGGGTAGATGTCTGGACATGTCCCGTCCGCCATCTTAGAATGCCTGTAACGTAAATGAATGGATGTTAAAGGAAAACTTCGAGCGATCGAAGCACGGGGAAATTCGGATTCGATCCGAATCGAATTTTTCATGAAATTCGGATCGAATCTGGGTTCGTCCGGATCGATTCGCTCATCCCTAGCTATAGCCTTAGCTGATCCTTTGACCAGCTCGGAAGCACCATTGGGGGGCAGATCTCGGCAGCCTGTGTGCTGGTTTTAAGCTGTCTGGGGCCAGTAAATTCCCAAGCAAATTATACGCTCACTAGGCTCGATTCAGAGAGACACAAACAAACTTTCGGTTTGGTGCCGACGTCGTAAGATTTTCAAAATTTCCCGCTCTCGCATGAACGTTCGATCGATTCTATGCATGCTTCGTAAACCTTCCGTATCGCGTCCGTGTGCTCGTATGCCAGAGTACGCAGACGAGGATGTCATTTTCAAACGAAAATGTTCAGATTTATTTTGCCCAACTACCAACGTAGCCTTTCGTTTTTGCCCTTTTCCCATCGTATCCTCACACGAATCCTATCATTTTCCCGCTACATCCTGCTTCATTTTTTCCTAAAGTATCTGTCCAGACGAAATTCTGGCGATATTGCGCCTGCGCACTACAAACTTCTGTCATTAAAGTGTTCGCCTACATAATTTCACTTCCATCACTAAACTCACCCTAACCACTTAGCGCTCTCCTGCCTTTTCCCTGGAGCTCCCTTAAAGCTCACCCTAACCACTTAGCGCTCTTCTGCCTTTTCCCTTGACCTCCCTTAAAACTTACCCCAATCACTTAGCGCCTTGTTTCTTCTTCCATTTTAGGTCCCTAAAACTTACCCCAATCACTTAGCGCCTTGTTTCTTCTTCCATTTTAGGTCCCTAAAACTTACCCCAATCACTTAGCGCCTTGGTTCTTCTTCCATTTTAGGTCCCTAAAACTTACCCAAATCACTTAGCGCCTTGTTTCTTCTTCCATTTTAGGTCCCTAAAACTTACCCAAATCACTTAGCGCCTTGGTTCTTGTTCCATTTTAGGTCCCTAAAACTTACCCAAATCACTTAGCGCCTTGGTTCTTCTTCCATTTTAGGTCCCTAAAACTTACCCAAATCACTTAGCGCCTTGGTTCTTCTTCCATTTTAGGTCCCTAAAACTTACCCAAATCACTTAGCGCCTTGGTTCTTCTTCCATTTTAGGTCCCTAAAACTTACCCAAATCACTTAGCGCCTTGGTTCTTCTTCCATTTTAGGTCCCTAAAACTTACCCAAATCACTTAGCGCCTTGTTTCTTCTTCCATTTTAGGTCCCTAAAACTTACCCAAATCACTTAGCGCCTTGTTTCTTCTTCCATTTTAGGTCCCTAAAACTTACCCAAATCACTTAGCGCCTTGGTTCTTCTTCCATTTTAGGTCCCTAAAACTTACCCAAATCACTTAGCGCCTTGGTTCTTCTTCCATTTTAGGTCCCTAAAACTTACCCAAATCACTTAGCGCCTTGTTTCTTCTTCCATTTTAGGTCCCTAAAACTTACCCAAATCACATAGCGCCTTGGTTCTTCTTCCATTTTAGGTCCCTAAAACTTACCCAAATCACTTAGCGCCTTGTTTCTTCTTCCATTTTAGGTCCCTAAAACTTACCCAAATCACTTAGCGCCTTGTTTCTTCTTCCATTTTAGGTCCCTAAAACTTACCCAAATCACTTAGCGCCTTGGTTCTTCTTCCATTTTAGGTCCCTAAAACTTACCCAAATCACTTAGCGCCTTGGTTCTTCTTCCATTTTAGGTCCCTAAAACTTACCCAAATCACATAGCGCCTTGGTTCTTCTTCCATTTTAGGTCCCTAAAACTTACCCAAATCACTTAGCGCCTTGTTTCTTCTTCCATTTTAGGTCCCTAAAACTTACCCCAATCACTTAGCGCCTTGGTTCTTCTTCCATTTTAGGTCCCTAAAACTTACCCAAATCACATAGCGCCTTGGTTCTTCTTCCATTTTAGGTCCCTAAAACTTACCCAAATCACTTAGCGCCTTGTTTCTTCTTCCATTTTAGGTCCCTAAAACTTACCCCAATCACTTAGCGCCTTGGTTCTTCTTCCATGTTAGGTCCCTAAAACTTACCCAAATCACATAGCGCCTTGGTTCTTCTTCCATTTTAGGTCCCTAACACTTACCCAAATCACTTAGCGCCTTGTTTCTTCTTCCATTTTAGGTCCCTAAAACTTACCCCAATCACTTAGCGCCTTGGTTCTTCTTCCATTTTAGGTCCCTAAAACTTACCCAAATCACATAGCGCCTTGGTTCTTCTTCCATTTTAGGTCCCTAAAACTTACCCCAATCACTTAGCGCCTTGTTTCTTCTTCCATTTTAGGTCCCTAAAACTTACCCCAATCACTTAGCGCCTTGGTTCTTCTTCCATTTTAGGTCCCTAAAACTTACCCAAATCACTTAGCGCCTTGGTTCTTCTTCCATTTTAGGTCCCTCAAACTTACCCAAATCACTTCACGGACATCACAATCTTGAGTTTCAAATATGTCATTGTCCCCTTGTTTTTGTAAAATGTATGTGTGCAAATAAATGGGACAACATGTTGTTTTTTTGTTTGTTTCATTTTTAATGCTCCATTGGCATTTGTAAGACAACTATTGTTGGCCACTTTGGCCCTAAAAAATGTTTAACTATATACACATTTCTATTTGTTTCCTCTAAATATATACACTGGTTTTTACTTTAATTATTAAAACTATATACAATAAAATATTTGTTTAAAATCAAACAACTATATACAATTAAAATTTGGGGGTCCAAAAAAAAACTATGTACAAAGACAACTATGTACAAATGTACAAATCAACAGGGCCAGGAACCAGGACACTAGTCTTCCTCTTCTGTTGTCCCCAACGTGTCCCGCATCGCCTGCAGATTGGCCACCAACTCAAGGACCCTCCGATTGATATCAGCAAGTCGCTGTCTTGTGGTCCCTGGCAAAAAATCAGAAATTCAAATTATTCGGAGAACAATACATGTTTATCACCTGTGTAATTAATGTATTTAAAGAAACAAATTAAGTATAATGCACATATGATTAATCACAGGAATTAAGGTTAGGAAGTGGCCACAGGACAGTTGGGCAACTAATTAAGCTAATTCAGTGGCCACAGGACAGTTGGGCAACTAATTAAGCTAATTCAGTGGTCACAGGACAGTTGGGCAACTAATTAAGCTAATTCAGTGGCCACAGGACAGTTGGGCAACTAATTAAGCTAATTCAGTGGCCACAGGACAGTTGGGCAACTAATTAAGCTAATTCAGTGGTCACAGGACAGTTGGGCAACTAATTAAGCTAATTCAGTGGCCACAGGACAGTTGGGCAACTAATTAAGCTAATTCAGTGGCCACAGGACAGTTGGGCAACTAATTAAGCTAATTCAGTGGCCACAGGACAGTTGGGCAACTAATTAAGCTAATTCAGTGGCCACAGGACAGTTGGGCAACTAATTAAGCTAATTCAGTGGCCACAGGACAGTTGGGTAACTAATTAAGCTAATTCAGTGGCC
Organism: Gastrophryne carolinensis; assembly: GCA_027917425.1. Classification (NCBI taxonomy): domain Eukaryota; kingdom Metazoa; phylum Chordata; class Amphibia; order Anura; family Microhylidae; genus Gastrophryne; species Gastrophryne carolinensis. The sequence goes on from CM051236.1 coordinate 442,975,939, forward strand.
ACAGGTCCCTCTTATATTGCCATTGACTAGGGCATTATGTGTTTTTGTGTTCAGGGGAATTTAGACCGAAATCTCTAGAATGACATGACTACTTACTTGGTTGGTGGCCGAGAGATGGCTCGTTGGGGACAACACCCTGAGGTCCTGGTTCCTGGCTCTGCTGTGAAGAAGTGCCTGTAGAAACATGGGCCAAATGGTTAGTTTGGATGTCTGATTCCGCAGTCCTCCAATGTTTTGAGCTAAGTCTGGGTCACATCACTCACCTTCTCCAGGGTCTTGTGGGCTCCTATCTGCTGCCTCCTGACCCACTACTTCACCCGCAACCGAAACATCTACAAATACAGAATAAAGGATTCAGTTTGGTGATATCAGGAGCTAGCAATTCTCTTTTTTGGTGTAGACATGAAGAGTGACATACCAGAGGATCCCGCATGCGTGGCAGGGTACGACTGCCTGCCCACGCTGTGCCGCCCCTCCTCTGTGGTAAGGTCCAGGGGCTGGTCTGAGGAGGCCACAGAGGAGGGGTCGGCCCGTCGCCCTGGAGATCCACCACCTTCACTCCCAGCTGCAGAATCATGCAGCACTGGTCGGCCTCTGCGCCTCCGGGTGCGGCGAATTCGGTAATCCATTTCCAACACTAGAAAAGAAAAGGCATTCTAAGTAAAGTCCTACCTTCTGTCTTAGTTACATATTGCATGCAATCGCAATCTACTTACTTGGAAAATGGATTCCGAAGAACCTCCGCACCCGGGGCATGTGCAGCCGTTTGAGGTCCGACCAATGCTGCATGATCTGCGTGTGGGTGAAGGTGGTGTTGGTCTGCTGTTGGATGCTCGAGATTATCTCCAGGGCGACGTTGCGTTTTTCAAATGTGTTGGGCAGGTAGTCGTACCTGCGCTCCAGCATGGTCTACAAAACATAAAGAAAACATCGACTTTACTTCTAAATACATATCAATATGTGTCAGCAAAACATTTTTTGGGGTAATTACATTAACACACACACATTTCTAGTGTTCAGTAATTTCACAATATGGCCTAAATGTTGTTTGGCACGTGTGTGGCGTGCCTTTGGTTGTGCATGTAGTTTATCACATTTTTAACCAAAGCCATTTATTCCTGCGCTTCCTTCACATATAGAGCAGCATTTCCTAATCTAACAAAAGTCCATCGAATACACTTACGAACATGATGATCTCTTCTTGTTGGCGGGTGAAGATAGTGGGTGCCATCTTGCTTCTTGTTCTCGCCAGCAGATAAGTAACGCCCCAGCGCGTTCCGCACAGCCGTGCGAACGTACGCAATGCCTCAGCGGGTTCCGCACGGCCGTGCGAACGTACGTCACACGCTGGCTTGCTTACTTAAAGGTCCCTGCACACACAGCTGATTATTTGAGAAAATCAAAATGGCACCCAAAAAACCTCCTGGCAAAACTGGAAAGGAGCAAACGGGGAAGAAGGCAGCCAAACGGCAGGAGCCTTCCGAAGGGCCCAAAACCAGGTCGCAGCAGCCAAAAGCAAAATTACGGCCTAGTACCAAAACGCCGGCCAAGCCAACTACCAGCTATGGGCCAAAAAAGGAGCAGGCAGGCAAACCAAAGACCCAGGCCACAAAGGCTAGTATGGCTACTGGGCCAAAAACGGGTAAGAGGGTCCGAAGACCCACCCCACCCTGCCCCACTACAACACCCACAATAGTCCGCAGTAGGTCCCGCAGTCCCCCTCGAGGCAGAACCAGGTCCCGCAGCCCCCCTAGACGCCGCAGCAGGCCACGCAGCCCCCCTCGAGGCCGAACCAGGTCCCGCAGCCCCCCTAGACGCCGCAGCAGACCACGCAGCCCACAAAGAGGCCGAACCAGGTCCCGCAGCCCCCCTCGAGGCCGAACCAGGTCCCGCAGCCCCCCTAGACGCCGCAGCAGGCCACGCAGCCCCCCTCGAGGCCGAACCAGGTCCCGCAGCCCCCCTAGACGCCGCAGCAGGCCACGCAGCCCACAAAGAGGCCGAACCAGGTCCTGCAGCCCCCCTCGAGGCCGAACCAGGTCCCGCAGCCCCCCTAGACGCCGCAGCAGGCCACGCAGCCCACAAAGAGGCCGAACCAGGTCCCGCAGCCCCCCTCGAGGCCGAACCAGGTCCCGCAGCCCCCCTAGACGCCGCAGCAGGCCATGCAGCCCACAAAGAGGCCGAACCAGGTCCCGCAGCCCACCAAGAGTGTGCCAAAAAAAAAAACAGAAGAGGGCCGGCCCTGCAAGATCGCCCTCACCCTTGGTCCGCCCTACTACCTCCAAGGGCAGCACTACTTCAGGCTCCGAACGAAGCTCTCCTGCTCGCCCACATTTGGCACCGGCACAGGTGGAAAGGCAAGGTTACTATGCCACATCAACACCTGGGACTTCTGTGGCCAGCCAGGCCAGAACACCCAGTCCCTTGCCCAGTCCAGGCCAATCCCCAGGCAGCCACCATTCCCTGCATTATACCCCACAAACCCAGCCAAGGATGTCACCCCATTTGGATGACACCATGGAGGACCCACAACCCAAAACAACAGGGCGCACATTGCGAAGAGGGCAGTTGAGTGGGCGTTTTGGTGAGGCCCAAATTATGGCCTTGGCTAGTGGCCTGACCTTAGTTTATGATGAGCTATATGGGCGCAGATCAAAAAACACCACCAAACAGCGCAGAGCCAACATCTTGGCAGACCTAACCAGACAAGTGAATGCAGCGGGGGAAGAGTTAAAGGATGTTGTACAGATTCAGCGCAAGATATCGGACCTCAAATATGCTGCACGGAAGAAAGAAAATCAAAGGCGGATTGACAGGTAAAAATGTTAGCTTTAGGATTAGACTGGATGTTGTATTGGCCACCTGGTTCTAAATTACCCTAACTCTGTTTTGCAGCATGAAAACTGGAGGAGGTTTTCCCTCCAAACTCAAGTTGACCCCGGCTGAGGAGATGATTTATGGATTGATGCATCCAGTCGCCGTCGAAGGCCACGCGGCCCTAAGGGACACAGATTCCCCGACCCGTCCTGCAGGTGAGTAAGATTTATGTGACCTTTACAATTAGTGAGCATGCACAATTAGCCAGTAACACATCTGGGAAGCCAGGCACCTAGGCTGTGGCTTGTAGGTGATTTCTGTGTTGGGCCAGGGTGTGGCATGTGTGTGGCCACTTAACTTTTGATTTTTGGTCCACATACAAGACGTGAATGTACATTGAACCCGAGTGTAAAAGTTTGTGGGTTCCCATTAAACCGGACCTTCACCCTGATTTAATGAAAAGCCAAAACTCTAAAAAAAAAATTCCTCAGCATCTAAAATTAATATATTTTACATGTTTAGTCAGTAATGTATTATACTTTCCACCACTGGGCTGCAACTCTGTTCGGCAATTTAGGATACGGGCGCCGCCATCTTGACTCCGAAGCATCACACTTACTGAGGAGAGGAGAGTGGGATAAGGTACAGGGGGGCGGGTTATAGCTGTGTTTTGCTCAGACAGAGCAGAGCTGGGGTCAGGGAAAGGTCAGCAGTCCAAGAATGCAGAGCAGCACAGTCAGGAGGCACTTACTGTTTGCAGGCTGCCTGATAAGATGGCGGATTCCATATGCCGCCATCTTTGATGTTTAAAGGCTCATAACATGCAGTAGATGCAGGTTGGAAGATTTGTAATGTGGTCAATCTGTATGTACAGGGTGTGGGAAACATAGAAGCTAGACTCTTAATCAGAGTGAAGGTCCACTTTAATGGCCTCTAAGGGATGTGGTCAGCCACATAACAAGCTGAACTTGAATGTTTGGCTTAGTTGAGTAGAACAATGTGGAAGTAGTTGTAGGCCAAAAATTTTGCAACATAATGGCATGGAAATTGAAGCTTATTTGGCCCCGTTGTTGAAGTGCCCATGACAGCTTTGACCCGTTAACTAATTCGGCATATGTCTTTTGACCCGTCAACAATGCATAGGTGTGTGTTTACATAGTGTCTTTGCTTCTCATGCAGGCCACCATCATCGCTCAGCTACTGTGGAATCCACTGCCAGTGTGGACATGCCGTCAACTTCCGTGCAGCCTAGGAGGGAGGAACCGATATATTCTGTAAGTTTATTGAGCAAATGTCGTTTAGCCATGTTACTTTGCATGTTACTACTAACAGATTGACATATGTAGTGGGCAAGCTAACATCTAATTTGTCTCTGTCCATACAGACCCACACACTCATGGATGAAATCCAGGAGCTGGAGGAGGATGGATCCTTTATGTGCCCTTCTGAAGATCTACCCCTGGCCCAGAATCTGCAACTGGTCCAAAATGTTTCACCACCAACTCAGCAGCAGCAGAGGGAATCTGGCAGCATGGTGGCTGCACATGATGGCCAGCATGCACAGACTGACAGTCAAGTCCCCAGTGTTGTATCTGCTGTTGAGGATAGTGAAAGCATGCCTGTGTCTGTTGAGGGGCCCAGACCAACAGCCTCGGCACGACCCCGAACCAGGGGATTGGGGAGGCGGAATCCGCTACGGCGCAACCAGGGGAGGGGCATGGCAATGTTGGACGCATGGCACCACGAGAGGGTGACCTTCCAGCACCAAAACCAACTAAACCGAGAGGCACTGCATGGCCGGATCGAGACCCTAAATACCACATTACAGGCTGTGCAGAACGAATTGCGGACCCTCAACAGCCACATGGAGACTGCCAACAATGACAACCGTGCCTACAGGGGTGAAATGGTAAATATCATGCGCAACATTTTGGACCAGTTGCAGATTCAGAATGCCACACAGGCCCACGTTCGGGCCAATCAGCAAGGGCCACCACCTGGGTACTATGGCCATCACCCATATTAATGTCTCCACAACATGAATCTGTACAACATCTTTGCTCTTAATCCCCCCTGTATTGACTTGTCTGGTGAGGCAAACCAAGATACCCTTGGTGTATGCCTTGGGTTGTGTGTTTTTGATTTGCGCCCATAGAGCTCCTTAGAGTGGTGAGGTAGGCCACTAGCCAAGGCCATATCTGAATCCTCACTGAACGTGCCACTCAAGCTTCTACCCCTGTACCAGGTTTACACCTGTGGCAGGGGCAAATGTGGCCAACCAGGATTGTTTGTTGTTTTCATTATTGCCATGGTTGATCTAACCATTAATCCTTTGTGGTTACCTAAATTTTTTTTGCTAATTGGAGTGAGCAGCAACTCCAAGTTTGAGCTCTTATTTTTAAAAAATAAACAGTTAAAGACACATGTGGCTCATAAATTTTATTGTCTCTTTTTTGGGTGTCACAGAGAAATATATACTTGGACATTCACACAGTTCACACATCCAAAAAAGAGAGTTGGAAAGCATTAGGCCTGTGGTGAGTAATTACTTCATTACTTATTTGAACACCACAAACATAACGAAACATACACAAAGGGAAAGAAAACTAAATCAACAACACAATGTTAAACAAAGGCCAATACAGGTTACATTAAGCAAAATGGGTCGCGATCAAATTAGTCCGCACACTTTGGCCAGACACACTACTGTGTGTGTCCAGAAATGAGTCCTCCTGGTCTTCGCTGGGTGGAGAGGGAGCAAATTCGACATACCGGGGGACCCGTTGTGAAATCGCAAAATTGTGCAGAACAGCACAGGCCATTATTATGTCTATGACCTTTTTCGGATCATATTGCAGGGCGCCCCCGGTATGATCCAAACAACGAAACCTAGTCTTCAAAAGACCAAAGGCCCTCTCTACCACAGCCCTGGTCTTGCGGTGCGCACAGTTGTAGGCATCCTGGGAGGCATCCTGGGGCCGGAGTACTGGCGTCAAGAGCCACGGCAGCAGCGGGTATCCTGAATCACCTTATACATAAGATTAGGAAAACAAACATGTAAGACCATCAAGGCACCAGCAACATCAATAGGAGGCTATTTGTCAATTGTGTGATCAACATGAGGCAACATTTGCCACTGTCCCAGTCCCAAACTAAACATCTGTCCTAGAGGTTTACAAAAGGACAACATACAAAGAGTGAGGATGAGGGACAATCATACATATGGATCCCAGCTCTGGGTTTCAAAGTGTGCTTAGGATGTCGGTTTTGCTGACCCCTTATATGCTTTGTGTGAGACCAAAACAGCAGAAACACGCCACATGCACTTTATCCCGCTCTACTCTCGTGTGGAAGTGCAAACCAGCTTAGCAAAGATGGGTCCTAAACTATGCTCAAGTTAAGTGCACGATTCCACACGAGGGTGGTGTAAGAGGGATTATTAAATTAGACCAACAGATAATTTAGAATGTGGCTAATGCAGGCCAAACTTGGCGAAACGCTTGGTTGGTTAATAACTAACATTCAAGTGTGGTTTCACATGGCCAGAAGTTTGTTTAAGGTGTAAGTTTGGCAGACATTACTGCCAAATGCTAATTAAAAACAAACATCCACAACTACATTATGTGGTTTATGTTCACTTACCAAGGAGCCATGCACCGGAAAATTCCCCAGACTCAAACCGTCGGTACAATCCTGATCGTCTAAGGATGTACGCATCATGGGCTGAGCCTGGGTAGCCGGCGAGGACGCTAAGGAACCGCATGTCCGGCCCCACCACTGCCTGCACATTAAAGGAGTGGCCCATTTTGCGGTTCCTGGAAAAAAAGGAAGACAAGAAAACATTAGGAAGGCATTTTGAAAAATGAACACACACATTTCGATAAGGAGGGACCATTACAAGGTGGGACCATTACAAGGAGGGACCCTAACAAGGAGGGACCATTACAAGGAGGGACCATTACAAGGTGGGACCATTACAAGGAGGGACCATTACAAGGTGTGACCATTACAAGGAGGCACCCTAACAAGGAGGGACCATTACAAGGTGGGACCATTAGAAGGTGGAAACATTACAAGGAGGGACCATTACAAGGTGGGACCATTACAAGGTGGGTCCATTACAAGGTGGGACCATTACAAGGTGGGTCCATTACAAGGTGGAACCATTAGAAGGTGGAACCATTAGAAGGTGGAAACATTACAAGGAGGGACCATTACAAGGTGGGACCATTACAAGGAGGCACCCTAACAAGGAGGGACCATTACAAGGTGGGACCATTAGAAGGTGGAAACATTACAAGGAGGGACCATTACAAGGTGGGACCATTACAAGGTGGGTCCATTACAAGGTGGGACCATTACAAGGTGGGTCCATTACAAGGTGGAACCATTAGAAGGTGGAACCATTAGAAGGTGGAAACATTACAAGGAGGGACCATTACAAGGTGGGACCATTACAAGGAGGGACCATTACAAGGTGGGACCATTACAAGGAGGCACCCTAACAAGGAGGGAACATTACAAGGAGGGACCATTACAAGGTGGGACCATTACAAGGTGGGACCATTACAAGGAGGGACCATTACAAGGTGGGACCATTACAAGGTGGAACCATTAGAAGGTGGAAACATTACAAGGAGGGACCATTACAAGGAGGCTTAACCTAAAATGAAACCAAAAAAAAAAAAAATTACTTACCTGTATATGTACTCGTCGGCAGCAGGAGGCACCAGGGCGACGTGGGTACAGTCAATGGCACCAATGATGTTGGGCATGTCGGCGATATTATAAAAACCAAGCTTAATGGCGTTTCTGGCTATCATATCATCTGGGAAAAAAATATATTTGGGGGTTAGGGTAGCCATGCCTTCCAAAAAATGTGATAGTGCGCGGCTCAGCGTAGGCTGTGAGATCCCCACGGAGAGGGCACCCAGCCTCTGGAACGAGCCGTTCGCCAAAAATTGCAGGCAGCCAAGCATCTTGGTCATACCTGAAATTGCATGCCCCTTCCTTGTGGTGCGGGCTAACCATGGCCGCAGCTCACTATACAATTTATGGAGGGAAGCGCGATTAAGCCTGGTCAGCTCGAACAGCTCAACGTCATGCATGCCATTGATGTTCATGCGTCGCCGCCGGTGCAATCTGGGCTCTGACCTCAAGATCACATCAATGCCAAACAGAAGAAGAGCTTGATGCTCTTCAAAGTCACTCTCCATCACGCTTGGCTGCCTAGTCCCGAGGTCAAAAAGGTGCCGTAAGACGCTCGACAAGGAAATGACTATATGGGCGTCGGAATACTTGCCAATCAGCTCTCTGAATTAATCGCCAGCCCATTGCAATGACGTAAATGATTTGACCGATCGAAACATTTTCGATTTCGAAGGAAAAAAGTCCCGAAGTTGCGTAAAAACACAAAATGATTTTCGATGGACGAACGAACATATACGTCTATGTTCGAACGTTCGTGCGAGTCGAAAATGGCCAAAAAAAAAGGAAAAAATGACAAACACCCAACAAAACTTTCGATTGCAAATACGAACATAATGACATTTGGGATTTTGAATCGAGCCTACTGTGCTTCAGTTTCTAAAGACTCCTTTACTTTCTCTTTAATGCTAGGTGCAAAGAATTGCAAATGAGAAAGGATATTTATACATTGTTAAAGGGGCCTTTATTGAAACCCCATTTTACTTTGGAGGATGTGAGCCAATTTGAAGGGGGTCCTGGTAACATTTTGCAATGAGGCCCCTTGATATGTATTAATAGCCCTTGTAGCTCACTAACACTTTGCCCCCAATGATGTTCCCTGTGAGAGGATAGCATTAAAGAGTAAGTCCTCTTTTATTGCCATTTTTAAAAGTGTTCGTTTTTGTCCTCAAGTGTATTTGTTTTTGTTTCGTATCATACTTTTGTTCCTTATTTTGCAAATCCGTTTTCTCTAGCAACAATTTGTTTACATTCTACACCAAGGTGGTGTATTTGGTGTACAGAGAAGGAACTAACTGACTCTGGCTTGCTAATCATCTGATGAAAAATAGTCAACACTCCCCATTTGTGAGCTCCCAGGTTTAACCCCTCCTGCTCTCCGGCCTCTTCAAATGAGGGGATCACAATCCTCATTTTTATAACTAGCTTAAGGATTACAGGCAGAATTCTCACCTAGGGAGGGGTCTCTCTCACTATTGCTGCCTGATGTTTCTGGGCTCTGCTTTGTGGGTGGGTTTAACCTCTTCTCTACATATGAGGGGAACACAATCTTGTGTTCCAGTAGCTAAAGGTTTATTGGCAGCAATCTCACCTATGGAGGGGTCTCTGTCATTATTTGACCCTGACTTTTCCAGGCTCTGCTTTGTGAGTGGAAGGGAGCTGCTGCTGAGCTCACCCTTGACACTGGAAGGCTGCTGGGATTTGAAGGCAGAACGGGTAAAAGAAAAAAAAAAAAAGAACGGGTATTCCTTAGGGCCAGGAAAGCCAAGCATCTTTTAGCAACACAAACCCATATAAATATAACAAACTTGGGCAATGCATTCTGATAAATAAACCATAGGCACAATCCTAACACAAAGGTTTATTTTAAAAAATGAGGAAAACCGAAAAACAGAATACCAAAAACCTGACAAAAGTTTTCCCTTAATGCGGTCCTTCACTCTGAATAACAGTCTATCTTATATGTTTCCCACACCCTGTACATACAGATTGCTCACATTAAAAATCATCCTACGGGGGGGCGCTCGAGAGCAGCCGACAGTGATGGCTGCAACCTAGTTCGGCTCCTCACCGTGCGGGGGAACGGGCCCTTTCACAGCCCGCAGCGGTGGCGATTCGGGGTCAGCCGGGCCGGTGAACACCCTGGGAACCTCGGGGATCTAATAGAGAGGCGGGGAGTGATTGCCCCCGTCCTGTCGGCAAAGCCGTCTCTCTCTTGCGGCCACATTCAAGATGGCGTCCGCAACCTGACTCCAGCCCCACACAGCCACGCAGCAGACGAGTCAGCACACCTGTCGCAGGAGCGACTTCAGGTCAGTCTGGCCCATAGACACTTTGGGTCAGCTAGAAGTTGGCTGTGGGATAAGGGGTTCTCTTTTACCAAAATTTTATTGAAGTTTTTTCAGGTTAAGTACAAAGTTTGTCAACATAGAAGTACCTAGTAATAGGTAGAGATGGCCTACAAGACACTTTCAGATATACAGATTCATAATACAGAGCGAAGGAGCTTATCTACAAAACACTTCGTACGTTCTTAATTTAGTAATGCCACATTATGTAGATCAAAGTGCATCCTTTCTGGTGGTATAGTGTTATCTGAGCTGATAATCAGTATCTACAGATTGCCATTGAAAGAATAAAAAGTAAACAGTGGATGAATACAGGTATGCATTGAAAAAGCAAATTAACAACATTAAAGCCTAAAAACTTCATTTCTTAACATTTTCTAAAGACAGAAACACAAGGGTTTTGGAGAGGGAAGGGATGGGAAGGGAAGGGGAAGGGAAGGGGAAGGGGGGGGGGAGGGGTGCCCAGGTTGGTCTCGGTCCGTGCGGTTCATGAAAACCATGCAACATACTGGTCTCAGAGAGGAAAGGTAGGGTCTGAAGGTTTGTTAGTTATATTAATGTGCTCTATCCAGGGTTTCCAGGTAGCATAAAATTTATCATAGGTATCGTTCTTGATGGCTGACATCTTTTCATTAACCATTATGTCCGAGATTCTATTCTGTACCTCGCCCCACCCCAGGGTGGGTGATTTCCAGCCCCTAGCTATGGTCATACGGACCGCCGAAAATATGTGCTGCATCAAGCGCCATTCTTGTTTTGTATAGTCTTGTGGTTTCAAAGCAAGCAGGGCCACCCATGGGTCTGCCAAAATAGGTATGTGGAGGATACCAGAGAGCACCCCGCACGCCTTGTCCCACAAAGCCCTTGCCTGTGGGCAGTGCCACCATATATGGGACATGTTCCCCAATTCCTGGCACCCTCTGAAGCAGAGGGGGGAGTCAGCGGGGGAGAACCTGTGGACTTGATCTGGTGTATAGTACCATCGGTACATAACCTTATATGCATTTTCCAAAACGAGGGCGTTATAGGACGTACTGCTCACGTTCCTCCACATACATTGCCATTCAATCTCCGACCTAGATGTACCCAGCTCCTGTTCCCATTTGAGCATGTAGTTATGTTTTGTGGGGGGGGGCCCCGAGAGCAGTGTCGCGTAAATACTAGAAATTAGTCCCCTCGCAAATTGGTCGCGGCAGCAGCGCTGCTCAAAGTCCGTCATCTTGTAGGGAGGGGGCGATTTACTAAGGAGACTTTTCACAAAGTGCTGCACTTGCATTAGTCTGAAAATTTCTGAGGGAGGGGGAGCCATCCCAGCATTCAAATCTCGCGGAGGTTTTAGCCCCGAAGGGGTGAGGAGTTTATCAACCGACGTGAGGCCTTTCTTTTTCCACCACTTAAATCCAGATGACTCAGGGAGTCCAGGGGGGAAGGAGGGGTTCCCAAAGAGGGGGGAGGCCGGGAGATGTGGGGAGGAGAGTAGGGGACTGACCCTGTCCCAAAGTGACAGGGTGAAGTTGAGGAAGGTAGGAAGGGATTTTGGCCTTCTCGTCCTGGGGGTCCATAACAGTGCCGCAGGGTCAATAGGCTTGCAGCTTTCGCAGTCATTCAAGACCCACCAAGGTTTGTGGGCAGAAGCATGGTACAAGACCAGAGGAGCCACCTGGGCCGCTGTGTAATATTTATGTAAGGAAGGGAAGGCCAAACCGCCCTGGGTTTTTTTACAGTAGAGGATGTTCCTTTTGACTCTTGGTTTAGTCTTATTCCATGCAAAGGACATCAGTTTCCGCTGCAGGAGATCAAGTGCTCTCTTAGGGACCAGGACGGGGAGTACCCGAAACAGGTAAAGGATCTTGGGGAGGAACGACATTTTCAGAGCGGCAATTCTGCCGAACCATGAGAGCCGTACAAATTGCCAGGATTGCAACAGCTTGTCCAGGGATTTATATAGTTCTGGGTAATTAGCTTGATAGATTTTATCACAGTCAGCCACCAGTTTGATCCCAAGGTAAGATAGTTTATGGGTCCAGCCCCATGGAAAGTTTTGTTGCAGCAAGTTTTTGGTGTGGGTCTTAAGGGAAATATCCAGGGCTGTGGATTTAGATGCGTTTAGGGAGAGGCCCGATATGTGGCTGAAGGAAGAAAAGATCGAAGCTACATTGGGTGCTGAGATGTGTGGGGACGTGAGCATAAGCAACATGTCGTCTGCAAATAATGAGACCTTGTGTTCTGTGTTCCCCCAAGAGATTCCAGTGATGGAGGGGCGAGACCTCAATTTCTCCGCCAAGGGTTCCAAGGCCAGAATAAACAAAAGAGGGGATAATGGGCAGCCTTGTCTAGTGCCCCTTTTGATCTGGAAGCTTTTGGATGTGAAACCTGCATATTTAACGGAGGCCGATGGGTTAGTATAAATAGCGGAGACCCAGGACATTAAGCCAGGGCCAAACTTCCAGTATTGAAGGGCCTTATGGAGGTACTGCCAGGAGAGGGAGTCGAAGGCCTTTTCTATATCGAGGGAGAGCAGCATTGCCTCCTTTTTTTGCCTCCGAATTCTGTCTATCAGTTGGCAAACTCTTCTGACCCCGTCTCCGGCTTGCCTCACGGGAACGAATCCCACCTGGTCTCTATGGATTAAAGTAGGGAGGAGCTCGTTCAACCTGTTCGCTAAGACCTTGGTAAGAATTTTCAGGTCTATATTTAAAAGTGAGATGGGCCTATAGTTGGTCCAATTGAGAGAATCCTTCCCTGGTTTGGGGATCATTACTACTGAGGCCCTAAGCATGTCCGGGTCCATGGGATTACCCTTCTTTATCCAATTATAGACTCTCACCAGGCGGGGGGCTATGATGGGGGCCAATTTTTTGTAGAATGAGGCAGTGAATCCATCAGGCCCTGGCCTCTTTCCCGGCTTCAGTGATTTAATGACGCCCAGGACCTCCTCCAACCTAATATCTTCATCAACTTTCTGAGCATGTGTTTCAGGTACGGAGGGGAGGTTAATATCTTGAAAAAAATCTCGAAATCGGGTGTCTGCTGGGGGGGTAGGGGCGTCATATAGCTTGGTCAGTCCCGAGGAGAATTCTTCTACTATTTCAATGGGGTTGTTGGAGGTCTGCCCACTCCTCAGTTTAAGTTTAAGGGGTGGCGAAATGTGTTCTTGGCATTTTAATTGGGAGGCCAGGAGAGATCCTGGCTTGTTTGCTGAAATATAATATTTGTTTTTGGATCTCCTGTACCTACCCTCTGCCTCTCCTGACTGTAAAAGGTTAAGGCTAATCCTCGCCTGCTCCAGTCGACGGAGACCTCCAGGACTCGGATGAGCCTTAAATGACGTCGCTGCCTGTTCATATTGAGACTGCAGGCTGCGGGACAGAGCCAGTCTGTCCTTCTTTTTTCTAGAGGCCAGGGCGATAAAATGGCCCCGCATCACTGTTTTGAAAGCTCCCCAGACTGTAACAGGCGAAACCTCAGAGGTTTCATTCACATCGAAATATTCCTGTGCTTTAACCGTTGCCTCTTCCACGAGAGGTTTGGAGGAGAGGAGGGAGTCGTTAAGTAGCCACGAGGATGGCCTCTGCTTGATGAAGAGGGCGCTACAGGAGATCAGAACTAGGTCATGGTCTGACCAGGGGATCGCGTGAATCCTAGCCCTTGACACCTGGGGGAGAAAGGTTAGGGGGACAAAAATATGGTCGATCCTGGTGGAGAGTTTATGTGGGGCAGAATAGTGTGTAAAGTCCTTAGCGTTGGGGTTTAGGTCTCGCCAGGAGTCTGACAGAAAGGCAGACTCAATCAGTCTAGAGAAAAGGCCTGCCTCTTTAAGAACCTGGGTGTTCGGGGGGAGGGACCTATCGACATGTGGTTGTAGGGTGAGGTTGGAGTCCCCACACATAAAGGCTATTCCTTTCTTATGGTCCCTGAGTAGAGAACACATGTGGGATAGGAAAGGGATCTGTTTGGAATTGGGAGCATAGTAGGTCAGTATAGTGACCTCGGAGTCCTGCAGAATGCCCTGGAGGAGAAGGTACCTACCTGCTGGGTCCGCAATTTGTTTAGTACAGGTAAAGGGCACCCCATTTCTAAACGCTATAAGCACCCCCCTCTGTTTCTTATTGCTCATGGCCTGATAGAATTGGGAATATTTGTAGTTAATCTGTTTCGGGAAGGAGCTAGGGGTAAAATGAGTCTCTTGCAGACATACTATGTCAGCCCGTATTGAATTAAAAAACTTGAATGCACGAGACCTTTTGTTGGGTGAATTCAGGCCCTGTACATTGACTGATGCTATGTTAAGGGACATCCCACACCATTAGGGGGAGATAAAGCAGATTGGGGGGGACAAAGCTGATGAACCAAGGTTTTCTGAGAGAAAATAAGGGCCAGGACCAAGACCAAAGGGGGGGTGAGGGGAGAGGGGAAGTGGGGGTGGGGAAGGGGGCACACAACAGTACAGTAGAATATAACATTGTAAACAGCAATAATTCACAAAACAATTTGTGAAGAATTTTCCAGAAATCAGGGGAGTGGAAGTAAAAAAAATCTTCCCCTGACTGGAAACTGGAGGGAGCGAGTGGCACAGCGGGAGGCCATTTCTAAACATTCTCATAAGATAACAACCGTTATTAGAATACTAAACATATAAACATTAGGGTCGGGCAGTCATGGGTCCCCCCGTCCCGGCCCGCCGGGACCCGTCCCCCCGGACCCCTGGAGGGCGCCCCCCGGACCAACAAACCGGATCCGGGGACGCCCAACCGGAGCCCCGGGGGAGCGGGCCCGCCGCCCACCAGGAGAGGGGGCCCAACCCCGCGCCAGGCCAACGTGGTGGAAAAAAGATTGAACACGGTGGGTAGGCCGCGGTAAATGATTTTTAGGGTATATAATATGGACTATATTCAGAACCTATGTGGGGAGACATCCCAACCACGGCTATGCCTGTTGGTAAGTTGAACAGTGTCCACAGTCAGTGTACGCAACATCAACCGAAGTCCGCCGGGGCAAACAGAGATGGAAAAATGGGAGGCGGGAGTTTATGGCACAAAAAAGTCCTACCATCCTTGGGGCTACGGCCCCCATCTGGGCGATGATCCTGGAGCTGTAAGACGGCTAGAGTTCCAGCGTCCTGGAGTCCCGTGGGGGGGACTCTGCGTAGTAATCCCGGCCGGGAGAGCCCGGGCGAAGAGAGAGATGAGGTGGAAAGTGAGAGTTCAAGATTTTTGAACCGGGTGGAACATCTGAGCCAAGAGTCGCTTCATAGGCAAAGATTTTTGTGGTGGTTGGTGTGGTTTTGGGGACGGGGTATATTGCTTGTTGCTCCTCTGACCGGGTCTCGGGGTGCGGGGTGTAGATGGGAGCGAGGTGGCCAGCGCTTCTCCCTCTGACGCCCTGAGGTCCAGGGCCTTAAATCTGTCCGCCAGTTCCGTGGGGGTTGATACTTGGACCTGACGACCTTGGTAAGCAAAGGTAAGTTTGAAGGGGAAGCCCCATCTGTAGCGAATGCCCTTTTCTTGAAGAATCTGAAGGTAAGGCTTAAAAGATCTGCGTTTGAGAATGGTGGTCTGCGATAGGTCAGCATATATGGAGTAGCCATGTGACTGAAACGAAAGGGGGGCCTTCTCCCTGGAGGCTCTCAGGACCGCCTCCTTCGTTTGAAAGTGATGGAATTTCACAATAATGTCCCGGGGGGGGCCATCTGTGGGCCGTTTGGTGAGGGCGCGGTGGGCCCTATCCAGCTCAAGTTTCTCCACTGGGATATCCGGGACGAGATCTTGAAGGAGGGCTTTAATAGTGCCGGGCACATCCTCCATAGTCTCGGGGAGGCCGCGGAATCTGAGATTGGAGCGGCGGTTCCGATTCTCCAATTCCTCCTGCTGCCCCTTTAAGAGAGCTATTTCTTCCTGAAGATGGGTTAGGAGGGTGTCCTGGGTGTCAAGAACCGTGGTGACATCATCTAGCCGTGTTTCTAAGGTGTCCGTTCTGCCCCCCAAGTCCCTTATTTCACGTAGCAGGGTATCAGTGTGTTTAGATGTTACTGCAGTCACCTCTTCCCTCACAATGGCTCTAAGCTGGGACAGAATGTCAGGGAGGACTGGCTGTCCCTGCACTGTGTGCTGTGAGGTCTGAGCTGGGGAGGCTGGAGAGCGGGCCCAGCTATCCTGGGAATCAGCAGAGCTCTCATCCAGCCTGTCTGTTCTGTGCTCCATATGCGCATTCTGGCCCTCCCTCTCTGATGACTGTGTGACACACACTGCCTCTTCTGACCTCGCGGCCGCCATTTTAGGTCCCGCAGCCGCCGACTTGCGGCCTTCTCTGCTGCCCCTCTTCTTGCCCGAGGCGGCTAACATCGCCTCCCCGCTGCCTCCCCAGGTGGTCCCCCAGCTCACCCGGTGACGGTGTTGCGGATCCGGCGCCTCTCCTGCTCGTCCGGTTGCTCAGGGCCTCCCGCTGCTGCGGAGCAGAGGGATCAAGCGTCCATCCCCTCGTGCACGCGCGCGCGATCCCCGGGATAAGGGGTTCTGGCAGCTTATTAACCCCCACGCCTGGGACACAGTCCAAGATGGCGGCCGCAGCATAAACGCGATTGCCTGCAAAAAAAGATTGTATAGTCACCAGTAACGTAATAGTGGGGGCCCTGGGGCCAGATACCCCCTTCCCCCTACAAGTATATCTGAACAGCGAATGGGTCGCGGGGACCGAAGCAAGCCAGCACACACTCCCAGGCAAGGGGCACAAACCACCAGCTCTGGAATGGCAACTACTGCAGGGCACTCCAGCAGGCCACAACCGTCCTCCTCTCCTATACCTTTCCCAGTGCTGCTTGACTTGCAGCCTGAATCACAGTCGGAATCCCAAGTGGAAGTCTCAGAACCCCAACCATCCCCACCTACTAATCCTGGCATAAGAGACGCAGAACTTCTAGAAAGATTTAAATCAGTACTGCAACAGGAGCTGGAAACGGCCACTGAAAAGCTATCCGCCACATTTAAGATGGAGCTCAGGGATTTGAGGTCCCGCACATCTAAACTGGAACACCAGATAATCGACACTACTTCTGTATTAGAAGAGCATGAAACCGAGATACAAAGTAATAAAGATGCACTGTCATTAGCCCACCAGAAGATAGAGGACTTGGAAAGTAGGTCCAGACGCAGCAATCTGCGATTCAGGGGGCTTCCAGAGTCTATTGTCGACCTTAAATCCACCGTCACTGCTCTAATACAGGAGCTAATCCCGGCAATCCCGATTGATCGCTTAGAGATGGATAGGATCCATCGTGCTTTAGGTCCTCCCAGGGCTGATGGCCAACCTAGAGACATTGTTGTTAAATTAACTTTCTACAACACCAAGGAAATGATAGCCCAAGCAGCTAGGACCCATAATAACCTGGTCTTCCAAACCCACAAATACCAGGTCTATTCGGACTTAGCCCCAGTGACGCTTCAAAAACGTCGCCTGTTGAAACCATGCTTGCTGATACTTAAATCACACCAAATTGCCTATAGATGGGGCTTCCCGTTCAGACTTTCCTTCACCTATGTGAGCCGCTCATACTCAGTGTCTACACCAGAAGAGGCCTCGGAATTATTGGATCGTTTGGGACTAACCATATCACCTGCCCCTTCAACAGCACCGCCCCTTCAACAGCACCGCCCCAGGAGCAAAGGCCTAGAACCTCCCGACGGGACCAGAGATCCAGTAGCCAGCGGCCCTATCCTGCATCAACGCCTTCACGTGCAGTCAGGGCTCACCAGCCTGACAAAGGATGACGCTCACCGGACATTCTGATCACTTACTGCTAGAGCTGAGCAGACTCAGAAGACCCAACCTCACGTAAATATTCTCAGGACTTCCCTTAACCAATCCCCCTTTTTTCCCCCTTTTTTCTCTTTTTTATTTTTCTCTGTTGGTGCTTGCCTCCTGATGTGGTTGGGCCCCCCCCCCCTCCCCAGCGGGGGGCAAGCATTCCTAACGCAGCGGAAATTACCTTAAAAGTATATCAGAATATTCATGGTTGTTGCTAGTGTTTTTTCTCTTAAGTGACTGTGTTCTTACATTTCTCTTCCATTAAGAATGTTATCCTTTGTTAAATACATACTTAATCGGTTTCGTGACCTTTAGCAACATGCACTGCCTGTAAAAAATTACCAGCCAACGGGCTTGAGTGACAGGCTGTCCATGTTGTTGTATATTTGTGCCTGTTTGAAGCATGTGGGATGCCCCCGGACCAGCCGGAAGAGACTGAGAAGCAGCTTGCCATTTAGTTGGTAAGACTGCCTGTCCCAGTCAGCGGGATTATAGAGGTGCGCCATTGGCCCTCTACATTAGTTACAGTTTGCTCGGACTGGAGACGATGGGTGACCGGGGGGCCGGGGTCCCCCCAGGTGAGACACGACGTAGAACTCAATCTTAGAATGTATAAGGTTGTTCTTTTATTTTCTCCTTTGTATTAACGTATGCTGTTCTTTGTTAAGATATGGCTCTATTTGTTTTATAGTTTCCTGTAGAGTGCTCTTTTAGGAGATTTACTTCCTGGGGGGCCTTGGCCTCCTAGAATAAGGCCTTGGCTTCGGTAACCCCTCCCTTGGTCAACACATAGGGATCTATGGACCATGGCCCGGTCACTGGCTGGTTACCATTATACCCCCCGCCCCCCCTTTCTTGCTAATGGACGACCCGACTCCAGCCACCATAATTGTCTACATAAGCATGGCCTACCCCCCGCACGAAGGCGACCCCCCAGAAGCTTCCGGTAGTGGGTAGATACCCAGAAGCTTCCGGTAGTGGTTACACCATCCGGAAGTTACACTTGTGACTTGTTGAAGTCACTGATTCCCTTAGAAGCTCCCCCTTGGCCCCCTTCAACAGGCACTACTTGGGGAAGCTTAGTTGTTCATATACTCTAAAACAGTGTAGGGCGTCCGCCTTAGGCAGATTGCCTATCAGATAACTAGCCCCCTACTACTACTACCACCCCCCCACCTTGAATCCTCCACTTTTAGGTTTGTGCTACAGGCCTAAATACCCTTCCTAAAGCTTTACTACCTTAATTTCTCCACCCTCCCTTTTCCCTCCTATACATCCCTTACCCTTTTCTTCTTTTTTCTCTCCTCTTTTACTACTCCCTATCCGCGCCACCTTAACCTTTGCTCCCCCACAAAACTCTCTAGCAGGTGCTAATCTCAACTTCAAGCTGCTTTCCCACAATGTGCAGGGATTTAACTCCCCGCACAAAAGGACTAAGGCGTTCTGTCACTACAAGCGGCTACAAGTTGACATTCTATGCCTCCAGGAGACGAGATTCTCAGTTTCGAGCTCCCCAAGATACTTGAGCCCGCAATATCCCACTTTCTTTCTAGCCTGCCACACCGAAAAGTCCCGGGGTGTCGCTGTTGCATTCCGACGCATGTCCCATTTACATGTGAAACCCAAATAGCTGACCCGACAGGCAGGTACCTAATTTTGATAGGATGCTTACATGATACGCAGGTGACATTGGTGTCGTACTACGCACCGAATACTCACCAGACAAATTTTTTCTCTCATCTTATGAGAAAGGTTGGAGAGCTTAGAAGGGGCATATTGATCATGGCTGGAGACTCCAATATTGCACTGGATCCTAAATTGGATAGATCATTCACGCAAAGCAATAGCTCCCCTACTACATCGTCCGCACAGCAACCCCTACATCGAATAAATGCTATGCTAAGGGATGCGGCCCTGGTGGACATCTGGCGAGAAATGAACCCCAGAACCCGTGATTACACTTTCTATTCCAATCCCCACGGTTCATTTTGTAGAATCGACCACATCCTGACCCCCCAAAATATCATCCCCATGGTCGATAAGTGTCAGATAATGATGGCGCCCTGGTCTGACCATGCTCCGGTGCTCATGAGGTTTGTCGCCTCACCCCCGATCCCCAGACCATTCAAGTGGAGGGTAAACGACTCATTGTTAGCACGTAAAGACACCCATGAGCACATTTTAAAATCCATAAAGAGCTACTTTAGGATTAATGCTAATTCAGCTGCTGCGGTGAGTGTGTGGGAAGCCCATAAGGCAGTCATGAGGGGCAACCTCATTGCTTTAGCTACATCCCTTAAAAAGCAAAGAAATGAGAAAATAGCACAATTAATGTCCAGTTTAGAGCAGCTACAGAAGGTTTGGAAAGCAAACCCCACCAAGGAGCTTAAGAAGCAAATAGATGAGGCAAACATACAACTTAATTTAGCACTGGATGAGGAAGTGGAGAAAAAGCTCAGGTGGGGCAAACAGAAACTATACGCTAGAGCCAACAAACCTGATACTCCCTTAGCGAACAAGATACGACATTTCGGGCCTAAGCAAAATTTGATCTCCCTGAAGACCCCAGAAGGTACTCTCACAGCCAACCCAATTAAAATCCTCAAAACATTTAAGAACCTGCTAGGCAGGCTTTACGAGGCGCCCCACCCTTTTCCCTGAGACCTGGCCTCTGTGTTCTTCAACTCGGTCCCACTCCCTAAATTGCCAGAATACCATAAAGAGAACTTAGAGTCTGAAATTACAGTGGAAGAGGTTACACGAGCTATCAAAAGTTTCCACACCTCTAAAGCACCAGGGCCTGATGGCTTTACCATTTTTTACTACAAGAAATATGCTGCGGAACTTGCTCCCCATCTAGTAAAAATGTACAATTCCCTTAAGGAACAAGGGGTGCTGGGCCGAACCTCTCTAGAAGCGTACATAAGTATGGTCCCAAAACCGGACAAGAATCACTGGAACGCACAAAACTATAGACCCATTTTGTTACTTAATGTAGACCTTAAAATCCTGGGGAAGGTCTTGGTCTCTAGAATCAATGAATTTTTGGGTACATTGGTGAGCAGGGATCAGGTGGGGTTCATCCCCCACAGACAAGCTTCAGACAACATCAGAAGGTTGCTCCATCTAATCGAGCTGGCCCAAAAGAGGGATATTCACTGTCTTCTCTTATCGCTAGATATACAAAAAGCGCTTGATTCCCTCTCTTGGGATTATATGACATACGCTCTCCATAGATGGGGCTTTGGGGATAATTTCCTTGCATGGATACGCTCAATGTACTCCTTTCCTTCGGCCAGAGTGCAGTATGGTGGCTACCTTTCCGACTCGTTCCCGATTAGCAGGGGCACGTGGCAAGGATGCCCGCTTTCTCCAATACTGTTTGTATTGGCCCTTGAGCCTTTAGCAATCGATATCCGAACGAACCCAAATATAAGGGGATTGGAGTTGGCGGGGTACCACCATAAAGCATGCTTATTTGCCGATGACATTATATTAATTCTTTCACAGCCCCACATCTCGTTACCTAATGCGCTCCAACTTCTGGATGACTTTTCTAAGATTTCGAGTCTTAAAGTTAACAAAGAAAAGTCACTAGGACTAAATTTAAACATCTCCTCCCACACTCTAGAGGCTCTCCAATTCAACTTCCCTTTTCGCTGGGCACCAGGGGCATTATCGTACTTGGGAATTACTATTTCACCTCGCTACCACTCGCTATACCAGGCTAACTACCCTCCTCTCTTCCGCTCGCTGAAATCCATGCTGGACTCATGGCGAGGACATGAGATCTCATGGATAGGGAGAATAAATGCAATTAAGATGACCTTGCTACCCAAGATGCTATATTATTTCAGAGCACTGCCGGTTTATATTCCCCCACACCAAATTAAAAGTATGCAAAATAGCATCATGAAATTCATCTGGGGAAACACAAGGCCAAGGGTAGCCAGGGCAACTATGTTCAAACACAGAAAGGAAGGGTGCTTGGGAGTTCCATGTATCAATAAGTACTACCTGGCAGCGCAGATTGCACAACTTCATAATTTGCACCTGAGGATGGAGATTCCACTATGGGTGTCCATGGAGACCCTTGCGTGCGATCCCACCCCCATAGATAGCTTAATATGGACCCCCCCACAGCACAGACCCCAAATAGTGTGCCCGATCTTAAATCATTCCCTTCGAATGTGGGATAGAGTCAAATATTCAGGAAATTTTATTTCTCCGCACCTCCCGATGATGCGGCAGCTCAAAAACCCATGGTTCCCCCCAGGAATGGCAAGCCCAGGAGCGTTTATTTGGTGGGATCGATCAGGCATCAGCAAAGTCCATCACCTAATGGACGGGGAGGGAATGGTTTCCTGGTCTGCATTGGTGGCGAGGGAGAACGCACCGGCCGTGGAGCACTTAAGGTATCTCCAAATCCGCCATTGGCTTTCCCCTCTGCTTAAAAACAAAACCCCCGGAATTGAAATGACCACTTTTGAGAGGATCTGCCTATGGGGAACTCCTACCCGGAGCCTGATATCTACCATTTACTCGCACCTTACAGCGCTCCCCTCTGAATCGAAACATGGGTATATGGTTAGATGGGAGGCAGACCTGAATCGGGTAATAGACAGGGAGGGATGGGTGAACATTTGGACTGGGATTAATAAGTGCTCCATAAATGTCACCACCTTGGAAGCAGCATATAAAATGCTTACAAGATGGTACTTGGTGCCGGCCCGTATAGCAAGGGCAGTCCCGGGATGCCCAGCGAGCTGCTTCAGGGGCTGTCCTGAAGAAGGCACGGTCCTACATATCTGGTGGGAGTGCCTGAGGTTTTGGTCACGGGTCTTTGGCCTGATATATACTCTCTTACATACTGTCGTGCGTAGAGACCCTTGGGTGGCACTATTACATGTGAAACCTGGGGGCATCACTACAACCCAGCACATCCTTCTAACTCAGGTTATGTTGGCAGCAAAGCTAGTAATCGCAAGCTCCTGGAAAAAAAATAATGTTCCATTCCAATTGGTGAAAGAGAGATTAAACTGTATTTTTATCAATGAAAAACTGACGAGCACCCTAAGAGACTCTCATGGAAAATTTATGAGAATATGGAGCCCTTGGGTAGAATACGCCTTCCTGGATCTAGGAAATGCCCTGCTGCAGTGAGAGGTGGCTCAAATCTACTAAAGGTCTACCCCCTCTTTTTTTTTTTTATCTGCTTCTTCCTTCTCCCTCTCTTCTTTTCTTCCACTTTCTCCTTCCCCTTGCCCTCCTTTCAGTCCCCACCCGTTACCCCTTACCCCTGGCCCGCCCCGTCCCCCCCCAATAGAAAATTATAGTCGGAGGTCACTGGTGTAGAATCTCGGGCCTGATGGGACAGAGATGTATACCCGCCCAGTGGCCCAGAAGCATGATCATCAGGTAATAGCTAGCGCCAGTCCAGCCCTCCTGACACCACAGTCCCCAAAGAAGATAAAAGTTAACATCTGAAAGTAATGTGTTGTTTTCTTCTTTGTATAGATACGGACTATGTAAAAGTGATATGTTAATGTGTGACTGTCTGGTAAAAGTAATGATCTGGAGCTTTATTCCCTTTTTTTCTTGATTTCCCCCCCCCCCTTTTTTTTTTTTCTTCTTTCTTTTGTGTATCACATTATTGTACTGTGTAATTGAGCTGTAATACTTTTAAAAGACAATAAAAAGATTGAAATGAAAAATCATCCTACCTGCATCTACTGCATGTTATGAGCCTTTAAACATCCAAGATGGCGGCTCATGGAACATCAGGCAGCCTGCAAACAGGAAGTGCCTTCTGACTGTGCTGCTCTGCATTTTGGGATTGCTGACCTTTTCCTGACCCCAGCTCTGCTCTGTCTGAGCAAAGCACAGCTATAACCCCCCCTGTACTTTATCCCACTCTCCTCTCCTCAGTATGTGTGATGCTTCTGAGTCAAGATGGAGGCGGCGCTCGTATCCTAAAGTCCTGAACAGAGTTGCAGCCCAGTGGGTGAAAGAATAATAAGTGACTAAAAATGTAAAATATATTAATTTTAGATGCTGGAGAATCGTTTTTTAAGGGTTTGGGCTTTTCAATATATCATGGTGAAGGTCCGGTTTAAGGCTACATCATTTTCATGGACTGTGCCATGTTATAAACTCATTGTGTTAATAAAACTGTATTACACACCCATGTAAAGGAAAACAGCAAGAGTTAATTCAGCTCCACAATGCTAAGATGTTACAAGGAAGCAAAAACTCACCATTTATTGGCACAAGTTAAAATATACTGGGGAATAGATGCACATCTTTTGTGGAGCTTTCCTTTGGACAACTTAAATGTTACTCCCCCACTTAAGATCCTGGATATGATTATGCCAAGGAATAATCTCTACATGACATGGTTTACTTCCGTATACATTATGTTGATGGGGAGCGGGTGGTGGAGAGTTTTCTTCATATTGTTCACTGCACCATCAAGTTCATTCACCTTGATTAGGTCAGTGACAGTGACAGTAGTAATGTCCATAAACTTTAGACTTTCCACATAAGTACAAGAAGATGTGCAGCAATTGGTTTAAATGGAGAAAAGCAGCAATGAAAGGAGGCAACTGTGAGGGGCTCTAATGTAGCTTATTTGCATATCAATCTGACATACTGTATAGTGGTCTCACCCATAGGAAATCCATGATGCTGGAAGGGTTTTCTAACTGACACAAGCTCAGATAAACATTTGCTTAATCAATGGTATTAAGGGCCCAACAAAAGTCAATGAAAGAACTTTGTTGTAGGAGCTTCGCTTTTCAATGTGTATGTACCTTAGGGGATGGTTAACTGTGGCCTCTGCCAATATGTTTGGCCCTGAGGAAAACTGTCGAGGGTCCAGGGTGGGGTTTGTGAATGTTTTTTTATATATATAACATCATTGCATGTTTAAAAATGTTATTATGATGGAAATTAGTGAAACTGTTCTAAAATTGTTGAAATAGTTGCTGCTGATTTTTAGAATAGGGACTGTTTTGGAACATTTAAATCACTTGGTAACATTAACCTCTTCTGAACTGATAAGAGTTAGTCTGCGCCTGTTTATAGGCACATTGTTGAGATTGTTGAGCTTTCTGTTGATTGAGGGCCTTCAGATATCATGGTCTCAGCTACTCTGAATTGATGGTGGCCTGGGTTTCATGTGTCATTGCAGGAGGGTAAAGCAATACGTTTCCAAGCTGGTCTGTGTGACTTTTTCAAATCCACATTAGTAGTTGTTTTGATCATTCACCATTTGCAGGCTGATATTTGAAGTTGTAGGAAAGCCTTTGTAGTTGATAAATTGGAGGTTGCTAGAAGAAAGGTTGGACTCCAGCTTCACAACCTATGTCCTCTTGGCAATTCATTTTTCTTTTGATAGTCAGTTGCTTAGTGACTTGTATTAAGACCTGTCTCCTGCTTTATTTGCCTTTTCCTTTTCTCTCCCTAATTTCGGAAGTGGGTTTGTAAATCAGGGTTTGTTGTTGCAGAATGATAAATCTGATATGGAAGTTACAGGCATATTCATGCAGAACTTCACGTAAGAGGGGGCAGTTTCAGTTAGAGAGTCCCCACTGGGGTTATCCTGGAGGGAAAGCCTCTTTACAGGTTGCACCGCTGTTTATGAGATGGGATAAGGCAGTATGGGGCAGTGGTCAGAAAGCCCCATGGCATCTCTCCAAACAGCATGATGGTATCCTTTTGTGGATGAGTAACAATGGTCAAAGGTTTTGCCCTCTCTTGTAGTGCAGATGATTTGTTGAGTTAGCTTAGGTGGGGGTGCTTCCTGGGAAATTGGGGTATGGAGTGGGTTTTTACTGGAAAGGGAGGCTACAGCTATAGATTGGGAGGGAGGAGAGTACGAATTGGACAGTATTTATTTGTGCAAGAAGCAGAGTGATATGTGAGCAGTCTGACCATGTCTGCAGCTGACCAACCTTAACACTTAGCTAGACTCCTGATCTGAAGACAAGAGTCTAGCTGTGGATGCTGAACTACAGTACAGACCAATGACCCAGCCCTGTTGCTACTGACACTCTTCTACCTTTGTCATGAGCGCCAACATGGAACCATGCACCTCAATCCTCACTTGCCTTCTCTCAGCCTGATGTATGGCTCTGAGGGTCGCTCTAGGCAGCTGACAGCCAGATCCCCAGCATTGAGAGTTATGCGCACCAGGGAGCAGTGCCACACTCTAGTAGTAGCTGCTATGAACAGGGATCTTCCACAGCTGGGGGTAGTTGGTACTGCCCAGCAGCCGTGCTCCCAATGCTCCAGCCAATGATGTAGCTTTTACAGCTAGGAGCGCCAGTGCCAGGATCAGACACGCTGGGCGGGTGGCAAGGGCAGGTGAGAGCACAGTGATAGGGCAGCACAATGGGATGACTAACAGGCAGCAGCAAATGCAACAAAGGTTGCGCAGAGTGCAGACAAAAGGCTCTATTGTGGTTTCCTTAAAGCGGACCAAAACCCATCCCCTGAATTGCTCCCGCCATGAAGAGCCACCTTTGCCAATTTGAAGTGCTCCTGCTTCACTCTAGTCCCATATAATGGCACTTGTTTTAGCTATAAAGCCCCGCTTCCTCCATTCATTGGTGTGTGTGGCAATGATGTCATCGCGATGCCTGTAAAATGACTGATCGTCTGACATCTTGCACCAAGGGACAGGTCCATTTTAAGGGCAGCTGTGACATCAACACATCATGCATGGGCAACAGTATATGCTCCTGCTCTGGCGGTCACGTTGGTGGTGGCAGACAATAGCAGAAAGCCTGCGCAACAAATTTTCAGCAGCCCAGTGTGTGACCACCAGCAAAAAAAAAATTGAACAAAACGTAACAAATTTAAAACAAAGTGAAACGCTACTATGAAAGCCACCGTTTTCATTGGCATCTCAGAGTGTGTGAAAAAGGGCACTGGAAAAAAGGTGGGTTAGACTTATTTTAGCCCCTTGTGGACCAAGACTCGGTCAGCTCTAAACTGGGGAAGGATTATGGTTCATAGAGTCTTGGGACTGGGGGATCTCAGGTTCGATTCCCGGCAATGGGACAAGACTGGAGTCTTCTTGAACAAGGCACCTAAGCTCCCCATCTGCTCTCTGGGCAATATAATTAGGGCAGCCCACCACTCCAGGCAGGTGTAAATTAACTTCAGGGATGGGTGAATGCTGAGGAAAAATTCACAACCACAAGCACACAATGCCCACCTATGCCCCCACCCCAACACCTATATATATATAAAGGCTGGAAACCATGGCAGCTATGTTCGCCCCATACACATGTCATGCCTGTACTGTCCCTATGGTAAACTCTTATTCCACAGCTTTCCTACCATATATTTATGATTTAAAGTTGATTATAAAAAGATCCTATTTTTCCTATAGTATAGAGTAGGGATGAGCGAATCGATGAGTCGATCCGGACGAACCCGGATTTGTTCAGAATTTCATGGAAAATTAGATTCTGAACGAATCCGAATTTCCCTGCGATTCGATCGATCGAAGTTTTCCTTTAAACTCCATTTATTTCAATTACAGGCATTCTAAAATGGTGGATGAACATGTCCAGACATATCCCCTGGGGCAAGGTATCATGCGTAAGTCACATGCAGCCTATCAGCAGCCAGGAAGCCCGGTGACGTCACCGTGCTATATAAAGCGGCAGACATCTTGCTTGTGCGCATTTCAGTCTTGCATTGTGGCCAGAGCACAGCTCGTTAGAGACAGGGAGAGAGAGTTAGAGATAGGTAGGGAGAGTCAGAGAGGCAGACAGAGAGGTAGACAGAGCCAGGGAAAGATAGGGAAAGATAGGGAAAAACCGGAACCATCCAGCCAGGGACAGCTTAGAAGGGACAGTGACATTTTTTTTTTTTCATTAGACAGATCAGTTTCAATTCGATTTCAGTTCTTTGTGCTGTAAATCTGCCTTGCTACTGTGCATGCCATTTATGCAGTGGCTTATTTAACCCTATCTGTTACACACAAGCATTTATCATAATATATAACTGGTTGGTTTAAATATTTTTTGGTCTGCCTTTAACAAAAAAAACACCAGCCCACCTGGCTATCCCAAACCTGCACTTAGCAGCCTATCTGTTATACTAAATACGCTTGTTGATTGATCCTTCCTCAGCTTAATCAAAGTATTTCATTTTGAATTGGTTTTTGGTCTGCCTTTAACAAAAAAAACACCAGGCCGCAGGGCATCCCAAACCTGCACTTAGCAGCCCATCTGTTATACTAAATACGCTTGTTCATCCTTCCTCAGCTTAATCAATGTATTGCATTTTGAATTGGTTTTTGTTCTGCCTTTAACAAAAAAACACCAGGCCGCAGGTCATCCCAAACCTGCACTTAGCAGCCTGTTATACTAAATTCGCTTGTTCATCCTTCCTCAGCTTAATCAAAGTATTGCATTTTGCATTGGTTTTTGATCTGCCTTTAACAAAAAAAACACCAGGCCGCAGGGCATCCCAAACCTGCACTTAGCAGCCTATCTGTTATACTAAATATGCTTTTTCATCCTTCCTCAGCTTAATCAAAGTATTGCATTTTGAATTGTTTTTTGGTCTGCCTTTAACAAAAAAAAACACCAGGCCGCAGGGCATCCCAAACCTGCACTTAGCAGCCTATCTGTTATTCTAAATATGCTTGTTCATCCTTCCTCAGCTTAATCAAAGTATTGCATTTTGAATTGTTTTTTGGTCTGCCTTTAACAAAAAAAACACCAGGCCGCAAGGCATCGCAAACCTGCACTTAGCAGCCTATCTGTTATACTAAATATGCTTGTTCATCCTTCCTCAGCTTAATCAAAGTATTGCATTATGAATTGGTTTTTGGTCTGCCTTTAACAAAAAAAACACCAGGCCACAGGGCATCCCAAACCTGCACTTAGCAGCCTATCTGTTATACTAAATACGCTTGTTCATCCTTCCTCAGCTTAATCAAAGTATTGCATTTTGAATTGGTTTTTGGTCTGCTTGTAAAAAAAACACCAGCCCACCTGGGTATTCCAAACCTGCACTTAGCAGCCTATCTGTTATACTAAATACGCTTGTTGATCCTCCTCAGCTTAATCAAAATATTGCATTTTGAATTGGTTTTGGGTCTGCCTTTAACGAAAAAAACACCAGCCCACCTGGGTATCCCAAACCTGCACTTAGCAGCCTATCTGTTATACTAAATATGCTTGTTCATCCTTTCTCAGCTTAATCAAAGTATTGCATTTTGAATTGGTTTTTGGTCTGCCTTTAACAAAAAAACACCAGGCCACAGGGCATCGCAAACCTGCACTTAGCAACATATCTGTTATACTAAATACGCTTGTTCATCCTTCCTCAGCCTAATCAAAGTATCACATTTTGAATTGGTTTTTGGTCTGCCTTTAACAAAAAAAACACCAGGCCGCAGGGCATCCCAAACCTGCACTTAGCAGCCTATCTGTTATACTAAATACGCTTGTTGATCCTTCCTCAGCTTAATCAAAGTATTGCATTTTGAATTGGTTTTTGTCCTGCTGCCAAAACACTAGGCCGCAGGGCATCCCAAACCTGCACTTAGCAGCCTATCTGTTATACTAAATACGCTTGTTTTTCCTTCCTCAGCTTAATCAAAGTATTGCATTTTGAATTGGTTTTTGGTCTGCTTGTAAAAAAAACACCAGCCCACCTGGGTATCCCAAACCTGCACTTAGCAGCCTATCTGTTATACTAAATACGCTTGTTGATCCTCGTCAGCTTAATCAAAGTATTGCATTTTGAATTGGTTTTTGGTCTGCCTTTAACAAAAAAAACACCAGGCCGCAGGGAATCCCAAACCTGCACTTAGCAGCCTATCTGTTATACTAAATACGCTTGTTCATCCTTCTCAGCTTAATCAAAGTATTGCATTTTGAATTGTTTTTTGTCCTGCTGCCAAAACACCAGGCAGCAGGGCATCGCAAACCTGCACTTAGCAGCCTATCTGTAATACTAAATACGCTTGTTCATCCTTCCTCAGCTTAATCAAAGTATTGCATTTTGAATTGGTTTTTGTCCTGCCTTTAACAAAAAAAAAACACCAGGCCGCAGGGCATCCCAAACCTGCACTTAGCAGCCTGTTATACTAAATTCGCTTGTTCATCCTTCGCCAGCTTATTCAAAGTATTGCATTTTGCATTGGTTTTTGTTCTGCCTTTAACAAAAAAAACACCAGGCCGCAGGGCATCCCAAACCTGCACTTAGCAGCCTATCTGTTATACTCAATACGCGTTTTCATCCTTCCTCAGCTTAATCAAAGTATTGCATTTTGAATTGGTTTTTGTCCTGCCTTTAACAAAAAAAAAACACCAGGCCGCAGGGCACCCAAACCTGCACTTAGCAGCCTGTTATACTAAATTCGCTTGTTCATCCTTCCCCAGCTTATTCAAAGTATTGCATTTTGAATTGGTTTTTGGTCTGCCTTTAACAAAAAAAACACCAGGCCGCAGGGCATCCCAAACATGCACTTAGCAGCCTATCTGTTATACTCAATATGCGTTTTCATCCTTCCTCAGCTTAATCAAAGTATTGCATTTTGAATTGGTTTTTGGTCTGCCTTTAACAAAAAAAACACCAGGCCGCAGGGCATCCCAAACCTGCACTTAGCAGCCTATCTGTTATACTAAATATGCTTGTTCATCCTTCCTCAGCTTAATCAAAGTATTGCATTATGAATTGGTTTTTGGTCTGCCTTTAATAAAAAAAACACCAGGCCGCAGGGCATCGCAAACCTGCACTTAGCATCCTATCTGTTATACTAAATATGCTTGTTCATCCTTCCTCAGCTTAATCAAAGTATTGCATTTTGAATTGGTTTTTGGTCTGCCTTTAACAAAAAAAACACCAGGCCGCAGGGCATCCCAAACCTGCACTTAGCAGCCTATCTGTTATACTAAATATGCTTGTTCATCCTTCCTCAGCTTAATCAAAGTATTGCATTTTGAATTGGTTTTTGGTCTGCCTTTAACAAAAAAAACACCAGGCCGCAGGGCATCCCAAACCTGCACTTAGCAGCCTATCTGTTATACTAAATATTCTTGTTGATCCTTCCTCAGCTTAATCAAAGTATTGCATTTTGAATTGGTTTTTGTCCTGCTGCCAAAACACTAGGCCGCAGGGCATCCCAAACCTGCACTTAGCAGCCTATCTGTTATACTAAATACGCTTGTTCATCCTTCCTCAGCTTAATCAAAGTATTGCATTTTGAATTGGTTTTTGTCCTGTCTTTAACAAAAATAAAACACCAGCACACCTGGGTATCCCCAACCTGCACTTAGCAGCCTATGTGTTATACTAAATATGCTTGTTCATCCTTCCTCAGCTTAATCAAAGTATTGCATTTTGAATTGGTTTTTGGTCTGTCTTTAACAAAAAAATCAACAGGCCGCAGGGCATCCCAAAGCTGCACTTAGCAGCCTATCTGTTATACTAAATACGCTTGTTCATCCTTCTCAGCTTAATCAAAGTATTGCATTTTGAATAGTTTTTTGTCCTGCTGCCAAAACACCAGGCAGCAGGGCATCGCAAACCTGCACTTAGCAGCCTATCTGTTATACTAAATACGCTTGTTCATCCTTTCTCAGCTTAATCAAAGTATTGCATTTTGAATTGGTTTTTGTCCTGCCTTTAACAAAAAAAAAACACCAGGCCGCAGGGCACCCAAACCTGCACTTAGCAGCCTGTTATACTAAATTCGCTTTTTCATCCTTCCTCAGCTTATTCAAAGTATTACATTTTGCATTGGTTTTTGGTCTGCCTTTAACAAATAAAACACCAGGCCGCAGGGCATCCCAAAGCTGCACTTAGCAGCCTATCTGTTATACTAAATACGCTTTTTCATCCTTCCTCAGCTTAATCAAAGTATTGCATTTTGAATTGTTTTTTGGTCTGCCTTTAACAAAAAAAAAAAACACCAGGCCGCAGGGCATCCCAAACCTGCACTTAGCAGCCTATCTGTTATACTAAATATGCTTGTTCATCCTTCCTCAGCTTAATCAAAGTATTGCATTATGAATTGGTTTTTGGTCTGCCTTTAACAAAAAAAAACACCAGGCCGCAGGCATCGCAAACTTGCACTTAGCATCCTATCTGTTATACTAAATATGCTTGTTCATCCTTCCTCAGCTTAATCAAAGTATTGCATTTTGAATTGATTTTTGGTCTGCCTTTAACAAAAAAAACACCAGGCCGCAGGGCATCCCAAACCTGCACTTAGCAGCCTATCTGTTAGACTAAATACGCTTGTTCATCCTTCCTCAGCTTAATCAAAGTATTGCATTTTGAATTGTTTTTTGTCCTGCTGCCAAAACACTAGGCCGCAGGGCATCGCAAACCTGCACTTAGCATCCTATCTGTTATACTAAATATGCTTGTTCATCCTTTCTCGGCTTAATCAAAGTATTGCATTTTGAATTGGTTTTTGGTCTGCCTTTAACAAAAAAAACACCAGGCCGCAGGGCATCCCAAACCTGAACTTAGCAGCCTATCTGTTATACTAAATACGCTTGTTCATCCTTCCTCAGCTTAATCAAAGTATTGCATTTTGAATTGGTTTTTGTCCTGCCTTTAGCAAAAAAAAAAACACCAGGCCGCAGGGCATCCCAAACCTGCACTTAGCAGCCTGTTATACTAAATTGGCTTGTTCATCCTTCGCCAGCTTATTCAAAGTATTGCATTTTGCATTGGTTTTTGGTCTGCCTTTAACAAAAAAAACACCAGGCCGCAGGGCATCCCAAACCTGCACTTAGCAGCCTATCTGTTATACTCAATACGCGTTTTCATCCTTCCTCAGCTTAATCAAAGTATTGCATTTTGAATTGGTTTTTGTCCTGCCTTTAACAAAAAAAAAACACCAGGCCGCAGGGCACCCAAACCTGCACTTAGCAGTCTGTTATACTAAATTCGCTTGTTCATCCTTCCCCAGCTTATTCAAAGTATTGCATTTTGAATTGGTTTTTGGTCTGCCTTTAACAAAAAAAACACCAGGCCGCAGGGCATCCCAAACCTGCACTTAGCAGCCTATCTGTTATACTCAATATGCGTTTTCATCCTTCCTCAGCTTAATCAAAGTATTGCATTTTGAATTGGTTTTTGGTCTGCCTTTAACAAAAAAAACACCAGGCCGCAGGGCATCCCAAACCTGCACTTAGCAGCCTATCTGTTATACTAAATATGCTTGTTCATCCTTCCTCAGCTTAATCAAAGTATTGCATTATGAATTGGTTTTTGGTCTGCCTTTAACAAAAAAAAACACCAAGCCGCAGGGCATCGCAAACCTGCACTTAGAATCCTATGTGTTATACTAAATATGCTTGTTCATCCTTCCTCAGCTTAATCAAAGTATTGCATTTTGAATTGGTTTTTGGTCTGCCTTTAACAAAAAAAACACCAGGCCGCAGGGCATCCCAAACCTGCACTTAGCAGCCTATCTGTTATACTAAATACGCTTGTTCATCCTTCCTCAGCTTAATCAAAGTATTGCATTTTGAATTGGTTTTTGGTCTGCCTTTAACAAAAAAACACCAGGCCGCAGGGCATCCCAAACCTGCACTTAGCAGCCTATCTGTTATACTAAATATGCTTGTTGATCCTTCCTCAGCTTAATCAAAGTATTGCATTTTGAATTGGTTTGTGTCCTGCTGCCAAAACACTAGGCCGCAGGGCATCCCAAACCTGCACTTAGCAGCCTATCTGTTATACTAAATACGCTTGTTCATCCTTCCTCAGCTTAATCAAAGTATTGCATTTTGAATTGGTTTTTGGTCTGTCTTTAACAAAAAAAACACCAGGCCGCAGGGCATCCCAAACCTGCACTTAGCAGCCTATCTGTTATACTAAGAACAATGTGATTCTACTGTTTCATGTACTACAGCACATGTTGGAAACCATGGCTTTGCAGGGCACTGGAGACATGGCGTCTACATCTTACGGCCACATGAACCCCGTTGGAGCTGAACTGGAGGAGGAGGAGGAAGAGGAGTGGCCCAGTGAAGCACAGTTTAGGCTTGGCAAAATGGCTGGTTTATCTAGTCAGTGGACAGGAGAGGAGGAGCAGGAGCAGCCAGAAGAGCTAGAGGGTTTTGAGGAAGGCGAGACAGAGGACCCGGACACACCGTGGCAGTATTCAGTGGAGATTGAGACAGGTAGTCCCTCCGAGTTACTTGCGCAAATGGCAGGAAGCATGTTCATGTGCTTGCATAGTGACCCCAGAAATGTTTCCATTTGTCACCAGGATGACTTCTGGCTGTCCACCTCATTGGACCCTACTGGCCTCCTGCTGCTGCCAACTCCAGGGTGTCTTTCAAGCAATGTTTGGGCTCTTGCTTATGCTGCTGCCAACTCCAGGATGTGCCTTCCAGCTAATGTTTGTGCTCCTGCTCCTGCCAACTTCATGGTGCCTTCCAGCCAATTTCTGGGTTCCTGCTGCTGCTGCTGCTAACATCTTTCAAGCTATGTTTGGGCTCCTGCTGCTGCCAACTCCAGGGTGTGTCAGTCAATTTTTGGGCTCCTGCTGCGGCTGCAGCCAACTCCAGTGTCTCTTTCAAGCAATGTTTGTGCTCCTGCTGCTGCTGCTGCTTGCAACTCCAGGGTGAGATTCATCCAATTTTTGTGCTCCTGCAGCCAACTCCAGTGTCTCTTTAAAGCAACGTTTGGGCTCCTGCTGCTGCTGCTTGCAACTCCAGGGTGTGATTCATCCAATTTTTGGGCTCCTGCAGCCAACTCCTGTGTCTCTTTAAAGCAATGTTTGGGCTCCTGCAGCTGCTGCTGCTGCTTGCAACTCCAGGGTGTTCAGCTTAATTCAGTTTATTTTTGGGCTCCTGCTGCCAACTCCAGTGTCTCTTTCAAGCTATGTTTGGGCTCCTGCTGCTGCTGCTGCCAACTCCAGGGCGTGTCAGTCAATTTTTGGGCTCCTGCTGCAGCTGCTGCCAAGTGTCTCTTTAAAGCAATGTTTGGGCCCCTGCTGCTGCTTGCAACTCCAGGGTGTGATTCATCCAATTTTTGGGCTCCTGCAGCCTACTCCAGTGTCTCTTTAAAGCAATGTTTGTGCTCCTGCTCCTGCTGCTTGCAACTCCAGGGTGTCATTCAGCCAATTTTTGGGCTCCTGCAGCCAACTCCAGTGTCTCTTTCAAGCTATGTTTGGGCTCCTGCTGCTGCTGCTGCTTGCAACTCCAGGGTGTGATTCATCCAATTTTTGGGCTCCTGCTGCCAAATCCAGTGTCTCTTTCAAGCAATGTTTGGGCTCCTGCTCCTGCTGCTGCTGCTTGCAACTCCAGTGTGTCTTTAGTCCATTTTTTGGGCTCCTGCTGCCAACTCCAGTGTCTCTTTAAAGCAATGTTTGTGCTCCTCCTGCTGCTGCTTGCAACTCCATTGTGTGATTCATCCAATTTTTGGGCTCCTACAGCCAACTCCAGT
Organism: Gastrophryne carolinensis; assembly: GCA_027917425.1. Classification (NCBI taxonomy): domain Eukaryota; kingdom Metazoa; phylum Chordata; class Amphibia; order Anura; family Microhylidae; genus Gastrophryne; species Gastrophryne carolinensis. Next base: position 443,011,053 of record CM051236.1, read on the forward strand.
GTCTCTTTCAAGCTATGTCTGGGCTCCTGCTGCTGCTGCTTGCAACTCCAGGGTGTGATTCATCCAATTTTTGGGCTCCTGCTGCCAAATCCAGTGTCTCTTTCAAGCAATGTTTGGGCTCCTGCTCCTGCTGCTGCTGCTTGCAACTCCAGTGTGTCTTTAGTCCAATTTTTGGGCTCCTGCAGCCAACTCCAGTGTCTCTTTCAAGCTATGTTTGTGCTCCTGCTCCTGCTGCTTGCAACTCCAGGATGTGACTCATCCAATTTTTGGGCTCCTGCTGCAAAATCCAGTGTCTCTTTCAAGCAATGTTTGGGCTCCTGCTGCTGCTTGCAACTCCAGTGTGTCTTTAGTCCAATTTTTGGGCTCCTGCAGCCAACTACAGTGTCTCTTTAAAGCAATGTTTGTGCTCCTGCTGCTGCTGCTTGCAACTCCAGGGTTTGATTAATCCAATTTTTGGGCTCCTGCAGCCAACTCCAGTGTCTCTTTAAAGCAATGTTTGGGCTCCTGCAGCTGCTGCTGCTGCTGCTTGCAACTCCAGGGTGTGATTCAGCTAATTTTTGGGCTCCTGCTGCTGCCAGCTCCAGGGTGTGTTTTTCAGACACTATAGGGGCCCCTCATAGTGATGCCACTTCAACTCTCTGCAATTGTGCCGCTCTGCGATTCTATTAGCGATACGTCTGATCTGCATGTGATAATTATTTACAGTATTATTTCACTAACCCAGCACGCATCCTATGCGTGTTACAGCAAGGCAGAATGGTTTACAACCCTACTGAGGCTCTAGGAGGCTCAGAAATAGCCGTTTTTAATAGCGATTCGTCGCAAATAAATTCGGGTCGTAATGATTTTTGACGGAAAATTCGGCGAATCAGTCGAATCAAATTTTTCAAAAGTTCGCTCATCTCTAGTATAGAGCTGTCACACAAACTATCCCCTCGATTCAAAGAGCAAAAGTTAATTGATTTCGTATCGAGAATCGTAAGTTTGGGTGGGTGTTAGTCATTTTTTCCTGTTTTTTTGGCCATTTACGACTCGCACGAGCCTACGTACGAATGCGTATATGCTCTTACGATCAGCGGAAGTTCGTTCCTAAATTTTAGGATCAAAACGTAAAACTTAGGATCCAATCCTAAAACTTACGATCAAAACGTAAAACTTAGGATCAAATCCTAAAACTTACGATCAAAACGTAAAACTTAGGTTAATTGGATGTGTTTAGGTGTGATTCAGAGAAACCTCTAAACGCGTTTTAAAAGAAAGCCACAGCCGACACCTTTTAGCAGCCGGATTGCTGTTCGTGAACAGGTTTTTTGGCTATGTGGAGGAGTCTGCGCGTCTTGTGCTCCAATGAACTGCATGTATCAGCATGGCCGAGGCCATAAATTGTATGGCAATGCATACCTGATTCATGTATGCCTTATAAAAGCATTTTAATGTGGACCTTAATTAGTCCTTTGCCTGTAAACCTTTATTTTGCAATATATTTGCGTTAATTAAAGAAACTTATGTCCGTTGTTATTTATTTTAAAATTGAGGTCCTAGAATAATATTTTTAGATTGCATTTATTGGTGTAGTTGTTTACCTTTGCTTTGTTTAATTATTTAAGCACATCTTTGGTCAGATGCATCACACTTACTGAGGAGAGGAGAGCGGGATAAAGTGCAGGATGTGGGTTACTGCTGTATTTTGCACAGACACAGCAGAGCTGGGGGCATGGAAAGGTCAGAAATCAAAGAATCCAGAGCAACACAGTCACAAGGCCCTTTCTGTTTGCAGGCTGCCCGATAATACCTGAGCCGCCATCTTGGCTGTTTCTAGGCTCATAACATGCAGAAGTTGCTGGGTGTTTTTTAATATTTGTGAGCAATCTGTATGTAGAGGGTGTGGGTAACCACACTAAAAATTTAAAGTTGTACCATTTGAAGCATAAATATTAAAATTAAATCCACAAGTAAAAAATGCAAGTAAAAATTAAACAAAGTAAGATTTACTTATGCAAATGCATTCATTAATGGTTGGTTACTAAAAAATGAATGAAATAAAGAAAAATAAAAGACCAAATATTTAGAATGCACTTTAATGAGGTAAGTTTGTAGTGCGGAGCCGCAAGATCAGAAGGATTTACGTCCAGACAAAAAAGGAAAAAGGGCAAAACCAATGTTGCAACCTGAGAAATGAAACGGAAAATTCAGGATGGAAACTGACATAGGTCTGATTCCCGAACTGCCATACGAACGGACGTATATTTTAGGATATAAGTATTTGCTTATTGAATCACTCGCAAGTTCATACGAACGCACGAGCGGACGTGAAAAATAGGATGATCGTGACCCAAATCCAAGCTGTTACATGTTTCTTTGAATCAACCCATATGGCTTCATCTACCTTCATTCAATCTGCAGCACCTTCCTTGTTTTATCGAGCAGCTCTGCATTATATCATCTGTAAATTTAACGCGCCAACCCCTGATTATGTCAGCTTCACAATGATTTTGAAACTGTAGCAATATCTTCTGAAGAGCAGCAACCAGAAAATTTCATTTCATGACACCCTTAAAGAAAATGCTTCTTAAATAATTGCATGGGGGGAGTTTCAGCCTAACATACAATCCTATATTTCAAACTGTGCAGTTACAAGGCGAGAGACATCTGAACATGGCACCGGGCTAAAAGCTGCAATTAGCTCTGTAATGAATACATAATGGGCCAATATGACCAAAACGCTTTCTATATACTAACACGCAGTTTAACGTTTTGGAAGGATGTGAAAATTTAAATGACAGTTCTGTCATTTTCTGAGGTTGTTCGTCTAGGCAAGGTAAGGTATTCAAACAGTAATTTCCATATTATTACAGAACAAAAATGTTCAGTAAGCCAGAGAGGTCATGTAAGGTGAATAAATAATTGAAAGAAGAATTTTCTGGTTTTATGACAAAGTTATACGAAATTTCTAACAAATAATAAATGCACAACATATTACTATAGGTTCTTATCAGAAGGACATTTCGAGGAGTGGACTGAGGACAAAAATCACCAAGGATTTCACTGCCAATCCCATCCCATCCCCTGAGCTGCTTAGCCTTGCCCCCGATGTGCTACCCAGTGAGTTAATGCATTCTTCATCAGCTGAGGTTATAGCAGCTAAGAAACAGATCATGGTGGATATGGCCACTTTTAAAGTGATTAAGCTTATTATTATTATTTGTATTGTAAATTGAAGCTTATTATTATTTGTATTGCAAGGACCACTACTATGACAGGGGTAAGTATGCCCTCTCTCCCCCACAGTCATGATCCTAAGGCTTTAGTATTACAGGGGTAATGGACTGGGTTGTCTTGGCTGGGGAGTACACTGGGGCCAGGTATGAGGGAAGACTTGAAAGGTCATAAGTAGAGATGAGCGAACTTTTGAAAAATTCGATTCGACTGATTCGCCGAATTTTCCGACAAAAATCATTTCGACCCAAATTTATTCGCGACTAATCGCTATTAAAAATGGCTATTTCTGAGCTTCCTAGAGCCTCAATAGGGTTGTAAACCATTCTGCCTTGCTGTAACACGCATAGGATGCGTGCTGGGTTACTGAAATAATGCTGTAAATAATTAGGACATGCAGATCAGAGGCATCGCTATTAGAATCGCAGAGCGGCACAATTACAGAGAGTTGAGGTGGCATCACTATGAGGGGCCCCTATATTGCCTGAAAAACACACCCTGGAGCTGGCAGCGGCAGGAGCCCAAACATTGGATTTGGCTCAAAGAGACATTGGAGTTTGCAGCAGGAGCAGCAGGAGCCAAAAAATTGGCTGAACGACACCCTGGAGTTGCAAGCAGCAGCAGCAGCAGCAGCAGGAGCCCAAACATAGCTTGAAAGAGACACTGGAGTTGGCAGCAGGAGCCCAAAAATTGGATGAATCACACCCTGGAGTTGCAAGCAGCAGCAGGAGCAGGAGCCCAAACATTGGCTGAAAGAGAAACTGGAGTTGGCAGCAGGAGCCCAAAAATTGGATGAATCACACCCTGGAGTTGCAAGCAGCAGCAGCCCAAACATAGCTTGAAAGAGACACTGGAGTTGGCAGCAGGAGCCCAAAAATTGGATGACTCACACCCTGGAGTTGCAAGCAGCAGCAGGAGCCCAAACATTGGCTGAAAGAGACACTGGAGTTGGCAGCAGCAGCAGGAGGCCAAACATTGGCTGAGAGAGACACTGGAGTTGGCAGCAGGAGCCCAAAAATTGGTTGAATCACACCCTGGAGTTGCAAGCAGCAGCAGCAGGAGCCCAGACAGCAGGAGCCCAGACATTTTGGGCAGCAGGAGCCCAAAAATTGGATGAATCACACCCTGGAGTTGCAAGCAGCAGCAGCAGCAGCCCAAACATAGCTTGAAAGACACACTGGAGTTGGCTTCAGGAGCCCAAAAATTGGATGAATCACACCCTGGAGTTGCAAGCAGCAGCAGCAGGAGCCCAACATTGGCTGAAAGAGACACTGGAGTTGGCTTCAGGAGCCCAAAAATTGGATGAATCACACCTTGGAGTTTCAAGCAGCAGGAGCCCAAACATAGCTTGAAAGACACACTGGAGTTGGCTTCAGGAGCCCAAAAATTGGATGAATCACACCCTGGAGTTGCAAGCAGCAGCAGCAGGAGCCCAACATTGGCTGAAAAAGACACTGGAGTTGGCTTCAGGAGCCCAAAAATTGGATGAATCACACCCTGGAGTTGCAAGCAGCAGCAGCAGGAGCCCAAACATTGGCTGAAAGAGACACTGAAGTTGGCTTCAGGAGCCCAAAAATTGAATGAATCACACACTGGAGTTTCAAGCAGCAGGGGCCCAAACATAGCTTGAAAGACACACTGGAGTTGGCTTCAGGAGCCCAAAAATTGGATGAATAACACCCTGGAGTTGCAAACAGCAGCAGCAGGAGCCCAACATTGGCTGAAAGAGACACTGGAGTTGGCTTCAGGAGCCCAAAAATTGGATGAATCACACCCTGGGGTTGCAAGCAGCAGCAGCAGCAGCAGGAGCCCAAACATTGGCTGAAAGAGAAACTGGAGTTGGCAGCAGGTGCCCAAAAATTGGATGAATCACAACCTGGAGTTGCAAGCAGCAGCAGCAGGAGCCCAAACAATGCTTTAAAGATACACTGGAGTTGGCAGCAGGAGCCCAAAAATTGGATGAATCACACCCTGGAGTTGCAAGCAGCAGCAGGAGCCCAACATTGTCTGAAAGACACACTGGAGTTGGCTTCAGGAGCCCAAAAATTGGCTGAATCACACCCTGGAGTTGCAAGCAGCAGCAGCAGGAGCCCAAAAATTGACTGACACACCCTGGAGTTGGCAGCAGCAGCAGCAGGAACCTAGAAATTGGCTGGAAGGCACCCTGAAGTTGGCAGCAGCAGGAGCACATACATTTGCTGGAAGGCACACCCTGGAGTTTGCAGCAGCATAAGCAGGAGCCCAAACATTGCTTGAAAGACACCCTGGAGTTGGCAGCCGGAGGCCAAAAATTGGCTGAAAGAGACACTGGAGTTGGCAGCTGGAGCCCAAAAATTGGATGAATCACACCCTGGAGTTGCAAGCAGCAGCAGCAGGAGCCCAAACATTGGATGAAAGAGACACTGGAGTTGGCAGCAGGAGCCCAAAAAATGGATGAATTACACCCTGGAGTTGCAAGCAGCAGGAGCCCAAACATAGCTTGAAAGACACACTGGAGTTGGCTGCAGGAGGCCAAAAATTGGATGAATCACACCCTGGAGTTGCAAGCAGCAGCAGTAGCAGGAGCCCAACATTGGCTGAAAGAGATACTGGAGTTGGCGGCAGGAGCCCAAAAATTGGATGAATCACACCCTGGAGTTGCAAGCAGCAGGAGCCCAAACATAGCTTGAAAGACACACTAGAGTTGGCTTCAGGAGCTCAAAAAGTGGATGAATCACACCCTGGAGTTGCAAGCAGCAGCAGCAAGAGCCCAACATTGGCTGAAAGAGACACTGGAGTTGGCTTCAGGAGCCCAAAAATTGGATGAATCACACCCTGGAGTTGCAAGCAGCAGCAGCAGCCCAAACATAGCTTTAAAAAGACACTGGAGTTGGCAGCAGGAGCCCAAAAATTGGATGAATCACACCCTGAAGTTGCAAGCAGCAGCAGCAGCAGGAGCCCAAACATTGGCTGAAAGAGACACTGGAGTTGGCAGCAGGAGCCCAAAAATTGGATGAATCACACCCCGGGGCTGCAAGCAGCAGCAGCAACCCAAACATAGTTTGAAAGACACACTGGAGTGGGCTTCAGGAGCCCAAAAATTGGATGAATCACACCCTGGAGATGCAAGCAGCAGCAGCAGGAGCCCAAACATTGGCTGAAAGAGACACTGGAGTTGGCAGCAGGAGCCCAAAAATTGGATGAATCACACCCTGGAGTTGCAAGCAGCAGCAGCAGCAGCCCAAACATTGCTTTAAAGAGATACTGGAGTTGGCAGTAGCGGGAGCCCAAAAATTGACTGACACACCCTGGAGTTGGCAGCAGCAGCAGCAGGAACCTAGAAATTGGCTGGAAGGCACCCTGAAGTTGGCAGCAGCAGGAGCACATACATTAGCTGGAAGGCACACCCTGGAGTTGGCAGCAGCATAAGCAGGAGCCCAAACATTGCTTGAAAGACACCCTGGAGTTGACAGCAGATGCAGGAGGCCAAAAATTGGCTGAGAGAGACACTGGAGTTGGCAGCAGGAGCCAAAAAATTGGATGAATCACACCCTGGAGTTGCAAGCAGCAGCAGCCCAAACATTGCTTTAAAGAGACACTGGAGTTGGCAGTAGCAGGTGCCCAAAAATTGACTGACACACCCTGGAGTTGGCAGCAGCAGCAGCAGGAACCTAGAAATTGGCTGGAAGGCACCCTGAAGTTGGCAGCAGCAGGAGCACATACACTAGCTGGAAGGCACACCCTGGAGTTGGCAGCAGCATAAGCAGGAGCCCAAACATTGCTTGAAAGACACCCTGGAGTTGGCAGCAGCAGCAGGAGGCCAAAAATTGGCTGAGAGAGACACTGGAGTTGGCAGCAGGAGCCCAAAAATTGGATGAATCACACCCTGGAGTTGCAAGCAGCTGGAGCTCAACATAGCTTGAAAGAGATACTGGAGTTGGAAGTAGCGGGAGCCCAAAAATTGACTGACACACCCTGGAGGTGGCAGCAGCAGCAGCAGGAACCTAGAAATTGGCTGGAAGGCACCCTGATGTTGGCAGCAGCAGGAGCACATACATTAGCTGGAAGGCACACCCTGGAGTTGGCAGCAGCATAAGCAGGAGCCCAAACATTGCTTGAAAGACACCCTGGAGTTGGCAGCAGCAGCAGGAGGCCAAAAATTGGCTGAGAGAGACACTGGAGTTGGCAGCAGGAGCCAAAAAATTGGATGAATCAAACCCTGGAGTTGCAAGCAGCAGCAGCAGGAGCCCAAACATTGGCTGAAAGAGACACTGGAGTTTGCAGTAGGAGCCCAAAAATTGGATGAATCACACCCTGGAGTTGCAAGCAGATGGAGCCCAACATAGCTTGAAAGAGATACTGGAGTTGGCAGTAGCGGGAGCCCAAAAATTGACTGACACACCCTGGAGGTGGCAGCAGCAGCAGCAGGAACCTAGAAATTGGCTGGAAGGCACCCTGAAGTTGGCAGCAGCAGGAGCACATACATTAGCTGGAAGGCACACCCTGGAGTTGGCAGCAGCATAAGCAGGAGCCCAAACATTGCTTGAAAGACACCCTGGAGTTGGCAGCAGCAGCAGGAGGCCAAAAATTGGCTGAGAGAGACACTGGAGTTGGCAGCAGGAGCCAAAAAATTGGATGAATCACACCCTGGAGTTGCAAGCAGCAGCAGCAGGAGCCCAAACATTGGCTGAAAGAGACACTGGAGTTGGCAGCAGGAGCCCAAAAATTGGATGAATAACACCCTGGAGTTGCAAGCAGCAGGAGCCCAACATAGCTTGAAAGACACACTGGAGTTGGCTGAAGGAGGAGGCCAAAAATTGGATGAATCACACCCTGGAGTTGCAAGCAGCAGCAGCCCAAACATAGCTTGAAAGACACACTGGAGTTGGCTTCAGGAGCCCAAAAATTGGATGAATCACACCCTGGAGTTGCAAGCAGCAGCAGCAGGAGCCCGACATTGGCTGAAAGAGACACTGGAGTTGGCTTCAGGAGCACAAAAATTGGATGAATCACACCCTGGAGTTGCAAGCAGCAGGAGCCCAAACATAGCTTGAAAGACACAATGGAGTTGGCTTCAGGAGCCTAAAAATTGGATGAATCACACCCTGGAGTTGCAAGCAGCAGCAGCAGGAGCCTAACATTGGCTGAAAGAGACACTGGAGTTGGCAGCAGGAGCCCAAAATTGGATGAATCACACCCTGGAGTTGCAAGCAGCAGCAGTAGCCCAAACCTAGCTTGAAAGACACACTGGGGTTGGCTTCAGGAGCCCAAAAATTGGATGAATCACACCCTGGTGTTGCAAGCAGCAGCAGCAGGAGGCCAAAAATTGGCTGAAAGGCACACCCTGAAGTTGGCATCAGCAGGAGGCCATAAATTGGTTGGAAGGCACACCCTGAAGTTGGCATCATCAGGAGCCCAAAAATTGGCCTAAAGACATAAATATGTTTTGCACCATTTGGAAAGTGTAAAACGTGGCACCATGCTGAATCTAGTCGCATGCATCAGGCATTGGTGGGTGGAAATCCTGGCTGATCCATCCCTGATTCATTTTGACAAAGGTGAGTCTCTCCACATTTTTAGTTGACAGACGAGTTCTCCTCACCGTAACTATGGCCCCCGCCGCACTAAACACCCGCTCAGATGGCACGCTACTTGCAGGGCAGGACAGTTTTTCCAGGGCAAACTCTGCTAGTTGCGGCCACAAATCAAGTTTGGCTGCCCAGAAGTCCAGCGGATCCTCAAGGTGTGTTGGCATGGTCATGTCAAGGTATGACATGACCTGCTGGTTGAGGTCCTGCTCCAGGTCTTCCTGCTGCTCATGAGTAGCCTCACTATGCGGATGTAGAAAGCTACTCATTAGCGGCTGAAGACTGAGGCTGCTGCTGATGGAGCTGCTGCTGCTGCTCCTGCCAACCCTCCCAGCAGCCATGGCAAGGGAAGTTGAGCGCAGAGGTCCCCTCGAGTCAGACCTGCGAGAGTATGGACCATGGCGCAGATAGGCATCGGCCAACTGACTACGTAGAATGTCTTTGTAGTAGTTCAGTTTGTCCTCCCTCTCGGCGGGTTTAAAAAATGCCCCCATTTTGTGCCAGAAGCGAGGGTCCAATAAGGTGGACAGCCAGAAGTCATACCGCCGACAAATGGAAACAATTCTGGGGTCACTACGCAAGCACGTGAGCATGCTTCCTGCCATTTGCGCAAGTGACTCGGATGGACTACCTGTCTCCATCTCCACTGCATACTGCCACGGTGTGTCCTCTGTCTCGCCTTCCTCAAAACCCTCTAGCTCCTCTGGCTGCTCTTGCTCCTCCTCTCCTGTCTGGCTGACTAGATAAACCAGCCATTTCGCCAAGCCTAAACTGTGCTTCACTGTGCCCCTCCTCCTCCTCTTCCTCCTCCTCCTCCTCCAGTTCAGCTCCAACGGGGTTCATGTGGCCGTAAGATGTAGACGCCATGTCTCCAGTGCCCTGACCAGCCATGGTTTCCAACATGTGCTGTAGTACATGAAGCAGTGGAATCACGTCGTTCATCCCGTAATCCTGCCGACTGACAAATAAAGTGGCTTCCTCAAAGGGCCTGAGCAAACGGCAGGTGTCACGTATGAGCTGCCACTGGTTGACATTGAAGTTACACAGGGGAGTCCCCCTATCCGCTTGGATCATCAGGAAATCCGTGATGGCTTTTCTCTGTTCATATAATCGGTCCAACATGTGAAGGGTAGAATTCCAACGGGTGGAGACATCGCAAATCAGACTATGTTGGGGGATACCGTTCTGACGCTGTAGCTCAAGAAGGGTGTGTTTGGCGGTGTATGAGTGGCTGAAGTGCATGCAAAGTTTCCTTGAAGTTGTTAGGATGTCTTGCATATGTGGGGAACACTTCAGAAACCGCTTGACAACCAGATTGAAGACGTGAGCCATGCAGGGGGCATGGGTCAGCCTTCCTTGGCGCAGCGCAGACAAAATGTTCTTCCCATTGTCGGTAACCATGATTCCCATTTTAAGTTTTCTTGGAGTAAGCCATGTTTGGATTTCCTGATGAATAAATTTAAGCAGTTCCTCCCCTGTGTGACTCCGTTCGCCAAGACAAACTATGTGAAGCACTGCGTGACACCTCCGTGCCCTGCACACATGGTAGACTGGAGGGGCACTGAGACTTGAGCCTACAGTGGAGGGTGAGGAGATGGCGGAGGATGAGAAGGCCGAGTCGCACAGTGTCACAGGTCCAACGGGCAGGGAGTGCGGAGGCCGAAGCGGCGTGACCTGTCCAAGTTGCTGCTGCTGCTGCAAAGGGACCACATTCACCCAGTGGGCCGTAAACGACATGTACTGTCCCTGACCGTAGTTACAGCTCCAGACGTCGGCGCTGCCATGCACTTTGCTACACACCGACAGGCTCAAGGACTGGCCCACCTTCTGTTCAACAAAAGTGTGCAGCGCTGGTACTGCCTTCTTGGCAAAGAAATGACGGCTTGGGACTCTCCACCTCGGCTCGGCACAAGCCATCAGTTCTCTGAAAGGTGCAGAGTCCACCACCTGAAAAGGGAGCAACTGCAGCACCAGCAACTTGGAAAGGAGCACATTCAGCTTCTGCACCGTAGGATGAGTGGGCGCATACTGCTGTCTCTTGGACATGGCTTCGCTGATGGATTTCTGGCGGGATGCATGACTTGGAGGAGGAGGAGGAGGAGGAGCAGGAGCGACAGAGGATGGGTATGACGCACAGCTGCCTTCGGCTGAGGTGCTGGAGCCTTGGCTGGCAGAAATTGGGAGCGGCGTGCCACTTGGTGAGGAAGCAGACTGGACCACCCCTTGGGAGCCTCGATTATTCCAGGTCGCTTTATGGTGACACATCATATGTTGACGCAGGGCCGTGGTGTCAAAATTTGGGCCCTGGCCACGCTTCACCTTCTGCCTACATATCTTGCATGTGGCCATGTTACCCTCCTGCGGATGCTTCAGGAAAAACTGCCACACTGCCGAGTAGCTACTTTTCCCACCAACAGGCCTCACTGATTCGCTGCTATTGTTGCCAACTCCAGGAACCCCTGCTCCACTACCTCCTGATAAGGTAGCCTGCCGCGCAGCAGGTGCTCTACCCCGGCCCGGCCCCGTTTGGCTCCAGGCTTTACAATTGTGCCCCCATGCTGACTGCCAACCATGCTGCTAACACCTTGCTGCCTGAGCTGCTGACTCCGGGGCAACCTGCGCCCCTCTTCTCCTGATGATGACAATGAAGCCCCTTCCTCACCCGGCTCCCAAGTGCGATCGGCTTCATCATCATCATCATCACCGAGTTGTGGCTGTACGTCACTGATGTTCTCGGTTTCCTCAACAGTGTCTGGCGCAGAAGCTGGAAATCTCGCAACACCCACGACACTGTCCACATCACTATTTGTCTGCCGAGCTAAAGAAGCCACCTCCATTTAATGGCTGGGCAGTAGCTGCTGACTGTCCTCTATCTGATCGTCCTCCTCACTAAAGAGTGGAGCTGAACGCAAAGCATAGGATACGTCGCTGGGGGAGGGAACGGCATAGGACAGAGGCAATGGGAGGACAGGGACTGCTCTCGGGGCATGCCAACTCAGGGTTGTGTCAGAGGAACCTACCGACCCTAGACTGGGGGTCTCAGACGTAACTTGTGATGATGTTGATGAGCGCGTTAACCAATCTACCACGGCAGATGCGTTACTGGTGGAGACACGACCGCTAGCAGATACTGGCAGATCTGGTCTCTCACCGTGACTCCTGCTGCCACTCGCCCCTAGTCTGCTGCGACCTCTGCCTGCTGAATCTTGGCCTCTGCCACTCCTCTTTGAACATCCTGGCACTTGTCTGCCTGACATTTTTATGTATTTGCTTATTTAGTATAAACATATAGGGTGCAAGGTGCAGCTTTGGGGTGCCCTGCGGCCTGGTTTATTGAAAGCAGTCAAAAAGGAAGTGCAAACTGAAGTAGCTTAATGAAGCTGATGCTGAACAACGCTTATGTTGTATAAGAGATAGGGTGCAAGGTGCAGCTTTGGGGTGCCCTGCGGCCTGGTTTATTGAAAGCAGTCAAAAAGGAAGTGCAAACTGAAGTAGCTTAATGAAGCTGATGCTGAACAACGCTTATGTTGTATAAGAGATAGGGTGCAAGGTGCAGCTTTGGGGTGCCCTGCGGCCTGGTTTATTGAAAGCAGTCAAAAAGGAAGTGCAAACTGAAGTAGCTTAATGAAGCTGATGCTGAACAACGCTTATGTTGTATAAGAGATAGGGTGCAAGGTGCAGCTTTGGGGTGCCCTGCGGCCTGGTTTATTGAAAGCAGTCAAAAACAAGTGCAAACTAAGCTTCATGAAGCTGATGCTGATCAACGCTTATGTTGTATAACAGATAGGGTTAAATAGCATGTGCCTTGGGATGCCAGTGTGGCGTAATGTATTTTAAGCTGAACAGAAACTATTAACACTAATCCAAGTATGAGAAATGCTTTTGTTTAACAGATAGGGTTAAATAGCATGTGCCTTGGGATGCCAGTGTGGCGTAATGCATTTTAAGCTGAACAGAAATTATTAACACTAATCAAATTATGAGAAATGCTTTTGTGTAACAGATAGGGTTAAATAGCATGTGCCTTGGGATGCCAGTGTGGCTTAATGTATTTTAAGCTGAACAGAAACTATTAACACTAATCCAAGTATGAGAAATGCTTTTGTTTAACAGATAGGGTTAAATAGCATGTGCCTTGGGATGCCAGTGTGGCGTAATGTATTTTAAGCTGAACAAAAACTATTAACACTAATCCAATTATGAGAAATGCTTTTGTTTAACAGATAGGGTTAAATAGCATGTGCCTTGGGATGCCAGTGTGGCCTGATGTATTTTAAGCTGAACAGAAACTATTAACACTAATCCAAGTATGAGAAATGCTTTTGTTTAACAGATAGGGTTAAATATCATGTGCCTTGGGATGCCAGTGTGGCGTAATGTATTTTAAGCTTAACAGAAACTATTAACACTAATCCAATTATGAGAAATGCTTTTGTTTAACAGATAGGGTTAAATAGCATGTGCCTTGGGATGCCAGTGTGGCGTAATGTATTTTAAGCTGAACAAAAACTATTAACACTAATCCAAGTATGAGAAATGCTTTTTTTTAACAGATAGGGTTAAATAGCATGTGCCTTGGGATGCCAGTTTGGCGTAATGTATTTTAAACTGAACAGAAACTATTAACACTAATCCAAGTATGAGAAATGCTTTTGTTTAACAAATAGGGTTAAAATAGCATGTGCCTTGGGATGCCAGTGTGGCATAATGTATTTTAAGCTGAACAGAAACTTTTAACACTAATCCAATAATGAGAAATGCTTTTGTTGAACAGATAGGGTTAAATAGCATGTGCCTTGGGATGCCAGTGTGGCGTAATGTATTTTAAGCTGAACAGAAACTTTTAACACTAATCCAATAATGAGAAATGCTTTTGTTTAACAGATAGGGTTAAAATAGCGTTCAGGGCTAAATAGCAGAAAGGGTTAAATAGCATGTGCATTGCATGCACAGTGTGCATCTGTATTTAAACCAAACCAAATATATTAACAGTTACCCAGTAATTATGAAATATGAATCATAGGCAGCACTAGGCACCATGTCAATGTGACTTGTATGCTGCTGGATTGTTCTGGTTTTAAACCTATCGTTCCCTAGCTCTGTCTACCACTCTAAATCTCCCTAACTATCTGTCTCTCTCTTTACCTATCTGTAACTGTCTCTAGCTATCGCTAACTCTCACCTAACTATGACTAACTGTCTGTCCGTGTCTGCAGCTAGCTCCGTTCTGTCTGCAATGCAAGTCTCAACTGCGCAAAAGGAAAATGGCTGCCGCTTTATATAGCACGGTGATGTCACCGGGCTTCCTGGCTGCTGATAGGCTGCATGTGACTGTCCCATCGTCACTTGCCCCTGGGGACATGTCTGAACATGTCCGTCCGCCATCTTAGAATGCCTGTCATTGAGTTTAAAGGAAAACTTCGATCGATCGAAACGCCGGGAAATTCGGATTCGTTCAGAATCAAATTTTTCATGAAATTCAGAACGAATCCGGGTTCGTCCGGATCGATTCGCTCATCCCTAGTCATAAGTGCAGGGGTTTGAAGCAGAATAAATTAATTCTGGAACAGGTTTCGTGTTGAGGTAGCCTTGGTGTTGGGGGAATGTGCCGAGCCTAGCATGTCTCAAAGCAGTGCAAGTTTCTGGGAATTATCCTTGAGCTACCTTTGGCCAGTTCGACCCTAGACATGCCCCTATTTGTATATGCTTGGCCTTCCTGCCGGAACATCCAAACCATTCTGGTTTTAAGCAAATCACATTACCAAACATACTACACATTGATTAAATGTGTATCATTAAACTTTTTTTATTTTGATTTAATTTCAATCATTTTCATTATCACATAAAGTACAGTTCATGGGTGAAATTACAATTAATGCTTCCTGACAATCTTAGTCAAAAACACATATTCTATATCTTTTTTTAAATTTCAATATCTTACTACACCATTGCCATGGGTACTAGGAATGACTATAAAGCTTTAAAAAAAACTCCCTCGGTCATTTAGAATATAGACAAATGTTTTTTTGATTTAGCTTTAGTTTACCCACACCTAAGAGCATAACTCTGTCTTTTAAGTTTCCCATTGACCCAGGTCATGATATGGCTGTAGTGAAAGCAACTGGATCTATTTTTGACTTCTTCAATTGAATCAGTGTCATCTGTTTAGCATGTGGTCGTTTTAACACTTATCCCATGATATTATAATATTACTTCAATGCTTTTATTCATGCACATGCAATCTACACTTTACCTTATTTTTGCCCCCTGTTTTGGTTTGTAAAGCTAGTTGGATGACTAGTAAAAAAAACCTCAAGAGATAGTAGATAAAAAACAGTATTGCCAAAATATTCTTAATAAACATGATTAAAATAAATCAACACAAAACTCAAACCATCACCAACAATGTTGTGCTATGTATCGCCTTTCATTTGAAGCAGTATGAAAAATAGAAAATCATGAATCAATAATTGTAGATCCGAAATAAGAGAACAGCACTCAACTTGTTTTTGGGACCCTGTTGAATTTTTGCAACAACTGTGATTACAGCCCAATATCTTAGCAAGTGTAAGAAGACCACGTCTATATATTTAAAAGGAAAGTCCAGTTTTGTGAACTTTCCCAAGGATGCCCCAAATCAGAACTGCCAAGCAAATGTCGATCCATCTAGCATGCTTCCTGAGCACCCCACATCTCTGTAAGCACCATGCTGTGTCCCACGCTTCCTGAATGTGAATGACAAAGTACAAGATCATTCTGAGGTACCCATATGTGCCTTACTTGACTTCACCAAGCCACCTACAGGTCAGATACCGGAGAGCTTCTGGCGGGGAGCTCACAGAGACACTAAGCCCCAAGTATAGCAATAGACATGTTAGGAGGAGGGTAAGCTGCAGGTAAACCAACAAGCCTCAGGCCGCAATTCTGATCTGGGATCTACTAGGGTCTGTCCACAAAACTTAACTTTCACTTTAAACTTTAAGAAAACACAATCAGTATAACTGCTTTACAACATCATAAAACCTTTTCAAGTATTTTCCAAATTGTGAAACCTCACTGTAGGTAGAACACTACAAATTTCCACTTTAAGCCCACCTGAAGCTTTTTTGGTGAGGCCAGACAAGAGTCGATTTGAACTTTGGAGAGATTCAGTGTTTAGTTTCCGTTTAGTCACTCAGCAATGCTAATATAAAATCTATAATGATCATGGTGAGGGGAAGTATGCAAGTGTCCTAGTCCATGTTTGATTGGCTCAATTATCATTACATGGACACATATCTTGCACATGTAGGTTCTGATCTATATTGTATAGACATGTAGTGGAGTGTCTATAGGTCAACAGAATTTTATTGGGGCACAGGACCTGCAGAAAGATTGGTGATGGCCCTGTGCCTTACATTACCTTGAAGTGAAGGATTGTTCTTTGGGATTGCCCTTAGCATGAGAATGTAATGTAAATGTAGTAATCCATTTAGCTATTGGAATTGTATAAATGGACCACCTTGTTACTGTATTTTCAAATGAATTTGTTCTAAATATATCCCGTAATAACTTTATATTCACATCTTACATCTGATGCAAACAGATGCACAAACAAAAGATATAACACAAATAAAAGACATCACTTAAAATTATAAAGTGATGCAAATGCTGAAAAGCTCCCATTAGTCCTTAATGGTCTACAAAGGCTATGCTTTGTAAAACGATCTCAATGTTGCTGGCTCTACATAATCTGCTGCAGTTAATGAAATGAGTTGAGTTGGAATATTCTTCAGTTCTTATGCGGCATCCGTTTTGGAGTGCCAATAATTTGTGGAATATGGATTTTTATTCTCTTGGTGAATTCATACAGCGGTAATTGTTTAGAATAACTCTAAACTGGAATATTTTCTCATTTACTTTGCGTGTGTGTTTTTGCTATTACCACCAACTGCCACTTGTTGGATCAATGTGATCAATGAAACTATTGTGTGCATGGCACAATTAACATCTGCGTTCATACTGCCTGCTTTATAACATTGAATGCTATCGCTTTATTTAATTATTTGTGTTGCTTGCATAATTTTTGGAACTATTTTTTTTAAGAATTGATTTGCCAGATTAGTGTAGCCATTGGACAGTGCTGTTAGATGATTTGACTACATTGTGTGATTACTGTGTGATCACTGTCCTATTTATTTTTCTCTTTTAGTTTATTGACACAGTAGGGCATGTGGTACAATGGTTCTGAGGCTAAAAAAAGTCTTTAAAGAAAACCTGTTTCACAATATCACTGGTTGACAATCAGGGTGAGACTGGCCCACCAGAGAATCCTCCTGTGGTCCACAAACACTGACCCAGGGCCACCATCAGGGCAGTACATGTGATCCTGTGTTGGCTTCACCTGTCAGCTGCAGGTACTTTTTCTCTTAAAGGTCCTGTCCAGGAAATAAATTAACATAACTTGCCTTTGTCCTGAAGCTGATCAGGAGTTCTACAGAGTGCGGGCCCAGCCTTCATTTACCAGCAACCTTCAGGGTAGACAGCTGTCCCTGGCATCAGTCACAATTAGGGATGAGCGAATCGATCCGGACGAACCCGAATTCGTTCCTAATTTCAGGAAAAATTCGACTCTGAACGAATCCGGATGTTCCCGCGATTCGATTGATCGAAGTTTTCCTTTAACCCTTTAACCGCCAGCCTACCTTGAGATTTTGTCACCCTTTGTTGCCAGACCATTTTGCACTATTTTGCACTCCCCTTGTTCAACTGTGATTTTTGAGGGGATTTCCAGGGATTTCCCAGGAAAATGATATATTGTTTTTTTCAGCAGAGTCTGGGCTTTAACATGAAATGTCTTGTTTGTCATTTGTTAGGTGTATTCTTAATATTTTTGGGTGAAATATGTGCAAAAAAAAAAAAAAAAAAAATTTTTACATATTGTAGTTTTTTTTGGAATAAAAAATGTAAGTTTGTCAATAAAATCTTATTGCGTGTGAAATCCCAATTTCTCCCGGTTACAGCGGTACCACATATGTATAGGTAGACACCCTTTCCTGCCCAGGAGACTCCCCCAAACTGAAACAGCGCTTTAGGAGATTTTCAGATAAAATACAACTATGCTATGCAATATGCGCACCTTGCGGTTTTTCCAGAAAAACAACCCTTTACATTTAAAATACCCCCAACAAACTATATATTCTCTGGAAGTACACACCTCAGGCTTTCTAGGCGTACCAGGCTTGTGGATGTGGCCATAGTTTTCTGGAAGCAATCCCTCAACGTAATCTTTGGTTGCAAAGAGTTTCCCTAAAAAAAGGATAAAAAAGCAGAATCAAAGCCACATTTTCCTAAAAAAACTATATACAAACAAGAAAAATCAAGTTTAATCTGAAAAAGCAACATCTCCCGAACAGAACGATACCCAACATGCATAGGTTCTGTCAAGGGAAGAGTTGCCAAACACCCCAAAGTAAAGCATGCGCATAACGGTAATTTTACTTGAAAATTTCAGCTCTGCAGACAAAGTGCGCACCTTGCGATTTTTCAACCAAAACAACCCTTTACATTTGGAATATCCCCCATAAACCATATATTCCCTGAAAGTACACACGTTAAGCTTTCTAAGGGTACCCAGCTTGTTGTAGTGGGCTCATCTTTCTGGAATTAATTCCTCAAAGAATTCTTTGGTTGCGCAGGGTTTCCCTAAAAAATTTATAAAAAAGCTGAATAAAAAACACCTTTTCCTAAAATATAAATATGCAAACCAGAAAAAACAAGCTAAGTCTGAAAGCGCAAGGTCCCCCGAACAGAACAATACCCAACATGCATAGGTACTATTAACCCTTTTAATTGCCAGCCTACTTGAGATTTTGTCACCCTCTGTTGACAGGCCATTTTTCCCCATTTTGCGTCATGTTTTGCGACATGTTTTGCGCCATTTTTGCTGGAACTTTCAGAAAAATTATATATATTTTTTTTTTGCAGCAGAGTTTAGACTTTAACATGAAATGTCTTGTTTGTAATTTTTTTTTTTTTTTTTTTTTTACAATATTAAGTGAAAAAAAAAAATAAATAAAATTTTTTTTTTAGAAAATTGACTCCTTTATTTTAAATAAAAAATGTATTTTATTAAGGAAAATCATATTGCATGTGAAAGCCCCATTTCTACCGATTAGAACGGTACCACATATTTATCGGTAGCCCCCCGTTCCTGCCCAGGAGACCCCCCCTAACTGAAACAAGTATTTTATAACATTCACAAAAAAAAACACAAAAACCATCCACACTACAAAGGGTTAAATCGAGAAAAAAATGACATAGGGTCCCCCCTCCCAGGGGAGGGAGACCCCATTTTTTTTTTTTTTTTTAAGGGTTAAAAACCCTTAAAAATCAAAAAAAAATTGACGTGGGGTCCCCCTTACCCGAAGTAACCAGCCCGGGACCAGCTATGGGGGCTTGTAGGCACAGAGTGGGGGGGCCAGCTTTTGTGGCCCCCCCACCCTGCAGCCTACGAGCCCACATAGCCTATGTGGGCCCGGGCTCTTCTGCCCCCCCCTGGCCTTTGGGGAGGCAGGTAATGGGGGTGCCGGGGGTTAATGGCAAGCCACCCGCTAGCGCAGGTGGCTTGCCATCCCCCCAGCCTTGTGAACTGGTATAGGGGTCATGGACCCCTTACCAGTTCACAAGAGGTTAAAAGTAAAAAATGACACAGACACACAAAAGAGAAAAAATATTTTATTAATTTTTTTTTTTTTTTTTACACTGTACTCACCTCCCATCCATCCTGGAGCACTCTGTCCCTCGGCGATCACTGGCTTCTGCTCACTTGCTAGAAGCCTTTTATAGCTGCTGGATGACAGAACACAAAGGGTTAATCAAAAAAAAAATGACATAGGGTCCCCCCTCCCAGGGGGGGCGGACCCCATTTTTTTTTTGATTTTTAAGGGTTAAAAACCCTTAAAAATCAAAAAAAAATTGACGTGGGGTCCCCCTTACCCACAGTAACCAGCCCGGGACCAGCTATGGGGGCTTGTAGGCACAGAGTGGGGGGGCCAGCTTTTGTGGCCCCCCCACCCTGCAGCCTACGAGCCCACATAGCCTATGTGGGCCCGGGCTCTTCTGCCCCCCCCTGGCCTTTGGGGAGGCAGGTAATGGGGGTGCCGGGGGTTAATGGCAAGCCACCCGCTAGCGCAGGTGGCTTGCCATCCCCCCAGCCTTGTGAACTGGTATAGGGGTCATGGACCCCTTACCAGTTCACAAGAGGTTAAAAGTAAAAAATGACACAGACACACAAAAGAGAAAAAATATTTTATTAATTTTTTTTTTTTTTTTACACTGTACTCACCTCCCATCCATCCTGGAGCACTCTGTCCCTCGGCGATCACTGGCTTCTGCTCACTTGCTAGAAGCCTTTTATAGCTGCTGGATGACAGAACACAAAGGGTTAATCAAAAAAAAAAATGACATAGGGTCCCCCCTCCCAGGGGGGGCGGACCCCATTTTTTTTTTATTTTTAAGGGTTAAAAACCCTTAAAAATCAAAAAAAAAATTGACGTGGGGTCCCCCTTACCCACAGTAACCAGCCCGGGACCAGCTATGGGGGCTTGTAGGCACAGAGTGGGGGGGCCAGCTTTTGTGGCCCCCCCACCCTGCAGCCTACGAGCCCACATAGCCTATGTGGGCCCGGGCTCTTCTGCCCCCCCCTGGCCTTTGGGGAGGCAGGTAATGGGGGTGCCGGGGGTTAATGGCAAGCCACCCGCTAGCGCAGGTGGCTTGCCATCCCCCCAGCCTTGTGAACTGGTATAGGGGTCATGGACCCCTTACCAGTTCACAAGAGGTTAAAAGTAAAAAATGACACAGACACACAAAAGAGAAAAAATATTTTATTAATTTTTTTTTTTTTTTTACACTGTACTCACCTCCCATCCATCCTGGAGCACTCTGTCCCTCGGCGATCACTGGCTTCTGCTCACTTGCTAGAAGCCTTTTATAGCTGCTGGATGACAGAACACAAAGGGTTAATAAAAAAAAAAAATGACATAGGGTCCCCCCTCCCAGGGGGGGCGGACCCCATTTTTTTTTTATTTTTAAGGGTTAAAAACCCTTAAAAATCAAAAAAGAAATTGACGTGGGGTCCCCCTTACCCACAGTAACCAGCCTGGGACCAGCTATGGGGGCTTGTAGGCACAGAGTGGGGGGGCCAGCTTTTGTGCCCCCCCCACCCTGCAGCCTACGAGCCCACATAGCCTATGTGGGCCCGGGCTCTTCTGCCCCCCCCTGGCCTTTGGGGAGGCAGGTAATGGGGGTGCCAGGGGTTAATGGCAAGCCACCCGCTAGCGCAGGTGACTTGCCAGACCCCCGAGCCCTGTGAACTGGTATAGGGGTCACATGGACCCCTTACCAGTTCACAAAGGGTTAAAAGGTAAAAAAAAAGACAAGACACGTTGTTGAAAATAACTTTATTAAAAAAAAAAAAAAACTTTTACTTTACTCACCTCCGATCTTCATCTTCTGTGTCCCGCGGCGATCTGCTATCAGTGACGGCTGGGCAGAGAAGGGGGGAGGCAGGCGATCGGAGGATCGCCTACCTCCCTCCTTCCCCGCCCAGCCGTCACCGGCATCTGAGAGATGAACTGCCGGGTGCCCCGATGACACCCGGCGGTGACGTCATCTGGCCCCGCCCCGTGACGTCACCAAGATGGCGGCCGCCATCGGAAGACGGCAAGGGAGGAGGGCTGTTATGCCCCCTCCAGAAGACAGAAGAGCGGGGGGGGGGGATCGGAGCCCCCCCCCGTGAAGAGGAGAGCCTGCGGGAGCCGGCGGGGACAAAGGTAGGTGACTGTTTTTTTTTTTTTTTTTTTTTATAGGAAACCGGGCGGCTGCTGAAACGGGGGGGGGGGGGCACCCTGTTCCGGGCCCTCCCCTGCAGCCGGAGGAGCCCCGATGGGCGATCGGAGCCCCTCTGGCTGAAGAACGAGGGGTCAGGTAAGTGTCTTTTATTTTTACTTTTTTTTTTATTTCTGGGGAAAGTCAGGCACGTAAATTTTACGTGGCTGGCGTTTAACTGTTGGAGAGGCAGCCACGTAAAATTTACGTGGCTGGCGTTTAAAGGGTTAAATTCCATTTATTTCAATTACAGGCATTGTAAAATGGTGGATGGACATGTCCGGACATATCCCCTGGGGCAAGTTATCATGGGAAGGTCACATGCAGCCTATCAGCAGCCAGGAAGCCCGGTGATGTCACAGTGCAATATATACAGCGGCCATCTTGCTTGTGCGCATTTCAGCGTTGAATTGCGGCCAGAACGGAGCTTGCTGCAGACAGGGAGAGACTAACAGAGAGGCAGAGAGAGGCAGGGAGACCCACAGAGACCCACAGAGTGCCAGGGAGAGCCAGGGAAAGATAGGGGAAAATCGGAAAGGATCCAGGCAGGTACAGCAGAGAAAGTGACAGGGAAACTTTTTTTTTTATTTTCATTTCACTTCATTTGCCAGATCAGTTTTAAATTGCTTTTGTTTGTGCTGTAAAAATTCCTGGAAACTGTACATCCCATCTTGGCAGTGGCATATTTAACCCTATCTGTTACACACAAGCATTTCTTATAACTCGATTAGTTTTAATTTTTGGTGTCTGCTGTAAAAACCCCAAAAGTTTTAAAGGAGCCACAGCACTCAAACCAGTTAGCTTGCTGACCAACCTACAAGCTGTCTCTAAACTTGGTTAAAAACAGAGGGCTTGGTCACACACATCTGCAGAAGTATGCTTAAGCTGCACCACCAGCACCCAGGTGCCCCTGTGAAGTGCAGTCCTAACTCTAATCTCTGAAATCCCCATTTGGGACATACAATGCAATAGATAAATTGGGAGCAGGCTTACCTGAAGTTGCCCTAAACCTCGAGTGCAAGCCATGGGGTGGAAGGGTCAAAGACCTTGCAATACAGCCTAGACCCTACACCCCATGTGCTTGCACAAATTCAAAAGAAACAAAGGAGGGATGGCAGCCGCTCAGACCATTTTATAACTAACCTGGGAGGTGCACGTTAGCAGGGCAATTAGAATACAAAAGTCTTAAAGGAGCCACAGCCCACATGGGCATCCCATTTCAGCACATTTGACCCTATCTGTTACACTAAAGCAGCTTTTAAATGCTATTTCTCATAAATATATTGCAGTTTGAATTGTTTTTGTGTGTGCTGTAAAAACCTCAGCCCACATGGACATCCCAAACCAGCACATTTGACCCTATCTGTTACACTAAAGCAGCTTTTAAAGGCTATTTCTCATAAATATATTGCAGTTTGAATTGTTTTTGTGTGTGCTGTAAAAACACCAGGCTGCACGGTATCCCAAACCTGCACATTTGACCCTCTCTGTTACACTAAAGCAGCTTGTAAAGGCTATTTCTCATAAATATATTGAAGTTTGAATTGTTTTTGTGTGTGCTGTAAAAACACCAGGCAGCATTGGTATCCCAAACCTGCACATTTGACCCTATCTGTTACACTAAAGCAGCTTTTAAAGGCTATTTCTCATAAATATATTGCAGTTTGAATTGTTTTTGTGTGTGCTGTAAAAAAAACAGGCCTCAGGGTATCCCAAACCAGCACATTTGACCCTATCTGTTACACAAAAGCAGCTTTTAAAGGCTATTTCTCATAAATATATCGCAGTTTGAATATGCTAGCATGCGTCTTTTAAGAGTGCTCACATTGGAGTTGGCAGCAGCAGAATTAGGAGCCCATTTATTGCCTGAAAGACACACATATGAGCTGGCAACAGCAGCATAGGGAGCCCATATATTGCCTGAAAGACACACCCAGGAGATGGCAGCAGCATAGGGAGCCCATATATTGTCTGAAAGACACACCCTGGAGTTGGCAGCAGCATAAGGAGCTGCCATGCATCAGCTACTACCATGGATCAGCCAATGTTGGCTGGAAATCCTGGTTGAACCATGCCTGATTCATCTTCACAAAGGTGAGTCTCTCCACATTATTCGTGGACAGACAAGTTCTCCTTGGCATGACTATGGCCCCGCCGCACTAAACACCCGCTCAGATGACACACTAGTGGCCGGGCAGGACAGCTTTTCCAGGGCAAACTCTGTGACACGACCTGCTGGTTCAGGTCCTGCTCCAGGTCTTCATGCTGCTCATGAGTAGACTCACTATGCCGGTGTAGAAAGCTACTTATTAGCAACTGAAGACTGAGGCTGCTGCTGATGGAGCTGCTGCTGCTTCTCCTTCCACCCCCCCAGCAGCCATGGCAGTGGAAGGTGATCGCAGAGGTCCCCCCGAGTCAGACCTGCGAGAGTATGGACCATGGCGCAGATAGGCATCGGCCAACTGACTACGTAGAATGTCTTTGTAGTAGGTCAGTTTGTCCTCCCTCTCGGCGGGTTTAAAAAATGCCACCATTTTGTGCCGGTTCAGTTCCGACACGGCTTGATCGATCATTCCTGTCTGCTGCCTGTACTGACCTCTGCTTTGTCTGACCACGAAACTGCCTGCCCCTCTGGATACCCCGCGATCTCTAACCTCCTGGCTTGACCCTTTGCCTACTCCTGACTATGCACCTGTCTCATCCCTGTACTCTGACGCACCCTCCAGATTGACTACCTGTGAACGAGCTCGGCTTCGGGATACCCTCGTGGTTCATCGGCCTTCACCGTAAGCAGCCATCCTTTGCGCCTATTAAGACCTGGGGGCAACCGTGTCCGGTGAGGCGTACCTAGTGTTCTGGCAAACGGGGGCTTGACTATAGGCAGAAGCGGCGGTGGAGATTGGGGGTTGCCTGCTTACAGAAGGCTGGTTTCCCGCTGGGCATCACAGTATGGACCATGGCGCAGATAGGCATCACACAACTGACTACGTAGGATGTCTCTGTAGTAAGTCAGTTTGTCCTCCCTCTCAGTGGGTGTAAAAAATGCCCCCATTTTGTGCCGGAATCCAGGGTCCAATAAGGTGGAGAGCCAGAAGTCATCCCGCTGACAAATGGAGTCAATTCTGCGGTCACTATGCAAGCACGTGAGCATGCATCGTGCCATTTGTGCAAGTGACTCAGAGGGACTACCTGTCTCCATCTCCACTGCAAACTGCCACGGTGTGTCTGGGTCCTCTGTCTCGCCTTCCTCACAACCCTCTAGCTCCTCTGGCTGCTCGTCCTCTCCTGTCAGATGACTAGATAAAATGGCCATTTTGTCAAACCTAAACTGTGCTTCGCTGTGCCCCACCCCCTCCTCCTCCTCCACTTCAGCCCCCACAGGCTTCATGTGGCTGTGAAATGTATGCGCCATGTCTCCAGTGCCCTGACCAGCCATGGTTTCCAACATGTGTTGTAGTACATGAAGCAGTGGAATCACATCCTTCATCTCATAGTCCTGGCGACTGACTAATAAAGTAGCTTCCTCAAAGGGCATGAGCAAACGGGTGTCATGTATGAGCTGCCACTGGTTTACATTGAAGTTACACAGGGGAGTCCCCCTATCCGTTTGGATCATCAAGAAATCCGTGATGACTTTTCTCTGTTCCTATAGTCGATCCTGCATATGGAGGGTGGAAACATCGCAAATCAGATGTTTGGGGATACCGTTCTGACGCTGAAGCTCAAGAAGGGTGTGCTTGGCGGTGTAGGAGTGGCTGAAGTGCATGTAAAGTTTCCTTCCCGTTGTTAGGATGTCTTGCAGATGGGGGGAAGACTTCAGAAAACGCTTGACAACTAGATTGAACACGTGTGCCATGGCAGGACGCATGGCTCAGGCTTCCTTGTCGCAGCGCAGACAAGATGTTCTTCCCAGTGTCAGTCACCATGGGTCCCATTTGCAGTTTTCGTGGAGTAAGCCATGATTTAATTTATTGAGTTCTCATTTTTAGCAGTTCCTTCCATGTGTGGCTCTGTCGCTCAAGGCAAACCCTGTGAAGAACAGCGTGAAACCGCCGTGTCCTGCACACATGGAAGGCTGGAAGGGCACTGGGAAAAAAAAATAAATAAATAAATATTTAGAAAAAAAATACAAAAAAAAAATAAAAAATACAAAAAAAATTGTACAAAAATTCACAAAATATTAAAAAAAGACAATGGAAAAAAAATATTAAAACATATATATATATATATATATATATATATATATATATATATATGTGTGTGTGTTTTTTAAAAATACAAAATATGAAAAAAAATGAAAAAAAATATCCCAAAAAATAAAAAAATGTTGATAAATTTTATTTGTTACTGTTATTATGTTAGATGTTATTGTTGCTATGTTATATGTTATTATATGTTATTATTATACATATGGTCAAATAAGATAAATGTTAACTATTAATATGTAATTGACAATTAGCCACTTTTTTCTGTGACACCATTGCTAAGTGCAAGTGCACTGTCACAGGCACAAAGGCCTAGGAGCGTGGAGGCCACAGCGGAGGGACCTGTCCAAGTTGCTGTTGTGGTTGTGCAGGAACCAGAATCACCCAGTGGGCCTTAAAGGATATGTATTGTCCCTGACCGTAGTTACAGCTCCAGACGTAGGCACTGCTGTGCACTTTGGTACACACTGACAGGCTAAAGGACTGGCCCGCCTTCTGTTCAACAACATTGTACAGGGCTGGTACTGCCTTCTTCGCAAAGAAATGACAGCATGGGACTCTCCACCTCGGCTCGGCACAAGCCATCAGTTCTCTGAAAGGTCCACCAAATCAAAAGGGAGCACCAGCAACTTATACAGGAGCACATTTAGCTTCTGCACGTTGGATGAGTGGGCACATACTGTTGTCTCTTGGACATGGCTTGGCCAATGGATTGCTGGCGGAATGACTGACTCGGATTAAGAGGAGGAGGAGCATCTGGAGCGACAGAGGATGGGTATGACACACAGGAGGTGGTGGAGCCTTAGCTGACTGGAACAGAGAGCGGCGTGCCACTGGGTAATGCAGCAGGCTGGACCACCACTTTGGAGCCAACTCTCCCAGGCCGCTTGATGGCAAATGTTGACGCAGGGCTGTGGATTCAACATTGGGACCCTGGTCACACTTCACCTTCTGCCTACACATCTTTCATATAGCCATGTTAACCTCCTGCGGATGCTTGATGAAAAACTGCCACATGGCCTTGTAGCTGATTTTACCTACCAACAGTCCGCACTAATTCACTGCTGCTGCCGCCGCCGCCGGCTCCAGGGACCCTCTTCCACTACCTCCTGGAAAGATAGCCTGCCGCGCAAGTGGTCTACCCCGAGCACATTTGCCTCCATACTTTCCCCTTCTGCCACCATGCTGGCCACAAAATCTGTCACTCTCCATCACTCCAAGCCTTTCAAAGTGCCCTCAAAACTCACTGATGTCCTCCTCAGGTTCCTCAACAGTGTCTGCTTAAGAAGCCAAAACGCTTGCAACACCACCTCCCATGCCACTCTCCTCATCACTACTTGCCCGCCTAGTGGAAGAAGCGGCGAGTGTCTCCTCCACTTCTTGGCTGGGCAGTAGCTGCTGATTTTTCTGATCAGATCGTCCTCATTGAATAGTGGAGCTGAACCCTAAGCATAAGACATAACCAACAGTTGACTGGGTGTGTCAGATGTCACTTGTGATGATCGTGTTAACCAATGGATGATGGCAGATGGGTTGCTGGTCAAGACATGACCGCTAGCTGATCCCAGGAGATCAGTCCTCTCACTGAGACTCCTGCTGCCACTCACCCCTAGTCTGCTGCAACCTCTGCTTGATGAATTTAGGCATCTGCAACTTCTCTGTGCCCATCCTGCCACTTCTCTGCCTGACATACTTAGTGCGTATATGAGGGGAGGACAAAACGCTACACTACACTTAAAACAGGATTTGTCGATAAGAGCAGCAGGTTTGTAACTATCTATGGTCTTTCACTAAGTAGTAACTAGGCCCTGAAGACTTTAACATGAACAAAGTGATGAAACTCTTAGATGTGCGTAAGTGATGCTCTGATGAGAGCAATTCAATGTGCTCCAGTATGCTTCAAAAATGTTTTGTTTGGGCTCCTGCTGCTGCTCCTGCTGCCAACTCCAGTGTGTCTTTCAAGCAATGTTTGGGCTCCTGTTGCTGCCAACTCCAGTGTGTCTTTCAAGCAATTTTGGGCTCCTGCTGCTGCTGCTTGCAACTCCAGGGTGTCATTCAGCCAATTTTTGGCCTCCTGCTGCTGCTGCTGCCAACTCTAGTGTCTCTTTCAAGCAATGTTTGGGCTTCTGCTGCTCCTGCTGCCAACTCCAGTGTCTCTTTCAAGCAATGTTTGGGCTCCTGCTGCTGCTCCTGCTGCCAACTCCAGTGTGTCTTTCAAGCAATGTTTGGGCTCCTGCTGCTCCTGCTGCCAACTCCAGTGTCTCTTTCAAGCAATGTTTGGGCTCCTGCTGCCAACTCCAGTGTGTCTTTCAAGCAATGTTTGGGCTCCTGCTGCTGCTGCTTGCTACTCCAGGGTGTCATTCGGCCAATTCTTGGCCTCCTGCAGCTGCTGCTGCCTACTCTAGTGTCTCTTTGAACCAATGTTTGAGCTCCTGCTGCTGCTGCTGCCAACTCCAGTGTGTCTTTCAAGCAATGTTTGGGCTCCTGCTGCCAACTCCAGTGTGTCTTTCAAGCAATGTTTGGGCTCCTGCTGCCAACTCCAGTGTGTCTTTCAAGCAATATTTGGGCTCCTGCTGCACCTGCTTCCAAATCCAGTGTGTCTTTTAAGCAATGTTTGGGCTCCTGCTGCTGCCAACTCCAGTGTCTCTGTCAGCCAATGCTTGGGCTCCTGCTGCTGCCAACTCCAGTGTTTCTTTAGGCCAATTTTTGGGCTCCTGCTGCCAACTCCAGTGTCTCTTTCAGCCAATGTTTGGGCTCCTGCTGCTGCTGGCAACTCCAGTGTCTCTTTCGGCCAATTTTTGAGCTCCTGCTGCCAACTCCAGGATGTCTTTCAGCCAGTATTTGGGCTCCTGCTGCTGCCAGCTCCAGGGTGTGTTTTTCAGGCAATATAGGGGCCCCTCATTGTGATGCCACCTCAACTCTCTGCAATTGTGCCACTCTGCGATTCTAATAGCGATGCCTCTGATCTGCATGTCATAATTATTTACAGCATTATTTCACTAACCCAGCACGCATCCTATGTGTGTTACAGCAAGGCAGAGTGATTTACAACCCTACTGAGGCTCTAGGAAGCTCAGAAATAGCCATTTTTAATAGCGATTCGTCGCGAATAAATTCGGACCGAAACAAATTTTGTCTGAAAATTCGGCAAATCAGCCAAATCGAATTTTTCAAAAGTTTGCTCATCTCTAGTTACAATGACTCGCTCATGTATGTATTGCAATGGAGGATGCATGTCAGGCCTCAGCATGCCCCTTCGATTGCAATGAATGGAGTGTATGTGACAGACCTTTAAACTAGCCCAATTATGCACCAGGTTGGGGTGTTGATAAGTACAGATTGGAACCTTACCAACAAAAAAGATTTGGCCAGTGAGTCATCAGTATGCATTTACATTGCCTACAAAATGTTAGATCATTTATAACTGAGGAATCTTGTTGCCTAATTTGTTTTTTTTTTAGTCTGGTATGGGGTGATTGGGGGGATTATGCACTCTACCTGCTGTGGGGAAACTGGGGGGGATTCTGCCAGCTGCATGGAGTAATTGAGTTGGATTCTGAACACTGTCTGTTAGGGGATGATTGGGGGGGGGATTCGGCGTACTTCATGTTATGGGGTGATTGGGGATTTTGCGCACTGCCTGTTAGGGGATAATTGGGGGTATTTTGCACATTGCCTGTTATGAGGTGATTCTGCACACTGCTTGTTAATGGCTGATTGGGGGGGGGGGGTTCTGCACACTGCCTGTTATTCAGTAATTGGGGGGATTCTGCACCCTGGCCATTTTGGGGTGATTGTGGGGGATTCTGCACACTGCTCCTTATGGAGTGGGGGGATTCTGCCAGCTGCATGTTATGGGCTAACTGGTGGAGCGGTCTGCACACTGCCAGTTTTGGTGTGAAGGGGGGATTCTGCAGACTGCCTGTTATGGGGTGATTGGGGAGAGCCTACACACTGCCTTGTATGGGGTGATTGGGGGAATTCTGCATGCTGCCTTGGGTGATTGAATTCTATTCTGAACACTGCCTGCCATGGGGTAATTGGGGGGTGCATACTGCTTGTTATGGGGTGATTGGGGGAATTCTGCACACTGCCTGTTATAGGGTGATTGGGGGGGGGTATGCACACTGCTTGTCATGGGGTGATAGGGGGAATTCTGCACACTGCCTGTTATGGGGTGCTTGGGGGAGTATTCTGCATACTGCTTGTTATGGGGTGATGGGGGGGTTCTACACACCGCTTTTTATGGGGTGATTTGGGGGTCCTGCACACTGTTATGAGGTGACTGAGGTGTATTCTGCTCACTGCTTGTCATGAGGTAATGGGGGGGGCTCTGTACACTGTTTGCTATGGGCTGATTGGAGGGGGGAATTGTACACAATGCCTGTTATGGGGTGATGCTGCGCACACCTTGTTATAGGGTTTTTGGGGAGGGGATTCTGAACAATGCCAGTTATGGGGTATTTGGAGGGTGATCCTGCAAACTGCCTGTTATGGGGTGATTGGGGGGATCCTGCACACTGCCTATTATGGGGTGATTGGGGGGGTTCCTGCACACTGCCTATTATGGGGGGATTCTGCAAACTGCCTGTTATGGGGTGATTAGGGGGATTCTGGTAGCCATTACAGCTTACTTATAGTTATGATTTTGAAAATATATTTTTTTAATAATTTGTGCATTTTTATGTACTACATGTTTCTATATATATATATATATATATATATATATATATATATATATATATAAATATATATGCAAAAAGAACTGATATGGTTTCCAGGGACTTCCAAGACTGCTGCACTCCCTAAAACCTCAGGACAGCATTGTCATCACCGGCTCTATGCCATTCAGTATTGCTCCATGCTGCGCTATGGATAGAGAAGGCTGGGCTACACTGAGTTCCCAATTATTTTGCAAATTTATGATATGTTCTCTTAGGGGGTTATTTAAGAAGGGATAGCGGCAGGTAGTGCTTCGTAGTGGCATGCAGTGTCTGGTGAATGATGGGCGCTGTACGCAAAACCACATTTAAGAAAATGAATCTGGTGAGCGCCTCTAACAGCGCCATGTAGCATCACATGTATTAATATAGGAGGCTCAGCGTATAGCATGGGCACTCTAGTACCTGTCACTCTGTAGCGCTCTCCCATACATTTCAATAGGGCTTCATTAGTTGTGTATAAATGGCGTGTTTGGCAATTGAAATTGTTTTTTTTGCTCAAATCATTGTGGGACCTCCTGGCTGCAAGCAAACACTTTTGGAAACTTTTTTGACTTTTAATATTTTTATGCAGAATTGTCATTACAGGTCTGACACTAAAGTGCCATTGTTCCAGTGTTAAAACAATGTCATTCCATGTGTTTTCGCTTTTAATCACACAGCGTCTGGTGCTCTACGCTATAGCGACCAGATTTAGCGCGCCAACGCTGTGTGTGTCTAATGTTTTCTTGAATATGGTGTGGAGCGCCGAGTGGCAGGCGCACTGAGCTGGCTCTACCTGTCGCTCGCTGCAGCCCTATACTGTTGTTAGAGCGCCCAACACACATCACATTCATCAATGCCGGCCAGGTTACTACAGTGACGCAACGCTAGGTTACAGTGCCCGAAACCCGCTTATAGCGTCCGCTAGCAGTCATTCTAAGCGCCGCTGTACAGACGCTCATCTGGCAATACCTGGCATTAGTAGTGAATCAGCCTCCACATTTCCTAAATAGTTGATGCAAATGACAGTCAATATACATTTTAAGTAATCAACCATTGCATCAAAATTTATTGAACAAAACTTCCAATGATAGCAGTATTTTGTTCACAAATTGAAATACTCAAAATTCCAAATTTTTATGCACTACAGTTGCAAAACATTTTATACGTGGTAAAAAATGAAAATGGTCTTTTGTTGAATTTGCTGTTTTACCAAGTCACTATAGAATAGCCTCCCAAAGCTGCTGTTTTGATGTGAACTGCCTCCCACCGTCATATATATCTTGCTTAAGGAAACTCCAAAGGTTCTTAATAGGGTTGGTGTCAGGAAAGGGTACACAAGGAGTATCTGGTCTTTTATGCCCATATCAAAAGGAAGTAGAATTATCACGCACATCAAATCAATCCTAATGTAGGGTGCTGGCTAATAGGTGAACCACCATATGGTGTGTACAAACCAAAACAAAATAATTGGACTGCCAGTTTAGTCCTAAAAGATCCCTATTTTGCAAATGAGCCACACTATATATAAAAGTCTATAACCAGCCTCTATTAGAACAACAACATTACAACATCAAGGACAAAAAAACATTAAAAGCTAATCAAAAAATGGACCTATCAATTTTATGGCTCTAATATACTTAAATTCATAAAGTACTTAATAGATGCAGTCTAAAGGTGCTAAAAAATATATATGATATTGAATAAACCCATGATCCTAAAAATGGTGCAAAAAAAAAAAAAAATTATTATATAAGAGGGATTATACCCTCTTTACTTGTAGTGACTAGTGCACTGTTAAAGTGCAAAAATGCCAAAAAGTGAATGCTAGTATGAAAGTGACAAGCGCAGTATAAAGTGCAACAGTAATGTGCAAGTAAACTGAATAAAAAATCCAAAAAGTATCACCAAATCAGTAGGGCAGATAAGCAGAGCCAGGTCCGATCTCCCATTCATTCCTCACACCGACACGTTGCGTGGTGGACACCCCAACACATCCTGCCCCAATTTCCGCCACCTGCTTGCTGCAGTTGCAGCCTTATTGAGACATGGTGGCCATCCATCTGGCCTGACAAGGGCTGCAAGGCACTCCTCAGTAACAGTAGATTCATTATCATGTAAGTCTGGGCCCACTGTAACTGTTTCTGATTGTGAGCACATTGCTTGGGCACTGACCGAATAAGAGGTTTATGCACAACTGCGCCTGTTTCATGCTTAGTAATGGTTCATAAAACATCTAATCCAGAAGCTTTGCTGCAGCAGAGAGGTCCTTTTCCTTTCCCACATTGCATGAAACATGTGGCCTGCCTAATAATGATAAGTGTCCTTCTTTAAAAAAAATAGTTTTAGTTTATTTGGACTTACCTGGCAAACTTATTATCACAGGTGTTTAAAATTGATTTTATTGATCCAAAGAGGCCCAAGACACAATGCCATCCATAAAATTGATTGGGAAACAAAAAAATATGTCTCTACGACACTGGCATTTGCATAATAATTTGGAACATAGCCTAAGGAGGCTAAGCAGCACAAAGCTGAAGTGGGTTCTGTCATACAAAGGGCTGAGAGCCTCAGGCTTTGGAGAGTAGTGTGGCCAACAGAGGAATGTGTAATTATTTACAGATGCCTCTTAGGGCCATTTCATACCTTATTACTTGCAGCATATGCATCACAGAGCAGAGATACTCGTATAACATGACAAAAGTAGGAACACTACATTTTGTAAAAATATATGCAGCATTTTGCCCATATTGTGACCGCATTGCAGCCCATCTACTGGCTGCTTATAGCTAATCAGATTTGAAAAAAATCATAAAATATTACATACTGTGTAGTGAATACAAACACAAAACAAAAGACACTGACATACGGTATAACATTAAAAATAGCATCACAGTGTTACAGAATTAATTAGAAGGTGGTATATATATATATATGATAAATGATATTTTTATATATCTTGTTCCCAAAGAAATTGTAAAAATCTTATACAACCAAGATTGCATTGTTTATAGGCTGATGCCTTTTGTTTAGCCAGCATGGTTGGTTCCTTAATTAATTTTCAGCATGGTTGGAGGCCTTCCTTTCTTCTGAAGACTTACTTGGTAGCTTTTTGCCTGAGTTTAGTTTCATGTGTGCAATTCACATGCAAGTTGGCCAGCAGAAAATCACCTGTGATAGTTTTATCTGAGCCAGCATATCACCTGGGTTAGTTTGTCTGGGTGAACCAGAGATCACCTGTGCTGAAACAAAGGGGTCAGCCTGGGAAAAGCAACGGAGCTGGTGAGAGACAGAGAGATTTGCTCGGGGCAGCTTAAGAAAACATACAGGACCTGGTTTTGAATGGAGACGGACACAGACGGACGATGATTAGATTTGCTTTGGGATAGAGAGACCTGCTTTGTGAACTTGAATACAGCAGCCATCTTGTTTGGAGATTGGATGAGGCCTGCTGATTTCTGCCTGGACCAAATTAAACTGGACCTTTAGCATAATTTAATGAAACCTTTAAAAAACTATTTCTCAGCCTCTAAAACAAATATATGGCCTGATGCAGAGCCTCCTCGTTCAGCTATCCCGTACGTTTTCCCGTTGGTTTTGGGCTGTGATCGGGGCGCTCCGTTGCTTTTTGTGTGCGTGTGTGCGCTCAGGTGTTTCGGCATGCGCCTTTACGATTGTCAGCTCGCAAGAGGCAGGACTCAGTGAAAACAGACTTGTCGTTGATTGGTCCGTTTTTTTTAATGATTCAGAGCCTTGATTTCCGATTGAAAGCAGCCCATTATAATGAGGGTGTGGGCGCTCAACTTACGGCCAGTGTTAGCAGCCGTATTTGTGCTCCGTGACTTTGGAATGCATTCTGCTGTGCGCGAGCATCAAAGGCGTCAGCTACGTGGCCTGGTTCTTTTGAGCATGGCAGAAACCAGGCTGCACCAAACACATCTGGACATCGATGGCATGCATGACCTTGAGCTATTCGAGCTCACCCGCCTTAACCGTGTTTCTCTCCAGGACTTGTATAGGCAGCTGCGGCCATGGTTAGCCCGCACCACAAGGAAGGGGCATGCAATTGCAGGTATGACCAAATTGGTTGGCTGCCTGCAGTTTTTGGCAAATGGCTTGTTCCAGAGACTGGGTGCCTTCTCCGTGGGGATGTCCCAGTCTACGCTGAGCCGCAGCCTTACCAAGTTTTTGGATGGCATGGCTACCCTGGAACCAAAATATATATTTTTCCCTGACACAGCGGAAGCCTGGAATGCGGTTTAGTTGGGCTTTTATAATATAGCCGACATGCCCAACGCTATGGGTGCCATCGATTGTACCCACGTTGCGTTAATTCCGCCAGCTGCGCAGGAATATCTGTTCAGGTATGTGGTTTAGGTCAACATGTGTCTGCAATGTAGCACATACATTGACATTTTTGCAATGTGGAGTATTTTTCAATGGCTGAAAGCAGACCTCCATCCTGTGTATACCAAACATCCAGTGGTTAGAAATGTTGCTTATGTGAATGTATCTTTTAAATTGTGTTTTGCCTTTTGTGCCCACTAATTCCTGTTATATTTTGCTTTTGCAGGAACAGGAAGATGGGCCACTCTATAAATGTGCAGGCAGTGTCAGGCCCAGATATGCAATTTTTAAGTATGTTTGCAGCCTTCCCTGGGTCCACACATGACTCGCACATTTTGAGGAACTCCAGCTTCTTTGTGCGCTTTCAATCTGGAGATCTGTCTGGCGGCTGGCTACTGGGTATGTGTTTAAAAATAGTTGTTGCCGTCCAGCATGATTTTTCTGATTGGTCTGTGCCTGTACCCCACTATTCTGTTAAATACTCCAATGAAACAGTAGAAGTTTACACTCACTTACTTACCAGTATTTCCTCCTATGGCTTTGTGTGTGATTCTCCACTATACCTTTCTGTCCTGGCCCTCTTAGCTATGTTGCATCCCAGAGTCATTGTACAGGAGTGTGCTGGGTGGATGTGCATGTTGCCTCATCAGAACTGTGCTTTGCACTGACACTGCACAGCTGACCTATTGTCCCTGTTCACTAATGCTGGAATGCTAAGCAGCACATCATTGAGCCTCTTCACCTTAGGCCTCTGTCTGTTGTTCCCTGTTCTTAGCAGTTTAAAGTAACCTAACATGCCGTATATTTGTAAGTAGCATGTAAGGTACTTGTGGCTCTTCCTTAGTAGCATGATGGTACTTGTTTAGATACACTTTAGATGTTTGTTGTTTAGGTTTCTATGTCTCGGCTAGTTATGGGGCCTGCCACTACATATGTGGCAAAGGGGCCCATTTGTCCTGTGTTTTTTGTATTATGGTGTGTGCTTATTTTTTGTATATTTTTTGGCAGGTGATTCTGGCTATCCATTGCTCCCCTGGTTACTCACCCCCATCCTTCACCCATCCTCGCAGGCCCAGGAGCGGTATAACACTGCACATAGGAGGACTCGCTCAGTGGTGGAACGTGTCTTTGGCTTGCTGAAGATGCGCTTCCGTTGTCTGGACCAGACTGGGGGTGCCTTGCAGTATGAGCCCGCCAAGGTCCTCAAAATAATTGTTGCGTGTGGGGTCCTGCACAATCTCGCCATCCGTAGCCGGGTTCCCAGATACAGTGACCTGGCTGAGGACGCTTTAGTCATTTCAGAAGATGTAACACCTCCCTACTCTGGAACAGAAAGTGGGTCGGCACAGGCGATCCGTTCCCAGCTTGTTTTTGCTTAATTTTCATGCATTTTGCCCAATGTGTGCCTTTTTTATTTTGTGTGATCCAAAATAACAAAATAATGTGACAAACATTGTTGAAAAATGTTTAGGCTGTTAATGTGGGGTTGTGGAAGAGCATGTGTTTTGGGTTACGGTAGTCTTGTGTCCTGCTCCCCAGAATCAATACATAAACACATGCCTTCAGTGGTAGGTAGAGTAGGAGGTTGAAGTTGATGGATGGGGTTGCTGCATGTTAGCGGCAATATGACCAAGGCTCTGATTCATTAACTGCCATTGCTGGACCATTTCCGCCATATGCCTGCTTTGTTGTCTGGTTTCTGCAAGCAGGCAGGACACATTTTGATTCAAAACCTCTAGTTGTTGTGACATAGAGGTGATTTGTGAACACACTGTCTCATTAAACCTCTGTGTGTTAGCTGCAAACTCCACGTTTTCCTGGTGCCATGCTTCCTCCATTATCTGCAGATGTCTCCTCTGGCTGATATGGCGACGTTGCTGGGTTCCGCCACTGGCACGGGTGGGTGCGTCTGGTACTGATTGAGTTGCTGCAGGTGGCTGGCTGGGTGCAGAGGTTTGCGCCCCTGAGGTATGGGTAGTGGACATCAGGGGCTGCACTTGCTGGGGCTGGTGTGTTGGATGTTGTCCCACTGGGTCTGGTGGCCTTGGCTGCAGCAGACTTGTATCCTCCTCCTCCAAATCTCGAATTACTTCAATAATGGGGGGGCTGGGTAGGGTCTGCCAAGAAAGGTAGCAGGTAGTGAGGCCACTATTTTAACTTAAATGTAGGCAAGTGCAATTTCATTTGGCTACACAGCGGTCCATTGACTTACCTCATCCGTACACTCAGGTTGGTTGGTGTTGACACAAGGCTGTTGTGGCGTGCTCCTCCGGGCCAATGCAGGGGTAGCTTGGCCTTGTGGTGTGGCATCTGTTGGTTCTGGGAGGAGATAATGTACTTTTTGAGGTTTACCAAAGACCAGTGTGTTGTAAGGAATATACAACTGTTTTGGTCCCCAAAAATATACTCACCTCCGGTGTCTTGGCCCCCTTGCCGGCCCTGAAGGGTTGCTGGGTGAATATAGGTCAACACAGGCTCTTCCGCTGGTGTTAGGAGGATTTTAGTAGGGATACCACCCCCTGTCTGCAGGCTGGGGAAGATTAAAGCACACATAATAAGTGTTACATACTGCTACAAAGCAGCCTGTCCATTCAGTTACACTCGAAACGGGCTTTACCTCTGCTGGCGGCGCATGTCCATTTTTTTTACCATAATATTTAAGGTCCCCAATTCACTATTCACTTGCCGGCAAATGTTCTCCCAAATCTCCTGCTTGGCCTGCTTTGGGGTTAACTTTGACTAACGCCCAAATAGGGCATCATAGTGCTCACAAACACCAGTGGCTACAGCCATGCTTTGGACATCACAGAAACGGGCTGTAAGTGAGTCACGGCGCAGCTGGCGCCCACATGGGTGTGTGGTGTCCCCAGCAGCAGACGACATTGATGGCTGGCTGTCTGGGGAGTAGTTTAGGTTTCTTAGACTGATGTGTGACTGTGATGGAGTGTGGGGGGTGCTAGGTGATAATGGCTGGGTGCCTGTCGAGCTGTCACCTGTGGAGCTCTATATTGTGGTACTTGGGGACACAGAGTGTCGAGGAGGAGGGGTGGCTGGCCTGGGTGGGCTAGTGGTTTTGGACGTACGCTTCCCCTTGGTGGTGTGGCTGGATTTACCCACATGCTTTGTGGGTGGAGGAGGGGGAGGCTGCAGGGTTTTCAGAGATTTGTGGCCCTTGTGAGGCCTGGCTGATTTAGCAGGTGGGGGCGACTGTGCCAAGGGCTCCTTGCTACTGAGTTTTTTCCGAGAAGCCTGTGTGGCTGGCTTATCCACACTTTGACTATGGCCATGTCCCTCCCGGCTCTTGTGCCTGCTCTTGTGTGGGTGTTCGTGTTGTCTATCTGTGCGGCTAGTATGTGACCCTGGGCTTTTTGGGGTCTTACTGCTCCCTTTTGGCCTGGGCATAGTGATATGGCGCACGCACGCCACCGCGGGGGCACGTCATAACCAGAACCGGAAGGCAGAGAAAGATGTCGGCCGCAATATATACGGAGGAGCAGGACAACATAATCATGTATGTGAGTAGGCGAGCGTGCGTTTATGTGCGCGCACAAGCCGCTAAACAAATATAAACAAATATTAACCATGGCAGGGCCATATTAGTGAGGACAAACTGTCTGGTAAAACGAAACTACTAGAAAAGGTTAGTTTGATCCATGTGCACAGCAGCACACTAGCCTAGAGGCAGAAAGACTATGGCCCTTATTTATCACGGGCTAGCGCCAGGTAGTGTCTGACGAGCGCCAGGTAGCGGCAGCTAACGGCGACTACCGACTCAAGTACGCCCGGCGGCGGTCACAATGACGCATTTATCAAGCAAAATGAGGCTAGCGCCGGCGAGAGCGACGGCTAGCGCGGCATTCATCATGAAGCCGCCTGGACCGAACAGCGCCGCTGGAAATTCCTTCACAGCGCCAGGTATGAGCTGTCGCTCCCCGACTGAGTCGCTGTCATCAAGCAAACGCCGGCCAAGCACAGCGAATACTGGCTGGCGCTGTAAAAATCACGCTACAGTCGCTCATCTATCGCTACCTGGCGCTATTAATGAATCGGCCTCTAAGTAGGCCCATGTGAGTAGGAATGAGGCTCAGAAACTTGCTTTAGATAGTGGATGAGAGTGTGTAATCTAGTAGTGTCACTAATGCTCTGCCATTGTGCTTTTTATTACAGATGATGCTGAGAAACCATTATGACTACCTGCCGTGCGACTACGAGAAGAGGACGTTGGCACTGGCAGTGGTGGACGCCATATCCCGGAACACTGGCACCACCTATACTTTCACACAGATCGCCCAGCACTGGTCGGACTTGAAAAGGAGGCATAGGCCCCGGGTGAGGCGGTACTTTGTGAAGCACTTCCCCGGTAAGTCTTGGCATATGACATGCAAAAAACACACTGCCCTTGCCTGGGCCTGTGTTTATGATTGTGTTTATATTGCAGTGCATGAATGGAGTTATCGGTTCCGCCCCGCCCGGACAAGAAGACGAAGCCCAGTGTTGGGAGGTAGTGGTGAAAGTGTAGGTGGTA
Organism: Gastrophryne carolinensis; assembly: GCA_027917425.1. Taxonomy (NCBI): domain Eukaryota; kingdom Metazoa; phylum Chordata; class Amphibia; order Anura; family Microhylidae; genus Gastrophryne; species Gastrophryne carolinensis. The sequence goes on from CM051236.1 coordinate 443,050,483, forward strand.
CCACGCCAGTGCCAACACCCACCCCCTCCTCTGCCAGTGACACAGACCAGCCACGGGATCTGACACTACAGGGGGGGTCAGTCACACGGCAGGGAGTCCAACCAGCCACAGCTACAACCTGACTCCAGTGAGACTCGCATACCTACCCATGTCCAGATACATGCACTCAAAACATATACTAATATGCCCAATTTTTATTTTTAGATGATGAGGTCGCAGGAACATCCTCAATAACAGGGGAGGCCCAAGGACAACCTCCAGAGGTGCCTGGGGAAGGTGAGTGATTTGATGCATACAAGCCTAAACTAATCTGACATTCAGGAGGCACAAAGAGTCAATAATAACCTTGTGTTTTTGTACCCAACAGCTTCACAGGCTGACGAGTGGGTGGGGCCAGCGAGGAGGAGGTTGCGCCCCAGACACACTGTTGGCCGCATGCCTTGTAAGTAGTTTCGAGATATCATACATGTAGTTAAAACTCCTGCCCAAAACAACAAAAACATGGGCCAAGACACATTAATTAACTAACTTAGGCCCACCTTAACCCTAAAAATGGCCCAAAGCAAAACCCCTAGCTAAGCAATAAAGACTTACAAGGCTAAACTGATTATGTTTTTCCTTCACAGATCAAAGACAAGGTCCCATTTGAGGAAGAGCCAGAGCCTCCTGGGTGCCACCAAAGAATTTTTAAAGTTTTTAAGAATGTTTATTTTTAAATTTTGAAAATGGTGTGGTGTCTTCTCTTTCATGGCACTGTACGTTCTAACAACATGACCATACAGTTACATGTCACAAAAGGTAGGTATATGGGACAAGGATTAGGAAGAAGAAGAAGAAGGAGGAGAAGACATTAAGGTAAGCATTAAACACAGGGAGGAGGAAGAAGAAGAAGAAGGAGGAGAAGACATTAAGGTAAGCATTAAACACAGGGAGGAGGAAGAAGAAGGAGGAGAAGACATTAAGGTAAGCATTAAACACAGGGAGGAGGAGGAAGAAGAAGAAGGAGGAGAAGACATTAAGGTAAGCATTAAACACAGGGAGGAGGAAGAAGAAGAAGAAGGAGGAGAAGACATTAAGGTAAGCATTAAACACAGGGAGGAGGAAGAAGAAGAAGGAGGAGAAGACATTAAGGTAAGCATTAAACACAGGGAGGACGAAGAAGAAGAATGGGGAGAAGACATTAAGGTAAGCATTAAACACAGGGAGGAGTAAGAAGAAGCTGAAGAAGGAGGAGAAGACATTAAGGTAAGCATTTAACACAGGGAGGAGGAAGAAGAAGAAGAAGGATATTAGTTTAAGGTAAGTTTTGGTGTTGGTAAAAGTGACAGTTTGATGTATGAGGAAAGCTTGAGGGAGGACTAGGGATGTGCGCTTGCGTGGACCCAGATTGTCAACAGGAAATCCATGGAAAATGTAAGTATACATGGAAAAACAGTCAGAATCGGGGTGAAAACGGAAACAGATGGCAAGAAGCTACGCTTGGAAACGCATTAAAAAGGACCCAAAAACGGATCGTCCGTGTAAACGGCAACGGAACCCACAACCACTCGGAAAGCACCCGAGAGGGGAAAAAACACTTCCCGAATGAAGACACATAAACGGATCAGTAACAGAACTCTCCCGACGGCGGCTCTGAATCACATTTGAGCCCCGAGACAAACGGAATGAAAACGGGACTTCAGAGAAACGGAACAAAATAAGGTCAGATCGGGGGAGGCTCTGCATCAGGCCAATATATTTTATTAAGTTTTTACCTATTTACTTTTTATTCTTTCCACCAATGGGCTTCAACTCTGTTCAGGACTCTAGGACACCGGCATCTTGCCTCAGAAGCATCACCTACTGAGTAGAGGAGAGGGGGCAAATGTACAGGGGGGCTGGTTATAACTGTGCTTTGCTCAGACAGAGCAGAGCTGGGGTCACGAAAAGGACAGCAATCCCAGAATGCAGAGCAGCACAGTCAGAAGACACTTCCTGTTTGCAGGCTGCCTGAAAGTCCATGTGACGCCATCGTGGATGTTTAAAGGCTCATAAAATGCAGTAGATGCAGGTAGGATGATTTTTAATGTGAGCAATCTGTATGTACAGGGTGTGGGAAACATATAAGGTAGACTCTTATTCAGAGTGAAGGACCACTTTAAACAAACGAGCAATCCGTTTTAATATTAGTTTCGCTTTTGCCCATTTTGAAGCTTTCTGTGTTTGTAACAGTGCTTGTAGCATTATTTTATATTTGTAAATTTTTTTGTTGCAAGCAAGGTATGAAAATAACTCTTTAAATTGCATCATTTAGCATTTCCTTGGAGTTACTGACAAATGAACTTATTAGACAAGGGGCTGTAATTTTAGAGATATACATATATTTGAGCTTTGAAATTGAGGGCTGCAAATATACTTGTGAAATTTAGCACGATTACACCCAAGCAATATATATATATTTAATAATAAAAATAATAATAATACAATTTGTGGCACAATCAGTTTCAGGATAAATCCCTGTGAGAACCCTTTTTTCTGTTCATCCCTGAAGGCACTGGGCAGTATCTGCGCTCTGCCCTGTCGGTTGCTCATGTTAAGTGTTATTTACCTTCTGCATGGAGGGAGATTTATTTTCATTAAGGAAACAGAAGCACCAGCTTTGCTCCTAGAAACAAAGCAATTAAGGGAGGGCACTGCATGTGGTGACTGTAGGACTGTGACATCTCTGTTCCACAGGCACCAAAATGCCGGACTTGCTGCCATGAACACTTTATCATTTAGAGAGCCATTTTAAAACACAGAGAAACAATTAAAAAGGTCATTAAAAAACATCAAGTTTAAATGAAAGCAAATGCAAAAAAACAACAACAAAATGTAAACCAATTAGTTTAGTAAAGAAAAATATAATAACCCATTTTATCCCGTGCTCAACTGTTTCTTGCCTATAGATTCCAGCTGTAATTTCCCGAGAGATACCCGCCATCTAATTAGTTGACAACCCCCAATCTGCACCGCTGCTTCTGCCTATAGACAAGCCCCACTTGCTGGGACGCTGGGTACGCCTCACCGGACACGGTTGCCCCCAGGATTTAGGCAGCCCAAAGGATGTCAGCTTACAGATCAAGGCAGATGAACGTAGAGCATGCAGGAGGATGGCCAGGGAGCAGGGGGGTGTACACAGGATATCAATACGATCAACGTTATAGCACATAGATGGAGCTGATGGATGGTCAAGGATAGGCAAAGTTCAAACCAGGGAGTCAGAGATCACAAGGTATCTGAGGGGTTAAGCAGACTCATAGTCAGATGAAGCAGAGGTCAGTTCAGGCAGCAGACATGAATGGTCAGAGGGAGCAGAGTCAGTTACAGTAGTTCACAAAAGACAAAGCACACCCTTAGCATAGAAAGCTGTTACTGGCAATGTGGCTCAGGCCTGATGCCTATTTAAGAGGAAACTGGCCAATAGGGAGCTGTGGGTGGTCAGACTGCCAGTGAGGAGTGATTGGCCAACCCAGGATCCCTGGCTGGATTGGCTATACTATTCCCAGGAGCCGGTCATCTCTTGCCAGTAAGGCTGACCAGCCCATGATTACTCTCAGCTGCCCTGAAGGCTGCAACACCTGTCCACCTAATGGCGCAGTGTCGCATCAGAGCAAAGTCCACTGTCAGCTGCTGCATAAAAGAGGGCGCTGCACACAGCCAAAGAGGAGGGAAATCCTAAGAGCAGCACAGGAAAATCATGTATCCTGTGTCGGCCCACTGGGGAGCCACCTGGTCCAGGTAAGATGCTTACACCAGCTTTGGGTAAAAAGTTGGTGTAAGCCGGAGCAGGAGTATCAGCATTTACCACTATAGACCCATATAAGGTCCATGTTTGTATTTATATAATGTGATCATTTCTTCCCCCCCCCCCCCACAGCAGTTTACTTGGGGTCCAACACTTTTACACTTACCCATTTTGTAGAACGTTATTTGAAAGCAAATCGGTGGACAAGACTCCACCCTCTCATCTCAGACACTGCCATGCCAAAATTCTTTATTATGAGATAACTTGAATCTTGAAGTATTTGACCCTTAGAAAGCTGCTGTGGAGTGGAAGTTGAGTATGGGATCTTTTACTTTACCTTAAATCTGAATTTCTCTGCAGGCCTCAAATCAGAGCAGGCCAGAGGGCACCATACTCCCCACTTACCTGCCACCTGGCCCCTGCAATAAGAGCCCTGAATACTCATGCCGGACAGATTCTCATGCCGGCACTGCAGTGGAGTGAAAAGCAGTACAGAAGCGAGTAACAGGTAAGAAGGGAGTCACATGCCGTCTGGCATGCTCTGATTTGAGGTATGTTAGGACTTTAAATGAAAACTCAATTTTTGTTTGGTTGTGTTCTGCCTTATTGTTTTTCCTCTTCTGAGATGTAAAATAAACCTATGTATTAGAATTGTGCAGCTACATCTGTGCTTTACTTATCAGCATGTGGTTTCTACGTTTCTTATATTCCTGTGTGTCTGTCTTGGTAAAGTAGGAGTGGCTTCCCTGTCCTTTAGTAAAGCTCTTAGTATACTTTCTGACCATACAACTCCCAGAATGTTTCGACTGTAACAGGTGAGCTCATTAGCAGCTTTGGCAAAACAAAACTCCCCAAGGTGTGAACACTACTAGTTACCTCCATCTGAAGAAGTTGAATTAATGCATATAGGGTTAAGACTGTCATCTCTGCATGAGCCAAATGATTGGCATGCCAGAGTCAGGAAGAATTCTGATATAAACACCAGAATAGCACTTAGATGTACATTGTTAAACACATTGTTGGGAAAGGGGAATTGGTTTCTTTTATAGCATGTAGCAAAAAAAAAAATAGAAAAGAGCTATTGGACCCCCCGCCCTCCACCAGTTCACAAGGCACAAGGAGCTGGCAAGTTACCTGCAGCAAGCGGATGACTTGCGATTACCCCCGTTCCCATTTTAGGCCTCCCCAAAGCCCAAGAGTAAAGGCAGAAGAGCCCGTGGCCTGTGAGAGCTATGCTTTCTCAGGACTGGGGGCCTAAAGCTTATGCCCCAGGCTGGTTATGCTTAGATAGGGGGGATCCCACCCGTTTTTGTTTTTAAGCGTTGAGTTTAACCCTCAAAATGTATTGAAAGGGGTGCCCCACCCTGGATAACCCTTGATAGTGCACAGGGTGTTCAGGGAACCTTGCAGCTTCAGATGCAGCTTGCTTTTACTTGTTTGCATATTGATATTTTAGCAAAATGTGCACATAGTAGCTGTGTTTTATTTGAAAATTAGCATCATTAACTAAGTAAACGGTGCTGCCCAGATAACTTGCCTCCTACAGGGTGCTTCCAGGGTGGCTTTGGAACAGCTTGTACAACCACTGGTTTCACAGGAATGTGCACAACCACAGTCGAACCTTATAGGCTGCGTCTGACCATGTGGGACTTGCCACACAGAAGAGGTGAGAATCCGAGTGGCCCTGTTATCTGGTCAAGTCCCATCATTTATAATGGGCTCAAATTAGTCTAAACATCTAAGAGGCTGATTAATTGCTAACGCCAGGTATTGCTTGTTTAGAGTGAACGCTAGTAGACGCTGTAAGCGGGTATCGGGCACTGTAACAGAGCGCCTCAGCCGCTGCAGTAACCTGGCTGGCATTGATGAATGTGATGTGTGTTGGGCGCTGTAACAACAGTACAGCACTGTAGCGAGCGAGAGTACTCAGCTCAGTACGTCCAGCACTCAGCGCTCCACACCATATTTAACAAACCACTACACACACAGCGTTGGTGCTCTAAATCTGGTCGCTATAGCATAGAGCGCCATACGCTGTGTGATTAAAGTCTGTTTGTGAACACAAATACACCAGTAACAGAACACATGGAATGACATTGTTTGAATACTGTGACATTAACACTTTAGCGCCAGACCAGTAATGACAATTCTGCAGAAAAATCCAAAATCCAAAAAAATGATTTTTTTCAAGGCCAATGATTTGAGCCAAAAAAAAACAAAACAAAAAAACATGCTATTTAAACAGAAGAAAAGGAACAGCCATTGAAATGTATGGGAGAGCAACAGTGAGCGAAAGCTAATACCTGGTGCTCTGGAAGCTAGAGTGTGGCGCTATACGCTGAGCCGTCTGTAATAATACATCGGACGCTACATGGCACTGTTGCAGTCACTCACCAGATTTCCTTTCATAAATGTGGTTTTGCGTACTGCGCCCGGCGTTCACCAGGCGCTGCCTGACGCTACGAGGTACGACCTGGCGCTATCCCTTCTTGAATTACCCTCTTAATCTGTAATGCGCTTCTGCTGCCAAGAAGCAAAATTCAAAACTGACAGCAGGGGCATGCACACCTGAAGCTAGGAAAGTTGTTAGCAGTCAGCCTTGAAGCTGGAACTGAAACTGGAGGGGCTGCAGCCTGCAGCCTGTAGGTGGGATCAAATCTAAGGGTTGGCAGTTGAATGCAGTCCATTCTCTGCTTTGAACGTGAAGAAGCCTTTTTTTAATGTTTCACAAATATTCTAAGTATACAGCACGTCCTGTTCCAGAAGATATTCCTTACTCTTGGGTAGTAGATGGAGCTGGACTGCAGAGACAGAAAAGTGGCTCCTCCCAGCCTCATATATACCAGGGACCTCCCACAAATTCCCCAGTTCTTCTCTGCAGTCTGGGCTGCAATGACTAGAAGATGACTCTTTCTACTCGCAGGTGAGCGGGGCTTATTAGCCTGCGGCCCTGTAGGACTATTCCCTCCCGTTCCTTTCTCTGCCTCCCAGTTTAGACTGCGCTGGTCGGGTGATGGTAGGCAGCACCGCTGCCAGGTGCTAAGGAGCGCTGCTCCTACCGCAGTCCCCCACCAAAGGGTAGGTGGTACAGGCCCGTGGTAAGCCTTATGGGATGCCCTTCCCGCGGCCGTGTGCCCTTCGCCCCCTGTCCCCTCAGTTAGGCTCCTCTTAGGTGGTCCTCTGCTTCCCCTTCGCTCCCCCTGGGTAGATATTGGGGGGATGTGGTGTATGTATTTAATATGTGTTTTCATTTTTTGCCTTTTGTACCGGCTTGTATTATATGCCGCCGCCGCCGCGCCCTTGTACATCGCCTCAGGCGCTGCTGCGCCGTCATTGGTTGGCCTTGTCATGGGGATGCGTTTTTGCGCTCTTTGGGGGGGGGCTTTCCGCATCACTTCTCCGCGGCCCGCCCCTCGAGGTGCATGCGGGCGCCATTTTGGAGCTCCTGTGCTGAGTGTCTGGCGTCTCCCTATTGCGGTCCGTAAGTGCCCCTTCGGGCTGGCTTTTCTTTGTATTTCATTGTATTATGCTTACGGGTTCTTTACCTTATGTCTTACAGGCTGGTCAAACTTTTTAGTGGTTTCTCCCGGTCCTATCCCCTTTTAGCGTTAACCCCTTATTGGCGGGCTTTTGTATTGTATATCTCCCACTTCCCTAGCGGGCTGTTGGGGCATCCCGGGTAGCCTTATTGACGTCAATCCCGACTTGGCATATTGTGCCACAATAATCACCATATGGAGGCTTCTCAGGATAATGTGCTTGGGGTTCCTTCAGGACAAGTGATGATGTCAGGGTGTGTGTACCCTGCGCACAGCAGACGCTTGCGCTGCAGTCTGGGTTACCGGTGGCTGGGCCTGTGCCCCCTCGGGCCTCGCCTACCCCCCACGCTTACATCTGACTCCTAGTGAGGTGCATACCAGTGGGGAGTCTCAACCTGATTTAGCTGCACGGGTGGCCAGCAGTAAGAGACATATTGCTGGCTCTGGCCCGTGTAAGGCTTCTGCTAAGAAGTGGCATTTATTACCTGGTGTTTCCCTCTTTCCTATGGAGGCTGAGGATTTTTTTTACGTTACCGGTTATACCCCCCTGGAAGAGGGGGAATTATTTTCCGATTCAGAATCATCTGAGGAACAATCTAGGGTGTATTTTGCCGATTCTGGGTCTGACCCATGGGCTTCAGATTATACTGACACGCTTTTAGCTCACATTTTTGAAGTACTTTGTATCTCTCCACCTGCCGTGGCTCCGCGGCAGCAGGGGGAGCTGTTTCATACTGTTAAACCACGCTTGGAGTTTCCTGAACAATCTCATTTTAAGAATCTGGTGCTCAAGGAGTGGGAACGGCCTAGCCGGCTCCCCGGGGTGCCAAAGAGTTGGGATAAGCGGTATCCCTTTCCTGCTGAAATGGTTAAACGGTGGTCATGTCCTCCCGAGGTGGATGAACCAGTTCTGGGGTTGTCCAACACATCCGTCATGCATTCCCCTGACTCTACTACATTAAAGGATGGGGAGGAAAGGTGCATAGATCAGTTGGCTTGCCATGCCTTTGCCTGTGTGGGGACCGCGCTGCGTCCGGTCTGTGCCTCTGCCATTACGGCTGTTGCTATTAAAAGCCTGCTCAGGGGTCTCTTAGATGGGGCCCCTGATGATGCAGGTAGTGAAGAGTATAGAGCTCTTCTGCACTGTGAGAAATTTGTTGCATATGTTCTCTCTGCCTTGGATCATACCATTAGAATGTGTGGCAGGGCTTCTGCCTTGTTGGTGGCGATACGTCACTCGGTCTGGCTGCGCCAGTGGGCAGCTGACAACGCTGCTAAGAAGGCTCTCACTGGTTTTCCCTTCAAGGGGCTGCGCCTCTTTGGTGAACGTCTGGACTGTTTGCTAAGGGAGGCAAGTTACCTCAGCGTAGAAGGCAGCCCCGGTCCTATCGGGGTTCAGGAGCTTCCTTTGCTGGAGCCCGTGGAGACTTTTGGGGCAGGGGCAGGGGCAGAGGACGTGGCTGCCCTGGCCCCTCCTGGGGTCCCAAGCCTAAGTCCTCCCCCAAGCCCCCTCAGGCATGAAGGGGTGCCCTCACCCATATGGGTGGGGGGACGGCTTCGGCTCTTGGCTCATGTCTGGAGGCGTCATGTCTCAGACCGGTGGATTCAGGAGGTAGAATCCTCCTGTTACAAGATAGAGTTTGCAGCCTGGCCGCCCCCAAGATTCATCAACTCCCGGTTAGCTTAAAACCCCCTGTCAGCTCAGGGTCTGTCCCTGGCTGTCCAAGGCCTTCTGGAACTGGGTGTCATCTGCCAGATGCCCTTGAGGGAAAGGGGCAAAGGCTATCTTTTCATTGTTCCTAAAAAAGATGGGTCCTTCAGACCCATCCTGGATTTGAAGCAACTCAACAAATTTGTCAGATTCAGACACTTTCGCATGGAGACTCTGCACTCAGCTGTGACTTTCCTACGCCCAGGGGACTTCATGACCTCTGTAGACATCAAGGATGCTTACCTTCACGTATCTATCTTTCCAGGTCATCAGAGTACCAATTTGTGGCCTTGCCCTTTGGTCTCACCTCGGCTCCCAAGGTATTCACCAAGGTGCTGGCAGGAGTGATGGCTCTGCTGAGGTCTCAGGGCATTCACATTCTTCCCTACTTAGACGACATGCTCATTGCTTCTCAGTCCTTCCAGCAGGCAGAGCTGGAGACTCAGTGGGTGGTGTCCACACTGGAGTCATTCAGCTGGGTGATCAACCACCCCAAATCTTCCCTGTCTCCTTCCATGGTGAAGTCCTTTCTGGGCATGATTCTGGATTCATCTCAGGTCAAGATCTTTCTTCCTCAGAAGAAGGTGGAGAGTCTTCAAGAGAAAACTCAGCTCCTTCTGTCTTGTACTCATCCATCCATCAGGCAGGGAATGCAGCTGGTGGGCCTGATGGTGTTGAGGTGGTTCCATATGCTCAGTTCCACATGAGGCCTCTTCAGCTTCACCTCTTGTCAGTGTGGGATCAGGACCCCGTGTCCTTGGATCAGGTGTTTGTCCTGTCCCCTCTGGCCAGGCGGTCTCTGTCGTGGTGGCTGGACTCCAGGAACCTGCTGGGGGGCAGATCCTTTCTGGCCCCTTGTTGGGAGACTGTCACCACGGATGCCAGTCTGACAGGTTGGGGGGGCTTCTGGAAGTCCCTGAAATTCCAGGGTCAGTGGGGCCCTCAGGAGGCCCATACCCCTATCAACATTCTGGAGTTGAGGGCGATCAGGTTGGTTCTCGCCCATTTAACCCTACACCTGCGGGGTCGCGCTGTCCAGGTCCGCTCGGACAACCAGACGGCGGTTGCCTACATCAATCATCAGGGAGGGACCCGGAGCAAGAGGGCCCTCAAGGAAGTGTCCCTTTCCTGGGAGGAGGAGAATGTTCCCTGCATCTCAGCTGTGTACATCCCGGGGGTGGAGAATCTGGAGTCAGACTCTCTGAGCAGGGGGACCTCTCGTCTGAGAGAATGGTCCTCAGCAGCAGGGTGTTTCGCTCCCTGTGCCACCGCTGGGGTCAGCCGGATATGGATCTGTTTGCGTCCCATCACAATCCCAAGCTTCCAATCTTTGTCTCTCTGTCCAGGGATCCCCTGGCCTTGGCCATGGATGCCCTGGCAATGTCTTGGAGGAGGTTTTTAGCTTCTGTATGTGTTTCCCCCTTTTCCCCTGCTGGGCAGGGTGCTGCGCAAGATAGCTCAGGAAAGGGTGCCAGCCATACTGGTGGCCCCCTGTTGGCCAAGAAGAGTGTGGTTCACAGACATCGTGCAGCTGGCAGTAGATCAGTACGCCCTGCCCCAGGTTCCAGATCTGCTCACTCAGGGGCACTTACGCCACCCCAATTTACAAACGCTGGCTTTGACGGCCTGGCTGTTAAAACCTCCATCTTGATGGATAAAGGGCTGCCTGCCTCGGTTGTAAATACCATGATCAGGGCTAGAAAAAGGTCCTCTTCTTCCAGGGTTTGGCATACTTACATTGACTGGTGCGAGTTTAACTCGCTTCCCTGTCGTGTGTTTTTCATTCCTAGGATTTTGGAGTTTCTGCAACATGGTTTGGATCTGGGGCTTCAGCTCAGTACTCTGAAAGGTCATGTTTCTGCCTTGGCTATTTGTTTCCAAAGATCCTTTGCTCAGCATCCCCTGGTCAAGACCTTCTTCCAGGGGGTTACTCATGCGCATCCCTCACGTAAGCCTATGTTACCAGTCTGGGACTTAAACTTGGTCTTATCTGCCCTGCAGGGGTCTGCCTTTGAGCCCTTGCAAGGGGCCCCTTTGTCCATTCTTACGCTTAAGGTGGTCTTTTTGATGGCTATCACTTCTATTAGGCGTGTTTCTGAGTTGGCGGCGCTTTCCATCAAGCCTCCTTATTTTGAGAGACACCAGGACAAGGTGGTGTTTCGTTTTAAGCCAGATTTTCTGCCTAAGGTTATTTCTGCCTTTCATCTCAATCAGGACATTGTTTTGCCTTCTCTGTGTCCTAATCCTAGTAATTCTAAGGAGAGGGGTTTACACTCTCTGGATGTGGTCAGGACTCTGAAGTTCTATTTGGTGGCTACTGAATCCTTCAGGAAGACTGACGCTCTCTTTATGCTTCCGTCTGGACCTAAGAAGGGTCTGGCTCCGGCTAAGTCCACTATTAGCAAGTGGATCCGTCAGGCTGTGATACAGGCCTACTCTGCTAAGGGGAAGGAACCTCCCTTCTGCCTTACTGCTCATTCTACTCGTGCTATTGGTGCCTCTTGGGCTTTTCAGCACCAAGCTTCTGTTGAACGGGTTTGCAAGGCCGCCACTTGGTCTTCTGTTCATACTTTTTCTAAGTTTTACAAGGTTGATGTTAAGGCCTCAGCTGATGCTGTATTTGGCCGCAAAGTTCTGCAGGCGGCAGGGGTTTAAACTGTCTGCTATTACTTTTGGGGATCCCACCCTACCTTACGGACACTGCTATTGGATGTCCCAAGAGTAAGGAATATCTTCTGAAACAGGACGTGCTGTATACTTAGAATAATACAATTCTGTGGTTACTCACCTGTAGAATTGGTATTATATGTATACAGAATGTCCTGTTCCACCCCACCCTTGTTATCATCATCTTTAGTTACCTCTTTATGGTGATTGTTCAGATTTTTTATTCATTTTCATTTTACCTGCTTTTTAATACTGTGGAATTTGTGGTATATATGGGGCCGGGAGGAGCCACTTTTCTGTCTCTGCAGTCCAGCGCCATCTACTGGATGTATAACCCAAGAGTTAGGAATATCTTCTGGAACAGGACGTGCTGTATACATATAATACCAATTCTACAGGTGAGTAATCACAGAATTGTATTTTTTTATTGAGAAATACATAGATTGTATATATCCTTAAAACATTACAGAATGTTGATGGGTATTATATTCCTTGAAGAAAAAGTATTGTATTGATAATAATATTGAAAATAAATAAAGTGAAGCTTTGTTATACGAATGCATACACTGCGGAGTAGAGCCAGATGGAAGGAAAGAGGTAATGTAAGATCTAGGACAGAAACAACACAATATATATATTTCTATAACTATAACACAAAGGCCAATATAATCCTTGAAATAAACAAGCTATCAAGGTTATTAAACAAACAAGAAGAAAAGCTTTCCTAATCAAAGAAGGATGGTTTGTCTGCCACACAAAAAAGCTCAGAGATACAGGACAGCTACAGGATCTGATCATAGAACCATAAGACCAAGATAAGAAGAAAGGAAGGAAAAACATTAACCGAGCAAACACGCAGTGCAGGGAAAACCTTAAGGCGAGAAAGAAGGATCAAATCACTCTAGAATCTTTATATATTTATAAATGGGCATAGAGACCTAAGTTACAAAACTAACAATAACTTTCAAACAAGCCAAAAGACCTTATATCAATGTCACTTCTGGAGACTAGCGCTAGATGTAGCTGTATTTTAGAAAAATCATTTTTAATGCTTAACACAAAAAAAACTTAGGGCACTGGTGCCCTCCTGATTTACATCTTGCTAAAGTGTGATGGGAGTTCCAAAGAAAAATTTGCCTTAAGGAGAAGAGTTTATTGTGCAGAAAAGTAAATGGGAAGCTCCATGTTACATTTGAACTTTCCATTATTTGAAAAACACTAACATCCTTTAACAAAGACTAGCTGAAATACAAAACACGCGGATCTATACTTTTCAGCCTGCCAAAGCGGCTGGAGAAGAGCGAAACTCCCAGTGTTTCAGCTGCGTTAAATATGCCCAAGCAGCTTCAAATTGTATTGTGTTCAATAAGAACAATAGACAGCTTGGGAAATAATAACATGGTGCTAAGGTGGGTAAATCAGACATGCATATTAAGCTAGAGGAGAGAATACCTTTCCCGAAAACCATACAATAGCCTATAATGCCTATTGTACCCAAGCTGGTTTACAGAAACCGTGTTGGCTTAGATTTCTTTTTTGCACACTGAGCACGCTAAAAGAAAGGTACAGAACATTAAAACAGGAAACATATAATTTTGAGGTTCTATTTGTAGGAATTAAAGCTAGTTATTCATATGCAAAGCTAAAGCATTTTGTTTGCGAAACATGGGGAGACTATGAGTCAAAAACATTTAATTAACCAAACTATAAAATGAAATAAAGATTACGGGAAACATTTGGAATACACAGTGCTGTATTAATAGATGCCAATTATTCATCTTTTCAGATACCAAACTACAATAAATAAAAAAAACAGCTCAACAGTTCTATTAGTTTATATAAAAATGTGTATTCTGTTTACTTTTCTTACATCTTGTTCACACTGCAACAAAATGTCTGAAAAGTTCAGCTGCATTAATAATAAGTTCAATACTTCTATAATAGAGGTATTTGGATAACTGGGTTTATGTTTTTTAAAGCACAGTTGGAAAGTAGGTGTGTGGCATCCCTTAGGCAGTAGTTAAACCTTGCAAAGAAATCTAAAGAGTTAGGCCAATATAGTTATCATCAGATGGAGAATGCTGTAAGAAATGGGGAGCTGAGACAAAAGAATGCCAATTTTACAGAGTTGGCAGCAATGGTGACAATGAAACTGGGGCTGGGAGTTTTTAAACTAGTGCTGCTGTCTCTACCCCTTGCTGTGCAATGTAACAAGCAGGAGCCAGGTCCATGCTTTGTGTTACATTGTAAAGTCAGACTTGTGACTGCTATACATTATTATAAGAGTAGCATCCTGTTGTGACACATTGTATAGCAGCAAAGTCTACTTCTATTATGTAAACAGCTTAGAGTTGACTGCCATATGTGGGTCATTTTTCAAACAGGCTGGTGTAATGAAATGATCTCTCTGAAGATTGCTGCATCTGTAATCCCTAAAACAGAAGCTAATCCCAATCCTACCTTGGGGGTGCCACCAGAGAAGGCAACAGTAACATGATCTTGGCTGTTCTCTGATTCGCTGTCGTTAATACTATGCACTAAATAAAATTACATTGCACTGGTCAGTAGAAGTATATTCCAAAATAGGCAGATTGCTACCTTCTGGGTTTGTACTGCTTTAGGCAACAACCTGCATTATCTTCATTGACATATCGGCTAGACTCAGCATGTCCAGGGCACAAAGGATAACATGAGAGAACTCTGGGCATCAGCCCTACAGCCCACCGGGATGTTTCTTGGTTTTCCAGGAAACTCTGTTGCTGCTCAAACTTGGATAGATGTATGTGGTTGAGTGTTCTTGAAAGGAGAAGGAGTGGATGATAAACCCCCAGGTGTTTTCCTGGGATTTGGTGGTGGCTTTCTCAATTCCAGACTACACAGAAATACCAGAGGAGAAGATTATAAGCATGTAGCAAAACCCTGGAGAAGCCTGTAATAAACACCAATGCTAGAGAAAGTCAAAAAGAAGAAGTCAAGAAAGAAGATGGTATTACTTATTTTTTAATTAAAATGATAAATGCTCTTGATAACCCACACACCCACCTGGGAACCAGGGGTGCAGACCAGCATGGTGGCCACGATCATGGCCCGGTGCTGTTTCAGGGTGTACATTTTTTGTAGCAACCCTGGCAAATCAGATGAACACTGAAGGTTTGTTGAGCTGGTAGTTATGAAAAAGGCACCCCAATACATAGACATAGAAACCTGTTTGTTTTTGGTTGTTTGTTTTAACATCCAGCTTTTTGCATGACTAGAGCTGGTGTAAAAAGTAGCTTGACGTAAAATAGTAACGAAATCGCACATTCATTATACACATGCGCAAAAAATTACATTTTAGTCTTAACTGAATTGTGCAATGCAGGGGCGCAGCTAGGGGGCGGCGGCAGGTAGGCACGTGCCCTAGGTGCAGCAGGTCGAAGGGGTGCCAAAAGAGGGTCTGAACACAGGTGGCACAGATGGCAGTGCTTGGGTGACAGAGATCAGGCAGGGGCAGCTGGCGTGAAAGGGAGGGGGAGAGGTGGGGAGTTGCTATGATTGCACTAGCTCAGCGGCCAGCGTCACAGAGTGTTTGAGTGAGCCTCTAGTTCTCCCTTCCAGGCGCCTCACTAAGCTGTAACTGCTTAATAGGGTCAATAAAACGTTGCCACCTTTCCCAACAAAAATACCAGGTATTTTATGGGTACAGGGGCTTGGTCTTGTAGGGATGTGGTCTTGTGTGGGCGTGGTCTGCTCCCACTTTCTAAAGTGCAACAGCCAATAAACACACCGCACGTTTCCCCTGAGCACTCTAAAATGACGAACTGGCCGGAATGCGACCCCTCGCCATGTTGCTTAACAGTAACAAAAAAAAAACACCAATTTCCCAAAAATTCCCAAGGTTACAAATAGAGATGAGCGAACCGGTTCGGACGAACCGGAATTCGCTCCGAATTTCAGGAAATATTCGATTCGGCACGAACCCGAATATTTTGTGGTTCGTGGCGATCGAATTTTTCCTGAAATTAAAAAAAAAAATGCCGGCATGGTGGGAGCCGGCCGGCCCGCTCCCACCATGCCGGCATTTAAAAAAAAAAAAAAAAAAAAAAAAGCATTTTTGCCGGCATGGTGGGAGCGCCCTCAGATGACAGCTGAGAGCACCCTCAGATGACAGCTGAGAGCGGCGCCGGCCTCCACGCTCCGGACCTGCAGGTAAGTGTTTGCTTTTTTTTTAAATGCCGGCATGGTGGGAGCGGGCCGGCCGGTTCCGCTGACAGCGGAGCGGGCCAGCCCGCTCCCACCATGCCGGCAAAAATGCTTTTTTTTTTGCTTTTGTTTTTTAAATGCCGGCATGGTGGGAACGGGCCGGCCGGTTCCGCTGACAGCGGAGCGGGCCGGCCGGTTCCGCTGACAGCGGAGCGGGCCGGCCGGTTCCGCTGACAGCGGAGCGGGCCGGCCCGCTCCCACCATGCCGGCAAAAATGCTTTTTTTTGTTTTTTTGTTTTTTTTAATGCCGGCATGGTGGGAGCGGGCCGGCCGGGTTTACCGGCCCGCCGGCCGGCTCCGCTGTCACCATGCCGGCATTTATGATGGGGAACTTCGTAAAAGTTCGATTCGGCCGAACCCAAATTTCTTTGTGAAATTCGGCAAATCGGCCGAATCGAACTTTTCAAAAGTTCGCTCATCTCTAGTTACAAAAAATACTTGCTGTGCCGGTGAAATACTGAAAATGCTGGTAACGTGGTAACCTTACTGACAGCCAGGGCTGCAGTTAGATGGTGGTGACACTGGCATTTGGCAAAGCTGAGTTGGGGTCCCAGAGCCAAGTTCCCACTCACTGTTGTGCTGTGGACATATTTAGTTACTAGTAGCTCAGGGGTTAATTGTAGGCACAGCTGTGTGTGAGGATGGATAGCAGGCTTCCAATTTGGGATGCCCCCAGGGAAAAATGTCCCCTGTTTTGAGCTGCTAGACTGGCCATAACTGATTGTTTAGACAGTCAATCAGTGCAGCAGCAGTGTGACTGCCACCGGGGGATCAGGTACCTGCGATGGTATGTTTTTTTTTTTTAGACCATGTGCCAGTAAAGGTTTGGCAAATGGGAGTTCTAATTTGGGTGGACTTTAAAATGGATGATCACTGAGTGGGATAATACCCCTCCACTTCAAATAAATAACAAGAGTCAAATATAACTGTTGGATCACTTTAAAGCAGACCAAAAGTCAAAGAATAATTTTTGTAAATCCATGAGTAGTGCATGTTCTCTCTGCAGTGGCATCCATGCTCTGCATGTTGTGTCTGATAGACCTGGTGGGAAGCACACAGCTGCAGAGCAAAGCCACTCTGCTCAGTGCCCCATTTGATTGCTGTGGGAAATTGGAAGTAGGTGACTATGTGGTTCAGCCTGTGAGGGGTCCTTAAAGTTTTACAGTGCAGGGTATCCCTACTTGGGATGCCCCCAGAACACTTTTAATCCGACCACAGGTCTATTTTGATTTTTCGTCGGCTTTTAAAAAGAACAAACCCTGGGATTTGCTATGTGCTGCGTTTTCCTGGGGTCCAGGACAAATCTGATTTAGGATGCCCACACCATGTGAAAAACCCCAGGAATGCCAAATATTGTTACCTTTTCCAAATAGCAATTTTATACTGTGCATAATAATGCATGGCATAGGCCGCTGAATGGAAGGGGAGCGGCAAGTATCCTCCAGGCATTTCACACATCAGGGTATCCCAAATTGGGATGTCTGGTTTAGAGGGAGACAACTGGCCCTACAGTCTTGACATTTTTTAACTGTTTCTATGTATCTTTTGGTCTATGATCCCCTAGTTCTCTTCATAATCAGTTTTGGGTGGGGGTGGAATCTGTTTGCACTCTGCTCAATCTTTAGGGCCTAAGAGAATTGGCTTGCACTATGTTCATTCATATTTAGGTCTAAGGGCACAGGGGTAGTGCGATGGGGGTTGTGGTGCTGTGATGCAGGAGCTTTAACCCACCCCCTCTTGCTGACCCTAAGCCCCATAGACCAGAGTGGAGTAATGCTTAACGTTTTACTGCATTGCCCTATCTGAATGTGTGCTCTGCCATACAATAGCCATATATGCACCCCCCCCCCCCCAAGATAAAAACTTATTCTTGCATTGCCCTGTCTAATGGACCCAGAAACAGCTGCGTGTGTGTGGAGCCACGGCAGGTCCTAAATTCTAGGTGATTGATTTTACCCATATTCACCAAAAAAGATATAGACACTGTTGTGAAAGGGGGCAGAAAGCCTAGCTATGCCTCTGGTGCAATGTTTAGTAAAACATTTTTAAAAAACGCAGCAAAATTTGAGCAAAAGAAATAAGACCCTGCGTCACGCGGCAGTGGAATGACCCTCCTTTGTAGTGAATGGAGAGGACACACACATTCACTGTGACTAATGTGAAGGTCTTGTGGACAGGGGTGTAACTTGAGGGGTTGCGACCACACTTGGGCCCAGGAGGTCAGATGGGCTCCATCATTGTTGCTCCTCCCCTTTATTATAAAAAAATCACTGTATGATCCTTGAAAGGGCCACATTTAATGTTCTGTCACATTTAATTATGCCACAGCTTGTTGATACCTGCAGATTGGATATCGGACCGGGAGGTTTCTGAGTACCTTTTAGATTGGTTGAAAGGTGAGTATTTTAGGTTTTTTTCTTAGCTTTACGGACCCTTTAAACATGAAACATTACTTTTTCTCTGAAATAACAAACCTATAAATCACCGCCCTGGCACAATACCGCCCAGAATCTGGATCTGGCAATTTATATTTTTCCTCTACACTCTTAGACCTGCAGGTCTTGAATTCGGCATAGCAAGGTTTGCTTCACTTGTATTTCAATAAATTTTACCGCAGGCTTAATGCTGCTCAAGCTGTTATATATAACTGACCCGACCTAATAAGAACATCTATATTATGTTCCAGTACACGACACCTTGCTGAATGTGATGGATGCCATCTGCTTCCTGCTTCCAATTACACTGACTTCCTTAATTCATATTTATGATCTCATAGTCATTCCTTGTAAACACTGTCAGTAGGTAAGATCAAAGCTTATGCAATTCATTTCAAAGTTAGGCTAAGTACAGGAAGACATCCTTTACGATTAGTATAGTCAAAACTTCCATCTTTAATCTGAATTAAAGTCGTAAACTAGATATTGGAAATGTGTGTTGGGTCTTTTTCTATAAATAGTGCTTTTTAGTCTGGTAGGGGGCAAGGTTGTAATCATGCATCCAGTGGCGTAACTAAATGCGATAGGGCCCTGGTGCAAACATTGAATGGGGCCCTTTTATGGCTCATACAGTCACCTTTTTCCTGTAATTTTAACAATATTGTATACAACTAGACAACTAAATACTAGAACAGCAGAAACAAATGGTGCTTCTTTTTTCTGTACCTGATGATGTGAGCACAAATCTCATAAATAAGGTGGAGGAGCAACAATGATGCGGCGCCCTGACCTTATGGAGCCCGACGCAGTTGCAACCTCTGCACCCGCTATACTTGTACCCCTGTATACAGTACATCAATGGGTCCCAGTGACCTGATAAAATGTCTACAGTAACTTAGAGTGATTACACACTTCCATAAAGGGCATCACCATTTGAGATGCTCCACAGCATGGAACCACCCCAGCTCGCTGTATTCTTACCTTGTTCCAGGATCCTCTGACACTGTGCTGCGGCAAAGAGCAGAGTAAGTCTGTGGATATAGAATATACATAAAGAAAGAAATGCAAACAACCAGGATTTGAAATGCAAAATAGTCCAGGGATTTTAATGTGGGGTATTATACACAGGTGCTGAAATACATAACATGAAAGAATACAGCATATATAAAGTACAGGGTGCAAACCCAAAAATGATCGCTAGGTGGCGCTTATAATACAAATCAGCAGCTGATATACATACATAATGTCCAGTAGAAAACAAGCGGGATCAGCTGGGATAGGAAAAACCTCTATGTGGATTGCTTAATGGTTGCTTAATGGTTGAGGAGTGTGAGGACACCCCACTATCTCAGTACCATCCATATAGGCACATCAAATCATTATGTAATCAGAGTAACAAGAATAAACAAGAAAAATTCTTACAGGCAGCATTACAGTGGAAGTAAAACCCTTGATGTTTCAGTTGCAATGACCTTTCTCAAGAGGGAGCGTTACCAGGAAGTGCTCCAATGTGCAGGATGGCGGAGGCAAAAGTGTGCGCAAGGGTGCCTGTTGCCTACGTCATCCGTGGTGCAGGATGGCTGTCCCAGCCAATTGCTGGATGGGGAAGAAATTCCTCCAAACAGCGGCTAGTGCGTGGGCGGGCATGGGCGTCGCAGGGTCAATAGTGTGAGGGACACCAACAAAATTGCGGCCGCTAAGGAAGCGACCGTAGTGTCAAGCAAACATGGTTGTGTAACCACAAAGATGGCCACCGTCTAAGCAGCGACAAGATCCAGAAAAGGAAGTTACTTCCGGAGGACGGCAGTAGGAAGTGTGCACCACCTTGTGGACAACCAAAAATATGGCCGCCGTCGGAGCGGCGACATTGTTCAAAAAGAGTCAGTGAGCCGTTAGAGCGAGGAAGGTCCGTCCAGGGGGCGGTATCCTGATCATAGTGTTGGAAGCAAACCAAACAGGAACAGGAACATGCGCATCATCCATTGATTCATCCATTCATCCGTGAAGGTGTAAGGAGGATCAAAGTGTGCAAAATGCGAACACTATTGACCTGGGTGTTAATTGGCAGCACATTGGAGACCAGTGGCCCATGATGGAGAAGCACTTGGCGCCATATTTGAGCCCATGGTGGGGCCTTGTGCTTGTAAATAGAATTGGCCGTCAAAAGAGAAATATGTTTTACGGAGAATAATTTCCAAAAGGTCTGAAACAAACTTCTTCATGTTGGGGTTGGTGTTCAAGGCATGGGAAATCACCTGAAGACCATCGGAGTGTGGTATAGAAGTATAATGACAGGTAAAGAAAGACTGAACACCATCCTTAGTATATTTTGATTGTTCTAATTCTGCATATATGCTTAAGGTGTGCTTCAACCGACACATTTTGCGCCTTATTCTGAAAATTCAGCCTTATATGGGTTTAGGTAAAATATTACAATATTGCACTCAATGAATACCATGGGAAACTGGCAAATTAAAACTAATGTAAATAAGAACACATCTTTATTCTTCATCACATGCATTTGATACTGGCTGATTGGGGGCCTGTTATTACCTCTAATATTGAAAACTAAAACAAACTGTCCAGGACCCAGACAGTCAAAAAGATGTTACACAATAATAAATATAATAAATTGCAGCTCATATTATTATCCGGTGTCAGAATTTCTCAAATCACTGATGCTCCAGTAAACTTTGTAGTCAGCACTGCACAATACAATCTGTGAGGAGGTCGTGGGTTTCATCCACTTACAAACGGTGGACAATGATTCCCTTGAGTACTTCTGAGTACTGTGAGTACTTTTTATGTTTGCTCAGAATGTCCATTTAAATAAAATGCATACACTGGAGATTCAATATGGATGCACACCCAAGTCTAAAACTATTCACTCCAGTATAAGAGCCTACCTTGATTGCTATTGATTTCCCTTAAAGCTCAATCCCATGCCAGGGAATACCCATTGGACCACCTTCTTTGTGGTCAATCAGGTTAGGTGTCACCCTCACTATGCAGCCCACTGCCCAAGAGTCTGCGATGTAATATGTCTTGTCAGTATGCAGCATCTATAAGGTTTACTTTGACCAAAAAACTTACAATGTATTAACTTATTTTGCCATAAATTTGATTTTCCCAAGCTCACGCCAATCTTTCCCCCTTTTTCCTATGCTTCAGTTTGTCCCACCTATCTTGCCCCCTACAAAAACTCCCGTCAGCATAACTATGCTGGTGCAACCACTTCTCTATACATACATGGCCCTCCCTATCTCTCCCTTCATGGACTATTCAGTTTCTACTACCTATAATTAGATTCCCAGGACTCGACACATCCACTGGCTTCAGCAGGGTACCTGCCCACAGACCAGCATCTCCAGGACTTCTGTAGGATACCTACCCCAACACGCACCTTCCTCCACAGAAAGAGGAGGGGGGTCAGCTCTTGCCTTAAGAAGAATGTATAAAATCAAGTTATTGTGAAAAGCTGGTCTTGAGACCAGCTAAAGATGGAGACATCTGTATGGTAGTAGGCTTAGGCCCAGTTAATTGTAAGTAAGTACCCCATAGACCAGTGAAGAATGATGGTGTGGTTGATGATTACTCAACAAGATTAAGAGTTTAATTGAATATTCTAACTTCTAAGTGTGGGTGGGTTTGAATGTTTGCACCCTGACTGCATTAAATCTAGCTTTGGCCCAAATCCTAAGCCCATTGCTAGTTATGAACTGAGAATACACCTAAGGGGTGTCTGATAACAATATTGCAGAAAAATATATCACTTACCGTATATACTCGAGTATAAGCCGAGTTTTTCAGCCCACTTTTTGGGCTGAAAAAAGCCACCTCGGCTTATACTCGAGTCCAGGGGCGGCCGCCGCCGCTCTCATTCATACAAACAAGCACACACATTCACACACTGACCGGCGCTTCAGGCTGCTGCGCGCTGGTCGTCAATGGGCGGCGTCCAATGTTTTCATTGGACGCCTGCCATATGGGGCACGCCCACCGAGGACGAGCACGCAACAGCCAGGAAGTGCTGATGTGTGTGAGAATGACGGCGGCGGCGGCGGCGATGGCGGCGGCTGGCGGCTGGCGAGGAACTGAGGAGGGGAGGAGGGTAACCTCGGCCAAACCCTGACCCCCGACACCTGCGCATCCGAGAGCGGCGGCGGCAGCAGCAGCAGCAGCAGGTACCCACAGGGTTTCAGGGTGGGAAAGAGGGACAATTTACTTACTTACAATAGAAACACTTTGAATAGGGGAATGAATCATTTATTAATGCAGATCTGCATGTTACACCTCAAAGAGGGACAAAGAAGAACAACGAGGGACATGGGGGCATGAGCTTCAAAGAGGGACAGTCCCTCCAAATCAGGGACACTTGGGTGGTATGGTGTGTGTGTGTGCGTGTGTGTCTCTTTCTGTGTGTTTGTCCCTTTCTGTGTGTGTGTGTGTGTGTGTGTCTCTCTCTTTCTGTGTGTCAACTCCAATTCCAATTGAAAAAAGCCGCCTCGGCTTATACTCGAGTCAATAACTTGTTCCATTTTTTTGTGGTAAAATTAGGTGCCTCGGCTTATATTCGGGTCGGCCTATACTCGAGTATATACGGTACCTGTACATGCTCAGCTCAGGAATCACACTTCCACATTTTCTCAGGAATCACACTTCCACATTTCCGCCCACAGCCTACACCTCTTAAAACTTTAAATTCTAATTTCACTGTAGATGTTTTTAACATCTCGGCAGAAGTCGTGGGCTCTTCTTGTGGAAAATGTCATAATAAATAATCTTGTAATAAAATGTAAATTGCATATGAATAATTAAAAAGGTGCTTCGAGGCAATCTATGTTGCTGCCCTGTATTTTATTTTTAAAATGGAAATCCTAGAAATGATAACAGCATTTCTATTTTGATGGAGACCAACAACAATTCAAAGACAGATGTCAAATGAAGGTTTATATCTTAATGTAAAACAAATATAAAAATACCTTCATGCAAAATTGCCATTTGCAATTATTTTGTGTGCTTATGATTAATGCAGCCCTCCGACCAACTGGGATAAGACCAATTTTAGGCTTCCCGGGAATGGCAACCCTAATTAATTGCAATAGATGGGGTGTGCCAAGGCATGAGCATGCAAGATCTATATGCCATGAATTAGTTGGATTGTAGAGCTCTGCCATTTGTGCATGGAGGTGATATGCATAGAACTTTGCTAATAGATAAGAAAGTTCCATCAGATAAAGTACTATGTTTCCACACCAAACCCTGATAGCTTGAATGACATCTTGTTGAGAGACGAATTCTTTAGGAGAAAACTGAATAATAAATATATAGGATGATTGGAATGAACCGGTAGAACCCGGTTTCGATCTGAATTTCAGGAAAGGTTTGGTTCTCCGTGAACCTGAACCGTGCGTGGTTTGAGGCAGAACGTGTAAGATGAACATGCCGGGATTTCACCCGCACCACCCCACATGTCACGGCCAAGCAAGGAGAAACAGAGATGGTTGTAGCTTAAGAGGTCAGGGTAGCTGGGCCAATCAGGAGGTGCAATTGCAGGAGATAGTCTCGTGATGCACCACCTATCCACCATTTTCGAGTTGGCTGTTGCAGAGAGAGCATTGCTCTTAGAGCAGGGACAGTTTATGAATAGTGTAAGGCATTTTGAACCATAGCATAGGAGAAAAGCTACAGGAAAGGAAGTGGGCACAGTGGGATGCTGAGAAGGGGTGTGTGCTGCACAGAAAAACTTCATCTGCCTGAGCTGCAATCTGCTGGTCATTGTAGTCCACCCTGTAAAGTCTGAAAACTTTTTTTGGCCCACATCTCTCTGATTTAGCTAGTCCCTGTCACTGTGTTGGGGAACTTGGGGTACACAGTGCCTCAGTGTTTAATACAGTTTTAAAAAATCAATCCTTTTCACCTGGTCTTTAAAATCTGTGCATCCGCCAATGCTACCACCACCTGCTGCCGTCTGCTAACACCAGCCCTACACAACCATCCTGTCCCTCTGCCTAGACTTTAAGTAGTGCTAATGCCACTACTAACACCAACAGCACCTCCGCTGCCACCCTCTCCTCCTAGGCATACACAACCGCAGGTCTTCGCTGTGATGCACAAAATGGGTACATTTATCAAGGCTTGTGAAAAAAAAGCCATTGTTTTGTCAAGATGCCAATCCCACTGCTACCCCCCTTTACAAATGGGTCATTTTTGAGGGATTGGCAGCTACTGCCAGCCCTACACAACCACCACAGGTCTCCTGTCCCTCTACCTAGTCTTCAAGTAGTGCTAATTCCACTACTACCACCAACAGCACCTCAGCTGCCACCCTCTGCTACTACTAGGCCTACACAACTGCAGTTTAGGCCTGTGATGCCCAAGGGCACATTTTTCAAGCCATTGTTTCATCTTCTTCATCGAAATTGTCAAGATGCCAATCCCGCTGCTACCCCCTTTAAAGATGGGATTTTCTTTGAGGGCTTACCAGCCCTACACAACTGCAGGTCTACCCCCTGTGATGCCCAAAATGGGTAAATTTTTCAACACTTGTAAAAAGCCATTATTTCTTTTCCCTTTCAGGAACGCAAACCTTGTTGCTTCTCCCCATTTTTTTATGAATTTCAACGACGCCCATAAAAAAATTATATTTGTTTGTGTATTTATTTAATTTTTTGTTTTCTGTTATTATTTTACTTTCAATAAATACTAGTTAAAAATAGGCTGGAGAGAGTATAAATGTCAAAGCATATGCACTGCCGCAAGATCCGCGGCGTCCTACTAACCACCACAAGAATCTACTCAAAGGAACATACAACACAACTGGTTAAGTGTAGGCCTGGCAAAATTGCTAAACAACTGTGATTTGCTGAGCAAACAATGATTTTATTGCACCAATATCAGCACACACATGGGACAATACTGACAAATAAAATTGTAAACATACAGTGTTCTAAAATCACGGGGGCCCACCGTGCACACAACACACACTACCACGCACACATACAGCACACCCCTCTAGCAGCGCTGCTGAAAACTGCCTAAACTACAGAATGACACACTGCCCGTTTAAATTGTGAATTTGCGAGCTGAAATTAGCTGCCAGAGTCAGTGGCATAACTCCTCGCCAAGATTGCTGCTTTCATACAATGTGAATCTGTGATTATAATGGCCATGTGGAAATCCCGCTGTTGTTCAAATGTCATGGACTGCCCCTTGTCCCAGGGCCCAATCGCAGTCTGCGCTCAATACACTGATATAGGAAATATCTTACTTCAGCGCCATGTCACTGGCCAAATGGCACTGCATATATATCTCTCATTGGGGGCTCAGGTGAGCAATGCCATCACTGGGCAAGGACGCCTCGCCATAGGCGAGTACTTAGCTGTAACATGCCGGTGATCTTCACTGGCCGTTTGCCGTCACGATGTCGGTGTTGCGCAACACTTAGCTTGAAGGAGCTGTAGGCACGAGCAGAGCTGGAAGCGGGGTGGCTTGCACGTGGAGGGGCCGGCCGTCCGCCGACGCGCGTTTCGCTCCGCCCACCGGAGCTTCTTTACCTAACCCATTAACCTAACCCCTTTACTTTACCTAACCCATTTTGGGCAGGGAAATCTCCCTGTTGTTCCTCTCAATTTTCAACCCTCTAGCCTTTGCTACCCCCATTTTACAGACATTTTGGTCCCCCATTGATTTAATTGGGGTTTGGTTTCAGGTCAAGTCAGGGGACCGAACTTCTACGGGTCCGCTCATCCCTACTGCTGACCACTAGTGGTCCACAGTGGGGGTTTGGGGACCCCTGATTTTCATTATTATGCACTTTAATGTTGTTTTGTGTACTTGTAACACAGTTTTAGGTGACTGGTAAACTATATTTTCCACTCATGGCACCATGAGATTAGAAAATGGAAAAAAAAAACTTTCGAACTTCTGGCATAGAGGGTTATCCAAATAATTGCAATAATCTGCGCTTTTTAGAGAGGCTGAATTTTGAGAGACTTTGTAACTCAATATGCAACGTTTATTAGAAGATCCTCTGCATCTGCAATAGAGCAGTTCTAGAGGTGTCACAGTCCTATGCAAAATATTTGTTTTGCAAATAAAAGCAGCAGCCTATAGATAATTTGGGACTGTTTTCAATACAAACTTGTAATATAAAAATTACTCACCTGTAAAACGGATATTATGAGTGTGACATACACTCCGCTTCCACAGTCATGACATCTGGGTAATCTCCAGTAGAGGGCGAACTTCTACAGATATGAATGCAAAAAAAGAGCTCCTCCCGGTCCATAAATACCTGGGACCTCCCACCAATTCCCCAGTGTAAGATAGCAGTAAGGGGACCTGGAAGAACCAATTATAACAAAACAAAATAAACAATGGTTCACCATATAAAAAATCCGGAATACCAAAAGGGTGGGGTGAAGCGGAGTGTATGTCACACTCATAATATCCGTTTTACAGGTGAGTACTCACAAAACTGTATTATTCCAAGTGTGACATACACTCCGCTTCCACAGTCATGACATCTGGGACATCCAATAGCAGTGCCCGTCATGGGTGGGAACCAAAAACAGTAAAAGAATGCACCAACTTAAACCACTGCAGCTTGCAGAACCTTGCGGCCAAAAACAGCATCCGCTGAAGCCCGCACATCAACAATATCCTGATTGAGATGGAAGGCAGATACCACCTTAGGAAGGAAATCTGGCTTAAAGCGAAAGACCACCTTGTCCTGGTGTCTTTCAAAGTAAGGGGCCTGAATTGACAGAGCCGCCAACTCAGAGACACGCCGAACAGAGGTAATAGCCACCAAGAAGGCAACCTTTTGAGTGAAAACAGAAAGAGCAATATCCTGTAACGGCTCAAAAGGAGGACCCTGGAGAGCCGAAAAAACCAAGTTCAAATCCCAAACAGGAACCATAGCCTTCCGAGGGGGCAGAACACGAGTAACCCCCTGGAAAAAAGTCTTAACCAGTGGGTGTAAGGCAAATGATCTTTGGAAGAAAACAGACAGAGCCGAGACCTGCCCTTTCAAGGTACTAAGCTGGAACCCAAGATCCAGACCATGCTGAAGAAACTCCAAAATCCTAGGAAACGAAAACACCCTGCAAGGCAAATCACTAGCCTCACACCAGTCAATATAGGACCGCCAAGTCCTATAGTAAATGCCAGAAGAGGACCGCTTCCTAGCTCTAAGCAAGGTCTGAACAACAGCCTCAGACAAACCTTCCTCCTTCAGAATGAAGGTTTCAGCAGCCAAGCCGTCAAAGCCAGCGTTTGTAAATTGGGGTAAAGAAGTTGACCCTGAGAAATCAGATCCGGAAACATGGGAAGCCGGTACTGATCTACCGCCAACCTTACAATGTCTGCGCACCAAACCCTTCTTGGCCACCTTGGAGCCACCAGAATTGCTGGTGCCCCTTCCAGAACCAGTTTGCAAACCACCTTGCCCACCATGGAGCCGGAGTAATGGAGTAATTGTGCCGTGAGGCAAAGAGATCCACCTCCGGGGTCCCCCATTTGCGACAAAGGGACCGAAAAACCCCGGGGTTGAGAGACCACTCCCCTTGGCGAGAGGACCCGCTGCTCAGGGAATCTGCCTCCGTGTTTTCCACTCCCAGAATGTAGACTGCCGAAATGCAAGGAACATTGCTCTCCGCCCAGTGCAGGATCAGAGAGACTTCGCTGAGGGCACTCCTGCTGCGAGTCCCTCCTTGGTGATTGATGTAGGCTACCACCGTCCGATTATCTGATCGAATCTGAACCGTTAGAACCTGTAAGTGCGACGTCAGCCGTGACAGGACAAGCCGGATGGCTCTGAGCTCTAAGACATTGATGGGGTTGTGAGCCTCCTGAGGACCCCACACCCCGCTGAACTGATGACTTTTCCAGAAACCTCCCCAGCCCGACAGGCTGGCATCCGTGGTAACCATCTCCCAGCGAGGAACCAGAAAGGATCTGCCCCTCAACAGGTTGCTCGACACCAGCCACCACCGAAGGGACTGCCGAACCCTGGGAGACATCCTGAACAGTTGATCCAAGGACTGCGGACACCTGTCCCAATGCGTCAATAGGTGAAGTTGGAGAGATCTTATGTGAAACTGAGCAAACGGGACTGCCTTGAAGGATGCCACCATCAATCCCACCAGTTTCATCCCCAGTTGGATAGAAGGGCAAGGAATGGCCAGAAGAAGGCGGATCAGATCCTGAATCCCCTGCACCTTGGACTGAGGGAGAAACACTCTGGCCAGAATGGTATCCAGATTCATGCCCAGAAATGAAATCTCCCTTGATGGGGAGAGAGAGGACTTGGGGTGGTTGATCACCCACCCAAACCTCTCCAGGGTCGACACCACCTGGTGTGTGTCCAGCTCCGCCTGCCGGAGGGAAGAAGCTGAGATTAGCAGGTCGTCCAGGTACGGCACAATGCGAATGCCCTGAGCTCTGAGCAGTGCCATTATGCCCGCCGGAACCTTGGTGAACTGAAAGTGTTGATCCTCCACCGCGAACCTGAGGAATCTCTGATGCACTGGAAAAATAGGTACATGCAGATACGCATCCTTGATGTCTATGGATGTCATAGAGTCATAGAGAGTCTCCATGCGGAACTTCTTGGTTCTGATGAATCTGTTGAGGATCTTTAGGTCCAGAATGGGTCTCACGGAGCCATCCTTTTTGGGAACTGTGAAAAGATTGGAGTAGTAATTCCTGCCTCTCTCCGAGGGAGGCACCGGGCATATGACTCCCATGTCCAGAAGATTCTGTACTTCTGACAGGAGCCCCTGTACAGCCTGAGGGTCCGAGGGCACCCGAGACCTTAAAAATCTTGGAGGAGGCCAGTACTCGAACTCCAGTTTGTACCCGGAAGAGACCACTTCCAAGATCCAATTGTCTGTGACCTCCCGGGCCCAAACCTGGAAGAAAAGCCGCAACCGTCCCCCCACCTGAACGGGTGAGGTCGCCCCTTCATTGTTGAGCTGGTTTAACCGCGGGCTTAGGCTTGGATCCCCAGGCAGACGCGGGACGGGCCGACCTCTGCCTCTGTTCCAGGAAGAACCTCTAACACCCGAGAAGGCCAAACCTCTGACAGCTCTGGCACCTCGAAAGGAAGGATTGAAGGAGCCTGCCCCCCGAAAGGAGCGACGCTGCTTCATACGCTGGGGTAACTTACCTCCCTTTGCCACGGCATACAACTTGTCTCCAAACAGCCGCGAACCCAAGAAGGGGAGAGCTGTGAGCGATTTCTTGGCCGCAAAGTCCGCCGTCCACTGGCGGAGCCAGACCGATCGGCGCATGGCCACCAATAAGGACGAAGTCCTACTACACATGACAATAGTGTCTTCCATAGCAGCCAAGACAAATCCATGAACAATTCACACCTTTTAAGAGTAGCGAACTCAGCGCTGGCAGGATCAAGGTGAGCGTCCTTTAAACAGTCCCTGATCAGAGACCTAGTAGTCACCGACGCTAGTGCAGATGCACACACAGGCCGCAAGGCCGAACCCACACTGGCAAAAGCATGGCATGCCATCTAATCAAGGCGCTTATCCTCGCCATCCTTAAGGGTAGTGGCGTCTGGGGTGTGAATCACCGAGGTGTTAGTCAGTCCCAAAACTGGCGCATCGACCTCGGGAGGAGAAGACCAGCGCTTAACCGCTTCCACCGTGAAAGCATACTTCTTATCCCATCCCTGAGGAACACCCGGAAGCCGACTAGGTTTCTCCCATTCCCTAAGGATCAATGCATCAAAGTGACCTTGGGTAGGGAACTCCAAACGAGGCTTGAGGGAACCAAAAAATTCCCCTTTTTTGAGAGGGGGCGCCTCAGGTGGGGAAATATCCAAAACCTCCAAGAGATGTGTCAAAACCTTGGTAGTGTCAACGGCATCCCCCCGCGCCTGCCCAACATCAGCATCACAAAACTGTACATCATCAGCCTCAGACTCCTCATACAATTCCCCCTCCTCTAACGGGGAATAATCTGACCAATCAAGGGAATCATCATCAACATCCCAAGCCGCCTGGGCAGGAGACAAATGTCTCTTTTTAGCCTGGGCCTTCTAGCCCACCGCGCTAGCAATAAATCTCTCGATGCTGGCCAACCTAGCGCAAACATCAGAGTACGACTCCCCGCTAGCAACCATGTCACTTGGGGTATGGATAAGGCGGGGAGGGGAAGGCGATGAAGCAGGGGGAGCCGACCTAGAAGGCTGGGCACCCGACTGCCGCGTTATGGCCTTTTGTGCACATGGAATACAAATCAGCACATTCTCCCCCGTAAGGGATACCCCACAACCCACACACGGTCGGGAATGTCCCAGTTGGAGCCCGAGCCCAGTATCCTGCGGAGCCTCCATATGGTGATCGTTTAGGGTCAGTCGCAAGGACCGTAGGGAATTCAGCAGAAGCAACCCAGGATGCCCCTCTAGAGTCCCTGTGGGAGGATTTGTAGATGATCAATTTAGGCTAGGGACCCCAGGATCGGGATTGGCGTAGTGGTGCAGCTTAAGCATACTTCTGCAGATGTGTGTGACCGAGTCCTCTGTTTTTAACCAAGTTTAGAGACAGATTATAGGCTGGCCTGCAAGCTAACAGGGTTGAGTGCTGTGGCTCCTCTAAGTCTTGTATATTCTAATTGCCCTGCTAACGTGCACCTCCCAGGTTAGTTATAAAATGGTCTGAGCGGCTGCCACCCCCCCTTTGTTTCTTTTGAATTTGTGCAAGCACATGGTGTGTGGGGTCTAGGCTGTATTGCAAGGTCTTTGACCCTTCCACCCCATGGCTTGCACTTGAGAGGTTTAGGGCAACCTCAGGTAAGCCTGCTCCCAATTTATCTATTGCACTGTATGTCCCAAATGGGCTCTCAGAGATTAGAGTTAGGACTGCACCCCACAGAGGCACTTTGGCGTAGTGGTGCAGCTTAAGCATACTTCTGCAGATGTGTGTGACCGAGTCCTCTGTTTTTAACCAAGTTTAGAGACAGATTATAGGCTGGCCTGCAAGCTAACAGGGTTGAGTGCTGTGGCTCCTTTAAGTCTAGGGAAAGTACTCAAAATGATAACAGAAAACTAAAAAAAAATCAAGAAATACATACCTAAATGCTAACTCTCCCCTGAGAGGTTGTATCGGTACCCCTTCTGCATTGGCGACTTGCTGCTCCTCCTCCTTGGCCTTGTGCCACCACTGCGCCCTCTAAGTCAGCTGGGAACTCAGCCAATAGTGCCTCCGGCAGAGTACGTTTGTACTTTCTCATTTTGAGAACCTGCTTCAGTGCTGGTGATGTCCTTTTAGCAGGGATCTAGCACGGTGGCCACCCAGTAATCGGCACTGGTGAATATGCGGCAACTCAGCGGTCGTGGCGCAGGCACTGGAGCATGTAGTGGCTCATGTGAGCCAGGTTTCCCTGTGTCAATGAGAAGCTGTCCTCAGTGTCAGGTGTGTCCTCCTCCTGCTCCTCCCTCCAGCCACACTCCATCGACGCCCATGAGCTGCGCTGGGTGCCACCGTGCTGTGGGAGAAAGTGCCCCCTCCTCTGAATCCTCCAAATCTGTCCACTGGCTGGACAGTGGCTTACCTGGCCACTGCCAGCACAACAATCCACCTTGTGAGGCACAATGGCACTTTCCTGACACCTGGGAAAAGGGCTTTCCTCCTCCTCCACAGGCAAAAGATGGGAATGGCAGCGCTGATGATAGCGTCATCAGCGCTGACCATATTGGTGGCATACTAAAACCACTGCAGCACCACGCAGATGTCCCTCATGGAGGCCTACTCATTGGTGGTGAAGTGCTTTTGGGCTGCACTTCTACTCCTCTCAGTATTTTGGAGCTGAACCTCCACTATCGCCTGCATACACAATATGGAACTCTTCACATATGACGTGCTTGGTGGAAAGTCTGAAGTTCCTCTGCAGTGCAGTCAGGTGAGACAGCAGGGTGGGAATGCCAAAAGTGCGTACAAAAAAGAATTAACAGGAGAATGCCCCTCAAGTGACCTGAACTAGTGGATACTCCAGTAACAATTGGTATTAAAGCAAGTGCTATTGCAGATTACTGACACCCAAGTGCTTGGAGCAGGTGCTATTACAGATTCCTAACACCCAAGTGCTATTATGGAGTACTGACACCCAAGTTCTATTACCGAGTACTGACACCCAAGTGCTTGGAGCAAGTGCTATTACAGAGTACTGACACCCAACCTATCTGCAGATGCTTCCCCTATACAAATGTCCTGAAAACCGCATGACGCGTACCCCACCTTTTATATTGCAGGGTCAAGAGTCGCACCTGACCAATGGTTGCTGGTGAAGGAAGAAAGCTGATTGTCTGCTGTGCAGATTTCTTTAAGGGGTTCGGGCTGAGCGCCAAACGCGTGCACTGATTTCAATTTGAAATCCATGCTCGGGTTTGGGGACCCGAACTCACAAAGATCAGTACGAACCTGAAAAAACATTGAATTACAAGTAACATACAATAGAGATGCAAATATTGCATAGGAAAAACATAATACAAGGGGTGTTCAATACATTATATATACCCCAATAGCAGAGCCAGATCACGAGGGGGATGCAAGGGGCGTGCACCCCGGGCCCTCCACCACTTGCCCAGCAAAGGAGCCCTCCACCAACCTTTGGGTTATGGTCTGGTCCAGGAGGATTTTCAGTCTTTGGTCTGGGCCTGCAACAAAGCTATTGGCGACAGTGGGGGGCCCTGCATGCATGCACAGGCCTTTTTTGCAAACCTGCAGCCAAAGCCACCACAGGGCAGGACAGAGAGTCTAGAGCAGAAAAGCCGCCATCAGCAACGCTACAGTGATGGATGCAGAGCTGTCAATCGGCGGCCACTCACTGCACATAAGCCACCAAGCACAGCTGTTGGCAGATCAATGTAGGGAACTGTTTTCTGCTGGACCAGCTGGGCGACTACACTATCCCCGGTCCAGAATGGCAATGAAGGAGTTCCCGAGCAGCACCTGCACAAGGGTGGCACAAGGGACTTGATCTGACGTTCCAGGAAGTAGGCAGGTGCCAGACAACCACCGATCAGTTACTCGGCTGGACTATTATTTTAAAGGAAAAAAATACTATTTTTGGGGCCTCCACCAGATTTTGTGCCTAGTGGCCTCCACCACACATTCAGGCCCTGCCCAATACATACTGTAAGTGTTAGAGAGCTGAGCATTTCTGTGTAGGTTGAGACTGGTCTGGACATGCATTGCACACAGTAACAGTTCAGTCTGATAAAAGCACTTGAAGTGATAGGATGACTAGTACAGTACAGTGAAGGTCTACAAAGAAAGTGAGAGATTTGGAGCGTCGCTGTGAGATTGCATTGCTTACAAAGAAAAAAATAGAAGCAATGAATGAAAGTATGATTGCTGTATATGGCTGGCGATGATGCATCTTCCTGCAGTTCCACCAACTAAAGTTTTGACCCGAGCAGTTTAAATGGAGTGGGGAAACAACTGACGATGATTCCTGTTCAAGGCAACCTATTAAAGCATCCTCTGAGGAAATATGCCATAAAGCGGAGTGCATGATTTTGGAAGATCCTCAGGTCAAAGTTAGAGTTATAGCTCATAAATTAGGCATTTCAGTCGGTACGGTTTCCAGTATCATTCATGATGTTTTGAAGATTTCCAGTGGTTGCTAGGAATGTTGACACCTGAGCAAAAACATGTTGCTAGCATGGTAACCAAGAGAATTTAGGCATGCTTAGAGAAAATCCTAGAGATGATTATTCTCGTATTGTTATAGGTGATGAAAGAGGGGTTCCCCACCATGATACTGAGAACAAACAAAAGTCCATGGAAGCACAGGGGTCACCAAATCCAAAGAATTATTTTGTGAAGCAGTCAGCAAATGTTTCTGGGATACAGAATTCATTTTATTACTAGAATTCATGCCACACAAGACACCGATTTCTGAAGAAACCTATGCTGCAACAATGAAGTCATTACATGAGGCAATCAAAGAGGAATCACATGGTTATGTGTGAGCAGGTGTATGACTGCTTCCGAGAAATGCACCAGCTCACAAGTTTATGGATTATGAGGGGGCGCAAGGGGCGCACGCCCCGGGGCCTCCACCACTTGTCCTGCAAACCGGACCTCCACCAACCTTTGGGTTATGGTCTGGTCCAGGAGGCTTTTCAGTCTTTGACCTGACCGGCCAGCAACTAAGCTATCAGCAGCAGTGGAGGCGCGCCTGGGCAAGCTTTTTTTTTGTTTTTGCAAACCTGCAGCCAAAGCCACCATAGGACAGGATGGAGAGTCTAGAGCAGCAAAGCTGCCATCAGCAATGCTACAGTGATGGGTGCAAGCAGAGCTGTCAAGGAGGCAAGCAGGGAGACATCACTGGTTCTAGGCCATTTCAATGTCAGTCCTCACAGTGGTTGGACCACATACAGATAGAGGTGGGTTCGGCTGTGGTCTACTCTAAAATTCTGAGTTTGTCAAAATGATTTGTGTTGTACAGTATCTGTATATTAGAAATGCTTTCTATACATGTAACTGTGTCTGTCTGAATTGATTATTTCAATAGCTACAACACACACTTTTATTACGCTTAAGGGAAAAAGAAATCAAATTCTTGATTAGTACAAATCTATTAAGGTTTTTGTGTAGTCAGAAAATTACATTGATGAAAACAGTAATTACATTGATTGCCCTGAGGTGTACAGTTATTACTCCCACATCACCTTAACCATTGCCTTGTCATAAGGGCTAGATTTCAGTATAAGATTAACAAAGCTAAGTATGGTTAAGAGAGGGAAATATACCACATCCTGCTGTTATAGTACATGTTTACCCATGAACCTACTAGGGACAATTCAGGGCCATTTAAAAAAAGTTAATTTTAAGTGGAAAATAAAGTGGTGCATAAAGTATACATCTTTTCGGAGTAAAAAAGCAACATTCACTTTCAATTTGGTCATGCCAAATATTTGGTAAAAGAAGTTAAACTTTGGGTGTGCTTTTGGGTGTGAATGGCAACCTGCATCTCAGTGAGCTTTTTCATTTTTAATTCTTATCTTCTCCCACCAACATAAACACACAGCTGATTATTGGGTCATGCTAATTGATGGGATGTCATATATATCCAGATATATACTAATATCCAGCTATATACTAATTTACTAATATGCAGCCATATACCAAGACTAAGGCTTGATTGAATCAGTTTGCTCAGGCTTAGAATTGAGGTGAAAGTTTCACTTTAAGACACTTACATTTCCATGTAATCATTTAGCAGAAACTGGACATTTCATTATTACTATTATAACCTAGCTAAAGATGTGCCTTATCTAATGTCAGTCTGTATGCTTCAAGAGACAGCATCAAGGCCGCCTCTAATTTCTTCTCTTGTTTTAAGAACTTACTGTATTGTGTATGTTTATGCCTGCGTGCAAAATGTCATGTTAATAATTGCTCCCCAAAGGGAGGGGTAAGGAGCAATTCTGTATACTGCTCTATATATTCTCTCCTGTGTCAGAAATAAAGGAGAACCTGTATGATGAACACTGTTGTCTGAACTTTTCTTCGCGTCATACTGGTTCCTAGCTCGAGCTAAGCAGAGACTCTCCAGGGGCAGACCCCCTCTCTGGGGTAAGTGACATTTTACTTTAACTACCCCCGGGATGGCAGAATTCAAAGATCCAGGTTGGGAGGTATAATTTAGCCGCAGGTGTATAGCAACAGGTAGCGTCAGGAGAGACGCAGGGAGCAGGACTCTAGGTTTAGTCGCAGGTTTTTTAGTGACAGGTTTGGTCACAGGTATAGCGACAGGTTTAGTCGCAGGTTTAGTGACAGGTATAGTCACAGGTATAGCGACAGGTTTAGTCGCAGGTTTAGTGACAGGTATAGTCACAGGTATAGCGACAGGTGCAGTCGCAGGTTTAGCGGCAGGTGCGTCAGGTGAGACTTGGGGAGTCCAGGTACGAGACTCTTTTGCTTTTCTTACTGTCGCGTAGAAGTTTAAGATTATTTGTTTGTGTGGATTAATAAGTGTGAAGGTGAGCACACTTTAAACCACTGACATTGTCATTTGTTAATTTGTCATTTGTTAACTGATGATGGGTAGTCAAGAGTCCAAGACTCCTAAGATAGGAGAGACTTGTCTCCAATATGTGGAGAGAGTGGCAGGATTGGGATTTTTTTTGTGCAACCTTTGTAGACTGTCTGGCGGGGTGGACTGGAAAGGTTCCCATATTATCAAGGAAACTCAAACTTAGATAAAGATTATATAAAAAAGGGAGGTGGAAATGGGTTAAAACATGCTTCCTATTGGTTTAAAAGGGATGACTAAGAGTTATAGTTATAGACTAGGTATAGAGGACATCCAATTCAGGAGACAAAGAGTCCCCTGGGTTTCATGCCCTGGAACACAAACTAGGAACAAATTAAAATAAAATGTAAACAAGAGTCTAGGGCTAAAAGTAACTGCCCCTCACCTTACGTGCCACCTAACAAAAACAGCCTCGATCCCTCCTCTACTCAGGAAGAGATAGAAGAGTCAGGAAACAAATGAGCAGCGATAGACAGAAGCTGTCTGCTGATGTTTCTCCGCTAGATAAAGAGGAACACAAAGAGAAAAATGAACTAGTTGAACTAGGAGTAAAATTAGTTGGAAAAAGTTAATATGGAAGCCTAATTGCTGAAAAAGGTCAGGATACAATGTGGGAGAATTTTTCTCAGATTTCTATGAAAGATTCATAAATATATGTTTACTTTAACTTATAGATGCTTTGTTAGGATCCACATAAGATTGGGCTAATATGAAATTATGAGACATCCCATGCTGTGTGACAGTGTATGGGTTAAAAGCACGCAAGCTGGCAAGAACGGAATGTGTGTGTGTGGGGAGAGACAGAGATAATACGCGCTGAGAGTAGCAGATTTCAGCAGCACAAGCAATCGGGATAAATACACCGCCCTTACTTAAAACATAGGCCCTTATTTAAGAAGGGATAGCGTCAGGTAGCGCCTGGTTAATGAGAGGTAGCGACAGATAGCGACTGGTCAACGCCGGACACGGCACGCAATTACACATTTATCAAGCAGAATCTGTTTAGCGACTGGAATAGCACCATATAGCGTCTGATTCATCATTTTCACAGCCTCAGCGAACAGCGCCAGCCTTGCACAGCGCCAGGTATGACCTCTCGCTACCTGTCGCTCTCCCATACATTTCAATGGACGATCCTTTTCTTCTCTTTAAACGGGTTTTTTATTTTTTTTTTTTCAAAAAAATCACAAATAATTCTTTGACCTCTTCTGGCATTGAAATAGCAGTTTTTTCATAATTTTTTCATTTTTTAAATATTTCCTCAAAAATGACATTACAGGTCTGGCATTAAAGTGTTCATGTTACAATGTTGTTACAATGTTATTCCATAGGTTTTCGCTTTGTTACTAGTTGATAGATGCTTGAAAATAGACTTTAAACACACCGCCTCCTGCGCTCTGGGCTTCAAACAACTATTTTTCAGCTCCAGAGATTTGTGAAGCTGTTTTTTTTCCTGAATATGGTGTGAGTCGGTCGCTATGAGCAGTCGCTAACATGCGCTCCCATACAGCGCTGTACTGGTCAAATAGCGACTCCTCACAATGTATTCAACATTACTGAACAGTGCTATAAAGTAGCGACTCACGGCCGAGCACTGCGACTACTAGCGGGCGCTCTGAAAATGCCTGCTACAGACGCTCATTTGTCGCTACCTGCCGCTAATGATGAATCAGCCTGCCAGTTTCGCAATAAAACTTATCAAGAAAGGTTGTATGCAGACTTAAACCAGTTAAGCCCCTGGGTGTGGGATTTTATTACCAAAATATTTTTTAAAAAGCCACAATGAAACCATGAGATTTGTCTAAGATCTCAGGGACATAAATAGTTTAAAGATACCAACTGCCCCTTTAGTGCCTGTCTGCCATCTCTTCTCACCTCGTGACATGGGCTGGTTTGGCAACATTGATTTAAGAAATAGTTTTTTTCAGCATCCCAGTGGACGAGGAGACACGAGGAGCCCATCTTTGCTTTTGTCACATTTGCCCTAGGCTTATGTGTATTGGTAAATATTATTTTTTTTTTGTGTAATGGTGCAATGGTCCTCCTCTTAAAGCCTGGACACCCAGCCATGGTTCCGTCCTACTGCAGACAGTTTTCTCCTCTGCAGTTTTGATTGGGAGGCCACCCTGTGGGACAAGAGGGATCATTTGAAATGTCATTTTGTAAGTGGTTATAAAGTGTCTAAAGAAAAGTTGTAATGGTGTCAGTAAAAGGTTGAATACCTGGGTTCTGTGCTTTCCCAGTGTCAAAGAGAAATAAGCCATACGAGAAGCTGCTGTCGTGGGTCTGCCCTGCCCACTTACCAGGAAGGACATGCTAACCTTCCTTGGTATGATTGCTTGCTGCTGCCAATGGATTCTAGATTCTTCATGTTATGACAGCATATTGAGAGCTGAAAATGTATGTTGATAAACCTGACACCCTGAAATGGTTAAATGAAATGTGTATTGTGCAATGTTTTGTGTATTTGAGATATGGTGACAGCCCCAGGGTTAGGTTTTCCCGATTATGGCAAGATGTCATTTAGTTGCCAGGATTTGTACAACCGTGGACAGGGGCCCAGCATAACAGCATGGAGGTGCCCTGTTTTTTTCTCAAAGGTGGTCTCTGGGCAGGTACAGGGCATGCCTGTGTGTCTCATAGCCCTGGCCTTGTGCGTAGTGGTAGTAGAAATGGCAGAAACCTTTACTTTCTGTGACATGATACAAACTTACTTTACTACTCACAATTTGTTTTTCCTTCTTAAGAACATACACGCAAAACAAATGCCCAAGCTAACATCAGACATACCCCTCCCTGACCAGACTTTGACTGACTTACAAAAATATGCTAGTACAATGGACAGGGAGGATTGGAGAAAGGTAGGAGTGCACAAATGTCCATAGACTTTGTGCAAAGAGGGAAAAGATAGAGAAACAGCTGCAGCTGCTAGTGGTGCACCTCTTTTTAACCCACAGAAAACAAGAAATGAGCACCTGACATTTCAACAACCCCGTTCACACATCTGCAGATTGACTTTACTCACATGCTTAGTTTAGGGAAAAGACAGGAGTACCTTTTAGTGATAGTGGATATGTTCCCAAGGTGAGTTGAACTTTTTGTGACAACGAGGGGAGATTCCAGGACTGTGGTAAGAATTCTCACACAAGAGAATATTCCTAAACGGGGATGCACCTTAGTGGGTAAATCAAAATAGCCTGTCCCTCACTGTGAAGGTAAGTCAGGATTTAGTAGAAAACCCTAAGGATAGAGTGGAAGTTTCACATCTCTTACCACCCTCAGAGCCCAGGAATAGTTGGGAAAATAAATAAATAAATTGGTCTAGAGAGGATAAATCAGAAAAAGCCACAGGAGGGGACTTATGCTAAATGTAAAAGGGTACTTCCAGGAGTAGGATTGGTAGAAATTAGAATGACCCCTCCTAAGGTCACTGGGTAGTCATCATTTGAGGTTTTAATGGGAAGACCATTCCCCACCCCCTGGGCTAGGGTGCCCCTTTATGTTAGAAAGAGGGGACCTAGACCTGATATAGGAAGAATATATCAGGAAGCTGATTAAAACTTTGGAAAATGTTGAAAGAAATGTGGCTTGCACCCCTTTGTCTCGTATCTCTCTTTTTCTTCACAGATGTCCCTCATCCATCCATCCATCCATCCTTTTGAAGTAGGTGATGGTCATGATCCAGTAGCTGAATCGCAGAAAGAAGCAAGGCTGCCACGGTGATCGCAGTGACCAGAACCAGTCCTAGTGGAGGAT
Source organism: Gastrophryne carolinensis (assembly GCA_027917425.1). Classification (NCBI taxonomy): domain Eukaryota; kingdom Metazoa; phylum Chordata; class Amphibia; order Anura; family Microhylidae; genus Gastrophryne; species Gastrophryne carolinensis. The sequence goes on from CM051236.1 coordinate 443,090,665, forward strand.
TGCCAGTCGTGGGTGCCGAGTGAAGAAATGCCCAAGCAAGAAGCAGACACCGCTACCTAGAGCGGAGGATAAGCAGACCGTGCTACCTAGAGCACAGGACAAACATGAAGATGATGACTAATGCGGGGGATCTAGGGTCCCCGAAGAAGGAAGAAGAGACAAAGCCCTTGACCAGGCTATATTTGCTGGACTATGGGGCTGAAATGGCTAAACTTTTGATACTTGCTTTTATTCTTTTTATGATAATATATGTGCTTACTTTATGCATTTATGACCCACAGGTGTTAGGCCCCACTCAAGGTATATGTGGGAAAAGTAAAATTAGAGAAATTAGGTAAAAGAGGGACAAGTGAAGGTGAACGCAAGACTTAGTTGTAACAGAGAGTGTGGTTAATCTCTCTTCTTATGCTCTTACAGATGATGAGATTAGACTATTGTCCAAAGGACTTTCGTTTGCATCTACATGTCATTTTGATCTTTTTTCAACTGTCATGGATATAAATAAATTCGTGAGGAATCTAACCCTCCGCAAACATTTTTGGAAGGACAATTCAGGAGAATTTTCCCCGTTTTTTGCTGATGATGATATGCTTCATGATATTAATGTTGAAATTGATAATGTAGGACAGGATCCGTCTGACATTGAGTCGGCTGAATCCTGTATCAACACTAGAGATTTTTCTTTTCAGGATATGACACTCAAATTTCTAGATAATATGTCAGATGAGGGTCCTGATAGAGTTCCACCTCCATGTGTTCCCAGACCTGTCAATAAAAAGTTCTACCCTGTGCAATCTAGAACTAGTGTCTTGGACACTTTCCAGGAGGTAGTGGAGCATGATCTTGCTAGATTGGCAGGTCTGGGAAACTCGAACAGAAAACATAATCTATCAGTTGGTGAAAGGAAAGCCATCAATAGCCTGTCCAATAATAAAAATATTGTAATACGTGTTGCCGACAAAGGCGGCTGTGTTGTTGTATTGGATGCTAAGGATTACGAGATCGAGGCATATAGACAACTTAATGATAACCAGACATATCCTGAACTCACTCAGGACCCCACAACTAAGTTTCAGGTTCATCTCAAGAGTATCCTGAATGAGGGTAAAGAACTGGGTGTTTTGTCTAGGGACGATGTTGATTCGATGTATGTGGATTTCCCCATTGCACCGGTCTTTCATCATCTCCCTAAGATCCACAAACCACAACGTCCCCCTCTGGGCCGGCCTATTGTGGGGGGTATTGGGGGGATGAATGAAAGACTGGGGCAATGGGTTGATCTCCACCTTTTGCCGCTGGTGAGGAGGTTGCCTGGCTACTTGGAGGATTCTGGAGATGTAATGAGACACCTCCAGAATTTCGAATGGAAACCCACTTATAGTTGGGTAACCTGTGATGTGTCCTCACTGTATTCAGTGATCTCTCATGATTTAGCGCTGTGGGCAATTTTTCTCCATCTGAATAATTATTCACTTTATCCTCGGGAATTAATGACATTCCTTATTATCACAGTGGAATATTTGTTAAGTCATAATTTCTTCCTATTTGCTGGAAGATATTACCTGCAGTGTTGTGGAGCATCGATGGGAGCCCCCTTCTCCCCCTCTCTCGCCAATCTTTATATGGGTTGGTGGGAGAGGGAGACTATCTTTGGCCATAATAATATCTATGCGACCAATAATAAATATTTTGGTCGCTACATAGACGATCTCATCTTTGTGTGGGATGGGGATGAAGAGTCAGTAACACAGTTTCTTATATATTTGAACGATAATGTTTTAAATCTTCATTTTACCTCAGAAAACTGTTTGGACCCCATCTCATTCTTGGATTTGCGTCTATATCTATCATGTGATAGGACTAGGATTATTACGAGCACATTTAGGAAGGAAACTGCAGGTAATACAACTCTCAGAGCTGAGAGCTGCCATCCTGCTCATACTATCAAGGCTATTCCTGTAGGAGAGATGATCAGGGCTCGCAGAAACTGCACAGAGAATACAGTGTTTGAGGGGGAACTTGAGACCATCCCCTCGATTCAAAGAGCAAAAGTTAATTGATTTCGTATCGAGAATCGTAAGTTTGGGTGGGTGTTAGTCATTTTTTCCTGTTTTTTTGGCCATTTCCGACTCGCACGAGCCTACGTACGAATGCGTATATGCTCTTACGATCAGCGGAAGTTCGTTCCTAAATTTTAGGATCAAAACGTAAAACTTAGGATCAAATCCTAAAACTTACGATCAAAACGTAAAACTTAGGTTAATTGGATGTGTTTAGGTGTGATTCAGAGAAACCTCTAAACGCGTTTTAAAAGAAAGCCACAGCCGACACCTTTTAGCAGCCGGATTGCTGTTCGTGAACAGGTTTTTTGGCTATGTGGAGGAGGCTGCGCGTCTTGAGCTCCAATGAACTGCATGTATCAGCATGGCCGAGGCCATAAATTGTATGGCAATGCATACCTGATTCATGTATGCCTTCTAAAAGCATTTTAATGTGGACCTTAATTAGTCCTTTGCATGTAAACCTTTATTTTGCAATATATTTGCGTTAATTAAAGAAACTTATGTCCTTTGTTATTTATTTTAAAATTGAGGTACTAGAATAATATTTTTAGATTGCATTTATTGGTGTAGTTGTTTACCTTTGCTTTGTTTAATTATTTAAGCACATCTTTGGTCAGATGCATCACACTTACTGAGGAGAGGAGAGCGGGATAAAGTGCAGGATGTGGGTTACTGCTGTATTTTGCACAGACACAGCAGAGCTGGGGGCATGGAAAGGTCAGAAATCAAAGAATCCAGAGCAACACAGTCACAAGGCCCTTTCTGTTTGCAGGCTGCCCGATAATACCTGAGCCGCCATCTTGGCTGTTTCTAGGCTCATAACATGCAGAAGTTGCTGGGTGTTTTTTAATATTTGTGAGCAATCTGTATGGAGAGGGTGTGGGTAACCACACTAAAAATTAAAAGTTGTACCATTTGAAGCATAAATATTAAAATTAAATCCACAAGTAAAAAATGCAAGTTAACTAAAAATTAAACAAAGTAAGATTTACTTATGCAAATGCATTCATTAATGGTTGGTTACTACAAAATGAATGAAATAAAGAAAATTAAAAGACCAAATATTTAGAATGCACTTTAATGAGGTAAGTTTGTAGTGCGCAGCCACAAGATCAGAAGGATTTACGTCCAGACAAAAAAGGAAAAAGGGCAAAACCAATGTTGCAACCTGAGAAATGAAACGGAAAATTCAGGATGGAAACTGACATAGGTCTGATTCCCGAACTGCCATACGAACGGACGTATATTTTAGGATAGAAACGTATTTGCTTATAGAATCACTCGCAAGTTCATACGAACGCACGAGCGGACGTGAAAAATAGGATGATCGTGAACCAAATCCAAGCTGTTACATGTTTCTTTGAATCAACCCACATATCTCTAAGATTACAACAGCAAGGTTATGATACAAATATACTGGAAAGAGCTAAAGGGATAGCAAGGTCAAAAAACAGGGATATTATGCTGGGAGGTGGACACAAACAGAATTTGACCAATGAGAGCAATGGGAGGACTGTGAATCCTAGATAATGACAAAAGCAAAGGTCTCATTGTGTCTACTGCATACAGTGAAGAATTTTTCAAAATTAAAAACATTATCTACAAACATTTACCATTATTACAGTGTGATCCCCAGTTAAAACAAATTATTAAGAATGGGGTTAAAGTTGTGAGTAAACGGGCACCCACTTTGGGACAGAGGTTATCTCCTAGCCTCTATAAAAGGGGAGATACCTGCTCAAAGACATGGCTCTCATGTAAGGGCTTCTACAAAGGTGGGGGGGGGGCCCGGTGCGGCCTGTGTAAATATGTGTCTCCGGGGACACATTTTTCTTCAACTAAAACTAAACAAACATATAGGATTAACAACTTTATAAACTGCAACACCCCCTACGTCATTTACCTGTTAACATGTGAAATCTGCCAGATTCAATATGTGGGCTGCACGACAAGACCCCTAAAACGGAGGATCTGGGAACATCTGTCGGCAGCCCAACAGGAGCGGCTTGTACCGTCCTCAAATGTGAGCAGACATTTCAAGGATAAACATGGAGGGGATGTAAGTAGTTTAAGGTGTAAGGGAATAGAAAAAGTAGTCCCCGATATAAGAGGGGGTGACACCCACGAGAAACTACTACAGAGGGAAGTATATTGGATTTTTAGTCTAATGACCCGCATCCCAGATGGGATGAATTCCCGCTGGGATGTAGATTTATTTCTGAAATGATAGTAGTGGTATTGTCCTTTTCCTGGAATAAGATGGAGTCCTGAGCTAAACTGTGTATATATATGGAGGTTGATTAATGGAGATTTGAACCAAGCCTAACAGCTGGATAGATTGTGTGTGTTATATGAGATGTAGATTTAGTGTCTGTGTCTGTATGCGCAATACTAAATTGTGTGACAGACAATTGAAAGGATATTTTCCTTTCTGAGTAAAGGAATGTATGACCCCTCCAAATAAATAAATTGTATCTAATAATGAAATAGCCGGGTAGAGGCTGCCAGGAAAGATCGGGCAACAATGTATCAATGAGTAGCCATGTGCTAGAAATAACTGGGCAACAATTTATCAAAGAGCACTCATGTGCTGTCTACTCTGTACTGTTTCTATGCTATGGTTAAGAAAAATTTATAGACTCGCTAATCTGTAAACAGATTCACCAGTTTTATTGAATGTGAATTATGGTATATATCTGAAACTGTGTAATTTAGAATTATTTATCCACTGAGATGAAATCTGTTTTTGAAATATATCTTTGTGTTTAATGGGTGTGTCTCTAAATACTTGATGTAATATGATGATTTACAAGTCGGGCTCCTAAAATGAATTTAATATTTTTTTTTCCTGCGCCCTGGAAATGTATTATTATATACTTTCCTGAAAACAACCAAGATTCCTGACTTCTTGGGGTTAATATATTGACTCGGAGAGAATGACGTGTATGGGAGTCATAAATTACCCTAATGAATAACAGGCTGGTTGCTGAACGCTTGTTGGAATGGAGCTCCACCATGAGGTATTTAAGATTCATCTACTCTTTCCATTGGATGTCATGATTAAGGGCTCGCTGTCCGAAACGCGTTGGGGCCCTTCATGTACATTTTGATGAATGCTTTGACCTGTTGGACTATTGATTTTAAATGAAGACAATAAATACTTGAAGGATTTTTAAACGATTGCTGGCTGGCTTTACTCTTTCTACAAAATGACCTCCTAAGATGCTACTTCTAAAGTTCATAGATGCCTACGTCTGAAATTCCAGTGTTGGATCTGTAGTAAATTACACCCTGAAATATTACAGGTCCTTTGATAGCTAAAAAAAAAAAAAAAGATTTGGGAAAGATTACTGCGCTAAAATTTGTTATAGTGTTTGCAGACAAGTATTGTTATGTTTTACAAAGGAGAACTGCTCAACGTGCTATGACCCAAATATCTCAGTAGGTTCAAGATTAACATATAGTGACGTGGCACAGAGCAAAATAAGAATGGGCCGCTTAGAGCCCCTGCATGTCCAAAAGTGTCCAAACAATGAATCCAACGTTGATAGCTATGCCTTTAAACCGGACCTTCAGCGTGATTTAATGAAAAGCCCAAACTCTTAAAAAACGGTTCCCCAGCATCTAAAATTAATATATTTTACGTTTTTAGTCACTAACTTATTATTCTTTCCCCCACTGGGCTGCAACTCTGTTCAGGACTTTAGGATACGGGCGCCGCCATCTTGACTCAGAAGCATCACACTTACTGAGGAGAGGAGAGTGGGATAAGGTACAGGGGGTTGGGTTATAGCTGTGCTTTGCTTAGACAGAGCAGAGCTGGGGTCAGATAAAGGTCAGCAGTCCCAGAATGCAGAGCAGCACAGTCAGGAGGCACTTCCTGTTTGCAGGCTGCCTGATAAGATGGCGGCTTCCATAAGCCGCCATCTTGGATGTTTAAAGGCTCATAACATGCAGTAGATGCAGGTAGGAAGATTATTAATGTGAGCAATCTGTATGTACAGGGTGTGGGAAACATATAAGATAGACTCTTATTCAGAGTGAAGGACCGCTTTAAATCTCACTCAGACCTTTAATTTATAAAAACCAAATGAGAAATGATTGGGTTTCAGATATAAGACCCACAACCCAGACTGCTGTTTCTAAGTTTGGGAAATCTAATAGAGAAGTGAAAATATGTGCCCAGTCTTAGTTAAATATTTCTAAGCCAGCTGAAAGCAATGCCCAATACAACGCAACTGGCTGGAATTTCATTTTGATTAATCCGTACGTGCCTAGCTGAATTTCTTATAATATTCTGAATTTCTTATAATATTCTGAATTTCTTATAATATTCTAAATTTCTTATAATGTTCTTGATGATGGAGAATATAAAGGAAGTTTAGAAATAGGAGCATAACACAAGGCATGAGCTTGTGTAATAACATTTACATTTGTTGTAGGGAAAGTGTGTTACCCCTGGTCCCCACTAGAGCTAAAAGGATGGTGCTATATGGCTGTCCTAATCCCTGTAATTGGTCTTGTTAAAGATCATGAGGGAAAGCGTTCTTTTGAATTTAATTAGACAATATCAATACTAGTCAATACTTTTAATGCGTCTGCTTTTATATTTGCTGTTTAAAATTTTTATGTGTATAATGGGGATAAATAGGGATAGGGTCCCCACCCCATACATCTGCCGCTTTCAGACCAGAGGGAGAGACCCCTGCACAACTTTTACCCTCACTATATAAAATTCCTTCCCCCTCAGACAATGGGACCTATTGGTTTTTTGTTCCTGTAGTGGCTGCTCAGATTGGGGAAGAAGGTTTTACTCCCGGGATATGTCCAGTTTTAGGGGTAAGCCCCGAGTCCCAAAACTTCCCCCAAATGACATCTTGGTTAAGAAAATTGTCACTGCAAGAGGTCAAGGTCATGACCAACCCTTCCCCTGAGGATACTTTTGCCTCTGAGACAGGGTTTGACAGTAACACCAATTTATGAGTTAAATGGGCTCATTATACGGCACAGAGTCATAACCGGACAGATTGCTATGTTTGTGTAGCCACCCCTCCTCATTTGTACTTTTGACCCTGCCCCTGGAGGAGGAGGAGTGCTTCCTTAGCCTATACAGCAATAGGACCAAAGAGGGGGAATGTGAGGTCTGGAAAAGAAACTATCCTATACTAACCCAGACTGTATCCCCGGGACCTGGAATAGAAGTTTACCCCGGGAACTACACCTGTTATTCCTGGCTTAGTGGCACTGTGAATGTAGGCGTTTTTAGTCCAGGTTTTTGTGCCAATAATGGTAGTTCACCATCCCTGACTCTTATTTGTTTAATCAGTCACATAGTGTGGGAGATGTGTTCTGGCTATGTAGAGATGGGAAAATCATGGAGAGGCCAATGTACCTTGGTGAAAATTATAATGCCTTTCCTTATTACCCCCTCCAATAGCGTGACAGAGCAGGTACATTTTCCCTTGCTGACCAAGGGGAGACGTAAGAGAAGCCTAGGGGGAAATTTTGACCCCCATGTGTACCTGGATGCCATAGGAGTCCCAAGAGGGGTTCCTGATGAGTTCAAGGCCCGGGACCCTGTTAAGACAGGATTTGAGTCCATTATTCCCCTCATCACTGCAAATAAAATTGCTGACTGGATAAACTACCTCTACTACAACCAGTAGCGTTTTGTTAATGCAACACGAGATGGCCTCAAGGGGATGGCAGAGCAACTGGGTCCCACGTCCACCATGGCATTCCAGAATAGAATGACCTTAGACATGCTCTTAGCAGATAAAGGGGGTGTATGCAAATTAATAGGTGAAACCTGCTGCACTTACATTCCTGATAATTTGGGATCTAATGGAAAGACCATGGTGGCGATAACCAGCTATATACTAATTTACTAATGTCCAGCCATATACCAAGACTAAGGTTTGATTGAATCAGTTTGCTCAGGCTTAGAATAGAGGTGAAAGTTTCACTTTAAGACACTTACATTTCAATGTAATCATTTAGCAGAAACTGGACATTTCATTATTATTATTATAACCTAGCTAGAGATGTGCCTTATCTAATGTCAGTCTGTATGCTTCAAGAGACAGCATCAAGGCCGCCTCTAATTTCTTCTCTTCTACTTACTGTATTGTGTATGTTTATGCCTACGTGCAAAATGTCATGTTAATAATTGCTCCCCAAAGGGAGGGGTAAGGAGTAATTCTGTATACTGCTCTATATATTCTCTCCTGTGTCAGAAATAAAGGAGAACCTGTATGATGAACGCTGTTGTGTGAACTTTTCTTCGCGTCATACTGGTTCCTAGCTCGAAGCTAACCAGAGACTCTCCAGGGGCAGACGCTTAACGGGATACCGACCCCCAACACTAATTATTTGGTGAAGCCAAGGTGACTTGCTGTGCGCATTGCGGTATATATTAGGACCTTCATTTTGGTGAGCTTTTTAGCGTTTAGATACAAAAATAGTATTTCTTGTAGTGTGAAAAGTTTCTCTAATTCTTCCGCAACCTCCTTTGGGATACTGTGAAAATGTGTTTCTTGGATATATGTGGAGATTTCCTCTGACACCTCTGTGGTTGGAGGGACCACAGCTCTTGCCTCAAATTGTAAAGCTTGGTGTTAGGGTGAGCGCTGCGCGCCCATCTCGCGCAGCACTTCACTTACCACCATGGCTGCATCGAGCCGTGATCCATCTCACAGCACTTCCCTCACCTCCATGGCTGCTCCCAGCTGTCTCCCTTCCCCCCATGCTTCCTCCTCGCATGGTCAGGTGCGTGCACGTCTCCGTCCTCGCATGGTCAGGTGCGTGTACCGGATTCCTGAGATTTAAAGGGCCCGTACACCACTGATTGGTGTCTGGTCATCCAATCCTGCATCCACTTCCCCTATTTAAAGGGGCATTTCCTTTCCATCAGTGCCGGATCTTGGTCTTTCCATGCCAGTTGTAAATCAGTTGCTTTTGGATTGCTCACCCGTGTACCAACCTCTGCCTGTCCCCGACTCTGAACCTTTGCTGCCTGCCCCGACCTTGGCTACTCACCTTTACCACGAACCTGTGCTGCCAGCCCTGACCTCTGCCTGTACTCACTACGTCTTTTGCCTGCCCCTGTGCACCACGCTGAACCTCGGCTAACCCCGCCCAGCAAAAGTTTGCCCTCTGCAAAGTCCTCCAGGAGTCTAAAAATGCTAGTGCAAAAGTTGACCTGCTCTTCATTGGGGGCATATACTGTGGCCACCCTATATACTTTAGTAAACATCTCAAGTTTTAGGAACAGGTACCGGCCCTGTGGGTCCACTTTAAGCTTGAGCACAGAATGCGGGACGGACTTATGGATTGCTACCAATACCCCTTTAGTTTTTCCAACCGGGTTGGGACAATGATGCCACGAAGGGTAATATCTATTGTTGATCACTAGTATCTGATCAACTCTGAAATGAGTTTCTTGGAACATAACAATCTTGGCCTTCTGTTTATGTAGGCCATAGTGAATTTTAGACCTTTTTTGGGGTATATTCAGGCTTTTGGCGTTGAAAGAGCAAATTGTGAGTTCTGACCTTTCTACAGCTTACTCCTCCAGGAATGTAGAGAGCGGCTAGACTGTGGGTAGAGGGCTACCCACATGATAGAGGGATGGAAGAGACCTAAGAAGAGGGATTGATAATTGAGGAGGTCTAGGGATAGGGAGGTAGGGGGGTATAGTCTGGGCGAAGGGACAAGGGAAAGCAATAGAGAAGTGCTAGGAGAGAGGGAGTTAAGGTTAAACTAGGGGCTAAGGAGAGTAGTAAGCAGAGAGTGGCAGACTAGGGACTAAGAACTTAACACTAACACTGATCACTGTGGACCAAGACTAAAGAGCAAATTGCTACAACCAACCACCCATCACTATAGGGTGTAAACCCCAGTGGAGGATGGTAACCTAGGGTGAGTAAGAGGCTCTGCACAGGGGGTAAGGGGAAGACCTGCTCATCCTCAAACACGTCTCCTACCAAATAGAACTCCGAGGCCCAAGAGGGTGCAGAAGGTAGTACATATTAAAAGCAGGGTCATATGCATGTCCCTGGCCTAGCCACCCCCCTCAGCAGCGTAAGGAGGTCCAACTAGGCCAGGGAGGCACTACACTTTCACTTAAAATTTCAAGGACAACATGAAATAATAAAAATTAAAATGCATTGAAGCTGTTCAATAACATAGGAAGGAGGAGAGACACTTGCGAGGCTGCCTCGGCACATAGCCCAGTGCACCGACATGAAAGGGGCAAGAGGGGCTCCTGAGCATTGCACCCCTCCAGGGGGCCACCCACAAAGGGAACAAAAGGGGCACACTGCTTTAAGTTAACTGGATGTGATGCAACACACATTGAGCTACCAGAACCTGATTTCAAGTAAAAAACCTTTGCAAATCAAAATAGTTCAGATCTCTTTAGTGCTAGTACTGCAATTACATTGCATCTCACAGCGTTGTCCTTTAGATGGGGAAAACACAAAGAAACCTGCCCACGGATTCTTACACCCTGATAAGACAGGGTATTCAAAACTAGATTCGATAAAGATAAAAATTCGATTCGGCACAAAGCCAAATTTTTGGGGGTTCATGCCGGCCGAATTTTCCCTGAAATTCACAGGCACCTCCACAACATTTCAGGGACAACAGAGACAAAAGGCAGGATGGGACCATCACCTACAGTCCCACAATTATAGCAGAATAGTTCAAAGAGTTTTATGCCAAGCTTTACAATTTGCAGATGGGAGCTGTGGTCCTTCCAAGCACAGAGGTGTCGGAGGAAATCTCCACATATATCCAAGAAACACATCTTCCCAGTATGCCAAAGGAGGTTGCGGAATTTCAGGAAAAAATTTGATTCAGCACTAAACCAAATTTTTGGGGGTTTTCCCTGAAATTCTCAGGCACCTCGGGCAGTGGGTAAAAAAAAAAAAAAATCACCACTATCCTCGTTCCAGCGCCACACCTGGATCCAGTGTTCGCAGTGGAAGCTGACTTGCACAGCTGACAGTGCAGCCGGCTCCCCACTCCTCCCCTGGGGGGGGGGGGGGGGGGAGCCAGCTGCACTGTCAGTTGTGCAATTTCCTTTCCTTGCACTCCTTTAAATGCAATGACTTGATACAGGACAGAGCACAGACACATGCCTTCCTCCATGCTCTATCACTTATACTTTCTGCTCCTGCACCAGCTCCTTTTACCCCATTATGTTTGAAGCATCTAAGGGGGTTATTTAAGAAGGGATAGCGGCAGGTAGTGCTTCGTAGTGGCAGGCAGCGTCTGGGCGCTGTACGCTAAACCCCTTTTATGAAAGCAAATCTGGTGAGCGCTTCTAACAGCACCATGTAGCGTCCGATGTATTATTACAGGCGGCTCAGCTTATAACGCTGGCGCTCTAGCGCCAGGTATTATCTTTCGCTTAGTGTCGTTCTCCCATACATTTCAATGGCGGTTCATTTGCTTGTGTATACATTTTTATATTTTTATGCAGAATTGTCATTACAGGTCTGACACTAAAGTGTTAATGTGTTACAACAATGTCATTCCATGTGTTTTCGCTTTGTTACAGGTGGATATGTGTTCAAAAACAGACTTTGAGCTCTGTGCTATAAGCAACCAGATTTAGAGCTCGGACGCTGTGTGTGTCCTTTTTTGATAAGTATGGTGTGGAGCACTGAGAGTCGATCGCACTGAGCTGGCACTACCTCTTGCTCGCCGCAATGCAGCACTGTTGTTAGAGTGCCCAACATACATCACATTCATCAATGCCAGCCAGGTTACTACAGCGACCGCAACGCCAGGTTACAGCGCCCGATACCCACTTACAGCGTCTACTTGAGAGCCGCTATACAGGCGCTATCTGGCAATACCTGGCGCTAGTAATGAATCAGCCTCCATGTAAGCTGTATGTCATCAAGCACAATGTCAAGCTCCGGGTGCAGTGATATAAAGTACAATGTCAAGGACTGGACCCTGGAGAAGCTGGAATGTGTTTTATGGAGTGTTCAGTAATGCTTTTCTATATGGCAGTCTTAAGAAATAGGAAACATGCTATTGCGTTGTCTTGCATTGAAAGGGCCCCATTTAATGTTAGCACCAGGGCCCTTCAAATTGAGCTATGCCACTGGGGCTTAGTATAGGACCCTTTGATGGTAAGTCATAATGGCAAGACAACTGAATGTTTCCAACTGTGTGGGAACAACTTGGAGAAGGCCTTTTTCTGTGACTACCTCAGTGCTCCATAAATGTTGGTGTTGAAGACCTATACTTGGAGGAGTGGGACAAAATACTATTTAAAAACACTATTAAAACCCTTTCAGAAGTGTGAAATCTTTTTCAGATGCAAAGGGGACCAACTCTGTATTAATACATATGAACTTAGAATGCAATATTGGGAAAGAAAAACTTCTGTGGTGCAGGTGTAGGTGTGAGTTACTTTTTTTTCTTATAGTATCCTTCTCTTTGCTAGTCTCTCTCTTTTTATATATACATATTTAGATATATATGCAGTATACTATATATATATTATACATACACACTTTTAAAAACAAGACAACAAGTGCACTGCAGAGGTCAAGTTACTGCCCTCTTCATGAACACATCTTAATATCTTGCCTTCTTATTCCTGTTAAAGAGTTTTAAAATAAAGTCGAGAAAAACACATATATATTTATAATATATTCTAGGATGTAGGGAACATTGTCTGGAATTCTGAGTAGTAAATAACAGATACAAGATATCTACACATAAATAATTCATGAATTTAGATCACTGAAAGAAAGGTTTGTCAAATTCCGTCATGTTAGGAAGAAATTCATCGTGAACACTGCTAGCATTTTGAATAACCTATTTGTCATGTACAGTAGTAGTGTCGCTGACATTTGCTTCTGCTTTGTTCTGTTTTCCAAATTGTTTGCTGTATTCTAGTTCAGCAGACACCTGAAACTGAATACTATTCATGTCTATAGGAGGCATTTTGATTATGTGTCCTGGTCCTATAGAAAGCAATTATAGCCGCCAAATTGCATTAGAAGGCCACCAAACTTTAACCACATAACGACAGAAAAACATTCCCATGATAGTAAAAAATGAAATTCATGAGAAAAAAGCCTGAGAATTTAACTTGTGTAGGCTGATTCACTACTAGCGCCACATATTGCCAGATGAGTGTCTGTATAGCGGTGCTTAGAGCGACCGCTAGTAGACGCTGTAAGTGGGTATTGGGCGCTGTAACCTAGCGTAGCGGTCGCTGTAGTAACCTGACTGGCATTGATGAATATACTGTGTGTTGGGCACTCTAACAACAGCACAACGCTACAGCGAGTGAAAGGTAGCGCCAGCTCAGTGCGTCTGGCACTCGGCGCTTCACGCCATATTTAACAAAAAACTACACACACACATAGCTTCGGCGCTCTAGCATAGAGCGCCAGACGCAGTGTGATCAAAGACTGTTTTGGAACACATATCCACCAGTAACAAAGCGAAAACACATGGAATGACATTGTTTTATCACTGGGACAATAACACTTTAGTGCCAGACCTGTAATGACAATTTTGCATAAAAATATTAAAAGTCCAAAAAATGTATAAAAGTGTTTGTTTGCAGCCAGGACAGGTCACACAATGATTTGAGCAAAAAATTAAAATGTAATTGCCAAATACGCTCTTCAAACACAAACAAATGAACGGCCATTGAAATGTATGGGAGAACGACGCTGAGCGAACGGTAATGACTGGCGCTCTTGAACCTAGAGCACCCGCGCTATACACTGAGCTGCCTGTAGTAATACATGTGACGATACCCGACGCTGTTAGTGGTGCTCACCAGATTCGCTTACTTAAATGTGGTTTTGCGTACAGTGCCCGGCCTTCACCAGACGCTGCCTGCCGCTACAAAGCACTACCTGGCGCTATCCTTTCTTAAATAACCGCCTTAGTGAATCACCAGGTACAAATACAGTTAAAGTCAGTGACACTTTTTTACTCCTGAGAAAAGTATTGAACTTTTTACTTCTTTTTACTCTGTAGTAAAAAGGGCCATTGACTTTCATTATTTTCCTATCTGGTGATTCGCTTGGAGGCTGATATAAGACTAGCGCCACATATTGCCATTTGTACGTCTACGTAGCGGCGCTTAGACCGTCCACAAGAGTAGGCTGCAAACGAGTGTCTGGAGCTCTAAAGTAGCTTTGGCGCTGGACAAGTGACGCTGTAGTATCCTGGCCAGCATTGATAATGGTATGTTATGTTTTCTACAGCACCCTCCCTGAATCAATGTATATGTATATAGTATATATGTATATGTAGTGCCCCGAGGGAAAGTCGCTCAAGGCGACGCTACATATAACTACAGGACAGCGCTGCAGCAAGCGATAGGTAGCGCCAGTTAAGTGCATCTGACCCTCCAAGCCCATGTTTAAGAAAAAAAATCACAATAACAGCGTTGGTGTTATAAAACTGGGCGCTCTAGCGATGAGCGCCAGATGCAAAAAAAAAGTCTGTTTTTGAACGCATATACAACAGCACCAGAGAGAAAACACATGGAATTATATTGTTTCAACATTGTAACAATGACACTGCAATGGCAGACCAACACATATAATTCTGAAAAAAATATAAAAAATTTAATATATGACAATATAAGTCTTTGGTTGGTGGCCAGGAGAGCCAAAAAATCATCATGTGATAATATATAGAGGGAAAAAGTGCATCCAAACTCTTACACACAAATTAAAGACCATTGAATTGTATGGGAGAGCGAGCGCAACTGAGCGACAGGTACTACATGGCACTGCTGAACATACAGCGCCGTCGCTTTACACTGAGCCACCGCTAGTGATACATGTGACGCTACATGGCGCTATTAGAGGCGCTCACCAGATTGACTTTCATATATATAGTTTTCACATACTGCGCCCGGTGTTCACCTGACGCTACATGGTACTTCGTGTCATTAGCGCTTCTTAAATAAGGCCCTAAAAGTGAAATTCTCAAACTTTTTCTCATGTACTGAATTTTTTTACTACTATGAGAATCTTTTGCAATTCTTAGTGAATCAAGGCCAATGTATGAGTGAAATTCCCCATTTCACTATTTTAAACATTTATATATAATACATTAGTTGGCTAAAAGCTTGACATTTTCTTCAGATTAATTACAGGGACTAGAATTTATCTGGGTCTAAGCGAATATCTAGAATTATTGTTACATGGGGATTCTTCTTTCATCCTACAATGTATTTCCTTGTTAAGGAGGCTCTTTAGAATCATATGATTAACTATTCAACAGTGGCTCATTTAAAGATATTATTAAGGATTTGATTTATAAAGTGGCAGCATCATTTTGCGTCTTTTAGCAGTGATGGTTTGACTACTGAA
Organism: Gastrophryne carolinensis; assembly: GCA_027917425.1. NCBI lineage: Eukaryota > Metazoa > Chordata > Amphibia > Anura > Microhylidae > Gastrophryne > Gastrophryne carolinensis. The sequence continues at coordinate 443,106,101 of CM051236.1, forward strand.
GCAATATATGCCTAATTTAAGACATATCTATCAGTTAGCACCAATGAGCACACCTTATACGGATGAATTTACTGTAAGACTCTGGCCTTCTTCGCAGCATTGCAGCGTTTCCATTATTGACAAGTCAAAAGTTCTGTACAAATAAATGTGTTTTCTACTAATCATACGCATAAAACACAACAATCCAGTCCTGCCCATTGTGCTTTATGAAATATTGATCTACGGTGCCAGGTTTCAACTGGTGCGGCTTCAACCGGAGAGCCCAGCGCTGCTCCCTTTTGGGCGCTAGTGTTAAATAAGACACTAACTGGCAGTCCCATCAGTGCTGTCATTTTTTTCTTTCTTAAATCGTACGCTAAGTGCCACTGAGGCAAAAAAAGTGGCGCTGTGTGGCACTGAATCTTAAACTACCATAGAGCACAATGGCAGGAAATGCCTAAAAGTGGTTTAGTCATTAGTCAGTACATTAGGCTCGATTCAGAGGCACATTCGTCTGGACTTTCGTAGCTGTCTGTGAAAGTTTTTTGTGTGTTTGTCATTTTTTTTGTTTTTTTCGTTCATTTTTCATTCGCACGAACGTTCGGACTAATGCGTATATGCGCTTTCGATGAACGAAAGCAAATCGGATCATTTGCATTAGTTCTAATCATTTTCTCATAAAAATCGGATATTTTGCCTTCCTTCAGATAACTTACGTTATTGGTATGGGCTTGCGTCTCATTCAGAGAGCTGATTGCCGAGGGACCACCACCCTATAAAACCTTTTAATTGGCGATCCCCTTACGGGACCATTTTAACCTTGAATAGCCTTATTATGAACCAGTCTAGTGCCTTTGTGGAGCATGAGGAACTCCAGCTAATGGGCATAGAAATTGTCCGGAGGGCCGAGACCAGATTGCACCGGCGACACATGCACATCGATGGCATGCATGACGTTGAGCTGTTCGAGCTCACCAGACTTAATCGCGCTTCCCTCCATAAATTGTATAGTGAGCTGCGGCCATGGTTAGCCCGCACCACAAGGAAGGGGCAAGCAATTTCAGGTATGACCAAGATTAGGGATGAGCGAACCGGTTCGGACGAACCGGAATTCGCTGCGAATTTCAGGGAAAATTCGATTTGGCACGAACCCGAATTTTTTTTGGTTCGTGCCGATCGAATTTTCCCTGAAATAAAAAAAAAAATGCCGGCATGGTGGGAGCGGGCAGGCCGGCTACGCTGTCAGTGGACGGCGGAAGCCGGCCCGCTGACAGCGCAGCCGGCCTGCCCGCTCCCACCATGCCGGCATTTTTTTAAAAAGCAAACACTTACCTGCATGGTCGGAGCGTGGAGGCCGGCGCCGCTCTCAGGCGCCCTCTGATGACGCATCCTCTGATGACGCGTCCTCTGACAGCTGAGAGGCCGGTGCCGCTCTCAGCTGTCATCCCATGACGCGTACATCTTGCGACGATCTGGATTGTACCGTCGGTTTGAGTCTGGAGAATTCTCAGATGGATGGCTCCTTGGTAAGTTGACGCAAATAACGTCATTGACTTTTCAATGTATGCCTATGAATATAGTTTATGACCCATGTCTGAAGCTATGCCTGTTTTTACCCCTTGATTACATGTTAAACCGAACCTTAACCATTAGATTTAGCAAAGCACAAACCCTTTACAAATGTTTGACCAGCATTTCAAAATAAGAAATGTCAACTTTCTAGTAAATTACTTATTATTCTTCCCCACACTCGGCTGCAATTCTGTTCTTGCCTTTATAATAGGGTCTGCGCCATCTTTGCTTAGAAGCATGACACTTACTGAGTAGAGAAGAGCGGGATAAAGTGCAGGGGGTTGGTTAGAGCTGTGCTTGCCTTAGACAAAGCAGATCTGGGTTCCTGAAAAGGTAAGACATCCAAGAATGCTGAGCAGCAGAGTCCTAAACCAATACCTGTTAGCAGTCTGCCTGATTTGCCCTCATCCGCCATCTTGGATGTTTTAATGGTCCGAACATGCATTACATGGTGTTAGGCTGTTTTTTAATCAGAGCAATATGTATGTTTAGGATGTCTCTCAAATATTACATAGCCTCTTAGTCATGGTGATGGCCCGTTTTTTTGTTAACATTTTGGGAGTAATGTGGACTTAATGTTATTTTTGTCTTATTTTTTCAGGGGATTCCGGCTATCCACTGCTTCCCTGGCTGCTGACGCCCGTCCTTCGGCCACAGAATGCGCCACAGGACGCCTACAATCGGGCACACCGGAAGACCAGGGCCGTGGTGGAGAGGGCGTTTGGGCTATTAAAAACCCATTTTCATTGTTTGGACCATACTGGGGGGGCACTACAGTATGACCCCAAGAAGGTCATAGATCTAATTCTTGCACTTTGTGTGTTACATAACTTTGCCATAATGCAGCGTGTCCCCCGGTATTTGGACCTGCCCCCCTGTCCACCCAGCCAGGACCCAGATGAACAATACTATGGCACACCTAGTGCCTCTGGCCAAGCAGTTCAGGCCAATTTGATTTCAACAAATTTTTCTTAAGTTTTTGGTCCTGTGTTTTGTGTATGTAATGTTTGACTATAATTTTAATTTGTGAATCTGGAAGTTTTTGTTTGGTTAACAACTAGTAATGATTTAATTACTAAAAAATTCACACATGATCTGAGAGTAATGCATTTTTTTGGGCCTGTTGTTTTTGGAAATTCATTCAAAAAGCTAAAATTCAACAAAACATTAATGCATCAATGTAGTCAACAACAGGTAAAGTCACATTCAATATATTTACTAAAAATATGTAAATTTGTAGTTTAAGGGCACTTGCATACTTCATGTACATACATAGGACCACATAAATAAATATTTTGGGCAAATCATGCCACCTAGCAATTGGCCACATCCAGGACTTTAAAAGTAATGCACTCCAGGGCGAAGTTTTTTTAAATAAAAAAAAAAAAAATACAGACATAGGGAGCAAGCATTTGCATGTCAATATTGGGCCAGTAATACATAGGGCCACATACATACCCTCTCCTGCTTGGTCACATTTACTACAGGCACAGGTGTAAAGCAGCCATACCTATGCCACATCTACGCCTGTAAGTCAGTGGCCCACCCAAACAAGAAGCCCCAGTCCAAATCCAAGTCCAGTACAATCTCTGCCAGGGTTCAAGGTATTAGTTTGCCAGCCCAGAATGTCCCCCAATCATGCCTACAAACAGGATGAGCCAGAAGCAATGTAATTAGGCCAAAGCCTGCAGCGCAACAGCTTGAGTGGCAGGTTCAGTGAGGCTTGAGCTCAGGCATTGGCTAGTGGGCTATCTCAGCACTCTAATGAGCTATATGGCCGCAAATCCAAAGCATACAAGCAAAGCCATACCAAAAGGCTATATTGGTAGGGCTCACCAGACGGGTCAATACAGTGGGGATGTAGAGCAAAGATGTGTAGCAGATACAGGGCAAATAGGGGTTAAAATGGTTGATGCCCATAAAACCCTGGTTGTGGGCCTTGGAGGTGGCCCATCACCTGGGCATGTGTGGCATTCATAATCTGCAACTGTTGCAACATGTTTCTATTGGTTGTTCGAACTTCATCCAGCATGGCACTGAAATTACTACTTAAGGTGGCCATGTGGGTGTTGCTAGTTCGACCTTCCTCAAGCATGTCTGTGAAATTATTAGATAAGGTGGCCATGTGGCTGTTGGTCGACCTAAATTCTGTCAGCATGGTGTTTAAGGTATTATTTAAGGTCTCTAATTGTGCATGATGCTGCTCGTTGTTTCTTTGATTTTGTTGGCGAAATAAACGCCTCTCATGGTGCCATGCTGACTCCATGATCAGCACGCGCCTCCCCTGGGAAACTGGGCAACGTTGCTGACTACGCCTCCCAATTCCCTGGGTTGGGGCGCGTGCAGATGATGGTCCTCTAGTTCGACCAACAGCCACAGATGTGCTTGGCAAATCCTCTGCAGCAGACCTACCACTGGGCACTAGGCTCAGTCTCTGCATGCTGCCCACGATGGGCTGGCAGCATCTGGCCAGCTTCACTCTGCTGCAGAGGATTTGGTGTAGAAACATGTTGGGACAGTTGCAGATTATGTTCCAGGGGGGTCTGTTCTGAAGGTCCCATCAAGGTGCCATCCTCCTCCAGCTCCTGGATTTCCTCCATCAGTGTGTGGGTCTGTAAGGACCTGTGAAAAAAAGGTTCAGTTTGGGCCCTAAATATTTTTGTACTGCAAATTATTCATGTAAATTCACATGCATCAGCAGATTCAGCAAAATACACTTACCGTATATATCGGATCCTGGCTCCTAGGCAGCACGGAAGTTGACGGCGTGGTCAAACTGGCTGAGGCTTCCACACTAACTGAGGGTTGATGCTGGGCTGTATTGTTTACAAAAAGGCATGTAAACACACAAATATGCATTGGTGATCTGTATTACTACATATGCTTCACTAAAACACGTGGCCAAGCAGGAATGGCAACTCACCAAACGGTCCAAGTTGGCCTTCACTATGAATGTCATTATCTGTTAGATGTATTAATCAACATGTACATACACATTGGTCACCTTAAATAATACAAACAAGCATGTACTGGCTGTTATGATGCTTCACACATCCCTAAAGGGCCATTAGGGGCCCACACTCAGCTTGCAAATAGCATTTGGCTTAAGAATATGCTGGTTGGCATTCTTCCTATGTAGACCTTTCCCTGACCCCAGATCAAGTATTTGAGACCAAAGCACAGCTCAAACACAAGTGGTCTAAAGACAAAGATGGAAGTGTTGGATCTGATTGTCTAGAATCACATAACAGGCAGTCCTTTGCTAATGTAAAGACTTTTATAGTGTCCATAAATACTCTCCAAGGTCATGTATGGCCAAGCAAATTAGAAAATTAACATTCCACAGACATTACACGCCCTGCTAAAACTGTAACCTCCACTGCAAGGCACTCCCTAGGGGCATGTGTTCATATATGCCTTTGAGCCTCATTTTACACGTTGAAAACATTTCACATTCACACTAACATTACTAACCTGCAGGAATAGTAGGGATGTCCGTGTCCCGTCCCCCTGAGTGTCCCTCTAAGGCCACGGGATGTATCAGGCCCAGAACCATCTCCTCAGCTCGGGTAAATTGTAATTTAGCGGGGAAGCCTCCGCCAGTTTGTAAGCTGAAAAAGATAGTTTGGCAAATGTAGGAAAATGGGGACAAAACAAGAAGCAGACAAATCCACAAAGCAGACATGTACCTGTAATTTCGCCGTTTATTTTCTTTCTTTCGTGCTGCATACTTCAGGTCCGATATTTTGCGTTGAATCTGCTCCACATCTTTGAGCTCATCCCCCGCTGCATTGACCTGTCTGGTGAGCTCCTCTAAAATTTCTGCTTTGCGTATTTTGCTGGCTGCTTTGGATCTGCGCCCATATAGTTCATCATAATGTAAGGTGAGCCCACTAGCCAATGCCAGAGTTTGGGCCTCCCTAAACCTGCCACTCAAGTGGCCTCGGCGCAATGTGTGCCCTGTTGCTTGATGATCTGGCTCATCAATGGTTGCAGGCAAAGTGGGGGACATTCTGGCCTGGCTGTGTTGGGGAGAAATGTAGGACAGGTGGCTGGCTTCAGATTGAACTGTACTTGGATATGGACTTGAGGTCCTTGGCTGGGTGGCCACTGAACTAGCAGGCGTAGATGTGGCATATGGAGAGTGTATAACAAATATAAATATATAAACACAGAGCAGAAAGAATGCCTCTATTAGGTCTAATTAGGAGGTATTGGCTCCTTGGTTGGCTCCTATTCTTAGAGACACTACTCCTTTAACACTTCTAGTGTCAAAATTCAAATTAGGAATACAGAGCTCATTCTTAGAACACTGCACCTTTAGCACCTCAGGTATCAAAGTTCAAATTGTAAATATAAAACTACAGAGAAATGCTGCTAGCAGTTTTCTTAACAGGTGACACTGGCTCTTTAAATAGTCCTTGTTTATATAGTGGTAGAGTTATAATTCTTCCTCTTCCATTCAAAGTGATATCTGGCTGTAGTTCTTTCTTATACAGTATTTTCAGTGCCCATAAACTTATAAAGTCACCACTGTGCCCGTCACCGTTGCTAGGTACTCTTACCGGCTGGTGAATGAATATAGAGCTGTATATATTAACTCCTCTTAGATCTTTCTCCTCTGTGTAGATATCCAATTAGGGGCTATAGGTGCTGGTTGCACTAGATTTCAGCTCACCAGGGTAGTACAGGTGTAGGATAAAACAAAAGAGAGAAAATCTAGTGTATTCCCGCTTTTTAATGTTAAAAATTATAAAATGCAACCTACAAGTGCGCACTCACATTTAAAAAGTGACAAATCGCTTGTTTTAAGGATAGGCGAGGCTCTCACCCGACTCCAGTCACCACGGCCGTTGGTGTTACTGTTTAGAAGGGCGGGATAGCTATCGCAAGTGGATCCTCTTTGGTTTCATATGCCTGTCGCCGTCAACGCGTTTCACTGCCAGCGGCAGCTTTATCAAGACTGGCGAGGCGGCTGTAAGTCACTGCTAATATAGTTTTGGAGGGTGACATCACTCCTTTTCAGCCCTATTAGAGCAGCTAATTAAGTACCTGTATGCTGCAGCTGATCATCTAAGTCCGGCTGTGTGTTTTCCTGGGATTTCCCTCTCTCTGTCAGTTGGATTTCACTTTGTTTGTTATCCTTTATGTTTAGCAAAAAACTGGGGCTGCATTACCAGCGTCCCTCAGTTTGCTATCTGGTTTTATAATAGGGGAAGCCGAATAAAGCGCCTGTTGACAGGAGCAGGGTGAAAGTCTCTCCTTTACAAAGACATCATTTCTACATAAAATACATAGTCTTCCCGGACAGGTTCCTTATTATTAATTGATGGCTGATGACATAAGCCTCAACTGTACTTGCAATATCTAGCATCTGTTGTAGGACATAATTACTACTTATTTTGTGATATTAGTTATACATGTGTCCTCTAAATGACTACTAACATACTCATTGTAATAAAAAATAAAAAATATATGTGAAGTGAATCATAGTGTTCAATAAGCACCCGTTAATCTTTAAGGGTGTGTGGAAGTGAATTAGGGCTTACCTAAGGCTGTGTGTATATTACAGTTACCATTGGGGGACCGTGATGGGTTCCAAGTGAGTTTGTGTGGATGGATTAAAGCTTACCTAAACCTATATTGCTCCTCAGTGATTGGGATGCTGTGAACTTATTAGGCATTAACCATTAAACCATAATAAAGGAATTATTATACTTATAGTGCATGAATCTAAGAAGTGTCAATGAAACAGTTGAGGTCAAATTCCACATTTAACCCCTTGGGTGCTAAAGTGTCCAACGTGTAAATCCAAAAGCTCTCCCTACGTGAGATGTCCCTAATTAAGTGAGATCCCCTCCAGTGTCGTTCTATTTTATCTATGCCCATAAATGATGCTAGGCTTGGGTTTTGAGAATGATGTGTTTTAAAGTGGGCTGACAAGTTGTGGGTTTCTAGCCCTTTTTTTATATTGTAAAGGTGCTCTCTAATGCGTATCTTAAGTGGCCGGCTGGTTCTGCCTATATATTGTAGCCCACATGGGCACAGGATCATATAAATCACCCCTACTGAGTTACAAGTGATGAATTTTTTGATTTTATATTCAATTGTTCCAGTTTTATCCTTGAAAGATCTTAATGATTTTTCAGTAGATGTACTTATTTTACACCCTGCACACTTCCCACATTTGAAAAAACCTTCCTGTGTATTAAATAACATAGCGGGTTTGTGTGGAGGGTCCAAGTAACTTTTAGTGAGGATATCTTTCAGGTTAGGGGCTCTACGGAATATAATTTTAGGTTTATCTGGCAGGGTTGGACCCAGCGTTGCATCGCTTTTTAGAATATGCCAGTGTTTTGCCAATAGGTGTTTAATTTCCCGATGTTGCACATTATATCCTGTTATGAATGAGAAGTCTTGGCCTATATCATTCTTATTCCTATTCGATGTTCCTGCTGAGATAATTCTCTCTTTTCCTCTTATGTTATTCCTCTGTTCTTCTATGTCTAACCGTTTATATCCTTTCTCTATAAACCTAGTCACCAATAGGTTCGATTGGGTATCATAGTCCGCTATTTTAGTACAGTTACGTCTTATACGCATAAACTGACCTCTCGGTATAGCTTTGAGCCAAGTGGAGTGGTGACAGCTAGTTGCTGGTACATAGCCATTTCTATCCGTTGTCTTAAAGTACGTTGATGTTATTAATTTGGGGCCCTCTTTTATGATGTTTAGATCGAGGAAATTAATCGAGGTCGCACTAGTTTCAGCCGTAAACACTAGATTAAATGAGTTGTTATTTACCTCCTGAAAAAATTCATCTATCTGTGATTGGGTGCCTTCCCAGACGCACACAATATCATCTATGTATCTTCTCCAGCACTTCAGCTCTGGTCTACTTTGGCTGTAAATGAATTGCTCCTCCCACCACCCCACATATATGGAGAGTGCCTTGCCACCTGTGCCGGTGGCAAATGTGGCTGAGGAGGAGAGGGTGTGCTGGATGATGTTGGGCTTCTTGCCCTGTGCCTCTGTGGCCCCTTCACACTTTGATGCCCCTGGGAGGTTGTTGGACGTGGGTGGGGTGATGCTGAGCTTTGGCTTTTGGGGCTTCTGGCCCGGTGGGTTGGCCTCTTGCCCTGGTTGCTTTGCCCACGTGGGTGGGGTGATGCTGAGCTTTGGCTTCTGGGGCTTCTGGCCCAGTGGGTTGGCCTCTTGCCCTGGCCGCTTTGCCCACGTGGGTGGGCTGATGCTGAGCTATGGCTGCTGGGGCTTCTGGCCCGGTGGGTTGGCCTCTTGCCATGTGCGCTTTTCCCACGTGGGTGGGGTGATGCTGAGCTCTGGCTGCTGGGGCTTCTGGCCCGGTGGGTTCTCCTCTTCCCATGGGAGCTTTTTCCATGTGGTTGAGGTGATGCTGACCTTTGGGGGCTGGGGCTTCTCACCCTCTTGGTGTGCTTTTTAGGGGCCGCACCTGTGTGCTTGCTGGCCTGGGGCTTCTTCTTTGCCGCTGGCTCCTTTTGTTTGGTGGTTGTTGGTGCCTTTGTGGTTGTGATCGCCTTGGCCTGCCCACTGCGGGTTTCCCGCAGCTTAGCCTTTGGCATTTTTGAGCGAGTGGTGGGGCCTGCAGAAGCCTCCTCACGCATCATTTTTGCTGCTGCCCTTCTTTGCTGCTTTGCCTTTGCACCGGCTTTTTTTGGTGCCATTATTAAGAGACTCTCAAAGAGTATGAGCTGTGTGTCCAGGACCCTTTAAATCCTAATGCCTGGGTATGACGCTTACGCGTTCGCGTACGTGTGCGTACGGCTGTTCATCCTGCCGTGCGGAACCCGGAAACCGCTGGGGCATTACTTATCTGCTGCAGACAAGAAGAAAGATGGCGCCCACAATCTTCACCCGCCAACAAGAAGAGCTGATTATGCTTGTAAGAGTATTTTAATGCCTTTGATTTGCCATCTAAATGCATGCCTAGCACTTAAGGAAGCGCAGGAAGAAACGGTTTGGTTTAAAAGTGTATAAAACTCTGTGCCAAACAAAAGTTATGGCCCACATTTGCGAACCAAGTCAATTACATCTAGAAGGATAGTTTTAGCCTAGAAATGTGTCTGGTAATGTCATTTAGTCAAATGATCGATTTGTGACAGATATTTGTTTGCAGTTTGATCTAAATTCTATGTTTATTTTGTGTTTTGTAGACGATGCTTCAGCGCAGGTACAACTGCCTGCCCAACTCATTTGAGAAGAGGACTGTCACCCTGGAGTTCGTTTCCAGGATTCAACACCAGACTGACACCACCTTCACCCACACGCAGATCATGCAGCATTGGTCAGACCTGAAACGGCTGCACATGCCCCGGGTGCAGCTATTTTTTGGACTCCATTTCCCAAGTGCATAGCGATTGCATGCTAGATGTAACTAATACACAAGGTAGGCCTTTTTTAAAAATGCTTTTCTTTTCTAGTGCTGAAAATGGAGTACCGAATCCGACGCACCCGGAGGCGCACAGGCCGACCAGTGCTGCATGAATCTACAGCTGGAAGTGAAGGGGTGGATCTCCAGGGCGACGGTCCTACCCCTCCTCTGTATGGGCCTCCGACCAGCTCCTGGACCTTTCTACAGAGGAGGGGCGGCACGGCGTGGGCAGGGAGTCGTACCAAGCGACGGAGCCGGTAGCCTCTGGTATGTGACTCTTCATGTAACCGCACACACATACATGCTATTTCAAACAAAGCTGATTCCCTTGATCTCTTTTTCTAGATTTGGATGTAGCGGGTGAAGAATCAGGAGCAGGGACTGCAGCAGATCAGGCCCAGGAGGCACATGGAGAAGGTGGGTGATGTCACACACACATTGCAATTGTCATTTGCTTACTGTTGACTAAGACATTAGAAGTGACCCTATTTGCCATGTCTCTACAGCCTCAACTTCCCAGCAGTGGCAGGGCCCAGAATGGAGGGTGGTCCCCGACGCAGACATCAGCCAGCAACGAAGTAAGTTGTAATGTCATTCTTTGGAGTATGTGGTAATTGACATGATCACCAAGATACCTAAAGCCATAGTCAATGGCATTAGCATAATGACATATGGCCACTTCCTTAGATAAATTACTTAGCATAATGACATATGCCCAATTCCTTAGATTAATTACTTTGCATAATGACATATGGCCACTTCCTTAGATTAATTACTTTGCATAATGACATATGTCGTCATGAGTTAGGTTGCCAACTAAAAAACATTCCATCCACAGCTGAGAAACATGTATTTGTCTAAAAATAATGTTTGTTTCTTTTTTATACAGGGACCACACATGCAAGAGTTGAAGCAATGAATCAAAGGGTCCTTCAGTTGGTGGCTGACATGCAGGAGTTGCATGACTCGTTGGGGACCACAGAAGAAGACTAGTGTTCTGGGTCCTGCCATTGTTTTGTACATAGTTTTAAATTGTATTTTTAACACATTTTAAATTAAAAAAAATAAAAAATTTAACTGTTTTTACCCAAAAATTTTTAAACATTTCTACATTTTGAGATAATGTTTTCAACAAAAAAAGCCAGAAAAAAATGGCAATTAAGATTAAAAAAAAAAAAATCAGTGTCATTTTATTTTACAAATAGATTAACACCAAAGGAATGGGCCAAATAATATGTAGAGATGAAGATTCACATAACCGCAAAGTGGTTTGGGTAAGTTTTAGGGGTGAAAAATGGAAGAAGAACCTAACCGCGAGAAGAAGGAAAGCGCAAAGTGGTTTGGGTAAGTTTTAGGGGTCATAAATGGAAGATGTAGGAAAGCGCAAAGTGATTTAGCTAAGCATTGTAGCAGATGTGAGTGACCCAAATATGTAGGCGAGCACTTTAATGAGTTAAGTTTGTAGTGCGCAGGCGTAAGATCGTAAGGATTTTCGTCTGGACGATAATTTATTGAAAAAGGAAAACAGAATCTAACGGGAAACGTAAAGGATTCGTGGGAGGAGACGATGGAAAAAGGGCAAAAATAAAGCCGACGTTGTAACATGAGAAAAGAAAACGGAAAACTAACGCTGGAAAATGACATTCTCGTACTCGTACTCTGGCATGCGAACGGACGAAAACTTTACAGAAGGATAGCAATGCATGCATAGAATTGCTCGCACACTCATACGTGAGCGGGAACATTTAAAAAAAATCGACACAAAAACGAAAGTCTTTTTTTGTCTCTCAGGATCAACCCTTTTGTGTATAGCAAGGTACAGATTAGTAGATTTAGTAGTAAAAAATATAATAAAATATTTTTTTCACACTTGCACATGTTGCTACAATACAAGAAGCCAAGAAGCACATTTACTAAAACATCAGTGCAGTATCATGCTAAAAAATGTATAAATCATATTTTGCACTGAAATGGCATTGTCTTGCAGAAGAGCTTAAAAAAATCAGGCCCTTTATATTCATAAGCTGCGTAGATAAATAGATCAGTTACCAAGAATAGTAGACAGGGCCGCATTTGTGCGTGTCAAAAGTGGCATTTGCCACAGGCCCGAGGAAAGACAGGGCCCCTTGACACCTTGGACATGAGTTGGGATTGGGGCCCCCAGAGCTCACGCTGATGCAACGCGTTAGAACAGCTGCCTGCTGTTCTTGCATTGTGTTCCCCCTCCCTTCTGCTGCCTTGTATAAGAAGCGCTCAGGTGGCTGTGACTGGCATCACTCCCAGCACTGTGCTCTTCACAATCCAGCTATGACAGGAGGCTGAATCATTCATCAATCACCATCATCCTTCATTCTGGGGAGAAGTTGAACACAGTCAGTGGCAAATCAGGGCTGTCTAGTCTGCAACTAGAGCCCTGCACCATAAATAAGGGTCAGGCTGACTGTCGGCAACAGTTTGCGGGCAGCACTCAGCTCTCCTTAGTTCTGTCAGTGGCGGTATTCACATCTTGTGATAGAAGTAAGGAGAGCTGAGGGCTGGCTGCACAGGACAATGCTGCACATTTCCTGTCTCACTGTTGCCGCTTGGAAAGATGAACAGCAGTCCAGTAGATGAAAGCAGAGTTCCTCTTTATTTAATCCACAGGCAACAGAAGACATGGAATAGGTACAATATATCCATCCAGTTACAGCTCTGGTTCTGTCTATAGTCACAGGTACAATTGTAAAGTATTGCTGGATCTCTCCCTCCTCTCTCTGTTAAGAGTCAGGATTCCTGCTCCTCTTACAATTCAAGCCAGTATGTGGATCCACTCTCTGTCTATTCTTCTTTGGGGGGGGCAGGGGAGGCTGAAGGGGCAGGGGGGCGGGGGGTATCGGAGTCTGAGGAGGAGCTGGGGAGGCTTCTTGCAGGTCTACTGGGGCGCATCGTGGATCCTCGTAGGTGTAAAACCGGACGTGCACATAACTTAAGCAAAAGCAAAACCTTTGACCCTCCTTGCAAGCTAACAACGCAATGAAATGCCAAACATTAAGCTACAAAACGCAACATTAAAACAATGTACGCATAGCAATGTTCGGCGATATAGCCACACACGCCAATACAGCATTGCAACGGTAGAGTGCTGCATGCTGCGAACGACAGCGACTGCTCAGTGCAACTGAATCTCAGCGACTCAACCCATATTCATAAAAACTTGCCGCTGAGTGAAGGCAGTCGTTCGAGATTGTGTGCCTGGAGCCCATAGCGCCGGATGCTGTGTGAATTGTACGCTACATGGCGTTGTTCTAGTCGCTCACCAGACTCGTCTTCATAAATGTGGAATTGCGTGCCGTGTCCGGCGTTCACCTGCCGCTACCTGCCGCTTACAAGGCACTACCTGGTGCTATCCCTTCATGAATAAGGCCCTAAGTCACTTTATCTCCACCTACCCTATAGTTTGGGGACATTCTTAATTGAACCTACTGCATATCCCCTTTGCTACAAGCCCAGCACCTGGGCAGCCATATACACATGCTTTCACCTTCCCTAGGTATGGCAGTCATTTAGTGACTGACAGTCACCTTCTATGGAACACGGTCGTGGTACCTTTGCCTAGTGTAGCCTAGTCTCAGACTTGCATTAACAGGAGACAGCAGGGCATCCCAGATAAGATTGCAACCCTTTTGTTGGGTCAGGTAATAAAGCCTTTAGTGAACGTAATTAGTTAGTTTGTGGACATGGCCATGCCTATCTAATCAAACTTGCATAACAGGTTCACTTAAACAGGAACATACCTACCACTACTCTACACTAAATCCTCCCAAACTCTGTCACCAACCCCCCTCTAACCTCCCAGTTTGAATTTTGGTTACTAATACCTACCTTTGACGATCACTCCACTTCTGCTGCAACTTTACCAGGACTCTTTGCCTTCTTCCTCTGGCTCCTGAGACACTTCCAGCTCACACCTACGCAGTGGCTCTCATCTTGGTTAGCCAAGATGAAATAGCTGGGTGACATTAGGGCGACTAGAGCCACTCATGCCCATCACCAACTGCTAAAAAAGGTGGTTTTCCGCCCCATTACAAAGCCAAATACAAAGAGATTAATGAGCTGCGCCAATACCAAAAAGGTATTGCAATCTATAAGAAAAATTTTACTTTCACCCTGTTACATAGTTACATAGTTAATAAGGTTGCAATAAGACATATGTCCATCAAGTTAATGTAGCTGTTAGTGTCTTTGTCTTCTAAATAAGCATCTAATACTTTTTAAAAGTTGTCAGCAGTTGATGCCATAGCAAGCTTCTGTGGGAGGCTATTCCACAGATTTATAGTTCTTATGGTAAAAAATGATTGTCTCCTCCAGAGATTAAATTTCTTTTTTTCCAGTCAAAGAGAGCGCCCCCCATGTCTTTAGAGAGGATTTTAACTGAAATAGTGTTTCCCCATATTTTTTGTATTGCCCATTTATATATTTATACAAATTAATCATGCCCCCCCCCCCTCAGTCGTCTCCTCTCAAGAACAGATTTAATTCTTGTAATCGTTCCTCATAACTAAGATCCTGCATTCCTCTCATTAGTTTGGTGGCTCTCCTCTGCACCCTTTCCATAGTCAGATTCTATGAAGAGGTGCCCAGAACTGGACGGTATATTCCAGGTGAGGGCACACCAGTGCCTTGTAAAGAGGCAAAATGACATCCCTAGCCCATGATTCCAGGCCTCTTTTAATGTATGATAATATATTGGTGGCCTTGGAAGCAGCCGCTTGACATTGCATGCTGTTATTTAGCCTGTGGTTTACCAGTACTCCCAGATGCTCCTCAAGTGATTCTTCCAGTTTTACTCTTTCAAACCCTGGAGTCCACAAGGATGCTAATGCAGATACTCCTGCCCATGGGCCAGAAAGAAAATACATTTGCTCAAATAGCTCTGTATGATAGGGGAAATGTAAAAGCTGCACACTGCACCAATGAATGTATCCTATAGACAATAGGAAATTATTCCTCCAATGTTGGCCTCACTAATGTTTTGAGTGGATAGATGAGGTTCCTGTGGAACAAGACCATTCTTGGCATAGAGCTGAAAAAGGAAGCTTAGGTCCACTTACCTCCTAACCAAAACTGACAACTTGGAAAAACAGATCATTCATAATTTGGGGCCCCCACTTTTAATTTTGCTGAGGGCCACACTTTGTCTAAGACCGACCCTGATGGTAGATAGCACTTTCTGTACAGTGTGTGATATTTCTATTAGCCACCAAGTTCAACAAGTTGTTTTTTTCACAATTTTTCACAACATTGCTAATAGCTCTGATATTTCAGCAGAACAAAGGAAGTTTTTGTTCAGTATATGAAGGTTTACAAGCATAGCATAAAACCGGTAAATTATTCTATTATTGAAGCAGTTTTGGGAAAAGCTTTTAATTTATTGTCGCCTACAGAAAGCATGACCATGACAATATTAGAATCAGTGGGGCACAGGCATAGCTTTCTATTATAAAGGAGTAGATCAGAACACAAAGAAAATGTTATAATCATATCACGGAGGTGGACAGAAATGTCAAATGAGTTAACAGATATGTAACCAAACAGAAAGAACAATATCATGATGGAAATGAATGTCACGCAGCATAATGTAAATCAGATTAATTTAGCTCACTTCATTCTACAGAAACAAGTCTTGTACTGTGCATTTAAAAACTTAACATTCTTTTTGTGAACCCTCCATTCATTTCTCAAAAAGCAGTGACACCAGTAGGAAGGCTAAAAAGCTTCACAATTGGCCATTTGGGATAAAAAATGGTGGATGATTTAATGCAGAATATGTCTATTAATTTAATATTAATCTCACCCTCTGCTACATCACTTTCATTTCTCTTCAGTGGCAATTGACAAATCACATCTCCTTCTAGATGGGGAATTGGAGGGAGGCAACGTCTAGGAGTCATCATTGGTCCCTAAACACGCTATAAAAGTATATATTTGAATAACAGGAGATATGACTCAAACCAGCACACAACAAGAATTGTTTTACCCTCCCTCCCCCTGGATAACTTTTGTTTTCACATCTGTCCTAGACTTTTAGTTTAGGAGTGTTCACGCTATGCATGCCCTAACATTGTGAGGCAACAGCAGGCTCCCTGGCACCTAGCATTGTAAGTACCGCACGGGCGGGGTACACAAACTTTGTTTCTATGTCTCTTTACTCCATCCAATCCTTTTCCCCCACCACAGCTCAGCCCCATCCATCCCTGGTCAACCAATCATTCCCCCAGCTCAGCCCCATCTATTCCTGTCCCACCATCTTGTCCCCTCAGCTCAGCCCCATCCATCCCTGTGCCCTCAGCTCTGTCCCATTCATCACTGTCCCCTCAGCTCAGCCCCATCCATCCCTGTCCCCTTAGCTCTGCCCATCCAGCCCCAGTATCTCTGCCCCATTCATTCCTGTCTTTTCCCAGTGCCCAATAGGATTTTTGGGGTGGGGGGGCAAGCAGCCTTTTTTTGTTTTGCCTGGGGATCCTATAGCCTCTCCCCCATTGTGCTGATTTCTAACTATCTACCCTTCATCTGGACCTTCACCTCTCACTGGATGCCTTTAAATGGACCTTTACAAGTGGTTGATTACCCCTGGTCTAAAGTAATTGAGTTTTATCATAGTAACCCTGGAGGAGGAGCTGTTTTGAAGCAATATCCAAAGGCTTCCTTGTTACATTGTCTTTGGGCATATCAATCTATAATCTGGTTCTCTGGCTTTCCCTGTGTCAGTCTGTTACACTTCACCCACTCGGTCATCCCCTTTATATGAGCATAAATCTGATCTGCCTCCTTGCTGGATGATTAAAGGGACATTCCACTTGATGGGGATTAACAAAGGGCACAAGGCACTAAAAAGCGCACGAGATGCTACTTGTTGATTATGTCTGAGCCTAGGTTCCCAGGCCATGCCCACCCGCAGACTGTGCAGTTCTTGGTTCCTGATGTGTCAGCCAAGCCCCCATTTATTGTGGCACCAGTTACCCCTCACCAGACATAGTTACCCTAAAAGATTTATAGTTCAGAGGATATCACCTGAGGCAGTGGAGACCAATGTACTGCACAGATACACTAGGAAACTGCACAGATGCTCTGCACGTGGCAGGGATCACTGATGGATGGGCGACAGCCGGGCGATCAGATGAAAGCAAGGTCTGAGGTCAGGCCAAGGTCCATATTGGGTGGGAATGGTTCAGAGTACAGAGAGGTAAGACATGGTCAGAAAAAGGCAAGGGTCAGTCCAGACGCAAACAATCAAAGGTTAGGAACAAAGCAAATTCGGCAGCTATAATCAAAACTATTCACACTACTACTACAACCGCTAAGCTAGCACTCTAGCTTAACGGCTATCATGGGCAAAATGGACAAGGCCAGGGCCTTTATTTTTGGGGAGGTGACCAATGGGATGCAAAGGGCAAAACAGCCAACTGGCCCAGTCCACCTTGAGGATACCATGGCCCAGATAAACACACAATTCACATTAGCTTTTAGCTCAAGCCGTTGCCGGTAGGCATCCAACACTGAAGAGATGCTGGGTAAGCTAGCTGCATTGGTGATTGCATTGTCATCTTCTGACCAGGACAGCGTGTCTGAGGCACCAGGAAGAACCAGTCATCACAAGTTACCTGCTGAAGGTTTCTGACATCATCGCTGCAGTGATTGTTGGTGTGGGAGCAGGGCAGCCTCATGCCGTCTGGCAATCCTTGATTGTGCCATGTCTTGGAGCAGTCAGGGGCGAGCACCTTATCCAACAATCTATAAGAAAGAGAGTGTGTTTGGACAAACTAGTACACGTCAGCGGAAAATAGTGCATAAGCATTTTTTAGGAGAAAAAAAACAACCATTCACTTTTATTGTCTACCTTAGTGGTGATTCAACAGCCGAATTTAAATTCCCATGTGGTGCTGAATCAGATGCAAGGTAGACAAAGAAAGTGAATGGCAATTTTCGCTCCTAAAAAAGCAGTGACTTCTCACCAAACATCATGACCGGGGTCATCAAAATGAAGTGGAAATTTAACTGATTCAGAAACAAAAGGTCTTCAGATAATGCAATGTTTATTTGGTCAACAGGGGGCCCGATATGCCTCAGCCCAATTCAAGGGCTTAAATGACCATTCTGACTGAATGCCTGGACACATGTCAGCCGTCCATTGGATATTTCAAACATATACAGATTCACATATATGGACGGTGTAGTTTAGACATGAAGAACAACTGTTTCTCATCAAGCAGACAACATTCTTGGTAATGGTTTAAACCTATGAGGAGGGAGGGGTTAAAATCCCGCTAAACACTGACATTAGGGTTGATTCAGAGAGACATAAAAAGACTTTCGTTTTTGTGTCGATCTGTTTTTTTTTTTAAATGTTCCCGCTCTCGTATGAGTGTACGCGTGATTCTAAGCATGCATCGTAAGCCTTTAGTAACGTCTTCGTCCGTTCGTATGCCAATGAGAATGTCATTTTTCAGCTTTCGTTTTCCGTTTATGTTACTCATGTTACAATGTGGGCTTTAATTTTTGCCCTTTTTCCATCTTCTCCTCAAACGAATCATTTACGTTTCCCGTTAGATTCTGATTTCCTTTTTCAAGAAATAATCGCCCAGACGAAAATCGTTACGACCTTACGCCTGCGCACTACAAAATTAACTTAATGTGCTCGTCTCCATATTTGGTTCACTCACTTCTACTACAATGCTTAGCTAAATCACTTCGCGGTCTCATTCTTCTTCCATTTCCCGCACCTAAAACTTACCTAAATTACTTTGCGGTCTTATTCTTCTTCCATTTCCCACATCTAAAACTCACCTAAATCACTTCATGGTCAGTATATTCTTCCATTTCCAGCACCTAAAACTTACCTAAATCACTTTGCAGTCAGTAAATTCTTCCATTTCCGGCACTCAAAACTTACCTAAATCACTTCACGGTCAGTATATTCTTCCATTTGCGGCACCTAAAACTTACCTAAATCACTTCGTGGTCTTATTCTTCTTCCATTTCCTGCACCTAAAACTTACCTAAATCACTTCGCGGTCTTATTCTTCTTCCATTTTCCGCACCTAAAACTTACCTAAATCACTTCACGGTCAGTATATTCTTCCATTTCCGGCACCTACAACTTACCTAAATCACTTCGTGGTCAGTATATTCTTCCATTTCCAGCACCTAAAATTTACCTAAATCACTTTGCGGTCTTATTCTTCTTCCATTTCCGGCACCTAAAACTTACCTAAATCAATTCGCGGTCTTATTCTTCTTCCATTTCCCGTCAGTATATTCTTCCATTTCCGAGAACCTAAAACTTACCTAAAACACTTTGTGGTCTGGCGAATCTTCATATGTAAATGTTGTGATTTGCATTCGTTTTGTGGTTTCCAACCCTTAATGAATGTATTTCTAAAAGGAAATGACACAGAAACAAGTTTTTTTTTTTTTTTTATCAAAACTGGCATTTTTAAGTGCATTTTTTTTAATCCTTTCTTATAAAATTTTACAACTTTGAATGTTTATTTTTTAATAAAAATTTAAATTTTAAAAATCTAAAAAATTATTAAAACCAAAGATAACATGTCTTAAAATATATACACAGCAATGGCAGGCCCCAGAGCATTATTCTTCATCTGTGGCCCCCACTGAGTCGGGCAGCTCCTGCATCTCGCCCACCAACTGAAGGACCCTGGCACTGAGTTGAAATTATTTGTTGGCAAATACATGTTGTGGATGGAATGTTTATTAGGTTTCAAGCTAACTTATGTCATTATGATAAGGAATTAATAAAAGGAAGATGCCATATGTCATTATGCTAATGGGATTGACTATGGATTTAGGTAGGTTAGCGATCATGTCATTGACCACCTCAACATCTTTACATTACACACTTCGTTGGTGGGCCATCTCTGCTTCGGGGATGACCCTCCACTCTGGGACCTGCCACTGCTGGGAAGTTGAGGCTGTAGAGACATGTAAAATTGGGTCACTTCTAATGTCTGATTCAACAGTGAGCAAATTACTCTTAGAATGTGTGTGTGACATCACCCACCTTCTCCATGTGCCTCCTGGGCCTGATCTGCTGCAGTCTCTTCCACAGATCCTTCACCCACTACAGAATCATCTAGAAAAAGAGATTAAGGGAATCAGCTTTGCTTTTAATAGCACATATGTGTGTGCGGTTACATTAAGAGTCACATATCAGAGGCTAATGACTCAGTCGCTTGGGCCAACTCCCTGCCCACGCCGTGACGCCCCTCCTCTGTAGAAAGGTCCAGGGGCTGGTCGGAGGCCGCTACAGAGGAGGGGTAGGAACGTGGCCCTGGAGATCCACCACCTTCACTTCCTGCTGCAGATTCATGCAGCACTGGCCGGCCTGTGCGCCTCCGGGTGCGTCGGATTCGGTACTCCATTTCCAACACTAGAAAAAAAAGCATTTATGAATAAAGGCCTACCTTGTGTATTAGTTACATCTATCATGCAATCGTTATGTACTTGAGACCAAAAAATCGCCGCACCCGGGGCATGTGGAGCCGTTTCAGGTCCGACCAGTGCTGCATGATCTGTGTATAAGTGAAGGTGGTGTCCGTCTCCTGTTCGATCCGGGAAACGATCTCCAGGGTGACTTTCCTCTTCTCGAATGTGTTGGACAGGTAGTCGTACCTGCGCTGAAGCATCATCTAAAAAACACAAAATACAAATAGTTGTTAGATCAAACTGCATACAAATACCTGTCACAATTAGATCAGTTGACGAAATGACATTCCCAGACACATTTATAGCCTCAAACTATCCTTTTAGATGCCATTGACTTGGTTCTACATGTGCGCACTAACTTCTGTTTGGCACAGAGTTTAAGTTTATAAAACAACTGTTTCTCCCTGCGCTTCCTTAAGGCCTAGGCATGCATTTAGATGGCAATTCAACGTCCTTACAATACACTTACGAGCATAATCAGCTCTTGTTGTTGGCGGGTAAAGATCATGGGTGCCATCTTGTTTCTTGTCCGCAGCAGATAAGTAATGCCCCAGTGGTTTCCAGGTTCCGCGCGGCCGGACGAACAGCCGTACGCACGCGTACGCGAACACGTAAGCGTCATACCCAGTCATTAGGATTTAAAGGGTCATGGACACACAGCACATTATCTTTGACATTGTCAGCATGGCACCAGAAAACCAGAGCGCTAAGGCAACACCAGCAAAGGAGGCCACCAGCAAAAGGGCCCAGCGGCATGAGGAGACTTCTTCCTCCCATCCGACCACAAGGTCACACCAAGCTACTAGCAAGGTGCAGGAAACGCGCAGCCAAAGTGGGCAACACAAGGCGACATTGGCCACAAAGGCCGCAAAAGAAAAAACAACAACCAAAGGCAAGAAAGGAGCATCAAAGAAGAATGCACCCCCATCCAAGGAGCCATCCACCTGATAATTCTCCAGGCTCAAACCAACGGAATAATCCTGAGCTCCGCAAGATGTAAGCGTCATGGGATGAGCCTGGATACCCGGCGAGCACACTAAGGAACCGCATGTCCGGGGCCACCACTGCTTGGACATTCAGTGAGTGGCCCATTTTGCGGTTCCTGGAAGAAATCCAAGGTAAACTACTTAAACATTAACTCCTAACACCCTCCCAAAAACATGTAGGACAATCCAAATAACACTAAGTACATATGTATTTTTCCAACTAAAAATTATATGTATGTGGGAGAAAATAAAGATTAACATTATAATCACTAATTAAGGTCCGCATTAAAATGTTTTGCTAAGACCTACATTAAAAACATTTATGAAGGTATACACTGTAAAGTGTTTCACAGGGACACTTGAGAAGGAGGGATTAAGGTATACACTGTAAAGTGTTTCACAGGGACACTTGAGAAGGGGGGAATAAGGTATACACTGTAAAGTGTTTCACAAGGACACTTGAGAAGGAGGGAGGTATACATTGTAAACTGTTTCACAGGGACACTTGAGAATGAGGGGTTAAGGTTTATATTGTAAACTGTTTCACAGGGACACTTGAGAAGGAGGGATTAATAGATAGTTACAATACAGTTTGCCTAAACTATATAAGATTACAAAAGATTACAAAATTACATAATTAACTTACCTATAGATGCACTCGTCGGCTGCGGGAGGGACCAATGCAACGTGGGTGCAATCAATCGCACCCATGGCGTAGGGCATGTCTGCGATATTATAAAAACCCAACTTAAGTGCGTTCCAGGCTACCATGTCGTCCGGAAATGAAATATATTTTGGACTAATGGTAGCCATGCCATCCAAAAACTTGGATAGCGCGCGGCTCAGCGTAGGCTGGGACATCCCCACGGAGAGGGCACCTTGCCTCTGGAACGAGCCATTTGCCAAAAATTGCAGGCAGCCAAGCATCTTGGTCATACCTGAAATTTCTTACCCCTTCCTTGTGGAACGGGCTAACCATGGCCGCAGCTCACTATACAACTTATGGAGGGAAGCGCGATTAAATTGGGTCAACTCGAACAACTCAACCTCATGCATGCGGTCGATATGCATGCGTCGCTGGTGCAATCTGGCCTCGGCCCTGCTAACACATGCAATGCCTTGGAGCTGAAGGCGCTCATATTCCTCCACAAAGCCGCAATACATGATCAAGCAAGCAAGCCGAGTGCAAAATGGTCCTGTAAGTGGATCGCAAATGAAACCGTTTATAGGGCGGTGGTCCCTCGGCAATCAGGTCTCAGAATCAGATGCAAGCCCATCCCAATAGCGTAAGTTATCTGAAGTAACGCAAATTATCAGATTTTGATGGGAAAATGATCCGAACTAACGCAAATGATCCAATTTCTATCCGTCTATCGAAAGCGCATATACGCATTAGGGGGAACGAACATACGCATGGAAAAACGAACTTAAAAAACAAAAAAAAGGCCAAACAGACACAAAAACATACACAGACACATACGAAAGTCTAGACGTATCTGTCTCTGAATCAACCCTAATGTGTGAAATGGCATACAGGTGGCTAGAACTAAATGAGTAATACTTATTATAATACTTCATTTTCCACATCACTGGTGCTGAATCGACCCTATTAAGACACTTACCTTTCTGGTGGTGGAGGTTA
This sequence comes from Gastrophryne carolinensis, assembly GCA_027917425.1. Taxonomy (NCBI): domain Eukaryota; kingdom Metazoa; phylum Chordata; class Amphibia; order Anura; family Microhylidae; genus Gastrophryne; species Gastrophryne carolinensis. The sequence goes on from CM051236.1 coordinate 443,129,172, forward strand.
GTTGTCTGCATTTCTTTATATATATACACGATTAAACACTCACTCTTGCCTAATAAAACTACAAAAGCATAACAGGCTTCCTACGGTGATTCAAGGGTATGTGCATCCCAATACATTATGCCTGAGTATGCCTGGTTTTACTTTTAAAGAGGAGCATCGGACCTAAGAACAATAACCGCGATTCCCCCCGCCCCCCCGCCCCCCTCATCGGGCCCTGCGTACCTTTTGGATTGTCACGCGACATACCACTGCTTCAGGGCCCGATCTTCTGCCCTCCACCCCCGCCCGGCTTAGCTGTTGCTACTTGACAGCAGAGCAGAGCAGCTGCAAAGGTCTGCACTGCTCTGCAAAGTCTTGCGACTTTTTGGGCGGGCCCCATTGTATCCCATTCATGGGCACTGCGCAGATGTGAGATTGCGGGCCGGGTGCAGTGTCTGATGGGATAAAAGATGGCGTTGCCCGCTGGGAGGTCACTCGTAATCTGAGGGACCCAGAAGATGGATGCCCCAGTGAGTTGAGTACAAACTGCCCAAGGCTGAAACTGGAGGGGGGTAGCAGTCCCCTGAGCTTTAAACCTCCCCAATTTTCCTCTTTAAATCCTGGTTATGTGGCTATTTGTTATTTTTTTTTATCACAGTTTTACCTGTTTCTTTATGGGCCTTATTTAAGATGTACACCTTTAAGTATCATTTTTTTGGCTATAGCGCCAGCTTCGGATTCCCAGCATTCCAGCGCTGTGCTGTGTACTACATTGGCACTAGCAGTCGCTGCACCAAATGCTGCTAATTACAGTAGCTGTGATTGTTGCACTTAGGTATTGGTCAGCCTATATGAGCGCTTGTTGGACCCACGGGCCAATTATCCCAGTGCCAGTAAGCGCCACTTTGTACTGCCGTTTTTCCAGCGCTCCCCAGCATATCTATGATTTTTTCCTCCTTGAAATCTTAGGCACTGTATTTTTCTAGCGTTGGTCAGCGTTTTTTCATTACATTTACAAGAGATCACTGCTGGGGACAAAGGGGACAAACTTAACAGTGCGTTTAGGTTGCATTTTGGTTATTGGTGCCCAAATTACACATTGTTAAGCAAAAGAAGCCATTAAAAGCTATTTTAATAACCACCCAAAAAATGTTGGCCCATCTAGTTCCTGTTTCAATTATTGACAAGTCCCAATGTGAGTTCTGTACAGAAAAATATGTTTAATATACAGTGTAAATGTATATAATGATACATCGCCAGGTTTCATCTGGTGGTTCTTCAACCCGAGCTCCCAGCGCTGCATCATTTTCGGTGCTAGTGTTAAGTAAGACCAAAGCCAACTGCTGTATGAGCACTGCAATTTTTTTATTTCTTAAATCCCACACTGAGCGCCACTGAGGCAAAAAAGTGGTGCTAATGCTTCTTGAATAAGGCTCCCCATGTCTAGGCAGCCTTCTTCGAAGTGTAAGGTAAGTGGCTTGGAATCTTTCCTGGAGCATACTATATCAATTGGAGGCTGATTCACTACTAAAGCCAGGTATCGGGAGATGAGTGTCTGTATAGCAGCACTTAGCGCAACCACTAGTAGACGCTGTAAGTGGGTATTGGGCGCTGCAACAGAGCGCTTCAGTCACTGTAGTAACCTGGCCCGAATTGATGAATGTGTGAATGTGATGTATGTTGGGCACTCTAACACCAGAACAGCGCTGCAGGAAGTGAAAGGTAGCCAGCTCAGTGTAACCGACTCTCGGCGTGCCACACCATGCTTATCAAAAAAGGACCACCTGTAATAAAGCAAAAACACATGTTGTTACATTGTTTTAACACTGTGACATTAACACTTTAGTGCCAGATCTGTAATGACAATTCTGCATAAAAATATAAAAAGTCAAAAAAGTTTCTAAAAGTGTTTGTTTGCAGCCAGGAGATGTCACACAATGATTTGAGCAAAAATAAATAAATAAAAAATGTCAAACACGCTGTTTAAACACAAGCAAATGAACTGCCATTGAAATGTATGTGAAAGCGACAGTGAGCGAAAAGGTAATACCTGGCGCTCTGGAAGCTAGAGCGCCGGCGCTATACGCTGAGCCGCCTGTAATAATACGGACGCTACATGGCGCTGTTAGAGTCGCTCACCAGATTTGCTTTCATAAATGTGGTTTTGCCTTCAGCGCCCGGCCTTCACCAGACGCTGCCTGCCGCTACGAGGCACTACCTGGCGCTATCCCTTCTAAAATATCCCCCTATATAACTTATATTTGGGTCCAGCATTAGAAATGTACAACTATCACTGTTGCTGTAATAAAAGTTCCAGCTTCCTAAGGCTATGTTTTTTTTTACTATTCTGGTCTTCTAAATTAGCTGGACACACATTTTATTTATTCTTGAAATAAATCTGCTCCTAGAATGCATACAATAAACTGATAGTAGCTGAAAAATGTGAAGGTAATGATCCAAAAAAAAAGTAATTAAATGGAGCCTTGCAGAAAACTGTTAGAGGAACTACCCAAGCAATTTTGAAAGCTGCTTAAATTTGTTTCTTCTTCACATTTCTAAGCAACTTCTAAATTAACAGAGCAGACACATTATTACGCATGTGGGAGTTGCTTCAGCATTTTTCATCTTGCCTGATAACAGGTTACAGGCATTCCAAAAGTTGTACTAGGTTAAAAAGAGTCAAGCTTGCTTATAAACTTGAAATGGTTTTCAAGGTCTTCAATCATCATTAATAAAAGTTTCATTGTAACTCCCCCCCCAAAGTTTGAGCGATCCCCCCCCCCCCCCAAAGTTTTGGGTATGGCAAGTTTGGTTGAACTTTGAATACATTTTCAGGCTCGGGGACCAGATCCCAGTCGCCATTGAAATGAATAAGGACCAGAACTTTGAGGGGTGGCTGTGGCCGGGGGCACAGAGTGTGTAGTAGTGTGCGCTGCTGTAACTTACCTTGGCCCTGTGATCCTCTTTCTGTTAGTGGCTACAGAAAGATGGCCGCTGGCTCCCATGAGTGAGGACACTTCTAGTGGCAGCTGGCAGGAAGAGGATTGTGGGGCCAAGGTAAGTTACAGCAGAGCTTCCTGCTGCTGCACCCTTAGGTGAAGTGGGTTGATGGGCTTGATTTTGACTATCCTGGGTTTTGGTCCTTTCCCCTGGGGCACCCTCATATGTGAAACCCCCCAGATCTCTGAGCGCAACTTACCTCTTCCTGGTCCTACAGCGCATGTGCTTCCGCTTGTCCAATCAACACGCTCGGAGCCGCTGATGTCACGTCATCCCCGCCTTCGTCTAAGGCCAGTCGCGGCCACATCCCCAGCTTCCCTCTAACAAATGCCACGCGCCCTGCTAGAGGGATAGTGGGGATGCGGCCACGACATGTGCATGCGCTGTTTGACCGGGAAGCAAGATAAGGGAATGGGGCAACCTGGGAGGTTCACAGAGCGGAGCATCCCAATTTTGGATGCCCCGGATGGAGGGAATCTTATAGATTCCTGGGCAGATCGCGCTGGGTTTCGGTCCCCTTTAGAAGTGTCAGTTGCACATTTTTGTCCTCAGCGGAACTCAGCGTCCGATTAAAGATGCTGTGTCGGTCTACTTAGTGAGGAAATCGCTTTCTCATTCAGCTTTCAGTCTCCACCCCACTGACTTGGTCCTTCACTCCACCTTCAGTGGACCGAGAACGGAAACACCCCCCACACCCTCCCCAGATGTCCTGATTAGTTGCCTCTCTATGCATCTTTGAAACACCACCTCCCTCCCTCCTCTCTGGTCACACTATGTGTTGGCAGGCTGGAGAAGCTCTTAGCCTGCAGCTTTAAAGATTTAGAGAAGGAAAAAACTCATAAATATGCAGCTGAGTGCTGGAAAACCCTAGTCCAAAGTGGCGATCACTGGCGCTGGGATAATCGACAGTCGGATTCAAAAGGCTCTGACATAGGCCGGCCAATACCTAGTGCAACAATCAAAGCTAATTAGCATTTTGGGCATCGACTTCTAGTGCCAATGTAGCCACAGCACAGTGCCAGATAAGAGACTAAAATGCCGGCGCTCCTAAACTGGCAGTATAGCCACAAAAAAGATGCTAAATTGTGCACAGCATAAATATGGCCCATAATATCAGATGCATAACTAAATTTGACCGTGCTCTATTGCGCAGTTAGGCCCCATCAAGGCTCATATCATTCTACTGTTGTTTAACTGAGGTTGCAACCCATGAACCCCTTGTAGTTATGTCACTGTATAGTATTTTCCATACCAAAGACCTTGAACTGTACTAAGCAGCATACAAAGCATTGTATGAGTGTGACAGGCTTCATTTCATGCTGCTTTGTTCTGATCAAAATGTTTTTGTAACTGAGAACTTGAAACTCCCTAATGGTTAGATTCTGTTGACCTTAAAGTGAACGCAAAAAAAAATCAGGATGCTGCAACAGTGAGAGGACCTCTGGTCAGTTTGAACAGAGGTCCTATTTAGGTTTCCAACCTTGTGTCTCAAAGCATAATTGAGTCAAAAAATGCTTTTCCCCTAATACCCCCACCTCTGGGGCAATCTGATTTTGAATGTCTTTTGTAATTAACAATCATAACAACAGTAATACCTAATAGCCCTGGGCTATGGAAACCACATTGTGGCATCATGTCTGCATCCTTCTTCACCAGGAGGTAATGGGGTGGCCATATGGCAAGCAAGCAAGAAATGCGGAACCAAGCTTGTCCATCCGGTGAAATCCATTGACCCCCAGTGGTTGCAGAGACTGCTAGAGCATGAAATGGTTGAATAATTCATCCTACTTTAGGTTGATTGGAGTGGACAAATCATGGCCCGGGTCAGCTGGGGCATCCCAATTGGGCAACAACCTTACCTTTCTGGTGGTCCCTCGCCTCGGTCACGGCATCCCTACAGCTGTGCGCTCCGTAGGGAAACCAGAGATGCAGCTGCTGTAGCACCGTATGCTGGCACTCCGTCAAAACAACAACTTTATGCCCTGCATTAGCATGCACCGTGGGAATAGTGGAAAGGTGAGTTGAATAGGCGATGTGGGGGGTTCACAAAGCGGGGCAGCCCATATCGGGATGTCCCCAGGGCAGGGACCTATTACCAGGATAGTGAAAATCCTGGTGATTTGGTATACTTTGAGGGGGCTTGTTTTACTTTTGGCCCCCCTTTAATACCAAATAATGAGCTCTAGGGTAGTTCCTCAATCCAGTTAAAGTGGACCAACATCCAGAATTTTGACTGTCCTAGGTTTGGTCTTTGCCCCGGGACACCCCGATTCAGAATGCACCGCTGTGTGAAACCCCCCAGGTCGACCAGTAAAAGTCACCTTTCCTCTGGCCTACAGTGCATGCACAGTCTCTCCTTCAATCGGCTTCCTTGACTGCGCACGTTAATATCGGCTAAGCCTTGGCTAAGAGCCAAGTGTAGCTAAATGACGTGAGAGGCGCAGAGGGCACCGGCGGCTGCATCCCCACTACCTTCTAACAGGGAGTGTAAAAATGGCATTCAAAAATCTCTGGCGCAGGCGCACGCCACACTCCCCTATGCGCTGTTGGATGGGGGAGGGAATCAGACGCTGGCCCACTTTAAAGGAGCAGTATCGCGAAATTTGCATTAAAAAAGACAAATAATTAAATAGCCACACAATAGCTTCTAACATGTGTATAAATAATCTGGCGATAGAAAAAGGAAAAAATATATGCTTTTCTTTTAAATGGTATAATGACAATGGCTCAGTCCATTTGCTGAATAGGGGGATCTGCTGGGTTGTATTTAGTGAGCTGCTTCGTTTAGCCCACTGGTCTCCTAGCAACACTTTACCTCAGAGGCTGACACTGTAATCAGTGGTAATGGCTGTGTGTGTGTGAGGTGCTGCTTTTGTTATGAGACCAGGTGACTCAAATGTGTAAAATCTATACAAAATAAACTAAACTGACTGAAAACGAAAATCTAAAGGTATTAAAGTGGAACAAAACCCTGAGTTGCCAACCCTGAAGTCTATAAGACCCGGCCATTGACCTTCCCCCTTGGGCATTCTAAATCAGGATGCCCACTGTGTGAAACGACCCCTGGATAACCACAGATCCCCCCATTTTTCTGGCACGCTCACGCAGATAGTCATTTAGACAGGCCGGGCGGCCAGGAAGGTTACTGCTCAGGCTCCCCATCTGCGTGCAAACAGAGCTGATTGGATGAGAGCCCGCGCATGCGCTGGGGGACAGGGAAAGGTACGTTTTCACAGGCGAACTTGGGGATTTCATATATCAGGGCATCCCAAGTCGGGATGCCCCTAGGAGCACAAAACAAAACTCCAGATAGTGAAAATCCTGGGTTGGGCTTTGCTCAAAACACACAAAGCTGAAAGAAAGATCATATGGAAAAATGTGTTGAGAAAAGAGAGAGGAAATGGTAAACTGAAAGATTCTGCAGCAGAGCCAACATGAAGGGAAAACTGTCAAAATCAGCTAAATGACTTCTAGAGCTTTTCTCTCTGTTTTAGATATATAAGTTCTGGCCAGGCAATGTTGCAATGTTGTTATCTTATGCTGGACGGCTGCCAGCACTGAACAGCTGATACTTTGATACATTGTTTCACCCCTCTCCTCAGCATGGAACAGGCCAGAGTGTCGGGCTCCGACACTCAGAAGACATAAACATGAGCTATTAGTCTCCAGCTGCTCAACACAGACATCATTTTTTTCTAAATTTGTAATTCTTACTCCAACACTTACCTACATTCAAAGTACCATTTAAATATAAGTCACCAAGAAAAATTCACTATACTGCTCCTTTAAGTCCACTAAGCCAGTTTTAACTAAAAACTGCCAATTTTTGTTGTTGTCCTTCGTACATGAGTATAAGAGTTAAAAGTTGGGCTGCACCATATATTTCTCACTGCCCCCACCCTGACTGTGTATTCTATGATATATTCCGCTATGAAAATAATTGATAACAGAAGTTTTCCTTTTTGCACTGTGCAAAAGAGTAACATTTAATTGAGTGAAGGCCCCATTAACTCATTGTGTGTAGCCTAGCTTGGCAGAACCATCTGAAAGCCAATTTGAAATAGTTTCAGGCGTGATCATTTTTCTGCTTTGGAAATAAATGGCGCTCTTTATGACTTTATGCATCGTGTAACAACAACCAATCAGGCAGCCGTTTCCTATCCTCGATGATGAAGCAAGCCATATAGCTCAAGTACACTTATCTGCCACAATCCTCCCACTTCCCAGCATCTCTTATCTCAGGGCACTGGAGCGTTAACACACTACAAACAAGTTTCGCTAAGTGATCAACTCTGACTCCCACCAGAGGAAAATATTCTTTGTGAGTTATTTTCCCTGTAACCTAATGCTGGCACAGGAGGAGCATTAATATCCCCCGAGCTGCTGTGATTTTATCCCAGTGAGAAATGAAAGACCTGAAATTCCCCAGCAGGTTAAGCCACTGATGAATTATTATAGGTTATTTCTTCCCAGCCAAGATAACAAACGCGGTGCCTGAATGCGAGGCCGCAGCCGGTGTGTGTGCAGAGATATGCCCGCTAGCCTTATGCTTGTGTGCCTTTGAATAAGGATGTGTAATTATGCTGGATGCCTGTGTAATGCAAAGGGATTTATTTGTGGCGGCATACAAAATGTGTGCTGGATAAAAGGAAGGCATTTTTAAATGTTTGCTTTATATTATACCTGCCCCTTAGCTCTATGATGGGGCCAAAAAGAGTAAAAGTGGAACAGCTGACATGAATAACTAACAGTCATAAAGGAGCACTATCATAAAATTGTCCAATATTGCCAATCCAAATTAATGACCCTCGTGAAAATATTGCATCTGAACCTGTTGTTTTCCTTTAATGGAAGAAAGTAGAAAATGGGTGAAAAGTTTTTGAATGTACCATTCTGCGTTTACAGGGGAGAACTTTTTAACTCTCACTGACAGGGATGGACTGACCATAGGGCCGCGCTGCTTTGGGGCAATCTGTTTATTAACACTCCCATCCAATCCTTGCCTCCCCCCAGCCCCCCATCCCCTTCCTCACTCTACACCCTCACCCAACCAACCCCAGCCCATGTCCTCCCCTAAATGATTTAGCCTCAGCCTTGGGATACACAGGTTGACTGTCCAGAAAGCAGCAGAGATGCCAGCGCTAGCATTTTCCAAACAGTAGAAGTAACCACTTCTAGCTGCCCAAAACATTGCAGGATGGGTAAAAGCATCTACAAACATTGAAAGAATTGCAATATCTTATGGTAGCAGTTCTCCCCTGTATAAACAAAATGGCACATTCACAAACCTGTCACCCACTGATTCAGCTTCCATCCAGTAAATGAAAAAACTTGGCTTTGCAGAATGTACAAGTGACTAGTGATGGGCCGGAGCGGGGGGGGGGGGGGGGCTATACAATTCGGAAGCCTCCATCTAATGCAAAGCAATTTAATTATACAAAATGTGTGCTGGATAAAAGGAAGGCATTTTAAAATGTTTGCTTTATATTATACCTGCCCCCTTAACTCTATGGTGGGGCAAAAAAACATCTGACCTCCTTCCTCCAGTGGCTAGCCATTGCCCAAGATAGAGGGAGTCAGACTGCAAAAACGGCCGCTGCTGCTGGTATCAGAAGGAATGGCAAAGGGAAAAAAGGAGCAGGCGGGGTAAGTACAGTTAGTTTAATAAACAAAATTTTGTGGTATGTTTTGTTAACTAGATGGTTAATAAGTTGTTTTACCCTGTTTGTAATTCTGCATATGCTCGCTTCCCTGGCAAAATCTAGCCCTGTGATTGGCCACCGCAGTCACGGAAGGAGGCCGGATACCAGGAAAGGGGTAGATGGAGTTGTGGGCCATTGTTTTTCTTTGCAATAAAACATAAAATAGACAGCGCTAGCATAATGGGGGAGGGGTGCTGCACCATCATCCTATTAATGAGGGGTCTGTGGTGTGGGAGATCACTGTACCCTCTTATAATTGTAGATTGGGGTGGATTGCTGCTCTCTCAGCCTGATGTGGTTCCAGAGGTGAGGTGGGTTGCCACCATATCACAGCGATACAATGTCATATAATAATAAATGTATATGTTTGGAGAGTGGATATATAAAAAAGTGCCAGTGTTGTCAGTGCAGTAGTGTGTGTTATATCGGGGCTACATAATGTAATAATAGTGTGGGGGGGGGGGCATTTTGTAAACACCATGTCATGTCATTTTCTTGGATAATAATACTAACTAAACTAACTGAAGCAGATCTATACAGTACTATGCATGCTGCTGCTTCCCACATTGGCATCTAGCACTGGTTGATTCTATTGAGGAGAAAGAATTCCAGGTGAGCATGCTGCATAGTATTTTGTGACTGCCCAGAGAGAGTAAACCACCCGAACATTTTGTCCACTCACATCCCCATTCCTTCCCATTGGAGAAGTAAACCATACAAAATATGTCTGCCATATTTGTGGTTATAATTATCCAATCTACAACATGCTCCCCTCTCCTCTTTCAAGGAACTACAACTCCTAGCATGCCCTCCAGTATACAGTATGTGTTAGGTGTTTGGAATTGCAGGAAGTGAGAGACTGCAAACCTAAACTGATCACCACTTTTGGTGTGACATTCCAGATGGATACCTATTCTCCCTCTGAAATCTATGTTTTGGTCGCCTACCCTGTCTCATCCCACAATGCATTTATCATAAGAAGTTCCAGTTTATACATTCATTTTGAGAGTGGTGAGCTGACTGGCTTGTGGGTAAGTCTGTTTATTGCTGGAGTTGATCTGCGTGTATATTGTTTATGTTGCATTTGCAATGTGTTTTTCATTTCTGTTATATGCCCTCTTTTTTTAATTGGTCCAAGTTTATTGTGTTAGCCAATTGGTCTCCCCGCCCTCCATCACTCAGACTGTACCCATGCCCCTCTTTGAATGTCCCTTTCTCCCTATTGCAGTTACAAATGCTTAGTCCGAGCATCCTGTCTTAGCTTTTTCTTGTTTTGCTCTACTCTTTTGTAATATTTACTATTTGGTCTAGGCTGCTATGATGTTGTGTTGTTTGTTAGTAATTTAATTTCCATTTTCATTTGTCTTTTAGGTGATTCTGGTTCTGCTGCCCTGGCTCCTGACACCCTTCTAAAGGCCCCAGACACCTTGCCAGGAGGCTTATAATGGTGCCCACCATCTCACAGGGGCAGTAGTTGAACGTGCCTTTGGGCCAGATTTCTCTGTCTGGACCACACAGGGGGCACCCTTCAATACAAGCCTGAGAAGGTTGTGAAAAATAACTTGGCCTGCATCAGCCTTCATAATTTTAAATTGAGCGAGAGGGTGGCAGCATTTTTGGAGGACACAACTCTTTCTACAGGTGATAGAGTGGCCGTGACCTAGGAGCCATGGCACATGGCTCCCCAGTAATGGAGGAGGCCTGGCCTTCCAACCCTACAGGCTCAAAGAACATGGACCACTCTGGCATGTTTGTATGCGAAGCAGGGGTGCCTAAGCGATTTATCTTTGACATTTCTATGCAATCCACTACTTCTGTGGCATGGGAGACCTGGCTTCGCCTGGTTTCTGGCCATGGTCAGCGAGCTTTATCTAACAGTAGTAGCAGAGTGGAAAGGTAGGTGCATCTTTGTGTCTGCACTTGCAATCCGCTATTATTGTGGGATGGGATTGCTGGCTTCGCCTGGTTGCTGGCCGTGGTCAGCGAGTCCTATACGACAGTAGTAGCAGAGTAGAAAGTTATCCGCGCCATTTGTCCTAAGTGCGTCTGCGCTTGCAATCCGCTAATACTGTGAGATTGGAGCTGGATTAGGTTGCATTGGCATACACTAAGCTAGATACAGTTTCAAGCCCAGGACATTGACAGAGGAATGGCTGTACATTACTGACGCTTACGCATGAAAAACTTTTCTCGAACACGGCATTCAGGGGCAGGCTCTGAATAAAGCCAATAGTGTGACATTTGGGGGCTGTATTCGGGGTGAAGGTGAGTGTCTTTTTTTTTTTTTATTAGGTCAGTATTATCGCTATTTGGAGGGAGCAGGGCGTTTATTATTATTTTGAAGAATGGGGCTGGAGTGGACCTTTAAGATTTCCCACCAAGGGCCGATTTACAGAGGGCAGGGAACCACCCTAAATAGAGCCACCATCTTCCAAGGGGGCCTCCAGAGCCAGGCTCAGATAAGTGCCAAATTGTTGTTAAAGAAAAAAATAGCACCAGCGAGTATGGGGTGCCCTTTAACATAATGCAGAGTGTACACCAGATAGGAAGCAACTGTACACTTACCAGAGATACTGCCAGAGCGTCCTCATTCATGGAGGCGGCCATTTTATTGTAGCCCCTGCTGTCAATAATATGTGAGATAGAGTGTCTCAGGTAAGGGTAGAGTCGCTTCCTATCTGCTGCAAACTTTACATTGAGGTCACCTCTCACTCACAGCTGCCACCTGCTAACCCGCTGCCGCTATTTTAGTGAATAAGCGAGGGGGGCGGCTGGAGGTGCGCAAGGAGGAACACTGCCTGGGCGAGTCAGGGGGAGAGGAAGTTCACACAGTGGGGAATACTCAGTTAATAATTAAAGAGGAGCAACAGCAAGGGAAACCCGATTTGGGATGCCCCACTGTGTATTCCCACAGATCACAGAAACTTACCTTCCGGCATTCCCATGACACATGCTCGGGGTCGCAGAGGCATTTAGCCATGCCTATGCCAGAATGTCCCTCTCTGCAGAACCCCCTGGGTTCATCAACGCTCCTACAGCATCTGCAAGCTGCTGCCACCTCTCCAACAAGGTGCATTTATACAGTATTTTGCTATACAAAATTATGTTCCCAGACAAAATTTTGCATTGTCCCCAAAAATAATAAGCCTGCCCCGTATACAATATATATATATATATATATATATATATATATATATATATATACAGTATAATTTATTGTCGCGTAACTTTCATATTGCATGCTTTATATGTAAATTGGGGCATTACTTAGTTTAGTTTATATTGTAGCATAGATTTGTCTACACTGAGATTTATGTTAACTGAATTACAATGCGTTGCTTAAATTAAAATTCTATTGAGCAAGTCTGGCTCGTCTTTTGAAAAATAGCTTTAGTAAAAGTCAGATTCTTGATTTTTATCATAGAAGAGTCCGTACTAAAAAACCTGCTAGCCTCTGATAAATCCATCCCAGTGGCAGCATGTCAAAAAAACGGGTCCAAATGCCCAGAAGACTATAACATATGTTTCTGGGTATTCATGGCATCAGCTATTAAATAGAGCAATTGCAATGGGTGATTCCAAAGTCTTGGAAAAGGTTTTAAAATTTCTGTTTTCCATGTTAATAATAATACAGACACTTATAAGAATCCCCAAACCTGACCATTTTTTTTGCGCAATATATCTTTATTGAGTTTTATAAGGACTTTACATACATAGAGACATCAAGGAACAGCGCAAGAAAAGCGCAAGGCCATAGCGCCTCAAATATACAATGAAGATACACAGCTTAGGCACAAAAATAGCAAAACTGGTAAAAGCTTACAGTGATGATAATAACAGTAGTTTCCGCTCAAGAACTTCACACTCTCACTATGCATTAAGATATTAATGACAGTAATGCCCATAAAAGAAAGTGCTAGGCAAGGAGAAAGACACAAGAGATATAAGCGAAGAAAGAAGAGGGAGAAGGAAGAAAACAAGGAAAGGAAAGAGGGGAAAAAAGAAGAATGTCCGCATCAACCATTTCTCTCCAGTAGATACCGGATCTCCGGGGAACTCCTAGACACTTCCCATATTGTCCAGGTCTTATAGTGCTTCTCGGCCCCACCCTCGACGCTGTCGAGTGCAAGTTCCTCCATCCTTTTGATATTCTCCAACTCCCCGTACCATTCAATTAAGGAGGGTACAGTATTGGAACGCCAATGTCGGGGTATTACTGATCTAGCTGCCGTAAGCAGGCCCCTCCCCCCTGCTGCCACTGAACCCGGAGTCATCGACAGAAGGGTCACCTGAGGGCGGTTGGGGACACCCTCAAGCATCTTAAGCTCATATACCCTCAACACCCCCTCCCAAAAAGTATTGATAGCGGGGCATTCCCACCAGACATGAGTTAGGGTCCCGCGCGCTCTGTTACACCTCCAACAGTTGTCCTGCCCACATCCCCTGCATCCCCAGCGGTGGGTGTGCGCTCCCGCTCAAGCCAATCAGATAAGCTGGGGTGCACACTACACCGGGGATACAGGGGATGGGACAGCGCACACTTCCCATTCATTTCCATCAGAGCCCTTTGCCAAATCTTGTAGTCAAGGCAAAGGGCCCTGGGTGAAATCCAATTAATTGTGCCATTGGAATGGGGAAAGGTGAGTTTTAATGGGCTTTCTGGGGGCTTTAACAAAGCAGGGCACAGAACAAAACCCGGGTAGGTCAAATTCCCGGGTTTTGTTCCACTTTAAATGTTCTGGTAAAGGTTGGGCAGTTAGCGCAAAAGCTGCATGTAGGTTGTCGGATTCTTCGCTCATATGGCAGCTTTGCTATATTTCATGGGTAGTGCCTTTGAGGGACAGTTAACGTAATGATCAGTAGGATTTTCCTGGTAGCCACACAGCACTGTGCAAGCCCACTCTACAAACTTCACTGGATTTTATCACATCATGCTGTAATGCCTTGAGAAAACCCTAAGGAGTTAGCAGAGTAACGGGGCAGAGTTTCCGCTTCCCCAGGGCAATAGGCTGGTATGCACTGTGGGTCTCGGAGGGTACATTTTTGATTGATGGTCCACTTAAAAAGTGATCCACCAGTCAAATAAGACTGAAAGGTTTACAGATTTGGCAATGGAAGACATCCTGAAGAGGGATGGCCTGCTCTGCATACTGATGTGAGAAGGCCAAATCCCAATCTCTGCACTTACCTACTTCTGTGATCCCTCTTTTAGTTGCTGGATCACAACCTCATACAAATCTTTGTGACTCATGGGGTTCGCTGAGCAAGTGGGCAGATGCACAATACTGTGCAAACTTTTTTCGCAAATCTCACTGGCTACCAGTGGTAACATGGGGCCACGAGGCTCCCACAGAAGCTGGTGAGCACTAGGCTTTGTGTGTCATCTTCTGAGTGCCCCCCCCCCCCCGCAGATTTATTTGATTGGAGGATCACATTAACAGGAGACACAGAGAGTGGTCATAGAAGGAGCCACTCACAACCATGCACCACAGGAAGGCACACAAGCTGGACCTGGCGGGTGCTTGAACTGCCATCCGGCTCTGCTGGCCACATAGGCAGCCAGTGCTGCCTGAGCCTCAAGGAGGAGCGCAGATGAGTGCTGCACACAGGAAGTGTCACTTGACCACAGCAGCACTTCTCGGCAGGCAGCACTGGCCAGGGGTGCCACCAACAAGAGGGAACCCATGGCTCTGGAAGAGCAACAGGCTGCTCCATACCGCTGATTTCCAGAAAGTGGCGGTGGTGGCGGTAATCTAGAGAGGGTTCCAGAGAGCCACCATGCCCATATGCAAACTTTTCAGGGGCATTTTGTGCATGTTGGTTCATGTACAGAGGCAGCAGTCCTTAAACCAGACCAACAATCGTTTTTTATATGACTGGCATTTAAAGGGTTAAACTTCCAATGTGATTTTTTATAAGTATAAGGTTTAAAGCGGGCCAAAACCCACTGAACTTGTGAAATACATTTGGCCAAAGCCCCTGCCGATATTCTCTTATTAGGGTGTAGAACTAGAAATGGATATTTTCGCTTTTCAAATTGTCCTGGAGCACTGATTTTTTTTGTTGTCCCTCACTGTAATATGGCAGGTGATCAGTCATTACATGACATAATTGCCACACACAACATTAGCAATGAATGGAGGAGACAGGGCTTAAACAGGCGCCACTATCTGAGATTAGAGTGACTCAGGAGCAGTGAAAATTGGCAAAAGGTACTCCTCATGGGGGATGCTAGTTAAAAATGTGAGTTTTGGTCCGCTTTAAGTATAAAACTTGCAATACAATGTAACCAGCAGGATTCCTGGCGTTATTAATGATTTAACTTTTTACCTTTTACCCCAAAACAAGTCACCATGCTTAAATAGAATACAACTGAAGACTACCTGGCATTCATTTTATAGATTTATACACTAGATAACTTTTCTACACAATGTCTACTGACAGCATAGTCAGGACAGTAAAGGTTAACTAAGTGCACCCTACCTCAGTTTAGTGAATGTACTGTGTGGATTTAACTTTCTACTTTGTATCCCAGTTGGTTTACAGTAGTTTGTTTCTAGTTTTTGGTGCAGCAAGAGGTTTATGAACACCCCTATATTACACAGGCTCTATGCCATTCATATCAAAGAACACACGCACTGGCAGTCTGCCCAAATGTTACTGTTTTGCTCTTTGTTCAAAGCCCCCTTCAAAGAGGGCTAGAGAAGTTAGCTCTGCTGTTGCTATGACTACTGCCACCAATCTTCATTACTGGGCCAGTTGGAGGTGCTTTACTATGATTGTGGTAGAAATGAGGGAGAACCTCCAGCCTGCACCCTGATACAACATTGGATTCTCAAGCTCGTGTTGATGCACTCATTTATCGTTAGTTACCAGTAACAGTTAAAAGGAGTAGAACCCTCTCAAAGGAATAAACCCTGAGAGCAATTGAAATAAGACGTTAGTGTAAATAGGAACCCCATACATTGCTATTGCAAGCATATTTGTAGTAATAGGAATTAGACTCTAGATGGCAGTAGTAAGATCACTCCCAAAGAGAACAAAAGTGTAAGGTACTTACCTGTCTCGTGGAACCCGCGACGACGCCTCCCGGCCGGCACAGCGTTCCCCAGCTGTCTGGAGCGCGCGTGCCCTGCTCTTTGGCAAAGCAGCTCACAGTAGATGCCGCTCTGTCTAATCATTATAGCGTCTTCCACCTGAAGTGTACCAGCCCCTGGGAAGTACAGCCAATCCGGCTAAAGTCTCTAAGTTGTACCAATTACATCACACGCCCCTGTTCCTTGTGGTCATTGGTCAGTCCCTCCATAAATAGGGAGCTAGCCCTATCCGCAGTGCCCGTTATGGCCAGCATTGCCCAGGGTGTGACTTTTTGTGTGCTTATCTTGTGATTGACCCAGCTTTCATCTGACCATCCCAGTTTGCTGCCCATACTGAACTTTTGCCTGCCTGACCTCAGACCCGTCTGATCCTTTGGATACCGCGTACCTCCGATCACTCGGCTTGACCCTCGGCTACTTTCTGACGATTCTTCTCCCTTACCCTTGTGAGTAGATGCACCTTCGGACTGACTATCTGTGTACAACCTCGGCTTTGGGATACCCTTGTGTCATGCCCTGTATGTAGTAAAAACATGTACCACACATGCTTGGGAGGGACTATGAGATGATATTTAAGCAAGTAGTTACATCGGGTAGTATTTAAGGGGAGTCCCGCCATAGCCATCAGATCCATCAAAGGGATTAGGTTTTAATGTTAGAAGAGGAGACAGGAGAAGCAGAGGCAGCTAAGCCAGCAGAGAGCCCAAAAGGAGACAGGACATCTGTGACACCTCTAGGGAAAATCAGGCTGAAAGAGAACCTTAGTACCTTTAGTTAGTCCATGAGAGTGGAGCTAAAGTGCTATGGGAGCTCTGGAGTGAGTTCTGATGCAACTATTCTGTGATCTGCTGAAGAATAACATTAAAAGTGCATGCTAAAAGTCCAGTTTCTATGTAACCCCCTGCACCCTCTCCTCCCTCCCTTGCACTTAGACAGGATATGGGTTTCATAAAAATATATGCCTTACCTCGCCCAGGATTCAGCACCATTCCCCTAGTGTCTCGGGGCGTATAAGATCTGTCATCCAATCCCAATCCCACTCAGTCATTCACTCAAGTTTAAATGTCATTTAGGTTTATTTCTGTCATTCAGAGTCCTGTCCCGCACCATAAATCAGGGGATAATTGTGGTGACCAGGTGAGTTGTTTTATTATTTTATAGCCCAAATTGGGCTTAGAGCAGGGAGCGCTTAGACTTCCTCTTTAAAGGGATCTACAAAAAGTGCACCTCTCACCTACACCACACCTTTTCCATTGTCACCTATCCCTGGTCCAAGAACCTGTCTACCTCCTCACACCCTCCAACAGTTTCCAGTCACATATTCTACCTTGACCACATCACATTCTCTCTTGCCATCTGACCTCTCAAAAGTGCACTGCATACCCAATGACAGTGGTGGAAAAGGGCAAAAAAATCAGCCTGCCCCTGGGCAGCCCATTTCCAACCTATGACATCCCCAATAACCCCCCCCCCCCCCCTCCCAATGCGCTTCCCAGCCACTAAATGAGGCTATAGAATTGCAGATATGGGCAGGTATGGATATGATCCCTCCTAAATCAATAGTGATTAAGCTTGAGTATTGTAGGGGCAGAGCTTGTTGAACACCCATAGGGTTTGGACCCCTACTGCCACGATGCAGAGGTTGTAACACTGGAAGCGGAAAACATCAGCGGATTCTTGGCTGGTGATGTTCATTTGATTTGGGTACGGCATGATTGAGGAAGACTAGCAAGGCAGGTGTTAAATAGGGATACACAAAATACAAACTGCAACATGCCTTTTATTTTTATGGTGGTAAAATTTGCTCCTAATAATTAAATTACCGCCTTTTTCGCCCTATAAGACGCACCTATTTTCCCAAAAAGTTGTGGGAAAATATCAATGCGTCTTATCGGGCAAAGGTGGGAAAAAAATAAATAAAAAGCAGAAAGTTAACTCACCTTTCCATCGCTCGCGCTGTCCCGGAAGCCACGGAGGCAGCCTTCTCTGCAGAGCCAGACACCCAGCCTGTTACAGCGGTGGGCGTGGCTGATGCTCGAGCATTGACCATGCCCACCGCTATACCAAGCCGAGTGTTCACTCTATGCTGGCGCCGCAGAGAGGAGGCGATGGGGGCAGCTGTGTCTGCCGCCTTCTCGCGCTGCGAAGGAGGTGGCAGATACAGCTGCCCCCATTGCTTCCTCTCTGCAGCGCCAGCATAGAGTGAACACTCGGCTTGGTATAGCGGTGGGCGTGGCCGACGCTCGAGTGTCGGCCACACCCACCGCTGTTTAAGTCCGGGTGTCTCTGTCTGCTGGCACCGTGGAGAGGTGGCAGGGACAGTGCAAGCGGCGGGGCAGCTGCTCCCTGACACTCGCAATGTCCCTGCCACCTCTCCACAGTGCCTGCAGACAGAGACACCCGGACTTAAACAGCCCACCGCTATTCCAAGCCAGTGTGTCTGTGTGAAGACGGCGAGGACAGCGGGGAGGATTGAAAGGTGAGTTTACTTTTTTTTTTTTCTCACTTTTTACTTTTGCCTATGGGGAATGGGAGGGGGGATGGAAATGCCACACTACCTATATGGGATGGGGAGGGGGGGGATGAATGCCACATTACCTATATGGGATGGGGAGGGGGGGATAGAAATGCCACATTACCTATAGGGGATGGGGAGGGGGGGATGAATGCCACATTACCTATATGGGATGGGGAGGGGGGATGGAAATGCCACATTACCTATATGGGATGGGGAGGGGGGGATGAATGCCACACTACCTATATGGGGAGGGGGGGATGAATGCCACATTACCTATATGGGATGGGGAGGGGGGGATGAATGCCACATTACCTATATGGGATGGGGAGGGGGGATGAATGCCACACTACCTATATGGGATGGAGAGGGGGGGATGGAAACGCCACACTACCTATATGGGGAATTGGAGGGGGTGCCACACTGCCTATATGGAGAATAGGAAGGGGGGAATACCACGCTGCCTATGGGAATGGGATGAAGGCATGCCACACTGTCTATTGGAATGGGATAGGGGCATGCCACACTGTCTATGGGAATGGGAAGGGGCATCCCACACTGCCTATGGGAGGGGAGAATGCCACACTGCCCATTAGGAATGGGATGGGGGATGCCACACTGCCCATTAGGAATGGGATGGGGGATGTCACACTGCCCATGGGGAATGGGATGTGGGAACGCCACACTGCCTGTAATGGGGTGTTTTAGCACAACATTTAGCTTAGAATATTTTTTTCTTATTTTTCTCCTCCAAATCCTGGGTGCGTCTTATGGGCAGGTGCGTCTTATAGGGCGAAAAATACGGTATAATTGCACAGCATAAAGGGGGACTTATCAATAATACATATTTTGTAGAGTTGCACAAGATCACTGTGCTAAAAGGTAAGGCTCTTTTTGATCGGTGGTATTGCCTATGCAGTAACATGCAACATTATCACCTGCTGAAAGTTAAAATTTGTATTTAATTCAATTATAAAATCATACATAAAAACATAAATAAATAACAAAACATAAATATTAGTTACGTCATGAGAAGTACAATGATATTCTTTTTAGGCAGTCTCTATTAACTGTAATGGTGTAGCCTGGGGTCCTTAGTGAGGGAGCTCACTCAACCTTACACATACCCAGTGTTTTGTGTGTACAGGACTCACTTCTCTCTTCTTCGTGTACATTGCCAATAGCAACAGGCTGCAGGTAGTAAAAACTGCTTCTATAAAATACATATTTTCAACATAAGAAAAAAAAATTAAAAATACTAAATAAGCTCATTGAGGACATCATTTGGCATACAAAAATATACACTTTCGGGGGGCGTGGCCTGGCTATGGCGGCGTGATGACGCAGAAGTTGGAGCTCTGCACTTTTCCCTTAGGATTTATAGCATACCCGCATTCACACTCCTACCTGACGAGATGTCCAAACGGAGGAAGAGCCGGACGACCTCTGGAGGCATGCAGACGGGGAAAGCTGGGAAGATTAGCAGGTTTTTTGCCGCAAATCAGCAGGCGGCGGCTGCTGAGGAGAAAGCCAAGATGGCGGAGAAGGCGGGAACGTCGGATGGATGCCGGGCGGGAGGAGACCAGAGTGCCCGCATGGTTCTGGAGTGATCCCTCCGGCGGCTGCTTCCCCACCCCGCAGCTGGCAGGGATCTGAAGAAGAGGCATCGGAGGCAGAGAGATCAGCTGTGCCACCCGACGAAGAAGCCAGGGGGAAGAAGGTGGCAGCAGCAGCGGCGCAGCGTGCGCACGCTGGATCTGCTGATCGCGGCGGTGCCTCTGAAATGCCCCCGGGTGCCGGAGAGAACGAAGGGTGGGGCCCCGACCCCGCAGACAGGGACCTGTCAGACTGCCAGGCAGGCGGAGGGAGAGGAGTGGCGCAGCCTACCGCCTGCCTGCTCTGAAGACCGGAGCGCGGCGGGAGCCGGACTGGGTGACAGGAGCTTGGGGGACTGCCCGGTGGCACCCGCAATCAGCGCACTACAGGCGCAGCAACATGTAACAGGAAGGGGGGAGCTCAGGGGCACAGGCAGCAGTGGCAGGGTCGATCCCCCAGTGAGGCCAGAGAGGTGACACACAATCTGACCTCCTCCCCTGACAAAGTTGAGCTGAGTGACTGCCCAGAGCATGAAGACCCATTGCATCAGCAGGGGGAGCCTGAATATATTAAACAGGTGTTCCGTTGGGGGTCCCCAGTTGCGACGGTGGTGGAGGTGCACCCCCCACCTCACAGCAGAAGCATCCCAGGTGACCTTGGCACGGAAGAGAGGTGCCTAGAAGAGACACCCCCCAATAGCCCCATTCACAGTATCGGTGGCGGGGTGGCCGATCATTGGGCTGCAGGGACCGCCTTGAGGAGGCCGCATATGGAAAATCCCCTATCTCCCGGCCCCAGTGCACATGGGTTTAACATATCTGATGAAGCGGAGCGCTCGGATGGCGCAGCAAGTCCGACGTTCTCTGATGGCCCCTACCAGCCAGACGTCGCTACGATCACCTACCCGGTCCCAAGCAGCTGTTGATTTTCCTGACCCTGCTGACCGCAGATCTCAGCAGTACAATCGTGACATACTTCTGAAGTTTCTTCCATCTCGGAGGGATTTTGAGAATTACACTAATCGGATGGAGTCCCTACTGAGAAGAGAGCTCGAGGAGGTCACAAGATCAGTTTCTGAGGTATCCCATAGGGTGAACACCCTCGAACAGCAACACCCTACTGAACAGCATTTGGAAGCACTGGAGAGGGCGCAAGCGGCGACACAGCAAGCTCTGTCGGACTCTAAACAGCAAACTACCAGAACCCTGATGCACCTAGATGATTTAGAGAACAGAAGTCGCAGGAATAATATTCGGATTCGCGGACTTCCGGAGGTACCTGAACACAGCAACCTTAGGGACACAGTTACCAAGATTTTTAACAACGTCCTGGACAAGCCCCCAGAGGAACGCATCGAGATTGATAGAGTGCACAGGGCACTCGGTCCGCGTTCCGCTGATCCTGCAAGGCCGCGAGACGTGGTGTGCCGGGTGCATTTCTTTAGAGTTAAAGAAGATATAACGAGAAGAGTGTGGGAGACGGGCCCCATCATGTGCAATGGATCACAGATAACCCTGCTCCCTGATCTGGCCAGGCGTACCCTTCTGATGTCTCGAGTGATGAAGCCGTTGCTGGAAGCCATAAAGTCTGCTGGGGCTGCGTACAGGTGGGGTCATCCCTTCCATTTGGTGGTCATGAAAAGGGGCCGTCCGTTTGTTCTGCGTTCCCACGCGCAGCTTACGGAGCTCTTCCGCTTTTTGGAAATGCCAAGCATACAACTTGAAGATTGGTTGTCGCCTTCGTTGGGGGATAATGGGGGGCCTGGCCCGCATCCACGACCCGGAGAGCCGTAGCCCCAGAGAAATAGGATCAGGGGCGGCAGGCGACGTTGGGCTGTCTAACCCCGCTTGATGGTGATTTGGCGGCTGGTCATTGGTTTGCCCCCCCTTACGGCCTGATGGACTGTACAGAATTTAGGAGCCCCGTCCCTATGTATTTTATTTTTGTCTATCCCAACATGTCGTTTTAGTAACCACCCCGGTGCCCGGCTTCATGTGCGCCCCGCCCTATGGAATGGACGCCTTCAGGACGATGGTCACTAGGCCTGTGCAGGATGTCTGGGGGGTTGGCGTTCACGGGGTAGGCCGGCGTGAATTGTGGGTTGGCCTGCCGCGGGTGTCGGCCGCCTTGGACTCCGTGCTGGCCGCTTAGAAAAAGGTCGGTCTGCATACTATCACCTGCTGTATAGCGGTGACGTAGGTGGAAGGGTTTGTGAGGCCTTGGGGGCGGCGCTGCCGGGTGGCCAGCGCGACCACTGGGGTCAGGGTGGTCTGGGCTGGGGGCGGGATGGCCCCTGTTGCCCTGGGCGCACCTAGGGCGAGGTTGGACATTGGGATGGCAAGAGCTGTGTCACGCCGGGAGAGGGGAGTTGATGAGGGGGCCACTGCCTACTTCACCTCACCATTGTTAGGGTGGAGGCGGCAGGGGAGCTGCCGGCTGCAATTTCTGTGCAATTGTGGTTTCCGTTACGCGGCAACTTCATGTTGAGGTCCTGGACCTATTGTTTGTTCATAGTTAGTGTTAAGAGATGCGAGTTCAAATATTATGCGCATAAGAAAGTGCACCTCCTTTGCCTACTACCGTAGTCTTCCATCTCCCCCAAGTAGGCCAGTTCGCTTACTCCATTTTGGAGACCTTAGTGATCACCTGCATTAGCATTTACTTGTGTTTCGCTGGGGGAAAACTTCCTTTCCTCTTTTCCCCTTGCAGGTTCTTTCCTTTCTTTAGTTTCTCCCCTTCCCCTCCCCTCTCGTGTCCCCACTCCTCAGTCTCCCTTCTTCTGTCTGGTCCCTTTCCTCACCTGCCGCCCATTGCACCCCCCTTCTCTTTTGCTTTTTTCCCCTTCTATTTCCAGTTCCTTGTCCTTCTGCCCCCCTTCCTCTTCCAATCCTGCCTTTGTCCACTAGGTACCCTTACTCAAACTATACTGCGCTGTGGGTAGGGGTGTGTAGAATTAATAATTAGCTCCTTTAATGTGAAGGGGATGAATATCCCGGAGAAACAAACGCAGGTGCTATATAACATGCATAAGCAGAAAGTAGCCATTTAACTCCTTCAGGAGACCCATTTTAAGGCAGGATTTATACCAGCTATTAAGAATCGATATTATCCCACTTGGTATCATGCCCCAACCCTAACATCAAGGCGACTGGGGTCTCAATAGCCATTCATAAATCTCTCCCCCATAAAGTGATAGACACTAAAGTTGACTCGAATGGGCGTTTCATATTTCTTAAGATTGAACTGTTCTCCATATTATACACTATAGCTAACATCTATGCTCCTAACACAGACCAAATTAGCTTTTGCGCAGGGGTGTTGAGGGCGCTAGCGGAATTTCTAGAGGGTACACTTGTGTTGTGGTTGTGGGGGGCGACTTCAACATTCCCATACATCCGGAGTTGGACACCTCCTCTGGGGAGTCGGCGGTGTCCCTGAGCAAGAGGAATCGACTAAAAAAAATGCTCTTTGATCTGCAGCTGGTGGATTCCTGGTGGGTGCTTCATGGGCAGGGGCACTTTTCATGTGGGGGACAGGGAAGCCCCGTATTAGATTTAGCACATTGACAAGGCTCAAATCTGATGGCGGAGCCGGCCTTCCGGACCTTAAGACATATCATACAGCGGTTATGGCGCTACGTATACTGGATTGGGCCCAAAGGGAGGGAGGGAAGCTATGGGTAAAGATGGAAAAGGCTATTTCTCCTGTGAATCTGATCTCGCTACCCTGGGGGGGCGTACTTCCCAGGCAGACAAGGGAGCTCTTCCATTTCTGGCAGGACAGTTCCTGCTGGTCTGGGATAAAATGACTAGACGGAGCTCCATAATTAGCAGACCGGGGCCCCTGACTCCTCTCTTCGACAACTACTCTTTTACACCTGGCGTACGGGTTAGGAGCTTCTTAGTATGGGAGGCTTCATCTAATGTAACTATGGGACACATTTTGGCACAAGACGGACTTCCCACATTGGATGAGTTAAGGGAAAGGGCTCCGGGACAGTATGTCTCATGGCTTCTCCACAGACCATTGACTGCTTTTGTGGCAACTCACAATCTGGTGGAGCGGGGTAGACAGCCACTGACGCAACTGGAACATGTCCTCACACAAGCGCCTCCCGGAGATCACGCAATTGCTGTTCTGTATCGAACCTTGCTGGCTGCTATACATGATTTCCCGCCGGGATTCATACAGAAATGGGAGGAGGAGTTGGGGATGTCCATTTCTGAAGAGGAGCTTACTAAAATTTGTTTACCCATAAACTAGCGGTCCCGAGCATAGCTCAGGAAAGGAACTCTAAGGTCCTTTCCCCGTGGTACAGGTGCCTGGCTGATTTGAGCAAGTTTGACCCTTCATGCTCTGATAGATGTTGGAGATGCCTAGAGGGGCGGAGTAACATGGTCCATATTTGGTGGGGCTGTCCGTCAATCAAGGCCCTCTGGGAGAAGGTTTTGGCTATATACAACAACATCTCAGGGGAGTCGTGCAGAACTCCCCACAGGTGGCCCTGTTGTCCTTGCTTCCTGGCTCTCTCTCCCGTGGCAAAAAGGGGGTACTGCGGCATTTCCTGACAGCAGTGAGAGCAGTCATCCCGAGATGATAGAAATCCACAGCCTCGCCATCTTTTGTTGAATGGGTACAGGAGGTGGAGGCCATTCGTCATATGGTGGAGTTGATTTCAGACTCCGAAGGCTCCTGGGAGAGCTATAGGATGACGTGGGTCATAGTAACATAGTAACATAGTATGTAAGGCTGAATAAAGACTTTAGTCCATCCAGTTCAGCCTGTTTAACTCCTTCCAGTGGTCTAGTAGCCATAGCCAGAAATGTTATTACATGCCAGGAAGGCATCAAGGCCACTTTTGAACATTTTTAATGTATCCCTCATTACTACCTCCTCTGGCAGCGAGTTCCATAGTCTCACTGCTCTTACAGAGAAGAATCCCCTCCTATGTCGGTGGAGAAAGCACCTTTCCTCTAACCTTAGTGGATTTATGGTTATGGTTACACTCCGGGGTATAAATAGATTGTGGGACAGATCCTTGTATTGACCCTGAATATATTTATACATAGTTATTAGATCACCCCTCAATCGTCTTTTTCCTAGACTAAATAAGCCTAACTTGGACAATCTTTCCAGGTACTCTAGCCCCCGCAATCCTTTTATTAACTTTGTTGCCCTTCTTTGAACGCGCTCCAGTTCTGATATGTCCTTTTTAAGCACAGGTGCCCAGGGTCGGTTGGCTGGACTACAGGGACACTCATCTAGCGCTGGAGATATCATAGGTGGTCATGCGTCGGCACGCCCCTGCCCACGGTGGTACTTCTGTTCCTGCATATGCTTCGGTACGCGTCCCTACTCATGCCCTTGCCTTGGGAGCTACTCATCTCCAATCCTTCCACTGCTCCCGCAATCCTATTCCTCAATCTTCCTTCTTCCTCCCTTCCTCCCTCCCTCCTCCCCTCCTTTTTTTTGTTTCCTTCCTTCCTTACACGTCCTTGCTGTTCTGCGTCTTCTGGGCCCTCCGGCTGCCTCCCTCTGCCCCCTGGATCCCCGCCTCTCCTAGGAAAGATAACTTATGTTGGGTCTTGGTGTGAGCTGACCGCCTCTATCTTCATCTGGTCGGCAGGTCTGGAATAGGGGAGACTGGGAGATCCGGGGCGTTAGACTCACAACCGGAACATCATATAAAAGGTTGACCACCGGAGTGTAAGTTGGATCATATTTATGAGAGTTAGGCGGGGCCTTCTTGGGGGGGGGGGAGGGATGTGCCCACTGCTTATGATATGCCATTGATCTGTATGCACATGTGGACGTAGAGGGTGACATGTCCTTGATCTTCTGTCCTTTTGTATTAATGTTCTGTACTGTTTCCTTTATATTATGTAAACAATAAAAAAATATTGAACTAAAAATATACACTTTAAAAATTTTAGTTAAAAGTTCTGTCCCCCTAATACACTCAGAAACCTGTCACCCCTGTATTTTATTCCACGAAAAGAAAACAAAAAGCTTGGCAGGAGTTTTATTCAGGTCCCATGTATAAGTGACCCCTCCTATCACTAGCTGATATGTTTATATGGATTTTTAATATTACTTTGATACTTTAATTATCCTGCCAAGTAAGAACAGGATACAAACACGGAATGCTTTTTGGCAAAGAGATACGCAATGAGAGCTATTAACAATAACATACTATAACAAGCAATAACAGGAATTGAGGTTTAAGGTTTAGTGCAGGTTAATTTGTGTAGGAAAAAGAATTAGCAACAATGCAAGTTTGTAGAGACTAGGAACCTCTCACACTGGTTTTGTTTAGAACCTTAACGGCCAGAGGAAAGAAAGAAACAGCTTTTATGTCTAGAGGTTCTAGTCGAAAGAGCCCTGAATCTGTATCCAGAGTATAATAGTCTGAAGAAAATTAAACAATTTCTCAATTCAGCTCCTTTAACTCCCTTACAGTTGTGTCCAAGTCCCACCTGGGCAGGGGAAAACTCTCCTTCTTCCTGACTCCCTTGCCGATGTAAATATCAGAGGGTTGTATACCCAGAGCATCTTTGTGCTGTGTGCACGCTCCTGCTCCTGCCCCCAGCAATTCAGACAGACTGGGGGAGGAAGCGTGCCTGCTGCTGGGGGTGCACCCCTTCTGCTCCTGATTGCCATAAAATTACATATGCACAGCAAATGGCTCTGATTTGATGAGAGCCTGTGCATGTTCCGTAGGACTTGGGAAAGGTGAGTTTTTCTGGGTGATCTGGGGGTTTCACACAGCGGGGTATCCCATATCGGCAGGGATATAGTAAATATACCAGATTTTGTTCCGATTTAAGTATATATAGACTATAAATACTAGTGTTCTGTTCTTTTGCTATAGTATTATTATTGTACCGTACATCCTTCGTAATACATACGGCAGAAATAACCTTGCGTGCATGCTCAACTTGATTTGGATGAGATATATAACGTTCAAGGTCAGGGCCCGAAGATGGCCTCAAATAATCCCCCTGTATAAAATGTGCCGCACACACAGGAAATCACTAAATATTTATTAAAAAAATATACATAAACTACTTCTCTCACATAAAAAACATGAACAATTATAAAAACAAACACACAGGTACTATCTTGGTCCACCCCTCCTTGCAATAAATATACTTCAAAAACCAAGTTAACCAATGCATACAAGCACAACCGTTCTCTGAAATCACAAACGTATAAAAATGCCGATATCGCTACAAAAAATATACCCATACAAGTAAAGTGCCAACATTAAATATGCAGCTAACGTGTCAATGTGCAAATGAAAAAAAAACATAATACATTAAATTATAAAAACGTGATATTCTCTCATAACAAGTGTAAGTGCTAAAAACAATAAACAGACACATTCAGCCCAATCCTCAAATCAGTTTAAGGCAGATCAATGATCATCTATCACATAATAGCAGCAAGTCATGACAAAAACTAGAGGAGAGCTTACATGGCAGAGAAGGAGAAATATTAGGAATACATCACCAAGTGCTAAAGATCAAAGGGGAGGGCATGACACCACAGCCAGGGCAGCCCACCTGCCTGAGACACCCACGCATTCCGAGGTCAGCGTGGTCACTTCATCAGTGCCTTTTTATTATGTTTTTTCATTTGCACATTGACACTTTAGATGCATATTTCATGTTGTCACTTTACTTGTATGGATATATTTTTTGTAGTGATACAGACTTTAAATACATATGTGAATTCAGAGAAAGTGCTTATATGCATTAGTGATTAACTTTATATGGTTTTTGAAGTGTATTTATTGCAAGGAGGGGTGGACCAGGGAAATACCTGTGTGTTTGTTTTATTAATTGTCTATTGTGTTCATGTTTTTATGTGAGGGAAGTAGTGTATTTATATTATTTCTAATAAATATTTATTAGATATCAATTATTAGATTTAGATATAAATAACATTTCATGTTAAGTGTGAAGCACATTTTATACAGGGGGATTTTTGGGGGTCCTGACCTTGATATATAGCTTTGTGGTACCCCCTTGTGTTGCTAGCACCTCGGTGGCTGTGCTCACCCGTAGAACTACATTATTATTTTGATGGGACCTTTCATTTTATTACACATGCAAGCACCAGGGGGAGCCCTGGCCAACAGAGCAAAATAGAATACATTTTAGTATTGAGTTGTAAAGGGGAGTTGAATAGATTATACTGATTATAAAATGGCTATTAAAACAGTATTTAGCGTACAAAGCTTTTGATTTGCTAGATTATCCTGTCTGGGGTGAACACAGATAGAGAAATTTAAGGTGACAGGTCAGTCCCGTCGTGTTGCTCATTTATCTGTCAGGCAACATTAGGTGAGACACAAGGCAAGGATGTTGTTGCAAGGTGCTCATTAAACGCTTGGCGTGTGCTATGAGGGCGGCACTGCAGGAGATGCAGATTGATTGAAAGAGAAATAAGGGCAGAAAACAGTCTGATGAGAAAGAGAGGGGTCATCGGGATGGGGGGGGGACAGGCAGGAAGAGGCAGTGACAGTAGACTGCTTAGTAAATGGCACAAGAACAAGAACAGCAGGAACCTGAAGCACAGATGTATTTATTTCTGACTTACCATGTGACGATATAAAAAAGGGAACATCGCAGGAAATAAATATATGTGAATAATAAATGAATTAAACGTGCAGCCTGGTTCTTCATATAGGCCTATATTTAGAATCCTGAGAATATATGGAACTGGGACAATCAGTGAAAGCTAGATTGTATTATCTCGGGAATACAGCAAAAACAAGCTAATGAAGCTTTTAAGAAATCCTATACTTACAGAAACCATTCCAAAGGATGTGCGAAATGTAAAGAAAACATTAATGACATTATTTGCAAACCTCATATAACCATATTTTATTCACAACAAAGAATATAGAACAAATATCGGTAATATCTATTTCATTTGAAAAACAAAATAAGTAATTCATCACCTAAATTAAAAAACAAAAGTGTACCTTTTGTCCCCCGCAGTCTGACTCAGGTCCTCATCAACTCTCCCGAGTCTCTGGCACGTTGGTGTCAGACTTACGCCCCACAGGATCAGTCACAGTCAGGGCTGGCCCTAGGTTTCATGGCGCCCTGTGCGAAATGTATGTGCCCTGAAGGCTACCAGACAGCATAGCCCTCTTCTCCCCCTTTGCGGATAAAGGTGATAGGGGTAATGGAAAGTCACTCACTTGCTGGCAGGTGTCTTGCCAGCCCCTCCTGCCCTGTGAATTGGTATAGGAGTCTCAAGAACCCCTTAACAGTTCACAAAGAATTAAGTGTTAACACACACACACACACACACACACACACACACACACACACACAGAAAAAATTCCTTAATTTTGTTTCTACTTACCTCAATTCCATTGCTGACCCTGACCACTCCTGATCCCACCACTTCACTGACAGCTGGAAGTGATCAGTGGCTGAGGGGCAGGGGATGGGAGTCCCCTGCACCACTACTGGCTTCTGCCGATCACTCCTGGCCAGCGAGGGGGGCGGCAAGACAAGCCCAAAGCCCCTAATAAGAAATCAAATGTACCTGCACAATTCATAAAATGTCCTCGGGTCCCGCTTTCATCCTGTCCTGTTCGCCACTATCTTTAATTTCTCACAGGCACCCAAGGCATCAGTCACCCATTAGTAGTAGCCTTCTTTCTGTGTGTGAGTGAGCTCGCTCCATTCAAGTCTGTCCTAGACAGCCGCATAGATGCTGTCACTAGTTAGATGGTGTTGAGGCTTGGCTCATTGGAGGACGCAGCTGGCTCTGTGCCTGCCTCAGACTCAGGAACTGCCGGAAATCTTGCGAGAGATTTTGGCAAAAAAGAGCCGAGGTGCAGGCCTCAAAGAAATTAATGTCACAGAATAGACCCCTATGGTGGCAATCACTGAACATGTGAAGCCTTGGTTCTAGGCCCCGTAGGTCCGATCGCAACAACCAGTAAGTAAAATAAACGTTTTTTTTGTAAAATGGTACACTGCCTGCCCCCAGGTTGTTTTTAGACTGGAGTTCCACTTTAACAGTTGGAGAAGCAAGCAGATAGATTCTACGTGTTTGGCATTTAAAGGGCGAATCTAAGACTCAGTAATGCAAATCACTGCCCTGGCTCATGAAAACTTCCAGAAATTGTCTGTGAACACAATTCACTGTACAATTCAGAAATGCAAGGTAAAACTGTATCATCTGAGGAGTTGAGACAAGTTCTGCCAATTGTCTTCTGGTCCTTATTGCCTTTTCCACTGCCACTGAAGAGTCTACTGCTGTTGATTATTATCATCGCCCCCCATTTCTCCCCACCTTCTCTGTTGCTGCTGATTGTCCTCTGGTCCTGAGGCCAACCTTAAGCAGGTCTGCAACAGTCCAAGGCTAAGTGGCCCCCTTGAGATACCAGGAGCCCCAGGACATGCCTGGGTATGGCCAGTGCTGGCACCAGTCCTGCTTCAAATATATGATTTTATGAAGCTTTGTGCATAAGGCTTGTCCATTTGTACCTAGCGCCATTACTAATCTTTTGACTTTATTTAAAACCTGTACAGTATATGAATGGGTAATGCATGACCATGGCCGGTCAATGTATTTGTGAGGACAGGGAGTAATTGTTAGGGCTTTGCCTATTTAAAATGCATTTACCAAAACCCCTTCTTTATGGCACCTTGCTAAGCCGAAAGAACACTAGCAAACAATGCATTATATTTAAAAGCAATCTCTCTGCAAAAAGTAAACAGCACATTGAGAGATGAGCGAAAATCAAAGCTATTTTCTAATTTGCTAGAACAAAAGAAAAGCCCTTATTAGTTATAATATGACTGTCTGACAGACTCAAAGCATAACTGTTCTATCAGCAAAGCAAATTATGTCAACAGAGGCAGATTTCTGGAGAGACTCACACGCCACCCCCCATCCCCATCCCCAGAACCTTCACATGTATTATTCATTCCCACCAATCAAAAGCATTTCTTGTGTGTTCAAATGAAGACACAGCAACATTCTGGAAACGAGAATTGGATTTGGCTGCTTTCTCTTCACTGTGGTGTGAAAAAGAAAAGGGTTTAAAAACCAATGTGTCAGGGAAAAAAAAGCCAAACAGCCAGGAAGAAATCATAATGGCAACCGCCGCTTTTGCAAATATTTTCTCGTTCCTTTTATCCCATCCAGCTGCAGAGACGGGAGGATGGATTTTTATAACAACATAAAAAGTGCTTTGGGAATGGGACGAGTGAAATTCTGTGTCAAGCCGCCCACAAATCTGTCTCCAGCTGTTTTCTTGCTAGTGTACAATAGTTTTTCAAAACTATGAATTCTGGCATTCTGAAAGTTGTGGGTGGAAGGAGATTCTGGGCAGTCCTATCATCCATTTATTCATGTACAGTACTCTTTGCCAGATGCACTCAAGGTAGCAATAACAAGTAAAGTAGCTAGAAAATAGCTGTTCATTTTCAATAAATGTCTTTGTGATGCCCCAAATAAAAGAAACTAGAATAATACATCCCTACCCAGGATCATACCTACCAGGGATTACATTATTGACAAGACACTCAAGAGCAGACATGAGAGGTAGATTAACTTGTCACCATAAATGTCCCCAAATAAAAGAAAGACGAATGCTGCTTCCTCTTTCTAAATGATTCCAAGGGAGCACAAATATGATAAAAACGGTGTAGGATCAACAACATTGGGGCCCCTCGGATCTTCTGAGTACCTGTGCGGTTGCACCACTGTGTCATAGAACCAGGACTATTCCTCTTTTTCCCCAGCAGATGGCGCCAAGGTTTCCCGTGCACTCGCATTTGTGCACTAGACATAGTAGGGCCAGTAAGCATGTGCGCATGTGCTGTCGCCCATAGCAGCACAGTCTGTTTTTACTGCGTGATTATGTGCGCACATGCGCATTGCAAACGTGCAGAAATGTGGCCAATTAGGCGCATGCGCAGGGACCTTTAAATACTGGCGAGCCTTGACCTACATTGCCAGTTGGTCTTCTCTCCTGCCTGGTCCTGTGTTCCAGTCCTCCATTCCTGTGTACCGACCGGCTTGATTTTGACTATGATTCTGTTCTCCTGTCGACCCTGGCTTGCTTATGACCTCGATTCAGTTCTGCCTGCACATGATCTCGACTTGTTTACGACTTTGATCCTGTTTTGCCTGCCCACTACCTCGGCCTGCTTAAAACTTCAATCCAGTTCTGCCAGCCATGACTTCAGCTTGTCCCACATTCCCAATCCAGCTCTGGTCTGTCCTCTACCCAGAACTTGGCAATACCCACTCCTAGGTTGCCTGACCTAGGGCCTTCCTGCAGCCCAGCCTATCCACACCTTTAGAGGCTCTAGTGAAAACCAGACTGGTCCTTAGATTCCAGGCTTCCAGGTCGAGAGGTGAGCCGGTTCTTAGTCTTCACAATCAGGGTTCATACCGGTAGTCTGACACACTGGCACCCCCTCAATTTACACCCCTGCAAGCCAACCAAGAACTGAAACAAGAGGGAGATTAACCAGTTACCATTATTGCACCAAATAAAAAAATTAGCTGACATCCCTACCCAGGATCAAATTATAGAAAAGACACACAAGAGCTGACACAAGAGGGAAATTCATTGATCACCATAAATGCCCCCAAATAAAATAAATTAGCTGACATCCCTACCCAGGATCAAATTAGTTCAGAATCACATTTCTTCGATGCAACCGAGTGAACGAATATGCAGTCACAAAAATAGACACAAAAATTCCTACATGTTGCATCCAGGCCTCAACCGCTGCCATATAGAGACCCAAAAAGTTTTGCATGCAATGTTTTTGCTTTGTGTTGCAACACTATTCAAAACAAGGCACCCTGAGACCACATTTACACCTTCCCGGTACCGCCTGCGTCCATGCAGCTGATTCAGCAGTACCACAAACAAAATCCCACAAAGCCTCCTCTATGGCCTCTTTCGCATCTCTCAGCAAACTAATATGCAATCACTAAAAAATGAAGCATGCTGCACACAGGCCGCAACTACAGTCATATGGAGCCCAGGTGTAGCCCTATAAGTTTTATATGTATTGGCATCTGCATTGCGAAAGCCATGCCCCAGGGTAAAATGCAAATCAAAAGTCAGACTGTTAGAAGACTGGCAGAGCAGTCATATTGACCGCTACTGTTGTGGAAGTGGTGGGAAAGAATACAAAGGACTTTTTACACAGTGTGTGTGTGTGTGTTTCACTACTTTTTCTATTGGGAACCCTACATCAGTATATTAGGGGGCCTGACAAGTTACTTCCCAGCAATGGTAGGTGACTTGGCCTTAACCCCCCCCCCCAACCTGATTACTTGCATCTCTAGCTCTGGTGTTCTTCTAATGATACATAGGGGCTGGTGTCATGAGGAGCTATGGGGAACCCAAGCCTCTATGCTTCTATGTCTGGTGCCCTGGCTGGTAGCATCGGGGAGGGGGAACTCCGCATTAATATTTTTGTACAAATGCACAATGCAGATGCAGACACATAAACACAAATATTAAACACTTTTTTGGGGGCTGCAAAATGGAATCCCTATCGCAAGCCCTGAACACATATATCTTCGCACATTTTGCAACTGCGTGCAGATGGTTGTGAATATAGCCTGTCAATCTCCAAACACTAATCTGACCTAATATGTGATACTTGCTCCATTTGCTTCACATACCTTTTCAGCAGACAGAGACTTTTAGCACTGGCATTAGCTCTAACAAGTGATTATTTATCCAGTACCCAACTAAATAACACTATGATTTAGTGCCATTTGTAAACATTGAGGCAGTATTCACTGTCCCTTTGGCAGATGATAAGTGGGACTGGACATGAATTGAATGAACATTCAACACTAAAATTAAAAAAGGCCATTATATTCATCTGACCTCCTTTTTAACTGCAACCTGGCAGGTCATTGTTGCTTCTCTGCGCTCACTATGAAACTAGAAACAGAACAGCTTCATTCCAGCATTCCATGGATTAGGTTTACTGGGCATACAAAGTGGAGGGAGCAGCAATGCCATATCTCTGCAGCCATACCGGGAACAGGGAAGTAGGAGAGGAATTAGTCTAATCAATTTCTGTTGCATATTACTTAGTGGGGATCTCAAATCAGGAATTTAGCAAGTGATTGTGCATTTTTTTCTGATATTAAAATTAGAGATGAGCGAATCGATTCTGACGAACCCGAATTCGTTACGAATTTCGTAAAATATTTGATTCGTAACGATTCCGAATATCGCCGTGATTCGATCGCTCGAATCGCTTCCTTAAAACTCCATTTACTGCTATACAGCCCATCTAAAATGGTGGATCCACATGTCAGGACATGTCCCATGGGGCAAGGAATGCTGGGTAGGTGTCACATGCTACCTATCAGCAGACAGGCTTATCGATGATGTCACAGCCCCATATAAACGGCCGCCATCTTGCGGAAGATCATTCTGACATTGTATTGCGGCCAGAGCAGATCAGGCAGGGATAGAGCGAGGGACAGATAGACAGACAGACGGACAGACAGATAGGTAGATAGACACAGCAAGGGAGAGATAGATAGAACAAAACAGAAGAAGCAGAGCGAGGGACAGATAGAGAAGGAGAGAGCCTGTGACAGTGACAGATAAAGACAGGGACAGTTTAAAGTGTTTGCTTTAGCTTCCAAGCCTATTTAGTGTTAATAACACTCCTGCCTATTTAGCTTTTCCTTTACCTGGTGACATTCTTTAAAAAGTGTGCTAGCATTAATATTTCAAGACTACCTGTCTAATAACTGCTCGCATTTTTAAAGCAAAGTCACTTTTCCACAATCAAAGGAGGCCACCTCTGTATGTGAGCAGGGGGCATCCCAAACACTAGCATTAATATTTTAAGACTACCTGTCAAACAACTGCTTGTATTTTTTAAGCAAAGTCACTTTTCCACAATCAAAGGAGGCCACCTCTGTATGTGAGCAGGGGGCATCCTAAACACTAGCATAAATATTTCAAGACTACCTGTCTAATAACTGCTTGTATTTTATAATCAACGTCACCTTTCCACAATAAAAGGAAGCCACCTCTGTATGTGAGCAGGGGGCATCCCAAACACTAGCATAAATATTTCAAGACTACCTGTGTACTAACTGGTTGCATTTTATAATCAAAGTCACTTTTCCACAATCAAAGGAGGCCACCTTTGTATGTGAGCAGGGGGCATGCCAAACACTAGCATTAATATTTCAAGACTACCTGTGTACTAACTGGTTGCATTTTATAATCAACGTCACTTTTCCACAATCAAAGGAGGCCACCTCTGTATGTGAGCAGGGGCATCCCAAACACTAGCATTAATATTTCAAGACTACCTGTCTAATAACTGGTTTCATTTTGTAATCAAAGTCACTTTTTGAGCAAAATTTGCCTTTTGCCGGGGGGGCATCCCAAATACTAGCATAAATATTTCAAGAGTACCTGTCTATTAACTGGTTGCATTTTGTAAAGAAAGTCACGCTGCCACATTGCCAGCAGCCATTGCCTTAAACCGGGGGGCATCCCAAATATGCAAGCATGTGTCACATTGGAGTTGGCAGCAGCAGCATTAGGAGCCCATATATTGCCTGAAAGACACACCCTGGAGTTGGCAGCAGCAAAAGGAGCTACCATGCATCAGCTACTACCATGGATCAGCCATTGGTGGCTGGAAATCCTGGCTGAACCGTGCCTGATTAATTCTCACAAAGGTGAGTCTCTCCACATTTTTTGTGGACAGACGAGTTCTCCTTGGCATGACTATGGCCCCCGCCGCACTAAACACCCGCTCAGATGGCACACTACTCGCTGGGCAGGACAGCTTTCCCAGGGCAAACTCTGCCAGTTGTGGCCACAAGTCAAGTTTGGCTGCCCAGAAGTCCAGCGGGTCCTCAAGGTGCGTTGGCATGGTCATTTCAAGGTATGACACTACCTGCTGGTTCAGGGCCTGCTCCAGGTCTTTCTGCTGCTCATGATTAGCCTCACTATGCGGGTGAAGAAAGCTACTCATTAGCGACTGAAGACTCAGGCTGCTGCTGATGGAGCTGCTGCTGATCCTGCCACCCCCCCACCCCCCCAGCAGCCATGGCAGTGGAAGGTGAGTGAAGGTCCCCCCGAGTCAGACCTGCGAGAGTATGTGTAAGGGACTTACCTCTGCCAGGGTGCCGGCGGCGAGCGTCTGCTGGGCGACGCGGCCCTCCTGCTGCTGGGAGCGCGGAGCCACACTATGGCAGCCTCCCTCGCCCCTCTCTAGCTGTGCAGTTGCGTGCCCCGCAGTCTGTAAATTTGGCCACTAGGAGGCGATGTGCTGCGAGTGGCAGGCATAGCAGAGTCTTCCACACCTAATGGGAATCAGGGGCTGATCAGTCTTGCAGCCAAGACTGACTAGCCCCTGGATAGTGCGTCCAATCACTCACAGTGTTATAAGTTGCACCAATCAGTACATACACTCCCCCCCCCCAGGGTGGCCATTCGTCGATTCTCCAATAAATATGGAGTCAGCCCAGCACTCAGTGCCCGTAATAGTCGCTTGTGATTAGGGTGTGAGTCTGTTCGTTGTTATCTGATTCTGACCCGGCTTGATCGACCATTCCTGTCTGCTGCCTGTACTGACCTCTGCTTTGTCTGACCACGAACCTGCCTGCCCCTCTGGATACCCCGCGATCTATGACGTCCCGGCTTGACCCTTTGGCTACCCCTGACTACGCACCTATCTCATCCCTGTACTTTGACGCACCATCCGGATTGCCTACCTGTGAACGACATCGGCTTCGGGATACCGTCGTAGTTCATCGGCCTTCACCGTAAGCAGCCATCCTTTGCGCCTATTAAGACCCGGGTGCAACCGTGTCCGGTGAGGCGTACCTAGCGTCCCAGCAAACAGAGGCTTGACTATAGGCAGAAACGGCGGTGGTGATTGGGGGTTGCCTGCTTACAGAAGGCTGGTGTCCCGCTGGGCATCACAGTATGGACCATGGCGCAGATAGGCATCGGACAACTTACTACGTAGAAAGTCTCTGTAGTAGGTCAGTTTGTCCTCTCTGTCAGTGGGTGTAAAAAATGCCCCCATTTTGTGCCGTTAGCGAGGGTCCAATAAGGTGGAGAGCCAGGAGTCATCCCGCTGACAAGTGGAGACAATTCTGTGGTCACTACGCAAGCACGTGAGCATGCATCGTGCCATTTGTGCAAGTGACTCGGAGGGACTACCTGTCTCTGTCTCCACTGCATACTGCCACGGTGTGTCTGGGTCCTTTGTCTCGCCTTCCTCACAACCCTCTAGCTCCTCTGGCTGCTCCTACTCCTCCTCTCCTAGATAAAATGGCCATTTTGTCAAGCCTAAACTGTGCTTCGCTGTGCCCCACCCCCTCCTCCTCCTCCTCCACTTCAGCCCCCACAGGCTTCATGTGGCCGTGAAATGTAGGCGCCATGTCTCCAATGCCCTGACCAGCCATGGTTTCCAACATGTGTTGTAGTACATGAAGCAGTGGAATCACATCGTTTATCCCGTAGTCCTGGCGACTGACTAATAATTGGCTTCCTCAAAGGGCCTGAGCAAACGACAGGTGTCACGTATGAGCTGCCACTGGTTTACATTGAAGTTACACAGGGGAGTCCCCCTATCCGCTTGGATCATCAAGAAATCAGTGATGGCTTTTCTCTGTTCGTATAGTCGATCCAACATATGGAGGGTGGAAACATCGCAAATCAGACTATGTTTGGGGATACCGTTCTGACGCTGTAGCTCAAGAAGGGTGTGCTTGGCAATGTAGGAGTGGCTGAAGGGCATGCAAAGTTTCCTTCCCGTTGTTAGGATGTCTTGCAGATGGGGGGAAGAATTCAGAAAATGCTTGACAACTAGGTTGAACACGTGTGGCATACAGGGCGCATGGCTCAGGCTTCCTTGTTGCTTCCTTGTCGCAGCACAGACAAGATGTTCATCCCATTGTCAGTCACCATGGTTCCCATTTGCAGTTTTGGTGGAGATTTATGATTTTTAGCAGTTCCTCCCATCTGTGACTCCGTGGCTCAAGGCAAACCATGTGAAGAACAGCGTGAAACCACCATGTCCTGCACACATGGTAGGCTGGAAGGGCACTGAAAAAAATAAATAAAAATACAGAAAAAAATTATTAAAAATATTTAGAAAAACAGAATACAAAAAATAAAAAATGAAAATAAAATTGTAAAAAAATTAACAAAATATTAAAAAAAGGAAAAAAAGGAAAAAAAAATCAAAAATATATATTTTTAAAAAATACAAAATATTAAAAAAAAAGAAAATGAAAAAAAAAATTAACCAAAAAAAAAAAATTGATACATTTTATGTTATATGTTATATATATAATGTTATATTGTTATTATGTTATATGTTATTGTTATTATGTTATATGTTATTATATGTTATTATTATAAATGTGTTCAAATAAGATAAATGTTAACAATTAATATGTAATTGACAATTAGGCACTTTTTTCTGTGACACCATTGCTTAGTGCAAGTGCACTGTCACAGGCACAACGGCCTAGGAGCGTGGAGGCCACAGCGGAGGGACCTGTGCAAGTTGCTGTTGTGGTTTTGCAGGAACCACAATCACCCAGTGGGCCTTAAAGGATATGTATTGTCCCTGACCGTAGTTACAGCTCCAGACGTAGGCACTGCCATGCACTTTGGTACACACTGACAGGCTAAAAGGACTGGCCCACCTTCTGTTCAACAAAATTGTACAGGGCTGGTACTGCCTTCTTCGCAAAGAAATGACAGCATGGGACTCTCCACCTTGGCTCGGCACAAGCCATCAGTTCTCTGAAAGATCCACCACCTCAAAAGGGAGGGACTGCAGCAGCATCAACTTATACAGGAGCACATTTAGCTTCTGCATGTTGGATGATTGGGCACATACTGTTGTCTCTTGGACATGGCTTGGCCAATGGATTGCTGGCGGAATGACTGACTCGGATTAAGAGGACGAGGAGCATCTGGAGCGACAGAGGATGGGTATGACACACAGGAGGTGGTGGAGCATTGGCTGGCTGGCTGGCTGGAACAGGAAGCGGCGTGGCACTGGGTAATGCAGCAGGCTGGACTGCCACTTTGGAGCCAAATCTCCCAGGCCACTTTATGGTGACGCTGCAAATGTTGATGCAGGGCTGTGGGTCCAACATTGGGACCCTGGCCACACTTCGCCTTCTGCCTACACATTTTCATATAGCCATTTTAACCTCCTGTGGATGCTTGATGAAAAATTGCCACATCGCCCAGTAGCTGATTTTCCTACCAACAGTCCGCACTAATTCACTGCTACTGCCGCCGCCATCGCCGCCAACTCCAGGGACCCTCTTCCACTACCTCCTGGGAAGATAGCCTGCAGCGCAAGTGGTCTACCCCAAGCACATTTGCCTCCATACTTTCCTCTTCTGCCACCATGCTGACCGCTAAATCTGTCACTCTCCATCACTCCAAGCCTTTAAAAGTGCCCTCAAAATTTACTGATGTCCTCCTCAGGTTCCTCAACAGTGTCTGCTTAAGAAGCCAAAATGCTTGCAACACCACCTCCCACGCCACTCTCCTCATCACTACTTGCCCGCCTAGTGGAAGAAGCGGCGAGTGTCTCCTCTGCTTCTTGGCTGGGCAGTAGCTGCTGATTTTTCAGATTATCAGATCATCCTCACTGAATAGTGGAGCTGAACCCAAAGCATAAGATATAACTGACAGTTGACTGGGGGTATCAGATGTCACTTGTGATGAAGTGGATGATCGTGTTAACCAATGGATGACGGCAGATGGGTTGCTGGTCAAGACACGACCGCTAGCTGATACCGGGAGATGAGGCCTCTCACTGAGACTCCTGCTGCCACTCGCCCCTAGTCTGCTGCGACCTCTGCTTGATGAATTTAGGCCTCTGCAACTTCTCTGTGCCCATCCTGGGGAGGACAAAACGCTACACTACACTAAAAACAGGATTTGTCAATAACAGCAGCAGGTGTGTAACTATCTATGGCGTTTATCTTAGTAGTAACTAGGCCCTGAAGACTTTAACAGGAACAAAGTGATGAAACTCTTAGATGTGCGTATGTGATGCTCTGATGAGCGCAATTTAATGGGCTCCAGTACGCTTGAAAAAAGTTTTTTGGGACTGCGAGATTGGCCTGCGTGGAAATGAATCGGGCATGGATCAGCCAAGATTTCCACCCACCAATGCCTGATGCATCAGATTAGATTAATCATGGTGCCAGACCAACACTAAAGAAATATGGATAGTGCAAAACAAATTTAAGGTGCTGCTCTCCAGTTACAGACATTCCTCCGCATCAGACCACAAGTATTTATTGAGGAAATGCTTTACATTAATCTTAATTTTTATTAACATTCTTCGGATAAGAAATATGTGCCCAACATTTGTATATGTTCTCTTCATGCTGCTGCCAACTCCAGGGTGTGTCTTTCAGGCAATATATGGGCTCCCTATGCTGCTGCCAACTCCAGGGTGTGTCTTTCAGGCAATATATGGGCTCCCTATGCTGCTGCCAACTCCAGTGTCTCTTTCAGTCAATATATGAGCTCCTAATGCTGCTGCCAACTCCTGGGTGTGTCTTTCAGGCAATATATGAGCTCATAATGCTGCTGCCAACTCCTGGGTGTGTCTTTCAGGCAATATATGGGTTCCTAATGCTGCTGCCAAGTCCAGAGTGTCTCTTTCAGGCAATATATGGGCTCCTAATGCTGCTGCCAACTCCTGGGTGTGCCTTTCAGGCAATATATGAGCTCCCTATGCTGCTGCCAACTCCAATGTGCCTTTCAGGCAATATATGAGCTCCCTATGCTGCTGCCAACTCCAATGTGTTTTTCAGGCAATATATGGGCTCCCTGTGCTGCTGCTGCTGCCAACTCCTGGGTGTGTCTTTCAGGCAATATATGAGCTCCCTATGCTGCTGCCAACTCCAATGTGTTTTTCAGGCAATATATGGGCTCCCTATGCTGCTGCTGCTGCCAACACCTGGGTGTGTCTTTCAGGCAATATATGAGCTCCCTATGCTGCTGCCAACTCCAATGTGTTTTTCAGGCAATATATGGGCTCCCTATGCTGCTGCTGCTGCCAACTCCTGGGTGTGTCTTTCAGGCAGTATATGAGCTCCCTATGTTGCTGCCAACTCCTGGGTGTGTCTTTCAGGCAATATATGGGCTCCCTATGCTGCTGCCAAGTCCTGGGTGTGTCTTTCAGGCAATATATGGGCTCCCTATGCTGCTGCCAACTCCTGGGTGTGTCTTTCAGGCAATATATGGGCTCCCTATGCTGCTGCCAAGTCCTGGGTGTGTCCTTCAGGCAATATATGGGCTCCCTATGCTGCTGCCAACTCCTGGGTGTGTCTTTCAGGCAATATATGAGCTCTCTATGCTGCTGCCAACTCCTTGGTGTGTCTTTCAAGCAATATATGAGCTCCCTATGCTGCTGCCAAGTCCAGAGTGTGTCTTTCAGACAATATATGTGCTCCTAATGCTGCTGCCAACTCCTGGGTGTGTCTTTCAGGCAATATATGAGCTCGTAATGCTGCTGCCAACTCCTGGGTGTGTCGTTCAGGCAATATATGAGCTCCTAATGCTGCTGCCAACTCCTGGGTGTGTCTTTCAGGCAATACATGAGCTCCTAATGCTGCTGCCAACTGCTGGGTGTGTCTTTCACGCAATATATGAGCTCCCTATGCTGCTGCCAACTCCTGGGTGTGTCTTTCAGGCAATATATGAGCTCCTAATGCTGCTGCCAACTCCTGGGTGTGTCTTTCAGGCAATATATGAGCTCCTAATGATGCTGCCAAGTCCTGGGTGTGTCTTTCAGGCAATATATGGGCTTCCTATGCTGCTGCCAACTCCTGGATGTGTCTTTCAGGCAATATATGAGCTCCTAATGCTGCTGCCAACTCCTGGGTGTGTCTTTCAGGCAATATATGGGCTCCATATGCTGCTGCCAACTCCTGGGTGTGTCTTTCAGGCAATATATGAGCTCGTAATGCTGCTGCCAACTCCTGGGTGTGTCGTTCAGGCAATATATGAGCTCCTAATGCTGCTGCCAACTCCTGGGTGTGTCTTTCAGGCAATATATGAGCTCCTAATGCTGCTGCCAACTGCTGGGTGTGTCTTTCACGCAATATATGAGCTCCCTATGCTGCTGCCAACTCCTGGGTGTGTCTTTCAGGCAATATATGAGCTCCTAATGCTGCTGCCAACTCCTGGGTGTGTCTTTCAGGCAATATATGAGCTCCTAATGCTGCTGCCAAGTCCTGGGTGTGTCTTTCAGGCAATATATGGGCTTCCTATGCTGCTGCCAACTCCTGGATGTGTCTTTCAGGCAATATATGAGCTCCTAATGCTGCTACCAACTCCTGGGTGTGTCTTTCAGGCAATATATGGGCTCCATATGCTGCTGCCAACTCCTGGGTGTGTCTTTCAGGCAATATATGAGCTCCCTATGCTGCTGCCAAGTCCAGAGTGTGTCTTTCAGGCAATATATGGGCTCCTAATGCTGCTGCCAACTCCTTGGTGTGTCTTTCACGCAATATATGGGCTCAGAATGCTGCTGCCAACTCCAATGTGTTTTTTGGGCAATATATGGGCTCCCTATGCTGCTGCCAACTCCTGGGTGTTTCTTTCAGGCAATGTAGGAGCTCCTAATGCTGCTGCCAACTCCTGGGTGTTTCTTTCAGGCAATATATGAGCTCCCTATGCTGCTGCCAAGTCCAGAGTGTGTCATTCAGGCAATATATGGGCTCCTAATGCTGCTGCCAACTCCTGGGTGTGTTTTTCAGGCAATATATGGGCTCCCTATGCTGCTGCCAACTCCTGGGTGTGTCTTTCAGGCAATATATGAGCTCCCTATGCTGCTGCCAACTCCTGGGTGTGTCTTTCAGGCAATATATGAGCTCCTTATGCTGCTGCCAAGTCCTGGGTGTGTCTTTCAGGCAATATATGGGCTCCCTTTGCTGCTGCCAACTCCTAGGTGTGTCTTTCAGGCAATATATGAGCTCCTAATGCTGCTGCCAACTCCTGGGTATGTCTTTCCGGCAATATATGGGCTCCCTATGCTGCTGCCAACTCCTGGGTGTGTCTTTCAGGCAATATATGAGCTCCATATGCTGCTGCCAAGTCCAGAGTGTGTCTTTCAGGCAATATATGGGCTCCTAATGCTGCTGCCAACTCCAATGTGTTTTTTGGGCAATATATGGGCTCCCTATGCTACTGCCAACTCCTGGGTGTTTCTTTCAGGCAATATATGGGCTCCTAATGCTGCTGCCAACTCCTGGATGTGTTTTTCAAGCAATATATGGGCTCCCTATGCTGCTGCCAACTCCTGGGTGTGTCCTTTAGGCAATATATGAGCTCCCTATGCTGCTGCCAGCTCCTGGGTGTGTCTTTCACGCAATATATGAGCTCCCTATGCTGCTGCCAAGTCCTGGGTGTGTCTTCCAGGCAATATATGGGCTCCCTATGCTGCTGCCAACTCCTGGGTGTGTCTTTCAGGCAATATATGAGCTCCTAATGCTGCTGCCAACTCCTGGGTGTGTCTTTCAGGCAATATATGAGCTTCTAATGGCGCTGCCAACTCCTGGGTGTGTCTTTCAGGCAATATATGGGCTCCCTATGCTGCTGCCAACTCCTAGGTGTGTCTTTCAGGCAATATATTGGCTCCTAGTGCTGCTGCCAACTCCTGGGTGTGTCTTTCACGCAATATATGGGCTCCTAATGCTGCTGCCAACTCCTGGGTGTGTCTTTCATGCAATATATTGGCTCCTAATGCTGCTGCCAACTCCAATGTGTTTTTGGGCAATATATGGGCTCCCTATGCTGCTGCCAACTCCTCGGTGTTTCTTTCAGGCAATATATGAGCTCCCTATGCTGCTGCCAACTCCTCAGTGTGTCCTTCAGGCAATATATGAGCTCCCTATGCTGCTGCCAAGTCCAGAGTGTGTCTTTCAGGCAATATATGAGCTCCTAATGCTGCTGCTAACTCCTGGGTGTGTTTTTCAGGCAATATATGAGCTCCTTATGCTGCTGCCAAGTCCTGGGTGTGTCTTTCAGGCAATATATGGGCTCCCTTTGCTGCTGCCAACTCCTAGGTGTGTCTTTCAGGCAATATATGAGCTCCTAATGCTGCTGCCAACTCCTGGGTATGTCTTTCCGGCAATATATGGGCTCCCTATGCTGCTGCCAACTCCTGGGTGTGTCTTTCAGGCAATATATGAGCTCCATATGCTGCTGCCAAGTCCAGAGTGTGTCTTTCAGGCAATATATGGGCTCCTAATGCTGCTGCCAACTCCAATGTGTTTTTTGGGCAATATATGGGCTCCCTATGCTACTGCCAACTCCTGGGTGTTTCTTTCAGGCAATATATGGGCTCCTAATGCTGCTGCCAA
The DNA here is from genome assembly GCA_027917425.1 of Gastrophryne carolinensis. Classification (NCBI taxonomy): domain Eukaryota; kingdom Metazoa; phylum Chordata; class Amphibia; order Anura; family Microhylidae; genus Gastrophryne; species Gastrophryne carolinensis. The sequence continues at coordinate 443,173,484 of CM051236.1, forward strand.
CTCCTGGATGTGTTTTTCAAGCAATATATGGGCTCCCTATGCTGCTGCCAACTCCTGGGTGTGTCCTTTAGGCAATATATGAGCTCCCTATGCTGCTGCCAGCTCCTGGGTGTGTCTTTCACGCAATATATGAGCTCCCTATGCTGCTGCCAAGTCCTGGGTGTGTCTTCCAGGCAATATATGTGCTCCCTATGCTGCTGCCAACTCCTGGGTGTGTCTTTCAGGCAATATATGAGCTCCTAATGCTGCTGCCAACTCCTGGGTGTGTCTTTCAGGCAATATATGAGCTTCTAATGGCGCTGCCAACTCCTGGGTGTGTCTTTCAGGCAATATATGGGCTCCCTATGCTGCTGCCAACTCCTAGGTGTGTCTTTCAGGCAATATATGGGCTCCTAGTGCTGCTGCCAACTCCTGGGTGTGTCTTTCACGCAATATATGGGCTCCTAATGCTGCTGCCAACTCCTGGGTGTGTCTTTCATGCAATATATTGGCTCCTAATGCTGCTGCCAACTCCAATGTGTTTTTGGGCAATATATGGGCTCCCTATGCTGCTGCCAACTCCTCGGTGTTTCTTTCAGGCAATATATGAGCTCCCTATGCTGCTGCCAACTCCTCGGTGTGTCCTTCAGGCAATATATGAGCTCCCTATGCTGCTGCCAAGTCCAGAGTGTGTCTTTCAGGCAATATATGGGCTCCTAATGCTGCTGCCAACTCCTGGGTGTGTTTTTCAGGCAATATATGGGCTCCCTATGCTGCTGCCAAATTCATGGTGTGATTTTCAGGCAATATATGGGCTCATCATGCTGATGCCGCCTCAAGGCTCTGTAATTGTGCCACTCTGCGACAGCGAATCTAATAGCGACGCCTCTGATCTGCATGTCATACTTCTTTACAATAGTATTTCACTAACCCAGCATGCATCCTATGCATGTTACAGCCAAGCAAAACGTTCTGCAACCCTATGGAGGCTCCCGGACGCCCAGAAATAGCCGTTTTTAATAGCGATTTGTCGCGAAACGATTTTTTCTCATCTCTAATTAAAATCACTTTAAGAGAAAAAAAAATTGCCAAGTACTGGGCTTCTTTACCTCTGTATGACTGCTTCAAGATGTAAGTAAGATGTAAGAAAAACTTGGTCAGATGGATTTTATTGTAAGTAACTTTTTTATGTTGTTCATATAGATCTTCATTGCTTCTTATCCTTATCTTATTTCCTTTTTTCTGCTATACAATTTCCCATACAGCACTAGCAATTAGCATACACAGATTAACCTGTTTATTATTAGTATTAAAAATAGCAGCAATAGATAACACACAGCGCAGCAGCACAATGACACGAAAAGCACAGCAACTTGAATTTCTTTCTCGGCTAAATTACTGTAGCTACCTCGGCAAATGGCTGCAAAACACTTTATTGACATATAAATTTTTGCAAGAGCAGCGACTGGGTAGCGCACTTGGGCTCTATGCTGACACGCGGCCCCCTTATTTATACGGAGACTGAGCCCAAAACAGTCGCTCGTATAATTTGCCAGGGCGGGAGACATCTAAACAGTTGGGGGGCGGGTACAGGATTTATTGGAAACAATTTACTTTGCATTCCCACCTCCCACACTCTCTAATCATTTCTTTATTTCACTGCCACATTACAAGATCTCTCCCTGCTGTCTGCCATTCTTCAATGTCTAAATGCTGGGTGAGAAAGCCTTGTAGCATAAACCACATTCTGCCATCTACGTTGACGTGTCCTCTTTTTTCCTACTATGAGTTTAGCAGCATTTTCACATCTACAGTATATAATTCTGTAAAGATCTATAATGGTGGAATGCATTTTCATGAATAATTTCTCTTAATCAAGAAACTGCTTTGTTTGTGCCGCGAGCAAAGAAATCTACATGAACTAGTACATATAATTTTGGCACAATACAGTATGTACTGGACAGCTACTCCTACACTGATCTATGGTCAAGAAGGTACTGCTTCAGCATCTTCACCCATTGTGGATACCAGTGGGCTCAGCATTAGTGTCAAGTGAACCCCGACCACAAAGTTCGGGTTCGTACCGGATTTTGCAAGTTCGGGTCCCCGAACGCAGCCAGAAGTCCATGCCAGGCTTTGGTGTTCGGCCCGAACAGCGAAAAACTGGTTGATTTTTCATTTGATACAATTTTTATCTAATGATAATGATATCGATAACGATAAAGAATAGCCTGACTTTTAATTTTTTAATTGTTTTTTCAGTTTTAAAGTGGACCAACACCCAGGGGTGATCGGCCTATCACCTCCCTCACCGCGGGACATCCGAGATCGGGATGTCCCGCGGGGTGAAACCCCCCCAAAACCCCCAAAAACCCTTACCGTATCCCGCGCGCACGTCTAGAGGGGCGCGCGGGATACGGTAAGGGTTTTTGGGGGTTTTGTGAATGGCCGGCGCGGGCGCGCGCCCTGTAAGAGTGACGTGCGGGAGGCGGCGGCGAACGGGGGGTGCCCCCTTGAAGTGGACCAAAACCCAAAATCCTGGGTGTTGGTCCACTGTAAAGTGCTACAGCAGGCAAAGGTAATTGTTACACTATTGCGTCGGGCTACATTTGGCACTGTCCTAAACTGTTTTCTGCTTTTAAATTGAAGAGGAAATGGCAGTGTCTGACCATGACCTGTACCAATCCCAGTTCCTGACCCCTGCCATGTCTGACCACGTTCAGTGCCAAGTCTTGTTGCCTGCTCAACACGACCATCATCCTATATTGTACCACATGAACTACTGTCATCACCGGGGTCCCAAATCAGCTGCCGTTACAGCCTAGGTGGAGGATTTTAAGTGGACTTATCCACACAGGCTGCTCCATAGCCAGACACTGCTTGCCTTGCTTCTGCTAATCTAGAGTCCTAGTCTTAGATATGTGGCTATAGACTGTATTGGCAGTGATCTGTTACATTTATTACCTATTCCCTGTAAGCAACCTTTACCTTTAGCATAACAACAATTTTTTAGGTATGCTTTCCTGTAGTTTCTTGAGATACTAATGTTGTGGGTGGTGGGCTGTATCTTGGAGAACTAAAGACATTGTTGACTTTAAGTCCTTTTGTCTGATTAGATGTTGAGATGCAAACATTTTTACCAGGTCAGGCATATCAGTCTGTTAACAACTTGGGGGCATCCAGATTTGGGATGCGCCACAGTATGAAACCTGGTTTTGCCATAAATTTATGACTGCAGCTATGTTTAGCCACACTCTGAAGTACCCCACAATATCCCCACTCTATCCAGCCTTTGTGGCCCCTCAAGGTACCAGGTCAAGAAAAGGGAAGGATTTAACACAGTCTTTTAGACTAATTCAGTTTTTGGTCCACGTTAATGTCCAAATGCAGTAGGTCCATTAACATATACAATGCTTTTCCACCAATAAAAGACCAAAAACCAAACACCAAAAAAAAAGACATATCTTAGAAAGTCAAGCAACCCAGGCTGTCCCATTGACATGCACATGGACTACCCCCCCCCCCCCCCCAGCCCCTAACATACACATGCAGCATATATATTGTACACCAAGCACAAAAAAAGTGTCCTCGGCCATCACAGATCCCATCCCACAATTTATATGCAGAGTGTCTGACAAACTTCCTACACCCAAAAATTAGCTTCCCTCTTGTCAGGGGGCACACTCAATTCAATGATATTTATTGGTTTGCCAAGTACATCAGAGATGAACAAGGAATTCTTGTTGGCCTAAACACAGTGCAACAATTAAAATACAATTGACTTAGAAACAGAATACAAGAGGTGCAGGCTACTACAAGTTCCTTGTGGCTTAGGCTTATGATGCATGGCTTTTGTTTAGGCTGTGGACAGCTAAAGGGAAGAGAAGTCTTGCTGGTACTGCAAAATATCTACCAGATGATAGATACTGGAATAGGGCATGTCCAGGGTGTGAGGGGTCAAGAAGAATCTTTTCCGTCTGTGACTTTGTTCTAGGTTTTTGCAGTTTCTGTAGCACCGCCTGCAGGTGGACAGCCTAGGCACAGGCTTAGGGTTGTCTAATGGAAAATATGGCCCTGAACATACCAGAGAACAATATGTAGTCATAACTGTGAGTGTGTTCCCAAGTGAATATAACAAGGAAAGAATTTTACAGTGAGTACAGAAAAAAATGTCTCAATCTCCTGGGGACACAGACATTTCAATCCAAAAGAAGCCCCAACTCAAGGGTGAGAGCCAACAAAGCTTCCAGGGAACCAGGGAAAAATTAATGGACTCTGCACAATAGATTTTCAAATTGCTGCTTATAACTCCTAAGCTGGTGCCTGCTGACTGATGCACATCAAACTTGTAGAACATTGTGAGGATGTGCATGTACAATCATGTAGCTGCCTTGCAAACCTGATCCTTGGACATCTGATGATGGAGTATTTAAGAAGAGACACTGTTAAGTGCTGGGAATGGCAGGTCTCTACCATTTCAGAGGTAGGCTTTTGCCACCATTTGTATTATTCATTGAGGGTAGACTTGGACACCAAGCCTTTTCATGGTTTCTTAGGAGGCACAAAGCATGGATACTTCTACTGGAATACTGCCAGAGCAGCAGCACAGTAATACATAAGGGTCAGTTGTAGGTATAATGTATAATTATGTATAATGCACTCATTTGACCATTGTATGCTAAGTATGCACTGTAACTCATGTTCCACTTTACCCCCCACCTTAACCTGTGCAATGTACAACACACAAAGTAAACCACACTAGTAAAGGGCAAACATGTGCCCGGAGTGGTAGACTGCCATAACCATGGTTAATTTGACATATTGTCTAGTAAGTGAAGATCATCGCCTATTATATTGGTTCTGAAGCCGGTGACCCCACTGGGGAAATATTACTCTCAATATCTGTATGGACCTTTGTGGTCACTAAAAAGTCCAATTAACTAGCTATAAGCTATAAATGTCAATGTGATGCAATAGTGGGTCCTATGCCATTGACACCTTTCTAGTCCCATTGGTACCCATAGCCTTTCTGTTCATTCATCAGCAACCAAATGAGAAGTTTAAAAAATGAAGCAAATGTTTTAAGTCTAGGTATACCTCTAACACAGTAAATAGAACAGTAATTTTGGATCACAGGAACATCAAATCAAAATATAGCCACTTTGTATTATGTTTCCTGAAAGTTGAGATGCCGGAGACATAGTAGCAATTCTTTGTTACAGCATGAGCAGACGTGACATGCTGAGCTTCACTAATAATTATACTAATGACCACTAACCCTGTGGAATCTTTCATTGTACAGTAAGAGGAGTGACAAGCTGCTACAACAGCTGAGATTGAACACATGTGAATAGTGGCAGCTTAGTTAGTTTATCTGTAAAGTAACTCATATACAGTCTGTCACAACTGGAGCAATTACGAATGGGATGTTCTAATTTTTATTTTGCGCTGCTGATATTTGCTGAAAAGATGTAATTAATTTTCATCAAATTACAGAACAGGTTTATTTTCTTTTCCCTTTCTATTCCGGGTATGAAGGATATATACTATTTTACAAAATACCCACTATGTTGCTTATTGTAGAGTAAAATCTATATGTATATTTACAGATTTTACACACGCACACACACACACTATATATTTCTATAGTTAGTTCTATAGTTAGAAAGTTGAGAATTACCTTAGGTAGAAGTGCAAAATCAGCCATTAATACTCACCTAAAGAAGAAACTATTACAAAGGGAATTGAAATGGATTCATACAGGCTGATTCATTATTAGCGACAGCTATCGGCAAATGAGTGTCTGTACAGAGGTGCTAAGAGCGACCGCTAGTAGACCCTGTGATCGACTATCGGGCGCTGTAACAGAGTGTCTCATTTACTGTTGTAACCTGGCTGGCATTGATGAATGAGATGTATGTTGGGCGTTCTAACACCAGTACAGCATTGCAGGGAGCGAAAGGTAGCGTCAGCTCATTGCGACCGACTCTCAGTGACTCACACCATATTCAACATCAAAACAGAAAGGCGCTCTAAATCTGGTCGCTCCAAGAAAAGACTGTGGCACCTTATCAGAAATAAATACCACTCCAACTACCCTAGATACAAATGGAGCACAAGCTGTCCCCAACACCAATCGCTGTATCTGAAGGCACTGGGATCCCTGAAATTTGAATCTGTTAAAAGTAAATATAAATTCTGAAAGGCATAATATAAAACTGTTACAGCTGTCAAGTTCCTTTTCCATCTCATCTCACACCCCCTAGAGGGTAAGAAGGTCAGTTTGGCACAGTTGTACACAGACAACTCCGGTCCTCATAGACACAGGGCAGCAAAGGGGTGAGAGTGTGTAGTCCATGCGGTCGCTGCCGTGGTAAAACATGCTCTCACAACCCTGATGGCTGAAAAGCATTTTACTAACACCAGAGCCCTGTCAGCCACGTAGGAATGCTATCAGCTCTTGTTAAAATGGGCACAGTCCATTAGCGAGTATATCTAGGGCTGAAAGCCAGCCCGGTAGTGTATAATATAACCAAGAAGCACACACGGGTTTGTGGATCAAGGCAATAGAGCAGCCCAAGAATAAACTTAAATTCAATTGCTTTAAGAGCCCACTAGACAAACTATATACATACATTAAATAGATACATATACAGGTCAGAAGGGTGAATACAAGTAGGAAGTTACCATCAGAATGAGCAAATAAAATGTATGTCAGTTATCACATATCTCTCACCCACAGTGTTTGTATGGGAAGCCGGCAGGTTGTGTGGTTCTGGCCGATGCACAGTGCATTTCCAATAAATATAAGTGGGTGCTTCTGGACACAATGAACTTCCATATTCGAAGGAGCCCATTTATCTTAATGGCAGTGCACTGTAATAAGCCCACACCCACAACTGCACCCACTTATCATACTGGCTTTTCGGATAAGATATGCGCAGCATGGGAGTAGTTGTAAGGTAAGGGGATGTCTTGCATCTGAGAGCACCCCAGATCTTAGGTCTGAAGCACCTGACCATAAGATACTAATGATTAGTGCCCCCCCCCCCACATGTTAATTATATATATTGCTGGCACATCTGTAATGTTGTTCTTATGTGCCACTGCAATGCAGAAATGTAAAAAAGTGTGAATTTGTATTATACACTGCAATATGACGCATTAATTAAATGCTGGCTGAAATTAAATGACTGATTGCTTTTTTCACTCATGTAATGATCTTGGGTAGTAAGGTCACAATTTTATGTCTATTATCTAATGTGCTCCCAGATCTATGTTTAATGTGTACCCATCCTATTATATAATATATAATCCTAATATATAATCCCTTGCACTACTCTTCAAACGATTTCCTTACACTTGGTGGGAGGTCCATGTTATCACAAAGGGAGAGAAATACGGAGGTGTGAATATTTAGTTATACCTTTATGTAATTTGTGTCATGCAGAGAATAGCAAGGGGCGAATTCTGACTGATTTGGGAAGAAGTTTCTGGTGTAAATTAAGCAGGTAAAAGTGATTTGTATGAGGAATGAGGTTTTGGTCTTTCTGTGAACCTAAAAGATTGATGGATAATCTAGTCAGGACTGTTACAATACATCATCTTACTTCATCATCTGGGGAAGGTGACCTTTTTCAATAAGGTTACCCTGTTGTAAATGGGACCATTTTTCTTTTTATTTGTTCAGAATTGGGGGAAAATTTTATTTATGTAATAAGTGGGGGTTGTTGAGAATGTTAACCCCAAGATAATGTTTTTTCTCCATTTAAAATCATACTTCTATGCCCAGCGTAGTTTATTGCATTTATTTAGTAAGATTGCTTCTGTCTTGTCTCAACTGATTGTGAATCCTGAGGTTGGACCAAATTGGTCAATAATATGTAAGATCTATGGTATTGCTTCATGGGGGTTAGCTTATCAACATATAAAATGCTGAGATTTTTGTGGTTCCTACTCGGATTCCCATGTGTTTGCATGTAGGGGCAAATTTTCACCTCCTCTGTAAGACTGAGGCTGAAAAATCCAGAAAGATATTTCTAACCATTAATTCTAAGTTCCTTTTGTTTTCTATAAGCATATAGGATATGTTATGTGCTGTCTGTCTTGTCTCATTCTGTTTGCCCTTCTTATTTTTCTAAAAGGAAATGTTTCTAGTTTCATTTCTGCAATGAGGTCAATTGTCAGGAAGTTAAGAAGGTTTGGACCTTTGTATTTTCCCGGGATGCCTATGAATCTTAGGCTAGACCTCCTGCCTCTGTTTTTATCTTCTTATGCAATGGTTGCTTTTTTAGTGCTCTGTCTTGTTCTCTTGCTGTAAGCCACTAGTATAAATGATAACATTCTTGATGCTTGTTTTCTATTTGTTTTTATTGGGTTTTATCAACCTTTTTCATATGTTTTTGGTTCTAGGCAGCATATACAGCATATACAGTGCCTCGATCATTTATAGCCCTTGGACTTTTCCACATTTTTAAAGTCCCTGTCCAAACTCAAACTAATTTCCTCCCACCTAATCCTTCTTGGTAACATGGTAAAATGAGCCTTTTCAAAGCATCTGAAAATTTCTGAATATACATAAATGCCTTATGTATAGTGTTGGGTGAAACCCTGTTTGCCAAGTTTGGTTACCCAAATTTAACCCAAACCCGGTCTCTATTGAACCTTGGGGCCCAAAAAATGACAGGCAGGGCCCACTCCACCCCCGCTCCTCAATCGCCAACTGGGGCTGCTCGGGCTCCTCACCCACCCACTGCCGGAATTTATTGTCTAAAGTTGAAGATATCGATGGAGATTGGGTGATATCAATTGATTTGGACCTACTAACTGTTGAGCCTCACACTCCTCTAATTATTGCTCTCATTGCCTGTACTGTCAGTTAAGGTGAATGGCCATGTTTGGTAGGTTTGCAGTTCTGCCATACTCCTTCCATGTACAGATAATGGACTGAACTGTGCTCTGAGAGATGTTCAGAGCTTGGGTAATTTTTTTTATAACATAACCCTGTCATGCACTTAACCACAACTTTATTGTGTGCTGTCTGGTGTTTTCCTCAGTTTTCATGATGTTATTCGTACAATAATTCTCTCTAACAAAACTCCTAGGCCTTCACAGAACTGTAGTTATACTAAAAATGAATTACCGTATTCTTCGCCCTATAAGGTGCCTATATGGGAATGGGGGGATGCTACACTGCCTATATGGGAATGGGAGGGGGGAATGATGCACTGCCTATATGGGAATGGGAGGGGGGAATGGGTAGGGATGCCACACTGCCTATATGGGAATGGGATGGGGTGGATGCCACACTGCCTATGGGAAGTAGGAAGGGGGGAATGCCGCACTGCCTATGGGAGGGGGGCATCCCACACTGCTCATGGGATGGGGGAATGCCACACTGTCTTTAATTGCGTGTTTTAGCACAACATTTGGCTTAGAATATTTTTTTTCTAGTTTTCCTTCCCCAAATCCTGGGTGCATCTTATGGGCAGGTGCGTCTTATAGGGCGACAAATATGGTACATACAGGCGGATTCTATTTACTATGGTGGTTTCTTAAGGTAATTAGTTGCCCTGAATTTTATCTAGGGGTATCAGTGTACAGGGAGCTGAATGCACGCCACACTTTTTATTTTTTAAAAATGTGAAAAAGCATGTATCAATACTTGCTACATTATGTTATATCTGTATCCCTCTATATATATACTATTAGCTCTGGGCAGAAAGATTAAAAGGGTGCCCATCCAAATGCTGCTTTGGGCACACTGTCAGTTGTAGTTATCATTGTTATTAAAAACTCTCTAAAACAAATTCCCAGATTTGTAATTGTATTCAAATGCGGGACAAGTGGTGAGGCGTCAGCTGCAGAATGTAAAGGTACTTTTAAACTAATATTTCTCATCGCTAATTGCTGGCATGACGGATGGCGAGCGAGAGAGGGCCAAGGAATCCAGACTGTGATTAGTGTTCTGAATGTTAAATGGGAGCAAATCTATTTGCAAGGGAAATCAGAATCACTGCCGAAAATAAAAGGGGAGGGAGTGAGAATATCTTCGGATGTTTACTGACATGCACTTCCATCAGTATTGCAGTCACTCCTGAAAGACACTGAGTAAACTTTGAATGCAACAATTAAAAATCACGAGGGATCCTAATTAGAGAAAATCCGTGCAGTCTTCATATCCAAGACTGGTAAATATTGTTTATAGAAAAGCATTGCCAAGCCCATATTTAAATCAAAGGGTTATATTATGAGAAAGATATATATTAACCCTGGGAAACACAGTGAGGTTGCACCAATATGCATTAAAATTTAATGAGTAGCCTGGGCCACATGGGTGCTGCAGGTTTGCATCTAACTACCAGTGATCTTTGTTATTGTTTGAATCTCCTAATTAGCTTCTTTGCTGGTTTACTCCTAGGTTAAATGGAGGGTCATGATAATTATTTGGTGTTTCCAGTATGACATCCCGGTTAGCTTTTTAGCGTTAGCACACAAAAAAGTGCAATAAATGTTTTACTTTTTTTCACCAAAAATGACCTTTGTCTGTGAGTGGGCATTTTTTATAGGTGAGAAAAACCTTTTTTTTTGAGGAAATTATTTTTTTTTTTTTAAGTTTGAAACAACAGCACCCTATGGGCTATGAAGCATTCATCCATTTTATCTGTATACCCCACAGGGTTCTGTTGTTTCCAAACTTAAAAAAAAACATCCTTACGTCATAGAAAAAATGATTAACCTTACTTATTAGAAAGCCCCATCACAGGTAAAGGTTGTTTTTGGAGAAAAAAGGGTAGAAAAAACGTTTCTTTCACACGTTTTGTGTCTAAACGCTAAAAAGTTTACCAAGATGCAGGTTCCAATCCACAATGCAATGCACACTGGCTTCACCCCCAATTTCCGCAACCAGCTTCACCTTTAGCCAAGCCCCTATTGGCCGGGACGCTTTAAACGCCTCGCCAGACATGGTTGCCCCATTGGCTCAAAGGATGTAAGCTCACGGTGGGTGAAGACGGGTGAACCAAAGGTCAGGCTGCGCATAAAACAGGCAGTAGGTAAGTCGGGAAGAGTTTCGGCCAGGCGCCAGGAGACACCGCTGGACCACACCATGGACAGCCTATATCCTCTTCCATATTGTCTGTCAGGGAAAGTCTGCCACGTGTCTGAGGCTCCTGTTTAGTAGGGACGTTGCTGGAAAAATACATAGATTTCTAGGTTCTAATTTATAAAACAAAAAAAAAAATCTAACCCCCCCCCCCACCAGAAGAAAACACCCGCTTATAGGCTCACAATCTCCATGTGGCTCTTTACATCTTTACAATCATTACAGCATTTAATTTTTATTCTTTCACCAGAAGGTACAGTAATGTTTTTTTACCCTCATGTATACAGATGAATGCATTTAGCTGTATTTTATTTATTTGACTCATACATGTCTTTTGTCTTTCTTCCCAGTCTGATTCTCTCGCTTCTATCTCAGCTAAGGTAAAATATCCTTTTATTTTTATGCTTAAAAATACTTTTTTATTTTATATGTCTTTTGTAATTACTAGAAGTGATTTAGAGTACATTTACATTCTGTACTCTTCTAGGTGCATCAACATATTTTCCGTTAAAAAAGTTTTTTTATTGATAACCCAGTGTCAATATGTTTTTGCAGAAATACCAAGGAATCTCCCTGGGGAACTGTGGCATCAGAAGGCAACCCTTTATTTCTACAGGAGACATTTTGATATGTTCAGTCAGCTGGGGACACGATGTGTTACAAAAAGCATCTATAGTGTGAGCACAACAGGCAATTTGCCTTTTCCTAATATGAGGGGTGATTCAGAGCCACCTCGTAAAAGCTCGTTTTTGTGCGACGGCAAACTAACGGGCCGAGAATTCACAAATGCTTGAATCACAGCTGCCTGCGATTTGATTTTGATTACATTCCAGAAGAGTCTTTACGAATTTAGACTGTGAGAATGCATCTTAAGGTAAGATTTTCTGGTTTTCAATTCATTCCCACTGTGGTTAACTGACAGCTGTTTTTTGGGATGCTTCCCTGATTCCTCTGACTAGGCACAAATGGCATATTTATTTGTCTGAAGAAGGTTGTTATTCTGAAACAGGGGTTGTATTCATAATGATTCTCCTTCTGTATCTAGAGAAGACATTAGGAATGCTAGTCAGAGCTATAGATAGTCAAAGCTGGTCCCACAAGCTCCAAAATAGGAAATTGAAATAATTGAAAGGATAATTGATACCCCTGTACCTTGCTGTTGATAGCCACTTCAAACAACTGATAACATCCCAAGCATAAAGAATAATTAAAGTCATTCAGTAGCCAACTACCAAAAGGGTACTTACCTTTTGTCCCCCATCACTGATGGGGGCTAGTCGGGTGATCAGCAACTCTCTTGACCACTGGATCTGAGCAAATGTTGCAGCCCGCGCTTCCCACAACTTCCGTAGTCCAAACATCTGGTTGAGATTGCTGCCATGCCAGGTTCACAACTCCCCATCAGTCGCCGGATCGCTGCCATGCCCTCTGCATTCATTGGAGGCCCTCCACGACCCCTCCATTGTAGTAAATTGAGAGGTCATGGCGATGCACCTGTCACTGATGGCATGATAGGGATGGTGAATGGAGTTTGAGGCCCAGGGCAATGCAGGAAGTGAGGTCTGCAGCTCAGGCTTTGATCCAGCAACCAGTTAAGTTGCTGATCTCTAGACTAGCAGCAATCAGCATTAGGGGACAAAATGTAAGTACCCTTTCAATTTTTTAGTTGGCTGCTAAATGACTTTAGTGATCCACTCTACCCTGACCACCACTTTTTGAGCTGTGATAAAATTGGCAGTACAGAACTCCACTGCTGAGGACTACAAGTTTAAAAACAGCTGCTTTGCCATTTGGGACGTGAACTATAGGGTTGATTCAGAGCCCTTTCTCATCCATTTTTTTGCGTGACAATTTCCGTTCCTGTCCATTTTTCCCCCTCGTCTGATTCAATTCAGTGGGAATTTATGTTTGAAATATTTTCATTTTTCTGTGATTTTTCCTTTGGTAGCAAGACCTTCAAAAAAAACATTGAGTAAGGGGCTCTGAGTCAACCCTTATGTCTATTGATACCTATCCCATACTTGTCACATTACTGTACACCCACATTATCCTGAGGATATATATCAATATAACATGTCGATTGTTACTTTGGCCTTCATATTAGTGTTAAAGTAGACCAAAACCAACTTTAGCTGGCCATGGAGTCTAAAAGACTTTTGTTTAAGTGTCTTTACTAGTTCTATAGCTTTATAGATGTATTATTTGTGCCCTGATTATCTGTATAACCACCTAGGAACCAATAGAGATTTGTTGAACTTTGCATGGCCAAATCACTAAATTGACAACAGAGTTTAAGCAGATCCAGTATCCAAATGTATAGCCACTACTGATTATGGAGTTGTAATATTTGTTGCATAGCCAGACCACCATGAACATTTTATTTACCATAAAAACAGTAAATAGTGATAGTGCCACTGGAAACATTCATAAAATGAATAATGGAGATGTGTCTTTTTGCCATTGGGTACAAACACAGTGTTGCTTGCTTTTGAGCAGTACACAATGATGGCAGCATGGATCATAAACAAGTTTAGCAACACGGATTGTAAATAAATTTGCGTCACATATCATGCAGTTAGGGATTGCGACATTGCATATCGAGATTGTGGTATTGATCTAAATAGCGATGAACAGCATTAGTTGTGTACAATAATTAGTCCCCCTGCTTTTCCTGCCTTACTTACTCTGTTTTGTCTGTACATTTAAATTTGCCTTTGTGCAAAGTACAGAATTTGAGAGTAGGAATGTGGGCTGTATATATCAAGTGGGCTTGGCTGCTATACATGCAGTATTTTATAGAAATGCTGCTGCTACCACTAAGCAGTAGTAAAAAGCAATCAGCAGCCTGGGAAGTCTTGGCTACAATGGCAGACCTTACTTTATGGCAGTGGAAAGTGGTGCATGCCCCCGTTTTGTGAGCCTTCTTGATTAAAGTGTAAAGAATTAGTGATTTCAATCAGTGCTCACTGACAATAAAATCACTAACAGTAGACAAATGAAATACTCTTTGCACACTCAGCAATGCATGTGATTAATTGCAAGACATTTAAACAAATTCTAAAGCTGCAGCAAACGGGATTGGTTACTATTAACCATCTCCTAACCTCCTAATTAAAGTCCCTGTCCTGGCACACACTAACTTTGTCCAATCTAATCCCCCTTGGGAACAGTATAATAAAAGCCATTTCAAAGCTTATGATTATATGTAAATACCTTATGTATGTGATGTAAATATTTAATATACACAAAGTATTTCAGGATCATAGTTTAAAGTGAAAGAAGAATCCATTAGTGTGTTAATATACTTTTTTGATGCAGATGAGCATCTTAGAGCGACCGCTAGTAGACCCTGTAAACATGTATTGGGTGCTGTAACATAGCACCTCAGTCTCTGTAGTAACCTGGCTGGCATTGATGAATGTGATGTATGTTGGGAGCTCTGCAGCACTGCAGGTAGCTAAGGGTAGCTCCAGCTCAGTGCGACCAACTATCGGAGCTTCACACCATACTTATCAAGAAAGGACACACACAGCGTCGACGCTTAAATCTGGTCACTATAGAATAGTGCGACAGACGCTGTGTGATTAAAGTCTGTTTTTGAACACACATACACCTGAGCGAAAACTCATGGAATGACATTGTTTTAACACTGTGACAATAACACTTTAGTGCCAGACCTGTAATGACAATTCTGCATAAAAATGTAAAAAGTCAAAAAAGTTTCTAAAAGTGTTTGTTTGAAGCCAGGAGATGTCACACAATGATTTGAGAAAAAAAATAATTAAAAATGTCAAACACGCTATTTAAACACAAGCAAATGAAATTGAAATGTATGGGAGAGCGACACTAAGCGAAAGGTAATATCTGGATCTCTGGAAGCTTGAGCGCCGGCGCTATACTCTGAGCCACCTGTAATGATACATCGGATGCTGCACGGCGCTGTTAGAGGCACTCACCAGGTCCACTTTAACTGTATTCATACAATCCTTACTTTACTAGGTGCTGGAAATGTAGCAGTTTACTTTCCTACCTGGTGTATCAATATAGCCTGCCTGTCACAACAAATTCCTATATATATATATATATATATATATATATATATATGTAAAATAATGTTCCTGGGGAAATAAAGCGACTAGGGATGAGCGAATCGATCCGGACGAACCCGGATTCATTCCGAATTTCATGAAAAATTTGATTCTGAACGAATCCGAATTTCCCCGCGATTCGATCGATCGAAGTTTTTCTTTAATCTCCATTTATTTCAATTACAGGAATTGTAAAATGGTGGATGGACATGTCTGGACATGTCTGGACATATCCCCTGGGGCAAGTTATCATGGGAAGGTCACATGCAGCCTATCAGCAGCCAGGAGCCCCGGTGAGGTCACAGCGCTATATAAAGCGGCGACCATCTTGCTTGTGCGCATTTTAGACTTGCATTCGTGAGAGAAAGGTGGCTGCTGCAGCTAGGGAGAGAGAGTTAGCGATAGGTAGGGAGATTTACAGATAGGTAGGGAGATTTACAGATAGGTAAAGAGAGAGACAGATAGGGAGATTTATGCCCTTATTCATCAAGCGATAGCGCCAGGTAGTGTCTGACGAGCGCCAGGTAGCGGCAGCTAACGGCGACTACCGACTCAAGTACGCCCGCGGCGGTCACAATGACGCATTTATCAAGCAAAATGAGGCTAGCGCCGGCGAGAGCGACGGCTAGCGCGGCATTCATCATGAAGCCGCCTGGACCGAACAGCGCCGCTGCAAATTCCCTCACAGCGCCAGGTATGAGCTGTCGCTCCCTGGCGATGTCCAATGCATTTCAATGGAGCAAGCTATAATTAATCATAATTAATCGGTATTATTTTTTTAAATTTTTTTTTTAATGTCAAAAAATCGGAGAACACTTCTGCAATGTTAGGATTTATTTTTAAGTAAAAAAAAAAAAAAAAAAAATTATGTGCAGAATTGATCTAACAGGTCTGACATTAATGTATTCATATTACAAAATGATTCTAAAAACATGTATAATGTTACATTCAAAAAATATGGTTGTTTAGGGGTTAAAAACTAGTTAATACAGATCGCCGCCAGCGCTCTGGGGTTTAAACAAGGAATGGACAGCGACAGCACATTCGGAGCGTGATTTTTTGATGAATATGAAGCTAGCCGTTCGCTCTGGCCATTCGTTGTCAGGCGCTCACATACAACGCTGGACCTGTGAAACAGCGACTCCCCAGCCCGTATTCAACATTACCGCACACCGACTGAGTCGCTGTCATCAAGCTAACGCCGGCCAAGCACAGCGAATACTGGCTGGCGCTGAAAAAATCACGCTACAGTCGCTCATCTGTCGCTACCTGGCGCTATTGATGAATCGGCCTCCCCGAGTGGTAGACAGAGCTAGGCAAAGATAGTTTTAAAACCGGAACAATCCAGCAGCATACAAGTCACATTGACAGGGTGCCTAGTGCTGGCTATGATTCATATTTCATAATTACTGGGTTACTGTTAATATATTTGGTTTGGTTTAAATACAGCTGAACACTGTGCATGCAATGCACATGCTATTTAACCCTTTCTGCTATTTAGCCCTGAACGCTATTTTAACCCTATCAGTTAAGCAAAAGCATTTCTCATACTTGGATTATTGTTACTTTTTGTTCAGCTTGAAATATACCAGGCCACACGGGCATCCCAAGGCACATGCTAATTAACCCTATATGTTAAGCTAAAGCATTTCTCATACTTGGATTATTGTTACTTTTTGTTCAGCTTAAAATATACCAGGCCACACAGGCATCCCAAGGCACATGCTATTTAACCCTATCTGTTAAGCTAAAGCATTTCTCATACTTGGATTAGTGTTAAAATTTTCTGTTCAGCTTAAAATATACCAGGTCACACGGGCATCCCAAGGCACATGCTATTTAACCCTATCTGGTAAACAAAAGCATTTCTCATACTTGGATTATTGTTACTTTTTGTTCAGCTTAAAATATACCAGGCCACACGGGCATCCCAAGGCACATGCTATTTTAACCCTATCTGTTAAGCAAAAGCATTTCTCATTCTTGGATTATTGTTACTTTTTGTTCAGCTTAAAATATACCAGGCCACACGGGCATCCCAAGGCACATGCTAATTAACCCTATATGTTAAGCTAAAGCATTTCTCATACTTGGATTATTGTTACTTTTTGTTCAGCTTGAAATATACCAGACCACACGGGCATCCCAAGGCACATGCTAATTTACCCTATATGTTAAGCTAAAGCATTTCTCATACTTGGATTATTGTTACTTTTTGTTCAGCTTAAAATATACCAGGCCACACGGGCATCCCAAGGCACATACTATTTAACCCTATCTGTTAAGCAAAAGCATTTCTCATACTTGGATTAGTGTTAAAATTTTCTGTTCAGCTTAAAATATACCAGGCCACACGTGCATCCCAAGGCACATGCTATTTAACCCTATCTGTTAAAAGCATTTCTCATACTTGGATTAGTGTCAAAAGTTTCTGTTCATCTTAAAATATACCAGGCCACATGGGCATCCCAAGGCACATGCTATTTAACCCTATCTGTTAAGCAAAAGCATTTCTCATACTTGGATTAGTGTTAAAATTTTCTGTTCAGCTTAAAATATACCAGGCGACACGGGCATCCCAAAGCACATGCTATTTAACCCTATCTGTTATGCAAAAGCATTTCTCATGCTTGGATTATTGTAACTTTTTGGTCAGCTTAAAATATACCAGGCCACACGGGCATCCCAAGGCACATGCTATTTTAACCCTATCTGTTATGCAAAAGCATTTCTCATACTTGGATTATTGTTACTTTTTGGTCAGCTTAAAATATACCAGGCCACACGGGCATCCCAAGGCACATGCTATTTTAACCCTATCTGTTATACAACATAAGCGTTGATCAGCATCAGCTGCTTCAGTTTGCACTTGTTTTTGACTGCTTTTAATAAATCAGGCCGCAGGGCACCCCAAAGCTGAACCTTGAACCCTATCTGTTATACAACATAAGCGTTGATCAGCATCAGCTGCTTTATTAAGCTACTTCAGTTTGCACTTGTTTTTGACTGCTTTTAATAAACCAGGCCGCAGGGCACCCCAAAGCTGCACCTTGAACCCTATCTGTTATACAACATAAGCGTTGATCGGCATCAGCTGCTTTATTAAGCTACTTCAGTTTGCATGTGTTTTTGACTTCTTTCAATAAACCAGGCCACAGGGCACCCCAAAGCTGCACCTTGCACCCTATCTGTTATACAACATAAGCGTTGATCAGCATCAGCTGCTTTATTAAACTACTTCAGTTTGCACTTGTTTTTGACTGCTTTTAATAAACCAGGCCGCAGGGCACCCCAAAGCTGCACCTTGAACCCTATCTGTTATACAACATAAGCGTTGATCAGCATCAGCTGCTTTATTAAGGTACTTCAATTTGCACTTGTTTTTGACTTCTTTCAATAAACCAGGCTGCAGGGCACCCCAAAGCTGCACCTTGCACCCTATCTGTTTATACTAAATAAGCAAATACATAAAAATGTCAGGCAGACAAGTGCCAGGATGTTCAAAGAGGAGTGGCAGAGGCCAAGATTCAGCAGGCAGAGGTCGCAGCAGACTAGGGGCGAGTGGCAGCAGGAGTCACGGTGAGAGACCTGATCTGCCAGTATCTGCTAGCGGTCGTGTCTCCACCAGTAACGCATCTGCCGTGGTAGAACGCGCTCATCAACATCATCACAAGTTACATCTGAGACCCCCAGTCTAGGGTCGGTAGGTTCCTCTGACACAACCCTGAGTTGGCATGCCCGAGAGCAGTCCCTGTCCTCCCATTGCCTCTGTCCTACGCCGTTCCCTCCCCCAGCGACGTATCTTATGCTTTGGGTTCAGCTCCACTCTTTAGTGAGGAGGACGATCAGATAGAGGACAGTCAGCAGCTACTGCCCAGCCATGAAATGGAGGTGGCTTCTTTAGCTCGGCAGACAAATAGTGATGTGGACAGTGTCGTGGGTGTTGCGAGATTTCCAGCTTCTGCGCCAGACACTGTTGAGGAAACCGAGAACATCAGTGACGTACAGCCACAACTCGGTGATGATGATGATGATGATGATGAAGCCGATCGCACTTGGGAGCCGGGTGATGAAGGGGCTTCATCGTCATCATCAGGAGAAGAGGGGCGCAGGTTGCCCCGGAGTCAGCAGCTCAGGCAGCAAGGTGTTAGCAGCATGGTTGGCAGTCAGCATGGGGGCACAATTGTAAAGCCTGGAGCCAAATGGGGCCGGGGCCGGGGTAGAGCACCTGCTGCGCGGCAGGCTACCTTATCGGGAGGTAGTGGGGCAGGGGTTCCTGGAGTTGGCGACAATAGCAGCAAATCAGTGAGGCCTGTTGGTGGGAAAAGAAGCTACTCGGCAGTGTGGCAGTTTTTCCTGAAGCATCCGCAGGAGGGTAACATGGCCACATGCAAGATATGTAGGCAGAAGGTGAAGCATGGCCAGGGCCCAAATGTTGGCACCACGGCCCTGCGTCAACATATGATGCGTCACCATAAAGCGACCTGGGAGAACCGAGGCTCCCAAGGGGTGGTCCAGTCTGCTTCCTCACCAAGTGGCACGCCGCTCCCAATTTCTGCCAGCCAAGGCTCCAGCACCTCAGCCGAAGGCAGCTGTGCGTCATACCCATCCTCTGTTGCTCCTGCTCCTCCTCCTCCAAGTCATGCATCCCGCCAGCAATCCATCAGTCAATTTTTGGGCTCCTGCTGCTGCCAACTCCAGTGTCTCTTTAAAGCAATGTTTGGGCTCCTGCTGCTGCTGCTGCTTGCAACTCCAGGGAGTGATTCATCCAATTTTTGGGCTCCTGAAGCCAACTCCAGTGTGACTTTCAAGCTATGTTTGGGCTCCTGCTGCTTGCAACTCCAGGGTGTGATTCATCCAATTTTTGGGCTCCTGCTGCCAACTCCAGTGTCTCTCTCGGCCAATTTTTGGCCTCCTGCTGCTGCCAACTCCAGGGTGTCTTTCAAGCAATGTTTGGGCTCCTGCTTATGCTGCTGCCAACTCCAGGGTGTGCCTTCCAACTAATGTATGTGCTCCTGCTGCTGCCAACTTCAGGGTGCCTTCCAGCCAATTTCTAGGTTCCTGCTGCTGCTGCCAACTCCAGGGTGTGTCAGTCAATTATTGGGCTCCTGCTGCCAACTCCAGTGTCTCTTTCAGCCAATGTTTGGGCTCCTGCTGCTGCTTGCAACTCCAGGGTGTGATTCATCCAATTTTTGGGCTCCTGCTGCCAACTCCAGTGTCTCTCTCAGCCAATTTTTGGCCTCCTGCTGCTGCCAACTCCAGGGTGTCTTTCAAGCAATGTTTGGGCTCCTGCTTAAGCTGCTGCCAACTCCAGGGTGTGCCTTCCAGCTAATGTATGTGCTCCTGCTGCTGCCAACTTCAGGGTGCCTTCCAGCCAATTTCTAGGTTCCTGCTGCTGCTGTCAACTCCAGGGTGTGTCAGTCAATTTTTGGGCTCCTGCTGCTGCCAACTCCAGTGTCTCTTTAAAGCAATGTTTGGGCTCCTGCTGCTGCTGCTTGCAACTCCAGGGTGTGATTCATCCAATTTTTGGGCTCCTGAAGCCAACTCCAGTGTGTCTTTCAAGCTATGTTTGGGCTGCTGCTGCTGCTGCTTGCAACTCCAGGGAGTGATTCATCCAATTTTTGGGCTCCTGAAGCCAACTCCAGTGTTTCTTTCAAGCTATGTTTGGGCTGCTGCTGCTGCTGTTTGCAACTCCAGGGTGTGATTCATCCAATTTTTGGGCTCCTGCTGCCAACTCCAGTGTCTCTTTCAGCCAATGTTTGGGCTCCTGCTGCTGCTTGCAACTCCAGGGTGTGATTCATCCAATTTTTGGGCTCCTGCTGCCAACTCCAGTGTCTCTTTCAGCCAATGTTTGGGCTCCTGCTGCTGCTTGCAACTCCAGGGTGTGATTCATCCAATTTTTGGGCTCCTGCTGCCAACTCCAGTGTCTCTTTCAGCCAATGTTTGGGCTCCTGCTGCTGCTGCTTGCAATCCAGGGTGTGATTCATCCAATTTTTGGGCTCCTGCTGCCAACTCCAGTGTGTCTTTCAAGCTATGTTGGGCTGCTGCTGCAGCTGCTTGCAACTCCAGGGAGTGATTCATGCAATTTTTGGGCTCCTGAAGCCAACTCCAGTGTGTCTTTCAAGCTATGTTTGGGCTCCTGCTGCTTGCAACTCCAGGGTGTGATTCATCCAATTTTTGGGCTCCTGAAGCCAACTCCAGTGTCTCTTTCAAGCTATGTTTGGGCTGCTGCTGCTGCTTGCAACTCCAGGGTGTGATTCATCCAATTTTTGGGCTCCTGCTGCCAACTCCAGTGTCTCTTTCAGCCAATGTTTGGGCTCCTGCTGCTGCTTGCAACTCCAGGGTGTGATTTATCCAATTTTTGGGCTCCTGAAGCCAACTAAAGTGTCCCATATAGCCAATGTTGGGCTCCTGTTGCTGCTTGCAACTCCAGGGTGTGATTCATCCAATTTTTGGGCTCCTGCTGCCAACTCAAGTGTCTCTTTAAAGCAATGTTTGGGCTGCTGCTGCTGCTTGCAACTCCAGGGTGTGATTCATCCAATTTTTGGGCTCCTGCTGCCAACTCCAGTGTCTCTTTCAAGCTATGTTTGGGCTGCTGCTGCTGCTGCTGCTTGCAACTCCAGGGTGTGATTCATCCAATTTTTGGGCTCCTGCTGCCAACTCCAGTGTCTCTTTCAAGCTATGTTTGGGCTGCTGCTGCTGCTGCTGCTTGCAACTCCAGGGTGTGAGTCATCCAATTTGTGGGCTCCTGCTGCCAACTCCAGTGTCTCTTTCAAGCTATGTTTGGGCTCCTGCTGCTGCTGCTGCTTGCAACTCCAGGGTGTCATTCAGCCAATTTTTGGGCTCCTGCTGCCAACTCCAATGTCTCTTTGAGCCAAATCCAATGTTTGGGCTCCTGCCGCTGCCAGCTCCAGGGTGTGTTTTTCAGGCAATATAGGGGCCCCTCACAGTGAATGATGCCACCTCAACTCTCTGTAATTGTGCCGCTCTGCGATTCTAATAGCGATGCCTCTGATCTGCATGTCCTAATTATTTACAGTATTATTTCAGTAACCCAGCACGCATCCTATGCGTGTTACAGCAAGGCAGAATGGTTTACAACCCTATTAAGGCTCTAGGAAGCTCAGAAATATCCATTTTTAATAGCGATTCGTCGCGAATAAATTCGGGTCGAAACGATTTTTGTCGGAAAATTCGGCGAATCAGTCGAATCGAATTTTTCAAAAGTTCGCTCATCTCTAAAAGCGACATCTGAATCTAAAGTGAAAATTTTATTTAGTTGGCAAAGTAATTCAGTAAGGAAAAAAATATTGTCCTTCTGAAAGTAAAAGGGGAACCAGCATTTACTATTCTATTTCTCTAAAGAATTCTATTAATTGGCTTAAGTGGACAGTTATCAGAAAATTAATTATTGGAGCTAAAGAGAGCTTCTTCTTTTAAATTATATTTTTGTGTTTGTGTTGTAGGGGAACTGCAGCATTAAATTCTGCTGTTTTGTTTTAAAGTAGAATGTAACATGCATTTTGCTGAAGAACGGGAAGTCATTGTATGCAGATGTTATAGTTAAAGGATGCATCTTCTATATTTTCTCACTCAAGGTGACCTCTGCCATTATCGAAAGATAAATACTGCACCTTGAGCATGAACAGCAAAATTAGTGTTCAAAGTCATTGGAGGCGTCATGTCAGGTCTTGAAACACCCCAACCATAGCAGTGAATGGAGGGGGAATGCTGGTGCCACAGTGACTGATGGTGTGGGCAGCGCCCCATCAGGAATACAGAAGCCACAGGCGATCAGCCCCTTGCTTGGACAATGACTTTAACTTGAATTTGAATAATAACCCTCATAGGGGGTTATTCGCCATCACATCTGTTGGTAGGTAAAAAACTGCTATAACAAACTACCCTCAACTTAGATCTCTCAGAATACTTAATCACAGCAGGCCTTCAGCTGCCAGCCCAAGGACTTACTCCAAGCACACTCTCTGGCCTGCTCTCTGACCTAATTTGCGAGAGGATGTACCACATGGTAAACCATACTAAGATGTTTTGAGGCACAAGCCGGCTGGGGAGAATGCTGTCAGCACTGGGACTGATGGGTAAGATAATGCTGAGACTGCCAGGACTAGCATGGTTAGATATTACAGGTGGTTAGGTGCGTATACCAGTTTATTTTGCCCTTTAAATTGAAAAGCATGAAATGGCACCTCCCATAAAAGTGATAACGTGAACAAAAACACATAAAAGCAATTGCCAGTTCAGGGTTTGCACAATTCGGGCTTGTGCCCTTTGTTCACTACTCATGTCACCAAGTAAGTGTAAAGTTTACCAGTTAGCAGGTCCAGGTTAGTTGATAACGCCCAATCTCTGCGGCTATCTTCTCCTCTAAACAAGCCCCTGTTTGCCGGGGTTCAAGCAGGCCTCACCGGACACAGTTGGCCCCAGATCTTACAATGCATAAAAAATATCAACTGAGGGCTGGACCTGAAGGTGGGTGGGCGTAACTAGGGTTCATGGAAGGTCAGACGAAGCAAGGATCACACATGGGAAGTCAGTCCAACAGCCGTCAATGCAGAGGGGTAACCAGAGACAATATTAGAGGGCAAGCCGAAGGTCAAAGCCATAGCAGGAGTGGGGTACTGAAGGGAGCTGACAGAGGCAGGGTCAAGGATTCTGAGGTCAGAAACAGAGGGTACAGAGTAGGTGAGGTCAAGGTCAATATTCACATATTCAAGAAAACGCTCTAATGCTGGGCGCTGCAGCACCCACACAGCGCCAGCGCTCAAAATTGGGTAGTTGTAGCACAGAGCACCAGACGCTGTTTTTGAACATGTATCCACTAGTAACAAAGCAAAAACATATGGAATTACATTGTTATTAAATTGTAACATGAACGATTTAATACCAGACATTGAAGGCCAATTTTGCATAAAAATATTATAAATCAATAAAGTATTTAAAAATGACTTTAAATAGGCCAGGAGAGGTCACACAATTATTTGATAATTAAAAAAAAAACTTGTTTAAACAGGAGAAAAGGATCGTCAATTGAAATGTATGGGAGAGCGACGGGTAATACCAGGCAGGTGGAAGCCAGAGCGCCAACAGTATACGTGAGCCTTCTGTGATGATGAATCGGTCGCTACATGTCGCTGTTAGAGTCGCTCACCAGATTCGCTTTGATAAATGTGGTATTGTGGCAGTCACAGTTCGCTACCTGTCGCTACCTGTTGCTGCCAGTCGCTATGGCTTCATGAATAAAGCCCTTATTGGAGTTAGTTCTTAAAACTAATTTTCAGTATTTACATGGCACATATGTTACAGACCAAGAACCACAGGCTATTCCTATTATTATTAATGAGTAGACAGAGACATGCAAATCATCTTTTTGTCTTTATTTTATCCAAGCTCTCAAAAGCTCTATTTTTAGACACGTGTTTCATGTGGTTGCTGCTCTCATCCATAATAAAAGTCTAAACATCCAACTTGTGATACATTGGCCCTACAGTGCCTGAACTGGTCCTAATCCACCACCCTCACATATGCCGAGACATGATATGGCATCTAAGTAAATGTACTGTATACCTTAGACTTTCATGAAAGGCTACATTTTTGTGTGGCTTGTGATTGCGAGATCCCATGGTAGTAGTAGTTTGTACAAATTAAAAATTACAGTTATCTTTCAGCCCATAGGCTCAAGCCAAGTAGTTTTGTGAGCTGCAGCACTACAGTTGCAGAGCTGCCAGCCCCAAAAATGAGAGCACCTTCTTGAGTGGGCCCCAGCATGCATCCGAGCATTCACCATTGATATATCATATCAGCAGTGGAGGCTCACATGATGTGCACCCTACAGCCATCCCAGAGCACGCTGGAGTTGTCACCAGAGTGCTGCAACCAGCAGGACTGTGGGCTGGGTGGTAAATGTGATTTCTTTTTCAAACTTTAAGGGACATTCAAAAGGTTAAATTGCCTTGCTTTCTGCTCTCCTCATGCTGGCTGTGAGGAGCTGCATCTTTTATTCCTGTTCTACTGTGTGACTGTGAAGGTCCCTGAAAAGTGAAATTCACTTCTGTATAAAGAGTTAGCAGAAAGGAGCAAGTTCAATAAGTTTAATCAGGGAAATCAAAATACTGTTAAATACACATTAACTTGTAGGTAGGTCTTGGCACACCATGTACAATCAAAAATGAGGTATTGAAATGATAGGGTGCAATTAAATCCTGAGGTGTCTCTCTGGTAGCCACCTCACAGAATCATAGAGTAAGGAGTATGGATTAATGCACACCACACAAAAGTTTTAGTTGCATTAAAAAAGTATATTGTACATAAGTCATATATACATTAATATTATAATCATAATGAGAAAAAGGATACAATTGGTTGGTTCAAACTGCAATGGTATGCTCGATCTCCAATAAAATGATATAGGGCCTTATTTATCACGGGCTAGCGCCAGGTAGTGTCTGACGAGCGCCAGGTACCGCCAGCTATCGGCGGCTACCGACTCAAGTACGCCCGGCGGCGGTCACAATGACGCATTTATCAAGTTAAATGAGGCTAGCGCCGGCGAGAGCGACGGCTAGCGCGGGATTCATCATGAAGCCGCCTGGAACGAACAGCGCCGCTGCAAATTCCTTCACAGTGCCAGGTATGACCTGTCGCTCCCTGGCATTGTCCAATGCATTTCAATGGAGCAATGTTTAATTAATCATAATTAATTAGTATTAATTTTTTTTTTTAATGTCAAAAATTCTGAGACCACTTCTGCAATGTTCGTTTTTTTTTTTAAAGTAAAAAAAATTAAAAAAAGAAATTTGTGCAGAATTGATCTTACAGGTCTGATATTAATGTATTCATATTACAAAATGATTCAAAAAACATGTATAATGTTACAATCAAAAAATATGGTTGTTTAGGGGTTAAAAACTAGTTAACACCCATCGCCGCCAGCGCACTGGGGTTTAAACAAGGAATGGACAGCGCCAGCAAATTCGGAGCGTGATTTTTTAATGAATATGAAGCAAGCCGTTCGCTCTGGCCATTCGTTGTCAGGCGCTCACATACAACGCTGAACCTGTGAAACAGCGACCCCTAAGCCCGTATTCAACATTACCACACACCGACTGAGTCGCTGTCATCAAGCAAACGCCGGCCAAGCACAGCGAATACTGGCTGGCGCTGTAAAAATCACGCTACAGTCGCTCATCTGTCGCTACCTGGCGCTATTAATGAATCGGCCTCATAGTCAGAAAAGTAAGCTCTATAACGTATTAAGAGGCTATATGAGATTCAGGTAATATTCTATGGAACAAAGGAGGGGTGGCAGCCGCTCAGACCATTTTATAACTAACCTAGGAGGTGCACGTTAGCAGGGCAGTTAGGATACAAAAGTCTTAAAGGAGCCACAGCACTCAAACCAGTTAGCTTGCTGACCAACCTACAATCTGTCTCTAAACTTGGTTAAAAACAGAGGGCTCGGTCACACACATCTGTAGAAGTGTGCTTAAGCTGCACCACCAGCGCCAAGGTGCCCCTGTGAGGTGCAGTCCTAACTCTAATCTCTGAGAGCCCCATTTGGTACATACAATGCCATAGATAAATTGGGAGCTTGGCTTGCACTTGAGGTTTAGGGCAACCTCAGGTAAGCCTGCTCCCAATTTATATATGGCATTGTATGTACCAGATGGGGCTCTCAGAGATTAGAGTTAGGACTGCACCTCATAGGGGCACCTTGGCATGGTGGTGCAGCTTAAGCATACTTCTACAGATGTGTTTGACCGAGCCCTCTGTTTTTAACCAAGTTTAGAGACAGAGTGTAGGTTGGTCAGCAAGCTAACTGGTTTGAGTGCTGTGGCTCCTTTAAGACTATGATATCCTATGAGGGGTTACTAAATCGGTCATGAGGAGTGTTTCTTTAGTGCAGCTGACCAGTATCAAGTCAAGGAAAACATAATGCAAACACACAGTGGTATATAGAAATTCTGGTCATAGTACATGCAGTCATAATGGCATCATTCCAGAAAGGCAACTAAATACACATGTAATACAGAGTAATCATGACGTGCATCATAACAACATTAAGCAGATAAGCATGATAATGGTTACCAGTACAGTGAGAACCGTTATCGCACAACACACCCACGTTTCATGGTAATTACTCATATAGCCTCTTAATACGGTATGGAGCTTACTTTTTGACTATATCATTTTATTTGAAGGGTGGTCTACGATCCTGGAGATTGAGCATACCATTGCAGTTTGAACCTACCAATTGTATCCTTTTTCTCATTATGATTATAGGGTTAATCTATATATGACTTATGTACAATATAATTTTTAAGTGCAACTAAAACTTTTATGTGGTGTGCATTAATCCATACTCCTTATTCTAAAATACTGGTAAATGAAGGTTGCAGCCAGCAGAAAGCAGGTTAAGGTAACCCTTTGCTTGAAATGTCCCTTTAAGACCAATACTCGGGGAAAGTTTTAAAAAACGAAGAAAAGATTATAACCTCATCAGATTGTAAACTCATATGCCTCACTTTTTTTTGTTTCTGGAAATTGCTGGGTAAGTCATTGCATGAGCTTTCTTTTGAATCATTTAATGCTAGTATTCTCTACCTACAAAGCAACGGTTTTATGACATACATATTGTAGAGTAAAGTAAAAATAAAAGACAATTTTGAAAAGTGTGAAACAATCAAAAAAAATGCCAGTGTTGCATGAACAACGGAAGAGCCCTATCAAAGTAAAAGGTGTCTAAGGTATATTTGTATTTTTCATTATTATTTTTTTTACTGTTGTTGGCAGCCTGGGAAGAAGACAATAGCAATGTTTTGGTGAATAGCCTCTATGTGTTATTTATCTGAAAGTTTTTAGGCAACCTGCGCAGCCCAATATTTGTGATTGTAGACTTGCAGAAGCGCAGTCACATATGAAAATGGGGGCACTCATTAAAATACAGTTTTGTAGCATGCTGTGTTCTCTGATAGAACCTGATAAAACGACTGACTGAACCAAATACTGAATGACTGACTGAGTAAGATTTGAGTCATTTTATAGTCAAATAGAGGGTACATATACCATGGAGTGCAGTTTTACTCTGATTTTGAAAATTGACTCTTTCATGTCATGTAAATAGAGCTTGTCAATATGTATTGGCTTCATCTTTAACTGCAGTTACACTTTGTGTGAATGCATCTATGTGTATTTATTAAGCTTGTTGCACTAAATGGGCCAATTGGCTGATCTCAAATGTGCCCCTGGCTTCTGAGAACGTCCCCCGCTTCCCTCGAGTCTTAGGCACGCTCCTGCCCACAACCTATCTGAATGGCCATGTACACCATGTACCCCCTAGCGACAAGAAGTTTCAAACAAGTACCCCAAAGGTGGTGATTCACTTCTAAAGCAAGAAGGGATTATGTTTCACTTGTAAAATAATATACCAGACCTGTCAGACACCCCCGGAAGGTTTGCCCGGGAACACTGGTGAATACCCCCTGGAGAACGTGTAGCGCAGGATGAGAAACAGCGCGCTAGAGCACACATCAGATAAAGGGGAGCCGAGGCTGCATCCACAGCATGGGAGCAACGGAAAAGGTAAGATTTGTGGGTGATCAGCAGAATTTCACACAATGAGTGCAATGAGATAATGTCAGGTCTGGAGTTCCTCCACAGCTTGGGAGCCTGAATCTATTCAGTACTGCTTTTGGCTGGCTCCCTTTTCTGGACTTTCTGCTGCATGCTGCACCACCAGCAGGTGGCCCTCTTCTGCAGAGGTGCTGGTGATTAGCCAGCACCTGTGCTATTGACTTCCTGCTCTTTATAAGCTGATCCACACATGCAGCCAGAGGATCAGCATTGCATTGTCTTCTGTACCCAGACCTGGACTCTGTATCTTGAACCCAGGACTCCTGCCTTTGTGTTTAGCCTTCCCTGTCTCAGCCATGTATCTGCCTTTGGACTTTCACTGGATTTTTATGCGTGTATGTTTCCTGACTCCACATGGGTATATGTAAAGCACCCAGTGTGTTTATTTTTATTTCTGCATTGCAGCTGTAGCACTCAGTGTGCAGTGATCACCTGTATTCTTGTATAGTACCCTACACATATATGTTTATATTGTGAATCTGTACAGCAACCTGGTTGGATTGTGCTCTGTTCACTTATCACTATTTATCATCATTAAACACGGTTTGCTGCATATCCGCATCTGTCTCACAGCTCTCAGTTACTGGTCACTCAGAAAAACTTGTGCTGTACGATGTCACAAGCAGTAACAGTCCTGCTCTTACATTGGAAAAAGCTGCCCAGCTTTCTGCTGTGTTAGCATGTAACAGCCAGACATATGGCTGCTGCTTATACTGTACTGTACTGTACTGAAAAGCTTTCTGCTGAGTTACATTGTATAATAGCCATGTATGCGCTATAACAATGTAATCAGTTGACTGCTTTCTGCCATGTGTGAGTCATCTCTCTATTGTGCTGTTACAATGTGGAAAATACTTTGAAGAATGCTACATCTGTACATATAAAAACGAATGAATTACTTATAGTTTAAATTAATCAACATTCTTACTGTGCACACTTCTTGGCTGGGAAATCCCCTTAAAAAAGCCAGGTGAGAAAAAAGAAACAAGATCTTGGACAAATAAAGTGTTCACTCTTTTCTAACATTTCCACAAAATAAACATGTGTCATTAACCCTTTCTGAGGTATTTGAAAAGTTATACTCATAGTCAGGGGTCAATGTTTATAAAAGTATTATGGTGTCGCTGAAACAGCGTTGCCACAGAGGTAAGCAGAATATAATTTAACATGGCAGCACAGAACACCACATACGTATTTGTGTATCAACATATAAGAATAGGTACATCATTACGCTAATAAATATCTATAATGAATTGCACATTCCTAATGTGCTAATGAGCTGCATATGGGTAACTGGACTTTTTAATTTCATTTTATAATTAGCAGATAATAAAGGATAGTGCCATGAAATGTCAAATGAATAATTGTAAGTCTTATATGTGGCAACCTACAGTAAGCTAAATAATACATATTCATTTTATATAAACTAGTACTAATTATTTAGAATTAAAATAGGTTAGCCTTGGGGGGATTAGATTCATATGCTTTCCATATGGCAATTTATTCTGAGAATAATTCTAGGGTAAGGGAATTATATACAGTAATCGACAAGTCATTATTTTTAATACTTCAAGATTCCATCATGTTGGGGACTGTTCCACAGGATTGGCTCATAGCAAATGTCATGCCAATATTTAAAAAAGGGTCTAAAGTGCAACCTGGGAAGTACAGACTGGTAAGTTTAACATCTACAGTGAACAAGCTGTTTTAAGGTTTTCTCAGAGATGAGATGAGATGGGACTATCTTTGTGAAGGTGATCATATCACTCCTTATCAGGGTGGAATTATAAGGAATTGGTCCTTCCAGACAAACCTCATCAGCTTTTATGAGAAAGTAAGTTCAAGACTGGATCAGGGTGAGTCAGTGGATATGATATATCTCGACTTTGTTAAAGCATTTGATACTGTGCCACATATAAGGCTGGTACAAAAGATAAGAATGTTCGGACTGAATGATACTTAGGCCCTTATTTAACTAGGGATAGCGTCAGGTAGCGAATGGTGAGCGAACGGTAATGACGCTCACCGCCACGAGAACGCCGGCTCCCCTCCGCAATCACACATTTATGAAGCCGATCCTGCTTAGCGACTGACAGAGCGCCAGATAGGGAATCATTCATCATTATTCCAGCCTCACCCCACAGCGCCAGCGAGCGACCTTGAACAGCGACAGGTATGACCTCTCGCTACCTGCCGCTCTCCAATGCATTTCAAAGGAGCTATCTTTAAATATTCATAATTAATTGCTATTATTTTTATTTTTTTTTTTTATGTCAAAAATTCTGTGACCACTTCTGCAATGTTAGATATTTTTTTTAAGCTAAAAAAAAAAAATAAAAATTTGTGCAGAATTGATATTACAGGTCTGATTCATATTACAAAATGTTTTGAAAAACATGTTTTTTTTTTCTAAAAATATGGTTGTTTGGGGGTTAAAAAACTACTTTTAACCCGTCGCCGCCAGCGCTCTGGGGTTTAAACAAGCATTTCACAGCGCGAGAATTTTTGGAGCGTGATTTGTTAATGAATATGCTGGGAGCCGTTCGCTATGACCGTTCGCTGTCATGCGCTCCCATACAGCGCGGAACCTGTCAAACAGCGACTCATAACCCCGTATTCAACATTACCGCACACCGACTGAGTCGCTGTCAACAGCCGAACAACGGCCAAGCACAGCGAATACTAGCGGGCGCTGTGAAAATACCGCTACAGTCCCTCAACTGTCGCTACCTGGCGCTGTTAATGAATCAGCCTGCCCGCTATGTAAAGTAATTAACAAAAAAGAGGACAGCATGCAGCCTATTTAGATAAATTGGAGATATGGGCAGAAAAATGGCAAATGAATACAGATAAATGTAAGGTTATGCAGGAGCAATTTGTGCCATGATTACTCACTAAATAAGGAAACGTTGGGTAAAACAACAATGGAAATTGTCTAGGGGATTCAGTAAATAATAAACTCAACTAGTGATGAATGTCAGGCAGCAGCTGCCAAAGCAAAAAGGATCATGGATTGCATCAAAAGGGGCATAGGTGCCCATGACCAGAACAACATTTTACCCCTGTATAAGTCACTGGTCAGACTCCATATGAAATAGTGTGTACACTTCTGAGAACCAGTGCATAAGAAAGACTTAAATAATAAATAAATTGAATGAGGGACTTAGAGTACCAAAGTTGGGTTTACTTCATTTGAAAAAGAGACACTAAAGGGGTGATCTAATAACTATGAATATATCCAAGGTCAATACAAAGATCACAATCTACTTAAAGCCAGGATTGTAAGTAACAATGCTTCTTGCACCGGCATGGAGGGGGATAGTGTAAGAGCAGTGAGACTTTGGAACTCTCTGCTAGAATACACTAAAAGAGTTCTGTAATGCTACGATATATTTATATGTGTATAGGCTGACCCCTTTTGTTTTAGCCAGCATGGTTGGTTCCTTAATTAATATTCAGCATGGTGGGAGACCTTCCTTTGTCAAATTAAGTTGGCCAGCAGACAATGTGGTATCATTTTAGAGATGATACATATATTAAAGCTTTTAAATTGCCTTATACATTTAAAGTGGACCAAAACCTACCTTGGAGTCAATGAAACTCCAGGGCAGGCATACTCACCCCCCCCAGGCACCCTGATCGAGTGTGTCTCGCTGTGTGAAACCCCCCAGTCCACCGGAAAACTCACCTTCGTTCCTGGTCCAACAGTGCATGCGCGAGCAGTGGGTCATTATCCCTTTAGCGGGGCTCATGCACTTTCCCTGTAAAAGGGTAGCAGGGAATG
This sequence comes from Gastrophryne carolinensis, assembly GCA_027917425.1. Classification (NCBI taxonomy): domain Eukaryota; kingdom Metazoa; phylum Chordata; class Amphibia; order Anura; family Microhylidae; genus Gastrophryne; species Gastrophryne carolinensis. Next base: position 443,206,089 of record CM051236.1, read on the forward strand.
CGCCTACCAGCACGCTCATATCCTCCTGGATGAATGGGCTCCAGCGGATCCAAGCGTGCTGATGGGACAAGAGGATTGCACATGCGCAGTAGGACCTGCAAAAAAACTTCAACAGTATAAGTGAATTAGATTAATTGATAGAAGGGTCATGGGGAAATTTAGAGCTTGACAGACATGATACCATAGATGCTGCCACTGATTATCATTTGAAGGCTGGCTGTGCATACGTACAATAATACTGAGCATATGTGATTGTCGGTGGTCTCCATTAGGAACTAAAGTCAAGTCAGCAAATGCTTATTCATTGCATGGCTGGCAATTTTGTGACAGTCGCCAAACAGGTTTGCCAAAAGCATTTGCACTTTAAGCCTGAACGATTGTCATTGGTCATGTGATTGGCTCTTATTCGCTGTCATACAATTGAATAAGGAAGTTGTGACTTGTCTTTAGTTCCTCTTTAAGATCCAACAACAGGCAAATAATTTGCTTTGATATAAATAGCTTTTACACTATTTACAGTATAATAGCAAAACCACTCATATTCAGTGGTGAGTTGGGCTACATTGTAATAGTATTGGGATACGGTTAATTAATTTTTAATTATTTGTGTTTTCTTTCTCTTGGTGAATATATTGGATCTTTCTCCCCTCCCTTCTTCATTCTAATATATTCTCCTTATGAGCTAAGGGTACTTAAAGAATTTTGCATTTGGGTCCCCCTTATGGTGGAAATATGGCGATCTTGTCACTATAGAAGCGGCATGACTGATGTGTGATTGGTGGATAAATACTGAAAGTGGTGCTAACAATGCGCTGCCAATTGTGTTTATAGAAAGAAAAGTCCAACCGACATTATGGGTGCTTATTGCCCCTTGTAAGCTCTGGACATTTGCTTATGTATGATGAAATGATGAATATGGGTTAGGCGAGGAAGCTTTATGCCTATCCACTTTATATATTTCATATCCTGGCAACACTGTTAATGATGTGACTATGGCTCTGCTGGGCCATATCATGACAGCCGATGACAGACTGCATCTTGCACTGAAACACGGTGACATCCTGCCCCTTCCCTGTATATCAGGACATGGCCATCACTAACTAACACACCCTGGAAAGGAGTACCAGGAGGCATGTATGGTGTGACATATGAAACTATGGGACCATCTATTTAGAAGGTGGTGTGGCCTGATGACATCACCCTGATAAAGCTCCTGCTGTGGGAGCGAAAAGTACGCTGCATGAAGGAGGCCTGATCTGGCCACTAACCCCCTCTATCTTCGAACTGCGGGTAATTTAGGCCCCCCATCTAATTTTGCCTAGGGCCACACTTTGACTAAAACCAGCGTGTCACCCCCACCCTCCAGTAGCTAAATGTGCCTTTCATATAAACTATGAAAAAAGTAAAATCATTGATATTAAATTAAAGGAGCACTATCATAAAAAATGGCCCATTGTTAAAAATCCATATAAATATGCTGGATGGTGGGGGAGCAGAGGTCACTTATACATCCGGCATCAAGAAACATCCAGCTAAGCCTGCTGATAGGCTCTGTCACCCCTGGTCGACTTAACATGACCCCCCTGGATTTCCTACCATGAGAGAATAGACTACAAGCTTGATGGGAGTTTAATTTAGTTTGGGTGTATAAGTGACTCCTCCTCTCATTAGCCAATGTGTTATCATGGATTTCTAATATTACAGAATTTGCACATCTTTAATATTAAACAGTCTTAAAGGGGCCACAGCACTCAAACCAGTTAGCTTGCTGACCAGCCTACAATCTGTCTCTAAACTAGGTTAAAAACAGGGGGCTCGGTCACACACATCTGCAGAAGTATGCTTAAGCTGCACCACCAGCGCCAAGGTGCCCCTGTGAGGTGCAGTCCTAACTCTAGTACTAATTCTAGTCTCTAAGAGCCCCATTTGGGACATACAATGCAATAGATAAATTGGGAGCAGGCTTACCTGAGGTTGCCCTAAACCTCAAGTGCAAGCCATGGGGTGGAAGGGTCAAAGACCTTGCAATACAGCCTAGACCCCACACACCATGTGCTTGCACAAATTCAAAAGAAACAAAAGGGGGGTGGCAGCCGCTCAGACCATTTTATAACTAACCAGGGAGGTGCACATTAGCAGGGCAATTAGAATACAAAAGTCTTAAAGGGGCCACAGCACTCAAACCAGTTAGCTTGCTGACCAGCCTACAATCTGTCTCTAAACTAGGTTAAAAACAGGGGGCTCGGTCACACACATCTGCAGAAGTATGCTTAAGCTGCACCACCAGCGCCAAGGTGCCCCTGTGAGGTGCAGTCCTAACTCTAGTACTAATTCTAGTCTCTAAGAGCCCCATTTGGGACATACAATGCAATAGATAAATTGGGAGCAGGCTTACCTGAGGTTGCCCTAAACCTCAAGTGCAAGCCATGGGGTGGAAGGGTCAAAGACCTTGCAATACAGCCTAGACCCCACACACCATGTGCTTGCACAAATTCAAAAGACCTTGGCGCTGGTGGTGCAGCTTAAGCATACTTCTGCAGATGTGTGTGACCGAGCCCCCTGTTTTTAACCTAGTTTAGAGACAGATTGTAGGCTGGTCAGCAAGCTAACTGGTTTGAGTGCTGTGGCCCCTTTAAGACTTTTGTATTCTAATTGCCCTGCTAATGTGCACCTCCCTGGTTAGTTATAAAATGGTCTGAGCGGCTGCCACACCCCCCTTTTGTTTCTTTTAATATTAAACAGGCGACAGCCAAATGACAATCCCACCCACCCACTAGCCAGGACTTGTCCCCCCATCGGGGGTGGCGCCGCTGTGTGAAACCCCCCAGGTCCCCAAAACAAACTCACTCTACTTGGTCCTACGGCACACGCGTGGCCACTCATCCAATCAGCTCGCTTGGATCTGCTGGCGTCTCTTTGTCCAAGCCTTTGTCTAAGGCGAGCAGCTCCGAGCACGCTTAAGGCTGCATCCCCCGCTACCCTCTAACAGGGAGCGTGCCCACACCGGCCATTCACAAATGCCTGACGCAGGCACGCACCCTGCTAGAGGGATAGCGAGGATGCGGCCACAGCTCACGCATGTGGCGTTGGACCAGAAATGAAGGTAAGTGTATGGGCGACTTGTGGGGTTTGACACAACGGGGTATCCTGATTTTGGATGCCCTGGGGGAGGGAATCGATTGGCCCGGGAGTCTTATAGATTTGGTCCACTTTAAGTGGTTATGCCCTACCACACAGACAATATCCAATGTTTAAATACAGCAACACAATTAAATAGTGGTCTTGTAACAGTTCAGCTTTGATGATTTAATTTTTTATTTTTGTTTGTTGATTCCTCCCTGGCATGGGCCAGCAAGTAAATTATACTTTCATAAATCTGCTAGCTTTGTAAAGTTACTATTCTTACGTTAAGTTTGTCTAGTTTGATATTTTTAGTGCTGCACACTAACCTCCCCTGCATTTAACAGCTAATGTGATTTTTAGTGCAGCCTTGTTTCTTTTCATGGCCTCTGCTGCTGTTGTTTCTCTGGCACAAGGTTTCTCCATATGGGGTGACATGATAATAGCCAAGCTTTTAATTAGATAGCCTACAAGGAGCTCTGGGATGTTAACTGACCACTTCATGTGCTCATCTGCACAAGGCATATTGCTTTGTGGTGCTGCAGCCTATTAGTGCTCTTCCTGCTAGTGGCAGCTATTAAAAGGTGATAAGAAATCCAGGTAAGCTGCAGAGATCTCATTTTATGTTATCATAACATTCATATAAATCATGGCTTCGCCCCCTTTTCCTTTATGAAGCATCTCGCTTTTTGATTGTATCGAATCTATAAATCACAAATACATGCTGTTTATCCGTTATGGTCAGTGAGATTTCCACTGCCCGTATCCCGGTCACAAAAGGAGCCATGCAGTGACTTTCATAAACGCTGCTGACACATCGGCAACACAGGGAAATAAATCAGCCATGGGTGTTTATTTCTGCCGTGTTACCAGCTCATTATAAAAAGGGGCCTTTTATGAACTCGTAATTTATGTCCCCCTTACCACATATTCCAGAATACTTTGTCTTCCACTAAATGGGACTTACACACTGATTAATCCAAATAGGAATTCTTACAGCCATGTTTCCCCTAAAAAAAATGTTTTAACCTGTGATTTCTATGCAGAGAAAGGATAATGTGTTTAGGCAAACTGGGCTTATTTTCTTCATCCTTAAAGTAATACTGCAGATAAAGCTAATTGTTACCATTGCGTCTTAAACTATTTTCCATTTTTAAATTGAAGAAGAAATGGCCACGATATCGGGGTTTACAAGTTCAGCCAATGATATTCTCTTTTTCATCTCGTCTCCCAATCAGCTCAGCAGAGCGGGACAGGATTGCTGCTCCCTCCCTTCCTCCGCCTCCTCCTCTGCCTTCTCCTCCAGATTCATCCCATTGCTGTCAGCACAGAGAGCTGATTATTATGCGGCATCACAGATCCAAGGGCTACGCCCACTTTTTCAGAGGAGAAATCTTTAGGTGAAAATGTAAACCTCAATATCTCGCCCCTTTTGTCATCAATTTAAAAACAGAAAACAGATTAGGACAGTGCCAAATGTAGCCCGACACAATGGTAAAACAATTACCTTTGCTCTTTAAAGAGGATCTAAGTACAAATCTAAAGCCTAACACATTATGCCAGCTCGCCTTTAGTGAGGGATGGTACAGTGTCAAGCTTTAGTAGGATGTGCAGCATATGCACCTGTCTAAGGCTGGTTCCACATTTACGATTTCCAGGGTCCTTTCTAGACCCAGATGAGCAGTACCATCAACACCAGAAAGACGTTGGGCACCGAGCTAAGTGCCAGGTCTTGCCTTTTGGCTATGAGCATGGCACCCCCGCCATCTAACTGGACTTAGCCAGGTACTTTAAATGCTTCTGCCATGTCCTTGGGGAATTTGTGGAGAAGAAAGGCGCAGCACTGATGAGCAAAGTGTGGCGGGGAATCATGGTGTCATAATCACGCTGCCTCCTACATTCTATTTTTCATCTGACACCATGTCACTTACGTTAGATGGAGATGATGAGGAGCAGAATGCAGGAGTTTGGGTGAGTAAAAGAGCAAGCTTGCAAGCCTACCTTGTACTCTGCATTTACATACTTGGCTCTGGTTGTGGTGTGGTACTTTTTTTCATTGCCTTGAGTGCTATTTATCCTACAATCTGCCCTGGCAAATGTGATTGGGTTTCACCCCAACTTGCGTTATTGAGTTATTACCGCAAAAACACGGTATGTGGGACATATGCAGAGCAATAGCATTCACGGCTCACATGGGAAGCTTTCACAAAGTTTGCAGTGCGACCGCAAGTGGAACAATATCACGTTGCAAATGCCATGGTGTAAGGGTAGCCTAAAGATGAGCCAGCCATGTGGGGAAGGGGTTTGCTTTAAAATAGTCATCAGCTTTAGAAAAAGTTAGGTACTATCACTGACAATATTTGAATAGATTGTATAGCTGTTCTTCCAAAAAAAGAAAACGAGAAGGGCAGTTTTTAGACAAAATAGCTATCAATGCAGAAAGGAAAAAAAAATGTCTCCCCCCCCCCAACGTGATTGCAAGTTTCAAAATCACAGAGACCATTCATAGACATACAATCACATCCCTCCTCTACAAGAGACAGTCCTTCTTGTCCCTCCTCACAACAGACAATCCCTTGCTGTGCTCTCACAAGAGCTCTCCCCCTGTCTGTGTACATGCCTTTGTCTTTCCACAAGGTCTCTCATGCCTTTGTCTTTCCACAAGGTCTCTTCCTATATAGAAATGTATGATCAAATTGAATAGCACTTCCTTAATTTGATCTGTATATCAGTCTGACAATCACATGTTTAGACCTTCAGAAGCCTCGATTCATAGCTTCAGACTACACTTCTACAAAATACCTTGGGAAGTATCCCATATACTGATCCTACAATTACCAGTACTATGGGGGTTATTTAGGAAGGGATAGCAGCAGGTAGTGCCTCGTAGCGGCAGGCGGCATCTGGTGAACGCTGGGCGCTGTACACAAAACCCACATTTATGAAAGCGCATCTGGTGAGCGCCTCTAACAGCGCCATGTAGCGTACAATTCATCATTACAGGTGGCTCATTTCAATGGAAGTTCCTTTTTTTTTCCTATCAAATAATTGTGTGGCCTGGCCTAGAAAAAGTCATTTTTTTTTTTTTTGCAGAATTATCATTACAGGTCTGGCACTAAAGTGTTAATGTCACAGTGTTAAAACAATGTCATTCCATGTGTTTTCGCTTTGTTACAGGTGTATATGTAATCAAAAACGGACTTTAATCAAACAGCACCTGGCGCTTTATGCCATAGAGACCGGATTTAGAGCGCCTATGCTGTGTGTGTGTTCTTTCTTAAAGGAGCAGTATCGCGAAATTTGCATTAAAAAAGATAAATAATTAAATAGCCACACAATAGCTTATAACATGTGTATAAATAATCTGGCGATAGAAAAAGAAAAAATATATGCCTCTCTTTTAAATTGTATAATTACAATGGCTCAGTCCATTTACTGAATAGGGGGATCTGCTGGGTTGTATTTAGTGAGCTGCTTCATTTAGCCCACTGGTCTCCTAGCAACACTTTACCTCAGAGGCTGACACTGTAATCAGTGGTAACGGCTGTGTGTGTGTGAGGTGCTGCTTTTGTTATGAGACCAGGTGACTCAAATGTGTAAAATCTATACAAAATAAACTAAACTGACTGAAAACGACTGAAATTCTTCTTTGAATAAATGTGCAGGAAAATCTAAAGGTATTAAAGTGGAACAAAGCCCCATTCTAAATCAGGATGCCCCACTGTGTGAAACGACCCCTGGATAACCACAGATCCCCCCATTTTTCTGGCGCGCTCATGCAGATAGTCATTTAGACAGGCCGGGCGGCCAGGAAGGTTACTGCTCAGGCTCCCCATCTGCGTGCAAACAGCGCTGATTGGATGAGAGCCCGCGCATGCGCTGTGGGACAGGGAAAGGTACGTTTTCACAGGCGAACTTGGGGATTTCACATATCAGGGCATCCCAAGTCGGGATGCCCCTAGGGGCACAAAACAAAACTCCAGATAGTGAAAATCCTGGGTTGGGCTTTGCTCAAAACACACAAAGCTGAAAGAAAGATCATATGGAAAAATGAAAAATAAGAATATGAAAGAGAAAATGGTAAACTGAAAGATTCTGCAGCAGAGCCAACATGAAGGGAAAACTGTCAAAATCAGCTAAATGACTTCTAGAGCTTTTCTCTGTTTTAGATATATAAGTTCTGGCCAGGCAATGTTGCAATGTTATCTGATGCTGGACGGCTGCCAGCACTGAACAGCTGAGACTTTGATACATTGTTAACCCCTCTCCTCAACATGGAACTGATACATTTGTATCTCCCTCTCCTCAGTGTGGAACAGGCCCGAGTGTCGGCTATTAGACTCCAGCTGTTCAACACAGACATCATTTTTTTCTACATTTGTAATTCTTACTCCAACACTTACCTACATTCAAAGTACCATTTAAATATAAGTCGATACTGCTCCTTTAATAAGTATGGTGTGGAGCGCTGAGAGTCGGTCGCACTGAGCTGGCACTACCTTTCGCTCCCTGCAGCGCTGTACTGGTGTTAGAGCGCCCAACATGCATCACATTCATCAATGCCAGCCAAGTTACTACAGCGACTGAGGCGCTCTGTTACAACGCCCGATACCTGCTTAAAACGCTCTAAGCGCCGCTATACAGATGCTCATCTGCCGATAACTGCCGTTAATAGTGAATCAGCCTCCACGTCTTGTTGTGAGTAAATGGTGATGCCCATCTGTTCCAGATCTACACTATATTTTTTAAGTGGAACAAAAGTCTTTTGCATCATTCAGAGCTGTAGCTAATAATCCACCTAAACCCCCTAAACCTTCCAGAGCTGCTCGGAGCCACAATGAGGTCGAAGGCCCAGAAAATTGTAGGGCTTTAATAAAATAAGAAAATTTAACTTAACTAACAGATAAAGGTAAAGAGATAACATTTACTAGTACAGAAGGGACTTATTATAAATAAGGATAAATACTTTGTCCTTTAATCATTAACAGGTAGGCATGTCAGTCAGACTTTGAAGTGGTCTTTTGTTGGTATTGATTTCCATATTCTTTAATCTGCCAGCCATATAATGAGACCAGGGCCGTTTCTAATGGGGGGAGGGGGTGAGCAGGACGCTTGCCCTGGGTGCCAAAGCTATTTATCCCAGCCATCCTGTTTTTGGGAGATGGGTCAGGGCTACTGTTAGTGACGCAGGGCATAAGATAGGCCCCTCATCCCATTGTATTGAAATGGGGAGGGGGCACTGCCTGCTGCTAGGAAATGGGCACAGCATGGCATATATAGGACGGGTGAGTAGGAGGTTGAATTTTCTTCCTTTCCGCATTTAGAACTACAGTATTTCACCTAAAATCTGGCCTGAATGAGACATCCTATAAATAAAGCAAGAATTTATACAGCATATAAAATCAATCAGCAACAATTGCAATTGGCTTTTATGTAGTGACACGGTGTGGTGTTAGATGAGTGAGAGCAAGCCCAGGAGACCAGACACCCCTGTGCACGGATATAATGTGCCAGGTTTAGTAATAAGAGCGATAAATGTGCGGCGGCTCTCTTCCCGGCAACTAATTACATCCCACAGGAGGTGCCGCTCTCCGGGGTGCTGAATCCACACTACCTGCTGACAGCCCAACTGCAGCTGTTCCATTGTGTGCAGGGGACCAATTGTATCTTGCCATCCTACATTGTACACACAGCTAACAAACATTCATGCCGCCCAGATCGCTATGCAGATTACTGTGACCAGCCTTTTATAAGCATTTGGAAAGGCGAGAAGCTCAGTTGGTAGACAGGCGGGCAGACATTCCAGTTATTATGATGGTTGGATATATTGCTCTGTAATTTGGCTGCACCCTCACTATATACCAGCTGATGCATCATAAAATTAGTAATCCTTTCCTGGATCATGCTTATATTTTCCTTACAGGCAGCAGAGACAGTGATGGCTAATATTGCTGTTATAAGGTTAAAGGTAAACTCGACCAAACAGTTTTGCTGATTTGGTTCAGGCAGGAAGCAACTTACCTTAGACCTGTCCCACGTGACTCCTCTCCGTTTCCTTCAACACCTCTAAATGCTGTCCATTGGTGCTCTCAAAGTGAGTGAGCTCTGCAAGCCACAATGTTTTTCTGCCTCAGTCTACACAGGGTTAGGGGGTGAAAGTAGAATCAGTATGACCCTGTACTGCTATATTCAAAGGACCTCCAGTCTATTCGAGGTCCACTTTAAAGGCTCTGTATCACGAAATCAATCTAAAATTAAAAATCCAGCATGCATGTGGCTGTCTTCTATAGATCCGGGTTGACAGGCTTTTGAACATGCAATCCCAAATTGTATGGGGGACAATGGCGCAATATACCTCCATTGAAATCCTACATTTTTTAATATAAAAAAAATTTATATGTAAGCACTTAGTAATGCTTCTAATGATTACATTCTGTTAAAAAGGAACAAAATGTCCCTGTAGCTTTGCTGCATTCCATCTTATATTTGCGAATTCCTTTCAATTTCTGCAATCACGAATCACATTCTGTTTCATGTGGACATGTTTCGCTAAATCGCTTTTTCAACATATTAAGCATAACCTATGAATGGAATAAGTGGGGGGGGGGGATATAAATATTCATACTGCAGTCAGTAAAAGGGCAAACCATCTACTTTCTTCCCCCCTACAGACACACCCAAATGTAGCAACGTTTGTACATCTTGTAACACATTATATAGAACACTTCCCGATTAAAATCAACGTTCTGAATAATCTTCTGAAACATTTAGCACAAGCTCTATGGGAATTAGAATGTGACAAGCGCTTTGTCATAAAACCCCCCGACAAAGGCGGCAAGTGGTAGTGATGGATGCTACGCAATATGAAGTGATGTGTGAGAAAATACTAGGCAACTCTGAGTGGTACAGGAGGGTCTCCCCATCGAGACTGGCGCAGGCCAACACGTGGAGGCTGATTCACTACTAATGCCAGGTATTACCAGATAAGCACCTGTATAGCGGCGCTTAGAGCAACCACTAGTAGACCCCGTAAGCTGGTATCAGGAGCTGTAACAGAGCGTCTCAGTCCCTCTAGTAACCTGGCTGGCAATGATGAATGTGATGTGTGTTGGGCGCTGTAACAACAGTATAGCGCTGCAGCGAGCGAGAGCTAACGCCAGCTCAGGGTGTCCGGCACTCGGCGCTCACACCATATTTAACAAAACACTAGACACACAGAGCGTCAGCTGGGCGCTATAGCATAAAGCATCAGACGCTGTGAGATAAAAGTGTTTTTGAACACATATACACCAGTAACACAGCAAAAACACATGGAATGACATTATTTTAACACTGTGACAATAACACTTTAGTGCCAGACCTGCAATGACAATTCTGCATAAAAATATTAAAAGTCAAAACGTTTCTAAAAGTGTTTGTTTGCAGCCAGGAGAGGTCACACAATGATTTGAGCAAAAAAAAAAATTGCCAAACACGCTATTTATACACAACTAATGAAACCCCATTGAAATGTATGGGAGAGCGCTACAGAGCAATAGGTACTACATAGCGTTCCTGAGCCTATAGCGCTGGCACTATGCTCTGAGCCACCTGTATTAATACATGTGACACTACATGGCGCTGTTAGAGGCGTTTACCAGATTCGCTTTATTAAATGTGGTTTTGTGTACAGCGCCCGGCATTCACTAGATGCTGCCTGCCTCTACGAGGCACTACCTGGCGCTATCCCTTCTAATCCTCATAATCTCATCCAACAAGCATGAGAAGCAAGGGTGGTTGACCAGAGGGACTTGGAGGCTCCCTGTCTGACTACACAGACCTTTAGTACATGCAAGATCCTCTAGGCCATCCAATTGTGTTGGGCAGGTGGTCTCTAACTGAACAAGCTAGTCAGTATTTAAAGTGGACCAACACCCAGGGGTGATCGGCCCGGGAATCTATAAGATTCCCGGGCCGATCACCTCCCTCACCGCGGGACATCCGAGATCGGAATGTCCCGCGGGGTGAAACCCCCCCAAAACCCCAAAATAACCTTACCTAACCTTCCCGCGCGCCCCCTCTAGACGTGCGCGCGCCTGCGCCGGCCGTTTGTGAATGGCCGGCGTGCGCACGCCCTGTAAGAGTGACGTGCGGGAGACGGCGGCGGACGCGCTGTCTTGTCCGTCGCTGTCACCCGCTTGTCCGTCGGCGGGGATTGGGCGGCGCGGTCACGTGGGAGCGTGGTGAGGTGAGTTTTTGGGGCTTTCTGGGGGGTTTCACACAGTGGGGCACCCCCAATCGGGGTGCCCCCCCCGAAGTGGACCAAAACCCAGGATAGTCAAAATCCTGGGTGTTGGTCCACTTTAAAATCAGTTGAACCTCATTCCTTTATCATTCCTACTGTAAGTGCTTCTGAATTTAAACCGGACCAACAGCCTGGCACAGCTGGAACAAAAAAACTCCCCAAACTCACTTGCCCCATTTGCTCCTGCATCCACTCAAAGCTGAAAAGCTTCCTGACCGATTTTCTAGTGGTAGCAGCCATTTTGGAGCTTACTCTCCCAGCGTCTCAGCCATGCTGCTGCCTGGATTCAACTGACATAACTGACAATGTACAGTAACAGGAAGCCCAGCAGCATTTCCTGTTTGCATGTGGCCTGCAAATGCATGAGCCACCATTTTGTTTCTAAAATTCACCACAGCAGGAATTAGGAAAAGGTAAATTTATTTTTATGTGCAGCAGTCTAAATTTCCTTGGGGAGGGATGCATATGAGCACTGTTTGTTGTGTTGGTCTGGTGTAAGTCATTTTTGACTGTTGGCCCACTGGTTTAGTAGCCAATTTCCCTTGCTATCTGTCTGCTCCATAAACATATTTAGAGGCTTATTCACTACTAACGCCAGGTATTGCCAGATGAGCATCTGTACAGCGGTGCTTAGAGCGACTGCTAGTAGACCTTGTAAGCGGGTATCGAGTAATGTAACAGAGCGTCTTGGTCGCTCTAGTAACCTGGCCGGTATTGATGAATGTGATGAGTGTTGAGCGCTCTAACAACAGTATAATGCTACAGCAAGCGAGAGGTAGCGCCAGTTCAGTGCGTACGGGTCTCGGCGCTCCACACCATATTTAACAAAACACTAGACACACAGCGTCGGCGCTCTAAAGCTGGGCGCTGTAGCATAGAGCGCCAGACGCTGTGTGATTAAAGTCTGTTTTGGAACACATATACACCAGTAACAAAGCGAAAACACATGGAATGACATTGTTTTAACACTGGGACAATAACACTTTAGTGCCAGACCTGTCAATACTATTCTGCATAAAAATATAAAAAGCCAAAAAAATTGATAAAAGGGTTTGTTTGCAGCCAAGAGAGGTCACACAATGATTTGAGCAAAAATTGAAATTGCCAAACACGCTATTTATACACAACTAAGGAAGCCCCATTGAAATGTATGGGAGAGCGCTACAGAGCGACAGGTACCACATGGCGCCGGCGCTATATACTGAGCCACCTGTATTAATACAAGTGAGGCTACATTGTGCTGTTAGAGTCTCTCACCAGATTTGCTTTCTTAAATGTGGTTTTGCGTACAGCGCCCAGCGTTCACCAGACACTACCTGCCGCTACAAGGCACTACCTGGCGCTTTCCGTTCTTAAATAACCCCCTTAGTTATCTCTTTATCTGTAATATGGGGGAGATTGTGCTAATAAACCTGAAAGTTATTATTAACTGAATCATGACCATTCCTTTGTTCAGCCCTTGTCCTAACTCAATAAATGATAAACTAATAAATTATAGGAATAGATATTTGAATTGATATATGTAAACAGTAAATACTTTTTAAACGCTTTACAGGCCCACTGACCTTTATTTGTAAATACATTTAAAAATAAACAAAATGTCCTTGAAAGTGATATTAATATGTATATATACACCTTTCCTGGGTGAGGGGATATACTCTAACCTATATATGAACATATAATGCTAATATACATTAATACATCCTCTTATTTTCTACATAGCCAAAATAATTTATTATCACAACTTAATAAAACCATCCAGCATACAAGGATATATATATATATATATATATATATATATATATATATATATATATATATATACATATAATTCCATGTGCAATTCAGTGAAGACCAGACATCCCTTTTGTGGAGGATACATGAAAAATGGATGGAGCTAAGCTCTGCCACATACATTTTTAATAAGCATCCCACATTGAAGCCAAGCTCTGGTCACTAAGCATGCTTGGCCACATTAACCCTTGATATACTGAGGAAGCAGATGCATTAAGTATCCTTGTACCTAGTTTACAGTGCCTAAAAAAAGTAGGCATGCCTCTTTAACCTTTAAATGTTACAGCCACAAACTTAGATGTTTTCTATTAAGTTTTTATGTGACAGAGCAACGCAAAGTGGCAAGCAGATGTAAAGAAAATTATACAATGTATTCTATTGAGTTTTTATGTAATAGAACAATACAAAGTAGCAAGTATTTGTGAAAAGTAAAGAAAATAATACATGCTTTTACAACTGCAAATATAATTGCAGCTTGCATATATATTCAGCCCACCAGAGTCAATACTTTGGCCCTTATTTATGAAGGAATAGCGACAGGTAGCGACTGGTGAGCGATCGGTAATGACGGGCACCGCCACGAGAACGCCGGCTCCCCACCACAATCACACATTTATCAAGCTGATCCTGCTTAGCGACTGAGATAGCGCCATATAGCCACTCATTCATCATTATTCCAGCCTCAGCCCACAGCGCCAGCGTCCGACCTTGAACAGCGACAGGCATTTCAATGGAACAATCTTTAAATATTCATAATTAATTGTTATTAATGTTTTTTTTTTTTTTAATGTGAAAAATCCTGTGACCACTTCTGCCATGTTAGTTAATTTTTTTAAGGTAAAAAAAAAAAAAATTTGTGCAGAATTGATATTACAGGTCTGATATTATTGTATTCATATTACTAAATTCTTTCAATTTTTTTTTTTTTTGGCTTCCAAAAATATGGTGGTTTGGGGGTTAAAAAACTACTTTTAACACATCGCCGCCAGCGCTCTGGGGTTTAAACATGCATTTCACAGCGCGAGATTGTGGTGGGAGCCGGTCGCTCTGACCAGTCGCTATCATGCGCACCCATACATCGCGGAACCTGTCAAATAGCGACTCGTCACCCCGTATTCAACATTACTGCACACCGACTCAGTCGCTATCAACAACCGAACAATGGCCAAGCACAGCGACTACTAGCGGGCGCTGTGAAAATACTGCTACAGTCGCTCAACTGTCGCTACCTGCCGCTATTAATGAATCGGCCTCTTTGTGGGACCACCTTTAGCTGCAATTATAGCTGTGAGTAGTTAGGGGCTGTGCACATCTAAAGGCTGACATTTTGCCCATTCTTCATTGCAAAATATCTCTAGCTCCATCAGATTGAGAGCGTTTGTCAACAAGAATTTTTGAGTCATGCCACAGATTTTCAGTGGGATTTTTAAAGTGTTAGCTTTCCTCCACTCCACACATAGCATTTGACATTTAGGCCAAAAAGTTTCAACTTTGGTCTAATCTTACCAGAGCACATTCTTCCACATACTTTCTGTGTCCTCTACATAGTTTAAGACAAACTTCAACTGGCACTCTTACAGCTTTCTTTTTTGAAAAGATTTTATTAGTTATCACAACGGTATAATTTCACATCAAGACAAGAGTCCCATCAAACCACGTTAAACAATTATGAAAAATTGTGTATGGAATTTAATACCTAAAGAAAAGGTTGCAGAGGTTGTTGAGATCAATAGTGTCTTATGGATACACGTATCATATACACTCTAATTAGAAATAAAACACAGTTATTCATAAGTGACCTACACAACAACTATCAATAGAATGCATACAATTAACACAGCCTGGATATAACAGTTATGCATTGCTTATTTCTATAAAGTACCAAGGTATCAACCTATTTTTAAATCAAAGGAGGAAGTAAAACAGAAAAAAAGTGGAAAAGGATGAATAAGAAAGAAGTATTTAAAAAAGTAGCGCTGGTTGCCACTCCACGAAACTGGATATTCTCTCTCATCTATTCTCCTAACTATGACTGTAGGGAGGCCTTTGAGGAATTCAAGCCCGAGAATTTAATCTAAGGACCCCAGATTTTAAAAAATCCATCCACACTATCTGAGGCTATTGACAGCAAGCTTCTCTTTATTTGAATATAGCTTTTCTCAGATATTTCAATTTCCTGTTTTATCACCGAGAACATGTAAGTCTTAATTTATGGAAAGATTGTTTGCTTTATAGGAAAATAAGGTTTCCCAAGGATCAGGTCTAAGGTCTCTAATAAAATGTTTCCCAAGGGTTTAGTATAGTCTAGAGTAGACACAATTGGCACAATCTTTGGACATGACCACCATGTATATGTCATTGACCCCAAGTCTCGTCAGCCATTAAAAAAAATGAATATGATTTGTGGAGCTTTTGGGACGTATAGTACCACTGAAATAAAAAACTCTATAGGTGTTCTCTTGATTTCTTATGCTGTGTTTTCTTCCCACTTTGGCATACAATACAAATGATAGATTCATTTCTGGTAAAGAGCATTTGATAAAGAAAAGAGTCTAACATCTTCCAAGTAGAGTCTGGTTTTTTAATATTAGAAAGTTACAAACTGAGATTTGTGTATATAAGAAAAATTCACTTAAGGGTTTTTTTCAATTTCTTGTAGGGTTCCAAATGACTTAAAGCTCTGCTGAGTTCCCAGTGAGCAAATCCAATTCAAATTCTGAGAGGCTCACCAGGGAAAGGAAGATCTGGCTGAAGTCCGTGTGCGGGTTTGGGAACCCAAACTCGCAAAGTTTGGTACAAGCCCAAACATTGCAGTTCGGGTTTGCCATACACTAATCATAATAATAAAGCAATGTGCTCTACTTGATTTTGGAGTATAGTGATGTTCTGTTGTTAGCAGGAACAGAGTTATGGGGGAATTAAGGTAGCACCTATATCAAGGTCCATGAGACCAGGGCTTACGTGGCATTATGGATAGAAAGGAAGCATCATTTGTCTTTGGTGTTTCAGCCTTTAGTCATCTAATTGTCTCTAATTTAGAGGCCGATTTATTAATAGCGCCAGGTAGCGACAGATGAGCGACAGCAGCAGGATTTTCACAGCGCCGGCTAGTATTCGCTGTGCTTGGCCGTTGTTAGGTTGTTGACAGCGACTCAGTCGGTGTGTGGTAATGTTGAATACGGGGTTAGGAGTCGCTGTTTGACAGGTTCCGCACTGTATGGGAGCGCATGACAACGAATGGCCATAGCGAACGGCTCCCAGCATATTCATTAACAAATCACACTCAAAAAATTCTCGCGCTGTAAAATGCATGTTTAAACCCCAGAGCGCTGGCGGCGATGTGTTAAAAGTAGTTTTTTAACCCCCAAAAAACCTTATTTTTGGAAAAAAATAATAAACAAGTTTTTATAAACATTTTGTAATATGAATACATTAATATCAGACCTGTAATATCAATTCTGCACAATTTTTTTTTTTTTTTTTTTACCTTAAAAAAAAGATATAACATTGCAGAAGTGGTCACCGAATTTCTGACATTTAAAAAAAAAAAAAAAAACATTAATATCAATTAATTATGAATATTTAAAGATTGCTCCATTGAAATGCATTGGAGAGCACCAGGTAGCGAGAGGTCATACCTGGCGCTGTGATGGGATTAGCAGCGGCGCTGTTCGCTGAAGTCTGCAACATGATGAATCCCGCGCTAGCTGACGCTCTCGCCGGCGCTAGCCTCATTTAGCGTGATAAATGCGTGATTGTGTTCGCAGCCTGGCAGTTCTGGAGTCGGTAGCCGCCGATAGCTGGCGCTACCTGGCTCTAGTGAGACACTACCTGGCGCTATCCCTTGATAAATAAGGGCCTAAGTTAATGAGAGGGAAAAATGTAAATGTCTGCACAAGGACGCAGACAGATTTTGGGCCTTATTTATCACGGGCTAGCACCAGGTAGTGTCTGATGAGCGCCAGGTACCACCAGCTATCGGCGGCTACCGACTCAAGTATGCCCGGCGGCGGTCACAATGACGCATTTATCAAGCTAAATGAGGCTAGCGCCAGCGAGAGTGTCAGCTAGCGCGGGATTCATCATGAAGCCGCCTGGAACGAACAGCGCCGCTGCAAATTCCTTCACAGCGCCAGGTATGACCTGTCGCTCCCTGGCATTGTCCAATGCATTTCAATGGAGCAATGTTTAATTAATCATAATTAATTGGTAATAATTTTTTTTTTTTTTTTTTTGTCAAAAATTCTGAGACCACTTCTGCAATGTTCGGTTTTTTTTTAAAGTAAAAAAAAAAAAAAAAAAAAAAATGTGTGCAGAATTGATCTTACATGTCTGATATTAATGTATTCATATTACAAAATGATTCAAAAAACATGTATAATGTTACAATCAAAAAATATGGTTGTTTAGGGGTTAAAAACTAGTTAACACACATCGCCGCCAGCGCACTGGGGTTTAAACAAGGAATGGACAGCGCCAGCAAATTCGGAGCGTGATTTTTTAATGAATATGAAGCAAGCCGTTCGCTCTGGCCATT
The DNA here is from genome assembly GCA_027917425.1 of Gastrophryne carolinensis. Classification (NCBI taxonomy): domain Eukaryota; kingdom Metazoa; phylum Chordata; class Amphibia; order Anura; family Microhylidae; genus Gastrophryne; species Gastrophryne carolinensis. Next base: position 443,223,824 of record CM051236.1, read on the forward strand.
CGTTGTCAGGCGCTCACATACAACGCTGAACCTGTGAAACAGCGACCCCTAAGCCCGTATTCAACATTACCGCACACCGACTGAGTCGCTGTCATCAAGCAAACGCCAGCCAAGCACAGCGAATACTGGCTGGCGCTGTAAAAATCACGCTACAGTCGCTCATCTGTCGCTACCTGGCGCTATTAATGAATCGGCCTCCCCATCTTTCAGGAATTCTCACAGGTCATGGTATGGCCAGGGGCAGTCTAGCCATTTCATGACCTGGGAGAATTCCCAGTAAGGCCTCACTTCTTTGGGGCCAGTTGGGCTGCTGCTTATTACACCCCCTTCAGTTCCTGTCTCCAACACCCTTTTACATCGCCGAAGAAAACCCCAGTCTAAGTTCTGTTCTCAATGCTCTAGCCTGAAATTTTTTTAGCAGTTTTTCTGTGATTAGTTGATCATAGCTGGGAAGGGAGGGCATTCTCTGGGGCATACTCACCCCTGCCACATTATCTGCCCCCATGATTCTGAATCTTAAGTATAATTGGGGTGCCAATATCAGCCTCTGTTCATGTCCTTACAGTGCTGTAGCCCCAGCTTAAAAGGCACTTAAGCTCAGTAGGAGTTTTATGTGCTATTCACTGAATGTTGCGATTTTTGGCCTCAGCATGTCACTGTCTATGGCCAGTCCCCCCCCCCCCCCCCCCCGTTAAGAAGGTTACCAAGGGCATATGCCTGGTGTAAAAAGTTACTATGGATCCCATGACTCATAGCCTGTAATCACTTCTAATTGTGGAGTCATAAAGGCCCTCCATTGTTTTTAGACAATGTGGAGGTTTTTCAGCTTGCTTTTCCTTTATAAATACTGAAATGCATTATGCAATTTTGTCACAAATGATGATGTTACATTATGCACAATATATATTCATTGCTGGGGACCTGGGTCTTTTCTCTCGCTCGCTCCCAAACAAAATCGAATTTTTTTTTTTAAGCACAGAATTGATTACAGAGTGTTACTTTAGTAAACCAAATGAAAGCAGGTAAAGCAAAGCTTTGCCAAAATGACACATTGTACGATACAAAGTCTCATACTAGAATGTTAAAGAGCTGTATATTATTGTGTCGATTAAATTGCGCTCACATAACTCGCCCATAAAACACATCTTCTGTTATTTATAGTTAAAAAATATTATGTGGCAGTCCCCATAAATTATAATTACGCACAAAGGAATTATATTTGTTACTGTTTAAATCCCCTTGCCATCCATTGCTTTCAAAATAAATGACTGCCAAGGTATTTACTAAATTGTTCTTATTGCATCTGTGAGGCTGGCGGCACTATTGATTAAAGATGTGACTGTTCCTGGGTATCAGGGGTCTGGCGACTCGTATGAGTGCAGTGGTACTGTATGTAAGAAACTGCTAATTACTGATGCTATCTAAAGGAAGAGATAGATCTTTCATAGCCTTTATAGTAACAATGTTGCTTATGTTCTGTGTTTTTATGTTCAAATATAAACTACATATAGAATATGTTTGGAAGGGTAGAAAAATACTTCCATGCTCCAGCAATGGCAACTAAAAAAGTGATTATGTGCTGTTACATGCTCACTTCAGTAGTATGGGGGGAAGTAAAGTTTACTTTCCATTGACTGTCTTACTAGGTCTGATTCATCCAGGTCATGGTACAGTATATCTATAGGCAATGTGAGGGGGGAAAAGGGGACAAGGCAAGATGAGTATCGCTGTTGGTGATTTCTCTCTTTTTGTTTTTGCTCCCACTTTTGGGCAAGGATAGAGAACCCCTTAATTGTCTAATTATGTTTGGGTTCTAATTATGTGTCTCTCACCTGTCTTATTTTAGGTTCCGCGAGGTACAAAAAAGGAGGAGGCGGGTCTTAAGTTACTCTATACCTTGTTTCTAATTATGTCAATTCTTAGCTTGCTATAAGTTATCAAGAAAATTGACATAACCAGTATTTCTTATGTACAATTCCTTATTTGTAATAAAGAATAAAGCAATACAACAACATTCACAATAGCATATAGTTTTCATTTATTGCTTGTAATCTGTTCACACTCGTCTGTTTGGGTCAGCTTTGTAGCAAGAGCTTTGTTTGTAGCAAGTGATACACAGTTTGTAGCAAGTATATTAATACCCTTATTGAGGTGTAGACGCGTTTCGCATTTTAAATGCTTCCTCAGTACACCAATTTACTATAATATAAGAGATATACATATTTAAGACATTTTCATTAGACATACTTATTGCTTACATTTTTTATTATTATTAGTGAGTGCACTTACTTGCAATTTTTTGGTTATTTGGCGTATGTGCCTTAAGTGTTGCCCATCAGGATATTTTGTATTTGTTGGAAGTTTCCAAATAAGGAGATCTTATTATTATTATTAAGCAAGTATGGGCTTTAGGTCTGCCTTATATCTAATAATTGATTACCTTGCTCTCCTTTTTAGAATCTGCCCCTAGTGACAATACATTTAAAATGTGAAACACGTCTACACTTCAATAAGTGTATCAATATACTTGCTACAAACTGTGTATCACTTGCTACAAACAAAGCTCTTGCTACAAAGCTGACCCAAACAGACAAGTGTGAACAGATTACAAGCAATAAATGAAAACTATATGCTATTGTGAATGTTGTTGTATTGCTTTATTCTTTATTACAAATAAGGAATTGTACATAAGAAATACTGGTTATGTCAATTTTCTTGATAACTTATAGCAAGCTAAGAATTGACATAATTAGAAACAAGGTATAGAGTAACTTAAGACCCCGCCTCCTCCTTTTTTGTACCTCGCCGAACCTAAAATAAGGCAGGTGAGAGACATAAAATCCCCCAAACATATCTATAGGCAACTGGACTTGCTCTTTTTTTTCTTGAATATGTTTCTGTTTTCATCTGACTGGCTTTCTCAATCCAGAGTGATTTGAACAGGAATCTGGCAGCAATAACTTCAATCCACATCCTTGGTTTACCGAAGACAGTAGGATAGTGAGGTGTTGAATGCATTAATATGACTAGAGTTATGAAGTATTAATGGCTGCATTTTATGTTATCACGGCATTGTAACTCCCAGCCAGTAGGTGTTGCAGCTTTGATAGGGGTGGGGGCTGCGACATAATTACAATGCTGTGTTAACACCAAAGACGGCTAATTCTAGCCATGCTAACACAATCAAGACCTTTCATTTCTTTTGTTTATGGTAGACAGAGGGTGTGGGTTGGAGTTTATTGTTGCCAGATTCCTGTACAAGTCACTCTCATTTGGGAAAGCCAGTTTGATGACTAGATAAATATGGTCCAGAAAATAAAACAGCAAGTCCATTTAATTTGGATCGGCGATATACCAGTTCAAAGGGCAGGAGGAACTGGCAAGTCACCTGTGGGGCAAGCGCCCCATTACCTGCATTCGAAAAGCCCAAGGGGGTGCAGAAGAATCCATGTGGGCAATATCGGCTTGTAGCCCTCAGGGCCTGGGGCTGGCCCCTCACTGGTTTTGCTGGTACAGGAGGACCCCACACCATTTTTTAAAAACAATTTAAGAGTTTATCCCATAAAAATGTAAAAAAAAGCATGGGGCCCCTCTCCAGGATTAACCCTTGGTAGTGCTCATAGTGAAGAATGAGGCTTTTACACTCAATGTGATTTTCTAAAAAAAAAAAAACTCACATTTTTTTTTATTTTAAAACATGTTACAAAATTTAAAAATAGAGATTATTTTTAAAAATCCATATATTTCAACCCCCAAAAAATAAGAAAGCACTGAGAAAATTACAAACAGACAACTCAGAAGTATATCATATTAATCACTTCAGCTTCTTTAACCGCTCATGTATATGCACAGTCAAAGAAGCTGATTGAAGGCAAGTTTGCATCGTGGGATCACCGGCGAGGTATGTATAACGGACAGCCAGCAAGGTTTCACACAGTAGGCAAGGATATGGACAAAAACCCAGCTAGTGAAAATCCTGGGTTTTGGTCCACTTTAAATTATAAAGCCAACTGTCATTATCTCCCAGCATCTGAATTTAATTAAAAAAAGGGGTAACTGGGGCCTATCTATGGAGAATTCCTGCAGTAAATACTGGTAGATTTGGATCAAAAAAGAATAATGTCTGACCCTCCCTTCCCCAGACAACAAGGTTGACTTTTTTCATTTCATACCTATCCCCATTAACAATGAGTGGCTGCAAGCACCAACTGCAACATCACATGTGCCACATCAGCTCCACTCTACCATTAAATAGAGAAACATCATTTCGAGGGGGCTGTTGCCTCCTTCCACATTTAAAAACCACAAACTCCGAACACTCTAAAAATGGGAAAACATAATAGAATGTAACGAATTGAACAAAATTTCCATGACCGAAAAAAAGCTAGTCAGCAAAATATATGAGGATTTCTGTTTCCATGGACAGTTCTCTGGCCCACTTCCATGACTCATATAACTTGTTTGTGAGCAAGCGAACCCAAGGGCCTGATTTATCAAGCTCTTCTTCCAGACTACACCACATCTGTTCAAATGAAAGTGGTGCAAAATATAATTTATCATTTTTTTACACTGCTGCATGTTGTTTCACTGCAAGAAACACATTTGCTAAAACATTAGCCAAGCAGCACACATTCTGGAAAAAATCTAAATTATATTTTGCAGCACTCTACTGTGGCATTGTCTGGCAGAAGTGCTTGATAAATCAGACCCTAAAACTTCAAGATTGGGGGCACACTAACCTTTTGTGGAGTATGGCTTTAAAGCTGGGTATATACTCTAAAGATCCTATGAAGGCAAATTGTAAAATAGAAGTCTTCATTTCTTAGCTCACAGGCAGTTGATTTCTGGCAGCCTAATCTGCCAATAGAGTGTTGCTGTTCTACAGACAAGCCTGCAATTTTCTGGGTGTCTTTGTGAGTAACAGACTGGGCTCATTTTATGAAGGTCTGTGGGAGAAAGTGGATTGCCTGTTTCCCTGTACGCCTGTGTATCTGTGTTTTTATTCTAAGAATCGGTGTCTCGGTTGTTCTGCCAGTCTGTCTCCTTTCTGCATCATACCACAAACATCTACCCCCTTGCAAACACAGAGACAGGGGTGGACTGACCATAAGGAGACCTGGGACAATTCCCAGTGGGCTGCACTGCTTTGGGGCCAGTTGGGCTGCTGCTTTTAACATCCACATTCAATTCCTACCCCCTTAGTCTCCCTCTCAGCCCCCTATACCCAGACCCCACTGTACCCACAAGCCAAGGAACCACAGTCTCCAGTGCTATAGCCCCAGTATCATGGTTGGGGGGCCTCAGCAAGGATGTCTTGGGACACCTGGGGGCTGTTCCCCCTGTACCCAGCCCCCACTGTATCCACAAGCCAAGACATCCCAGCTCCCAATGCTATAGTCCCGGTATCATGGTTGGGGGGCCTCAGCAAGAATGTCTTGGGCCGGCCAGGGCTGATTTTTGGCACCAGTCCGCCACTGTACAGAGAGTGGTTTGTCTCACACAGTGTGATGCAGGACAACCACCTCTCATTGGGAAAAAGCAAGTTATCCAATAAAAGCTAATAGGTTGGCTACTAAAAGTGAACTAGATCCCTATTGCAACAGCTTGAATCAACAATATACCAGTAAGCATCAACTCCATTAGAGAGATGGATTGATTGCCTAAACTTACCATTTAGCCAATCCATATTAGGAGTATACCAATATATATATATATATATATATATATATATATATATATATATATATATATATATATACGGTATGCCTTTCTTAAAAAAAAACAAATAACATTACATTTCAAATGGGTTGATGGTGAGAAAAAACTCTTTCACCTTCCCTTACTACTTTCTTAGGTGTCTTATTTTAGTAAATTTCAAGCACATGCTATTCCAAAATCACAAACAAAAACCTTTTCTTTGCAGGAGAGTTAGCTGACCAATTAAATACTGTTAAGACATGATGAAGCAGTACCACAAAGGGAGGGAATATCACCACCATAAACAAGGATACGGAATACCGATAAAACCATTAGGAAATTCATCAACTTGACAGAACCTCAAGATTATGAGAAACTTGCATTTGAAAGTTGCCTAAGCCGATTTCAGAAACTCTTTGCTGTTTAGAAAAGAAGTAACAGATGACTATGTGCACGCCCTGCTTACCAATACCACTGAAGATGAACAGCGGCTGAACAGAAAGAGGCCGATTCAGCATCATTTGTGAAAAGGTAACTTTTAGTGATTAGTGAACAAAAAATAGAAGTGCACCTGGTGCTGAATCAGAGTATACAAAAAAATTGAATGCCACTTTTGCCCAAAAAAAGTGCACTATTTACACATTGGGGTCAATTCAGAGCCCAGTGAAAATTCTCACTTTCTTTTTAGGAGAGAGAAAACTGTTCATTGTCTACTTTGGGGCTGATGCAGAGCCAGGTAAAATTTTACACCCAGTAGTCAATGGCAGTTTTCTCTCCTAAAATGAGTGAGAATTCTCACCTGACTCTGAATCGACCACCTTGTGCTTAATCCCATCTTCAAATTAGAACCAGGAGTAAGAAGTGCACTACTTTCTTTTAGTGGTGGGTGATTCAGCACTAGGTGGAAATATATTACTTTTTTCACCATGAGCTTTTTACAAATCTTTAGGTTTAGGGGGCCTCTGACTGGCCCTTGCAGTGAGCCCCAGGCTCACATATTAAGACAGACTTCTGAAATGCATCCATGAGAAAATGAGAGAGAAACAATTTTCTTATTAATGTTGCATGCCACAACCCGATTTGATAGCAAACCTAAAAGCCAGTTTGTAATTGTGCAATACTAGCTGGAGCATGTTAATTGAGAGGTAAGTGAAATTAGAAAACTACCGAGCATCCACCAAAGGTTTAAAGGGAAACATAAAGAGCCAAAAAGACTAAGAGGGCGATTCATTAATAACGCCAGGTAGCGACAGATGAGCGACAGTAGCGTTATTTTCACAGCGCACGCTAGTATTCGCTGTGCTTGGCCGTTGTTCGGCTGTTGACAGCGACCTCGTCGGTGTGCGGTAATGTTGAATACGGGGTTAGGAGTCGCTGTTTGACAGGTTCCGCGCTGTATGGGAGCGCATGACAGCGAATGGCCATAGCGAACGGCTCCCAGCATATTCATTAACAAATCACGCTCAAAAAATTCTCGCGCTGTGAAATGCTTGTTTAAACCCCAGAGCGCTGGCGGCGATGGGTTAAAAGTAGTTTTTTAACCCCCAAACAACCATATTTTTATGTTTTTACAAACATTTTGTAATATGAATACATTAATATCAGACCTGTAATATCAATTCTGCACAACTTTTTTTTTTTTTTTACCTTAAAAAAAATATCTAACATTGCAGAAGTGGTCACAGAATTTTTGCCATTTAAAAAAAAAAAAAAAAAACATTAATGGCAATTAATTAAGAATATTTAAAGATTGCTCCATTGAAATGCATTGGAGAGCGCCAGGTAGCGAGAGGTCATACCTGTCGCTGTTCAAGGTCGCTCGCTGGCGCTGTGGGCTGAGGCTGGAATAATGATGAATGATTCGCTATCTGGCGCTCTGTTAGTGGCTAAGCAGGATCGGCTTGATAAATGTGTGATTGCGGAGGGGAGCCGACGTTCTCGTGGCGGTGAGCGTCATTACCGTTCGCTCACCATTCGCTACCTGGCGCTATCCCTTGTTAAATAAGGGCCTTAGGATCAGAGTCTACATAATGTTCTGCTGTCTACATACTTTAGGGAATATTCATTCTCCCTACTAATTTGCTGCAACTTTTTATTGTTTAATGTATTTTAGTATTTCTGCTTGTGATATAGTATTATAGTTTAATGTATTTTAGTATTTCTGCCACGTATGTTGACCCGACTCTGCAATCATGTTTATTTTTCCCTTTTCTTTTTTTAATGAAACTAATATTTTATTAGTAGATTGCAGTGATTTTATATTTTTTCCCAAAAAATGTGTTTAACCCTTTAAGTGCCAGCCTACCTGCAGCATTTGTCACTCCCTGTTGCCAGACCCTTTTTTGCCATTTTGTGCTGTACATGTTCAACTCTAATTTTTGAAGGGATTTCCAGAAATTTTCTAGGAAAATTATATATTGATTTTTTCAGCACAGTCTGGGCTTTAATAAGACATGTCTTGTTTTTAAGTTTGTTAGTGTTTTTTTTATATTTTTGTGGAAAATGTGTTCAAAAAATAAAAAACAAACAATTTTTTACATTTTGTAGTGTTTTTCCTCAATAAAACATGCAAGTTTTCCCAGAAACTCATACTGTGTGTAAAAGCCCTATTCCTCCCGATTGCAACGCTACCACATATGTATTGGTAGCCCCCCTTTCCTGCCCAGGAGACCCCCCAAACTGAAAAGAGTGCTCGAGGAGATTTTCAAAGAAAACACAACTATTTCGCACTCCTTACAGTTTTTCCACAAAAACACCCCTTTATATATGAAAACCCCCCAAAACCATATATCTACTGAAAGTACACACCTTAAGCTTTCTAGGCGCACCAGGCTTGGTGTTGTGGCCCCAGATTTCCAGGTGGAATCCATCAACAAATTCAGGCTTTTCACATGGTCTCTTGACAACAATAATAAAAAAAACAGAATCAAACCCACATTTTCCTAAATAAAATATGCTAAACATAAAAAAACACACCAAATTGGAAACGGCAAGGTCCCCCGAACAGAACCATACCCAACATGCATAGCTACCTGCAAGGGTAGGGTTACCAATCACCCCAAACTAAGGCATGCGCATAAACGGCATTTCACTTGAAAATACCTACTCTGCAGACAAAGTGCACACCTCGCACTTTTCAATCAAAACAACACTTTGCAATTTAAATACCCCCCACAAACCATATATTCTCTGAAAGTACACACCTTGGCATTCTAGGCGTACCAGGCTTGTTGCCATGGGTGCAGCTTTCTGGCCACAAACCTTCAAGGAATAACCCGGTTGCACCGGATTTTGCTAAAAAAATAGTTAAAATGCTGAAGCAAACCCACATTTTCCTAAATAAATTATGCTAAACATAGAAAAAAACCCACCAAATTGGAAACGGCAAGGTCCCCCGAACAGAACCATACCCAACATGCATAGCTACCTGCAAGGGTAGGGTTACCAATCACCCCAAACTAAAGCATGCGCATAAACGGCATTTCACTTGAAAATTCCTACTCTGCAGACAAAGTGCACACTTTGCGCTTTTCAACCAAAACAACACTTTGCAATTCAAATACCCCCCACAAACCATATATTCTCTGAAAGTACACACCTTAGGCATTCTAGGCGTACCAGGCTTGTTGCCATGGGTGCAGCTTTCTGGCCACAAACCTTCAAGCAATAACCCGGTTGCACCGGATTTTGCTAAAAAAATAGTTGAAAAGCTGAAGCAAACCCACATTTTCCTAAATAAAATATGCTAAACATAAAAAAACACACCAAATTGGAAACGACAAGGTCCCCCGAACAGAACAATACCCAACATGCATAGCTACCTGCAAGGGTAGGGTTACCAATCACCCCAAACTAAAGCATGCGCTATGTAAAAACAACACAACCCTTTACATTTCTTACCTGCACTGGTAGTAATTAGGGTTAGAATGGTGAGCTGCAATTAGAATACTGTAGCTGTGGCATCAGATTATAAGATCAGTGATCAATATCAGGTATCAAGAACCTGAAAAGGTTCATCACTTGCCACAAGTATCCAGCTGCTCCTGCTCCAGCACTTCCCAACGAGTCAGCAATGTATTCAAAGAAACTAAAGGAAAAGAAAATGTAATAACCACACAAAATACCTGTGCCAGCACACAGGAAACATAAATTAACTAAAAGGGGCCTACCTACAGTCTAAAACAAAAAATGCAGAACAAAATGCATAGCTCAAAAATCTAGTTGCGTATGATAGATCTCAAAGCAACCTTCTAAGCATAAACCGGGATGGCTGGGACAGGTCGGGCAATAGTGCCGCACGTCCTTTCTGATGCCACGCTTCCTGCACACCCTACAAGGCTTTTGGGGATACCTCTTACCGCCGATATCGGGAAGTAACTTTATAAAGTGCTTCCCAACTAATCTGACCTGATTATCATTACTAGCCATACTTGGTACCTCCTCAGTATCCCCAAACAGCAAAGCAGGGAGTAACTGTTGCTGGTATTTAACATAAGATAAATTGGAGCCTGGTACTACTGCCTTGAAGACAACAAAGCTGTTGTAAGTTGCCACTTGGACCAAATGGATAGCAACTTTTGTGTACCAGGCTCTGGTTTTTCGGGTGGCGTTGTAATAGGTTAATATTTGGTCCGTTTTATCAACGCCACCCATGAATTTATTATAATCTTTTATGCAACGTGGCTTTTGGGAAGGGGCTAGGGGACCACGCTGCCGTACATTCACCACTGACTCATCGTGGATTGTTGTCAGTAGGAATACTTTTTTTCTGTCCATAAATTTCACGGCCAGGAGCTCATTGCTTCTTAGAGCATAAAATTCACCCCGTTTAAGTTTTTTATCAAGTATTGACCTGGGCAAGCCTTTTCGATTTGGGTTGATGGTGCCACAGGCTGGGGTATCTAATGAATAAAGGGCTCTAAATAAGGGGATGCTGGTATAGAAGTTGTCCACATATAAGTGGTAACCTCTCTCCAATAGAGGAGTCATGAGGTCCCAAACGATCTTTCCACTGACCGATAAATCAAGGGGACAACCAGGGGGGTCCAAATGTGTGTCCCTTCCTTCATAAATTCGAAAATATTTGGTATACCCGGTCACACTATCGCATAATTTGTAAAATTTTATCCCATAGCGGGCACGCTTGCTAGGGATATATTGACGAAAAATAATGCGCCCTTTTAACAGCAGAAGTGACTTGTCAATACTTAATTTTTGGGAGGGGGTGTACACTTCTGCGAAGCGCTCCGACAGGCTATTAATTAGGGGTCTTAATTTATGCAGCCTGTCGTGACCGGGTTGACCACGAGGAATAGTAGTGGAATTGTCGTTAAAATGCAGAAACTGCAGTAAAATTTGGTAGCGGTTTCTGGACATTATGGCCGGAAATAATGGGGTTGCCAATATGGATTGGGTATCCCAGTAGGAGGAAATACTATTTTTTTTAGAATACCCATTGCTAGAGTGAGCCCCCAAAATTTCGGCATAGAGATTAGTATAGAAGACCATATCCAGTAGGAGGGCTTCTGTAAGAAACAATTTGAAAAAGTCAATGACACCAAAGTTTGTGGTGTCTACATTGACCCTGGGGACCAAATCAAAAGGGGGAATTTCAGGGGAAAAATTATTAGGAGGCCTCCACGCAGACGCTCCTTCACCAGCTTCAGCACTCGGTGCCTCCTCCTGCACTACACTAGCCTGCAGCGTGGCCTCACTTTGTGTGGCACTATCCTTTCTACGGTGGCTACTACTGGTAGCACTGCGCGGCTGTGTTTCCTCAGTAGAGGAGACACTGTCTGACTCGCTGTCTGATGGGAAGTAATCAGACCCTGACTGACTTAAATCTTCTGAGTCAGACACCATCAGGTAAGCCACAGCTTCCTGTGCAGAGTACCGCTTATCAGCCATACCCAAATGTGAAAAAAAATCTAAGAAAACAAAAACTTAAAATATTAAACTAAACTAAAGGGTCTTCCCAATCTAAAGGCTAGAACTAAATGCAAAATACACAAAATAAAAGGTCACAGTAAACAATAGAACAATGCAAATAAACAGTCAAAAATTAAAATAAAAGTGTATAGCTACAACCCAATGAGAAGTGGTGGAGTCAGAAGCAGCAGGTCACGGGATCCCAGCAAACTCAGTCCATCCCTGGAGCAGCAGATCCGGCGGATGAAGAAGGTCTTCCTGGGGGTAGCAGGAATAGGTTCCCAAAAGCTGGAGGGGTTGGTCCTAAAAGGGTAGGGGAGGCTAGGGTCCCAAAGTGCGAGGGATAAGCTTCCAAAAAGGAGGGGAGCTAAGGTCCCAAAGCTCGAGTGCTAAGGTTCCAAAAGGAGGGGGAGGCTAGGGTCCCAAAGCTCAAGAGCTAAGGTTCCAAAAGGAGGGGGAGGCTAGGGTCCCAAAGCTCAAGGGCTAAGGTTCCAAAAGAAGGGGGGAGGCTAGGATCCCAAAGCGCGAGGGCTAAGGTTCCAAAAGGAGGGGAGCTAAGGTCCCAAAGCGCGAGGGCTAAGGTCCCAAAAGGACGGGGAGGCTAAGGTCCCAAAGCTTGAGGGCTAAGGTCCCAAAAGAGCAAGTGCTAAGGTCTAAACTAAGGCAGTAGCGATCTTCGGGTAAAACCAAATCTCAGCAACACCTAAAGAAAAAAGTTAAAATTAGAATCCCTGGTAATAACTACCTGATCCCCCAATCTAACGGCACATGCAAGGGCAACAGCCATACTACGTTATACCTATACTAGAACCGTTGGAGTGATGGTAAGTTTTACCAGAAATCGGGGGGATTCACATGTTCTACATTGGTGCATCACAAATCCCAGATTCATTCATAACAGCTTTAGGTCAAAGGCAGATTTTTACGAATGAACATGGTTACCAAAATTTGATTGTTTTATTAGGATGTGGGATAGGTGGTAGGTGCGCACAAGGCCTGGCTCACTCACAGGCAGTTCACGGAGCGGAGGCAGCAACAGAGGGGGGCCTGGAGGGGGCCAACCTTCAATCTGGTAACTATGCACCACCCAGCATCTGCTGCCCCCTGTCACTGCCTCCACCCCGCACACTGCACCTGGGTATTTACTGAGTGAGCCAGGCCCGTCATGCACCTACCGCCCCATTCCACACCTCAATAACAAATCTGTACAAAAGAATAAAAAAATTAAAGAGACCAAAAAAACCTGGGAAGATTGCGGCACAGAGGGGGTGGAGGCGGCGACAGAGAGGGGGCAGCAAGGCAGCAGATGGGTTGTGATCTCCCACCAAACTGCAACCATGAGCCAGTGATCTGGCACGACATGCCCCATACCTGCCACCACCACCCCCCCCCTCCACTGCCAACTGCACCCAAGCCGTCAAACAACCAACCGCCACTGTATGTACACCCACTGCATGGATGGGTAAAATGCAGAGGAAGAATTCCTATGTGTGCGCAGCAAGTCCCAGCATGCCTACGGCCACCCACCCACACAGGGGTGACACCCAGTACCCCAACACCTCAGATCAGCATAAAAAAAGGGAAAAAAAACATCAGAAACCGCACAGCATTTTTAGAGAGGCTGATGAGTGAACTACATGCCCCAGCAAGCCTACGGCCACCCACACATGTGAAAAAGACCCAACCCACACAGTGGTGACACACAGCACCCCCACACATCTCAGATCAGCATAAATTAAAAAAAAAAAAACAAGGATCAGCAAATAAAAAAAAATAAATAAAATCAGCACCCACAGTATATTTTTGTTAATGAACTACATGCCCCAGCAAGCCTACGGCCAACCACCCAGGCAAAAAAGACCCCACCCACACAGTGGTGACACCCAGCACCCCCACACACCTCAGATCAGCATAAAAAAAATAAAAAAATAAAAAGAGGATCAGCATAAAAAAAAAAAAAAAAAAAAAGCAGAAACCGCACAGCATTTTTAGAGAGGCTGATGAGTGAACTACATGTCCCAGCATGCCTACGGCCACCCCCCCATGCAAAAAAGACCCAACCCACACAGTGGTGATACCCAGCACCCCCACACACCTCAGATCAGCATACATTTAAAAAAAAAAAAAAACAAGGATCAGCAAATAAAAACAAAAATAATTAAATCAGCACCCACCACAGTACATTTTTGTTAATGAACTACATGCCCCAGCAAGCCTACGGCCACCCACCCAGCCAAAAATGACCCCACCCACACAGTGGTGACACCCATCACCCCCACACACCTCAGATCAGCATAAAAAAAAATAAAAAAAAAGAACAAGGATCAGCCAAAAAACAAAAACAAAAAATCAGCACCCACGGTAAATTTTTGATAATGAACTACATGCCCCAGCAAGCCTACGGCCACCCACCCAGGCAAAAAAGACCCCACCCACACAGTGGTGACACCCAGCACCCCCACATACCTCAGATCAGCATAAAAAAAATTAAAAAAAACAAGGATCGGCAAAAAAAAAAAAATACAGCACCCACAGTATATTTTGGATAAATGAACTACATGCCCCAGCAAGCCTACGGCCACCCACCCAGCCAAAAAAGACCCCACCCACACAGTGGTGACACCCAGCACCCCCACATACCTCAGATCAGCATAAAAAAAATAAAAAATAACAAGGATCAGCAAAAAAAAAAATAAAAATCAGCACCCACAGTATATTTTTGATGAACGAACTACATGCCCCAGCAAGCCTACGGCCACCCACCCAGGCAAAGTCAGCCCCCCACACACAAGGCCTAACCCCCTGACACCACAGTCAGGCACCCCAATGGTTAAAATGGTGGCGATGGCGGCCGCCGGGTGCACTACGTCAACCAGCGTGCCTACAGTCACCCACCTGGGCACTAAATGGTACCATCAGACCCCATCAGTCACCCACAGTCACCCACACACCTGCACCCACCTCTGGTCCGACGATCAAAGAGACCAGGAAGCCACCGCATGTTGTTTAAATAGTGGGGCGCCGGCTGATGACAGCAGCTGCGCGCCCCACTTCTGATTGGTCGGGGGGTCATCAGGTGACATGGGTGAGCCCAGGGTCACCTCCCCATGACCCCCAGAGGACCCTTCTGCTGCCTAGATCTGCATTTACCGACGTCTGCTGCTGCCGATGGCCCCGAGGTGAGGAAATGTCAAGCACGTAACACCTACGTGCTTGGCACTTAGGTCCTTGCCAAGCCAGCACGTAGGTGTTACGTGCTTGGCACTAAAAGGGTTAAATGATTCAGAAACATCACTAATTACTAAAGTAAAAGTAAAAACATTGGTAAAATCAGGAAAATTACAAATTAAAAAATATATATAAATGCATTCTCACACAGTGCTGAACCCTATTTTGCAACTGTTGACTGACTTGTGAGCTACACTGTCATTGAATTGACCTCCAGAAAAATAACAAGTTCCCTGGCAAAGCTTGACAAGTAAAAAAGGAAGTCTCCCCTATGTAATAAGAATATTATTACATAGGAGAGGCTTCCTTTTTATACTCATCAAACTTTGCCAGGGGACTCCAGTTATTTTTATAGTGCATGTTGCTATGTTCTCCTGATGATGCAAATGGGGTGGCTGATTTGACAATATAACAATATTTTGTTTAATTAGTTTGCCGTGTTTGTAGAAGGTCTTAGAGCTAAAACAGCCAGACTGTAGCAAGTGTTACTTGCTCTCATAAAATATAATTTAGTTGTTGTTTCACAGTGTGACAGCAATTTGCATATTTATTAAACCAAACACAATTGCAAGTTTATTTAAAAGAATCAAATCATTCAAAGTAAATACAGACAAAACTATACTTGCCACCCAGTTCCCTGCAGAAATTATTTTCTTTATTATACTGCCATTATTTTCTTCTCCATGAAAGAGAAATTTAGAAAACTGGGGGAAGCAACTTGTGTTTCATTATAAATTATGTCTATCGCAATAGCAGGACATGTTCTCACAATAAAAAAAATTGAAATACTAATGGGTTTCTTTCAAGTACACCTGACACTTTTCTCTGCACTTCACATTTCCTGAGTTCGCTATTTAGGGTAATTCAGTGGGTATAAAAACAGTAAAAGGGTACTTACCTTTTGTACCATGCAGTTGATCGGTGCTAGTCTAGTGATTAGCGATTCACCTGATCACTAAAACAAAGCCCCTGTCACAGCCATGGGGGGGAGACTTGATGGTGGGTCGGGATCGCGACTCGGCATCAATCAAAGGCAAGTTGCCACACCCTCTACATTTGTTGCAATGGAGGCAGTGGGCTGAAGCCTGACATGCCCCCCTCCATTGTAGTAAATAAAGTGGGCACTCCACACACCTGTGACTGACGGCGGGAGTGTCGTCCGGCACGAAAGTGCCAGTGGATAGGGTTTGAGGCCTAGAATGGCAAACGTGGGCTCACATTCAGCAATCAGGGGAGTTGCGTCTGATCAGCAGCGGGGGACAAAGGGGACAAAAGATAAGTACCCTTTTGTGTTTTTTTTTGTGCCTGCTGAATTACTTACTCATTTGTCAGGAGTCACACAGCAGCAGAGCAATGACTGAGGCATGCAGCAGAATGGAGCGCATTCACTAGGGCTTATCATCTAATATATTGCACGCTGAATAAAAGATGCAGCCTATCATAACCAGCGAAGGGAGAGCATTAACCAGGCTAAATAAATATTTTTCTTGGCATTTCTGCTTTAAACATTACAAATAAAAATGAACCCCAAAAAAAATCAGGCTCGTCCAAATTGAATTTCAAAGAATTGCTCCAAAAAGCAAAACTCACCCCCTGTCTCAATATCCAAAACTGGGCGATGCCCAACATGGTTCCCTGCTCTGTAGCCAGGCAGAGCACACAGATCCTCCTCCTGGTCAGCCTAGGGGACAGGAAGGCTGTGTGGAAGTGGGAAAAGAGGTATAAATACCTGTATGATCATCTCTGCACTCTCTTAATCCAAGCATACAGGTGCCATCTATGTAGCGCATGCTGTAACATAGGCACATCCCTGGCACAGGCTGTACCTGCTTCTTCTTACTACACCCAAAGACTGAATATAAGAGCATCTAATGAAGGGGAAATCATACATGCGCAGAGTACATCCAAGCGCCATCTTGGAACACCTGTTCCATATTTTTTAATGGTATTGGGAGATTTATTAAGCCTTGTGTTCTTTGTGCATGCAGGGTTTCCCCTTTATTAGATGCTTTTATATTCAGAATTTAGGTAAAAGAAGATACCCAGCATGTAACAGCACACTATGATCCATGGCCAAGCAAGGCTGCAGGGGACTTTTTAAAAACTATTTCAGAGAAATATTCGATCAGCACAAATGCCAAATCAATTTTTGACTGAGATTCAGAGCAAATTCTGATTCATACGAAACAGTTAGCTCATCTCTAATTATGGATGTAGTGCAGTTATTTTAACTTGACATGACATCCTGATTCATTGTAATCTATTTTATTATTGAGGGACTATACACTAATAGTGCCCCTGTAACCATAACCAATAAGATGTCAGGTGGGAATTTTTAAGTTGCCTATTGGTTCAAATATATTTTTAACCACCAGCACAAGTGAGGCTTTGCTGGGCACACTGATGAAGGTGTTATAACGCTGAAACCTTGATGTGCAGCTCATATGAGAAGCTTGAACTGTTACATAACTGCTGCTCCTGCCAAGAAAATGAAACCGACTCTGACCCTATTCAAAGGGAGGTGGAATATCTTATTTTAGACACAAATAATAAACAGTAACAAATCTAAAATACTTCACTGCTTAGGGGCCAACTTTGGTTTAGTATTTAGACACCCATAATAATGGGTCAGTTTAAAAACAGGTTTATATGTGTCATTGCAGAGAGATGAAGAACATAATCAGCAACTGTGTGGGACTTAAAAGAGCACTATTGCGAAATTGTATAGTATTAAAAATCCATCTAAACACCTTGGCCAATGATAGGAAGGGTCACTCACACCTGAACTGAATAAAACTCCCATCAAGCTTGTGGTTGTCTTCACCTGGTAGAAATAAAATCCAGGGGTGACAGGTTTAGTCTATGAGGGGTGACAGAACCTGTCACCCAATTTCCTCTTCCTTCCAATATATTTATATAAAAATAAAAAACAAGCCTGGCTGGATATTTATTGATGCCCGGGTGTATAAGTGACCCCTCCTCCTGCCATCCAGCATATTTTTATGGATTTTTATTATTGGGCCATTTTTTCGTGATATTGCTAATTTAAGTAACAGTCTTGTTTATAGCAATAATGCAAAAAACGGGGAAACTTTAGAATGTCTATTTTTGCAAAGTGGGACATGTGCTGCATCTCTGCAAAAGAATGGATCGGCTTGGTATGATACTGCGAACAGATGAATTACTTTTTTTTTTATTTTATCATTATGTCATGTTACATAAAACTCATACTTGTATGGTATCATTAGAGGAGTCTATTTTGGTAATTGTCTTGGATTCAATTAATTACCTGATGTTATGATGTGGAAAAACATAATTAAAGACATTTCTTTCTTTCTTTTTTACTTTAATTAAACCTACAAAAAATTGATTTATAGAAAAAGCTCCTAAAAGGGACTGTCCAGGCAAGTGACAAAAGCCAAACTCCATTTTCTCTCCCGCAGCTATCCCTGCAACCAGAAAGTTACTGGGTCGGGAAATGGGGTCCCATGTGGTACAGGCCTATTCTCAGTTCACCCGTGAGCTCCTGGAAGGATAGCCAACCCCCCGCTGTCAGTCACATTTTTGCAGTACCATCACTCCATTTACTCGTAGAGGGTTTGGCACACTAGTGAGTAAAGAATTGACCAGCACAGTGTGGATCTCAAGCCCTGATATGTTTCTGACTACGAGACTAAGGATGGAACAGCTATGGGAAGGAAATGATGGGTATGGCTTTGGACAGTCCATTTAACCAAGGAACCCAAGTGTATTAAACTGCCACCACTTTCCACTGTTTTAGGCTAAATTAATTTTGCCATACTGTTATTTCTAATGTGGCAGTCATATGCGCAGAAACTAGAGGAATCTATTGGAAATTGGTGGAATAGGCTTTTATGTGTTTGTGCCAGTAGTGAACAATACATTCCACCAGGCTACGCTATCTTCCACAGATGCCACAGGACATGACCAAGATGATCAAAAATGCCCACAATCTCAGTAAAATTCCTTGGTCTGAAAGAAGCCTGAATCACCAGCTGCTGGAGGGAGTGAGTGTGACTATGTATTAATGTAAGTCAATGGTCAGCTGCCACAGAGCATTGCAACAGTTATAGCTGATGGCTATTTACTTTTACTTTAATAGAAAAGTCCCCAGTTACTAATAGTTATCATTTTCACATGGTTTATAATTAAATAATATAAATGTTATGCTGCGGTTCTTGTAAATGTTGGCACTGCTGCTTCTCACCTGGTTTAAACCCCCAAATCCTTCCTAAAATATAATTACCTTAAAGCTGGTGTTTAAAGATCTGGTGTTTAAAGTGGACCAACACCCAGGATTTTCACTATCCTGGGTGTTGGTCCACTTCCACGGGGCACCCCGATCGGGGGTGCCCCGCTGTGTGAAACCCCCCAGAAAGCCCCAAAAACGCACCTGACCCCGCTCCCACGTGACTCGCTCCACCAATCACCGCTGACGGACAAGCGAGGTCCGTCGATGGACAAGATGAGAGCGCCCGCCGCCTCTCGCGCATCCCTCTTACAGGGAGCGCGCCCGCGCCAGCCATTCACAAGGGTGCGCGCCCTGCCAGAGGGATGCGCGAGAGGCGGTGGCGGCGGCCCGCGCATGCGCCGCTGGAACGAGGAACAGGTAGGATTTGTTGGCATCCTAGGGGGTTTCACACAGCGGGGCACCCCCGATCGGGGTGCCCTGCAGGCAGGGAGCTGATCGGCCCGGTAATCTTATAGATTCCCGGGCCGATCAGCGGTGGGTGTTGGTCCACTTTAAAGACTTCAGGGTGATGTGATTCAAAGCATTTCTTGCTCTGAGAACCCCCCAGCCAACTACTATACTTACAACATGTGGGGTGTGTTGCTTCCCCAACACCCCTCTGGTTGATACACGCTCCTGCACCAGGCCTATCTGAATGGCCAGCACGAGCAGGCACAGCTAAAAGGGAGCGCCCAGCAGCACTCCATTTATTCAGAATAGTAAACTATTCTGGTTGTAGGAGCACCAACACATGTACTGAGCAACTAATGTATTTCCAATAGGGGCCTACCTGCAGATGCATGCACTGAAGCCTCTAATTGCCACCCTGGCCTCATGGCAGTTTCCCCTCCACCCAGGGTCCTCAGGGTAAAGAGACGGCACACGCACATGATCTTGCCAGGGGCAGGAATTCTGCAAACTTCCCAGTATTAAAAGCCCATGCATTACATGCATTACACAAGTATATACACCAGAGAAACAGCTTTCTAACAGATCTTACATTTCTTTTTATGCAGATGTCCTTCACTGCAACACAGGTTCTATTGTTTTCCTCTTGTGAATTCATTTCACCCAGAGGGTTGTTTCAGTATAAAGAAGGAGCATTTCAGGCTGGGGTATCTGCATACCCCTCAAACGTCCGCGGACTTGCACCTGTCCAGCACTGTCATTGCTCTCCGTCACCCATTGCCCAAAGGTTGCTGCAGGACTCCAGGAAGGAGCCTGTCTGCACCATCGGTTGGCTGGATTTCAGTAAGGAGCCTGGCCTCGCTGGATGGGGAGTACTTGCAGGAGGGCAGATGATCGCCTGCATTGCGGTGTGTGCCTCACTGGCTGTATATGAGGGATGCCCATCACTGGCTGTACATAAGAGATGCCCATCACTGGCTGTACATGAGGAATGCCCATCACTAGCTGTACATGAGGGATGCCTATCACTGGCTGTATATGGGGGATGCCCCTCACTGGCTGTAATGAGGGATGCCCCTCACTGGCTGTATATGAGGGATGCCCCTCACTGGTTGTATTGGAGGAATGCCCTTCACTGGCTGTATATGAGAGATGCCCATCACTGGCTGTACATAAGGAATGCCCCTCACTGGCTGTACATGAAGGATGCCCATCACTGGCTGTACATGAGGGATGCCCATCACTGGCTGTACATGAGGGATGCCCATCACTGGCTGTATATGAGGGATGCAACTCACTGGCTGTAATGAGGGATGCCCCTCACTGGTTGTATTGGAGGAATGCCTGGCTGTATATGAGGGATGCCCCTCACTGGCTGTACATAAGGGATGCCCCTCACTGGCTGTACATGAGGGATGCCCCTCCCTGGCTGTACATGAGGGATGCCCATCACTGGCTGTATATGAGGGATGCCCCTCACTGGCTGTAATGAGGGATGCCCCTCACTGGTTGTATTGGTGGGATACCCCTCACTGGTTGTATTGGAGGAATGCCCCTCATTGGCTGTACATGAGGGATGTCCATCACTGGCTGTACATGAGGGATGCCTATCACTAGCTGTATATGAGGGATGCCCATCACTGGCTGTATATGAGTGATGCCCATCACTGGCTGTATATGAGGGTTGCCCCTCACTGGTTGTATTGGAGGGATGCCCCTCACTGGCTGTATATGAGGGATGCCCTTCACTGGCTGTATATGAGGGATGCCCCACACTGGCTGTATATGAGTGATGCCCATCACTGGCTGTATATGAGAGATGCCCGTCACTGGCTGTATATGAGAGATGCCCGTCACTGGCTGTATATGAGAGATGCCCCTCACTGGCTTTATATGAGGGATGCCCTTCACTGGCTGTATATGAGTGATGCCCATCACTGGCTGTATATGAGAGATGCCCATCACTGGCTGTATATGAGAGATGCCCGTCACTGGCTGTATATGAGAGATGCCCCTCACTGGCTGTATATGAGAGATGCCCCTCACTGGCTGTATATGAGGGATGCCCCTCACTGGCTGTATATGAGGGATGCCCTTCACTGGCTGTATATGAGAGATGCCCCTCACTGGCTGTATATGAGGGATGCCCCTCACTGGCTGTATATGAGGGATGCCCTTCACTGGCTGTATATGAGGGATGCCCCACACTGGCTGTATATGAGAGATGCCCCTCACTGGTTGGAATGGGGGATGCCCCTCTCACTACAGACCCTGGCTGTAATGTGTTTGTGGAAGCCTTGGCTGTATTATTCTTCTTATTATTATTACCATATTTGCCGGCGTATAAGACGACTTTTTCCCCCTGTAAAACATGCCTCCAAGTGGGGGGGGGGGGTCTTCTTATACGCCGGGTGCACCTGGGTCCAGGGGCGGACTGGCCATAGGGCGTACCGGGCAATATCCTGGTAGGCCGGCGCCAGGGAAGGCCACAAACCTGAAAACAACAGATGCTAGAGGGTGATGGGCGGCCGTTGTGGCTGGCTGGCCTGCCCGTCCCTGCTGTTCCTGTCGCCGCCGCTCTCATACACACTAACACACACGCATTCATGCTTACTTCACTTCCTGGCTGCGCTGGTCGTCGGTGGGCGTGCCCCAGATGGCCGGCATCCAATGAAAACAATGGACGCCGGCCATCTGGGGCACGCCCACCGACGACCAGCGTGCAACAGCCAGGAAGTGCCGGTAAGCATAAATGTGTGTGCGTGTTTGTGTGTATGAGAGCGGCGGCGGTGGCGGCGGTGGCGGCAACAGGAACAGCAGGGATGGGCAGACCGGCCCTCCGACCATCTGTAAGTGTGTGGGTGTGTGAGCGGCGGGTCGGGGGGAGGAGGGAGTGGGGCCACTCGCTGGCTGTAGTGAGGGATGCCCCCATTCCTGTACTGAGGGATGCCCCCATGCCTGTATTGAGGGATGCCCAATGCCTGTATTGAGGGATGCCCCCATTCCTGTACTGAGGGATGCCCCCATGCCTGTACTGAGGGATGCCCCCATGCCTGTACTGAGGGATGCCCCCATGCCTGTACTGAGGGATGCCCCCATGCCTGTACTGAGGGATGCCCCCATGCCTGTACTGAGGGATGCCCCCATGCCTGTATTGAGGGATGCCCCCATACCTGTACTGAGGGATGCCCCCATGCCTGTACTGAGGGATGCCCCCATGCCTGTATTGAGGGATGCCCACATGACTGTATTGATGGATGCCCCATGACTGTATTGAGGGATGCCCCCATGACTGTATGAAAGTATGACTGTAAAAAGCCAGAAAGTATGACTGTAAGAAGCCACCCAGGGAATCTGGGGAAGGGAATTAACATGTTGAAATAAAATCTGATGTTCTTTTACGTTTTATTTGGTGTGCGGAAGAGGGAGTAGTCTTATACGGTGAGTATATAACAAACTCTATATTTTGAGTGGAAATGTTGGGGGGTCGTCTTATACGCCCAGTCGTCTTATACGCTGGCAAATACGGTATTATTTATTTGTTTATTTATTTAATTCTTAGGTGGTGTTTCCCTTTAAGGGCATGGCTAGGGGTGTGGCCAGGGCATGGTTTAAATGTTAAAAAAATGTCCCTCTTCACAGCTTTCAAAAGTTGGGAGGTATGGGTATCTGTCCCAGTACACCATGGATAGGGTGTTTTTCACCTAGTACTATCTATGTGTAGGATCACTCAGTCACCTAAAACCATGTAAAAGAATGTCTTTATATTTTATTTTAAAGAGCATGATATGCACAAAAACATGCACAATGGCCCCAATTCAATAACTCTCATGGTAGTAAAAAATTCACTTTATGAGAAAAAAAACTTGAGAATTTCACTGTCATTGAATCACCAGATAGGAAAACAATGTAAGTCAATGGCACTGTTTATTACAGTGTAAAAAGGAACGAATAGTTTTCTGTACTTTTCTTAGGAGTAAAAAAAAAGTACAATTGACTTTTATTGTTTTCCTAGCTGATGATACAGCAACAGTGAAAGTTGCAGGATATTTTTTCACATAAAGTGATTTTTTACTACCATGAGAATTTTTTTCAACTCTTATTGAATTGAGGCAGAAGAGTTTTCTTTTTGGGTATGGTATAAATGGTAGCAGATCAGGTTGGGGGACAGATCATTCTTCAGCCTCATCACCTACCATCTAATTTGATCTCCTGCTCCACTAGCACCTGTACCACTGGTTGGCAACTTCCACTAGGGAATACACTTTGCTAAACTTGGAGCCTCATTTATGAAGAGCGACATTTTGCTGGCTTTACATGTCCACCTTGGAGCTCCCATGTCCTTTATTATTTTGGTTCTGCTATTTTTACAGAATGCCCAAACGCCTGATGTTAAAAATAACTTTATCCCAGTCCTCGGCAGGCCAATCCCTATACTTCCTATAGAGGGCCAGTCTGTCCTTTATGGTTCCATTGTAGAGACGTGGCTTTTTTACACCAGGCAAGCCCTTATAAGCCTTTCTTCACTGTGCATGCAGATGCCCTAACACCACCCTGCTGCCATTCCCAAGCAAGCCCTGCACTGGCATTGAACCCCCCAAAGGGTAGAGAGATAATAGTTTATAACGGGCTAATGGGACTATATAGATGAGGCATAGATTATAAATTATATGATAGATATCATAAGCCTTTAGAGACAGCTTTCCTTTGGCTCACCTGGTCTGAAAAAAAGATTTCACATAAGAAAATTACCCTAGAATAATTGGTTTCTCTGTTCCCCGTCTCCTTTGTTTTTTTCTTTCCAATTCAAACCTCCTGTCTACTCGCCTTTCTCGTTCCTCTATCAGACGCGGGTGTGCTGTCAGATCTCCATCACTGTCTGCGTGCAGACACAGACATGCACATTTGGGCGAAGCCTAGAGTGTAAGCTCTTGGGCTTGCTTTTACTTCTGGGATTTCCTTGGTCTTAGCGGACAGGAAGTGACATCACTCATGCTCTGAGACATCCCTCCCAGCTTTATTGACAGCACTATTTAAATGGACAGCTAGCCTGTTTATATTGCTGTGTTATCAGCTAGTTCCTGGATCCTGTTTCCTGTTTCCTGTGTTTCCTACTTTTCCACACTGATTTCCTGTATTGACCTGGCCTGCTCTTGGATCAGCACTCGGACGGATTACATGGTTAAAACTTGTTTATTGGACTTTGCCTGCTTGCTACCAGCCCCTAAACTCTGGTTTATTTATTGGACTTTGCCTGTTTGCTGCTAGCCCCAGAACTTAGATTTGTTATCGGACTTTACCAGCCCCTGGACTCCAATTTGTTTAATTGGACTTGTTTTCTCGCTGTGCCCCCACACCTGGAGCTCCACTCAGCCCTATCTACTTGTCAGAAGGCTACCTTTCCATGGCTGTAGCTGGGAGGCTTGACACCTCCACCGAAACTTCCCTTTAGTCCATAGTCCCTCCTCCACTTTCATGTTCTCAGTTCTCAAAACCCTTTTAATCCCTTTAAATCCCCTACACTGCCTGACATGAGTCTCCCCCTAATCAGGCTTGTGAGAATTTTCTGCCACTCCAAGTCTCATCCCCCATGTCACATCTAGCCCCAGCCTTGTCCTGATGAGGGGATTAGGAGTGGATAGTGACATGTATTCTTATATTATATTTCAGAGCATTGCACACCCTGGCAGGACCAGTTTTATTGGATATAGCTTTAAAGTGGATAGAAACCCATATTTGTGTCCACCGCTCAATGTGTGGGTGGGGTTTTCCACCACTGAAGCCAAGCCTCCCAGCAATTTTAAGAGAGGCGAATGTGTCTCTCAAAATTGCCGCTATGAGGAACAGGTAAAATCACAGGTGTCCCGGGGAGTTTCCCACAGTGGGGCATCTGGTATAGGATGCTCCAGAGGTAGGCTAGCGCCTGGGCTTGGAATCTTTTATATTTTACAATTTGCATGGGCCCGCCTAATGCAAGGGATTCTGGGGGAAATTCCATTATCCTTGGCTTGTATACCCAATGTAAATAACTTTTTGATCCCTTTAATCCCCTTATACCGCCTAACATGGGCATCTTCCGAACCAGACATGTTTTCAATCTCCAGTATTTTCCTTTTTTACTTATTACTTGTTCCCGCCATCTCCCTTTGTTTTAATTATGTATTCTGCATTCCCCACTTTCATCTCTTTTTTCCCACATCCCTCCCTCTACTGTTTCTTTTTCTTGTTTTTCTTGTTTTCATACTTCTCATACATCTTGTTCTTTTTCACATTCGTGCCTTCTCATTCTCTATTCACCTTCCTAAAGTATTTCTCTATCTCTTATTCTCTCTCTCTCTCTCTCTATATATATATATATATATATATATATATATATATATATTTTTCATTGATTTTTACCATACTATTTATTTGATATTGGGTGCTAACACATTGTTAATTACATTGACAGAATGGGTAAAGCTTTCCTAACCTCAGGTGCTTTCTTAGCAGTTGTAGTAAAATAATTTTGTTAAATATTCACTCAGAGGTCCATTTTGGGTCACGCTTGGCATAAACCACATTCATAAAATAAGTGACTAATTACAGCCCCTCCCCCCGTGTGTCATATTATCTGTGTGAAATCTGTGCTGTGTGGCTGCTCCTAATTCTGAGATGAAAGGCCTTATCTACCTAACCTTTAGTAAGGGGACCTCTGCAATGTCTTAATGAACTCCTATGCAGACCTTACATTGCATCAACAGCTCTTTTATAGCCTATTCTTCCCTCAAATGACCTTTTTGCATTTATTTTGTATGTTTAAACCATCAAAGAGTAACATGTAGTAATGACTGACACCGCTTCTAGGAGCTTCTCCATCAGTGCATTTCACTTTCCATATACACAGCATGAAATAGTATAATTTCCTTCTGTACAATTGTCTACAGGAAACTTTGGCAGGTTCTGAAAGCTTCCAGCATGTGCAGAATGGTAATTGGTGCCCCCTCCAATTTCAGGAGAGCGCAGGAGTGCATTGTACATTACAGCATAGTGTCTGCCATCTGCCATCTAAAGGTGTGAGCAGAGGCAACTGGACATAGGGAGACCCCAGACAATGCCCGGTGGGCTGCACTGCTTTAGGGCCAGTTGGACTGCTGCTTTTAACACCCACATTTAATCTCTGCCCCTTTAATCTAGCCCCCAATGCTATAGCCTGGCAACATGGTTGGGGGGGCCTCAGCCTCGATGTCTCAGGCCAGCAAGGGGCTGGTAAAATCTAGGGCTGATTTTCAGCCCCAGTCCGCCAGTGGGTGTGAGAGGGTCCAAGTTTGGAGTGATGAAGAATGTACACCTGCCTACCTCATAACTATCTTTTCCCCATTTTAGACAAAGTGTGGCGTTGGTAAAAATTCAGTCGGGGCCACAAATTCTGCCCCCACCAACTGATATCCACCTGAAACTGCAGAGCATTTTACCCCTATCCATCTCCAGGGTCCAGTACAGAATCCCCTAATTAACAACATTTCATGAAATAGCCCAATTTCCTCTAAACGCCCAGCAACATTACCTATCCTCCCATCCCCATCCACATACTACTCAGTGCAGGGCCGACTGAGGCAGGCAGCATCAGGAGCAGGCAAGGGCCTTGGGCAATTGCCCATTTTGTTGTCCCCTAATACCAGCCCTGCCATTCCCTTTTGCAACCTCAGTAAGTTAAAGTGGACCAAAACCCAGCATTTTGACTATCGGGGATGCCCTGCTGTGTGTAACCCCCCCAGGTCTCCCAATCTAATGTACATTTCACCGGTCCTAGGGCGCATGTGCAGCCTTTCATCCAATCCTGGGAGAAGGAATCAAAAGGAATGTATAATATTAAAGGGCTGTCGGGCCATGGGTTTTGGTCCACTTTAATGTTGGTCTTAGTGCCAAGCATTTCACTCCAAAAATGGCTTTTTTTAATAAAAACTGATATGCTCCTTTTTCAGTTTCGGCTGCTGCTAACACTTGAATATAATCTGCCACCAGCCATTAGTATTGACTTGAAGGCGCTCAGCCTATAGAGTAATGATGCATTCGTCAGGCAACACTCCTCTTATTTGTAAGCAATCATCAGAGCTTGACATATGATGTCAGTGGTACATAAATTGGAGCTAGAAAAGCCTGATTGATCTTCCTGGTGGTGGTGGGTCTTCTTTAGCCCATTTCTCACTGCAGTCAAATTTGTTTTGTGACATCTAAGTATTTTGTAAGGCTTCTGGCCAACATACATTACTGTGCAATTTCTGTAGCCACCTTACCAATATTGCCATGTGATAATACTTTGAAGATGACATAACTTTGATTATGCAGCACTTCATAACTCACAGGTTATATTTACAGTTGCAGGTGATTATTTCTTAAAGCAACATTAAAAGATTTGCAAATAGCAACTTAGACAAATCACTTTATTCAGCAGAAATCACAGAGCATTCAATCAAAACCAACAGTAGGAGCCTCGTTCATCAAACTACGGTGCCTGTTAATACCACTAAGCTTATATTTTTGTCTCAGCAACACGCAGTGCACGACTTAACAAACAAAAAAACTGCCAGCGCCAATGTGTCCATCACTAATTTATCACCGACGCCATATAGTTCACAGTGAGCACCGATTTATAGTGCCGTTGTAGTGGCATTTGTTTACCGCAATGATATCCTGTGTGTAACCCACACGCCACACCAGGGCCGGTTGACATGCGGGGCGAGCTGTCACGAGTTTTTGCAATCTTGAGGGATGACTGGGATATGGCCAGGTGGAGTCACCACACACTGCAGATATCTTTCCAAACTTTATTGAAGCAACCACACTTCCAATTCAGCAACAGCAATTAGCAAAGTATTTCAGCAAACAGGCTCACAGGATACCGGGGTCACACTAGGGGCTTGGGGACTATGCTACTGGTACCTTGTATGTTTGGTCCTCAGTGCACTCCTCTCTGCTCCTCCTAGGCCCTCACGGATGTATCTCTGTGATAGCTCTATGTCTTGCTCAGCAACTGTAGCTCTTTCTCCTGTGTTTAGTAGTAGCTCTCTTCTCTCAGAAGGGTTAGCAAGCTCCATTCTGTACTGCTCAGCAAACTATGACTCCATGGCTCTAGCTCTCTCCCAGCAATCCATGTTAACACATCTCTGTACAAGTGACAACTGCTTTCTAGAAGGGTGTCAGCTCTTATATAACCTCTGTTGATGATGTCACTTTCCCACACCAGCCTCTAGTGGTTAACTCCGGCACTGCTGTTATGTATTATGCAGCTAGGCTGTGTTATGCAGGGCTTTCTAAGAGAGATTAGGTAACCCCAGTTTTTACCTGGGCCACATGTGACTATAATGAAGAAATGCTGGCCAGTGCCTGATAAATACAGCGCCAATTATGCAAGTAAAAATGAATACATCTGGCATGCAACACATAAAAGTTGAAGCGGCGTTTACCAGTGCGGTTATAATCGGTATACTGATCCAACAGGTGCTGACACAGGCCGATTAATACCTAGTGCACCAATCCAAGATGATTATTCTCTGAGAAAGCCCCGTTCAGATGGTCTGAGAGGAAAAAAAAGAGAACTAGATGAGCCCTGTGTCATGCCAACAGTAGAGCATCTGGAGACCATTCATGTTTGGATTTGCTTTTCATACAAGGGAGTGGTCTCACTCAGAGTTTTGCCATGACATTAAAAACAATGGCATCTAGACATACTGTAAGAGCAACTTCAACCAATTTTTTTGAATAACAATTTTTCCAGCATGATTGGATCACCATGTCACAGAGCCAAAGCGACAAATAAGTGGCTTGGTGAAAAGAAAACTCCTCAGATCCTAATCCTATTGAGAACTGGTGGTCAGGGACAGATTAATTGAGCCACTGGAAGTCACTGGGCACAAAATATGGTGGAGGCCCCAGAAACAGTATTTTATTTTATTTAAAATAATAGTCCAACCAAGTAACTGATTGGTGGTTGTCTGGCACCCATCTACTTATTGGAATGTCAGATCGAGTCCCTTGAGCCACCCTTGTGCGTGTGCGTGCTTCTCGGGAACTCCTGCTCTGCCATTCTGGGGGGGGGGGGGTAGTGTAGTCGCCCAGCTCCAGCAGAATTGACAGCTCTGCACCCACTCATCCCTGTAGCACTGCCGACGGCGGCTTTGCTGCTCTAGACTCTCCGTCCTGCCCTGTGGTGGCTTTTGTTGCAGGTTTGCAAAAACGAAAAAGGCTTGTCCAGGCATGGGGGGCCCCCACTGCCACCACTTTGCTTTGTTGCTGGCCCCATGGCCCATCAGACCAAAGACTGAAAAGCCTCCTGGACCAGACCATAACCCAAAGTATGGACGCCCCTTGCGCCCCCCTCATAATCCGACCCTGCGGGTCCTCAGTCCTTAAAAAGCAGCTGTCAGGTCCCGTGGGACACCCACCTTCCAATAAATCAGCAACCCCCAATCTCCGCTGCTTTCTTCGCCTATAGTAAGCCCCCGTTTGCCGGGACGCTAGACACGCCTCACCGGACACGGTTGCCCCCAGGTCTTGTTAGCACAAAGGATGCTGACTTATGCAGGGGAAGGCAGATGAACCAGGAACTAGACTGAGTAGCAATAACGGACAGGGGTCATACACGGGTGGTCAATCCGAGGAGGCACGGTACAGTAGGGTTAGACGGAAGAGTAGTCAGGGCAAGCCAAGGGTCACAACGGGAGGTCAGAAGTTCGCGGTACAAAGGAGCAGGCAGATTCGTGGTCAAAGAACAAGCAAGGTCGGTCCAGGCGGCAATCAGGGATGGTCAAAAACACGGCAAGATTCACAGGGAGAAGGTATCCAAAATAGCACCCAGTAGCACGCTATAACGGGCAAGGACTGATCGCAGGGTGAAAACCTTTATATGATGGGGGCTAACAGGATTGGCTGAGGGGGAATGTGGTGATTGGTGCTACATAGGAACCTTGGGCTGATTGCCCAGTTTGAATCAGGGGGCGTTTGCCCAGTGTACTTTGGGCTCATAAGGCTCGATTCAGAGAGACACAAAAAAACTTTCGCTTTGGTGCCGACGTCGTAAGATTTTCAAAATTTCCCGCTCTCGCATGAACGTTCGAGCGATTCTATGCATGCTTCGTAAACCTTCCGTAGCGCGTCCGTGTGCTCGTATGCCAGAGTACGCAGACGAGGCTGTCATTTTCCATCGAAAATGTTCAGATTCATTTTTCACAACTACCAACGTAGCCTTTCGTTTTTGCCCTTTTCCCATCGTATCCTCACACGAATCGTATCATTTTCCCGCTACATCCTGCTTAATTTTTTACTAAAATATCTGGCCAGACGAAATTCTTACGATATTGCGCCTGCGCACTACAAACTTCTCTCATTAAAGTGCTCGCCTACATAATTTCACTTCCATCACTAAACTCACCCTAACCACTTCGCGCTATCCTGCCTTTTCCCTTGAGGTCCCTTAAAGCTCACCCTAACCACTTCGCGCTATCCTGCCTTTTCCCTTGAGGTCCCTTAAAGCTCACCCTAACCACTTCGCGCTATCCTGCCTTTTCCCTTGAGGTCCCTTAAAGCTCACCCTAACCACTTCGCGCTATCCTGCCTTTTCCCTTGAGGTCCCTAAAACTTACCCTAACCACTTTGCGCTTTGTTTCTTCTTCCATTTTCACACCCTAAAACTTACCCAAATCACTTAGCGCCTTGTTTCTTCTTCCATTTTAGGTCCCTAAAACTTACCCAAATCACTTCAGGGACATCACAATGTGGATTTTCAAATATGTCATTGGCCCCTTGTTTTTGTTAAATGTATGTGTGCAAATAAATGGGACAACATGTTTTTTTCCTTTTTGTGAATTTATTGTTCAATTGCCATTTTTGGTAAAAATGTTTTGCCCAACTTTGGCCCTAAAAATTTTAAAACTATATACAAATTGTTTGTTTGTTGTTAAAAATATATACACTAATTATTTGTTAAAAACTTTAAAAACTATATACACTAAAAACCTTTTTTAAAACAATAAAACTATATACAAAAAACTTGGGTGTTTAACCAATAAAACTATGTACAAATCAAACTATTTACAAATCTACAGGGCCAGGAACCAGGACACTAGTCTTCCTCTTCTGTTGTCCCCAACGTGTCCCGCATCGCCTGCAGATCGGCCACCAACTCAAGGACCCTCCGATTCATATCAGCAAGTCGCTGTCTTGTGGTCCCTGCCAATAAATCAGACAAACAAATTATTCCGAGAACAATACATGTTTCTCACCTGTGGATTTAATGTATTTTAATAAACAAATTAACTATAATGCACAGATGTCATTAATGACAGGAATTAAGGTTAGGAAGTGGCCACAGGTCATTAAGCTAATTCAGTGGCCACAGGACAGTTGGGCAACTAATTAAGCTAATTCAGTGGCCACAGGACAGTTGGGCAACTAATTAAGCTAATTCAGTGGCCACAGGACAGTTGGGCAACTAATTAAGCTAATTCAGTGGCCACAGGACAGTTGGGCAACTAATTAAGCTAATTCAGTGGCCACAGGACAGTTGGGCAACTAATTAAGCTAATTCAGTGGCCACAGGACAGTTGGGCAACTAATTAAGCTAATTCAGTCGCCACCGGTCCCTCTTATATTGGCATTGACTAGGGCATTATGTGTTTTGGTGTTCATGGGAATTTAGACAGAAATCTTTATAATGCAATGACTACTTACTTGGTTGGTGGCCGAGAGATGGCTCGTTGGGGACAACACCCTGAGGTCCTGGTTCCTGGCTCTGCTGTGAAGAAGTGCCTGTTGAAACATGGCCCAAATGGTTAGTTTGGATGTCTGATTCCGCAGTCCTCAAATGTTTTTAGCTAAGTCTGGGTCACATCACTCACCTTCTCCAGGGTCTTGTGGGCTCCTATCTGCTGCCTCCTCACCCACTACTTCACCCGCAACAGAAACATCTACAAAGACAGAATAAAGGATTCAGTTTGGTGATATCAGGAGCTAGCAATTATATGTTTGGGTGTAGACATGAAGAGTGACATACCAGAGGATCCCGCATGCGTGGCAGGGTACGACTGCCTGCCCACGCTGTGCCGCCCCTCCTCTGTGGTAAGGTCCAGGGGCTGGTCTGAGGAGGCCACAGAGGAGGGGTCGGCCCGTCGCCCTGGAGATCCACCACCTTCACTCCCAGCTGCAGAATCATGCAGCACTGGTCGGCCTGGGCGCCTCCGGGTGCGGCGAATTCTGTAATCCATTTCCAACACTACAAAAGAGAAGGCATTATAAATAAAAGGCCTAAATTCTGTCCTAGTTACATCTTGCATGCAAGCGCTATGTACTTACTTGGGAAATGGATTCCAAAAAACCTCCGCACCCGGGGCATGTGCAGTCGCTTCAGGTCCGACCAATGCTGCATGATCTGTGTGTGGGTGAAGGTGGTGTCGGTCTGGTGTTGTATCTCCGAGATGATCTCCAGGGCGACGTTTCGTTTGGCAAACGAGTTGGGCAGGTAGTCGTACCTGCGCTCCAGCATGGTCTGCAAAACAAAAAACAAACATAGCAAGAACTCAGAAATGCATATTGTAGAAGAGGCAACAATACATTATTTGGTTCAATCACATGAACACATACACACACACACTTTTAGGCTAAGTTAACTTTCAAATATGGCAGCACTGTCGTTTGGCACGTGTGTGGCGTGCGCTTGGTTGTACATGTAGTCGAACCAAAGCTTTAACCAAAAGATAACTTTTTGCGCATCCTTAACATGTAGAGCAACAATTAACAATCCAAGCAAAGTCGTTAAAAGACACTTACAAGCATGATTATCTCTTCTTGTTGGCGGGTGAAGATAGTGGGCGCCATCTTTCTTCTTCTTCTAGGCAGCAGATAAGCACGGCCCCAGCGGTTTCCGGGTTTCGCACGGCCGTGCGAACGGCCGGACGTGCGCGTAAGTGAACGCGTAGGCGTCACACGCCGGAGACCTTATTTAAAGGTCCCTGCACACACAGCTCATTCTCTTTGAGAGTCCACACAAAATGGCACCAAAAAGAAAACTTCCAGCTAAGAAGCAGAGCAAGCAGGCTGAGCAGGGCGTGGGTCCGCAAACACGGTCGCAAGAGCCTAAAGCCCGACTAAGGGCTACCACCAAGGCTGCGGCAAAAAAGGAGGTTGCAGCACCACCACAACCAAGGGGCAAGGTAACCAAGGCTGCTAAAACTCCTGGCCCACAGATGGGTAAGAGGGGACGAAGCCCCACCCCACCCTGCCCCACATCACCCCCCCCACGTGGCACCAAGGCCATAGACAAAGGCCAAAAACACCGGGCCAGAAGCCGCAGCAGGGGCCGAACCACCTCCCGGTCCACAAGCCGCAGCAGGGGCCCAAGGCGCCGCAGGGGCCGAACCACCTCCCGGTCCAGAAGCCGCAGCAGGGGCCCAAGGCGCAGCAGGGGCCGAACCACCTCCCGGTCCAGAAGCCGCAGCAGGGGCCCAAGGCGCAGCAGGGGGCGAACCACCTCCCGGTCCAGAAGCCGCAGCAGGGGCCCAAGGCGCCGCAGGGGCCGAACCACCTCCCGGTCCAGAAGCCGCAGCAGGGGCCCAAGGCGCAGCAGGGGGCGAACCACCTCCCGGTCCAGAAGCCGCAGCAGGGGCCCAAGGCGCCGCAGGGGCCGAACCACCTCCCGGTCCAGAAGCCGCAGCAGGGGCCCAAGGCGCCGCAGGGGCCAAACCAGAACACGCTCCAGAAGCCAGAAAAGCCGCCAAAGGCCAACGGCCCCCTCCCCCCCCGCACGTGGCTCAAAAACTAAGGGCAAGCAACCCACCTCCAAGGCCCCACAGACCCAGCCAACCACCTCCAAGGGCCCACAGACCCAGCCAACCACCTCCAAGGCCCCACAGAGCCACAGCAGCAGCTCAAGGTCGCCAACACCCTCTCTTGCTCGCCCACATTATCCTCCGGCACAGGTTGGCATGCATTCACCCTATGCCACATCTACACCTGCAACTTCAGGGTCCACCCAGCCAAGAACACCCAGTCCCTTCCCAAGTCCAGTAAGATCAACAGCCAGCCTCCAGTCCTTGAGGTCTCCTCCATCCCCCCAGGCCAGAATGTCACCCCATTTGCAACCAAGCAGTGAGGAGCCACAACCACCCCGAAGAGGGCGCAACTTGCGCAGAGGACACTTGGGTGGCCGTTTTGCTGAGTCCCAAACTCTGGCATTGGCTACTGGGCTCACCTTACATTTTGATGAGCTATATGGTAGAAGATCAAAACACACCAGTAAACAGCGCAAAACCGAGATTTTTGAAGAACTCACCAGGCAAGTCAATGCAGCGGGTGAGGAACGTAAAGATATGGACCAGATTCAACGGAAGATTTCGGACCTGAAATATGCAGTGCGGAAGAAAGAGAATCTAAGGCGGATGCACAGGTACATAGCTAATGTTTGGGTTTTTATTATTCTTGTCTGTCCATCAGTGCACTTAATTATGCTTACTATGTTTTTCAGCGAAACAACTGGCGGAGGTTTCCCAACCAAAATGCGCTTTACACCGGCTGAGGAGATGGTGCTGTCCTTATTACATCCCGTGGCCTTAGAGGGACACTCAGGCCAGCAGGACACCGACAACCCACCAATTCCTGCAGGTTAGTAATGTCTGAATGACCACACAAATGTATAGAAACATACACATACGCAGCACGGGCTACCTAAGCACATGGCTGTAGGGGGTGGGAGCAAGGGCTAGCTAAGCACATGGCTGTAGGGGGTGGGAGCAAGGGCTAGCTAAGCACATGGCTGTACGGGGTGGGAGCAAGGGCTAGCTAAGCACATGGCTGTAGGGGGTGGGAGCAAGGGCTAGCTAAGCACATGGCTGTAGGGGGTGGGAGCAAGGGCTAGCTAAGCACATGGCTGTAGGGGGTGGGAGCAAGGGCTAGCTAAGCACATGGCTCTAGGGGGTGGGAGCAAGGGCTAGCTAAGCACATGGCTCTAGGGGGTGGGAGCAAGGGCTAGCTAAGCACATGGCTCTAGGGGGTGGGAGCAAGGGCTAGCTAAGCACATGGCTCTAGGGGGTGGGAGCAAGGGCTAGCTAAGCACATGGCTGTAGGGGGTGGGAGCAAGGGCTAGCTAAGCACATGGCTCTAGGGGGTGGGAGCAAGGGCTAGCTAAGCACATGGCTCTAGGGGGTGGGAGCAAGGGCTAGCTAAGCACATGGCTCTAGGGGGTGGGAGCAAGGGCTAGCTAAGCACATGGCTCTAGGGGGTGGGAGCAAGGGCTAGCTAAGCACATGGCTCTAGGGGGTGGGAGCAAGGGCTAGCTAAGCACATGGCTCTAGGGGGTGGGAGCAAGGGCTAGCTAAGCACATGGCTCTAGGGGGTGGGTTTGTTAGGAGTGCTCACTTTGACTAGGGAGTGTCATGGGTGTGGCCTGGTAATGTGCAAATTGACATCCACATACATGATGTTTAATGAAATGTGTGACAAATATGTCACTTTGAAGTGTAGAAAATGAATGGTTGCTATGTATTAATTGAGAAGCACACGCCACAATAACATCTTTGCCTCTTGGTCAATTTGTTTGGAGCTGGTTTAGTTGCACAACTGATTAAGATGGTTTTCTAGGAAGGTTTTATGCCATACAAATGTTCCCCACCAGAATCATATTGTAAGTGTTTTTTCCCACCTTAGTGTGTTAACTTCCTCCCCTTAAAGGGATGTTGCAACTCACACATCAGCCATTCTTTGCATGTTTGGTTTGAGACACGTGATGTGTCTAGTCTGGTTTAACAATCCATGCACTAATGTAATGGGATTCCTAGGGAAGGCCAAGTGGCCACGTTGTGGGAGGGGCCCTTACTGCTTTGCCACGTTTCTTGGATTACCATATGTGTTCTTAATCATAAACTATGCATAGTTGTGTGTATTAATCGCTGTTTTTCGTCAAAAGCAGGCCAGCATCATCCCTCAGCTAGTGGGGACTCCTCTGCCATGTTACCGCGTCCGTCTTCTTGCGCGCTGCATAGGACCCAGGATCCGATGTCTACGGTAAGTGTATTTTGAGGCTGTTGTGTATGCATGTAGCTTGCCATTTTTGGCTTGTGTGGTTTTTATAGGTATTCCACACACTGAACCTGTTTTTTTTTACATGTCCCCAACAGAGCCACACACTGATGGAGCAAATCCAGGAGCAGGAGGAAGATGGAAGCTTCATAGGAGATTCTGAAGATCTTCCCCTGGGACAGAATCTGCAACTGTCCCAAAATGTGTCTCCGCCAAATCCACAGCAGCAGAGTGAAGCTGGCTGCATGCTGCCTGCACATCGTGGGCAGCATGCAGAGACTGACCCTCCAGTCCCCAGTTTCAGATCTGCTGCTGAGGATTTGGCGAGCAGACCTGTGGCTGTTGGGGGTCCTCGAGCAACATCATCTGCACGCCCCACAACCCGGGGAATTGGGCGGCGTACTCAGCAACGTCGCCCAGTTTCCCAGGGGAGGGGCGTGCAGATGATGGAGTCAGCATGGCACCATGAGAGGCGCCTTTTTCGCCGCCAAAACCAACAAAATCAGGAGCATATTAGGGGCCAATTAGAGTCCCTAAATACTACCTTCAGTGCCGTGCTGACTGAATTGAGGACCCATAACAGCCACATGGCCAACTTGACTTCAGAAATTAGGTCAGGCATGGCCGAAATGCACACTAACCAAAGACACATTTTGGAACAGTTGCAGATTCTGAATGCCACACAGGCCCATGTTATGGCCCCCCCCCACCAAGGGCCCCAACCTGGGTTCTATGGGCATCACACATGTTAAGGTGTGTTAGGCATGAATCTGGTCCATATCTTTGCGAAACCTACCCACTGGATTGACTTGTCTGGTGAGGGCTAAAAATCACAGATTTTGCGCTGTTCTTGCTCGGTTGCTTTTGATTATCCACCATATAGCTCATTCAAGGCCTGAGGTAGCCCAGTAGCCAATGCCAGAGTCCCAGACTCAGTGAATCGGCCACTTAAGGTGTTGCGCGGCTGCCATGGCCACAATAACATTTGTGGTGGCTCCTCATGTTTGGCGGCATGATTGGGTGACATTCTGGCCTCAACATCAAAGACCTTGGACCCTGGCTGTGATTGTACTGGATTTGGATTGGGACTGGGTGTTCTTGTTTGGGTGGCCCACTGACTTACAGGTGTAGATGTGGCATAGCTAGGTTTGCTTTCAACCTGTGTCGGTGGAAAATGTGGGCAAGCAGGAGAGGGATTAATTTTGTGCTATTTATTTTGTGTACAAATGTATTGAACATAATTGCATGTACAGGTGTTGGCCCAAAGTATGTGAGGGGCACTCACCTCCGATTCTGTTTGTCTCACATATACCTTTTACTAAGTAGTAAACATTTAGTTTGGAACAAGCTCATGTGTGTGGTGTTTTTATATAGAAATATGAGTTCAAGTTGGGACCAAAACAAATAATAACCAAGGTCTACAAATAAATACTCAAACATAGTTTTTTTTTTGGGTTGCACAAATTCATTATTGTTTACTTCATAATGAAATTAAACATAGCCAAACAAACCAAAAAAACAAAAAAAAAACAAATTAAACTAAAAACTAAATTAGGAAAAATGTGTGGCTATTAAATTTGCCCGCACGGCTTGCCCAGACGCACTTGGCTGGCCCACATAGGCGTCGTCTGCCTCATCGGAGGGTGGAGAGGGTGGGCAATCCAGATATCGGGGGACCCTTTGCATAATGGCTAAATTATGGAGCGCGGCACATGCCATTATAATGTCAATGACCTTTTTCGGGTCATACTGCAGGGAGCCCCCAGTGTGGTCCAAGCACCGAAACCGGGTCTTGAGGAGTCCAAAGGCCCTCTCCACCACTGCCCTGGTCTTTCGATGTGCACGGTTATAGGCCTCTTGTGCTGGAGTTTGTGGCCGGAGGACCGGAGTCATGAGCCACGGCAGTAGTGGATACCCCAAATCTCCTAAATAAGCCCAAAAAAAAACAAAAAAATTAATAACAGGAAATCATACATTGCCACGCAACATTACTACTGCAATAAAAATAAAAGAGGTATGTGACATTGTCACACAAACATGAGCATACAGATTGCAGATGCTAAACCAAGAATTAAACATATGTGATAGATGTGGGTCAAAAGTAGGCAAATAATACTGGGGATGGTGGGCAATCAGGCAGACTGTTAGCAGATATTGTTTCCTGCCTGTGCTGCAGAACAATGTAGTATGGTCTAACTTGACCTGCCCCTTTATAATTCTTGCCTTACTCAAAAACCGGTGTAAGCCTGCCCCTGCACTTTATCCCGCTCACCTCTACTCAGTAAGTTAAATGCATGTAAGCAAAGATGGCGCTGACTCTCTGGTAAAGTCAATTACAGATTTAGAAAGAAAATGGTTTCGAAGGCTGTTTCAGACTTGGCCTCACATTACACTTATTAATTAAAACAATGCAGGCAAAACAATTTTGCAGCAAATGGAGTTTGTCTAAGCTAATGGTTACAGTGTGCTTACACATGTTCACAAGGTGAGGGGCAAGGCAGCGTTTCTGAAAGGTAAATCCAACCTAAAACTTGGCCATACATATACAATCCAAATCGATAATTTGAGCCAACTTACCAAGGAGCCATGCACCCGCAAATTCCCCTGACTCAAACCGGCGGAATAATCCAGATCTGCGCAGGATATACGCATCATGGGCTGAGCCAGGGTAGCCTGCCAGGACGCTCAGAAAGCGCAGGTCCTGGGCCACCACCGCTTGCACATTCAGCGAATGGCCCATTTTGCGATTTCTGGTGAAAAAGGAAACAGAAACCACCCAAAAATTACGTTTAGTAAACAAATCCAACGCACACTTCAAACAGCCTATGTCAAAATGTAACATGTAAAAGAAGAACAATGTTTAAGCCTTGACAGTCTTACTTGTTCTATTAAAAGGACACTTACAAATGTTTTAATTTGAAATAACTAAGTTTGTGACTAATTTATAAATAAGGGCCGTTGGTGCACATACACTCTTGGCAAGGAGGGAGCATTAGCAAGGAGGGAGTGATTGCAATGAGTGAAGATGTAAAATCTGAGAGTATATTAACCTAGAGGGACTAAACAAAAGGAGGGACTATTGGCAATGAAAGTTACTACAAATGGCGAGATTAGTCACAAGGAAGCTTTTATGGAAAGGAGGGACTATTGGCAATGAAAGTTACTACAAATGGCGAGATTAGCCACAAGGAAGCTTTTATGGAAAGGAGGGACTATTGCCAATGAAAATTACTACAAATGGCGAGATTAGTCACAAGGAAGCTTTTATGGAAAGGAGGGACTATTGGCAATGAAAGTTACTACAAATGGCGAGATTAGTCACAAGGAAGCTTTTATGGAAAGGAGGGACTATTGGCAATGAAAGTTACTACAAATGGCGAGATTAGTCACAAGGAAGCTTTTATGGAAAGGAGGGACTATTGCCAATGAAAATTACTACAAATGGCGAGATTAGTCACAAGGAAGCTTTTATGGAAAGGAGGGACTATTGCCAATGAAAATTACTACAAATGGCGAGATTAGTCACAAGGAAGCTTTTATGGAAAGCAGGGACTATTGGCAATGAAAGTTACTACAAATGGCGAGATTAGTCACAAGGAAGCTTTTATGGAAAGGAGGGACTATTGGCAATGAAAATTACTACAAATGGCGAGATTAGTCACAAGGAAGCTTTTATGGAAAGGAGGGACTATTGGCAATGAAAGTTACTACAAATGGCGAGATTAGTCACAAGGAAGCTTTTATGGAAAGGAGGGACTATTGCCAATGAACCAAACGAATAATGTGATTGAGCAAAGGAGGGACACACAAATATTTAGAGACAATGGAACCCAAAACTTGCCTGTATATATACTCGTCGCTTGACGGAGGGACGAGGGCAACGTGGGTGCAGTCAATAGCACCCATGACATTGGGCATGTCGGCGATATTAAAAAATGCCAGCTTAATGGCGTTTCTGGCTACCATATCCTCAGGGAAACAAATATATTTCCGAGTTATGGTAGCCATGCCTTCCAAAAATTGGGATAGCGCGCGGCTCAGCGTAGGCTGTGAAATCCCCACGGAGAGGGCACCCAGCCTCTGGAACGAGCCGTTTGCCAAAAATTGCAGGCAGCCAAGCATCTTGGTCATACCTGAAATTGCTTGCCCCTTCCTTGTGGTGCGGGCTAACCATGGCCGCAGCTCACTATATAATTTATGGAGGGAAGCGCGATTAAGCCTGGTCAGCTCGAACAGCTCAGTGTCATGCATGCTATTGATGTCCATGCGTCGCCGCCGGTGCAATCTGGTCTCTGCCCTCCGGACGATCTCAATGCCCATGAGTTGCAGATCCTCATGCTCCTCAAAGGCAGTAGCCTCGTCCATGGCTGGCTCGCGCTCCCGTAGTCAAAAAGGTGCCGGGAATGTTTTTGCCCTGAAACGAATTTATGAGGTGTGGGACCATCGGCAATCAGCTCTCTGAATTAATCGCAAGCCCATTGCAATAACGAAAAAATTCTGAACGGACGAAACATTTCCGATTTGGTGGGAAAAAGCTCCCGAAGTAACGAAAATCTTCCGATTTTGGCACCATTATCGAAAGAGCGTATACGCATGTTCTCGAACGTTCGTGCGAGTGAAAAATATACGAAAAAAAGCAAAAAAATGACAAACACCCACCAAAACTTTCACAGACAGCTACGGAAGTCCGGACGAATGTTTCTTTGAATCGAGCCTATAGGCCCATACTGACAAAGGGCTCATTGGCCCATGCTGGCAAAGGGCTCATTGGCCCATGCTGATTACCTCCGGCGGGCGCGCTGTGTGCAGCGCCGCCGGAGGACATACAAGGAAGCCAGGCGCGCGCGCGCGCGTGTATGATGCAGCGTGCCGGGAGCGCGGCGCACAGAGAGCGACGCGGCCGCTCCCGACGCCGCCGACGAGGAGGCTACCCGGGCGGC
Source organism: Gastrophryne carolinensis (assembly GCA_027917425.1). NCBI lineage: Eukaryota > Metazoa > Chordata > Amphibia > Anura > Microhylidae > Gastrophryne > Gastrophryne carolinensis. The sequence continues at coordinate 443,265,323 of CM051236.1, forward strand.
TGCTCGCGACAGCCGAGCGGCGGCCGGAAGGGAGAGACGCCGGCCCGCCGCCGGCTGCAACGGACGCCCAGCCCGCGGAGAGGAGTCGGCGAGGGAACGAAGGACAGGTGAGGTGGCCGTGACAGCAGCTAGACAAACAAAACTACAAAATTGTTAAAAAATTCAAGCATTGATTAGGAAGATCGAAAGCCCTTTGTATTCTCTATCCATGATGCCCTGTGGTGCAGAACTGCAGCTACTTAGGACACAGGGATAGACTTATATCTAAGGAAGCCAGCGCATACTGGTACCATGTGAAATATTTTTTTCTGCATAGTGAAAATAAAACCCTCAACTGGTCCCACATGTCTCTGTAACCTCATGTCACAGAACAAGGACTATTCCCCCCACTGGGTAGCAGAGGGTGCCACGGTTTTTGGTGTGCATGCATCTGCGCACCAATGCATCAGCTCAAAACAAGCATGCGCACATGTCCATAGCAAAACATCTAGTTGCAGGTGGGCTAAAGTGAGCTTGTTGCAATTTAAGTGAGCTTGTTACAATTGCACCTGTTCCATCTAAACATGCTCTTGTGCATTGTGTGCACAACGGCCTTTACATACCGGCAGGGCCGGATTAAGAGCATCCCGGGCCTGGTGCTGTAGAATTTGACGGGCCTATTTATCGAAGTATATAAAATGAAAACGCAACACAAAGCAATTTTGTTTAAGACAAAGTGCATTTGTTACATGTCTAATGTACATTAAATTACCAGGATAGCTGAATACATGTTAGTGTATGAAAATTTTGCATATCTTCATAGAGTTTGTTCTATGCTATGCCCCCAGACTGTAACACCTATCCGATGTGACGTCACACCCACAGCTTTTTTGATTAACACACAGGGCTTGCTACAGGGCTGAAACACGAGAAGCAGGGCAGGATTAAGAGTGGTGGAGGCCCCAGTGAGGGGTGAGGGAATCGACTGGCCCTGGAGTCTATTAGGCTCCAGGACAGGCAAAATGTGCCTCTTTACAGTGAAACAAAACCCAGGAAATTTGGCTTTCCCAGGTTTTATTCCAGTTCCCTGGGGAATCCCAAATTGGCATGCCCTGCTGTTTGAAAACCACCCAAAATGATGATTTTTCACCTCTTCCTGGTTCCAGCGGTGCATGTGTGCGGCTTTTGCCCAATGAGATCCGCCTGCGTGGTCACGTCAATTCAGCAAACGGCTCTCATTGACTAGAATGGGGAGTGTGCACTGTTGCATCCTCCAGGGCGTGCTAGCACGCTGCCACGGTACGCTTCACATTCAGAACATTGAAAGCTGCCTGCCGAATGACATAGTCACGACATACGGCGAAAAGGTAAGTGTTTACGGGTGTCCTGGGGGGTTTCACACAGTGAGGCATCCCGATTTTGGATGCCCCGCGGGGAGGGATCGGATCAGCCTGGGAATCTTATAGATTCCCGGGACGATCTAGCAGGGTGTTGGTCCACTTTAATATGACTGCCTGACTTATGACTACATATAAGGTATGTACCAGTATAGCATTCCCAGCTACAAGCATCTTAGACCCTGTACATTCACATCACAACACGCAGACAGAACTATATAGACACATACTACAAGATGCAGAAGGCACTACATACCCCCTCCTTCCCCAGGATGCAGACAGCACACAAACACACACACACACATCACAACACGCAGACAGCACTATATACACACCTACTACAAGATGCAGACAGCACTATATACACACCTACTACAAGATGCAGACAGCACTATATACACACCTACTACAAGATGCAGACGGCACTATATACACACCTACTACAAGATGCAGACAGCACTATATACACACCTACTACAAGATGCAGACGGCACTATATACACACATACTACAAGATGCAGACAGCACTATATACACACCTACTACAAGATGCAGACGGCACTATATACACACCTACTACAAGATGCAGACAGCACTATATACACACCTACTACAAGATGCAGACGGCACTATATACACACATACTACAAGATGCAGACAGCACTATATACACACATACTACAAGATGCAGACAGCACTATATACACACCTACTACAAGATGCAGACAGCACTATATACACACATACTACAAGATGCAGACAGCACTATATACACACATACTACAAGATGCAGACAGCACTATATACACACATACTACAAGATGCAGACAGCACTATATACACACATACTACAAGATGCAGACGGCACTATATACACACATACTACAAGATGCAGACGGCACTATATACACACATACTACAAGATGCAGACGGCACTATATACACACCTACTACAAGATGCAGACGGCAATATATACACACATACTACAAGATGCAGACGGCAATATATACACACATACTACAAGATGCAGACGGCAATATATACACACATACTACAAGATGCAGACAGCACTATATACACACATACTACAAGATGCAGACAGCACTATATACACACATACTACAAGATGCAGACGGCAATATATACACACATACTACAAGATGCAGACGGCACTATATACACACATACTACAAGATGCAGACGGCAATATATACACACATACTACAAGATGCAGACGGCACTATATACACACATACTACAAGATGCAGACGGCAATATATACACACATACTACAAGATGCAGACAGCACTATATACACACCTACTACAAGATGCAGACGGCACTATATACACACATACTACAAGATGCAGACGGCACTATATACACACATACTACAAGTTGCAGACGGCAATATATACACACATACTACAAGATGCAGACGGCAATATATACACACATACTACAAGTTGCAGACGGCACTATATACACACCTACTACAAGATGCAGACAGCACTATATACACACATACTACAAGATGCAGACGGCAATATATACACACATACTACAAGATGCAGACGGCACTATATACACACATACTACAAGATGCAGACGGCAATATATACACACATACTACAAGTTGCAGACGGCACTATATACACACATACTACAAGATGCAGACGGCACTATATACACACATACTACAAGATGCAGACGGCACTATATACACACATACTACAAGATGCAGACGGCACTATATACACACATACTACAAGATGCAGACGGCACTATATACACACATACTACAAGATGCAGACGGCACTATATACACACCTACTACAAGATGCAGACGGCACTATATACACACATACTACAAGATGCAGACGGCACTATATACACACATACTACAAGATGCAGACGGCACTATATACACACATACTACAAGATGCAGACGGCACTATATACACACATACTACAAGATGCAGACAGCAATATATACACACATACTACAAGATGCAGACAGCACTATATACACACATACTACAAGATGCAGACGGCACTATATACACACATACTACAAGATGCAGACGGCACTATATACACACATACTACAAGATGCAGACAGCAATATATACACACATACTACAAGATGCAGACGGCACTATATACACACATACTACAAGATGCAGACGGCACTATATACACACATACTACAAGATGCAGACAGCAATATATACACACATACTACAAGATGCAGACAGCAATATATACACACATACTACAAGATGCAGACAGCAATATATACCCCCCCCCCCCTCTTCCCCAGGATGCAGACAGCACACACACACACACACACACACACACACACACACACACACACTGTACAACTTTAAAACCTTTTCATTGCAGCAGTGTGTGTGTCTCCTGTCAGCACATGGAGCATTAGAGGAGCAGCTCACGTCATTCTGTTTCCTGGTGAAGGGCTTGTGCTGCGCAGAGGAGGAGAGGTGGGGAGAAGGCGCTTCCTTGTCTGTCCCCCATCACTGCTGAGCTTCAGAGAGATACAGAGGGGGGAGTGACGCTGCAGGGACAGCCTACCATCCATCCAGACATTCGGCTCCTGAATGTGAGTCCTCACTATGCCCTCCCTCCGGCTCCGAGCAATGTGTCACTCTCGGCTGCTTTTAGTTGACAGCATTCCTCACTTGTCTCTGCCCCCCCCCCCCATATGTAACTAAGACAGCAAATCACTCACACTGAATTGCTGCGTAGCTGCGCCTCCTCCACTCAGCACCCTCTGTCTCCGATTCTTCTCTCCTTCTGTCACCTCTCATCTCTGCAGCCTGGCTGCATGCTCTTCACTCCCTCAGATTTGCACTGCGCCCCCCGGAAGCGGAAGCGATAGCTGTGCTCTGGGGGCCGGCCTCCGCGGGGGAAACAATGCTGACACTTTTTGTTCCGCTCTGTGGCACTATAGCTGGCCGGCCTGTGACAGTGCAGGGCCGGCCCTCTTCATCTGTTAAAGTGCCCGCACGGCGGACGGGCCTATGCGGGCCGCGTTTGCAGGCTGCTGGGCCTGTTTTAACGTAGGGGCCTGGAGCGGCAGCTCCATCCGCCCCTACGTTAATCCGGCCCTGCATACCGGCAAGCCCACCTCAGTTTCCCTTTGGTTACTGTGCTTCTTCTGGAAGTGGTGTTCCAATCCTGGTCCTACAGATTTGGCAAAATCCACTCCTTGGCCTTCCTGCAGCCCAGTTTATCCCCCCTTGCAGGGGGCCCCATTACAGGCAAAGTTGGTCATTAGCCTCCAGGCTTCCAGGTCAAGAGGAGATTCAGTCTGTCCTCCTCACAATCAGGGCTCCACCCATGGTAATGTGGCAATGCTTTTATCACAGCCGTGTGGGACTGTAGTTTTCTTTCTGCACTATCCTAGTCAGGGTTAGCAGGGAGGAACAATGGGAGGGGGGTATTGTTGAGAACAAATTAGGTATAATTTGTCACAAATCTCCATAGAGCACAAAGAGTCCATAGAGCAGTCTAATCTTCCAATCAGAATCTCTGGAATAAGTACGGATTTGTTCAGTAGACTGCCCCATGTCCAGGCCCCTTAAATTCCTAGACTGGAGTGGTTTGCTGGCTGGGCCTGGATAGCAACAGTCACCAAAAAGTTCACAATATGGAATAACCAGGAGGGACAGGGCACTGCTTGGAAGAAACTTCACAGTGATCCAGGAATATGGAGATGGGCGAACCCGAAATGTAAAGTTTGGGTTTGTAGTGAACTTTGCGAGTTCAGGTTCCCAAGCCCGAACATGCAGCCATAAGCCTGTTTTTGGTGTCTGGCCCAAACACAGAAAAGCTGGTTGATGGGCTGCTGAGCCCATCCACTCACTTCACCTAGGGTTGCAGCAGCAGGCAGCTACTGTAACTCGCCTGAGCCCGATCCTCTTCTGTCAGTGGCAGCGGAATGGCATTTCAAACTGGTCCCAGATGGGGCTACAAAAAGATGGCTGCCTGGCTCCCATAAGTGAGGACACTCCTAGTGCTGGCACTAGAAATTTCCTCACGTATTGGAGCTAGCGACCATCTTTCTGGATACTTGGCCTGATGCTATAACAGCAGACAGCCTATATCCAAATTTGGATGCTAGCAGAGCAGTTTCTAGGTGGAAGAACTCTCAGTACAGGGAAAAAAATGTTCCCCATCTGTTCATCCTATGGTGCTGCTGATGGCACATGCCAGTATGTGCCATGCTGTGCATCTTTCTTAGCAGCAGTCAGTGCCCCCTCCCCATGATGGAGCCAAACAGGAGAGGCCTGGCGTATCTGCAGCAAACAGGGATAAGGGCCAAATAAACTACTATAATAACTTGGTGCCCAGGGAAATCGCCCTAGAAACTGCCCTAAATGTAAGAATAGGCTGAATTCAGAAATTAACTGGACATAGACAGTCGACTGGACATAGCATCTTATTTGTGCACTGAAACTCAAACTCGGCTACATGATTCATGAAAACTTCCCACCAAATCAGTTAATGTATGTAAATAAGGCATACCTACCAACTTTTTAGGGTGGGAAAGAGGGGCATTTGTTAAAATAGGCCACGCTCCCCCTCATTGGCAGATGGATAGGAGATAGGGTGTAACAGTTACAACAATATAAACACTTTGAATAGGCAAAGGAATCATGTACTGATGCAGATCTGCATGTTGCACCTCAAAGAGGGACAAATGAGGACAACGAGGGACAGGGGGACATGGACTCAAGAGAGGGACAGTCCCTTCAAATCAGCGACAGTTGGGAGGTATGAATAAGGTTAAGTAAAGTATGAAAATGTAATGGCTGGGTGGGCATTGTAGAGTCATCCATGCAGTTAATAGGCAGGATAGTTTTTAGCAGGGTCAAAGAAATTCCCGCTATGTGGCCAATGATGTGCTCCCAGAATCAAGATAGATTATCAAGCCATAGAACTTCCTGATATTTTACATTTAATGCTTTATGAACTGGTAAGGGGTCCCTGAGACCCCCTGTACCAGTTCACAGGGCAGTAGGGGCTGGCAGCAAGCGGCAAGCAGGTGACCATAAGCCTCCACCCCATTACCCCTCCCTCCAAAGCCCAGGGGGGTGCAGAAGAGCCCGCAGCCAGTGAGAGCTATGCAGGCTGGTAGCCTTCAGAGCCGAGGCCAGCCCCACGGCTTCCGTACCCTGGTCTACCAGCCACCATATCTGGTGCCTGGGCTGGTTTTACTTGGATAGGGGCGCCCCCACGCTGCATTTTTTATTTTTAAGGGGGTTAAACACTTTAAACTTTTAAAAAAGCAAAGTGGGGTCCCCCCTATCCAAGTAAAATCAGCCCGGGCACCAGCCTGCATAGCCCTCATGAGTTATGGGCTCTTCTGCACCCCCCTGGGCTTTGGGGATACAGGTAATGGAGTGGGGGGTTATGGCAGGTCACCTGCTTGCTGGCATGTGACTTGCTAGACCCGTCTGCACTGTGAACTGGTATAAGGGACTCAAAGACCCCTTATCCAGGGGCAGACTGGCCATAGGGAGACAATGCCCGGTGGGCTGCACTTCTTTGGGGCCAGTTGGGCTGCTGCTGTTAACAGCCACATTCAATCTCTGCCCTCTTAGGCTCCCTCTCAGCCCCCTGTACCCACCCCAATCTACCCACAAGCCTAGGAACCCCAGCCTCAATGCTATAGCCCCAGCATCATAATTGTGGGGAGTGGGAAGCCTCAGGAGAGATGTCATGGGGCCAGGGGCTGGTAAAATTCAGGACTTATTTTTGGCCTCAGTCCACCACTGCCCTTATCAGTTCATAAAGTTAAATGTAAAATAAAATACACATACACAATGAAAACATATTTAATTTCCCCCCCCTACTTGCTTCGTTGTGAGAGTTGTGCTCTCTTGCCATAGAACAGTTATATTCAGTGGTGATGGGGCCCTTGTGCAAACATTAAATGGTGCCCTTTAAGACTCATACAGTAACTTTTTTTCTGTCTTTTAACTGTTGGATGCAGCTAGACAACTAAAGACTGAAACAGCAGAGATGAATGATGCTTCCTTTCTCTCAGTGATGCCAAAAATATGATAAGTAAGGTGGAGGAGCAGCAATGTGATGTGGCACCCCCTGAACCTCCATGGCCTCGGTACAGCTGCATCCCCTATATCCCTGGTTATATACAGCATTAACTCATACTCCTAATATAGGAAAATAGAAGCATAATCATTTCTCATCACACTCCCATGTGTGGAGATATATAGAGGCCAGAACTAAAAAATGGCTGACTGTTTTGTTCCCAGGTGCTGGGGCTATTAGCAACTTGCAAACCTGGGGATGCTTTTTGGGATGAGGGCCCACCAGGGGATTCCCTGGTAACCTGGCAGGCCAGTTCAAGCTGGATGACAGTCACAGGCTTCTGTGTATCTTGTAGGCCACTTATACCGGACCTTCACCCTGAACAAGAGCCTATCTTATATGTTTCCCACACCCTGTACATACATATTGCCCGCATTAAAAATCATCCTACCTGCATCTACTGCATTTTATGAGCCTTTAAACATCTAAATAGAGGCTCATGGAGTCTCAGGCTGCCTGCAAACAGGAAGTGTCTTCTGACCGTGCATTCTTCTGGGATTGCTGTCCTTTTTCTGACCTCAGCTTTAACCCCCCCCCCCCCCCCCGTTCTTTTGCCCCCTATCCTCTCCTCAGTATGTGATTAGATTAGATAGGTTTCTGAGGCAAGATGGTGGCACCTGTACCCTAGAGTCCTGAACACAGTTGCAGCCCAGTGTAAGGGAAAGAATAAAACGTAAGCGAATAAAAATGTAAAATATATTAATTTTAGATGCTGGGGAATAGTTTTTAAAGGTTTGGGCTTTTCATTAAATGATGCTGAAGGTGCGGTTTAATAGGCTGGTATGCCTTTTCTCCAGAAAATATGTTGAGCAGATGGAGAAACATGTGAGCAACTAAAAGCAGAAATAGTAGCTATGATTTATGAGCTAAAATGTGAGAGGGCCATATATGCAAATGCTTTGAAGGTGTCACAGTGTTGTAGAACATGCCTGTAAGGATGATCCTGTAATGAATATGTCACAGGCATTTCATGCTGGCGCTTCCCCTTTAAGGAATGTGGCGTGAGGATCCTGCGCTGGATATGGGGCCATGCACTTCCTCCCTGATCTCACACTACAGACGCGTGTAAACATGGCTCTTCCCAGCGCAGCCGTGTATGACTGTATTGTTATAGGAGCAGGAATCCAGGGCTCCTTCACTGCCTATCACCTAGCTAAAAACCAGAAGAGGACCCTTCTGCTGGAACAGGTATTACATGTGGGGGCAAGCGCTGGGCAATCGCAAGCAGGGGCTTCACTATGTGTACACTCACTTATTCCAGCTCTGCATTTAGCGCTGACAGTTCTCCTAAGAGTTCAGGCAATTGCTACATCCGACTATGAGGGTTATGTAAGAAAGCATAGCTCCAGGTAGCGCCTTGTAGCGGCAGGCAGCGTCTGGTGAACGCCGGGCGCTGTACGCAAAACCACATTTATGAAAGCAAATCTGGTGAGCGTCTGATGTATTATTACAGGCGGCTCAGCGTATAGCGCCGGCGTTCTAGCTTCCAGGTATTACCTTTCGCTCAGTGTCGCTCTCCCATACATTTCAATGGCCGTTTATTTGCTTGTGTTTAAACAGCGTGTTTGACATTTTATTTTTAATTTTTTTTTGCTCAAATCATTGTGTGACCTCTCCTGGCTGCAAACAAACACTTTTAGAAACGTTTTTGACTTTTTATATTTACAGGTCTGGAATTAAATTGTTAATGTCACAGTGTAACAACAATGTTTTCGCTCTGTTACTGGTGTATATGTGTTCAAAAACAGACTTTAATCACACAGTGTCTGGCGCTCTAAGCTATAGCGACCAGATTTAGAGCACCAACGCTGTGTGTGTCCTTTTTTGATAAGTATAGTGTGAGTCGCTGAGAGTCGGTCGCACTGAGCTGACGCTACCTCTCGCTCCCTGTAGCGCTGTACTGGGGTTAGAGCGCCCAACATACATCACAATCATCAATGCCGGCCAGGTTACTACAGCGATTAAGGCGCTCTGTTACAGCGCCCGATACCAGCTTACAGCGTCTACTAGTGGTTGCTCTAAGCACCGCTATACAGACGCTCATCTGCCGATACCTGGCGTTAGTAGTGAATCAGCCTCCACGAGTTCGGATTACCTGAGTACAGGTACGCTGTCAGCACTAAGTACAGGACCAGGAAAAATGACATTGATGGAATGGATCGGGCTGACATAAAGAGACGCTGGCATTACAACTAGCTATTGGTTTATTATGTGAGGAGAAAAAGTGACCTTTGAGTTGTCAGGCTGAACTTTGAAACTGATTAGTCACCTATACCAACATTCAGACAAATGCTGGCCACACAGCTTACAATCTACATACAGTTTTACTAGACCTATGTCTAGTGGTGAAACATTTTTTTTTTTAGTTCTCCAATAATTCTCCGATTGTACAGCTGTTCTGGGGTCCTGGATAACGCCATTTTGGACAGGAAGCACAATCTGGCCCACAATTGTACAAAGTGAGCGTTGGATCGCTTTAACACACTATAAAGCCCCAAAACATTTCATGTTTTAATCTGTATCCCCAAAAAAGGTTTTAGAATTAGAGCACCCTATGAGGTGTGTAGAAAAGGGTTTCCTGTTATTTCCATTTTTTCTTTTTTTGATAAACCTCTTTGCAGGTCCAGGTGATTTTTGAGGAAAAGTAGAGTTACAGGCTGATTCATCATTAGCGGCAGGTAGCGACAGATGAGCGTCTGTAGCAGGCATTTTCAGAGCGCCCGCTAGTAGTCACTGTGCTCAGCCATGGGTCGCTAGTTCATAGCGACTCAGTCGCTGTGCAGTAAAGTTAAATACATTGTGAGGAGTCGCTATTTGACCAGTACAGCACTGTATGGGAGCGCATGTTAGCGACTGCTCATAGCGACCGACTCACACCATATTCAGCAAAAAAACAGCCTCACAAATCTCTGGCGCTGAAAAATGCTTGTTTGAAGCCCAGAGCGCAGGAGGCGGTGTGTTTAAAGTCTGTTTTTCAGCATCTATCCACTAGTAACAAAGCGAAAACATATGGAATTACATTGTAGCAACATTGGAACATGAACACTTTAATGGCAGACCTGTAATGTCATTTCTGAAAGAAATATATAAAAAATGAAAAAATTGTGAAAAAATGCCAGGAGAGGTAACAGAATAATTTGTGATTTTTTGAAAAAAAAAAAAACGAAACAAATATCCCGTTTAAAGAGAAGAAAAGGTTCGTCTATTGAAATGTATGGGGTAGCTAGAGGTCATACCTGGCGCTGTGCAAGGCTGAACGCCGGCGCTGTTCGCTTAGGCTGTGAAAATTATGAATCAGACGCTACATGGCGCTATCCCAGTCGCTAAATAGATTCTGCTTGATAAATGCGTAATTGCGTACCGTGTCCGGCGTTCACCAGTCGCTACCTCTCATTAACCAGCCACTACCTGACGCTATCCCTTCTAAGGGATAAGGGCCCTAGTTAGTTCTGTTTTATACTTTCTCGTGAGTTGAGTAAAAAAGTGCAAATTACAAAACACACCCAAATACAGCCTTATTTCACTAAATAATAAGCATAACCCCCATCAGGTGGCTTCTTCCCCTCAGCAGATGCAAGGAATTTAAAAGGCTAAAAACAAATCAGGATGCCTCCTAGGCGTTAGGTTATGCAAACCAAAAGTAATTTGTCACTTTTGATTCGGTTAACCACATAGGTATTTCAATAGGATATGGAGTTTTTGAGAGCCTCTCTAATGTTTAATGAACTTTTCTTCCAATTTGCTTGTGCACTTATTATAAAGAGCACTTCTAACTCAAAACACAGTAAGTAAATTTACTGTAAATGTGCATTGCCAGAATACGCAGTGCTTGTGAAGTGTGCGTGTGCATGGCTGTCTGTGGATATGTGTGTATGAGACCCTGCAGTTGTGTGAGTTCACTTATGTACAGAAAAACAGAGCCCCAAGCCTGAAACATCAGGTATAGTGACTGGCATCCCAGGACTCCTGGTCCTGCCATCTTGCCAGCTCCTATGCCATTCAGCACAGGTATGGTGCTTCTCCATGGATGGGGACAGAAGAGGGGTAAGCACTGTTAATTTGTAAAAATATGTTTTGTCATCTGCCGGGTGGCATGCCAATACCCATACACGATTACCCACACCTCCTCCTCTGCATAGGAGCATTCAGAAGAGCCCCATGCCCATTGGTGGTTCAGTAGTTCAGTATGGTACTTATACAATCAGATTGTAAGGTGTGTGGCCAGCACAATCTGCATGGAAGCAACTGTATTCTGCATGTAGCTAATAACTCATTTTTACCAGCTCAATACATTTCTAGAGAAATCACCTCTAAGTGTGGATTATGCAGTTAGTTATAGGCACAAAAACAAAGCTATCATATCCATACCTCTAAAGTGGCGCTAAAGGTTGTTAATGTCGCACCCCCAGGTGATTCCCCGTCCACTTATAATCAGGGCTGGATTAGGTGTGGTGGAGGCCCCTGGGCAGATACAGTATTTTTTTTTCTTTAAAGTGGACCAAAACCCTTCCTGGGCCAATCAATCTTTCCCCCTGGGGTATCCAAAATCAGGATGCCGTGCTGTGTTATACCCCCCAGGTCTCCCCATTCATTTACCTTCGCCCCCAGTCCATCGGCGCATGCACGGGCCACGGCCGCGTTCCCGCTATCTCTCTAGAAGGGTGCGTGCCTGCGACAGGCATTTGCGAATGGCCAGCGCGGCCACGCTCCCTGTTAGAGGGAAGAGGAGGGTGTGGCCTTCGGCACGCTCGGAGCCACTGCACTTAGACGGAGCCTTAGACGGCATGATGTCATTGCGCTGATTGGATGAACGGCTGCGCATGCGCCGTAAGACCAGTAAGAGGTCTTTCAGGGTGCCCCAGGGGAAAGGACCAATCCTGGGTTTTGTCCACTTTTAAATAATATTCCAACAAAGTACCTGATTGTTGGTTGTCTGGCACCTGCCTACTTACTGGAACATCAGACCAAGTCCCTTGTGCCACCCTTGTGCGGGTGCGTGCTGCTCGGGAACTCCTGCTTTTCCATTCTGCACAAGACTCTTCTTCCTGCCCTGTGGTGGCTTTGGCTGCAGGTTTGCAAAAACAAGAAAAGGCTTTCCCAGACGCGGGGGGCCCCCACTGCCGCCGATAGTTTGTTGCTGTCACTCTTTGCGCCCCCCCCCCCCCTCATAATCCGGCCCTGCTTATAACTCTTTATGAAACCTGAAAGTTGGAGGAAAAAATCTCCCCCTTCCATGTACCAGAATTGCAGAGGCTGTAGCTGCCTTTTCACTGCTCCACTGGTGACAGTCAGGTTTGCAAAGCCCATTAACCCCAATTGTCATGTAGGATGAACAAGCAGCACTTGAGGTAAGGTGAGCTTCCTGCCCAAATTTTAGTTCTATTACAGGACCTCCAGCTGATGGCCATCCCAAGTGACCCTGGAGTCTGGAGGTCTCCTTTAAATATGTCTCACTGCTAAAGGGCCCAGTGGCAGGGGGCAGTCCCACACTTAAAGTGGACCAACACCCTCCCATGATCGGCCCGGCAATCTATAAGATTCCCGGACCGATCAGCTCCCTGACTGCGTGAAACCCCCCAGAAACCCCTAAATCCCTACCTGCTCCTCGATCCAGCGGCACCCGCCGCCGCCTCCCGCGCGTCCCTCTAGCAGGGCGCACACCCGCGCCGGCCGTTTGTGAATGGCCGGCGCTGGCGCGCGCCCTGTAAGAGTGACGCGCGGGAGGCGGCGGCGGGCGCGCTCTCTTGTCCGTTGCTGCCTCCCACTTGTCTGCCCGCAGGGATTCGCTGCAGCGGTCACGTGGGAGCGGAGAGAGGTGAGTTTTTGGGGCTTTCTGGGGTGTTTCACACAGCGGGGTACCCCCGATTGGGGTGCCCCACCAAAGTGGACCAAAACCCAGGATAGTCAAAATCCTGGGTGTTGGTCCACTTTAAGGGAACTGACTATAGGGATTTTACAGAGGTGTTAGGGTCGAACTGGAGCCAGGGCGTGCGGGATATGATAGGGGGCACTGGGATTTTATTGTTCTGTATTAAAAGTATGTTTTAACTTACTCCAGCAAGTGGATCCAGGTGGAAACTTCTTTTCTATCGGACCAAAGAATTTAATTGACACAAGTCTATATTCTGACTGTTCTCATTGCTTGGAACTATTTCTTTTATATTAAAAGTATCGCTTTGCACATTAACTGATATCCTTTAATAATCAAAATTTGTGGAAGAGAAACCCATTTTTTAAAAATCCTCCAAATTTAGCATAAAAGTAGTGAACTTCTGTAACTTTAACATTTATTAACCTTAAAGCGGAACAAAACCTGGGACCTATAAAAGGACATGTGTGGGCTCTCATATAATCAGAGCCATTTGTCTTCCTTACGTAATGGTTCTGTTTACATACAGAGCTTTGGCAATCGGAAGTGCAGAGGTCACATGATCCCCAGCATTTTAATCCGAATGGCTGGGGACGGGAGCACCAAGGGAACCAGGGAGCAGGAGAGCTTTGGGGCGCCCTGGGGGGGCGACATCTCCTGGCCTAGAAAAAGTCATTTTTGAAAACTTTTTATATTTTTTTATATTTTTAAGCAGAATTGTATTTACAGGTCTGGCGCTAAAGTGTTAATGTCACAGTGTTAAAACAAAGTCATTCCATGTGTTTTCGCTTTCTTACAGGTGTATATGTTTCAAAAACCGACTTTAATCACACAGCGTCTGGTGCTCTATTCTATAGCGACCAGATTTAGAGCGCCAACACTGTGTGTTTGTGTAGTTTTTTGATAAGTATGGTGTGGAGCGCTGAGAGTCAGGCTCTTATTTAAGAAGGGATAGCGTCAGGTAGTGGCTGGTTAATGAGAGGTAGCGACAGGTATACACCGGACACGGCACGCAAGTTTAGCGACTGGGATAGCGCCATGTAGCGTCTGATTCATCATTTTCCCAGCCTCAGTGAACAGCGCCGGCGTTCAGCCTTGCACAGCGCCAGGTATGACCTCTCGCTTCCTGTCGCTCTCCCATACATTTCGATGGATGAACCTTTTCTTCTCTTTAAATGGGGTATTTTTTTATTTTTTTTTTTCAAAAAAATCACAAATAATTCTGTGACCTCTTCTGGCATTGAAAAAGCAGTTTTTTCATAATTTTTTATTTTTTATATATTTCCTCAGAAATGACATTACAGGTCTGGCGTTAAAGTGTTCATGTTACAATGTTGTTACAATGTAATTCCATATGTTTTCGCTTTGTTACTAGTTGATAGATGCTTGAAAACAGACTTTAAACACACCGCCTCCTGCGCTCTGGGCTTCAAACGAGTATTTTTCAGCGCCAGAGATTTGTGAGGCTGTATTTTTGCTGAATATGGTGTGAGTCGGTCGCTATGAGCAGTTGCTAACATGCGCTCCCATACAGCGCTGTACTGGTCAAATAGCAAGTCCTCACAATGTTTTCAACATTACTGAACAGCGACTGAGTCGCTATAAAGTAGCGACCCACGGCTGAGCACAGTGACTACTAGCGGGCGCTCTGAAAATGCCTGCTACAGACGCTCATCTGTCGCTACCTGCCGCTAATGATGAATCAGCCTGCCCGTCTCACTGAGCTGGCGCTACCTCTCGCTCCCTGCAGCTTTGTACTGGTGTTAGAGTGCCCAACATACATACCATTCATCAATGCTGGCCAGGTTACTACAGCGACTGAGGCGCTCTGTTACAGCGCCTGATAGCTGCTTACAGCGTCTACTAGCGGTAGCTCTAAGCGTCGCTATACAGACGCTCATCTGCCGATAACTGACGTTAGTAATGAATCAGCCTCCACGTCCAGCAGTTGGATCTGGAATATTTTTGATTCCAGGGCCAGCCACCCTTGGTTCCACTTTAAAAGGCAATTCATCAATGATGAAATTTCTAGTGTAACATTTTATCATTAGGGTGTCCCTAGCACAAACCTGTGCCCCTAACTGCAGAAGAATTCAGATTCTTATGTACTCACTATAAAATGATTTTCTCATGAGGTTCACTTAAGGACAAAGAGCTCTATGTTGTGGCTACATTTTTCTCATCTGTTGCATCAGCCTGGACCCTGTCTACCATTTGTTTTTTCTATGTCACTAGATCGAACCCTCATTAACAACAGCACAAACACATTTTGGGCTCGATTCAACAAAGGTAGAAATAAATTCGTGTCACTCGAAAAATCAGATCGCATGCACAAAGCTTTAACTTTTTCGAGTGATTCAAAAAAGGGGTTGAATTAAATACTTGCACTCGAAAATGCAATCGTAAAATTTTCTAATCACTCGTAAAATTTTCAAAATGCTCGTAAAAAGGCTGTCGCAAGCGAAAATTATTGGAAAATGTACTCGAATCGAATTTTTTTTCTATTGTTTAGTATTGTTTTCTGATTGTTGCATGGTGTTGTAAGGCTTTTTAATGGGTAAATGTAAATGCATATTTTTTTTTTCAACTTTTTAAGTTACCTGTGTAGCTGTATGTACATGGCTAACATTGTGGATACATGCAATAAAGAGGCAAGGTATGCTGTAGTGGAAGTACTAATTAAACAGTAATATTTGTAAGAGGCATATATGTAGTTTTTTTTGGGGGGGGGGGTTGGTTGGATTGCCAGGGACCTGTATTAACAATGTTCCTTTAATGCAGAAATGTGGCCATTGTTTTCTATACAAAGCTTGCTCACATAGCACCACGTGTCCTTGGGTGCAGGAAGCAGCTCTTTGCTAGCTTTAATCTCATGGTACGCCATTCTTATGCTTACACTATAACGTGGACCAAAAAGCCAGGATTTTGACTATTCTGGGTTTTGGTGCACCGCAATGTAAAAACCCAAAGGTCGACCAAAGGTCTTCTACCAGTTAATGGTGCCAACTATGGATTCCAAAGCTGCACGATTTAGCCTAGTAAGCTGGAAAAGTGCTTGATATGGCAGCTGATCCACTTCCAAACGTGTCCGAAAATATGGGAATGGGTAGTGTGCGCATTCTCTGCGCCACATCATCTGCAATATGTTCGAAGTCAATGGCCTCGATTCACAAATCATTGAAAAAAATTCTCATGGTAGTAAAAAATTTAATTCATGAGAAAAAAGCCTGAGAATTTCACTGTTACCAAATCACCAGATAGGAAGACACTGAAAGTCAATGGAACTTTTTACTACTAGTAAAAAAGGGAAAAAAGTTCAGTATTTTTTTCAGGAGTAAAAAAGTGCCATTGACTTTCATTGTCTTCCTAACTAGTGATTCACAAACAGTGGAATTCTCAGGCTTTTTTCTTATGAATTGAGTTTTTTACTACCATTAGAGTTTACTACCATTGCAAAGAAAGTAGAAGGGCTCCATTGTGAGAGAGCAAAATGAGTTTTCTCCTGCTGAAAGCTGCATCAAAAAACTAGTGTGAAACACTCTAATTTATATCATGTGTGTGGCTCATCAAGTCCACCTGAATCAGTAGTAAAATTTTCGAATTGTAAATTGCAGTAGTAAATTTTTCGATCCACTAATTTAATTCGCACTTTTACAATCTCACTCGAATTTAATTCAAGTGACTCCTGTTTTACAATGGTTCCAGGTAGCTGAATCACTCGTAAAAAAAATATAGCAAAATCGCAACTTTTTAAGCACAAAACACACGGAAAATCCATTTTCGACCTTTGTTGAATCGAGCCCATTGCCTTGAATTTCCAACACTGACAGAACGCAGTGGGGTAGATAATCTACGGACCACCCCTCATTTTCTATATGCTGTATTTTATAAAGGCTTAGCAATGTTTATCTGGCTAGATAATTGTAGTATCAGTGATACATTTTACATGGTACGTTCCCTATAGTATTGCAGTGTTTCTCTGCCTTTATTTTTTACTAAAAAGAAGAACAATTGAACTCAGTTGGAGACCTTTAGAAAAACCAGATGCAAAGGATTAACAAGAAAAACACTTTTTTTTTCATTTTAATGTGTTACATTTTCCAATGAGGAGAAAATATCCCTCTAAGTGTAATTATATGCTTTTTTTATTTAGACAAACGCTTATGTAGATAAGGAGTCCACTTCAAAGGATGCCATTCTCCATGCCATTGTACCCTGCACATGCCTGTATGACATCTAATGAAACAATCTCATTACCTCTAATTAGAGATGTCTTATTATCACCTCCGGCTTTCTTTTCTAGGAATCTTTTCAGTGATAATAGAGATATGCTTTGCGCTTTCACATTCTGTGATTTTTTTTTTTAATAGCTTGAAGGAGGCAATGCATATTTTTAGCTTTTCCATTTTCAAAAGAGTAATTAGAACAAAAGACGTAGGGCCTGATTTATCAAGCACTTCTGCCCTACAGTGCCACATCGGTGCATATTAGAGTAGTAAAAAGTATAATAAAATCTTTTTTTTCACACTTGTGCATGTTGCTGCACTACAAGAAGCACATTTACTAAAAAATTAGCAGTGCAGCAACACGCTGAAAAATGTATAAATCATATTTTGTACTACTCTAATATGCAGTGAAATGCCATTGTCTGGCAGAAGTACTTGATAAATCAGGTCCAATGTGAGAAATCATTTTGAGGTTTAGTCAAAAAAGTATTAACATTTTATTTTAGATTTTAACCAGAACACCCATTTTCTACAAAATAGCTGTTGTTCCATGTGCGGGGGGCATCTGCGATTGACCCCTGTGGTCACGTGGTCTGAAGGCCTCCTTCAGGTATCCAATGCTGGCTCATTGCAGATTTCGATTTTCTAGGGGACTGACTTGAAAGCTTACTTCGAAGGATTTCCCGACGCTGATTCACTACTAATCAGCAGATGAGCGTCTGTATAGCGGCGCTTAGAGCAACCGCTAGCAGACGCTGTAAGCGGGTATCAGGCGCTGTAACAGAGCATCTTGGTCACTGTAGTAACCTGGCCGGCATTGATGAATGGGATGTGTGTTGGGCACTGTAACAACAGTATAGGGCTGAAGCGAGCGAGATTGCCAGCTCTGTGTGTCCAGCACTTGGTGCTCCACACCATACTTATCAAAACACCAGACACATACAGCGTTGGCGCTATAGCATAGAGCGCCAGACGCTGTGTGATCAAAGTCTGTTTTTGAACACATATCCACCAGTAACAAAGCAAAAACACATGGATTGACATTGTTTTAACACTGTGACAATAACACTTTAGTGCCAGCCCTGTAAATACAACTCTGCACTAAAATATAAAAAGTCCAAAAAAATTATAAATGTGTTTGTTTGCAGCCAGGAGAGGTCACACAATGATTTGAGCAAAAAAAAAATGTTAAATTGTCAAATATGCTATTTATACTAATGAAGCCCCATTGAAATGTATGGGAGAGCGCTACAGAGCAACAGGTACTACATGGCGCTCCTGAGCCTAGTGCGCCGGCGTTATACGCTTAGCCGTCTGGATTAAAACATGTGACGCTACATGGCGCTGTTAGAGTCACTCACCAGATTAGCTTTCTTAAATGTGGTTTTGCGTACAGTGCCCGGCGTTCATCAGACGCTACCTGCCGCTACGAAGCACTACCTGGCGCTATCCCTTCTTAAATAACCCCCTTAGTTTACTGGGCATTAATGAGCAGTGGGGCACCTGTAATTTTAAATCCCACCTGCACAGGAAACAACACCCATTTTGTAAAAAATGATTGTTGTTCCGGTTTAATATGGTGGTTTAGTGCCATTAATGAGTGAGGATGTCTCTTTTAAAATAATATTGGTAAAACTATGAGCTATTTTTGTTGTGATTAACAATAAGGGACACACATGAAGTGCATGGCACAAACATATATGTGCAACTCAGATATATATTTAATATACACATGCTGCCAAGCATAAAATTATAATAAATCAATGTCCCTTTAATTGGGTAACAGTGCTATACCGTATATTTTTGTGTGCCAAAATGATGTCCTCAAGGTGCTGAGCCGATCTTGTGTTATTTTTCTTACTACCAGCAATCTGTTGCTATTGGCAACTGTACATCAAGATCTACAAGAGGAGAAAAGTGAGTCCTGTACACACAGAACACTGCTACTGGACATGTGTACAGGTTGTGTGAGCTCCCTATCATTAGCAGCAGCCATAGGAGCAGTGTCCTGGGTGTACAAGACTCCCTTCTCTCTTTTTGTAGATCTTGATACCTGGTGTAAAGGTGCCAATAGTAAAAGATTCAAGGTAGTAAAAACCATAAAAACACCGTTGTGAACATAATAAAACTAGATAAACTCAGTACCCTGAGGACATTTTATTGCCACACAAAAAATATACACTTTAAAAATGAAAGTGGACTTCCCTTTAAATAATGTTGTAATACAGCTATCACACCAGCTGTTGTTTGCATGGCTCTGTCTACTCATCAGGAATCATGGGTATATCTTGTTATTCTTGGTTTGTATGTACTATGTAAATGAACTGCCTGACAAGAAAGGTCACACACTCTAATTGTTAGTTGGACCACCATTAGCCCCAATTACGGTGCACATTTGCTGTGGCATCGTTTCCACAAGCTTCTGCAATGTGACATCATTTATTATTTAATTCTGTGGAGTTGTGGAGTTGCATTCAATTTTCCCCAAGATCTTGAATTGATGGGAAATTTGGAGCACTGTGCGTCTTGTCCATTCCAAAGATTCTCAATGGGGTTCAAAAATCTGTGGTGGCCAATCCATGCTCCCTGAAACCCTCGTTCAAATGCCAATGAATAGCATTGCCAACCTGGAATCTACCCAATGTGCTTTTGAGGAAGAAAAAAAATCTATTGATCGAATAACCTGGGCGTTCAGTATATTCATGTAGTCAGCTGACCTCATCCTGTGGGCACATAAATTAACCTAGATCTGACCAACTGCAGAAACCAGTGATCATAACACTGTCACCATGGGCTTGTACAGTAGGCATGATGGGTGCATCGCTTCATTTGCCTCCCTTCTTACCCTAATGTGCCCATCATTCAGGAACCGGGTTACTCTGGACTCATCTAACCACATGCCCTCCGAAATCCAATCTTTATGCTTCCTAGCAAATGAAAAACATTTTGGACGGTTATCCGCACTGACAAGTAGTTTTTTTAAAGCCACGCAACTGTTTAGGCCCAGTCCCCTGAGTTCCCTTCACATTGTGTGTGTGGAAATGAATGCTGGGAGGCCGATTCATTAACAGCGGCAGGTAGAGACAGTTGAGCGACTGTAGCGGCATTTTCAGAGCGCCCACTAGTAGTCGCTGTGCTTGGCCGTTGTTCGGTAGTTGATAGCGACTCAGTCGGTTTGCCGTAATGTTGAATATTGGGTGAGGAGTCGCTATTTGACAGGTTCCGCGCTGTATAGGAGCGAATGATAGCGACTAGTCAGAGCGACCGGCTTCCACCATATTCATTAACAAATCACGCTCAAAAAACTCTCGCGCTGTAAAATGCATGTTTAAACCCCAGAGCGCAGGTGGCGATGGGTTAAAAGTAGTTTTTTAACCCCCAAACAACCATATTTTTGGAAACCAAAAAAAACAAGTTTTTAAAATAATTTTGTAATATGAATACATTAATATCAGACCTGTAATATCAATTCTGTACATTTTTTTTTTAATTTTTTTTACCTTAAAAAAATATTTAAAATGGCAGAAGTGGTCACAGAATTTTTCACATTTAAAAAAAAAAAAAAAAAATTAATAACAATTAATTATGAATATTTAAAGATTGTTCCATTGAAATGCATTGGAGAGCGCCAGGTAGCGAGAGGTCATACCTGTCGCTGTTCAAGGTCGGACGCTGGCGCTGTGGGCTGAGGCTGGAATAATGATGAATGAGTGGCTATATGGCGCTATCTCAGTCGCTAGACAGGATTGGCTTGATAAATGTGTGATTGTGGGGGGAGCCGGCGTTCTCGTGGCGGTGCCCGTCATTACCGGCCGCTCACCAGTCGCTACCTGTCGCTATTCCTTCATAAATAAGGGCCTTAGTTTTACTATTAAACATATCCCTGATTTCTACTATTTGATATCACCAAACATTTGAGTAAATCGCCCATCATGATCGTTAAAGATTTTTTGCCAACCACATCCCTTCCTCGAAGATGATGGTTCCCCACTGTCCTTCCACCTTTTTATAATGTGTTGGGCTGTTTTTAATTGATTTTAGTAATCTCAGCAATCTCCTTAGATGTTTTCTCTGTTGGATGCATGCCTTCTGAAATAAACTAATATCTTTTCCACAAACATAAAATGTGTCTTTTGACATGGTTGTTTGACAAATGAGAAGCCCCCATCGTCCTCTGTAGGGTAGCACCATCTTCGATGTCCGAGATACACTGCGCTGCCCCTCAGATTCCCCTCAGATCTCATGCAGGCGCAGTGTCATAGTATAGGTTGCAATGACACTCAGCGCAGAAGTGTGCGAGATTTGAGGAGTGGCTTGTAAATTGTGAAGCAAGGACGGCTAGAGGTAAGTACATCGATGAGTCAGTGATGGCTAATGGGTGAGGGGAAGGTGGATTTCAGCAGGATGTTGTTGTTTTAGATAAGGCCAACATCCAAAAGGCACTGGGAGGGCAGGGATATTCCCATATGAACAACAGAACAGATCTGTTGTACCTGTTTAATATAGAAAATTATGCAGCACCAGGTGCTCTGTTCGAAGCCGTGCCAGATGTAACCTGGTGCTGTAGCTCAAGATTCCATAGAGCATAATGGGCAGAACTGAATTGTAGTGTTTAATGCTTACAAGTAGAGATGAGCGAATCGATTCGGACGAACCCGAATTCGTTCCGAATTTCATGAAATATTATATTCTGAACGAATCCGAATTTCCCCGCAATTCGATCGATCAAATTTTTTCTTTAAACTCCATTTACTGCAATTACAGGCATTGTAAAATGGTGGAGGGACGTGTCTGGACATATCCCCTGGGGCAAGGTATTATGGGAAGGTCACATGCAGCCTATCAGCAGCCAGGAACCCCGCTGACGTCACAGCGGTATATAAGCGTCAGCCATCTTGCTGGTGCGCATTTCAGCGTTGTATTGCAGCGAGAACGGAGCTGGGTAGAGACAGGGAAAGACAGAGAGCCACAGAGAGCCAGGGAAAGATCGAGGCAGGGACAGCAGATAAAGTGACAGAGAAAGCTTTTTTTTATTTTCATTTGATTTAATAGCCAGATCACAGTTTTAAATTGCTTTTGTTTCTGCTGTAAAAACCCCTGGGCACTGTGCATGCCGTATTTGCACATCTGTTACACAGGAGCAGTTCTTAAAGCTGATTTCATCTAACTAGAGCACAGTTTTAATTGTTTTTGTGTCTGCTGTAAAACCCCCTGGCCACTGGGCATCCCATGTTTGCACATTTAACGCTATCTGTTACACACAAGCAGATAGGCCGATGCCTATCTGCGCCATGGTCCATACTCTCGCAGGTCTGACTCAGGGGGACCTCTGCGCTCACCTTCCACTGCCATAGCTGCTGGGGGGGGTGGCAGGAGCAGCAGCAACAGCTCCATCAGCAGCAGCCTCATTCTTCAGTCGCTAATGAGTAGCTTTCTTCACCCGCATAGTGAGGCTACTCATGAGCAGCAGCAAGACCTGGAGCAGGACCTGAACCAGCAGGTCGTGTCATACCTTGACATGACCATGCCAACACACCTTGAGGATCCGCTGGACTTCTGGGCAGCTAAACTTGACTTGTGGCCGCAACTAGCAGAGTTTGTCCTGGAAAATCTGTCCTGCCCGGCCAGTAGCGTGCCATCTGAGCGGGTGTTTAGTGCAGCGGGGGCCATAGTAATGCAGAGGAGAACTCGTCTGTCAACTAAAAATGTGGAGAGACTCACCTTTGTGAAAATGAATCAGGGATGGATCAGCCAGGATTTCCACCCACCAATGGCTGATGCATGCGAGTAGATTCAGCATGGTGCCACGTTTTTCACTTTCCAAATGGTGCAAAACATATTTGCGTCTTTAGGGGCTCCTGCTGATGTCACTTTCAGGGTATGCCTTTCAGACAATTTTTGGGTTCCTGCTGATGCCAACTTTAGGGTGTGCCTTTCAGCCAATTTTTGGGCTCCTGCTGATGCCACTTTCAGGGTATGCCTTTCAGACAATTTTTGGGTTCCTGCTGATGCCAACTTCAGGGTGTGCCTTTCAGACAATTCTTGGGTTCCTGCTGATGCCAACTTCAGGGTATGCCTTTCAGACAATGTTTGGGTTCCTGCTGCCAACTCCAGTGTCTCTTTCAGCCAATGTTTGGGCTCCTGCTGCTGCCAACTCCATGGTGTGTCTTTAGGCCAATTTTTGGGCTGCTGTTGCCAACTCCAGTGTCTCTTTCAAGCAATGTTTGGGTTCCTGCTGCTGCTGCCAACTCCTGGGTGTGTTTTTAGGCCAATTTTTGGGCTGCTGCTGCCAACTCCAGTGTCTCTTTCAAGCAATGTTTGGGCTCCTGCTGCTGCTGCTGCCAACTCCATTGTGTCTTTAGGCCAATTTTTGGGCTGCTGCTGCCAACTCCAGTGCCTCTTTCAGCCAATGTTTGGGCTCCTGCTGCTGCTGCCAACTCCAGGGTGTGTCTTTAGGCCAATTTTTGAGCTGCTG
This sequence comes from Gastrophryne carolinensis, assembly GCA_027917425.1. Classification (NCBI taxonomy): domain Eukaryota; kingdom Metazoa; phylum Chordata; class Amphibia; order Anura; family Microhylidae; genus Gastrophryne; species Gastrophryne carolinensis. The sequence goes on from CM051236.1 coordinate 443,289,411, forward strand.
CTGCCAACTCCAGTGTCTCTTTCAAGCAATGTTTGGGCTCCTGCTGCTGCCAACTCCAGTGTGTCTTTAGGCCAATTTCTGGGCTCCTGCTGCCAACTCCAGTGTCTCTTTCAAGCAATGTTTGGGCTCCTGCTGCTGCTGCCAACTCCAGGGTGTGTCTTTGGGCCAATTTTTGGGCTGCTGCTGCCAACTCAAGTGTCTCTTTCAAGCAATGTTTGGCTCCTGCTGCTGCCAACTCCAGGGTGTGTCTTTGGGCCAATTTTTGGGCTCCTGCTGCCAACTTCAGTGTCGTTTTCAAGCAATGTTTGGGCTCCTGCTGCTGCTGCTGCCAACTCCAGGGTGTGTTTTTCAGGCAATATATGAGCTCCCTATGCTGCTGCCAACTCCTGGGTGTGTTTTTCAGGCAATATATGTGCTCCCTATGCTGTTGTCAAGTCCAGAGTGTGTTTTTCAGGCAATATATGGGCTCCTAATGCTGCTGCTGCTGCCAACTCCTGGGTGTGTCGTTCAGGCAATATATGGGCTCCTAATGCTGCTGCCAACTCCAATGTGTTTTTCAGGCAATATATGGGCTCCTAATGCTGCTGCCAAGTCCAATGTGTTTTTCAGGCAATATATGAGCTCCCTATGTTGCTGCCAAGTCCAGAGTGCGTCTTTCAGGCAATATATGAGCTCCCTATGCTGATGTCAACTCTTGGGTGTGTTTTTCAGGCAATACATGTGCTCCCTATGCTGCTGCCAAGTCCAATGTGTTTTTTAGGCAATATCTGGGCTCCTAATGCTGCTGCTGCTGCTGCTGCCAACTCCTGGGTGTGTCTTTCAGGCAAAATATGGGCTCCCTATGCTGCTGCCAACTCCAATGTGTTTTTCAGGCAAATATATTCGCTCCTAATGCTGCTGCTGCCAACTCCTGGGTGTGTCATTCAGGCAATATGTGGGCTCCTTATGCTGCTGCTCCTGCCAACTCCTGGGTGTGTCTTTCAGGCAATATATGGGATCCTAATGCTGCTGCCAACTCCTGGGTGTGTCTTCCAGGCAATATATGAGCTCATTCTGCTGCTGCCAACTCCTGAGTGTGTATTTCAGGCAATATATGGGCTCCTAATGCTGCTGCCAACTCCAATGTGTTTTTCAGGCAATATATGGGCTCCTAATGCTGCTGCCAACTCCTGGGTGTGTTTTTCAGGCAATATATGAGCCCCCTATGCAGCTGCCAAGTCCAGAGTGTGTCCTTCAGGCAATATATGAGCTCCCTATGCTGCTGCCAACTCTTGGGTGTGTTTTTCAGGCAATATATGGGCTCCCTATGCTGCTGCCAACTCCTGGGTGTGCTTTTCAGGCAATATATGGGCTCCTAATGCTGCTGCCAACTCCTGGGTGTGTCTTTCAGGCAATATATAAGCTCCCTGTGCTGTTGTTGCTGCTGCTGCAAAGTCCAGAGTGTGTCTTTCAGGCAATATATGAGCTCCCTATGCTGCTGCCAACTCCTGGGTGTGTTTTTCAGACAATATATGTGCTCCCTATGCTGCTGCCAAGTCCAGGGTATGTCTTTCAGGCAATATTTGGGCTCCCTATGCTGCTGCCAAATTCAGGGTGTGTTTTTTAGGCAATATATGGGCTCCCTATGCTGCTGCCAACTACACTGTGTCTCTTAAGGCAATATATGGGCTCATCATGCTGATGCCACCTCAAGGCTCTGTAATTGTGCCGCTCTGCGTCAGCGAATTTAATAGCGACGTCTCTGATCTCCATGTCATACTTCTTTACAATAGTATTTCACTAACCCGGCATGCATCGTATGCATGTTACAGCCAAGCAAAATGTTCTGTAACCCTATGGAGGCTCTTGGATGCCCAGAAATAGCCGTTTTTAATAGCGATTCATCGCGAATAAATTCGGACCGAAACGTTTTTTTCCGGAAAATTCTGCGAATCAGCCGTATCGAATTTTTCAAAAGTTTGCTCATCGCTACTTACAAGTAATATTAAACACATTTATTTCTACAGAACTTACATTGGAACTTAATAATTGAAACACAGGACCTAGAAGGGCCAAAATGCTTTTGGGGGCGTTTATTAAAATTGATTATACTGTAATTGCTTCTTTTGCTTAACAATGTGTAATTAGGACACCCACAACTAAAACGCATCCTAAATGCACAGTAAAGTTTGTCCTTTAACAAACGCCGGCAAAATACAGCACCAAAGATCTCCAGCAGGAAAAAAGTTATATATATATGCAATTTCCATGTGCTGGTCTTGCCAGTTCTCTTTATGTATGTAAGTAATATATATATATATATATATATATATATATATATATATATATATATATATTATGTATGTAAGTATATACATATATATATATATAAATAAATTGATTCTTAATTTTTAGATTTTGATTTGATGAGAGTTGTAAAGGGATTTGAATTGTAATTTCCTTATACATTTATCCTTGACCTTTATGTTACTAAGAATTTGCTTGTAGACCAAAAGTAAAAGCATTAGATGGTAAATAGGAGGGGATATAATCCAATTGGATATTCTAATACACTATACTCAGTAAACCAGATAATACAATTGCAACATAATGAGAATACATACTTGATTTCCTTCTTGCGACTATCAAATTTCCATTGGGAGGACATCTGGTTACCATTTTCTGTACCACTTTTGTCAGCATTTCAAATGTATAAAATTGTACAGAGAATAATGTTTTCGAATTATAGAATCAAATAAGTGTTTTCTTTAAAGGTGGCAGCAAATTTAATCCTGCCCATTTGTCTTTTAGTTTCCCCTTCCTCACTCCAGAGGCAGTTCTCATGGGCAGTCAAGAATCATCCGCAGGGCTTACCCAGAGGAATATTACACAGACATGATGGATGAATGCTACCAGCTGTGGGCTGAGCTGGAGAGGGAATCTGGAATCACATTGTATAGGTTAGCATTTTTCAAACATTTATTTGTTTTCTACCACTGTCATATTGAAGACTCTGATTTTATAGTAGTTCTCATTTCTGCAGATAAATATGGAGTTGGGTGTTTTGTGTGTCCCTACCCAAGCTACTTTATATGCAGGTGTAATGGACTAGAACCGGATAACTGTTGTAAAAAGCAGAAAGGGAATGCAATTAATGTACCTGGAGTATACAGTAATGGCCCAGCCAATAAAGGTAGCCTGCTCTAGTATTAGGGTCCCGCAATGGTTTAGTTACAACAGCACAACTATTGGTTGCCAATGTCTCAGCACATTAGGTGACTGAAGTGTATTCAGGTAAAAACTATAATGAATTATATTGTAGGTAATATTTAAATGAAGCCTCAGGCCTAGAATTGAATTTTGTGGCAAAGTGTGCAGAGAAACAGCCTTAAAGTTGTACAAAAGGCAAGCCCGAATCTTGTCCCATTGTCTCTGGCTACACGTTACACTGTCCCAAACTTCAATCCTTTTTCAAAAAGACCGTGTAGTTCCTAAGTCATTAGTAAAAGTATTTGGAGATGCAGGGCAAAAATGAGGAGAAACAGTGGTTGTGGCAACCGCGATGTAATGTAAGCACACTGAGAAGAGTAAGGAGGGGGGGGGGTTTCATAGGTGCAGAAAGGCAGCCACTTAGGACGTCTGGGCAGGGAATGTTTTCGTTCTTAGTCCCCCGAAGGTTGATTGGTGGACAACATCAGTGGGGTGGGAATGGAAACCATTGAGTTCCCTGGTCCAGCAGAGCCACAACCGCGTGCTTGTAAAACCCAAATTTACAATATACATTCCATTTTTCTGTGAAGCAGAGCACCTTTACAAGGTGAATATCTCTAAATTGAGGGGTTTTAGGGTGGATCTTTTAGGGTACCCAGGGTCGAATTGGCCATAGCAAGGGCAGAGAGAATCTCTGGTGGAGAGCATTGATTCTGGACTGACTGGGTTGGGTTTACTCATTCCCTTTCTGACACACTTCTAACACACTCCACACTGCTGGCCTTCCAGGTTTCCCTTATGTGGCCTCAGTCACTCCAGTTCATGTTCTGTCCATGCTATTGTAAAGCCTAAATTGATGAAGGCGCAGATGTTGAGCAACTGAGAACATTTGGGTCAGGGTTCAGCAGCGCATGGGTTAGTCATGGGCTGGCCAGGGCTAGTAAAATCCCAAGCTGATTTTTGTCCTTATCCCCCCCCCCCAAACCAAGGGTGCCATAGACGAGGACCCTCCTTAGCCGAAAGTTGCCAGGGAGGCTTCAGGTTTACTTTAAAGTGGTTGTAAAGCCAAAGCTGATCTCTCCTTAGGGCTTGGTCAGATAAGAAGAACAAAAAATGAAAAATCACTTACCTGTTTCTGGAATTTGCCTGCTCTGATGCCTGGAGCTCTGTCCTACAGTCCCAACTTCTGGCCTTCTGTAGACTGTTTCCCAATCACAGCATCGGCTCATCACTAGCGCTCATAGGAGCCTCGTCTTTGCTGTCGGAGTGGGTTAACAAAACGGACCAGGTGAGTTTTTCTCTGTGCAAAAGCCCACCATCCAGGCACATTTTCAGTGTAAATGTAGCCTGTTACTGAGTACAGGAGGTCATTTTAACCTACAATCAATTGGTTTCATGTGCTGGTGACGGTGACCAGTACCAAATACTTGTTCCCTTACAAATGACACATCTTGCTTTTTTGTTGATGGAACAATCTGTCTAGTTACTGCAGAAAGCAAGTAGGGCTGTATGTTTCCCCCCGGCCCCCGTGCCGGCAGCTACCAACACCCTCGCTGCAAAGAGCGTTGGTCCGCTTTAATATCTTGATTGTCGAGGCAAAAAAAATAACTTTACTCAGCCTTTTGTCCCCCTTAGGTTTTCTGGCTCTAACAGGTCAGACATGGCATCCTTGATCAAGACTGAGCTGCGTAGGACAGAAGGTAAGTAAATATCTTTAATGTTTTAACTTTAAAGGGTCTGTCTAGGCAATAACAAACAGAATACTCACTTTTTGTCCCCCACAACTGTTCTGCCCTTCTCCGTCAGTATAAAATGGGTCCAGGGATCAAGTTCTGCAGTAAGCAGGCCTCAATTCACCAACACCACAGGGGACAGACTCCCCTTCTCCAGGGTGACTGCAGCAGGCCCATTCCATTTACTAAAATGAGGAGGGAGGTGTTGAAGTCTGTAAACTGGTACCTGGCACCTGGATAGTAAAAATCCTGACAAGCTTTACAAGTGGCCTCAGTATTTGCTTCAGAAACAAATATGTCACTAGAGCAAGGTTATGACATTTAGGTAAAATGTATTAGAGCTGGTGTGACCTTATTTCTATACCACTATTGATTACCACCATCCAGTAAAATGAATTGTTAATAGCATGCTTGGCTAGTTATAAATATACTGACAAATCTTCCCGACACTGCCCTAAGGCAAGCTTTCCTCCACACCCCAGCACACAAACTAAAATCACAACATAGATTTGTATGGTCTTGCTGTGCAGAGGATAAGCTAGCGTGCTTACTCACAGTCTCTCTTTTCATATGAACATGAAAAATACAGATCGCACAACAAATGTACATTAAATGTATATCCTTTAACCTATTTTATTTTGTATTTGGGGGGGGGGGGTTATATCCTCGCCGGAGAGTCCGGTGTTGGAACCCCAGGGGATCTGGTGTCGATCTGGTGTCGATCACTATGATCTGTACAGGATTAGTGTCACTTACTCATTTTCCCTTCTTTAAAGGAACCACCCGGATCTCAAGAAAGGTTTTTTCTTGAATCACCCCTACAAAGGTACTGACCACATACTTCAACTTTACACTTAAATACACCAATATAAACTAGATAACCTACAAAATCTCCTTACCAGGTGGTACCCCATACACCTCACAACATCTACCAACCATTCCCCTACGACCAACTGCACAAGGTAACTAGTTATAACTATTGACTGCCACGGTACTAAGTACTATGACAAAGCCATATACAAATCCTAAGGGCAATACTGAATTGTACAAACTAATATGTATTGTGTTAATATTATATTACTTAATGCATATATTATATATTATGCTTTCAATGCACTAAGAGTAAGCTATATGTTATATATTATATTACATGTTATATATACAGCACCAACACTGATGACAATTATTATGCTCTAGATGTAAACATTGGCTGTATACACTGAGGAAGCGCCAAGCCGCGAAACGCGTCTGTATAAAGCCAATATAGGATCTACTTCTTGCTACAAACTACACTTGCTACAAACTGACCAGATAGTACCCCAGAGGTACCCATCTTGCTACAAACTCTACTTGCTACAAACTGTAATGACAAGGACTGAATACATTTCACAGATCACTGTGAGAATGGTTTTAACCTTACCTACATCTCTGGATATTTTTGTATAATATTATCTCAATGTACTACATTACCATATATTGTTTTGATTATATCCACTGATAAGGAGGACAGGGACGCCCTCCTAGGGTCCAAAAAAGACCCCTATTCTCTAGATTTCCCTCTCAAGTTAGGAAAATCTCCCCCCCGCCTACTATTTTATCTTTGCCCTGTGCTTTCTGATAAGAGTAAATGTATACCAGTGTTGTGGTGTAACTTGTTGGCAGCTTTCTTTTGTTAGTGCAGTGTGCTAGTGTAATGTGTGTCTTCCTACAACTTGTGAGCACTACTTTTAGGAAAATTAATACAATTTTTTGTGTGCAGGTGCAACAAATAAGCAACCACTTACAACCAGGCAGCCATATCATCTAGTTAATATCGTAGTCCATTTAGTAAAGAATGGCACTAAGAGGTTAGAAGTGAGAGGAATAGGCTGAATGCTTGGGGGCTGGCATATTTGGGAGGTCTCGTAAAATTTTTACCAGGACTGTTAGGATTTTGACTATACTGGGTTTTGGTCCTTTCCTCCGGGGCACCCCGTTGTGTGAAACCCCCCAGATCGGTGATGCCAACTCACCTCTTCGCGGTCCTAAAGCGCATGCACGGCCACTGGTCCAATCAGCGCGCTCGGAGCCACTGGAGTCACATAATCTAAGCCTTCGTCTAAGGTCAGCGACTCAGAACGGCATGGAGGCTGCATCCCCTGCTTCCCTGCTTCACAGAGAGCGTGCCCGCGTCGGCCATTCACAAATGCCTGGCGTGGGCACGTGCCCTGCTAGAGGGATAGTGGGGATGCGGCCACGACTCGCGCATGTGCAGTTGGAGCGGGAAGCAAGGTAAGTGTATGAGGCGACCTGGGGGGTTTCACACAGCAGGGCACCCCGATTTTGGATGCCCCGAGGGGAGGGAATCGATTGGACTGGGAATCTTAGATTCCTGGGCTGATCAGGGTGGGTTTTGGACCACTTTAATGGAGCAAAGGAGCGTGTGATGAAAGTGTAAGTCAGGATCATGGATGTGAACGTGGATTGTTGATAGGGTATGTATGTGCATGTGTGTTTTTCTGCAGGAGTTGTGATGATAGTTAGTAGGCTGATATTTAAAATAAAAAATGACGCATTTGTAAGCATTACATTTCATTGTAGCCCAGAACCATTTACCAAATCACTTAGGTGTCTCTTCAAAAGGTGGAGAACCCTGCACTAAAGGGTTCATAGAAAGACCAGAGGACTTCTGCAGTCTATCATTAGAAATTGATGATCCTATAAATGTGTCATAATTTCACATCCAAATTAAGTTATTTTATATTAATTATCCCAGTTGCTGTGAACAGCTCTCGCAAAGCACACATTTTTTGTTTCAGCAGCTTGTGACCCTTATCACCAGTACTTTTCTGTGTTGCTCCTGGCAGAATTATGATGTGAAGGCATCATGGGACATAGAGAGGTCACAGAGCAACGCTAATTGTGCCAATGATTTCTGCATTACTCTGACCTTCAAAAGACCTCTATAAATCCTCAGCTGTTTTTGCCACTGTTGACAGACACTTGTGTCATTGTCACTTGCCTAACTGTGAAGAAAACCTTCCATTTATCTAGTCCTTGAAAGTCTTTTTGTACAAATTGATTCTGATATTTAAATTCTACATTCAGTTTTTGAAAATGTTCCTATACTTTTAAAAACAAGTTAAAAAAATAAAGTGATTCATGATCAATGTTACTTTGTAATTGAAAACAATGAAAGCATCAGTTTGACCAGTTTTGACTGGATCAAGATTTGCTGTCAACTTAGATACAGTTGTCATACTGTACGAGAAGGACTTTTAGCTTTCAAGGTGAGCACTCCCCCAAGGCTCTACAAGACTCTACAAATATACAGTCCCCTAATGACTCATCTGTAGCAAAATGGTATGAGATGTGCCCCATATTTCTAAGTTCCCAAGTAAATATTGCAATATTGTCCCCTCAATCTACACTATTTTTGTCTATTTATATTGCAAACAGGCCAAGCACTGCTCTCCAACATTTGGTGTCTCTTGTATTAACCTATATCATACCTATACCAATTGTTAGACCATTGTGTCGGACTACGTTTGGAATTGTCCTGAACTGTTTTCCATTTTCAAATTGAAGAAGAAATGTCTGGGATATCAAGGATTACAGTTTAACTTACGATTTATCTGCTGAAGCAAGAGGGAAGTGGCCCTTGGAGCTGTGATGTTGCATAATAAACAGCATAATGTCGACACTGGAAGCAAGAGCACTTGCTAGGAGGTGGCTGGGCAGGGAAGAGGGAGGGGGTTAGCTGGGCTTGAATGGAGTGCTATCAGTACAGGGGGGGGTGGTCTACACTAGCTCCACATGCTAGTATTGGTGGTCCACACCTGCAGGGTGGTACTGGAGGGTCTAATGAGGAAGTATATAACCTCATTCATGGTGCCTAGCTGAAAGGAAGCACAGTGCTGGAGGAATGCTTGGCAAGGATTCTGATTATTTGTTTTAACTTTTGGCATGAAAAGTATTAAGTGAACTGATAAATAATCTAAAGGGCCCTTAACCAGTAACAGAGCCTGTGCAAATACTGTATATCTATTTCTCTGTGTTGCAGCCTATTATTTTATTGGGCCAGTTTTGGCAAATGAAGCATGCAGACTTGCAGATGTGTCCACACCGCAGACTCTTGCTTCATCTCTGCTAGTTCCTATAATTACTGTTGGTTTGTGTGGGGGTCTCTTTTTCAATTTTTCATTATTGACATCTAATATCTCTACACTTAACTTTGAGAGCCTCTACAGCTCAATGCAATAGTGTTGGAATTTAGAAACTGGATACAGCAGAGCACAATAGACTAGCCCATCAATTCTATTTTGACGTTAATTTAAAAGTTTGGTCTTCCTTGGTAGTAAGTGAAGTAGTAGTAATAGTAGTAAAAGCAGAAACATCAGTTGCACATATTTGCAAGATTTAGGGCCTTATTTATCAAGGAATAGCGACAGATAGCGACTGGGGAGCCGGCCAGTAAAGCCAGGTACCGCAACCAGAACGCCGGCTCCCCTCCACAGTCACACATTTATCAAGCCGATACTGCTTAGCGACTGAGATAGCGCCACCTAGCAACTCATTCATCATTATCCCAGCCTCATCCCACAGCGCCAGTGAACATCCTTGAACAGCGACAGGTATGACCTCTCGCTACCTGGCGCTCTCCAATGCATTTCAATGGCAGAATGTATTTTAATTAATAATTATTTTTTAATATATTTTTTTTTTTCAAATTTCAAAAAAAAAATCTGTGAACACTTCTTCCTTTGAAAATGTATTTTTTGGGGATTTAAAAAAATTACAGGTCTGATTTTAAACTATTCAGGTTTGAATATTATTTCAAAATCATTCCATTTTTTGGGGGGTGGTTAGGGGGTTAAAAAACTACTTTTAACACATCGCCTACTGCGCTCTGGGATTTAAACATGCATTTCACAGCGCTAGGAATTTTTAAGGCTGATTTTTTAATGAATATGGTGGGTGCCGGTCGCTATGTCCAGTCACTATCATGCGCTCCCATACAACAGCGAACCTGTCAAATAGCGACTCAGCATCTTGTATTCAACATTACGGCACACCGACTGAGTCGCTATCATCCACCCAACAATGGCCAAGCACAGCGACTACTAGCGGTCGCTGTCAAAATACCGCTACAGTCGATCAACAGTCGCTATCTGTCGCTATCTGTCGCCATTTATGAATCAGCCTCTAAGACAACTATTTAAGTTTAGTCTCCAGCCCCTGCTTTATGTTGGAGCCTTATAGTTTGAACAAGCAATGCAATAAGCAGAATGATCTCATTGCACTTTAGCAAAGGCCACTGGCTATCTTTCACTTTCCCCCATTGTTGATTTACCTTCCCCCTGTGTATCCAACTGACTTCTGATTTCTTCCCCTGGAGCCTAAAATCAAGTTCCATTACTCACTTATCGGTATCACTCCTAATATGTTTGCACTGATCTTGTGGCTTGCTGGAAACCCGATGAGGAAAGCAAGCCAACCACATAACCACTGTGTGGCAAAGGTGGCAATGGCAGGGGCAAAATACAGCAGTAGAAAATCCCTATCATGCATGCTTGGGGGAAACAGCAGCCTCAAGGTCAGTTTCAGGCAGGTCTGCTTTAATGTAGTTCAAGTGCAATTATTGACTGAGTCCCAGTGGATATATTTTAGGCTGTTTTCACATCATGGTTCACTTGTTCAAAGGCGTGATTTCGATATCCAGGCTTATTACCAAGGAACATTGTTTCAGCTTTTGGTACAGTTTAGTAGGTAAGGTTTAATTATAGGATAGTGATTAAGCTGACATGTAACCCACCTTCTAGTTATTTTCCTGTAAAGTCCTACATAAAACCTAATAGGGACCGTGCTAATTATTTTGTGAAGCAAGCTTAACTTCGGATGTTCTTTGAGGTGTGAATTGCCCTGATAGAGCTGTATAGCCATAGTTATACTCTACTTATTGGAGCATTTGAGAATTGCAGATTTCCTGGTTTTGTTCCACATTAAAAGATACAGGTAGAAGCCTGGAGGCCATGTGGTGAGTTTTAATATTTTATAGTTTATGATGAAATACACTGAGCAGAACCAGTAAGCTTTTGGCCCCAGAAGCTTCAGCATTTTTATAATTAACAACTTCTACACTTTTGGATGTTGTCCATTTACCAACATGTGTAAAGTCCACAGATAGCTTATTGGGAAAAGTCACCGTGAAATATGATGTATGAATGTTGCACTCTTCCAGCACTGATATGAATATTTAAAACACACTGTTTCCATACAGATGGAGAACTATTTCATTATTAAAAATATAAGGTTATTTGTTACAAGGCTGAAGGACCACAAGAGACCAGCAGCTCACAGTTGTATAATAAATACAGGCATTATGCTGGGATTCATTTTAAATTGACATTGACAGTTTAGTTCCCTAAAGGACTCTCATCAGTCCAAGCACCTTACATTTATGAATTATGTACAATAAAAAAATAGTAGAATGGTTATGCACAAGTCAAGGTTTGTCAAATAAGCCCAAAAACTTTTGAATGACAGCATGTAACTAGAATACTACAGGATTTGGCACCAGCAGACTTATGTACCAGGCACATTCACATGGCCAGTAAATCAGCATTTGGTGTATGTCTTTGTACATTGCATTGCATAGGTGCTGACTTAAATGTGCTTGGATTATCCCAGAGCAGTGATGTTTTACAGTGGTTTGAGATACTGGAGATGACATGTAGTCCAGTAGTTCCTTCTCTGCTATACATTTTCCAGCATATATGTCATAATGTTCATGATGGAGTTCAGCAATAGTTTGCACCATTTGGAAATCACTAGATGGTCCCTTGGCTCCTTCCCTGTTATGTCTCTTCCAGCTTGTGGGACTGTAGTACAAGTACTGCAGGGTTGTATACTCACCTGGTGGTCAGGCTAGTCCTGATGATTGCCCTGGTCTATGCTCACTTGCTGTTTCAGGCAGTCAGCAGCTTCACCTGAATCCATTCAGTAATACTGACTCACCCTGTGTACACGGCTGGATTAAGTGTGGTGGAGGCCCCTGGCCACAAAATCTGGTGGAGGCCCCAGATTTTTTTTTCCTTTAAAATAATAGTCCAGCCAAGTAACTGTTCGGTGGTTGTCTGGCACCCGGCTTCTTAGTGGAACGTCGGATCGAGTCCTTTGTGCCACGCTTGTGCGGGTGCGTGCTGGTGGGGAACTCCTGCTTTGCCATTCAGGGCGGAGAGTAGTGTAGTCGCCCAGCTGATCCAGCATGTGAAGTGAGCAGCCGCTGATTGACAGCTCTGCACGCACCCATCACTGTAGTGTTGCTGACGGCAGCTTTGTTGCTCTAGACTCTCTGTCCTGTCCTGTGGTGGCTTTGTCTGCAGGATTACAAAATAATACTTGCCCAGGTGCGCCCCCACTATCGCCGATAACTTTGTTGCCAGCCCCGCGGCCCATCAGACCAAAGACTAAAAAGTCTCCTGGACCAGACTGTAACCCAAAGGTTGGTGGAGGCCCCCTTTGCAGGACAAGTGGTGAAGGCCCGGGGCTCGCGCCCCTTGAGCCCCCCTCGTAAACCGGCCCTGCCTGTGTGTACTGATACAGTTCTTCCTCTTAATACATATTGTAAATCCAGGCATCCCCATGGATGTGCTTGTACCATGGGCAGGGGAAGGCTTATCATTGTTGGGGCCCCATGCAAAATTGTGTCTGGGAGGCTGAATCAAACACATGCAATTGCATGTGTTGTGTGGTGGTTAAGCACGCCACTGACTATGGGGGTGCTGCGCTGATCCCAGCAGGGCAGACCTGTCTCTAAGGTAAATTGGGATCTTTAGCAGAGGGTTGCAAGTTGCCTTTGATTAACTTGGTCCATTATTCAAAGGTGGTCTGACACTAACACAGGGTTTATTTTACAATCCAGAAGAGGAAAACAATAAGGTGGAACACCAAAAACCAGACAAAATTGATTTTCCCTTTAAGCTATGAATATTGGCTCCAAATGTTTTAGGAAACCTACATTATTTGGATGACCCTATTTTGCACCGCTGAAAAGTGGCCTAGTGAAGATTTGAAAAGCTGAAGCCAACAAGTAGAAGTGGCTACTGATCTACTTTATTTGAAGTAATAATGAGAGAAAGGCAGCTAAGCATGAAAGCAAAACGCAGTATATCTTTATGATTCAACACCATAAATTAAAATGCTGGTAGGTTAATTGGCTTGTGACTACAATGTCCCCGGTGTGTATGCATGTTCACTGCCTGCGGAAGAAAATTAAACTGGGAGGAAGGGTGTGAATGAATAAACACGCTCAGCATGGTTCTGCACAAAATACTGATGCTTTACTTTAAAAATACTACTAATAATAATAATTGCCACTGCACTTGCAGTCATAACCGGGCTGCATGGTTTCAAATAAGTATTTAACTTCAAAATACAACAAACATAACATAGTCATTGCCAGCTAGATTCCAGCATGAGATTGCTTAAAGCTGAAGTCCAGTCTGGGGTTAAGCCCCCCCCCCCCCCCGCTTGCCTGTCGCTGAGGCAGGATGGATAGGCTACAAAGAAAAAAAGACAAACCCTTACCTTGCCCGCTCTCCAGCACCATTCTGCCAGAGCTCCGGGTCCTGGGTACCACCATCTTGGACAGGAAGCACAAAGTTTGCTCTGTGCATTGTAAGCAGTCAGCAGGGTTGGTCCTGGATGGGACATATGTGTCACTGAGGCTGAGGCTTTCAGTGGCATAAGTCCCTGGTATAGCTACTGGCTGGCAACAGCTAGGTTCTCAAGCAGTTTGTTTAAATTATACTTCTGGGTCCCGGGATTTAGGAGTGGCTGTAGAGTCTGGATGGCATACTCCAGTCCAGGATTCAGGTGCTGGCTGAACACTCAGGTGTACACCTGTGTTGATATTAAGGGAAAAGCTGCTGGATGTCAGAGAGATGTGAGATGTAAGAGATGTGAACTCAGCAGGAGGAGGGAGATAACCCCGCTGCTCTGCTGGAAGCTGGAGAGAGCCAACTTCTGTCCGAAAGCCTGTTACTGGGTGAGCTCTGGAATTATGTGTTTGACTTTTTTTGCTGAAGAAAGCATGATTTGTTTGATGGACTTTTGATGCTATGCTGAATTGGAACTGGTGACTGTTCCTGAGAATAAAAATTCTGTGTTTGCACAAGAACTCTGCCAGTGCCTGCCTGTTTTATGCCAGTTGGCCCACAGTGTGTTGCCGCCCACCCATTGAAGTGAATGGGCAGGCAGGAACACGCACATAGCAGGGGATACAGCAGCCACAAGCGCCTGAGAGGAGGGTGCTGAACTGCAGGTGAGGTAAGGATTTTTTCTTTGTAACCCCCCCATCCTGCCTCGGCGCTAGGAGAGGGTGGCACGGCAGGAGGGTTACCCCAAGACTGGACTTGCACTTTAACTATTTCATTATTAGTTGATGGTAGGAATGTGTCCATACATCTCACAGTCTAAATGAGATACTTCCACAATGGGGTTCATGCAATTATTTGGTGAAGCAAGGAACGGTTTGAGTGTGATTTAAAAGCTTCTTCTGGTTAAGATGCTTTATGTTAAAGAGGTTGAACACACAATATGGGTGCTGTACCACATTGTGACAATTGAGAATGGGCATCCAGAACCCAACTTTCGCTTAAACCGGACCAACAGCCTTGCACATCTGAACCCCCCCCCCAAATTCACTTGCCCTATCTGCATGCATGATACTGATGCTGATGTAAGGGTGTTGGTCGGGTTTAATTCCATTCGGTTCCCTCAGCGAAATCTGGCCCACAATTGTACAAAGTGAGCGTTGGATCGCTTTAACACACTATAAAGCCCAAAAACATTTTATGTTCTAATCTGTATCCCCCAAAAAGATTTTAGAATAAGAGCACCCTATGGGGTGTGCAGAAAAAGGTTGCTGTTATTTCCATTTTTTCATTTTTTTGATAAACCTCATTGCAGGTCCAGGTGATTTTTTAGGAAAAGTTAGAGTTAGTTAGTTCTGTTTTATACTTTCTCGTGAGTTGAGTAAAAAAGTACAAATTACAAATCACACCCAAAGGCAACCTTACTTCACTAAATAATAAGCATAACCCCCATCAGGTGGCTTCTTCCCCTCAGGAGGTGCAAGGAATTTAAAAGGCTAAAATCGATTTTCTTTAGCGGATTAGGTTAAAAAGAAAAGTTATGTGAAGGCAGTAATTTCGATTATAGGGCACTCCAAATCAGGATGCCTCCTAGGCGTTGGGTTATACAAACCAAAAGTAATTTGTCACTTTTGACTCGGTTAACCACATAGGTATTTCAATAAGATATAGAGTTTTTGAGAGCCTCTCTAATGTTTAATGAACTTTTCTTCCAAATTGCTTGTGCACTTATTTTAAAGAGCACTTCTAACTCAAAACACAGTAAAATGCAGATATAAATTTACTGTAAATGTGCATTGCCAGGATACATAGTGCTTGCAAAGTGTGCGTGTGCATGTCTGTCTGTGGATATGTGTGTATGAGACCCTGCAGTTGTGTGAGTTCACTTATGTACAGAAAAACAGCGCCCCAAGCCAGTCTGAAACACCAGGTATAGTGACTGGCATCCCAGGACTCCTGGTCCTGCCAGCTTGCCAGCTCCTATGCCGTTCAGCACAGGTCTGGTGCTCTTCTATGGAAAGAGGACAGAGGGGTGAGTACTGTTAATTTGTAAAAATATGTTTTGTCATCTGCCGGGTGGCATGCCAATACCCATACACGATTACCCACACCTCCTCCTCTGCATAGGAGCATTCAGAAGAGCCCCATGACCATTGGTGGGCTCCATGTTCTTCCCCAGGCACCCCTGAAAGTGAGCCGGACATGTACCTTAAGGGCAATCTGGTGGAGCCAGGCGCTAGCTGTTTGGCCTCTGTGCCCTGGGTTGCTATGTATGCCTAGTGGCCCTGGCTGGTTGGTTGGCCCTTGTCACATGTCCGGTCTTTATTTTAGAGAGGGGAGCCACAAAAGCTGAAATCCCATCACCCTTATTATAAAGTGTGGGAATACTCTGAATACCCATCTGAGACAGGCCAAATGTGGGCCTCAGTTGGTTTCATATTAAAGGTATATTAAAACTTTTATAGGTAAAGTGACAACGTATTTTTTGTACGTTTGCCAGTTCTTTCAGCTTTTGTTTCTGCATTGAGGTAAAACCAGCATCCGCTGCCATAGTTGCGCTAGCAGGTGGTTCATCCAACCTTTGCTAAAATCTATACAATTTTAAAGGACAAAAGGAAGAGTTATCGGTAGTAGTCTATGACATGTGCTCTGGTTGAAATGAAACTGAAAAATACAAAGCTTGGCAAAACCTTTTTATTGTGGGCCGGTTGAAAATAGCACCCTAGTGTCTCACAATCTCTGATTATATGTAAGTAACTTATGTATTCTAAGTAAATTCACTTACTTCAGTTTCTGTGCCATGGCTGAGCTGGGAAGGGCATGTCATGACACAGCTTTATGAGTCATGAGCATGATCTGCTGTGGTTAGAGACAGTGGACCATACAGACAAAATTGGTCTTACAGGTTCTCTGTCCCTCTGTGTTCTCATTGTGTGCTCTCCACTGTGGCTTGCCGTGCTCGCTCAAACTGAGAGCACAAAGAGTGGCTGTTAGACCACTTTTTTGTGTGGTCCTGGAGGAATGAAATAGTAAGGAGGACAACGTTTGGAGCCCAATCGCCACTGCTGCTTCACCATTAGCCAGGCTCCCTATTTCCAGGAAGCAGGTTACTTGGGCTTGTTAGACCAAGCAAATCTTGCTGAGAGCTGGGACTTCAAGTGGTTGAGATCCAACAGGTGGTAACAGGAAGTCCAAAACGAAGCCAGAAGTCATACACGTGAGATCAATTCAACCAACTGACAAAGCACTAGGGTAAGGTTTTCTTGGGGTCAAAAATAAAACCAAGGTCAAACACAGATAAGCATGGCAGCAGTACAGAATCGGCAGGCAGAGACGGGGTGGAGAAGGGTATCTGAGGTCACAAAAAAAAAAAAAAGAAGGCGCAGTACAGGAGAGTTCAGATGGGGGTGAGGTCAGGCAAGATGTGGGTCATACAATGTGTCAAACACAAGCTAGAGCACCCAAAACTAATACAGAGTATGCACTTGGTACACTTTAATGGGGCCAAGGTGAGGGGGATTGGCTGGGGCAACTAGGGCGCATTGACCCGGGCCACTAGGGCGCATTGGCCCAGTAACAAACACTGGGCTGATTAACCTACAAAATAGCCCAGAACCAATGATGGGGCTCATTGGCGTGTTCAAATCTCCCTCCAGCTGCCGTGCTGCCTTTAGTGCCAGCGAAGGGCATAAAAGGAATGTGTGCATGCACGCACACAAAAAGGGGAGCTGGGGATGCAGAAGTGGCTGGAGGAAGAGGCAGTAGCCTGAGATGGCACCCGAGACTGACATGTCGACCAGGCACACATTCAGGGGCCACCGTAGGAATGAAGGACAGGTGAGTGAACCTCTGTGACAATTTGCTGTTGCCTGCCGTGGTTTCAGCTATGCCCTCCTGGCACCTCTGTCTGCCTCTACTCACCTCCTATCCCAAAATCTCTGCTCTCCTCACCTCTGCTTACCTTTGCCTAACTCTGCTTACCTTTTCCCGCCTCAGCCCCAGCAACTGTTGTTGCGTGTTTCTCTGCTCTGTCCGAACAGTCAAAAATGATTTAAACCAGCCCAACACAACAAGCAAAGCTCCTATGCCCCCACCCCCCTGGGGCAATTTAGATTGCTGCACATAAAAACATAAAAATTAATTTACCTTTTTCTAACTCATGCTGTAGCAAAGTTTGCAGACCACCTGCAAACAGGAAGTGCTGCTGGGCTTCCTGTTACTGTGCATTGTTAGTTATGTCAGTTGGAAGAGGAAGCTCCAAAATGGCCGCTACCTTACTTGCCAGGCTGTTGGTCTGGTTTAAGACAATGCACCCCTGGTTTAAGCAAAGCTTTACCAGATTAGAAAGTGGGCATAGGTTAAATAAAAAAATACTATGGATGCAGTCTTTAACAGGTAACATTTGCTGACTGTACAGTAAGTATTTCTTATGCACATTACATATTTCTGGGGCCCTGTGATTTGTAGTTACACCCATCCAGAGGGTCTCTACAATGTTTGCCATAGGACTTCATGGCTTTTTAATCTCCCAAACCAGATTAATATGTAGTAAAGGCAAACAACAAGGATTAATCCCCTATTGTCCATAGCGATAACTAACCAATGTACCCTATACAGAACTTTACAGCTATCACTGAATTCATTTTCTCCCTAATCTCACTATTTAAAAAAAAAGCAAATATAAAATCAAAATTACCAGAAACAATTTCCACATGAGCAGTAAGCTTTACGCATTTCGTAAAGTAGAGAGGCTTAGCTGTACAAAGGAGATGGTAAATCCATTCATCTGAATGTAACGCATATCTTCTGCCGAGACAGAGAGGAACACCAGTGAATGCAGAGCAGAGAGAGGAGTGAGATTATGGCATATAGTTGATGTTTGAAAAAAAACATATCCCTCTAGATATACACAAAGATTTTAGACAATCAAACAACCTTTCAGACTTTTTGTAGACAACTACATTATGAGCCTGATTTAAGAAGCGCCTGTGCCATTTAGCACCGATGGTTTGATTACTCTATGTCTAATTAAAAATGGACCAAAGCCACAAAATAAAAAAAAACCCAGAGGGCTTATAATAAGTGATGAGCAAACCCGCTAAAGTTTGGGTTCGACAGTTTGGCTGAACTTGCCGCTAAAGTTCGGTTCGGGTCCCCGAACCTGAACCTCGTTGAAGTCAATGGGGGCCCAAACGTGGGGGTCCAAAAATGACTGTAAAATGGGGGTAGCAAGGGTTAGAGGGCTGCAAATCGAGGGGAACACCAAGGTGATTGGACTGCACAAAATGGGCTAGGGAGAGTACTCAAAACAATAACAGAAAACCAAATGGGCTAGGGAGAGTACTCAAAACAATAACAGAAAACCGAACCTGAACCTCGTTGAAGTCAATGGGGGCCCAAACGTGGGGGTCCAAAAATGACTGTAAAATGGGGGTAGCAAGGGTTAGAGGGCTGCAAATTGAGGGGAACACCAAGGTGATAGGACTGCACAAAATGGGCTAGGGAGAGTACTCAAAACAATAACAGAAAACCAAAAAAATTAAATAAATTCAGACATAAGTATATCAACATATACATATATGCATAAATAAATATAAACATCAATAAATATATACATACTGTACATAAATAATTAAAATATAAAAATGTTTACAGGTGTGGGAGGGGGGTGGAGGATATGTTGGGGGTGGATGTGGCGGTGTAAGCGGAAGAGGGATAGAGAAGGTGAATATGGCGGCATAGGTGGAAGAGGCGGAGGGGCTGGGATCCACGCCAGTCGGTGATGACAGTGTGCTAAACACATGCTTTGATAGGACACTTGTTGCAGGGCAAGCCAGCACCTCCAAGGCATAGAGGGCAAGCTCTCACCACGTGTCAAGTTTAGCGACCCAGAAATTGAACGGAGAGGACTCATCGCTCAGTACCAGGCAACACTACAACAGGTAGTCATCCACCATGCAAGCCAAATTTTGCCTGCTGGTACAACAGGGCATATCTGATGGTGGTGGATGTGACGGACAGTGGAATAAGGCCATGCGAACCCTTCCCTGTGAGGTGCCCCTGCTGCATTGGTGACTTTGGAATCAAGGAAATTATGTTGTCCTTATAATGGGGATCCAGCAGGGTGGCCGTAATCGGCACTGAGTCAACCGAAGTCAACCGAAGTCAACCGAAACAGCAGAGGGAGCCTCAGGTTTGTTAGGTGTTTCCTTCGCTTCAGGGACTGGTGGCACAGCGTGCAAATGAGCTGTGTCTTGTCGTCTCTGTACTGCTAGAAAAAATGCCACGCTGGGGAGATCCTATGAGTCAGCTTTGGCGTGCCCCATTCCGGGGACTTGGTGGGCAGTGGCAGCCAACAGTAGGAAGAGATAGTGGACAGCAGAAACGCTGCTCCGAGAGATGGACTAAGAGTCCCACCGCGCCAACCGATGTCTTAAAACCAAACCTCAGATGCAGCAAGACCGGGGCAACATTTAAAATCCAAAGACTTGATACACAATGTTATGTGACCGATGAACCATTTAGCATAATATAGATAAAAAATTACAGAGCCAAATAGATAATCACATTTAGATGACCCCGGTAGTAGTCCTTACTTGAATAGAATGGAGAAATCATAATGATCAGCTGGTAAACCAACATATCTGCATTAAATAACAAGATTACAATAAAAAAAATCAAAAATAATAGTCGCAATTGATGGTCAGAATTTCACACACAGGGCCTATGATTCAGGCCATTTGGTACCTTTGTGCCCAGCTTCAGAATCCATTGGGATATATCGTCCCCTCTAGGTCCTAACCATCCCCGGTCAATCACCTGTACTGAGACTGTGTATGTTAAGCCCTGATGTTCTCTAGCCAGGTGATGGGCAACATTGGACCATCTAACCCTTAAGGGGGCGCACTGTGCAGCCAACATACTGCATTGCACACATGCTACATGAGATTAAGTATACAACATGAAAAATTGCTTCAACTTAAATTGACTTGACGTATAACTATAGTCCCATTCGTTTTCAATGACCTGAGGGCATTCCATTCCTGTTTTTCAAGTCAGATCCGTCTTTCTGATTGACCACAGACAATTTAGTCAGGTCCTGAATTGTCTGTGGTCATGCCCCTGATCCATCTGGTTCCATCAGTGTATCACAAACGCTCTTCAACCAATTTGACAAAGCTATTTTGCAAAGAGGAATACAAAATGGCAGACTCTATAGGATTTATTCATGCACCATCATTTTAAAAATTGCACAGCTAAAGATAAAGCTGAATTACACTTAAGGAAAAAAATCAAAAGAAAAAGTGTTTACTTAAAAAAAAACGGGAATAAAAAAATTACTCACAGTCATGAATCAAGCCTTCTATGTGTCAAGTTGATACAGACGTTCCCAACAGACATACAGCTGCAACTGCAGCTGAAGGGGGTCCTACAAAGTATCTGCACATTACACTTACAGCAGGCGGTCCCCAGGTCCTGGATCCCTCACACGTCTGGCTGCAGGCCAGTGCCACTCCCTTCCAGCAGCTATACTGAGGAAACCACAAATCAAGGCTCACCCAGAAATTCTCCATTTAGTGTCTCATGACAATGCTGGTAACAGCAGTGGAGGCAGTTACTGCCATCTCCACTAGCAGATGCAATTCCAGTTGCACTACAAGCTGTGGAACCAGATGGAACCCTTCTTCCCCTCCTGGAACTGGAAGCAAGCATGTGAAGCACTGAATGGGAGCAACTATGAGCTACAGTTATCCCATGTTTGCAATGGGTCACAAAAACTGCTTGTGCTCATTTTCTCCTGTTCCCTTGAATGCCCAAATCTCAAAGCAGTGCCTCACACTTGGCCCTTTCCACCACTGGCCCCAGACCCCATTCTGCCACTGTCCTGGCAGCAGCTGCCTCCCTTTACTTTGTGGTATATATGCCCCCTATTCTGAACCATGTAATTTCATTGTGGTCTGAGACTGGATACCAAATCACTTAGGTAGCCAACACTATTCAAAAGAAACTGTAGGGATACAAACGAACAGGAATTTATATACCTCATGAATATTGACAGTATCTCCCCTCTCGCAATCAGCGCTGGACAATAGCCTCGATTCAAAGACACATTCGTCCGGACTTCTAAGTCTTTTTTTTGCTTTTTTTCATTCATTTTTCATTCGTACGAATGTTTGGGAAAATGTGTATATGCTCTTTCGATGAACGGAAGCAAATCGGAACATTTCCGCTAGTTCGGATCATTTTCCAAACAAAATCGGAACATTTTCGTTCGTTCAGATAACTTCCGTTGTTGGGATGGGTTTCCGTCTGATTCAGAGAGCTGATTTCCGACGGACCACCACCCTATAAATCCGTTTCATTTCCGATCCACTTACGGGACCTTTGAGGGCTCGGATTGCTATTGTTGAACATGTTTTGCGGCTATGTGGAGGAGTCTGCGCGCCTTTAGCACCAAGGCATTGCATGTATCAGTATGGCCGAGGCCATAAATTGTATAGCAATGCATACCTGAATCAATACATTTCATGTATGCCTTATAGAAGCATTTTAATGCTGACCTTAATTAGTCCTTAGCATGTAAACATTTATTTTCCAACACATCCATATAATTGCTATATTTTTTTAGACTTATGTCCTTTGTGAATTATATTTGGATTGTTGAACTTGAATCTTAATTTGTTGTAAGAGTTCTTGTTTTAGTCGGTTACCTTTGCTTTGTGTAATTATTTTATATTTGGTTGCAGGAACCGCAAGATGTGCCACTCGCACAACATACAAGCAGTGTTTGGTCCAGCTATGCGATTCCTCAATGTTCTTGCATTGCATCCAGGGTCGTCCCATGATGCTTATATATTGCAGAGCTCCGGCTTATTTCGTCAGTTTGAGTCAGGAGAATTATCTGGTGGATGGCTCCTGGGTAAGTTTGCTCACATTCCATCAATCCATTTTCACTGTATGGCAATGAATATAGTTGATGACTCATGACATAACCTATGGCTGTTTTTAGCCCTTGATGACATGTTAAACAATATTGTAGCTTAGAATGTGTATTTTATGTTATTATTTTTAAATTCTTTCAGGGGATTCTGGATATCCACTCCTGCCCTTGCTCCTGATGCCCGTTCTTTGCCTGCAGAATGCGGGCCAGGGGTTCTCTAATCGGGCACTATGCAAAACCCGGGCCGTGGTGGCAAGGGCCCTCTGGCTTTTGAAGTCCAGATTTAGGTGTTTGGACCATAACGGGGGGGGACACTGCAGTATGACCCCAACAAGGTTATACCAATATTTTAATTTACGCTTTTTAACAGGGACCACACGTGCCAGAGTGGCACAACTGAGTGTCAGGGTCCTTCAGTTGGTGGGTGAGATGCAGGAGCTGCTCAACTCGTTGGGGACCACAGATGAAGAATAATGTTCCGTGGGCTGCCATTGCTATGTATTTTGTTTTTTATAGTTGTAAAAATTAGACATTTTCTAAATTTTTTAAAATTTTATATTTTATGATGGAATCCATAAAAAAATGTTACAGTGTCATTTCATTTACAAAATACATTAACACAAAACGAATGGGCCCATAAATATTTCAAGATGAATATTCACATGACCGAGAAGTGATTTGGGTGAGCTTTAAGGGTCCAAAGGGGAAGATGGAGGATAGTGCTAAGGGGTTTGGGTGAGCTTTAAGGGTCCAAAAGGGAAGATGGAGGATAGTGCTAAGTGGTTTGGGTGAGCTTTAAGGGTCCAAAAGGGAAGATGGAGGATAGTGCTAAGTGGTTTGGGTGAGCTTTAAGGGTCCAAAAGGGAAGATGGAGGATAGTGCTAAATGGTTTGGGTAAGCTTTAAGGGTCCAAAAGGGAAGATGGATGATAGTGCCAAGTGATTTAGCTAAACATTGTAGTAGAAGTGAGGGTGGCAAATATGTAGGCGAGCACTTTAATGATTTAAGTTTGTAGTGCGCAGGCGCTAGATCGTAAGGATTTCCATCTGGACACTCGTATTCGCAATCTGCCGTACGAACGGACGGAAACTTTACAGAAGGTTTTCAATGCATGCACAGAATCGCTCACTCTTACGAGAACGGAAACATTTCACAAAAAAAACAGATCGGCATTAAAACGGACGTTTTTTTTTTGTCTCTCTGAATCGAGCCTTATGTTATAAATCAACTTTTCTGGTCTCTGCGCCTGACACAGATCTTTGTGTTCTGTGTTTACACTCCTCCCCTTGTCTCCACACTCACAAGACGCCCTCACCCTGCCTGTCAGCAAACTCACTCAGGTTGCTAGCTGTACTCAGCAAAGCCCTGAAAGCAATCAGACAAACATACAGTAGATACAAACTTTAGTTGTTCATGAGATTGTAGTGTAGGTAAGGGTTGAAGGTCACTGGCTGCAACACACTGTCCAGACCACTCCCACTTAAGTTAAAAGATGCAAATGAAGGTAAACGTTTAAACCTTCGTATGTTTTTCATTTAGGCTTTGATTCTAAAACCAAGGGCAGTTTAGGACATTGCCAAGTGTAGCCCTACACAATACATTAACACTTAGTTATGCCTGAACAGGGACTTTAAGCACCTCTGGCTTAGACAGTCATAGACTACCCCCGATCAGGCATCTGATAAGCATCTCTTTAAAAGTGGCACCCTAGTGAGAACAAGTCCTCACTGGTAGGTATCAGTTTTTTTTGCATGAATGGGTGGGTGAGAACAACATTTAAAAGAATATTAAAAAAATGAATAGTAGTTAGATCAGTATAGGAAAACATGTCACTGAAATATGTTTTTTTTTAAACAATATTTTTATTGAAGTATAAAGATGGTACATCAAAAAGCGAATTGCAATACTTCATATAGCAAAAGCTAGGAAAAACATCCAAATGAATGTAGGCTGATACACAACAAAGCGCCGATGACCTCTTACATATAGCAATCAATATAAATGCAATAAGACAATAGGTTAGAAGGTAAGAAGCAGGGTAAAAGAAGAGAGTAGGAAGGAGAAAGGAGAGAGGAGGGTAGAAGGGGAAAAGGGGGAAAGAGAGGGGGATGGGTGTCCAAACTCCATCCTTTAACAGACGAGGATGTTGGGAGGTTAAGTGGTAAAGAGGCGAGGGTCAACATTTTTGGGCTGGAAATGAGTGATCCAACCCTCCCAGGTAGCAAGGAATGGAGTAAGGTCGCCTTGCATTGAGGCTGCCATTTTTTCGAAGAGCATTATCTCGTTGATGCGAGGTATCAAGGCTCCACTGGGAATGTACCTACTCTTCCATGACTGCGCAATGGTCAGTTTAGGGGCTGTCAGGATATGCCTTATGAGCTCGAATTGTGTTCTGGTACTGCCCGGGGGTCTTAAATTAAGAAGGGCCAGTTGGGGTGAGGGGGACAGGCGCAAGTCAGTAGCCTTCTTTATAATTTAAAAGACCTTGGCCCAGAACTGTTTAACTAGCCTACATTCCCACCAGATATGGATATATGTTCCTTGACTTTGACAGTTTCTGAAACATTCCGGAGAGTAAGAAGGGCAGAACTTATGAATTCTGTCTGGGACCAGATACCAGCGGAGAAGAACTTTGGTATTGACTTCTTGGGCACCTGTATGGAGAAATCTAGTGAATGAGTTCTTCCACGCTGATCCCCAATCCTCGCCCGATAGATCTACTCCAAGGTCACTCGCCCACTTAGTGGTGTAGGCTGGGAGAGGTGCCCCTTCAGGCTCATTCAATAATTTGTATACCGCAGATACCATCCCCTTACCGAGCAGTTGCGTCCCACATATAGACTTGAATGGCGAGGAGGGTCTAGGTCTAAACCCTGGTCCGAATTTAGTGCTGACATAGTGAGTAATTTGCAAGAAGCAAAGAAACTCTTTGCTTGGAATACCCCTAAGGGACTGGAGCTCAGGAAAGGATAGCATACCCCTATGGGTAAAAAAGTATTTGATTTGTAATAGATTTTGTGCCTTCCACCAAGTGAGGGCAGATGGTTCCCGAAAGGCTGGGGGGAATTAGGGGTTACCCAATATAGACAGCAAGGGAGTTTGAGGGGAGAAAAGGAACCCTTTCAGCTTATTTGCCCTCCATATTTTGAGGGAGTGGTTCAGGGTTGGGCTATCAATGGCTTTAGAGGCCGGAGAGGGTAGCCATAACAAGTTAGCTATTTCTATTGGGAAACAACTGACCTGCTCAATGTCAACCCACAACGGCCTATCCGCCCCTGCGTGGACGGCCAACAATTGGGCAATTTGGCAAGCAGAGTAATAGCGTGCTCGATTGGGAACTCCAAGTCCTCCCTGCTGCTTGGATCTATATAGTGTAGCACGGTTAACCCGTGGTTTTTGCTTCCCCCAGATGAAGGAATTCAAGGTCGCTTGAAGACCCTTTTAGAAGGAAGCCGGGATTGGTATCGGTAGAACTTGGAAAAAGTAAAGCAGTTTTGGTAGCCATGTCATTTTTACAGCCGTCACCCTGCCCAGCCATGAGAGGTGAAGCCTTGCCCAAGAGGATATTAGGGTACAGAGGTCCTTAGCCATGGCTGAGTAGTTAGCGGCATAGAGGGAGGCGTAGTCAGCTGTCAATTGGACGCCCAAGTATTTTATGCGATGATCTTGCCAGGAGAAATCAAAGGAGGATTTAAGGGAGGTCAGTGTTCGCTCTGGGAGAGAGATGTTGAGAGCTTGGGACTTTGAGGTGTTGATTTGCAAACCAGAGATCCTGGAAAAGTCATCAAGGGTGCAGAGGAGGTTCAGGAGAGATGTAATAGGATTGGAGACAAGCATCAGAATATCGTCGGCGAATAGGGAAATTTTGTGATCATAGGCACCTATTGTTATTCCTGTAATGTTAGTGTTAGCCTGGAGCAGTTTGGAGAGGGGCTCAATGGGGAAAGGGGACAACCTTGTCTGGTGCCTCTACCAAGGGTGAAACGGTTAGAGGAGTATCCTGAATATTTAATGAATGCTCCCGGTCTGGAATATAGCGAGGCAATCCATGCCATAAAAGAGGGACCCAGGCCCCATTTTTCCATTATGAACTGAAGATAGTCCCAAGCGACAGTATCGAAAGCCTTACGGACATCCAAAGTCAATAGCATGGCCTGGCATCCCTTTTTCCTGGCATGGTGGATCAGGTTGATAGCCTTGCAGATATTGTCCCCCCCTTGGCACTGTGGAATAAATCCTGCTTGTTCTTTGGAAATTAGAGACGCAATAAACTTGTTAAGTCGTGTCGCAAGGACTTTATCAAGAAGCTTAATATCTATGTTTAATAAGGAAATAGGCCTAAAATTGGACCAGAGAGTAGAGTCAGTGTTGGGTTTGGGTATCATGCAGAAGGCCGCAGTGAGCGCGTCAGTACTCCATGAGTCACCCTCCCTAAAAGAGTTGAACGTGCGGACCAAGCACGGGGAGAGTACCTGAGAGAGTTTTTTATAGTAGGGCGGTAAAGCCATCTGGGCCCGGCTGTTTTCCTATCTTTAACCCTTTAAGTGCCAGCCTACCTGGAGTTTTTGTCACACTCTGTTGCCAGACCATTTTGCACTATTTTGCACTCCCCATGTTCAAATGTGATTTTTTAAGGGATTTCCAGGGATTTCCCAGGAAAATGATATATTGTTTTTTTCAGCAGAGTCTGAGCTTTAACATGAAATGTCTTGTTTGTCATTTTTTAGGTGTATTCTCAATATTTTTTGGCGAAATATGTGCAAAAAAATTTAAAAAAATAAATTTTTTACAATTTGTAGTGTTTTTTTGTAATAAAAAATGTAAGTTTGTCAATAAAATCTTATTGCGTGTGAAACCCCAATTTCTCCCGGTTACAGCGGTTCCACATATTTATAGGTAGACACCTTTTCCTGCCCAGGAGACTCCCCCAAACTGAAACAGAGCTTTAGGGGATTTTCTGAAAAAATACAACTGTGATATGCGCTATGCGCACCTTGCAGTTTTTCCAGAAAAACAACCCTTTACATTTGAAATACCCCCCACAAACTATATATTCTCTGGAAGTACACACCTCAGGCTTTCTATTTGTACCAGGCTTGTTGATGTGGCCACAGTTTTCTAGAAGTAATCCCTCAATGTATTCTTTGGTTGCAAAGAGTTTCCCTAAAAAAAGGATAAAAAAGCAGAATCAAAGCCACATTTTCCTAAAAAAACTATATACAAACAAGAAAAAACAAGTATGATCTGAAAAAGCAACATCCCCGAACAGAACGATACCCAACATGCATGGGTTCTGTCAAGGAAAGAGTTGCCAAACACACCAAAGTAAAGCATGTGCGTAACGGTAATTTTTCTTGAAAATTTCAGCTCTGCAGACAAAGTGCGCACCTTGCGATTTTTCAACCAAAACAACCCTTTACATTTGGAATATCCCCCATAAACCATATATTCCCTGAAAGTACACATGTTAAGCTTTCTAAGCGTACCCAGCTTGTTGTAGTGGGCTCATCTTTCTGGAATTAATCCCTCAAAGAACTTTTTGGTTGCGCAGAGTTTCCCTAAAAAATGTATAAAAAAGCAGAATAAAAAACACCTTTTACTAAAATATAAATATGCAAACAAGAAAAAACAAGCTAAGTCTGAAAGCGCAAGGTCCCCCGAACAGAACAATACCCAACATGCAGAGGTACTATTAACCCTTTTAATTGCCAGCTTACTTGAGATTTTGTCACCCTCTGTTGACAGGTCATTTTTCCCCATTTTGCGCCATGTTTTGCGCCATGTTTTGTGTCATTTTTGCTGGAATTTTCAGGAAAATTATATATATATTTTTTGCAGCAGAGTTTAGGCTTTAACATGAAATGTCTTGTTTGTAAATTTTATTTATTATTAATTTTATTTATTATTAAGTAAAAAAAAAAAAAATAAATAAAATTTTTTTTTAGAAAATTGACTCCTTTATTTTACATAAAAAATTTATTTTATTAAAGAAAACCATATTGCATGTGAAAGCCCCATTTCTACCGATTAGAACGGTACCACATATTTATCGGTAGCCCCCTGTTCCTGCCCAGGAGACCCCCCTAATTGAAACAAGTAATTTTTAACATTTACAAATAAAATACAACTACCATCCACACTACAAAGGGTTAAATCGAGAAAAAAAAATGACATAGGGTCCCCCCTTACCCAAAGTAACCAGCCCGGGACCAGCTATGCAGGGCTTGGAGGAACGGGGCGCAGGGGCCAGCTTTTGTGGCCCCTGGCCCTGCAGGCTACAAGCCCGCATAGCCAGTGGGCCCGGGCTCTTCTGCCCCCCCTGGGCTTTGGGGAGGCAGGTAATGGGGGTGCCGGGGGTTAATGGCAAGTCACCGGCTAGCGCAGGTGACTTGCCACCTCCCCCAGCCTTGTGAACTGGTATAGGGGTCATGGACCCCTTACCAGTTCACAAGGGGTTAAATGTAAAAATAAAACACAGACACACAAAGAGAAAAAATATTTTATTATTTTTTTTTTTTTTTTTAATACTTACCTCCCATCCATAGTGGAGCACTCTTTCAGCCTTTTATAGCTGCTGGATGACAGAAAACAAAAGGGTTAATTAAAAAAAAAATGACATAGGGTTCCCCCTCCTAGGGGGGGAGACCCCATTTTTTTTGGAATTTTAAGGGTTAAAAACCCTTAAAAATCCCCCAAAAAAATGACGTAGGGTCCCCCCTACCCAGCATTACCGACCTGGGCCAGCTATGGGGGCTTGTAGAACAGGGCGCAGGGGCCAGCGTTGGTGGCCCCTGGCCCTGCAGGCTACTAGCCCACATAGCCACTAAGTGGCCCGGGCCCTTCTGCCCCCCCCTGGCCGTTGGGGAGGCAGGTAATGGGGGGCTGGGGGTTAATGGCAAGCCACCCACTAGCTGCAGGTGACTTGCCATACCCAGAGCCTTGTGAACTGGTATAAGGGGTCTCATGGACCCCTTACCAGTTCACAAAGGGTTAAATGAAAAAAAACGCCACACAAAAGTATTTTATTAAAAAATAAAAAAAATTTTTTTTTACTGTACTTACCTCCGATTGTAAGCTCCTTTGTCCCGCGCCGCTCTGCTGACAGATGCCGTTGATCGGCATCAGAGAAGGGGGAGGCAGGAGATCAGAGGATCTCCTGCCACCTCCTTCCCCGTTGCCGATCACCGACATCTGACAGCTGAGAACGCTGAAGCCGGTGATCGGTGATCGGGGCTGGGATGACGTCATAGCCCCGCCCCCAAAAGAGGCGGGGTTTGACGCTGCGACAGACCGGGATGGCGGCCGCCATCGAAGAGGAGAGAGGAGAGAGCCTTCCGGGCTCTCTCCTGAAGATTGGTAAGTCCTGGGGGGCGATCGGAGGCCCCCCAGGTGAAGAGGAGGGACAGCGGGAGCCAGCGCACACACAGGTAAGTGAATGTCATTTTTTTATTTTTTTTTTTTACAGTTAGCAGCTGCTGCTGCCAAACGGGGGGGGGGGCTATTCCGGGGGCTCTCCTGGAGCCATCCGACCCTCCACGGGGGATCGGATGGCACCAAATTAAAGAGGAGACCCGGCCGGATCCAACGAGGGGTCAGGTGAGTATTTCTGACTTTTATTTTTTTTACTAGCAGGGGGGAAAGTCAAGCCCGTAGATACTACGTGCTTGGCACTTAAGTGGAGTGGAAGCAAGCACGTAGTATCTACGTGCTTGGCACTGAAAGGGTTAATGAATAAATAGCTTCCAGGACCTCAGACAGCTCGACCAGCTTGTCTATTGAGGTCTTGGCCTCAGGGGGAAGGGAGGGTAGTTGGAGTTGGCCTAGCAAATTCTCTGCAAGACGCCCATCTAGTGTGATCTTAGGTTTGTAAAGCTCTTCAAGATGTTTACTGAAAGTTGCTACCACCTTCGCTGGATTACTTGAAAGTGAGCCGTATAATGTCTTAATACATAATGGTTTAGCTCTATGTGTGACTCCCCTAAGTCTTCTGGCAAGTGGAGTGTTTAGTTTATTGCTGAGGCGGTACCACTTAAACCTGGACCGATTTATTTGACACTCAGCCTCACTAGAAAGGCACATGTTGAGCCGGTCGCCAACTTGATTTAGAACAATTCTATTGCGTTTGGTTGGGTGAAGCTTATAATCTGAGGAGGCTAAGTAGTAAGCGTCCAGCAATGCTTTTAGTTCCTTCCTATATGCAGCCTTACGCCTAGCAGATTCTTGGATGAAGTGGCCCCGGATTACCACTTTATGGGCTTCCCATAGCAAAACGTCGGAGTTTACTGACCCCACGTTCTGAAATATGTTTTCATTCAATTCCCAATTCACATTCCGATGCCTGAAAAAGTAAACCATGATAACGTCTCCTTTTCATTTGCTTCAGCTTTACAAACAATGCCTCTGCAGTTATGAAAATTATATCTGTGAAAGATGAAGGAGTTTCCCAGAAAGCTTGTTCTATTTCCCTGATATATTTTATATAACAACAGATTAAAGCTACAGCTTCTCGTAAAATTATATATAAAAATCGTGTTCATGCAATGTTGACCAAAAAACATCCTATGTGTTGGGACTATGTATCAGAGACATACAAAAACATGAACTATAAAAATGTTTAAAGGACAGAGGGTCATGATCAACATATTATGATTGATCTTATTTAAAGAAAAAGGGGACTGAATGTGATGTGCTTGACGTTCAGTGAACATTTTCCTTGACCTCTACAACTCTGCGCAAGCTTTGGCCTTTTTCTTAGTTCTCATAATTGTTTCCATTGTGCTGTAGGCTCTATCTCTGGTTCTCATTCGCATAATACCTATTCATGGTATCTTCAGCTTTCTTCTACTATTAAAATGAAGATCACAATGTACCCTGTACATTCTTTGTCTCTCGTGTGCATATTGCTATTTCTGTCTGAGGCTCCTCGTCAAGGACAATTTCACCTCTATGATAAAATTGTTTGGAAGAAAAAAATCTCCCCAGACCCCACCTTACATTTTTCATTTCCAAGCTGCCAGTCACCAGCCTGTGTACTCACGAATGTAGCCCCCCACTCTGCCTCTGAGCAAGGCTAATGCTGTGCCTCTTCCAACGTGTTTCATCTTACAATACATCTATTTTAAGTCACTTCATGGATATCGCACAATGCAACAGAACATGCCTCTAGAGACGCAATAAGCGGCTCCCTCTGGGAGGAAAATCATTAACCCTGTACCACCCATGTAATACAATATGCTACTTTAGAGAAATCTCTCACATTAAGCTAAGATATATAAATTCATTTATTAACAGAAAAGTCATCATTTAAAGAATGAACCTTTGGCACAAGACCTTGTCAGTGATGCACCAGGAGGAGGTCCCTTGAGAGCTCATAGACAACTTTGGAGGTTATTCATGAAAAGATAGCGGCAGGTAGTGCATTGTAAGCGGCAGGCAGCGTCTGGTGAACGTAGGGCGCTGTATGCAAAACCACATTTATGAAGGCGACTCTGGTGAGAGACTCTAACAGCGCCATGTAGCGTACGATTCATCATTACCGGTGGCTCAGCAAATAGTGCCGGCGCTCTAGCTTCCAGAGCGCAAGGTATTACCTGTCGCTCTCCCATACATTTCAATGGACGTTCCTTTTCTTCTGTTTAAACAGGGTTTTTCCTTTTTTTTTCCTTTCCTGGCCTAGAAAGAGTCATTTTTGAAAACTTTTTGGATTTTTTATATTTTTATGCAGAATGGTCATTACAGGTCTGGCATTAAAGTAATAACGTCACAATTAGAGATGAGCGAACTTTTGAAAAATTCGATTCGACTGATTCGCCAAATTTTTCAACAAAAATCGGTTTGACCTGAATTTATTCGCGACGAACCGCTATTAAAAATGGCTATTTCTGAGCCTCTTAGAGCCTCAATAGGGTTGTAAACCATTCTGCCTTGCTGTAACACGCATAGGATGCGTGCTGGGTTAGTGAAATAATACTGTAAATAATTATCACATGCAGATCAGAGGCATCGCTAATAGAATCGCAGAGCGGCACAATTGCAGAGAGTTGAAGTGGCATCACTATGAGGGGCCCCTATAGTGCCTGAAAAACACACCCTGGAGCTGGCAGCAGCAGGAGCCCAAAAATTAGCTGAATCACGCCTTGGAGTTGCAAGCAGCAGCAGCTGCAGGAGCCCAAACATTACTTTAAAGAGACACTGGGGTTGGCTGCAGGAGGCCAAAAATTGGATGAATCACACCCTGGAGCTGCAAGCAGCAGCAGCAGGAGCCCAAACATAGCTTGAAAGAGACACTGGAGTTGGCTGCAGGAGGCCAAAAATTGGATGAATCACACCCTGGAGTTGCAAGCAGCAGCAGCAGGAGCCCAAACATAGCTTGAAAGAGACACTGGAGTTGGCTGCAGGAGGCCAAAAATTGGATGAATCACACCCTGGAGTTGCAAGCAGCAGCAGCAGGAGCCCAAACATTGCGTGAAAGAGACACTGGAGTTGGCTGCAGGAGGCCAAAAATTGGATGAATCACACCCTGGAGTTGCAAGCAGCAGCAGGAGCCCAAACATAGCTTGAAAGAGACACTGGAGTTGGCAGCAGGAGCCCAGAAATTGGATGAATCACACCCTGGAGTTGCAAGCAGCAGCAGCAGAAGCCCAAACATAGCTTGAAATAGACACTGGAGTTGGCTGCAGGAGCCCAAAAATTGGATGAATCACACCCTGGAGTTGCAAGCAGCAGCAGGAGCCCAAATAAAGCTTGAAAGAGACACTGGAATTGGCAGCGGGAGCCCAAAAATTGGATGAATCACACCCTGGAGTTGCAAGCAGCAGCAGCAGGAGCCCAAACATAGCTTGAAATAGACACTGGAGTTGGCTGCAGGAGGCCAAAAATTGGATGAATCTCACCCTGGAGTTGCAAGCAGCAGCAGGAGCCCAAACATTACTTTAAAAAGACACTGGAGTTGGCTGCAGGAGGCCAAAAATTGGATGAATTACACCCTAGAGTTGCAAGCAGCAGCAGGAGCACAAACATTGCTTTAAAGAGACACTGGAGTTGGCTGCAGGAGGCCAAAAATTGGATGAATCACACCCTGGAGTTGCAAGCAGCAGCAGCAGGAGCTCAAACATTGCGTGAAAGAGACACTGAAGTTGGCTGCAGGAGCCCAAAAATTGGATGAATCACACCCTGGAGTTGCAAGCAGGAGCAGCAGGAGCCCAAACATTGCGTGAAAGAGTCACTGGAGTTGGCTGCAGGAGCCCAAAAATTGAATGAATCAGACCCTGGAGTTGCAAGCAGCAGCAGCAGGAGCCAAAACATAGCTTGAAAGAGACACTGGAGTTGGCTGCAGGAGGCCAAAAATTGAATGAATCACACCTTGGAGTTGCAAGCAGCAGCAGCAGGAGCCCAAACATAGCTTGAAAGAGACACTGGAGTTGGCTGCAGGAGCCCAAAAATTGGATGAATCACACCCTGGAGTTGCAAGCAGCAGCAGGAGCCCAAACATTGCTTTAAAGAGACACTGGAGTTGGCTTCAGGAGGCCAAAAATTGGATGAATCACACCCTGGAGTTGCAAGCAGCAGCAGCAGGAGCCCAAACATAGCTTGAAAGAGACACTGGATTTGGCTGCAGGAGCCCAAAGATTGGATGACTCACACCCTGAAGTTGCAAGCGGCAGCAGCAGGAGCCCAAACATAGCTTGAAAGAGACACTGGAGTTGGCAGCAGGAGCCCAAAAATTGGATGAATGACACCCTGGAGTTGCAAGCAGCAGCAGCAGGAGCCCAAAATTGCCAGAAAGACACACCCTGGAGTTGACAGCAGCATGAAGAGAACATATACAGATTTTCGGCACATATATCTTATCCGAAGAATATTGATAAAAAGTAAGAGTAACGTAAAGCATTTTCTCAATAATTACTTGTGGTTTGATGCGGAGGAATGTCTGTAACTGGAGAGCAGCGCCTTAAATCTGTTTTGCACAATCCATATTTCTTTAGTGTTGGTCTGGCCCCATCATCAATCTACTCTAATGCATCAGGCATTGATGGGTGGAAATCTTGGCTGATCCATGCCCGATTCATTTCCACGCAGGCCAGTCTCTAAAAAAAAAAAACATGGAGAACATATTAGTAACATAGTAACATATTAGTAACATAGTAACATATAAGGCCTCATTTCATCAAGCAGAGGTCTCTGCAGAATAGGGGTGAGTGGCAGCAGGAGTCTCAGTGAGAGGCCTGATCTCCCGGGATCAACTGGCGGTCGCGTCTTGACCAGCAACTCATCTGCCATCATCCATTGGTTAACACGATCATCCACTGCATCACCAGTGACATCTGGCACCTCCAGTCAACTGTTGTATGTTATGCTTTGGGTTCAGCTCCACTATTCAGTGAGGACGATCTGATAATCAGAAAAATCGGCAGCTACTGCCCAGCCAAGTAGTGGAGGAGACACTCGCCGCTTCTTTCACTAGGCGGGCAAGTAGTGATGAGGAGAGTGTCGTGGGAGGAGGTTTTGCAAGCGTTTTGGCTCCTTAAGCAGACACTGATGAGGAACCTGAGGAGGACATCATTGAGTTTTGAGAGCACTTTTAAAGGCTTGGAGTGATGGAGAGTGACAGATTTAGCGGCCAGCATGGTGACAGAAGGGGAAAGTATGGAGGCAAATGTGCTCGGGGTAGACCACTTGCGCTGCAGGCTATCTTCCCAGGAGGTAGTGGAAGAGGGTCCCTGGAGTTGGCGGCGGCAGCAGTATCAGTGAATTATTGCGGACTGTTGGTAGGAAAAATCAGTTACTCGGCGATGTGGCAGTTTTTCATCAAGCATCCGCAGGAGGTTAACATGACTATATGAAAGATGTGTAGGCAGAAGGTGAAGTGTGGCCAGGGTCCCAATGTTGGACCCACAGCCCTGCGTCAACATTTGCAGAGTCACCATAAAGCAGCCTGGGAGAGTTGGCTTCAAAGTGGTGGTCCAGCCTGCTGCATTACCCAGTGGCACGCCGCTCTCGGTTCCAGCCAGCCAAGGCTCCACCACCTCCTGTGTGTCATACCCATCCTCTGCCGCTTCAGATGCTCCTCCTTCTTTTAATCCGAGTCAGTCATTCCGCCGGCAATCCATTGGCCAAGCCATGTCCAAGAGACAACAGTATGTGCCCACACATCCAACGCGCAGAAGCTAAATGTGCTCCTGTATAAGTTGCTGGTGCTGCAGTCCCTCCATTTTGAGTTGGTGGACCTTTCAGAGAACTGATGGTTTGTGCCGAGCCGAGGTGGAGAGTCCCATGCTGTCATTTCTTTGCAAAGAAGGCAGTACCAGCCCTGTACAATTTTGTTGAACAGAAGGTGGGCCAGTCCTTTATCCTGTCAGTGTGTACCAAAGTGCACAGCAGTGCCTACGTCTGGAGCTGTAATTATGCTCATGGACAATACATATCCTTTTAGGCCCACTGGGTGATTGTGGTTCCTGCACAACCACAACAGCAACTTGGCAAGGTCTCTCCACTGTGGCCTCCACGCTCCGCGGCCTTTGTGCCTGTGACAGTGCACTTGCACTTAGCAATTGTGTCACAGAAAAAAGTGGCTAATTGTCAATTACATATTAATACTTAACATTTATCTAATTTGAACATATTTATAATAACAACATATAACAACATATAACATAGCAACAATAACATATAACATAATAAAAGTAACATATAAAATGTCCCAAAATTTTTTGTTTTTTTGGTTAATTTTGTATTTTTTTTTTTTAAATATTTTGTATTTGTTTTTCTAAATATTTATTTTTTCTCTTTTTTTAAAAAAAAATGTTTTTCCCAGTGCCCTTCCAGCCTACCATGTGTGCAGGACACGGCGGTTTCACGCTGTTCTTCACATGGTTTGCCTTGAGCCACAGAGTCACACATGGGAGGAACTGCTAAAAATGAGAACTCAATACATGAAATCCTGGCTTACTCCATGAAAACTGCAAATGGGACCCATGGTGACTGACACTGGGAAGAACATCTTGTCTGCGCTGCGAAAAGAAAGCCTGAGTCATGCGTCCTGCCATGGCACACGTGTTCAATCTAGTTGTCAAGTGTTTTCTGAAGTCTTCCCCCCATCTGAAAGACATCCTAACAACGGGAAGGAAACTTTGCATGCACTTCAGGCACTCCTACACCGCCAAGCACACCCTTCTTGAGCTTCAGAACGGTATCTCCCAACATTGATTGGCGATGTTTCCACCCGTTGGAATTCCACCCTCCATATGCAGGATCGACTATAGGAACAGAGAAAAGCCATCACGGATTTCTTGATGATCTAAACGGATAGGGGGACTCCCCTGTGTAACTTCATTGTAAACCAGTGGCAGCTCACACGTGACACCTGCCGTTTGCTCAGGCCCTTTGAGGAAGCTACTTTATTAGTCAGTCACCAGGACTATGAGATGAATGATGAGATTTCACTGCTTCATGTATTACAACACATGTTGGAAACCATGGCTGGTCAGGGCACTGGAGACATGGCGCATACATTTCACAGCCACATGAAGACTGTGGGGGCTGAAGTGGAGGAGGAGGAGGGGGTGGGGCACAGCAAAGCACAGTTTATGTTTGACAAAATGACCATTTTATCTAGTCATCTGACAGGAGAGGAGGAGCAGGAGCAGCCACAGGAGCTATGGTTGTGAGGAAGGCGAGACAGAGGACCCAGACACACCGTGGCAGTTTACAGTGGAGATGGAGACAGGTAGTCCCTCCGAGTCACTTGCACAAATGGCACGATGCATGCTCACGTGCTTGCGTAGTGACCGCAGAATTGTCTCCATTTGTCAGCGGGATGACTTCTGGCTCTCCACCTTATTGGACCCTCGCTTCTGGCACAAAATGGGGGCATTTTTTACACCCACTGAGATGGAGGAGAAACTGAACTACTACAGAGACATCCTACGTAGTCAGTTGGCTGATGTCTATCTGCGCCATGGTCCATACTGTGATGCCCAGCGGGAAACCAGTCTTCTTTAAGCAGGCAACCCCCAATCTCCACCGCCGCTTCTGCCTATATTCAAGCCCCTCTTTGCCGGGACGCTAGGTACGCCTCACCATACACGGTTGCCCCCAGGTCTTAATAGGCGCAACGTATGGCTGCTTAAATTGAAGGCCGATGAACCACGAGGGTATCCCGAAGCCGAGCTCCTTTACAGGTAGTCAATCCGGAGGGTGCGTCAGAGTACAGGAGGGATAAGACAGGTGCGTAGTCAGGAGTAGCCAAAGGGTCAAGCCAGGAGCTCAGAGATCGTGGGGTATCCAGAGGTGCAGGCAGCTTCGTGGTCAGACAAAGCAGAGCTCAGTACAGGCAGCAGACAGGAATGGTCGATCAAGCCGTGTCGGAACTGAACCGGCACAAAATGGGGGCATTTTTTAAAACCGCCGAGAGGGAGGACAAACTGACCTACTACAAAGACATTCTACGTAGTCAGTTTGCCGATGCCTATCTGCGCCACGGTCCATACTCCCGCAGGTCTGACTCGGGGGGACTTCTGCGATCACCTTCCACTGCCATGGCTGCTGGGGGGGGTGGAAGGAGCAGCAGCAGCTCCATCAGCAGCAGCCTCAGTCTTCAGTCGCTAATGAGCTTTCTACACCCGCATAGTGAGGCTACTCATGAGCAGCAGGAAGACCTGGAGCAGGACCTGAACCAGCAGGTCGTGTCATACCTTGACATGACCATGCCAACACACCTTGAGGATCCGCTGGACTTCTGGGCAGCCAAACTTGACTTGTGGCCGCAACTAGCAGAGTTTGCCCTGGAAAAGCTGTCCTGCCCGGCCAGTAGTTGATTTAGATGGCAACTGGCCTGGTCTATATAATGCTGCAAAATGGCAAATTTACCTCACAATATAAGCTATTGCCCCTCAGATTTAAACAGGGCCTGCTCTATATAATGCTGCAAAATGGCAAATTTACCCCACTATATAAGCTATTTCCCTTCAGATTTACACAGGACCTGCTCTATATAATGCTGCAAAATGGCAAATTTACCTCACTATATAAGCTATTGCCCCTCAGATTTACACAGGGGCTGCTCTATATAATGCTGCAAAATGGCAAATTTACCTCACTATATAAGCTATTGCCCCTCAGATTTACACAGGGGCTGCTCTATATTATGCTGCAAAATGGCAAATTTACCTCACAATATAAGCTATTGCCCCTCAGATTTACACAGGGCCTGCTCTATATACTGCTGCAAACTGGCAAATTTACCTCACAATATAAGCTATTGCCCCTCAGATGTACACAGGGCCTGCTCTATATAATGCTGCAAAATGGCAAATTTACCTCACTATATAAGCTATTGCCCCTCAGATTTACACAGGGGCTGCTCTATATTATGCTGCAAAATGGCAAATTTAACTCACAGTATAAGCTATTGCCCCTCAGATTTACACAGAGCCTGCTCTATATAATGCTGCAAAATGGCAAATTTACCTCACTATATAAGCTACTGCCCCTCAGATTTACACAGGACCTGCTCTATATAATGCTGCAAAATGGCAAATTTAACTCACTATATGATCTATTGGTGCTCTACATAAAAAAAAATTAAAAAAAGAGCCTGTAGAAGTTGATTTAGTGCAACAGATAGGGTGCGACGTGCTTGTTTGGGATACCCTGCGGCCTGGTGTTTTGACAGCAGTACAAAAAACAATTCAAAATGCAGTAGCTTAAATAAAATTAGGCTATAGACGCTAATTTAGTATAACAGGTAGGGTGAAATGTGCTGGTTTGGGATGCCCATGGGGCTGGTGTATTTAAAGCAGACAAAAACCAATTCAAAATGCAATAGCTTTATTAAAATGAGGCTGAAGACGCTTATTTAGTATAACAGATAGGGTGAAACGTGCTTGTTTGGGATACCCTGCTGCCTGGTGTTTTGACAGCAGGACAAAAAAATTCAAAATGCAATAGTTTGATTAAGCTGAGGATGAACAAACGTATTTAGTATAACAGATAGGGTGCTAAGTGCAGGTTTGGGATGCCCATGTGGGCTGGTATATTTAAAGCAGGACAAAAAACAATTCAAAATGCAATCGTTTGATTAAGCTGAGGATCAACAAGCGCATTTAGTATAACAGGCTGCTAAGTGCAGGTTTGGGATACCCTGCGGCCTAATGTTTTGGCAGCAGGACAAAAACCAATTCAAAATGCAATAGTTTGATAAAGCTGAGGATCAACAAGCATATTTAGTATATCAGATAGGGTGCTGCGTGCAGGTTTGGGATACCCTGCGGCCTAATGTTTTGGCAACAGGACAAAAACCAATTCAAAATGCCATAGTTTGATTTAGCTGAAGATCAACAAGTGTATTTTGTATAACAGATAGGCTGCTAAGTGCAGGTTTGGGATACCCTGCGGCCTAGTGTTTTGGCAGCAGGGCAAAAACCAATTCAAAATGCAATAGTTTGATAAAGCTGAGGATCAACAAGCGTATTTAGTATAACAGATAGACTGCTAAGTGCAGGTTTGGGATACCCTGCGGCCTAGTGTTTTGGCAGCAGGACAAAAACGAATTCAAAATGCAATAGTTTGGTTAAGTTGAGGATGAACAAATGTATTTAGTATAACAGATAGGCTGCTAAGTGCAGGTTTGGGATGCCCATGTGGGCTGGTATATTTAAAGCAGGAAAAAAAACAATTCAAAATGCAAAAGTTTGATTAAGCTGAGGATCAACAAGCGTATTTAGTATAACAGGGTGCTGCGTGCAGGTTTGGGATACCCTGCGGCCTAGTGTTTTGGCAGCAGGACAAAAACCAATTTAAAATGCAATAGTTTGATTAAGCTGAGGATCAACAAGCGTAATTTGTATAACATTTAGACTGCTAAATGCAGGTTTGGGATACCCTGCGGCCTAGTGTTTTGGCAGCAGGACAAAAAACAATTCAAAATGCAATAGTTTGATTAAGCTGAGGATCAACAAGCATATTTAGTATAACAGATAGACTGCTAAGTGCAGGTTTGGGATACCCTGCAGCCTAGTGTTTTGGCAGCAGGACAAAAACCAATTCAAAATGCAATAGTTTGATTAAGCTGAGGATCAACAAGCGTATTTAGTATAACAGATAGGCTGCTAAGTGCAGGTTTGGGATACCCTGCGGCCTAGTGTTTTGGCAGCAGGACAAAAACTAATTCAAAATGCAATAGTTTGACTAAGCTGAGGATGAACAAATGTATTTAGTATAACAGATAGGGTGCTAAGTGCAGGTTTGGGATGCCCATGTTGGCTGGTATATTTAAAGCAGGACAAAAACCAATTCAAAATGCAATAGTTTGATTAAGCTGAGGATCAACAAGCGCATTTAGTATAACAGATAGGGTGCAACGTGCTTGTTTGGGATACCCTGCGGCCTGGTGTTTTGACAGCAGGACAAAAAACAATTCAAAATGCAATAGTTTGATTAAGCTGAGGATGAACAAACGTATTTAGTATAACAGATAGGGTGCTAAGTGCAGGTTTGGGATGCCCATGTGGGCTGGTATATTTAAAGCAGGACAAAAACCAATTCAAAATGCAATAGTTTGATTAAGCTGAGGATCAACAAGCGTATTTAGTATAACTGATAGACTGCTAAGTGCAGGTTTGGGATACCCTAAGGCCTAGTGTTTTGGCAGCAGGACAAAAACCAATTCAAAATGCAATAGTTTGATTAAGCTGAGGATCAACGAGCGTATTTAGTATAACAGATAGGGTGCTACGTGCAGGCTTGGGATATCCTGCGGCCTAGTGTTTTGGCAACAGGACAAAAACGAATTCAAAATGCAATAGTTTGATTAAGCTGAGGATCAACAAGCGTATTTAGTATAACAGATAGACTGCTAAGTGCAGGTTTGGGATACCCTGCGGCCTAGTGTTTTGGCAGCAGGACAAAAACCAATTAAAAATGCAATAGTTTGATTAAGCGGAAGATCAACAAGCGTATTTGGTATAACAGATAGGCTGCTAAGTGCAGGTTTGGGATACTCTGCCACCTAGTGTTTTGGCAGCAGGACAAAAACCAATTCAAAATGCAATAGTTTGATTAAGCTGAGGATCAACAAGCATATTTAGTATAACAGATAGGCTGCTAAGTGCAGTTTTGGGATACCCTGCGGCCTAGTGTTTTGGCAGCAGGACAAAACCTAATTCAAAATGCAATAGTTTGATTAAGCTGAGGATGAACAAATGTATTTAGTATAACAGATAGGGTGCTAAGTGCAGGTTTGGGATGCCCATGTGGCCTGGTATATTTAAAGCAGGACAAAAACCAATTCAAAATGCAATAGTTTGATTAAGCTGAGGATCAACAAGCGTATTTATTATAACAGATAGGGTGCTACGTGCAGGTTTGGGATACCCTGCGGCCTAGTGTTTTGGCAGCAGGACAAATACCAATTCAAAATGCAATGGTTTGATTAAGCTGAGGAGCAACAAGCGTATTTTGTATAACAGATAGGCTGCTAAGTGCAGGTTTGGGATACCCTGCGGCCTAGTGTTTTGGCAGCAGGACAAAAAACAATTCAAAATGCAATAGTTTGATTAAGCTGAGGATCAACAAGCGTATTTAGTATAACAGATAGACTGCTAAGTGCAGGTTTGGGATACCCTGCGGCCTAGTGTTTTGGCAGCAGGACAAAAACCAATTCAAAATGCAATAGTTTGATTAAGCTGAGGATCAACAAGCGTATTTAGTATAACAGATAGGCTGCTAAGTGCAGGTTTGGGATACCCTGCGACCTAGTGTTTTGGCAGCAGGACAAAAACTAATTCAAAATGCAATAGTTTGATTAAGCTGAGGATGAACAAATCTATTTAGTATAACAGATAGGGTGCTAAGTGCAGGTTTGGGATGCCCATGTTGGCTGGTATATTTAAAGCCGGACAAAAACCAATTCAAAATGCAATAGTTTGATTAAGCTGAGGATCAACAAGCGTATTTAGTATAACAGATAGGGTGCTACGTGCAGGTTTGGGATACCCTGCAGCCTAGTGTTTTGACAGCAGGACAAAAACTAATTCAGGATGCAATAGTTTGATTAAGCTGAGGATCAACAAGCATATTTAGTATAACAGATAGACTGCTAAGTGCAGGTTTGGGATACCCTGCGGCCTAGTGTTTTGGCAGCAGGACAAATACCAATTTAAAATGCAATAGTTTGATTAAGCTGAGGATCAACAAGCGCATTTAGTATAGCAGATAGACTGCTAAGTGCAGGTTTGGGATACCCTGCGGCCTAGTGTTTTGGTAGCAGGACAAAAAGCAATTCAAAATGCAATATTTTGATTAAGCTGAGGATCAACAAGCGTATTTAGTGTAACAGATAGGCTGCTAAGTGCAGTTTTGGGATACCCTGCGGCCTAGTGTTTTGGCAACAGGACAAAAACCAATTAAAAATGCAATAGTTTGATTAAGCTGAGGATCAACAAGCGTATTTAGTATAACAGATAGGCTGCTAAGTGCAGGTTTGGGATATCCTGCGGCCTAGTGTTTTGGCAGCAGGACAAAAACCAATTCAAAATGCAATAGTTTGATTAAGCTGAGGATGAACAAACGTATTTAGTATAACAGATAGGGTGCTACGTGCAGGTTTGGGATGCCCATGTGGGCTGGTGTATTTAAAGTAGACCAAAAAATATTAAAACTAAATTAAAACTAATCCAGTTTTTAGAAATGCTTGTGTGTAACAGATAGGGTTAAATAAGCCACTGCATAGATGGCATGCACAGTGGCAAGGCAGATTTACAGCACAAAGAACTGAAATTGAATTGAAAACTGATCTGGCTAATGAAAAAAAAAATTTTTCACTGTCACTTCTATGCTGTTCTATGATCGTTCCGGTTTTTCCCTATCTTTCCCTGGCTCTGTCTACCTCTCTGTCTTCCTCTCTGACTCTCCCTACCTATCTCTAACTCTCTGTCCCTGTCTGTAACCAGCTGTGCTCTGGCCACTATAGAACGCTGAAATGCGCACAATGAAGATGGCCGCCGGTTTATATAGCACGGTGACGTCACCGGGCCTCCTGGCTGCTGATAGGCTGCATGTGACTTTCCCATGATACCTTGCCCCAGGAGACATGTCCGGACATGTGCTTCCACCATTTTTGAATGCCTGTAATTGAAATAAATGGAGTTTAAAGGAAAATTTCGATCGATCGAATCGCGGGGAATTTCGGATTCGTTCAGAATCGAATTTTTCATGAAATTCGGAACGAATCCGGGTTTGTCCAGATCGATTCGCTCATCCCTAGTCACAATGTTACAACAATGTAATTCCATGTGTTTTCGCTTTGTTACTGGTGGATATGTGTTCAAAAACTGTCGACCAGATCCAGAGTGCCTATGCTCTGTGAGTCAGGTTTTTTGTTGAATGTGGCGTGAGTTGCTGAGAGTCGGTCGCACTGAGCTGGCCCTACCTCTCGCTCCCTGCAGCACTGTACTGGTGTTAGAGCGCCCAACATACATCTCATTCATCAATGCCGGCCGGGTTACTACAGCGAATGAGACGCTCTGTTACAGTGCCCGATAGCCGATCACAGCTCTTAGCGCCTCTGTACAGAGCATCATCTGCCAATAGTAGGCGCTAGCTGGTGGGGATGGCCTAAACAGTGCCTATAATCCATATGTTCAGAGTGGAATGGCTGCACTCTATGTCCAAGCAAGCATTTTTATGAAATTAGGTGTGCATCCAATTTTGATCAATAACATTTGATCAGTTACATTTCCACTACATTGCAGAACAAGTGCCTAAGAGCACTTCGGCACAATCGAAGGGGATGCATCAGTTTATCTGCACCGACTTCTAGGCTTCTATGAGCTGTGTTAGGCTTGTCTTGCAAGTAAAAGTTGCATACAGTGTTTCCCAATCCTAGCTGTAATGCAGCACAATGATGTGATGGAGCCTATCGCTTTCAATGGGCACAATTCACTTTCTGTGTTAATAGGAACTGAGTATTCTTGCATGTAAGTGGGAAGATGTGAATGGACCCTAAAGCTACGCCACCTTTCTGCACAATACTTAAATGTTCCCGGATAAAGGTTACTAATATCATTATTTTTTACATAATCGCCTAAGGCTGAGTGTAAAATAAAGGCATACATTTCTCACCTCCCTCACAGAAGAGTGTTGTTGTACAGTCATGCAGGAATACTAAAGTGACCATTTGGATTTCTTGCACAGCACATGGTCACTTTAGTAATTTATAGGAGCCTGGTTAGTAGAGTGAGAATATTGATTGTACTCTGCTCTGTTACACCTATTGTGTGATGATTTGATGTATTATGATCTCGGTTCTGGGGATCAGTGTTGATCTTTTTAGCAGTTGTTGCTTTTGATTGTTGTCTATGAAGTTGTGTTTTGGATCAATAAAATTGTATTTATTTTTATCCTTGAGCTATGCCCCA
Source organism: Gastrophryne carolinensis (assembly GCA_027917425.1). NCBI lineage: Eukaryota > Metazoa > Chordata > Amphibia > Anura > Microhylidae > Gastrophryne > Gastrophryne carolinensis. The sequence goes on from CM051236.1 coordinate 443,334,325, forward strand.
TTTTTAGACTCAGGAAAGTAGTTTTTGGTTCATGTAAGATTAAGTGTCTAGGGAGTATGCCTATTGTATATTATTTTGAGCTGCGCCTACCTATTGGTAGCTTATTGTCTGATTTAGCTAAAGACCTTTTTTACAGCAGCACCACATTTTAGCATTGTATAAAACTACTTAAAGATATATAATAAACAAGCACTTTCCTGTTATTGTGTACTAAATAAACATATGTAGAAAATCAACAAGTACTACTAGACTACTGATGTGTTTTTCTATTAGTCCTCTTTTCGTTATATTTAATGTTAAACTTTACAAATACCTTTTATAAAGCTGTATTCTATTGAGTTTTGTAAAAACCAAATGGCAGTAGCTCAATCATTTTAGATTGCATGTAGCATATCTTCCAACTTTTCAGGGTGAGAAAGAGGGACATTTGTTAAATTAGACCACACTCCCTCAATGATGACTGGATAGAAGTGTAACAGCTAAACAATATAAACACTTTAAATAAGCAAATGAATCATTTATTGCTGCAGATCTGCATGTTAAACATCAAAAAGGGGCAAAGGGGAACAACGAGGGACAGAGGGACATGGACTCAAAAAGAGCGACAGTCCCTCCAAATCAGGGACACTTGGGAGGTATGATGTGGGTAGGGTAGTATAAACCTGAGATTTTTTTAAATATATAACTGTAATAGATTTAAGTAGGAGAGGACTGAAATGCAGCAATGTGGAAACACAACTACTTATATAATTGCAAATGTGATTCACTGATTTTATTTTATTTATACTGTATATGTTAGCGATGATTTTTCGGAAGCTCTGTGCCAGGGGCAAGTTACATTGTAAGATCTGGGTCAGGAATTGATCAGCTTTGAATTTTGTGACATTCTGTCACAAGATGGTTATCTATTTGATGTTTACAGTCTATGGGAGCCCATCTGGTGATTGTATGTAAATGAGGCTTTTCAGGGGATTAGTTGTCTTATACCAACATGCATATCATGAGAAATCGTGAGAAACTAGGTTTTACCTATATTAGAGATAAAGTAATGATGGATAAATATATTAATACATATATTGATTTAGAAACTACTATTTAAGGTGTTGGTGACGTGCACAGAAAGACGTCAGAGGCTACAAAATGAAGGCCATCCTCCCCTGGGAGCAGCACCCCACCACTGAACTTCTGATTTTATTTGATCTAATATATAGTAGTAATCATTTTATGCTAATCTACCGAGGCTGGGTGTAGTATCTGTCCACTATGTGTCTCCATAGAATAGCTCTTCTTATTTTATATTATGTACATTTCCACAGGAAAACTGGACTTCTGGTCTTCGCTCCGGCGGGCAATGAAGAATTTGAATTAGTATGTAAAAATATGGAACGAAAAAATATATCATGGAAGCACGTGACACAGGAACAGCTAAAAGCTAGGCATCCTGGATTTATCCCAAACCCCAAAGACACTGTATGCTGTGACCAGGAGGGCGGTGTTCTCCGTGCAGACAAGGCATTGCGGGCTGTTCAGGTACTGTGCCCCTTCCCTTATTTTTCAGAAATACTTTATCTATTAGTGGCTTCAAAATATCAACCAATAAACAGAAATTATATACCTTTTCATCAACTCCCAAACAAATCTGTTCATGATTGTTTTTGGGTGCAAAAAATGCTTCCACATAATTAGACTGGACAATGATTAAAATATATTTACTCACGACACTGAATATAAATGCTAATTTTCTGTGCAGACAAGTCTTCATTCCTGGAAAAGCGTGTATACAAAGTGTGAAATTGTTTTGTCCATAAATAGCTCTTTATTTTATGGCGGAGAGAGCACCATAACTCTTTAGGGGATGCCGGAGGCAGTGTAGTTATGTCTAATTTTCTCTGAATCCAGGCAGACAAATAAATATATATAACTAACACATTTCCATTAAATTCTATGTGATGCCTTGTTGAACTTTCATGAAAATTAAAACCACATTTTTTTTTATAATTAGCAGATTTGCTTCCATGTCTTGAGCACTGCAAGAAAATGTTACTTCCCCATCTTTGTGGTTACATTGGGGGTCATGCTAAAGATGATGGGGATGCAAGTTTCAATCCTGGTGCACATGGTGGAGGGTGTGAATTGCAACTTGCATTTTCCTTAAAAAATCACTGGCGCTTCCATTTTTCCAGGTGAGGTCCATCCTTTTTCCAGTGAGGCAAAAATAGTTGAAAGTTTGGAGATAACAGCACCCTATGGGGTAAACAAATCCCACAGGGTGCAGTCAGGGCCGGCTCCAGGTTTGTGGGGGCCCTTGGGCAAGAGAGTCTTAGTGGGCCCCAAACTAGACAGCTTTGCTGCCACAAGTGGGTCATTTCCTGCTGCTGATCGCCCTCCAGTCCTTGTCAGTTGTCACCTGGTTCTTGACACCTTCTGAGCTTCCATCAATTGCCCTCCATTCCATGCCACCATCTCCATTGTTGCTGATCATCCCCTGTTGCTGAGGCCAGCCATGAGCAGGTTTGCACACAGTACCCGACATTTGGTGATTCGGGTCGACTTTAAAAAAATACCAAGGCCAAGTATGAGCCTGAGTGGGCCCCTGAAGATGCCAAGGGCCCTGGCAATTGCCCAGGTCTGCCCTGTGCTGGCGCCAGCCCTGGGTGCAGTTGTTTCCAAATGTTCAATTATTCTTACCTCATTGGAAAAATTAGCTAAATGCCCCTTTAAAAATGCCCTATGACATCATTTTTTTATTGCACATTTATCAGTTTTAAACCAGAATAACACACTTAAAAAAAGTTGTGTGCATCTGGATAATGCACCCAAACTATCCAGATTGCTGGTATTCTAATAACCTCTTTTATTTATTCTCACTTCTTTTATTTTTTGAAAATTACTATTTTAGGACAGTAATGGTTCGTCCTCTGAGCAAGTGGCGTGATCCTGCTGGTACTTCCTGCACATTCCCAGCTGGAAGGGGGAAGCTCTCAATGGGCCACCGTCAGGCTCGCCCCCTTCCAGCTGGGCATGCACAGTCAGCACCAGCGGGAGTGCACCGCTTGCTGAGCTTCCGGATTGCTTCTGGAGTGGGCGTCCACTCTACCAGTATGAGGGACTACTGTCCTAAAAGAGGAATTTTCACAAAGATAAGAGGTGAACAGTACTTGAATCACAGCAAACTGCATAGCACCAGTGTGCTAGGTATCCAGATGCACACAACTTTTTTTAAGGGTTATTATTATTCCGGTCTAAACTTAAAAAGACCACCAAATCTTTAGCATGACCCCCATTGTATGCAGTATACCAATGTTTCCGAACTAGTGGTGCTTCTGATAGGACTCACTTATAGTCAGTGAATCATTCACTGGGATGAAAAGTGACATAAAGCACTGGATGCAGCATTGCTTGGCAAGTAGTTTGCACTGTTTGGCCATATACTCACCAGTAGTTCGGCACAGCTATTTTGCCCGATAGTGGTAGTTTAAAACTTACCGATATCCGCAATCTCATCCCTGCATCCCGGCGGCCCGTACTTGGTGGTAAATTGAGACATTTGGAAAATATGAAGTAGTACTCCATGAAAATGTGGGTATGGTATGTCTGTGTGGCTTGTACAACTTTTTGTACTAACATGCCTCAGAATGTAAATATAGGAATGAGGACATTAAATATCACTGACCCTCTTGTGTTTTTCTGTGTGCTGCAGGGAGTACTGTATCTTTTTTCCTCACTGTTACAAACAACTTTAAGACAACATTTGTCTGAAATGCCATATGCTTGAACTGCAAATATGGATGCTGTTTGTGCAATTTACCTACTGGCTGGGCTGGCTGCAAGACCTGAAAGGATGCGGGGTGCATTATAGATTTTGGATGCCTGTTTTTATACTGCTAGTTCTATGGCATCATGCTGCCAGAACATAAAATAACAAATCCACCCATAAAGTGACTTCTCTTTGAAAAAAGTCAACCCCCTAGGGTACTCATGTTTGGTTATATTAGCTTTTGAAACTAGGTGGAGTAAAGTTTTTAAAAAATGGCTTCGATTTATTTTTCTCAAAGTCAGAGCAGGTAAGGGTTAAATGACTATTACAGCAAAACACTGTTTACGCTAAGTCCTGAAGTAACTTTGTAACTAGAATTTGTCTCAGGAAGAACTGAAACCTGATCTGTGCAGCAAGAGCTCTGCAAGCCTTTCTATAGACATTGTTTATTATTTGTTGGGATTGATTACTTTGATAGACTACCATTGTCAACTGAGCAAAGGCCCAAGAACCAAATTGGTGCAAGGGGGTTTTAACTGTGATAATAGCCATATAGCAAAAGCAATAGCAATAGCAATAGCAAAACACTGCTGGGTTCTGGCTGCTGACCCATGAATTTATCAGGTTACAGTTAACACCCTCCCACCATGATTCATAAAGTCATTTGGTGGTAAGGAATTGGTTGAAATGCCAAGCTTCCTGTCCCTCATTATAGCAATTTTAGCCAATAAGCTAGTTTCAAAGACATGCAAGTCTATGACTTTCATTGCCATGTTTTTATCATCCATTGATGCGTCTTTCATCAAATTATATTTAATTTACAGGAACAATTTCTGCAAAATGGTGGAGTGATCCGTGATGGGGAAAAGGTAAAGCACATACAACCTGGACAGCTGGTTACAGTGACAACCACTTCCAACATCTATGAGGCTAAAAAAATAGTGATTACAGCAGGACCTTGGGCCCAGAAGGTCCTTTCACCTATTGGCCTTGAACTACCTTTAAAGGTGAGAACATACTATGCGGTATTGTCTTATTATCAAACCTTTGAAGCAAAGCACATTTTGATTTAGTGGGGCCGCCATATTTATGAAATGATTCAAATGATGCAACTCTTTCATTAACTAGCCATTAGGGCCACATCTGCTATTCCTCCATCAAGTTACAAACATTTAATCCCAGATGCAATGTATTCTTTAAGGATTCAAGGGCACAAGACACTTTGATATATTATTGCAAAATACTTCAAAGCAGGAGCAGGGACAATCTGGTTCAGAAGCCCTCTGTCCCGATAGTCCCCAGTATCCGGCATTCGGTACTCAGGAATAAATGGGATTCCTGGCATGGCAAGCAGATGCAGCTGAATGATGAAGGACATTGGCAGACAGTTGGTGATCCGTGGGCCTGTGCATAAAACTAAAGTCAAATATATCATTTTGAGTTGACCTAAACTTAAAAGAAGTTCTTATTATATTTGGCATTTGACTGAACACCCAGAGCAAGTGAATATTTGTGTTCTAACTTTTCATGTAAGCTACAGCATGGTTCCTGAATCAGAAATGCAGTTAAAAAGGTTTCTGGAACTGTCAACCTCCCTAGGGCATTATATATCTCTGAAATGTTAGAAGCTCCTCTGCTAACAAACAGCTCATAACTCTAGCTGGGTCCTTTTCCAGCAGCCCTAAAATTCTCTCTAACTAACCACACTGAGCTACAGTGCTCTGTGCCTGTCAATTTCAATCTACCTTTAGGGATTACTTTTCCCTTTATATGAACATTCTCAATAGCAAAACAACAGGGCCATTTATCTAAAGCAATGCTGGTTGATGCTAAAGCAGCCAGGAGAATGCTGTGGCTCTGCTGCAGGTTTAGGAAGTCCCCGTTGATATTATACAACCCAGCCAAAGTGGCCTCATAAACCGTCAAATGACTTGTAAATCTGATGCATTGATGGTAGGTAGCACTGCTTATATTTATATTACGCATGTTAAAAGTGTCTTGTAAATCAAATGTGTTAAATAATCTTAATTCTATGTGTGTATTGTATTGGGTGGAAAACAAGTGATACATTGAATACAATGAAATAGATATACAGAATCCATGGCATGCAGTTAAATTCTTTGCATTAGAATCTTTATTTTAGCCAAGTACATACATACGTATTTGAAACGTTTGTGGCAGGAAGGCCAAGTACATTGGGTATAGGAGGGAAAAAATACAGATGTTTTAACAAGGTGGTGACAGGCAGGCTGATTCATTACTACTAGGTATCGGCAGATGAGTGTCTGTACAGAGGCGCTTAGAGCGACCGCTAGTAGATGCTGTGATCGGCTATCGGGCGCTGTAACAGAGCGTCTCAGACGCTGTAGTAACCTGGCCGCCATTGATGAATAAGATGTATGTTGGGCGTTCTAACACCAATACAGCGTTGCAGGGAGCGAGAGGTAGTGCCAGCTCAGTGCGACCCACTCTCAGCGAATCACATCATATTCATCAAAAATCCACACTCTCAGAACGCCGGCGCTCAAAATTGGGTCGCTGTAGCCCATAGCACCAGACGCTGTGTGATTAAAGTCTGTTTTATAACTTATATCCACTAGTAACCAAGCGAAAACATATGGAATGACATTGGTATAACATTGTGACATTAACACTTTAATGCCAGACCTGACAATTCTGCATAAAAATATAAAAAATAAAAAAAGTTTTCAAAAATTACTTTTAAGGTCACACAATGATTTCATTAAAAAAAAATATATAAAATTTTATATTTAATGAGAAGATAAGTAACATCCATTGAAATGTATGGGAGAGCGACAGGTAATACCAGGAAACCAGAGCGCTGGAGGTATACGCTGAGCCGTCTGTGATGATGAATCAGACGCTACATGGCGCTGTTAGAGTCACTCACCGGAATCGCTTTGATAAATGTGGTATTGCATACAGCGCCTGGCGTTCACTGTTCGCCACGAGTCGTTACGAGGCACTACCTGCCGCTATCACTTGATGAATGAACTCCTTAGCTAAGATGACCGTTATGGCTCTAAACAAATTTTTTACTTTTTAAAGGTTAACCTGCCCTGTACCTAATACCAGTTACTACTATGTTATTGTTTGTAATTGTTTAGAGCTCTCCTGGTGTTATCTTTTTGCCAAAAAGCATTCCTTGTATGCATACTGTACTTACTTGGCGGATGAAATAAAGTATTTTATTCTATTCTATTCTATGACTATATACACTATGGGTGATTACAGGTTCACGGGTATGAGGGATCTCTCCAAATTCACCTGCTCACGCAGCCAGTTCAAGACACCAACTGGAGTACGCCTGGTCTGGAAAGGGCTTGGTAAGGAGAAATAAGTATAGTTGTACTTATTTCCAGTAATAGTAAGGAGAAATGGTTTGAGAAATAAATAAAATGGTAAAAATAAAGAGAACTACCTGTTTCAGGAACTTTTGCCCAGGCAGCTATTTCAAGGGCCACTTGGAGGAGTCCTGGTCTAGCGATTGGCAGTCATGTGGTGTAGTTGCAGGAGCTGCACTAGAGACCTAGGACTGAGGGGTGAAGGTTACAGGTTTGTGTTTGGTTTTGAGGAAGAGGGTTTCTCCGTCTAAGCCATGGGTTGGGTGTAGAGATGGTGTTCTTGTCCTGTGCTTCACCTGGCACTTCCAGATGCTGTTGAACTTGTCCAACACCCTGTCACCGGCATCATGCAGTAGTTTGGGACAATTCTCACCCCACTCTCTACTGCTGACGAAGTTTCGGTGATCTGGGCAGGCGTAAAGGAGGGCAACATGTCCTGTACTCAATTCTGCCTCTTACAATACGTCAGTTGGAGGATTGAACAGTACAGAGGGCAAAATTAGGGAATTTATGGGAATTCCTCAGACTGCCCAAAGGTCTTCTTTAATACTTTAGACATCAGTGTATAAATATCTATCCCACCTAGAATTTAAAGTGGACCAAAACTGAAATAAATTCTAGTGGCCAAAGTGAAGGTTAAAAGGGTTTCTATGTTTAACAGTTTCCTCCATTACCGCCCCTAGGTCCAATATTGATCTTTCTACTACTGATACTTATCTCATATCTTCTAACACTCCCTTCCACTTCCTTTTTAGATGCTAAGGCAAATTTGTGATATTTGTTTGTATATAGCCCACATATCTGGTGTAGTCAGTCCCTGCAGTCTGGATAATGTGCCATACTAGGCATGAAACGCGTCGACACTGCTGGATTGACTGGAGCACAACTTAAGTCTCTTAAACACATCACGGCCACAGGCGGGAGATTGGAATTGTTTGTGCCTACATGCTGCTGAAGTGATTTCCGTGGCTACCGAGTCTTTTCTGATTTATTTTACTGGATGTTTGTAAGTGCAATATCAATAAATGGTGCTGTTATATACATAACCCCTACTCTGGAAACCTCTTATTGAGGTGACATAAGAGAGAAGGTTCTGTGTTTGTTGCCAGGAAGGCAGCTTGGTGTCCTCTCTGGATTGGATTGAGGAATCATTTTTGAATGCAAGCTGGGTTTAATTGGATTGTGAAAATCTTATATTTGATGGGGATTATTAAAGAAGGCATCCGGTGAGTGATTTATTTCCTCACTCTTGGTGGCAGGATTAACAGCAAAGGATTATATGATGCACTCCTTGGACTAGAGACTATTTTATATGATTGTATTTGGTGTGTACTTTTTGGACTAGAGACTATTTTAGATGATTCTATTTGGTGTGATTTCCATGCATTTGTTTATTTGTACATTGTTTGCCCCTTTGGATATTTGTGGCTTTCTGGCAAGTTGCACACCCTTGTTTGCTCTTCTTTTGTAAATGCCCTTTTTAAAAAGCTTTTTTCTAGATAGTGTGATAATATACTATATTTTTACCAGCCCACATATTGCTTGACATATTCAGACATGTTACACAGTTCACCACACTCTCCACCTTACAGTTGCTAAATTCCCTGTTCTTGGAACACTTATGCTTATGGAAGTCCTAGAGTTAAAGACACTCTGTAGGCAAAGTACATAAACTATCATACAGCTGCTCACCTCATCATGGCGGCTCTCACACTTAAGTAGTGGCACCCCCCTGAATTTCTTTGCCATAGACCAACAATAATAGGGCTAAGCTGGTGGTCTAAAGCTTCACATGATCAGACTGTGGACACCGTGAAAGAGGGAGAACAGCCAGGGTGATGAGAATGCCTGTCCTGCCCAATATGTATTATTATATATGATTATTATGCGGCATCACAGAGCCAAGAGCCACCTCCACATGCTTCAGAAGAGAAAGAGAAAAAAGGTGAAACTGTAAACCTCGATATCTTGACCATTTCTTCTTTATTTTCAAAAATGGAAAACAGTTTAGGACAGTGCCAAATGTAGCCTGACACAATGGTCCTTCTGTATCCCTTTAGACTTAACGATCCATCTACAAAATGTACATCTTGATTGTTCACGCCTATAGGTACCAGTAGTTGCCATCCAGAATTTTTGTACTTTGAGCAATGGACCTAACTGACCCCAAACCAGATGACTTCCTGTCACTTATCCCTTCCACTTCAATCTATCATTTATTTTTGTACACTCCTGTTTAAAATCTTCATCCTTCTTCTGCCACCTTTCCCCATCTAGAATACTTAGAATGGTATGTCTGCAGTGATGACTGGAGGAGTACAAGATACTGTCCAAAATATAGATGAACTCCTGCAATATTACAATGAGGCATTTCCAGATCAGGTTTAGGCTGTCCATGTAAGACCCATATATAAAAACACCTTACATGCCCCCCCCCCCCCTATAGTTGGAAACGGGGATGGACAGAGCCAAAAAAAGACAACCATGGCTTAACACTAACACTGCAACATTGAAACGGCATTCTCGAATGCTGAACGGCATTGGAGGAAATCCAAAACCAAGGAAGACTTCCTGTTATACAAGAAAGCCCTTCAGGAACTCAGGACTGCCCTTTCATCTGCCAAACAGGAATATTTCACATCACTCATATCGGCACAGGCCCGGAATCCAAAACAGCTATTTAACACTTTCAACTCCCTTCTCTGCCCACCGCCACCTCCTCCATCCTCACAGCTAACGGCTGAGCAATTTGCCACATACTTCAAAGACAAAATCGACAGGATTCGAAGTGGCTTCACCCCCCAGAACACCTCTCTCCTACCAACATCCCCCTTGCCCCAGTCATTAACTCATTTCACAGTGTTAACTGCTCAAGGTGTCTCCTCCCCGGTCTCAAAGGCTCACCTGACCACCTGCTCCCTTGACCCCATTCCATCCCACCTTATCCCTCAACTGTCTCCATCTCTCATTCCAGCCCTAACATCTTTATTCAACCTCTCCCTGTCCACTGGTACCTTTCCCTCCACCTATAAGCATGCTGTTATAACTCCACTCATCAAAAAACCCTCTCTGGTCCCCTCTGCCCTCCCCAGTTACCGCCCAATCTCTCTGCTTCCTTTCTCATCAAAGCTTCTTGAACAGCATGTCCATACAGAACTTACAAACTATCTGTCTATAAAACTCCCTCCTAGATCCCCTCCAATCTGGTTTCCGCTCATGTCACTCTACCGAAACGGCCCTCCCCAAAGTCACCAATGATCTACTAACAGCCAAATCCAAAGGCCACTACTCTGCTCTCATTCTTCTCGACTTATCATCTGCTTTTGACACTGTCGACCATGCTCTGCTCCTCAATATTCTTTCTTCTCTTGGAATCCAAGGTCTCGCACTCTCTTGGCTCTCCTCCTATCTCTCTCACCGCACATTTAGTGTATCTTACTCAAACACCATTTCCTCTCCCCGGCCTCTGTCTGTAGGGGTACCACAAGGCTCAGTCCTAGGACCCCTACTTTTTTCAATATACACTTCTGGTCTAGGACAACTAATAACCTCGCTAGGCTTCCAATATCACTTTTATGCAGACGACACTCAGATCTACCTCTCTGGCCCGAATCTCTCTCCTCTCCTCTCTCGCCTTCCTGACTGTCTAACAGCCATCTCTTCCTTCATGACATCTCGCTCTCTTAAACTGAACATGGACAAAACTGAACTGGTCATTTTCCCCCCATCTCACTCCCCTCCCCTCTCTAACACCACAATCTCTGTAAATAATCTTACAATAACTGCAACTCCTCAAGCTCGATGCCTGGGTGTCATTCTGGACTCCTCTCTCTCCTTCAGACCTCACATTCACTCCCTGGCCACCTCCTGTCGCCTCCAACTCAAAAATATATCTCGCATCCGTCCCTTCCTCTCACCTGTCACCACTAAATTGCTAGTACATGCCCTGGTCATATCCCGACTGGACTACTGCAACACCCTCCTCTGTGGTTTGCCAACAAACAGACTGGCTCCCCTCCAATCTATCCTAAACTCTGCTGCTCGCCTCATCCATCTCTCCTCTCGCTTCTCCAGTGCTACTCCCCTCTGTCAATCCCTCCACTGGTTACCTGTCTCCCATAGAGTTCAGTTCAAACTTCTAGTGCTAACCTACAAAGCTCTCTCTAACCAGGCCCCTTCCTACATTTCATCTCTGATCCAGCGTTACCAACCCAAGCGCAACCTCCGCTCTGCCTCTGACATTCTCCTGTCCTCTTCCTTGGTTACTTCCTCGCACTCCCGCCTTCAAGACTTCTCCCGTGCCTCCCCACTTCTCTGGAATGCACTCCCCCGCTCGATCCGCCACTCTCCATCACTCTCCATCACTCCAAGCCTTTAAAAGCGCCCTCAAAACTCACTTCTTCAGACAAGCATATGACCTGGCTTAAGCAACTACTATAACCTTCAATGGCACATGCAGCCATACTCAAGCTCTGCCACTTGTGACCCCACCCCCTTTGTCTCCACCCCCATCCTTTAGTCTGTAAGCTCACAAGGGCAGGGCACTCCTCCCTATTGTCTCCTGTGCTCACAACACTTGGTTTTAACCTGTGGCATCTAATTTTGTATTGTTCTCTGTGCTATATGTTTTACCTTGTCTGTATTCTTAACTTGTAAAGCGCTACGGAAGTTGATGGCGCTATATAAATAAACAATAATAATAATAATAATAATAATAATAATAAATAGCAAGTAACAGTTAAAGGAAAACTCCCATTTTGGCATGTTTTTGGTGTTCTGCCTTATTGTTGTCCTCTTTTGGAATGTAAAATAACCATTTGTGGTAAGATTGTGCCCTCATGCTTGTAATTTGCTTATCAGCATGTGGTTTCCATGATTAGCATTTGCCTGTTTAGCTACAGTGGGAGTGGTTTTCATGGCCTTGAGTAAAAAACATGGACTACAAGTCCCACAATTCTTCCAATGTGACAGGTGAACTGTTTAGTAGCTTTAGCTAGTCTACGCAGTCTAATGATCTATCTAATGATCTATCCAGCTGAGAACCTGCCCATTGACGATTGCTACTGGAACGCAGGACTGTGATCATTCAGCAGAATGAGTTAAACCAGTCATCCATGCCTTAGCCAATCAGATGATTAGCAAGCGAGGTGAGTGAGGAAGTCTATGATATGTACTCGAAACCACCACATAGCTAAGGTAAACACATTGGTGCTATGAAAAACTGTTTTCTTTTATAACACAAAGTAGCAAACAAATAGAAAATTTAAAAAATAACAGATAAGCCTAGCACATTGAAGACATAATTTTGCCACACAATATCGAAACTTTTGAAAATGCGATCGAAAGTGGAATTACCCTTAAAAGTTTCATTTTTAACCATCCCCATCCTGCCTTGTCGCAGAGAAAAAGGGAAAACCTTAAATTAGACTGGACTTCCACTTTAAAGGGGACCAAAAGTCTTTCTGCCTGGCCATGGAGTTTAAAAGATTCCAGGGCCATTCCCTGTCCCTATGGTGGGATGCCCCGCTTTGTGAAACTACCAGTTTTGCCTGGTATACTTACCAGTCCAGCAATCCCACCGCTGGGGACCAAAACCCAGGTGGATAAAAAAACCTTTGATTTTGGTTCGCTTTCAGTCAAATGGAAATGGAGGGAAAGAGCCAGAACAAAAGGCAGATAGAACCAAATGGAACTGGTGGAAGCAGGTTTGGAGGGAAACTGCAGCACATGCTGAGTGCTCTTCAATAAGAAATAAGGATCTACTGCTGTTTTTTAAAGACTGGAATCCTGCCCTTTCAGTTGGTGCAACAGAACTGTGAGAAACTTTGGGGACTATGGCAAACCACCAAACCACCCCAAACCTCACCCTGCATCTCATACACCAACACCCTGTGTCCAAAGAACATCCACACCCCACAAAACTGTCACTAACCTGCCGATAGGTGGGAAACAATACTTCTCTCTCTCTCTTTCTCTTGATATATATACACACACACACACACACACACACACACACACACACACACACACACACACACTGTATTTTTGCTCCATAGGACACACCCAGAAGTCGGAGGAAAATTAGAAAATAAATATTCTGAACCAAATGTTGTGCTAAAACACCAAAAAACAAATAATAGGCAAGGTGCAGAATCTCCCCATTACAGACAGAGTGGCATTCTACCTTCCCCCATTCCCATAGGCAGTGTGTCACTCCCCCCTCCCATTCCAATAGGCAGTGCTGCATTTACCCTTTCCCATTCCCATAGGCAGTTTGGCATTCCCGCCTCCAATTCCCATATGTAGTATGGGATCCCCCCTCCCATTCCTATAGGCAGTGGGGCATTCTCCTCTCCTATTCCCCATAGGCACTGTGCAATTCCCCTTTCCTATTCCCCATAGGCAGTGTGGTATCACACCATCCCATTCCCCATAGACAGTGTGGCATTCCCCCTCCCATTTTCCTTAGGTAGCGTGGCATTCGACTTTCCCATTCCCATAGACAGTGTGGCATCCCCCCTACCATTCCCCATAGGCAGTGTGGCATCCCCCCTCCCATTCCCCATAGGCAGTGTGGCACCCCCCCTCCCATTCCCCCTAGGCAGTGTGGCATCCCCCCTCCCATTTTCCATAGGTAGTGTGGCATTCCCCTTTCCCATTCCTATAGACAGTGTGGCTTCCCCCTCCCATTCCCCATAGGCAGTATGACATTTTCCCCATTCCATTCCCCATAGGCAGTGTGGCATTCCCCCTCCCATTCCCATAGGCAGCGTGGCATTCCTCCCTCCCATTCCCAGTAGACAGTGTGGCATCCCCGCCATCCCATTCCCCATGGGCAAAAGAAAAAAAATTGAACCCACCTTTCCATCGTACCCGCACCGCTGGCCAGGCCGCCACAGCCACGGGAAGTCAGAAGATGGAGAAGCGGCGCCTGCACACAGAGCAAATACGCAGCTCTATACAGTGGGTGGGCGTGGCCGATGCTCGAGCACCATTGCATGGAGCCAGGGGTGTGCTCTGTATGTGCAGGCACCGCGGAGAAGACGCAGCAGCACCAGATACAGCGAGGACAACAGGGACAGCGCGAGCAGCGGAGGCGGCAGGCAGTGCTCCTCCATCTTGTGGCCTCCCATGGCTGTGGAGGCCTGGCCAGCAGTGTGGGAACGAAGAAAAGGTGAGTTTCCATTTTCCCTTTTTTTTTCACATTCGCCCGATAAGATGCCCCGTCATTCAATCCCCCCCCCCCCCCCCTCCCCACACTTTTGGGGAAAAATAAGTGTGTGTTATAGAGCGCAAAATACTATATATATATGTGTGTGTGTCTGTGTATTATCTGTATAATTATCTGTATAATCTGTGACAAAATGGTAATATGGGCTCCCATTGAACTGAATAATGTTGCACAGCAAACAGACAGGGATATAAATATTCAATACTGCATCTGATTAATTTTTAATGACATTATGAATTGCTTATACAGAAATGCTGGGAGATCTATTCTATATCAATACTTGCTATGCAGATGTCTTTAGCTTGCATTTTTTTCTGTTTGTTTTCGATATGGAAGACAGTTCTATACTGTACCTCTGTTCTTTCAACCATGGAACATGTTTACTAACTGGTTTACCTGTTTTTTATTAGTGACAATGTTCATTTTGTATTCTGTTTTAATGGATCCTGGCGGCCCATCTGCTATGACACATCAAGCAATGAGATGTAGTTACCCATTCACCCATAGGGCAACAGATGGAGGAAATGTTTGCAAGTTATCAGAGCAACACTAAATGACAATAGCAAAAATTGGGTAATGTAAAAGGAGAGATATCTAGCTTATCCATACAAATATGGAAAGCTCTCTTTCGCATATCTTCAGACTTATTATAAACTCCATATGTGGTTGCCATCAGCGTAGGACTGGCCCACCAGAGTACCAAACTTTCCTCCGGTGATCTCCAGGCACTGACCCAGGATCAACATCTGATCAGTACAAGAGATCCTCTAGTGGGCCCCAAGAAGTATTTGCTCTGGTGGGCGCCAAATAGGATTCCCCCCTCTGGGCCCTAAGTATGATTTTAAAGAAAGCAGCTTCGCTTACAATACATAAGGTATTTAGCTATAATCAGAGATTTTGTGATGCTTTGAAATGACTTATTTTACACTCTCCCACAGGGGATAAGGTTGGATGTGGTTGTCTGGAGAGAGCCTAAATGTGCACATATATTTGTTATTAACACTTAAAACCTTCACTTTGAGGCAGTAAAAAAGATCCACTGACTGTAAAACTCTAGATTTACTGCAGTTCCATTTTAAAAAGCAAATTAAATACATTTTTATATTGCTTTAGTGAAAGATTTAGGTGCTAGTCATGCTCTAACTTTCTCAGTTTACTGAATCACCTCCATGCCTTATTTTGCAATAAAGCTAGAGGCAGGCTTAATTCCATGGGATATTTTAAGACAAGTTTACTGAATCGAGGCCCTGTACCTATCACGTCCACATTTTAT
The DNA here is from genome assembly GCA_027917425.1 of Gastrophryne carolinensis. Lineage (NCBI taxonomy): Eukaryota > Metazoa > Chordata > Amphibia > Anura > Microhylidae > Gastrophryne > Gastrophryne carolinensis. The sequence continues at coordinate 443,349,951 of CM051236.1, forward strand.
CAGAGCATGCAGTCAGTCTTGGGGTAATCCTACCCCCCCCTGACTTGGCCTCCCTCCCGTGGCACAGAGGCGGGGTGATTCCAAAAAAAGCCTTACCTTGCCTGGAATCCATTACCATCCCCCCAGTGCTTCCAGTCTTGGAACAGCCACCTTGGATCCAATGCATAGACCGGCATCCTCAGCACAGAGCAAAGGGTCCCCACTCTGTGTGATACAAATGAAAACTACTTAGTACATAAATCTGTTCAGACTAAATATTCTGCAAAAGTATAACAATTTAAAGGATATGCCCAGAAGTACCTCAGTCCTAAACAAGCTTATAATGGAATTCTTTGGCCCTCTTGGACAAAGCTGTTGTACAAAGCTTTCCAAATAGAAACAAAATTCTTGAAGGTTTCTTCAGTTTCTGTCTCAGAAATAAGTAGAAATAATCAATAATAATAATAGTCAACTGTAGAGAGCCATCCACATTTTAATGACTAGCCCCTATACAGCCTAAAGCAGGGGTGCTCAACCTTTCGAAGAGTACCTCAGTCCTAAACGAGCGTATAATGTAATTCTTTGGCCCACTTGGACAAAGCTGTACAAAGCTTTCCAAATAGAAACGGGGTTCTTGAAGGTAACTTGTGTCCTGATTCTTCACTTACTGTCCGGGAAATACGTAGAAATAATGGTCAGCTGTAGAGAGCCATCCACATTTTAATGACTAGCCCCTATACAGCATAGAGCAGGGGTGCTCAACCTTTTGAAGAGTGCCGGCCACTTAACTGATTTGACAATTAAATTAAATTGTTCCTGAATATGTATTTTAAATATCATATATTAAATTGGAATGAATGTAGATACCTACTTTTTATTCACAAAAACTTAAATTGTCCCCGCATACCACCCCCCACACTCTAATCCCAAACACATTCAAGTCCCACATGCCTACTAACTCTCCCCAAACCCCTGCAGACAAACATACTAAAATGCACACATGTGTATATAAACCCTATCAGCAAACGCCACACTCACACACAATCTGACTTACACTATCATCACAAACTACAGAGGTAAACATCTGGATGCCTTTGGAGAAAAAAGACTGTGGAGTTCTGGCACACAGGCTGAGGATGTATGGCAGCAGTAAGGGTCAGTTCTCTGCTAGGACAAATATGGGAGCGCATTTTCTCACCGCTTAAGCAAGACTTGGACAAAACCAGGGGTGGACTGGCCATAGGGCATATCGGGACAAATCCCGGTAGGCCGCCGCTTCCCTTCTGGCCGCCAGGCTGCCACACCATGTCACTGCGGCTCGCTGGCCACTGCTGCAAAGTCTCACTGACCCTCGTCCACCTTTTTGTCCCTGCGACCCCTCGTCCGTCTCCTTTCCAGCTGGTAGCAGCTTCTTCTCTCCCCAGCGTGTGTGGGAACTTAAATGGTGCAGCCCTGTCCCCGCCCGGCGGATAAAAGAAGTTGCACACAGGCCGCACACCTCGCTGGCCATGTCAGGCACATGAAGCGGCCGGCCGGCCTGGGGGGGGGGTTAGGCAGCCGAAAGGAGGTGACCGAGGGGCCGCACGGACAAGGAGGTGGGCGAGCAGCGCGACCAGCCTTGCAGGGCTCGTGGGAGGTGAGGAGGAGGCAAGAGGCGACTGCTGGAAGACATCTTTGGTAAGTAGAATATTCATGTTTTTTATTTTTTTCTTTCAGAGTGAGAACATCATGTTCCATGGTGGACTCTCGGCCACATGTCTTTTAGAACCTCTCTGCCTGGGTTAAAGCAAACTTCCCTCTGTGCCAAGGAGGGTCCAGGTTCGAGGCATACTAATCCTCTACTGGTAAACATGGAAATGAAGAAATGATTCAATGTATTCCTAGGTCTACATCTAAGGAAGTAAAATGGTTCCCTACTGAAGTGCCCCACATCCCCTATTAATAGAGGTGTGACTGATACATATTTGTGCAGCAGTTGTGGGGTACCTTACTGAACAGAGATCATATATATCAGGTATATCTTTATTGCTGAGGTTGCCAGTGGTGGATGGAGGTAGGTTACCGTTTAGGGTCCCTGTGGACCAGGACCCACTGTGGTGTAGGTTTTAGGTACAGAAATCTACATGTTCACATCTTGCTACATCAGGAAAGTTGATGACTTTGTGTTTTAGGCCTTATCCTAGGGGTGGGTGCTCTGGTGATTCCTTTGATGAGGTTTTTACTGATTGCATCTTCTCCTCTGCCTCTGGAGGAAATCAAAAGCACCCTTGTCAGCATCAATTGTCTGAAATGGTCTTGGTACACAAATGTAGTAAACATGGCAATGGGCAGCTCCTGTTCACTGCCAGACTGTCCAGACCTTTCCTACTATTACATTTGCTGGATGTGGTAAAGGCATTGAAGTGCTCAGGACAATGTGGCTGCTTGTTGTTCCAGTTGGACAATGTGAGGGTTTTTTTGGCCACTATAAGCTGGTTTACCAGGACAGCTATAGTCCAGATCGACACCTGTAAAGGCCTTACAACTGGATTCTGATTCTTATCATTAACCCAGCCATTAACTGAAACAGAAGCAGATGTGTAGATTTCAAATAACAGTCAATTGTGGAGCTGCGTTTTGCAGGGGGATCGCGGTACAGGTGTATTTTAGTCCTTGCCCCACTGTCTGAAACCCACCAGGTCGCAGAAACCAACTCACCTCTTCCCAGTCACAAAGTTGCCCCGGCTGGTGCCAACCCTTGTCAGCGGCGTAACGCCACATCACTCGGTAGTGATAGCAACATTGCGGTGACGGGGCTGGCTAGAAGTGGCGCTGCCTGCATGTAATGTAACATGGGGCCGGGCACAGTACAGAAGGGCCGGTATGACCAAAAAAGTCCCAGGCCGATTTTGAATCCCAGTCCGCCCCTGGACAAAACTGTAAGGGGGTTAAAGAGATTCTTTACACTCGTATGTCCTTCCACTGCACCTCCCTATTACCATATTCATGTGTAATGTGCTAGCAATACACATGCTTTAGTCCTCTAATTATATGGGTACATATATAGCCCTTTCCTATATTAGTCTGCTGCTACTTACCATTCTCTATTTAACTCTCTTTATGTCCTCCTGCCTCTATTTCCCAAAGCAGGTCTGGGGGCCACATATCTGGCCTAGAGAGAAGTAATTGGGGTTTCCTGACATACACAGAGTGAAATAAATACAAATATATGTTTTAAACAATTGACTTCTGTATTTCCTGTTGCGTGTACACATCTGTAGCGTTCGAAGAAAATGAAAAACGCCCCTGTGTCTTTCCAAATCTTAAACATAAAGCTATAAGGCAGCAATGTATGGATTGCAGCACTACCACACTCCATATTCACAGAAATTACAAACAATTAGCACCAATTATCAATGAGCTTGACATTTAGCATGGTGAATAGAGGCCAGTGTGTTATGGCTAAACACCAGGCATAAGGTACCGACATTACACTTGTTACAGTAATTAGATAATTACTTCCTAAGCAATGCTGATATTACAGTAATGATTGTGCAGATCAGAACACTTAGAGAGGAATATAAACATGCTGCAGCTGAGTTCATCTCGCCTTACTGTGATGACTGTATAAAACCTCTGCTATACTTTAAACATAAGGCCGGAACATAAGGCCGGAACCTTTAAGTAAATGGCTCTAAATAATATGTTTGAGTTCAAGAATTTACTTGGTGTATGAAAGTGCCATAGTGAGAAGGCAGCATCCTGCCGAAGTAGTGGGAGTAAACGCCATTCAACGTGTCGGTGTTAACAGCGGTTTGAGGATTTGGACCCGCTCTTCATTTGGTGAAACATTTTTATTAGTTCTGATAGCATTACATGAAGTATGCATCCCATATTTTGGCATATTTTCAAGCACTTTATCAGCACTGTCTGCACTTTAAATTGTGCACTACACTTATGCATTTCTTGGCTTTATGGAAGGGGTTTCCTTCTAGTTGCACTTCCCCCCTCCCAGAAAGGGGGCCATTTATGCTTATTTGCACAATAGGGTTGATTGAGAGAGATATAAAAAGATTTTCGTTTTTGTGTCGATCTGTTTTTTTTCTTAATTTTTCCCACTTGCGTACGAGTGATTCTATGCATGCATCGCAAGCCTTCAGTGAAGTTTTCGTCTGTTCGTATGCCTATGTCATTTTTCAGCTTTCGTTTTCCGTTTATGTTACTCATGAAACAACGTAGGCTTTCGTTTTTGGCCTTTTTCCAACGTTTCCTCGAAAGAATGATTTACGTTTCCCGTTAGATTCTGAATTCCTTTTTCTATAAATAAATGTCCAGACGAAAATTGTTACGACCTTACGCCTGCGCACAACAAAATTAACCCATTAATGTGCTTGTCTACATATTTTGTTCACTCACTTCTGCTACAATGCTTAGCTAAATCACATCGCGGGCTGTATGTTTTTTTACACATACTCAAAATACTTACATTACAACTTACTTTGGTGGTGGGCGACCTCTGCTTGGGGGACCACCCTACGGTCTGGGGCCTGCCACTGCTGGGAATGTGAGGCTGTAGAGACATTTAAAGTAGGCTCACTTCTAATGTCTGATTCAACAGTAAGCAAATGACACTTAGAATGTGTGTGTGATACATGCAATGCCTTGGAGCTGAAGGCGCTCATACTCCTCCACATAGCCGCAAAACATGTTCAACAATAGCAATCCGAGGCAAAAATGGTCCCATAAGTGGAGCGGAAATGAAACCGTTTTATAGGGCGGTGGACCATCGGCAATCAGGTTTCAGAATCAGACGCAAGCCCATCCCAATAACGTAAGTTATCTGAACGGACTCAAAATATCAGATTTAGATGCGAAAATGATCCGAACTAACGCAAATGATCAGATTTATATCCGTCCATCGAATGCGCATATACGCATTAGCGGGAACGAACATACGCATGGAAAAAGGAACGTAAAAACCAAAAAAAGGCCAAACAGACACAAAAACATACACAGACACATACGAAAGTCCAGTCTCTGAATCGAGCCTAATGTCTATAATCTTCTTCTTATGTTATCACTATGGCACTTAATTGCTTTTAATTAGCTTTGTCTTTAAAGTGGACCAACACCCAGGATTTTGACTATCCTGGGTCTTGGTCCACTTCGGTGGGGCACCCCCGATCGGGGTGCCCCGCTGTGTGAAACCCCCCCCGAACCCCCCGAACAACTCACCTCTCCCCGCTCCCAGCGCCGACGGACAAGCCGCGGACAAGCGGCTCCTCCGCCGCCGCCTCACGCGCGTCTAGAAGATAAGGTAAGGAGTTTGGGGTGTTTGGGGGGTTTCACCCCGCGGGACATCCCGATCTCGGATGTCCCGCGGGGAGGGAGGTGTTGGTCGTGGGTGTTGGTCCACTTTAATGTCATCATGCTCTTTTTTTTTTTTATTCTTTTTATTTGAGTTTTTTTGATACAAATGTAGCTTCAACATACAAAGTACATAGGTCGGTCTTGCCATAATTTTAGATCAGAAAAGAAGCAACACAAACATGGTATCACATGAATCCGGAAAATTGTTTTTCCTACAGGCATTGTACCCTAAGTCAAGACTATATACATCAAATCAACCAACTCGAGCTACCAGCAATGTGATTGCATCCTTATTTACGTTGTAGATTTGCTGCTCAAGGTGGGGGCTGCCGTATTACGTTGGTGTTTCTTTCTTCGAGATTTATTGGATTATCTCCCTCTATCACTCTAGTTAAGTACCAAGTGGTATCCCGAAATGTTTGGTACAATTTTTGTTTAATTTCTACGTGTAAAGTATCAATAAAGCTTTCCCATGTATTGAAAAAACTGGGTGCTTTCTTTTCTTTGTCTAGGGTTGCATCAGCCCATTCAAACTTGAAGAGCTGCTGCAGCTTCTCCATAAAGTGCCGGAATGAGGGAGGTTCATCTCCAATCCAGCCCTGGAGAATGACTTTTTTCGCAACTGCAGCCGTTAACAGAATTAATTTCTTAGTGCCTCTATCTATCCTCTGGGTGGTAGTATCAATTGAGCCAAATATTGCCCATCTTGGAGTGAGAGGCAGATAGTTTATCAATTTTGTAATCATATATCTATGTACTTTTCTCCAGAACTGGTTGACAACCGGACATTCCCATAGACAATGATATAAATTTACCCCCTCCTCCCCACATTTCCTACAGTGGTCAGAGTCAGACAGTTTCATCTGTACTGAACGGACAGGTGACACATAGTTGTAATGATATAATCTAAGAAGCATTTCTCTGTAGGAGGATGCTTGTAGGGTCGCCCAGGAATATTTGTACATTTTAAGCAGCTCCTCAATGTCAAGTTCTGGGAAGTGAGTGCACCATTCACACATTCCCGTGTTGAGTTCCTCATAATTGAGTGTGTGTCTTAAGAACTTATAATGCAGTGCTATGGCTCTGCTATTCGGTGGCGTCATGTTCAATAGTGTGTCCAGCCCATTATCCCAGTCCTGAGTGGAAAATTTTTTGACTGTCTGTTTGACATAAGATGTCAATTGAAAGTAGGCAAAAGTGTGCGGAACTGTAAACTGAATTTTTCATTGAATTCCTGATGTGTAAGCATTCTTTTGCTATTTAGCCGTAACAGCTGCCCAATGTTTGTGATCCCTTCTTTTTCCCAGTCCGTGAATGGGCGTGTCGTGTTCCCATTTAGGAAATCTAGATTTCCTGTAATAGGTAATAGTGTTGATAAATGGGGGTTTAGCTTGTATTTCTTCCTTAGTTTTTGCCAGAGACCCCAGATGGACATTAATAGTGGATTTAGAGTGACATGTTCAGGTAGCAATGCTTTCTGCATGGGAATCAGATTTGATGTCTGGTACCATGCTTTGATCTAATTGCGGATCTGCGTGTATGTGGGTGTTCTTGATCCAATCTCTTAATACACCAAGTAACGCTGCTGCATTATAATTAAAAGGATCTGGAAGATTGACTCCGGCGTTCTCCCGTGTTTGCTGTAACACCCTTCTACTTATTGTCGCTCTCTTCTTGCCCCATATAAATTCCCTGAATCTTTTGTTTAATTCTGTAATTTCTTTATGGTTTAGGAGTATAGGGAGTGTCTGCAGATAAAACAGCAGCTTCGGAAATGCTATCATTTTTATTAAATAAATACGTCCCAGGTATGAGAGAGTCAAGCCGGCCCAGGTTTGTAAATCACGCTGAATCTCTCTTATAATGGGTTTGATATTAATATCATAGAGTTTGTGCTGATTTTTAGGTAGCATAACTCCTAAGTACTTTTATTACTGTACTGTTTGTTCCATTTAAACGGGAAGTTGTCTCCCCAGCTCGGTTTTGGGCAATTATTTAGATATAGGGCCGCCGATTTTTGTAAGTTAATGGAGTAACCTGTGACGGCACCAAATTGGGCTATGATCTCCAATATCCGTGGGAGTGTGGTTCGGGGATTTGCTACATATAACAAGACATCATCCGCAAAAGCTGTTATCTTTATTTCCTCTTTGCCTATTTTTATTCCTTGGAAGGCACTCTCCCCCTCCAATAATCAAAAGAGCGGGTCAATGGCCAAATTAAATAATAGTGGTGACAAGGGGCATCCCTGTCTGACTCCCCTCCCCAGCTGGACGCCGTTGGTGAGCTGTCCATTAACCAATAGTTGGCAGGTTGGTGCCTTGTATATATATTGTATCAGTGACGTAAATGTTCCGCCAAAGGCTCTCTCCAACTATAAATTTTTAAATACCTTATATGTAGTGCGGCTTTTTTAAAGCAAGGATTTTTGAACTGTACTGGCAGCCCAATTGTTCTGGTTGTTGTATATATGCCCCATAGTGGCTTTCTTGCTAGCCAGCACCATATTCTATAATTGCTGAGCAGGGCGGGATCAATTTGTAGCTTTAACTTAAACATAAGGCGGCATACAGTGAAATGCCAATACATTCTGTATACTGTATGAGACTCGGATTGGCCAACCGGAGGACCGGGCCCAGATTCCTCTACCTATGTGCCAGTATGTATGCAGGGGATTACCAAGGTGGAACTAAAAAAAATTGCGAGATTGTTGTTTTCTTACACTCATTACAGAGTGTACATAACATCAGGGAAACTGGTTGTTTCATTGTTTTAGTTCCGCCTTAGCGCTCGCTGTTCAAAAGCTCAAATCAGTTGTCAGGATTGTAAACAGGGTCACTGCTGAGTGCTTTCTTATCAGTCGCTGTATCTCGAGTCCCCTCTGTCACCAAGAGGGAGAAGGTTAATATTGTGTGTAAGAGCTCCTGTTAGGATTTCAAGGTTGGCAGACAAATGCATTTAGTTGCTTTAAATTGATTTATTGTTCCCCGGGGGGGGGGGGGGGGGGAGGGGGCATTGCAGCTCCCTACTCTGTGCACACTCCTGCCGTGGTGCGTAGCGGGAGTCTGCAGCAGAGGGAACCGCTCCCTGGCTTTTTATATTGAGGGGCATCTCAAAGTTTAACACTACTTGCCAGTGATCAATGCAATTTTTTGAAAGTATACATCTGTGGAACCTCATTGGTTTCCATTGGCCATGTGGGCAGACTAGTTCAGAGAAGTAAGTGAATAGAGTCTGTTTTTGAACTCAGGTACCTTTTCTTAGGTGAAGCAGTGGTCATGAGGCCACTGTGGGTGAACTAGGGTGTAGATCCTCATTAAGATATAATATTGGGTAAAGCATTCACAATAGCTTTTCTTTATAAGTAATAAAGTTTTTTGGTTACCCTGATGTTTTCGATAATCCCTCTAATAATTTTACAACATTGTAATCCATTTACAGTAGCTGAATTAGTTAAAGCGGAACTTCAGTCAAAAGTTGACTCCCCTCCCCACCATGTCACTCTACCCTGGTGCTGAGGCAGAACAGGGGGTTGCAAAGAAGAAAACCCTTACCTTATCTTCGAGCCAGCTCTCGGCCTCCGTGCGACTGCCACTCATTCACCTGAATGGGCTACGGGAACGTGTACAGGATGCAGCTCTTTGTCATTCTGGCAAGATGGATCCTGAAGGAGCACAGCTGGCCTGAGGGTCAGGTAATGTTTTTTTTTTCTTTGTTACCCCCAATCCATCCTTAGCGCCAGGGTAGGGTGGCAGGTTGGGGAACATCTCATAAATACTGTAAAATATTATTCAATGCTTTAAAGTGGAACTTCATTCATCTTGCCAGAATGACACATCCCCCAGCTCCGTGGGCGCTCCTGCCCGTCCATTCAAGTGACGTCAAGTGCAGCACACGCGGACCAGGATGATACGGCTCTGTGTCATTTTCAGTGGTGGTCTCACAGAGACCGGTAGTGCGTAGCTGCACCGAGGATAAGGTAAGTGTTTTTTTCTTTGCAAGTCCTGTCTCAGCGCCAGAGTAGAGTGGCAGGGTGGGGGGTCAACTTTATACTGAAGTTACGCTTTAAGTTACTGTACATCCTCATTGAGATGCTTAATTAAAAATGACTATTCTTTCTGCATTTGCTAGATGGTAGTAACAGGGCCAGACTAAGTGTGGTGGAACCCCTTGGGCACAAAATCTGGTGGAGGTCCCAGGTACAGTCAGTCCAGCCAAGTAACTGATTGGTGGTTGTCTGGCTCCCGCCTACTTATTGAGATGTCAGATCAGTTATGCCACCCTTGTGCGGGTGTGTGCTGCTCCGAAACTCCTGCTTTGACATTCTGTGCGGGGGGTGTAGTTACCCAGCTGGTCCCGCAGAAAACAGTTTCCCTTCATTGAGCTGCCAGTGGCTGTGCTTGGTTTCATTATGCATAGTGAACAGCCACTGGTTGACAATTCAGCACCCACCCATCACTGTAGCATTGGCATAGTAGTGATGGCGGCTTTGCTGCTCTAGACTCTCTGTCCTGCCCTGTAGTGGCTTTGGCTGCAGGTTTGCAAAAAGAAAGAGGCTTGTCCAGACGCACAGGGTGAGCCCACTGCTGCCGATAGCTTTGTTGCTGGCCCTGCGACTCATCATACCAAAGACTGGAAAGCCTTCTGGACCAGACTATATCCCTTTCGCTGCCAGCTGCCTATCTGGAGATTTTGTCACCCTTGTTGTCAGACCATTCTGCACTATTTTGCGCTCCATATGTTCAACTGTGATTTTTGAAGGGATTTCCAGGGATTTCCCAGGGAAATTATATATTTATTTTTTCATCAGAGTCTAGGCTTTAACATTAAATGTCTTGTTTGTCATTTTTTAGGTGTATTCCCAATATTTTAGGGTAAAATATGTGCAAAAAAAAAAAAAAATTTTTTTGCAATTCGAAGTGTTTTGTTGTAATAAAAAATGTACGTTTGTCGATAAAATCTTATTGCATGTAAAAGCCCCATTTCTCCCGGTTACAGCGGTACCACATATGTATTGGTAGACACCCTTTCCTGCCCAGGAGACTCCCCCAAACTGAAACAGCGCTTTAGGAGATTTTCAGATAAAATACACCTGTGCTAGGCACTATGCGCACCTTGCAGCTTTTCCAGAAAAACAACCTGTCAGGGACCGCTGGACACCCTTCTCTCGTGAGCCAACAATCCCCAATCTCCACCGCCTCTTGTGCCTATAGACAAGCCCCCGCTTGCTGGAGACACGGGTTATGCCTCTCCAGACTCGGTTGCCCCCAGGTCTTACTGGCGCAAAGATTGCTGGCTTACGATAAAGACGGATGAACTGCGGGGTATCCCAAATCAGGAGTTCATGCACCCAAGTCTGTAAACGTCAAAACCAAGGGGCAAGGCAAAGAGTAGTCGGGACTGGCAAGGGTCAAGGCCGGGTGATCACAGAAGCGCGGTATCCAAGGGGTTAAGCAGAAACGAAGTCAGACAGGCAGAAGGTCGGTTCAGGCAGCGAGCAGGAGTAGTCAAGGACGAAGCCGGATCAAACACACTAAAACGAGATTCAGAAGCACACCCAAGCTAGTAAATGGCTATAACAGGCACTGGTGGTTCGGGCGGGAAAATATTTAAATGGTGACTGACCAATGGGAAGGGGAATGTGCTGATTGGTGCAACACACGATCTCACCCCTGATAGGAGAAACTCCAGGGACTGGACCGCCCTGGCCAGTCAGGCTGTCCATTCCCTGACCTTCCCAGAGCAGAGGATTCCTGGGTCAGGATTGGTCCTTTTAAATCTGCCCCCGGCGAATGCGCTGGGAGCAGCGCCGCCGGGGGACATAAAGGGAACGTGCTAGCACGCGGGCACGTGCACGGCCGTCGGCTGCCGGTGCGCCCGACGCTGGAGGGGCGGCTGCCTGGCGCGGCCGCCGGAGGGGCCGCGCCACCAGTGAGCGTGCGGAGGCACCGCGGGACAGACTCCCAGGTAAGTTCCTTACATTATCCCCACCTTGAGCCTCCTAGGGCCTCTGGACCCTCCAAGCTGGGTTTCTGAGGGTTCTCTCTGTGAAACTTCCTAACCAACCTCCCCGCGTGGACATCTCTGGCCGGGACCCAAGACCTCTCTTCTGGACCGTATCCCTTCCAATCTACTAGGTACTGGAGAGAGTTTCGGAAGAAACGTGAGTCCAATATCCGGGCTACCTCGAATTCTTGCTGCCCGTCTACCAGGATGGCAGCAGGGGAAGTATCTGGCTCAATACCCTTGGCAGATTTTAAAAGGGAAACATGAAAAGAATTGCATATTTTCATGGAGGGAGGGAGATCAAGGCGATAAGTAACTCGATTAATCTTCCGTAGTATAGGAAAAGGGCCAATAAACCTTGGACCTAGCTTGGCAGAGGGTTGACGTAATGCCAAATTTTTGGTGGAAAGCCAAACTAACTCCCCCACCTCATAATCAGGGTCACTAGACCGACCGTGATCGGCAAAAGTTTTCTGCTGGCCGACAGCCCTGGTCAAGTTTTGCTGGATCTTTGCCCATAAGTCCGGCCATTGGGACAACCATTCCTCAAGCGAGGGCACACTAGAGGGTTCTTCGGACAAAGCAGAAAACTTGAGGTCCCTACCGAAGACACAGCGAAACGGGGAAACCCCTGTGGAAGTATGGGTGGCATTATTTAGAGCAAACTCTGCAAACGGAAGGTACAGTAACCAATCTGTCTGGACATCGGAAACAAAACATCGAAGGTACTGCTCCAGTGATTGGTTGGTTCTCTCTGTCTGTCCATTTGATTGGGGATGAAATGCAGAGGACAGAGAGACAGAGAACCCCAACCTGGCACAAAATGCCCTCCAAAACTGAGAGACAAACTGTACCCCCCTGTCAGAGACCACATCCTCCGGGATTCCATGGAGTCTGAATATATGTGTTAAAAAATGTTGTGCAAGGTCTTGAGCGGTTGGTAACTTTTTTAACGGGATAAAGTGTGCCATCTTACTGAACCGATCTACCACCACCCAGATGACGGTAAACCCCTGCGATGATGGAAGATCGGTGATGAAATCCATGGCAAGGTGTGTCCATGGTCGGGAAGGAATGGATAAGGGCAACAGTGAACCTTCAGGAGAATGTCTAGGGGTTTTACTCCGGGCACAAATCTTACAGGCTCGAACATAATCCTGAGCATCTTTTTTAATAGAGGGCCACCAAACATGACGTGACAACATGGAAATGGTTTTCTTAACTCCAGGATGGCCTACAGTTTTAGAGGCATGAAATTGCTGTAGGATGGCCGAACGATGTGACGCAGGTACAAACTGGACATTAGCCGGTTTACCAGGCGGAGATTCAGACTGAAACTGATTCAGGTCAGAGAGGTTCGGCTGAATCACAGCTACCACCATGTGTTGTGGCAGTATGGGCAAATTCTTCCCCTCAGGTAAGTTAGTCGTGGAAAAGCTTCGAGACAAGGCATCAGCTTTTACGTTCTTTGACCCCGGTTTGTAAGTAATTGTAAAGTTAAATCGGGAAAAGAACAGGGACCACCGAGCTTGCCTAGGGGTTAACCTCTTTGCAGACTGAATATATTCTAAATTTTTATGGTCCGTGAAGACCGTAACAGGGAACTGGGCCCCTTCTAACCAGTGTCTCCATTCTTGAAAGGCTAGTTTAACCGCCAAGAGCTCCCGATTCCCAATGTCATAATTCCGCTCAGCGGGATTGAATTTTTTCGAGAAAAAAGCACAAGGGTGAAGTCGTTCCGGGGAACCGCTGTACTGTGAGAGAACTGCCCCAACGCCAAGCTCGGAAGCGTCAACTTCGACTATAAAAGCTCGCTGACATTCTGGGTGAACTAATACTGGGGCAGAGCTAAAGACTTCTTTTAACTTTCTAAAGGCTTGAAAGGATCGTTCCGGCCAGGGTGATGGGAAGCTCCCCTTCTTGGTGAGATCTGTGAGAGGTGCTACTAGGGTGGAGAAGTTCTTAATAAATCTCCTATAAAAGTTGGCGAATCCCAGGAATCTTTGTAGCCCCTTTAAATCTCTAGGTTGCTCCCACTCAAGTACAGCTTTGACCTTAGCCTGATCCATAGATAACCCAGTGTTAGAAATTATATACCCTAAAAAAGGGACCTCAGGAACCTCGAATACACATTTCTTGAGTTTAGCGTATAAGCAATTCTCTCTTAATTTTTGTAAGACAAGGCGAACATGTTCACGATGTTCCATTAAAGAGGAAGAAAAAATCAAAATATCATCGAGGTACACTACTACAAAGCGACCCAAATACTCTCTAAAAATTTCGTTTACAAAGTCCTGGAAGACGGCCGGGGCGTTACACAAACCAAAGGGCATCACAGAAACTGTTCAGGTGAGAAAAATTTCCTACGCCAGGTCTCAGATTTAAGCCAACGTTTTGAGAATAGGGGCTATCCCAAACCAGTAATTAAGAGGGCCCGGGAACGGGCCGTGGCCACAACCCGGGAAGACTTGCTTACCCCAAAAAAGCCTAAATCAGACACTGGGGAAATTAGATTCTGTACCAGATACAACCGTGATTGGAACAATATCCGACGGATCTTACAAAAACATTGGGGCATCTTACAATCGGATCCAGAGCTTGGCAAATGGATCCATAAGAGCCCACGTATGCTCGCACAACGAGCACCTAATATCCGGGATATCTTATGCTCCAGTCACTTTAAGGGGACAACAAACTGGTTGAGTGAACAGAATAATTCTGTAGGCAACTACCCCTGTGGGAAGTGCACAATCTGCCCACATATGATTAAGGATAAAGTCATACGTAACCTGTTGACGGGTAAGGACTTTAGAATCAAACAATTTATAAACTGTCGCACTACTGGAGTCATATATGCATTATGGTGCAATTGCCCAAAAATGTACATAGGGGAAACCCGTAACACTCTAAAGGCTAGATTGCAAGCCCATGTGTCCAGCATCCGGCTGGCGGCTAGACACAGGGAACAGGGCAAAACTATTACACCAGTGGCACAACACTTCTTACAGGCACATAATAGTGACTATAGTTGCATGAAGATTATGGGGATAGAGAGAGTTAGATTGGGCCCGAGGGGAGGAGACATTAAACGGAAATTACAACAGCAAGAACTTAGATGGATCTATCTTTTGGATACACAGGCTCCTCGGGGTCTCAATGAAGACGTGGCCTTTACACCTTTTTTAGGGGGTACATAGAATGCACATAATGGTAGTTTGTATTCACATATAGTTTTCAGGTATTTCCTTTGTAGTTTTTATTCACAAAAATAATACATTCTTCTTTTGATGGTTTGGTGTTTAGTTTCACATACACTATAATAATGATATTTGGTTGTTGATTTGTATTGGTCTAATTATTTATTTTTAGTTTTTATCACATAGATGGGGAAAGCACACAGGCCACTCCTCTGACCCCTTGGACGTTGAATCCTGGATCCATAGATGGAAAGAAATGCGTGGGGATTACCATCATTGTGCAAATTGATGTGAAACTGTTTGGTTACCTATGCATACTTACCTCTTTTGTATATCCGTTTGTCTCTCTCCCCTGACCCTCTCTTTCACTTCTCTCCCCCCCTTTGTACCCTCTTTCCCCCTCCCTCTCCCCCTGGCCTCTCTTACTCCCTTTCTTCCCCTTCCCCCCCTCCCCTCTCCCTTTTCCCTATTCCTCCTACTGTCTTACAATCCTATGTATGGTACATATATGTAGCATATGTGTAAGGTGTTCTTGCCTTATATATAATTGACTAGTGAATATACTTATAGACATACATGGTTAAATGTCTGATGGGATGGGGTGTGGGGGGGGGGGGGGGGGGGGGGGGGAGGGGATAATAAGTTAAAACAAGTATGAGGCGCTAATATGATGTCCCCCTCTTAGGAAATGATTACCAAGTAGTACTGTACTTATTAATACTATTTAAACCTTGTATATAATATAAGAGATGTAAATAGATTTTTTGTATATATTTTCCATGTTATTTATGTTTGTTTTTATGTATGTCGTGTTGTCCCCTGTGTGTCATCCATCCCGGACCTCCCCGCGCCTGCGCGCTCCCGCCGTGCGGCCGTACGCGCACACCTCTCCCTCTGTCTGAGGTCATGTGCGTGTGCGCGCTGACGTGACCGCGCGGGGCGGGATACTGGCCAGTTATGTGCGCCCCTCAGAATTGATGAATATTGTATGACGCGCTTGGCGCCTGGCAGGTCGGCTTATACAGCGCCTGCGCAACAATACTACGGAATAGTTTTCATTCCTTTTGCTCTTGCCCACCTTCCCCGCACTGCTATTGGGGATTATTTGATTGTAACGGGCCAATAAATTACTTTTTACTATTCTTCCGGGTTGCTGTGTGGCGCGCTTCCGGCCGGGGGCGTCGCATGGCAACCCTGGAACGCAGATGGTGCGGCGGCGCGCTTCCGGCCGGAGCGGGCCGCACAGCTACCTATGTTACCATTGTGTTCAGCTATGAGGCTGTCCAATGGCGGATTATATGATACCTATTATTGGCTCTATTTATCCCTTATAGTACCGGTGTGGGGAGGTGGAACTTAACAGGTGCAGGCTAATTTAATTTCCTGCGGGACGCCTACCTGGCCTGATTGGTGGGA
The DNA here is from genome assembly GCA_027917425.1 of Gastrophryne carolinensis. NCBI lineage: Eukaryota > Metazoa > Chordata > Amphibia > Anura > Microhylidae > Gastrophryne > Gastrophryne carolinensis. Next base: position 443,365,898 of record CM051236.1, read on the forward strand.
TGGATGCATATATAGGGAACAATGTGGGATCTCAGATACTATATCGCCCTGAGGAAGCAACGTGTGCCCGTTGCGACACGCGTTGGCGGATTTACTGTGGGGGTAGGTCCAGTTGGTATATCTATGCTATTGTAATGATTGTTCCATGACTTTTTCACCTATCCTGGCTGGCCTCTATTTAGATATGGTTTAGTTGGAGTTTGAGATATTAATGCACAGTTTATATTGCACAGGCATTAGTGTTGTTATTGTTTATTATTGTTGGAATTATTTGCACATGTATATGTAACCTTCACATGTATGATTTTTGAATTGATTTGAGAGATTGTTCACTTAAATATATATATTTCCAGCCTAGTAGATATAATTGATGGAATGCTGCTACCTTGATATTTACCTTTATACCCTGGCGCCCCCTAGTGTGTTGTCTTTGGAAATGTCATATATGTTTTTTAATATGTTGATTGTATAAATGTTTCATGTCTTAAATACAATAAAATTATATATTTTTATATCGTAAGAGGGTAGTGCCCTATTGCTTTACCATCTGTCTTGGAACAAACCTTGGGGTGTGTGGGGACCCTATACAGTCATTGTTTTTTTTTTTTTCCCGTTTGTGGGTAATTTTTTGTACCAAGTTTAGTGAGCACACTCCCATACTATTATTTATAAAGAGTACTGGTGCGATCCACCCTCCCTTTTCTGTTTAAGTACCTTATACCCACGGTCTTTGGATCTGCACAGTTATTATGCCATTCAACTGGTCAAATAAAGAAAATAGTTGGACATCTAGGTTACAGCAGTGGAAAACACAGGGGGATGGGAGGTCAGAGGGACACCACCATTTGGGACTTAAAGAAACCTTTCGCCTGATTAAAAAAGAACAGATACGCCTTACAAAATTATGGTGGAATATCCATTGTTTGGAAATTTATAAAGAACAAGCCCTAATACCCAGGGGGTTACGTGTACAAATATTCCCGGCTTGGGAGATCCCAGAGGAGGCACGTAAAAGATGGGAAACCCATTTAAACCAATGCTCCTTTAATCTTATAGATGAGTTAATTCAGCTGGACAAGGAAAATCTGTCAGAGACTACAAATACACTTAATAGTCTATATGACAATATACCTGCTGACATTCCAGCGGCTGATGTTGATAGGTTACAGGAGATATTGGATGGGGACCTTAAAAAACTAGAGGAGGACATTATTAACACTAAAATGTCCAAACTGAATAGAGACAAAATGGATGCAGATTTGGGAAGAACTTATAAATGGGGACATAAGGGCAATGGACGGAGGCGGCCTAATAGAGAAAATAGATCATCAAGTAGGAGATCTTCCATGTCTAGCCACACCTCAGAGACGAGCAATACAACACACCGTTTTTTAGATGTAGGACTAATAAGAGGACACGCCGGGGGGGGAGGAAAAGACATGGAACCAAGAGGCCAGGTTGGACGCTGGAACCAGCGCCAACCACGCCCGTTTGCCCACAAACGCTCCAGATTGGAACCCAGCCCTTAAATTGTATAGAGACCACTGGACCAGACCCTGATACAGTAGAAAATAATAACCAAACTTTGAATATTATTAATCTTACAGATTGTGAACTTACGCCTGATCAGAGGTCTGTACTCTCGAAAGGTCTTACATTTTCCCCTACATGTGATTTAGATAAGTTTTTGGCTACTAAGGACTTATATTTATTTTGCAGAAAATTACTATTGAAGAAGCAGTTTGACACCCCTTTGCAATGTGACGTTGGTTTGACTTCCGAAGAGCGAATAGCTCTGGATGATTTAAATGCCCTACTACAGGAACAACTGCCTGTCCCAGATCCTGTGACAAAACTACGTAAGCCCTCTAAGTATACTCCTCAGTGGACAATTAGCCCAGCGGTAGCAACCTTTTTTCAGGTTGCCAGCAGAGACATCTGGCGACTACCACCTAACCACGGCCATTATAATCTTACCCGGGGTGAACGTGAGGCTGTCTCAGGGCTTCGGGCTAGACGGGACATTGAAATAAAAGAAGCCGACAAGGGCGGAAATATCGTTATAATGTCCCGTGAATACTATCGCACCGAAGCCCTGAGACAGCTTCAGAATCCCCTTTTCTATGAGAGACTAAGGGCGAATCCCCTGCAGATTTACAAATCTGAATATGATGAATTGATTAGAGGGGCTTGGACAGAGGGGATCATTAACCAGAGACTGTATGAATTTTTGATGGTTGATTGCCCAATTGTGGCTACATTCTATTTACTTCCTAAAATTCATAAGAACCCCCGATGTCCCCCCGGACGACCTATTGTGGCGGGCATCGGGGGTCTTACGGAAAAAGCTTGTATCCTAATAGACAATCATCTTCAACCTTTTGTTTTGACATTACCATCATACATACGTGATTCTCTGGACCTACTCTCTCGACTTAATTCTTTATACCTACCTGGCGGCATCTTCTTAGTAACAATGGATGTCGAATCGCTATATACGAACATTTCACATGTAGATGCACTCCGCACATGTCGATACTTCCTTGGGATGGCTGGAGAAACCTCACGCTCCCTACAGGATTTTATTCTAAAGCTTTTGAATTTTGTATTACAACATAATTTTTTTATGTTTGATAACATCTATTACCGCCAGACCTGTGGCGTGGCGATGGGGGCCCGTTGTGCCCCCTCTATAGCCAATTTATTTTTGGGCTGGTGGGAGCGTGAAGTTGTATTCCAGGAAGATCTTGCAGAACACCATTGTCACATCTTAGGATGGTATCGATACTTGGATGATGTGCTCATGTTGTGGCAGGGGACGGAGGATGAATTGAATAACTTTATTAATGTATTGAATAACAACTCATTTAATATCTACCTCACAGCCCAGTCCTCAAAAAATCAGGTGACATTCCTGGACTTGTATATTAACATCCTGGAAGATGGTAAGGTAGAGACGGACTTATATCGTAAGGAGACATCAACTAATGCTCTACTTCATTATAAGAGCTTTCATACTACACCTCTCAAGAATGGGATACCTATTGGCCAGTTTCTTCGGGCTCGCAGAAACTGTTCAGGTGAGAAAAATTTCCTACGCCAGGTCTCAGATTTAAGCCAACGTTTTGAGAATAGGGGCTATCCCAAACCAGTAATTAAGAGGGCCCGGGAACGGGCCGTGGCCACAACCCGGGAAGACTTGCTTACCCCAAAAAAGCCTAAATCAGACACTGGGGAAATTAGATTCTGTACCAGATACAACCGTGATTGGAACAATATCCGACGGATCTTACAAAAACATTGGGGCATCTTACAATCGGATCCAGAGCTTGGCAAATGGATCCATAAGAGCCCACGTATGCTCGCACAACGAGCACCTAATATCCGGGATATCTTATGCTCCAGTCACTTTAAGGGGACAACAAACTGGTTGAGTGAACAGAATAATTCTGTAGGCAACTACCCCTGTGGGAAGTGCACAATCTGCCCACATATGATTAAGGATAAAGTCATACGTAACCTGTTGACGGGTAAGGACTTTAGAATCAAACAATTTATAAACTGTCGCACTACTGGAGTCATATATGCATTATGGTGCAATTGCCCAAAAATGTACATAGGGGAAACCCGTAACACTCTAAAGGCTAGATTGCAAGCCCATGTGTCCAGCATCCGGCTGGCGGCTAGACACAGGGAACAGGGCAAAACTATTACACCAGTGGCACAACACTTCTTACAGGCACATAATAGTGACTATAGTTGCATGAAGATTATGGGGATAGAGAGAGTTAGATTGGGCCCGAGGGGAGGAGACATTAAACGGAAATTACAACAGCAAGAACTTAGATGGATCTATCTTTTGGATACACAGGCTCCTCGGGGTCTCAATGAAGACGTGGCCTTTACACCTTTTTTAGGGGGTACATAGAATGCACATAATGGTAGTTTGTATTCACATATAGTTTTCAGGTATTTCCTTTGTAGTTTTTATTCACAAAAATAATACATTCTTCTTTTGATGGTTTGGTGTTTAGTTTCACATACACTATAATAATGATATTTGGTTGTTGATTTGTATTGGTCTAATTATTTATTTTTAGTTTTTATCACATAGATGGGGAAAGCACACAGGCCACTCCTCTGACCCCTTGGACGTTGAATCCTGGATCCATAGATGGAAAGAAATGCGTGGGGATTACCATCATTGTGCAAATTGATGTGAAACTGTTTGGTTACCTATGCATACTTACCTCTTTTGTATATCCGTTTGTCTCTCTCCCCTGACCCTCTCTTTCACTTCTCTCCCCCCCTTTGTACCCTCTTTCCCCCTCCCTCTCCCCCTGGCCTCTCTTACTCCCTTTCTTCCCCTTCCCCCCCTCCCCTCTCCCTTTTCCCTATTCCTCCTACTGTCTTACAATCCTATGTATGGTACATATATGTAGCATATGTGTAAGGTGTTCTTGCCTTATATATAATTGACTAGTGAATATACTTATAGACATACATGGTTAAATGTCTGATGGGATGGGGTGTGGGGTGTGGGGGGGGGGGGGGGAGGGGATAATAAGTTAAAACAAGTATGAGGCGCTAATATGATGTCCCCCTCTTAGGAAATGATTACCAAGTAGTACTGTACTTATTAATACTATTTAAACCTTGTATATAATATAAGAGATGTAAATAGATTTTTTGTATATATTTTCCATGTTATTTATGTTTGTTTTTATGTATGTCGTGTTGTCCCCTGTGTGTCATCCATCCCGGACCTCCCCGCGCCTGCGCGCTCCCGCCGTGCGGCCGTACGCGCACACCTCTCCCTCTGTCTGAGGTCATGTGCGTGTGCGCGCTGACGTGACCGCGCGGGGCGGGATACTGGCCAGTTATGTGCGCCCCTCAGAATTGATGAATATTGTATGACGCGCTTGGCGCCTGGCAGGTCGGCTTATACAGCGCCTGCGCAACAATACTACGGAATAGTTTTCATTCCTTTTGCTCTTGCCCACCTTCCCCGCACTGCTATTGGGGATTATTTGATTGTAACGGGCCAATAAATTACTTTTTACTATTCTTCCGGGTTGCTGTGTGGCGCGCTTCCGGCCGGGGGCGTCGCATGGCAACCCTGGAACGCAGATGGTGCGGCGGCGCGCTTCCGGCCGGAGCGGGCCGCACAGCTACCTATGTTACCATTGTGTTCAGCTATGAGGCTGTCCAATGGCGGATTATATGATACCTATTATTGGCTCTATTTATCCCTTATAGTACCGGTGTGGGGAGGTGGAACTTAACAGGTGCAGGCTAATTTAATTTCCTGCGGGACGCCTACCTGGCCTGATTGGTGGGATGGATGCATATATAGGGAACAATGTGGGATCTCAGATACTATATCGCCCTGAGGAAGCAACGTGTGCCCGTTGCGACACGCGTTGGCGGATTTACTGTGGGGGTAGGTCCAGTTGGTATATCTATGCTATTGTAATGATTGTTCCATGACTTTTTCACCTATCCTGGCTGGCCTCTATTTAGATATGGTTTAGTTGGAGTTTGAGATATTAATGCACAGTTTATATTGCACAGGCATTAGTGTTGTTATTGTTTATTATTGTTGGAATTATTTGCACATGTATATGTAACCTTCACATGTATGATTTTTGAATTGATTTGAGAGATTGTTCACTTAAATATATATATTTCCAGCCTAGTAGATATAATTGATGGAATGCTGCTACCTTGATATTTACCTTTATACCCTGGCGCCCCCTAGTGTGTTGTCTTTGGAAATGTCATATATGTTTTTTAATATGTTGATTGTATAAATGTTTCATGTCTTAAATACAATAAAATTATATATTTTTATATCGTAAGAGGGTAGTGCCCTATTGCTTTACCATCTGTCTTGGAACAAACCTTGGGGTGTGTGGGGACCCTATACAGTCATTGGCATCACAAGGTACTCGTAATGCCCATCTTGGGTGTTGAAGGCGGTCTTCCATTCATCACCCTGACGGATCCTTATCAAGTTATAGGCCCCCCGTAGATCCAACTTGGTAAAGACTTGGGCCCCGATGATCTGTGTAAATAACCCATCAATCAGAGGAAGGGGGTATTTATTTTTAATGGTTATTTCATTCAAACCCCGGTAATCTATACAGGGGCGGAGCCCCCCATCTTTTTTTTCAACTAAGAAAAAAACCCGCCCCAGCCGGAGAAGTGGATGCCCGGATGAACCCCTTCTGTAAATTCTCAGCTATGTAATCTTTCATAGCTTTGTTTTCCGCCCGGGTCAAATTATAGATTTTTCCCCTGGGTGGCATAGTCCCCGGAAGAAGTTCTATGGGGCAGTCAAAGGACCTATGAGGCGGAAGAACATCCGCCGCTTTTTCCGAAAATACATCGAGAAAATCATGATAAGGGCCAGGAACCCCATCGGGGAGTAGCTGTGTGGCACGCACCGGGACTTCCAAACAGGACTGGAAACATGATGGGCCCCATTTAGTAATCTGCCTCGCAGCCCAGTCAATCTGAGGGTTATGCTTTTGTAACCAAGGCAACCCGAGTACTAATGGAGTTAAGGGCATTTTTAAGACAAAAAAGCAAATCCATTCAGAATGCCCTGCTCCCACTCTAAGAAACACTGGTGGGGTCTTAAAGTGTATGAGGCCCCCCGCAATAGGTGTGTCATCAATGGCTAAAACCCGGATAACCTTAGACAGAGGTTGGAGCGGAATCTTCAAACTTTGAGCTAGCTCTAAGTCAAGAAAATTCCCTGCAGCCCCACAATCAAGAAGGGCCTCCAAATTTTTACATTCAAGGTCCACTTTAATCTGGACTGGGACCATAAACTGGGAATAAATCTGAGGAAATACCTTGCAGCCTAGGTGGGTTCCCTCGACCCCACCTAGGCTCTGAAGTTTCCCGGCTGCTTCTTGGGGCAGACTCTGACCAGGTGACCGGTCCCCCCACAGTAGAGACACAGTCCTTCTGTCAATCGCCGACGCCTCTCAGCCTCAGAAAGCTTGGTAGCTCCCAGCTGCATAGGTTCCTCGACTGGTAAAGGGGCTGGAGCTCCAGCTTTCCAGCTGGTATCGGGATGCGCCCCTCTTTCAAGGCGTCTTTCCCGTAAACGCCGGTCGATTCGGATAGCGAGTTGCATGGTTTCGTCCAAAGACTGAGGTACAGGGTGATTCACAAAAATGTCCTTAATGGCGTCAGATAGGCCCAACCGGAATTGACCACACAGGGCAGGGTCATTCCACCGAGAGTCCACAGCCCACCGACGGAATTCGGAACAATACTCCTCGGCCTGCCGGCGACCCTGTCGCAAGGAACGTAGTTTGGCATCAGCAGTGGCACCCCTATCTGGGTCATCATAAAGAATTTCCATAGCTGAAAAAAACACATCGACCGATTGCCGTGCTGGGTCCTGAGGTGACAGGCCGAATGCCCAGGACTGTGGGTCCCCTTGCAGGAGGGAGATGACCAGGCCCACACGTTGTTCTTGGGAGCCAGAGGAGTGTGGGCGGAGTTGAAAATAAAGTTTGCAGGCATCCCGAAAGTTGGAAAACTTGCTTCTGTCCCCAGTGAACTTATCGGGGAGTGGGATCTTGGGTTCCACAGGATGGACGGCCGGTGCCCCCAAAGGGACTGGGTTGATAGGAGTTGGACGGTTCTCCTGGGCCGCAACTCGATGAGCCAGGTGCTCAACAGCCGCAGTCAAGGCCTGCACCTGCTCCAAAATTTGGTCCATAGTTCTGGCCTGTTATACTGTCAGGGACCGCTGGACACCCTTCTCTCGTGAGCCAACAATCCCCAATCTCCACTGCCTCTTGTGCCTATAGACAAGCCCCCGCTTGCTGGAGACACGGGTTATGCCTCTCCAGACTCGGTTGCCCCCAGGTCTTACTGGCGCAAAGATTGCTGGCTTACGATAAAGACGGATGAACTGCGGGGTATCCCAAATCAGGAGTTCATGCACCCAAGTCTGTAAACGTCAAAACCAAGGGGCAAGGCAAAGAGTAGTCGGGACTGGCAAGGGTCAAGGCCGGGTGATCACAGAAGCGCGGTATCCAAGGGGTTAAGCAGAAACGAAGTCAGACAGGCAGAAGGTCGGTTCAGGCAGCGAGCAGGAGTAGTCAAGGACGAAGCCGGATCAAACACACTAAGACGAGATTCAGAAGCACACCCAAGCTAGTAAATGGCTATAACAGGCACTGGTGGTTCGGGCGGGAAAATATTTAAATGGTGACTGACCAATGGGAAGGGGAATGTGCTGATTGGTGCAACACACGATCTCACCCCTGATAGGAGAAACTCCAGGGACTGGACCGCCCTGGCCAGTCAGGCTGTCCATTCCCTGACCTTCCCAGAGCAGAGGATTCCTGGGTCAGGATTGGTCCTTTTAAATCTGCCCCCGGCGGGGGACATAAAGGGAACGTGCTAGCACGCGGGCACGTGCACGGCCGTCAGCTGCCGGTGCGCCCGACGCTGGAGGGGCGGCTGCCTGGCGCGGCCGCCGGAGGGGCCGCGCCACCAGTGAGCGTGCGGAGGCACCGCGGGACAGACTCCCAGGTAAGTTCCTTACACAACCCTTTACATTTGAAATACATCCCACAAACTATATATTTTCTGGAAGTACACACCTCAAGCTTTCTAGGCGTACCAGGCTTGTTGACATGGGTGCAGTTTTCTGTAAGTAATCCCTCAATTAATTATTTGGTTGCACAGGGTTTCCCTAAAAAAAAGAATAGTAAAACAGAATCAAAGGCACTAAAAAACTATATGCAAACAAGAAAAAACAAGTTAAATCTGAAAAAGCAACATCCCTCGAACAGAACAGTACCCAACATGCATTGGTTCTGTCAAGGGAAGAGTTGCCAAACACCCCAAAGTAAAGCATGTGCGTAAGAATAATTTTACTTGACAATTTCAGCTCTGCAGTTTAGGCAGTTTAGGATTTAACATGAAATGTCTTGTTTGTATTTTTTTTTTACTGTTTTTTAAAAATATTTTTTAGTCAAAAAACTAAATAAATAAAAAAAATTATTATTTTAAAATTATCTCATTTATTTTAAATAAACAATTTATTTCACTAAAGAAAATCATATTGCATGTGAAAGCCCCATTTCTCCTGATTACAACGGTACCACATATGTATCAGTAGCCCCCCGTTACTGTCCAGGAGACCCCCCAAACTAAAAAGAGCACTTTATAACATTTACAAATAAAATACAACTACTATCCACACTCTAAAGGGTTAAATTTTAAAACATTGTTGTGGAGTCCCCCTTCCCAATTGAGGGGGACCCATTTTTTGGGGGGGGGGGATTTTAAAGGTTAAAAACTCTTAAAAATCCCCCCAAAAAAATGGCGTGAGGTCCCCACTACCCAGCATAAGCAGCCCTGGGACCAGCTATGGGGGCTTGTACAAGGCGCAGGGGCCAGCTTTGGTGGCTCCTGGCCCTATAGGCTACAAGCCAGCATAGCCTATGCCCACGGGCTCTCCTGCCACCCCCCCCCCACCCCGGGCTTTAAGAAGGCAGGTAATGGGGGGGCTCAGAGTTAATGGCAAGGCACCCTCTAGCCTCAGGTGACTTGCCAGACCCAGAGCCTTGTGAACTGGTATAGGGGTCTCATGGATCCCTTACCAGTTCACAAAGGGTTAAATGTAAACAAAACACACACACACACACAGAGTAAAAAAAAATATTATTTTTTTAATACTTACCTCTCATCCATCCCAGAGCACTGTGTCCCACACTGATCACTTTGGCTTCAGCACTCCTGCTGCTGCTGGAAGCCTTTTTTACATGCCTTAAAAATAAAAAAAAATGGCGTGAGGTCCCCCCTACCCAGCATAACCGGCCCAGGGCCAGCTATGGGGGCTTGTAGAACAGGGCCCAGGGGCCAGCTTTGGCGGCCCCTGGCCCTGTAGGCTACAAGCCCACATAGCCTCTGTGAGGCCCGGGCCCTTCTGCCCCCCCCCCCCTGGCTTTGGGGAGGCAGGTAATTTGGGGTGCCGGGGGGGTTAATGGCAAGTCACCCGCTAGCTGCAGGTGACTTGCCAGCCCCCAACCTTGTGAACTGGTATAGGGATCTTATGGACCCCTTACTAGTTCACAGGGGGTTAAATGTAAAAAAAAACACACACACACACACACACACACACACTTTACAAATTACTTTATTAAAAAATAAAAACTTTTTTTTTTACATTACTCACCTCCGATTGTCAGCTCCTGTGTCCCTTGATGCGATGACAGATGCGATCATGCTGGCTACAGGAGCAGAGAGACAGGTGATCAGATCATCACCTGCCCCTCTGCTCTTGTGGCCAGCATGATCGCATCTGAAAAAACAACAGCCGGGAGCCAGAACGACACCCGGGAGTGACGTCATAAGCCCCGCCCCAAAGGGGCGGCAAGATGGCGGCGCCAGTCGGGAGAAGAGGGGGGGAGGCCTCTCAGGCTCTCCCCAGAAGCTGAAGAGCCAGGGGGGGTGATCGGAGGCCCCCCTGGTGAAGAGGAGACGCGGCGCCAGCAATCGGACACTGAGGTGAGTAAATGTCATTTTTATTTTTTTTTACATGTAATTCCGGCGGGGGGGTGGCTATTTCGGGTACTCCCCTGCAGCCGGGGGGGCCTGGGTGGGGGATCGAAGCCCCCCCGGATAAAGAGGAGACCCAGCCGTATCGAACGAGGGGTCAGGTGAGTGTTTTTTTTACTTATTTTTTACTGTAGCAGGGGGGAAAGTCAGGCGCGTAGATTCTACATGCTTGGCACTTAAGTGGAGTGGAAGCGAGCACGTAGAATCTACGTGCTTGGCACTGAAAGGGATAACCCAAAGCTTGGTGGAGGCCCCCTTTGCAAGGCAAGTGGTGGAGACCCGGGGGCATGTGCCCTTGCGCCCCCTCATAATCCGGCCCTGGGTAGGAAAGAGGACATGTACATTAAACTTACAGTATTTGGCAATTTACAGCCTAGTGTCCCTACTGGGGTATGAAAATTGTGATATATGACAGACAATTTGTAGACCTATTAACAAGATGCCAAAAGCAAATTTACCTAAACTCATTTAGTCCAAACAGAATTAAACAGAATAAAATAGCTTACTATGCAGGGTGCTATAACCAAAATATGCCATCCAAAATGTATTATGATTTTTATTTAAATCGATTTTCTGACAGTAATAGTCATCCCCAGCTCAGTGTTTGTTTAGTGCTGTGTAAATGATGGTGTACATCCCATTAACACATCAAAGACACTAAGAACAAATGCTGTGCACACAATGTTAAGCGAAGTAAACGTAGGGCCATAGTCATCATAAGCTTTTATTTATAAGAGCCGTTTATGTCAAGTTTTGGTCACATTATGCCTTTTACATTTAAGCTGTCGCTGAATTATGCCCCCTCACATTGAACCATAATTTAGACAAGTCAAACGAAAAAAAATTACTTTTTATGCCATTTTCACACATGACTGATTTTCTATACATCTTAGCCATTATCTATTTTAAAGTCTAGCTGTTACGGCAGATGCTCAGAAATACTTGAAGGTCTGAAAGCTGTAGGCTATACTATGCAAGTGCCTCTTTTTAAATAAAAGTCTGAATATCTATCATTTGCATGAAGTAAAACTCCAGCAAGAAGAGTAATTTAAGACTAGCGGGACCAGATGCAAGATGTCTGATTTAATGGAAAAGACTATGTGCTGCCATCAGGGCTGGGTTGGAAATAAAAAGTAGCCTGGGTGTTAAAATCCTGCATTTTAGGCTGTGCTTAAAATGATTCTACCCAGTAAAGTTCTGTAGAATGTGTCAGAACTATAAAAAATACAAAATGAATACAAATTCAGGTGGTATTGGTCTGCATATTGTTGGTCTCTGTGTATATCGGGCAGGCTGATTCATTACTAACGCCAGGTAGCGACAGATGAGCGTCTGTAGCAAGCATTTCACAGTGCCCGCTAGTAGTTGCTGTGCTCGGCCGTGGTTCGCTAGTTCAGAGCGCCTCAGTCGCTGTGAAGCATTGGGGAGTCGCTAAATGAGCAGTACAGCGCTGTATGGGAGCAAATGGTAGCGACTGGTCAGTGTGATCGACTCACACCATATTCATCTAAAAAACAGCCTCACACACCGCCGGCGCTCAAAAATGCTTCTCTGTAGCCCAAAGCGCCGGAGGCTGTGTGATTAAAGGTTGTTTTTTAACATGTATCCACCAGTAACAAAGCAAAAACATATGGAATTACATTGTTATAACATTGTGACATGAACACATTAATGCCAGACCTGTAATGTCAATTCTGCATAAATATATAAAAAATGAAAAAAGTTTTCAAAAATGGCTTTTTCTAGGCCAGGAGAGGTCACAAAATTATTTGAGAATAAAAAAAAAAAATAAGTAAATAACCCCCCCCCCCCCCTCCTGTTTAAAGAGAAGTAAAAGAACGTCCATTGAAATGTATGGGAGAGCGCCAGGTAGCGAGGGGTAAGACGTGACACTCTGAAAGTTTGAACGCCGCGCTGTACACTGAGGCTGGGATAATGATGAATCGTACGTTACATGACGTTATCCCAGTCGCTCAACAGAATCAGCTTCATAAATGTGGAATTGCGTGCTGTGGCCGGCGTTCTCATGCCGATACCTGCCAATACACGTCGCTTAACAGCCAGTACCTGCCGCTATCCCTTCATGAATAAGGCCCTAAGTACCTTTTGCTTCTCTTATACTCCTATGTGCATTTTAGAGGCAAATTTATTATTATAGGTGCGGGTGGCAAATGAGCGCCTCGTCCAAGACGCTCGGCAGCACTCACACTGCAGCATCAGCTTCAGGCTGGCGGCGCTGTCAGCTGTAGCGCTCCCGGCCAAGCAGTGTTTGCATTGCACTGCCTTTATCCCTTTCAGTGCCAAGCACGTAGATTCCAAGTGCTCACTTCTACTCCACTTAAGTGGCAAGCACGTAGAATCTACATGCCTGACTTTCCCCCCTGCTAGTAAAAGAATAGAAAACAAAAACACTTACCTCTGGTATCTGTGTAAAGCTGGGGGTCCCATCTTCCTCTGGGGGGCATCCAATCCTTCCCCCGTCGTCCTCCGTCTTCAGAAAGGGGCCCAAAACCGGCCGCCCCCCCGTCTCCACCGCTGACAGTAATCTGTAAAAAAAAACAAAAAAAAACAATGACAGTCACTCGCCTCCTCGCCCGTTCCCTCCGTCTGGCTCTTCTCTTCACCAGGGGGAGTCCATTCCCCCCCCCCCCTGGGCTCCGCAGGCTTCAGGTGAGGACCCTCTTCCGGGTCCTCACCTCCTTTAATGGCGGCGGTGGCTGCCGCCCCTATATCCGCCTTTTGTGGGAGGAGCAGGATGACATCATCCCGCTCCTCCTATACCCTCACCCAGCTCCGGCATCTGTCAGATGTGATCGGAGGAGGGTGGGTGAGAGGCGAGGAGGCTCCGATCGGAGCCTTCTTTCCTCTCACCCGCCCTGTGCCGATCACTATCGGCATCTGTCACTGACATGACAGCGGCGAGGGACAGTGGCGAGGGATGCAGGATCGGAGGTGAGTAAAAAAAAAAATAATAAAGATCATTTTTCTGTGTGTGTGTGTGTCAGTGTCTTTATTTTTTACATTTAACACCTTGTGAACTGGTAAGGGGTCCATGAGGGTCCTGCGGCTAGCGGGTGACTTGCCATTAACCCCCATTAACCCCCGGCACCCCCATTACCTGCCTTCCCAAAACCCAGGGGGGGGGGGGAGAAGAGCCCGTGGCCATGGGCTATGCGGGCCTGTAGCCTGCAGGGCCAGGGGCCACAAAAGCTGGCCCCTGCGCCCTGTTCCTACAAACCCTGCATAGCTGGTCCCGAGCTGGTTACTTCGGGTAAGGGGGACCCCGCGTCATTTTTTGGGGGGATTTTTAAGGGATTTTTAATGACTCTGTCATTTTTTTTCTCGATTTAACCCTTTGTAGTGTGGATGGTAGTTGTATTTTATTTGTAAATGTTATAAAGTACTTGTTTCAGTTTGGGGGGTCTCCTGGCAGGAACGGGGGGCTACCGATAAATATGTGGTACCGTTCTAATCGGTAGAAATGGGGCTCTCATGCAATATGGTTTTCTTTAATAAAATACATTTTTTATTTAAAATAAAGGAGGCAATTTTCTAAAAAAAAATGCTATTAATTTATTTTTTTTTTACTTAATAATATTGTAAAAACAGAATAAAATTTACAAACAAGACATTTTATGTTAAAGCCTAAACTCTGCTGCAAAAAATATATATATAATTTTCCTGAAAATTCCAGCAAAAATGGCGCAAAATGGGGAAAAATTACCTGTCAACAGAGGGTGACAAAATCTCAAGTAGGCTGGCAATTAAAAGGGTTAAAAGTAGCTATGCATGTTGGGTATTGTTCTGCTCGGGGGACCTTGCGCTTTCAGACTTAGCTTGTTTTTTCTTGTTTGCATATTTTGCATTATTTTAGGAAAAGGTGTTTTTTATTCAGCTTTTTTATACATTTTTTAGGGAAACCCTCCGCAACCAAAGAATTCTTTGAGGGATTACTTCCAGAAAGGTGAGCCCACAACAACAACATCTGGGTACGCTTAGAAAGCTAAACACATGTACTTTCAGGAAATATATGGTTTATGGGGGATATTCCAAATGTAAAGGGCTGTTTTGGTTGAAAAATCGCAAGGTGCGCACTTTGTCTGCAGAGCTGAAATTTTCAAGTAAAATTGCCGTTATGCACATGCTTTACTTTGGGGTGTTTGGCAACTCTTCCCTTGACAGTAGCAATGCATGTTGGGTATCGTTTTGTTCGGGGGATGTTGCTTTTTCAGATTAAACTTGTTTTTTCTTGTTTGTATATAGTTTTTTTTAGGAAAATGTGACTTTGATTCTGCTTTTTTATCCTTTTTTTAGGGAAACTCTTTGCAACCAAAGATTACATTGAGGGATTACTTCCAGAAAACTGTGGCCACATCAACAAGCCTAGTACACCTAGAAAGCTTGAGGTGTGTACTTTCAGAGAATATATACTTTGTTGGGGGTATTTCAAATGTAAAGGGTTGTTTTTCTGGAAAAATTGCAAGGTGCGCATAGCGCATAGCATAGTTGTATTTTATCTGAAAATCCCCTAAAGCGCTGTTTCAGTTTGGGGGAGTCTCCTGGGCAGGAAAGGATGTCTACCTATATATATGTAGTACCGCTGTAACCGGGAGAAATTGGGATTTCAAACGCAATAAGATTTTTTTGACAAACTTACATTTTTTATTACAAAAAAACACTACAAATTGTTTATTTTTTTTTCACACATTTCACCCAAAAATATTGAGAATACAACTAAAAAATTACATTCATGTTGAAGCCCAGACTATGCTGAAAAAAACAATATATAATTTTCCTGGGAGATCCCTGGAAATCTCTTCAAAAATCACATTTGAACACGTGGAGTGCAAAATAGTGCAAAATGGTCTGGCAACAAGGGTAAAAAAATCTCCAGATAGGCAGCTGGCAGCGAATGGGTTAAATGCCTATACACTAGCGACACCTAGCGCCAGCCGGGAACGCTGCAAACTGAGTAAATTTAATTTAAAAATACATAGTGCTCCGAGAGGCACTCAAAAAAACGGGATTTCAGGCATACAGCGCCTGGTAGAATGCCAATTTTTAATTTTCTAGGGTCCTGAATTAAAAAAAAAAATAAATGGGAATTGCATTAGGGACACTATGATATGACATCACAGCCCAAATCACAAGTTTTCAGCGCAACACAAAAGTTCTAAAAATTCATCCAAAAATAATTCCAACCAGCCAAGTGATCCAGTGGCACATGCACCAGCCCAAAAATGCTTAAATAATTATAGTCATTTCAGCCCATTGAAATGTATGGGATAAGGCCACATAGTGCAGGGTGAGCGCCTGGTCCTATCTGGCACTGTAGGGAATTCAGTGCCAGCACTCATTCCATCGCCAGCGCTGTTGATAGATAGGACACTACGTGGCACTATCAGAGGCGCTCTGGATTTTTTACTTGATAAATACACTGCTTTCACTGGGACCTGACATTCACCTGATACTCATCTGGCACTACCTGGCACTACGTGGCCTTAGCGTTTCTTAAATAAACCCCAAAGGCACGTGCCTTTGTGTGTGCACGTGCAGCCACCCCCGGCTGATGTAAACACCCCCCGACCCACCCCTATCGGTATTTGCCAGCAACCATCCACTTCCCCCACCTCCTTGTGGACCTGAGCGGGGAGGGAAAAAAATCACCAGTGGGCCGCTCAGAGGATCACAATGCGGTCACCAGCTGTGGGCAATGAAGGAGCGAATTAGCGGGGGCCAAAAATGTCCCAGTCTAGTGACTGTCAGGCGCCCTGTGCGACCGCACAGTCCTGAGTGCATATGCATAATAAATAGTTAAGCCCCCTGTATAACTGAAGTTGCTCTATCCTTATCTTCCCATCTTTAGGGATGGTGTGATTATAGATCTCTTCAAATATCTGCTCAAAATATATCGCAGACAGAAGAAAAGAGCAGTAAGGTGCATCTTATCCAAAAAACACATAAAAACCCCATAGTGATGAACCTACCCTGAACATTTCTTAATATGATGTGATTGGCAAGTCAAAAGTTAAAACATATCTGTAGCTTACCTTACATTGAATCCCTCCAGCTCTCTCCTTCCTGCTAGTATCAGCATTTACCTGCTTTATATGTTGAGTTTATAGAATTTTCAGGGTTGCTTTTTAGCCCAATTTCTAGGGCGGTGCTAGACTACAATATAAAAGCCGGTCGGGCCACATTTTGGGGTTTTTGATGTTGGTGACTCAGCCTTTGCTCAACAAATCTTTGCATTCTACTACCGCCTTTCTGAGAGTCAGAGCAGATGTAAAATGACCAGACACTCGACATCTTGCATTTGGTGGGACATCTCTTCCCATAACGTTAGCAAAGTGGGACATTTAGGTGTCCCCAGAGTTTTTGGGTGGACACAATTCCTCTCTGTGAAAAGTGAAAAAAAGCTCTCACAGCCTATCCAGAAAATCTCATTATAATTTTAATAACCCCCCCCCCCCCCCCAATATGTTTCTTGAGGCACCATCCTGAAATCTTGCACAGGGTTACATGTTCTCTAAGTTCATTCCTTCAGCCTTTCCCTTTATGGTGGATCAAATGTGTATCTACTGGTGTTTAACACGCAGAATGATCCAGCAACCTCACATGCTGGGAAATGGAAAAGACAGGCAGCACATAACTGACAGCATACTGAGGCAGATACAGGGGCACACAAGTCAACTGCGAGGTCAACTGCAGCAGTATTTGAGTAGTGAACAGGGCCAAAGCCTGCCACTGTAGAAGACCTGGGTTCAAACCAGGCAAGTGAAAGTTGAGTTCATGTGCTGCCCCCCTACTCCCACCCGGGCCCCTCTACTGCTGCTGAGGCAAGACTGCAGGTTAACAACATAAAATACTTACTATGTGCCTTTCCAGCCATGGGCCATGGGCACAACCACCTTGGAAAGGCTTCACAGAACGGCATCCCCCACTCTATGCAGCCTCACATGGAATGACATTGTTGTAACATTGTGACATTAGCACTTTAGTGCCAGACCTGTAATGACAATTCTGCATAGAATTATAAAAAAAAGTTTTCAAAAATGACTCAAAAATGATTTCTAGGCCAGGAGAGGTGACACAATTATTTGAGAGAAAAATTAATTGAAAACAAAAAACCTGTTTAAACAGAAGAAAAGAAATGTCCATTGAGAGCGACAGGTAGCGACTGGTAATTCCTGGCGCTTTGGCTTCCAGAGCGCCGGCACTATACGCTGAGACACCTGTACTGATGAATCGTACGCTACATGGCGCTGTTAGAGTCGCTCACCAGAATCACCTTTATAAATGTGGTTTTGCGTACAGTGCCCAGCGTTCACCAGACGCTGCCTGCCGCTTACAAGGCACTACCTGCCGCTATCCCTTGATGAATAAACCCCAATATGTAAATTGATTGAACACCTACTTTTTGGGGCTTTTGCATTGCCGAGATATGCCTTTACTTTTCTACCTTGAGAAAGTGACGTGGTGACGTCACAAAACGCGTTGGTGGTGAGGAGTGCGGGTAGTGGCGGGGGCCTGTTCATGTGAGTCTGCTCTGGTTATGTGAGTGTTAGTTCACTTTGCTTTATTATTGTTGTCTGCCCTTCTCACCTGGTGGGTCCTCACTTCATTTGTAGGTAGGATCATATTCAGCTTTGAATAGTTGTATTTATTATTTATATTGCAAAAGAATATTTTTTGTGTCTTTGTGGGTACACTGTATGATTCCATCTAATTGTAAATAGTTTGTGCTTATCACGTTTAGTATTTCATTCACATTATATATACACTTGATGAGTGATAGTTCTTTTAATTAATTTTTGTTGATTTATGGGATTTATGGTACTGTTTTTGGGCAGATCTTGTATTTACCTATTGTTCATATTTTTAGAGCAGCGGTGACAGTGTGCTGGCTCCCCCCCCCCCTTTCCCCCTCATCAGTGTTAGTATTGTCATTTATATGTTTTTTAAATGATTTTAGGTGTATTTTGTAGTACTGTTTATGTATATATGTAGATATATGGCTCAATAAACTTTATTATCTTTTTTTTATATAGTTGATTATTGGTAGTGGTGCTTCTGGTTCTGTAGGGCTCAAGGGGGGTAACTTGAGATCCCCCGTCTTTGATTCATGTCTTCAACAGATTTCTCTGTTTTAACCCTGTACAGTTTAGCACACTATTTGTGATCTAATTTGTTGGTGCGGTCAGTGTTCGTCTGCTTGATAGGTCTTTAATCTAATGTTCGCACCAGGATCCCGTCACATTTAGTTATGCCACTGTATGGTACGTACAGGGTAATTCTGCTCTTGATTTATTTTTTCATTGCAAAGAAGCTTTCATCGCTGTCTATACGCATGTTGTAGCTACCAGGTTGTTTTCTCTTTGGTATAAAGTCAATTATCCCATATTACAAAAGAAAACTGCTGCAGATATTTGCTTGGGCTGGGGCCTTTTTCTTTCATTTGGCCTGATGTTTACACATACAGATATGTAATGAACGAGGGTCATCAAACAAATCCATTATGCTTTCTATTATTTACTCTGAAACAAATGCTTTCATATGTCAGTGTGTAATATTCGATTGAGCAGTGTCCGTGAATCTGAAAGATCAGTCTTCTTTTAGTTTTACAGTGATTCGTTATGTATGTGTGTGTTTTATGTCTGCCCCCACACTCTGATGCTGTATCCTCCGAGCTGTACGGTGACATTCTCGTTGCAGAGAACGCCTCGGGTACAGGAGCGTTAATGACATAATTATGCATCATGTTGCAATGCAGCTTGACAATAGCTGTTTCATTGCATCTCACTTTCATGGCTTACATTATAATCTCCATGAAGCAGGAATATGTTTGAAAGCTTCCCATCATTTCTCTCTCTCATCTTCTCCTGTCCTCCTTTGTTCATATTAATACGCACAAATCATTTGATTATTACAGAGAACATCACAGGCGCTCGGTACAATTCAATGGCTCTGTAATAATAAAACAATTACAGAATAATGATGTGTGGGGACCGGAGAACAGTAAAAATATGACATTCATTTACTTCATTTTAAATCTTGCCAAAAGGACAGGAGGGTATTTTAACTGAAAACTACTGTCAGGGAAGAAGCGGATAAAATCACTTACTGAAAGAATAATAGGAAGAAGAAGAAACAGCTTACTTTTCAGCTACAGAAAAGACATTAGAGGGTTTCAGGGTTTTGTTCTGCCTTATAGGTCACAATAATATAAATAATACTGTGATTTATATTTAAAGTGATTCAGTGGGCAGATAAAAAAACAAAAGGGTAATCACATTTTGTCCCACGCAGCTGATCGGTGCCAGTCCGGTGATCAGCAGCTCACCTAATGACTCCTGTGACTGATGGCAGGAGGAGTGGTTTGGCATGGAAGCACTGGTGAAAAGAGTTTGCTGCCTCGGATGGCACAGAACCGCGGGTTGCAGTTGAGGTTCAGTTGACAAACAAAGAAACTCCCGCACAGCAAAAATTATATAAAACTGGATGCTGGCTGGGGGAGCACCTGCCGCCCAGACCGGGCATACCTAAATGCTAAGAAAGAGGGGTGGATTGCCAGCACAGACCACGAATGCTCCCCCCTATATAATAAGGCCGCACAACAGTGAATATATTAAATCAATTCTTTATTAAATTTGATGATTCAAAGATATATGTAACTACAAGGGCGAAACCATAAATAAGCACATTAAAAACAATTTAAACCCATATGGGGACGTAAATATTGGACCTCACTAGACTAATAGTCACCTAATTCAAATATATGATACACTCAAAGAATGCCATGTTCAACTGTTAAATGCCTTGGGGTCTCCCCCACAGAAAGTGCTGGTGCATATAATAGAAAGGGCAGTATAACAGGTCAATAATTGTGCAAAGAAATGCTATGTGCAAAATCTGCGACAAAGCAATGATAAGGGGACAGAAGTGTCCTTATGTGTGCAAGAGCACACAAATAAAGAGCTAAGTGCAGGAGTGCAGTCCTACGATAGAAAGATGCCGAGGCTCCAAGGCATGTAGCACAGCAACAATGGCAATAGAAGGTCGGTGTCAATAGTACTCGTAGTAAATAAATGTTGCCGGATAAAGGGTCTAGGTCCACTTTAAGCGTCTGCAATCCGGCACCACCGTTGTGTGGCGGTCGTCCTAACGCCACTTCATCAGGATGTGGCCCATCCTAGTCTGTCCATGGCTTAAGTACCCCCTAAATTTCACACCGTCCTCAGCGCGGCGGGCCGCCACTACACCTCCGGACATCGGTGAATATGGGCGGAAGTGAGGGCAGCCAGTGTACAGCGGTGCAGCTGCCGGGCGCGCAGGCGCACTCCAGACGGAGTGACAAAAACCTGCGTTAAAGACAGCAGGTCGCGTGCTCCTGCAGCCAGGACACCGCTGCTGTGGGCAGGGGGAAGGGAGGGGGGGGAGAAAGGGAAGGGAAGGAACTGGCCATGGGCAGACAGGATACTCAGAATATACTTTACAATAAAAACAAATATGGTTGCCCACAAGTGACATATTATATACAGGTCAAGTTAATGCATGATATAGTTATCTATCTGTCTATGAATAAAAAAGTTGATAAGGCACCGTGTTGTTAAAAATGTAAGATTTAAGTTATGACAACAATATAAAAGTTCGTACTGTTCTGATTCAAAAGTTATATCATGAATAGGGAAAGTGAGTGAAGTATCAAATGTATACAAATGTATACACGCATCAATCTGTATATACAAATGGGTATATGTCCTCTATGAGGTTGAAATACTATCCTAGTTCTATTCGGGTTTACCCTTGAAAAATGTGGGGGCAGAACCCCTAATGACAAAGGATACTGAATTGGGGAGGCACCCACCTCCTTATATGGAGGCCTGTAATGACCATAATCAGCATATTACATTTCAAAAGCGACCAAATTCACTGTATCATTATACTATACAGTAAAATGTATAAATGCCCATGCTATGCAAAAAGAACTAGAGTCCATCTTCTTTTGGGGATTAATACATTAGGTTCAGTTACATTGATCAGGTGTGCGGGACTAAAGGTAAGTATCCTTTTGTTTTTATTTAGTTTTTAATAAGTACTTTGTGGCTCAAGCAGGCAGGTAGAAAAAAATCTCTGTGAATAGAAGGGTTACAGGCTTGAACCGAAAACTACAGAGAGCACTGAGAGTAATAAAACTTGAGCTGGGAGTTTTTAAGCTTGTACTGCTGTACCTTACAATGCAACACGCAGAACAGGAGTCTAACTGTTAGATTGCAAAAATCAGTTCTCTGCTGTATTACATTGTAAACAGCGGGACCCATGGCTGCTGTAACTGATGTAACAATGGATGTACTCTGCTGTGTCACATTGTGTCGTAGCCAGATATCTTGCTATTACAATGTAATCTGCTTCCCATCTGACTCACAGACTGCAATGTATGATTTATTTCTCTATCTTGTTGCTGTGAAGGATAGAAAATGCTGTATCTGTATTTAAAGCAACTTGTTTAAGCTCCTTTTGGCTCGTTGATCACAGAGCTACTGCCAGCTTGGACAGAGGACTGTTGGGCAACCTCTAAAACATTTTTGTAATGCCATGTGGAACACCCACCTTCAGGAACCCCCAATCTCTGCCGCTGCTTCACCTACAGTAAGCCCTGTTTGCCGGATGCTGGTTACCCCTCACCGGACACAGTTGCCCCTAGGACTTACAGGCACAAAGGATTCTTATTGGTGGGGTTAAGATGGATTAACCATGGACAAAAGCTGAACAGAGAGTCAGACTAACCGGGGTAATACAGGGGATATCAGTCCTACAAACATCACATCACAAGAGTCCAAAAGAAGTGTAGCCGAGTCAAGGGGATCTGAGGCAGGGGGTCAGAAGAGTCAAGGTATCCAGAGGGTCTGAGTCAGGCAGACAGGCATCGTTTGAGGCAGCAGGCAAGGGATGGTCAAGCGTAACTGAAGTCAGCAACAGATATATATATATTATGATTAGACAAGAGTCAAACCCAAGCAAGGGGAACACTATCATGGGCAATAAATGCTGGGAGAGGCCTGGTTTTATGTGGCCATCGGCCAATCAGAACAGAAGGCCAGAGTTAGCCCACCACCTTAACCACAGCAATACCTGCGGAAATGTTGACCTGCAATAACTAGCAAGGCACAGCCATAGGAGACAGCACGTCTAAAGTTATGCCTGGGATGTACAACGATACTGACAGCCAAAGCACACAGGGAATTTAAATAACCAACATGTGGGGAAGCTGAAACCATGACAATTTTCACATAGCAGAAAATAAATAGATGTTCAAAATGATAAAACACTGATATATTGGTAATTTTAATTGAAATAAACTGACTGATTGAACCAAAGTGGTATCAAGGGGAACCCTGTATCTTGGGCACCTGGCCTCTTCTAACCTTCCACCTACCTAATCTAGCTACACTCACCTGGTCCTAGTTGGGACTCTGAGACAGGTGGTTTGGAAAGGAGAAGGTGCTGGTCCCCTCTGTGTGCACTATGGCACATCTCTCACAAGGTCCTTACCTGAAACAGATAATTATAGCTAACTGAGTAACTGAGGGGAGGGGCATGAGTCTTTATTTTTAAGCATAAAAATTTGGCTTCCACGGTGAAGTAAACAATGCAGAGATGTAGCGTTGATGAGTTTTACGGTAACCTACGGATGGGGTGTTACACAGTGGAAAAGCCATAGCTTTTGTTCCACTTTGCCTTCTCAGCTTATTTGTTACCACTTTGACAGTGGCTATCAATGTCTTTGGGGCCCTGACATATTCATGGTTTTTGCACATTGCCGACCTCTCAGCTGTACAAGCCCCTACTTGGGCACCCATTATCTTTAATAGGTGGCTTTGGCTTGTTTGGTACATTAGTTTACACCTCCGGCCAAAATGCAGGAAGCGAAGAGTCTCCAGAGACGCCAGGGCCCTGAACACAGCAATAGATGGATTAGGAGATTTGGCAGGTGAGCGAGGGGCCTTTTTGTCGGGAGGCGTGTCTGATCTGGGGTTTTATAAATCTTGCTTACACACTTCCTGTGACAAACTTCACAGAAGGCATCTAGACCCACTTTAAATAGCACAGCAAACCTTTCACATAAACTGCAAACAAGACCTCATTATATACCAGGCAAATAAGTCCCAATATTCTTATTTTGTATTTAATGTTAAAGGTACTTTTATTGTTCCTTTCGCTGTTGGTTATATTTATAAGGAGCACTATAATCATCCCAGGAAAGGGGAATGGATAGGGCCACTTTAAAGCAGACCTCCAACCAAAAATGACTGAAAGTCTGCTCACAGTGCAATCCCTAGGGGCATGCCGATTGGGGATTCACTGCTAATGTGAAAAGGGAGATGGAAATTGGCTACATAAGACACCAGGTTCTTTCACCTCATGGACTCTTCTGGTTTTCATTTGAATCTTGACCCAATGTACCACTAAAATTCAGAATGCCCCAGGGTGGGGCTTGTAAGTGGACCCTCATTTAAGGTCAGCTTGAATGCTCCAAACTAAAGCGATCAAGTCTCACTTGCTATTTAAAAGGAGGGCGTTCTTTTAACAGAAAGCATACATGTCCTGTGATCATGGGGTGATATCAGGTTTCTGAGCCAGCGACAACCAGTTACCCTGAAACACTTATGGCTCTTATTTTACACTTCTGATTCGTTTACTGCAGACAGGAAGTGAAGCTTAATTCACTCAAAAGTCAGAGACTTAAAAAAGGAAATTGAAATGGTAATAACCCCCACTCTATTTAAAACTGTTTAAACTCCCACAATTATTTAAAACTAAAAACAAGTTTATGCTTGGGTTAGACTTTAAATAACGCAAAATGTAGTTAATAATGTGGAAAATGTGTGTGAATTACAGAAATGAAGAAAATAATCATAGTTCATGATGATGATGATGATTATTATTATTATTAGTAATAATAACATTATACACACAAGAGCAATTTATGGCCCAGTACACCATAAAAATAGGAACCTTGTTCCAAAAGCACAACTCCTCCTCAAATAATAAACCAACAATGTAATTAATTCATATCAAAAGGATTTTTTTATTCAATAATTTTTTTTTATTTGAGAATAAGGAAATATATAACAATACTTCCATGCAATTAAAGAAATTATCTTTCCAAAAAGAAAAGAAAATAGTATAGTACAAAGCTTTCAGAACTGTTGACCAACATTCCAATTGTTAGAATATAAAAATAACAACTTTTGACTACTTACGATCGTCAGCACATAATGTAGTGAATAGAATAAAGTGAAATCAAATAATAAATAATAATAAGAATACTAAGAATATAAAAGCAGAACATAATAAAATAAAAAAAATAAAAAAAAAAAAAAAAAAAAAAAAAAAGGGGGAGGGGGGGGAGGAAAAGGGGAGGAAAGGAACTGAAGAAGAAAAAGATAAAGAAAAGGAAAGAGGGGAGCACGACCCTGAAAGATGCAGTAGAATTGTCCCAAGTTACGGGGGAGGATGCCTTAACCAGGGGAGAAGGAAGTCCATCCAATTCCCTTAAATTGAAAGAAGATGTCCGCAAGAGGAGGTCACCCATGTTTCAAGGTCAGATCTCCAATAAACCAGTATCAAAGTCAACAGGTAGATATTCTTTAATCCAGGGTTCCCAGGTTTCCTGAAATCTCTCTAAAGTACCATTATGCAATGAAGTCATTTTCTCCATAGCCATAATGTTAGAAACCGAATCTTTGAATTCTTTGAAACTTAAATTAGGGGATTTCCAGGACCTGGCTATCACTAATTTGGCCCCTGTTAATAGGTGATAAATAAGATTCTTGCCATTTTTAGAAGCCCCAATTATCGGACCGTTTAGCAGCGCAGTCCAGGGGTCTGGTGTTAGGGTAATATCTAGTACATGACTGATAACTTCGAAAATTTTGTGCCAGAATATCTTTACTAAATGGCAGTCCCACCAGATGTGTGATTGTGTTCCTACTGCATCGCATCCCCGAAAGCAAGATTTACCTTCACCTCCGGTGGTGTGACAAAGGCGGTCTGGGACCAAGTGCCATCTTAAGAAAACTTTAACATTGATCTCTATCGAGTTCACTGATGCAGCTCTACCAAAGGAAGCCAACCAGCCTTTCCGCCATTCGTCATCAGTATGCTGTATGTCTAAGTCCCTTTCCCACCGGTGTATATGCATACTTCTAGAGTCCTTATGTGTCTTACATAGCTGTCCATAAACCTCGGATATCGAGCCCCTGGCTCTGGGATTTTGTTTACACCTAACTTCAAATATTTGAGGATGGTCTATATTGCCACTACTGCGAATCAATGATGAAATAAAATGAGAAATTTGTAGATAGCCAAATATCTCTTTCCCCGAAAAGCCGTGTTTTTCTGAAAGCTGAGGAAAAGGGGTTATATTTAGTCCCTGCATGCAGTCTGATGTGTACCGAATGCCTGCCTCCCTCCATTTAGTGAATCTTCCCGGATCTGTAAATGCCGGGGTAAACATAGGATTGCCCCAAAGAAGCATCATTGGTAGGTATGGGGAAGCCAAGCCTTTGGAGAATTTAAGCCCATCCCATAAATGGAGGGAGAACGACATAATCGGATTCACAATAGATTTTTTGTAACTTGTGGGTAGCCACAATAGATTTTCAACCTCAATTGGATGACAAATAGCAGCTTCAATTTGGACCCATGCTAGTCTGTCTGACGTTAAGCAATACGAAGCTAGTTGTGCCACCTGTGCTGCCTGATAGTATTTAGTCAGGTTAGGTACCCCAAGACCTCCCCTAGATTTTGGTTGTAGCATTATTGCTCTATTAACCCTAGGTTTCTTATTTGCCCAAATAAACTCAAAGATTTTATTTTGCAAACTCTGTAAGTATGGTGCCGGTATTTTGATTGGAAGGGATCTAGCAATATATAAAAATTTGGGTAGGATATTCATCTTTACTGCTGCTATTCTGCCCAACCATGACAGACCGAAGGATTTCCAAGACTTTATCAGACCCAGAAGTTTTTGCCGTAGCGGGATGTAGTTTGCTTTAAAAAGGGTATCATAGGAGTTCGTCAAGTTTATTCCTAAATATTTCACTCTGTCCTTTTCCCAGCGGAAATCATAAGCTGCTTGCAGGCGGGACCACATGTCTTGCGGGACGTTTATATTCATCGCGCTGGATTTAGACGTATTTACTTGCAGTCCTGAAACTTTATCGAAATCAGTTAATATCTTCATTATATTGGGTAAAGAGATTAGCGGATCGGTAACCAGAAGGAGTACATCATCAGCAAAAAGGCTTATCTTATGCTGAATACCCCTTACTTTCATGCCTGAGATATCTTGAGAGTCTCTAATAGTCTGAGCGAGTGGCTCCATCGCCAGGGCGAATAAGAGAGGGGATAAGGGGCAGCCCTGTCTAGTTCCTCTAGCCAGAGGGAAATGTTCTGATTGAAATCCACAGTATTTAACAAATGCCATCGGGCCCTTGTATACAACTTTAATCATGTCAATGAATTTTGGCCCAAATCCCCATCTTTCTAATAAAGCGAAAAGGTATTCCCATGATATAGAATCAAATGCCTTTTTAATATCAAGCGACAGAAGCATTCCCTGAATCCCCTGCTCTCTTACCTGATGCACTAAATGCACCGCTCGCCTGATGCTATCCCCCGCCTGACGCCCTGGGATGAAGCCAGCCTGATCACTATTGATTATTTGGGGTAAAAATTTTAGTAGCCGGTCCGCTAAAATCTTCGTGAATAGTTTGACATCTAGATTTATTAATGATATAGGTCTATAGTTGGACCATATGGAATGATCTGAGTCTGGTTTGGGCAACATGCTTATAGAGGCTAACAGAGATTCCTTTGAGAGCTGATTTCCTCGTCTTAAGTCATTGAACATAGCTGCTAATTTTGGGGCTAGGATCGCGACATAGGTTTTATAATAGATTGCCGAAAATCCGTCTGGGCCTGGCTTTTTATTAAGTTTTAGGGTTTTGATTGTCTGTTCAATTTCCGAAGACCTAAAGTCTTCTTCAAGCAGTTCGGTTAACTGGTTGGGCAGAATAGGCAGGGATGTTTTATCCAGGAAGTCCGAAATGTCTTTCGGGTTGGGTGGGTGGCTATTTGCATATAATTTCCTAAGTTGAGTACTGAAAATCTCTGAGATTTTGCTTGGGTTACTAGTGAGGGTGCCTCTTTCGTTTTTAAGTCTAATAGGTTTATATGTTTGATCCGGGGATCTAAGCTTTCTCGCCAACATGGCGTCTGGTTTATTTGCTTTGCAGTAGTATTTGTGTTTTATCCATCTTAGGCTGTTCTCAGCTTTCCCTGCTAGTGCTAAATTCAATTCCTGAGTCACTCTTTGAAGGCTAGAACGGATTTGCGGGGATAGGGAAGATTTGGCTTTGGCTGATAGAATTTGATATTCTTCTTCTAGGACAGAGATACGCTTATTTCTCTCCCGCTTTTTCTTAGAGGCTAGTTGGATGAATCTGCCCCTAATTGTAGGTTTGTGGGCCTCCCAACAGATTGTGGCCGACACCTCTTCGGTCTCATTTATAGTAAAATATTCAGCTAGATCTTTAGCTATAGTGTCTTTTATTGTGGGGTCTGCTAATAGAGTCGAGTTCAGGGACCATGTAAAGTTGGAAGGTTTGCATAGTAGCGTATTTAAATTTAAAAGCAGCCCTGCATGGTCTGACCATGGAACAGGGAAGATCTTGACTTTCTGGACCATGGGAATCGCTCTTTGGGGCATAAAGATATGGTCGATCCTAGTATACAGAGTATGTGGGTGAGAAAAATGTGTAAAATCCTGTACCCCATCAAAAGGATTTTTAATTCATCAATAAATCACATTAAAAAGAACACATACAATTAATCATCACAAAACATTAAAAAAACACACATACCAACACATAACCCAACCCAGCAGAGGGAAACCTAATCAGTCCATTATCTGTGCCAAAACATGATGATCTTACAACACAAAAGTACATATATGGCAAATATACCTAAAGTGCCTATGTGCAATATTAAAGTGCTATAAATCAATAAAGACAAATGATATATACTGTGAGCAATCAAAAAAATCACCTCAATGAAAGATACATAAAAACCTCCTGCTGAGCGAGATAATCAGCCACCCACGCGTTCCGTGACGGACTGTCAACAATAACAATAATAATAATCTAATACTAAAAACACGCCATGCAGAATAAAACATTTATGAGATCAGAAATTACACCCTCAGCAGATTACATCCAAACAGAGCTTGGGGTGTGTGAGGTGCGGTGTGCATCAGCAATCAACAATTGTTTCATGTTCTCCATTTCAGAATAATTGTACTTGTCTTGCAGACTCTGAGGATTAATGTTTGCTACTGGAAAGAGAAAAATCCTGTGGGATCTAGCCTGCTTCAAAATTTCCCAGCATTCCTTAGTATAAATCCTAATGGAGAAGAGCATGAAGTCTACGGCTTACCTTGCCTAGAGTATCCAGGGTTGGTTAAGGTAAAGTAGCACTAAAATCACAATGGGCCCACAATCAATCGATCATTCAGTTTTGTGGACATAACCCACAGCGTGTCCCTGCTGCCATTCCAACATTGGCAGCAGGGATCACATCAGGTGTTCACTTATGAATTGTGTTAACCAAAACACGAGTCAGACGGAAAGCACACTGTCAATAGCGGAGCAAACATCGAAAAAACCTGAGGGCTAAGGTTCTATTCCCACACTAGGTGGTAGGTGCCCCGGGCCGTACCCCACCCTGGGTTGGTGAATCACAATCACATTACATTACAGCCATACTACCCTGCCACTATGGTGTCTATGGAGTTACACATTCAATCACGGCACAGTCAATCCACTTGTGTACTGCCACCCACACTTACCAGTTAGAGCACCCCATCAAGCTGCTGAATGATAGGGCACTGTCAGTTTTACACATTTTGGCACTGACCATTCATTTTAGTTAGAGATAACCTATACTTAAACCAGACCAACAGCCTTGCACAGTTGGAAGAAAAAGCTCCCAAAACTTAGCACTTACATTTGCTCCTGCATTCACTCACAGCTGAAACGTTGTCTTGACAATTTTCTTCTGGTAGCGGCATCTTTGGAGCTTTCCAAGCATCCCACCCATGCTTCTGCTCTGTTTCAACTGACATAATCCCACAATGCACAGTGGCAGGAAACCCATTTTGTTTGTAAAGTTGACCATGGCACGAGTTTACAAAAAGGTAAATTAATGTGCAGCAATCGGAATTGCCCTGAGAGGGATGCATATGAGCACTGTTTCTTCTGAGGGTGTTGGTCCAGTTTAAGTAAAAGTCTACTCATAGCCCTATCTAACAGACACACAAAACAATATCTGCACTTAATATTACATAATTGAGTAAGTACATGTTACAGATTAGAAACATAAACAGTCAGACACTGTATTCTCTTTTAGAACATTCAAGAGAACAATCTTTTGGAATCTGTACAGTAGTTGCCACACTACACAAGCAGAACAATTAAAAGTGAAAACCTACTTTAGCTGTAACACTTAAGCTGTAAACCTGTACCTATGGCAGGTTGGGCAAGGCATCTGCCTACATTTAATAGATTAGGGCATCTGCAGCTATGTGATTTGTATTAGAGGATAAAACCACTGGCCTTAAATTTAGACACTAGAAATGGTGGTCTCCCTCTTGTGTGAAATCCCCCCTATTACCTAGTATACTCTGTTGATCTGTTTCTATTATATATCACTAAGGTAATTCATCCTATTACAGATTTGTTTTCATGGTGGAAATGAAGCTGATCCTGAAGAGCGTGAACTACAATATAAACCACCCCAAATCCCAGACGTCCAAATCCTTTGTGAATTTGTCAGTAAATACATTCCTGGTTTGATTCCTGAACCTGCTATTATTGAGCAGTGCATGTATACGGTATGTACATCCCCTGAGGATTGTGAAGAAATTGCATAGACTATAGTGCTAGAAATCCAAATACTAGCAGCTACCACTAAAAGTTAAGCCTATCGCCGTGGTCAAAGAAGAGTGTGAGAGTCTAGTTATGATCAAATGTTTAACCCACATTATTGGTAGGTTCAAGATACTATTGCGAGAGGTTAATGACAATGCACACATTTTACAAGCAAGTAATCTAATTTGGCTAAAGCATTTTAATTTCTGATGCCCGCAGGAATACACCACCACCAGAGAGAGATAATATTACCTGCTCCCTGTTCCATTGGTGAAATGTAGACCCGCTAACAAGGCTATGTGGGCTGCACTGATTTTGACCATTAGTAGAGTCCACACCATGTGACCGCTGGTGGGCAATCACAGGGCTGCATTTCGCCAGTGGAACGAGGAATAGGTAACATTAGCATATTTAGGCCCTTATTCATCAAGCGATAGCGCCAGGTAGTGTCCGACGAGCGCCAGGTAGCGGCAGCTAACGGCGACTACCGACTCAAGTACGCCCGGCGGCGGTCACAATGACGCATTTATCAAGCAAAATGAGGCTAGCGCCGGCGAGAGCGACGGCTAGTGCGGCATTCATCATGAAGCCGCCTGGACCGAACAGCGCCGCTGCAAATTCCCTCACAGCGCCAGGTATGAGCTGTTGCTCCCTGGCGATGTCCAATGCATTTCAATGGAGCAATCTATAATAATTCATGATTAATTGGTAATAATTTTTTTTTTAATTTTTTTAATGTCAAAAAATCGGAGAACACTTCTGCAATGTTAGGATTTATTTTTAAGTAAAAAAAAAAAAAAAAAAAAAAAATATGTGCAGAATTGATCTAACAGGTCTGAGATTAATGTATTCATATAACAAAATGATTCTAAAAACATGTATAATGTTACATTCAAAAAATATGGTTGTTTAGGGGTTAAAAACTAGTTAATACAGATCACCGCCAGCGCTCTGGGGTTTAAACAAGGAATGGACAGCGACAGCACATTCGGAGCGTGATTTTTTGATGAATATGAAGCTAGCCGTTCGCTCTGGCCATTCGTTGTCAGGCGCTCACATACAACGCTGGACCTGTGAAACAGCGACCCCCCAGCCCGTATTCAAAATTACCGCACACCGACTGAGTCGCTGTCATCAAGCTAATGCCGGCCAAGCACAGCGAATACTGGCTGGCGCTGAAAAAATCACGCTACAGTCGCTCATCTGTCGCTACCTGGCGCTATTGATGAATCGGCCTCCCCGTATATAGTATATATGTAACCTGTATTATGTAATGCATGCTGACCTACAATTGAGGTGTACTTTATTAAGGTTTCAAATGATACTAGTCCTTTAAGCAAAGTATATTGCTAAAAAGACAATGAGAAGTGTAACCATGGGATGGGTCAGCCAATAGTTCAAAATATTCATTGTCACAGGATGAAAAACATTCTTGAAACCTGGCAGAGATATAGTAAGGCACTATAAACCTACAACCTGAGGGAAGTGAAACTAGGCCTTGTCTGGTTACAATGAATTGATTATCCTTACCGATCCAGATCCATCCTTCATCCAACCATCCTCCTATACACTCCAAATATTAGGAGCTTAGCCATGTTCAAGAAAATTATTGTGAACATCGCACAGAAACAGCAGCAATCGATCACCAGAACGATGTGGAGAGAGAAAAAAAATGGGAAAGCAAGTAAAGTGGAAAAGGTTGGCTGCGACGAATGCTGCAGGGGGAGTCTAGACCTACATTTAAAGGAAACTATGGTAATTCACTGAAATGTGGTGCACTCTCTGTCCAAAGCAGATGTGTGTAATCCATCCCTCCCTACCTGCCCCTTGACTAGAATATAGAAAGGTTTTTATGTTTGTGAGGCATAGAGTCTGCTCCATGAAGAACCTTGGAGAAAAACATACATGTTGGGTATGCTTAGCTTTATTGATAGGGCCCCCAGACATGTATGTTTTATGAGTTATTATATCTGAGTTCTCCACCACCAAGAAAAACAACAATAGTTTTACATCTAATATGTTTAGAAGGTTCCAGAGCTTTGGACAGCTTTTCCCATTTTAGTAAATGACCCCCCGAGTCAATAGGGTTATTCATGTTTATATGAGACCCATGAGGCTGAAATAGTTAGAAAGCTAAAAATAATGGATGGTTACATACATAGCGGTTATGTCACAGAAGGCAGAAGATAAAGGCAGGAGGTTTGGGAAAAGGAGGGGTGTTAAAAATATCATTTGGAATAGTGCTGGTAACTGTGAAGCGAGGGCTACAACAAGGTTACCTGTGGAGAATCTATTAGAAGGCATGTGGTTAAAAGAAATGTCATTTTCAGCAAGAAGCCAAATCAGAGAGAGAGGAGACAGATGTGTGAGTTACTGGTGGTGCATTTATGCTTAGCCATGGAACAGGAGCAGTGTGGGCACTGAACAACATATACCGGTAGTACCACCAAACTTTCTGACACTGGAAAAAAAGACACACACCCCTGCAAAAACATTCCCTCGACACTCATGGGTTTGATTGCAAACTCACATGCTCAATACCATGAAGTCTGGCCTTGGTGTGCGTACCTGCTTTTAGCTAAGAGGGAGAAAGCTTCCTAGTTGGCTGACAGGCGGAGGGGATCATGGAACCTATCACAACCATCCAGCACTGTGTTATCTGTGTGGTATTAGTGGTAGACACTCAGACATGCACCAGGAGCTGGTTGGGAGCTCACTCTTAGCTTCAGACCTGATAGCGATGCGCCTGGACTGGCTAAAATGGCAGGACTAACTGGGACTAGGTCTGTAGGCTGGATACTCCATTTAAAAGACCAAAAATGGTAAGCTAAATAAATAAGGGGTTATCTGCTATACTACCCCCCAGCCGGCAGACTGGATTCCATGAAACCCCCAGCGAGTTTTGTGCCACTTTAAATCAAAGTCAAGGCGGTCAGTGGCTAGGTTAGCTTTATACAGCCCTAGGCCAAGTAGTCTAATTAAGATGTTTTCAATGTCTCAGTGGGCGTCTGTCTCCAAGCAATGGCCTGAAGAGGGGGGGGGGGGGCATCTTTACATTGACATACGGCTAGATTTACATTTTCGTTCCCTTGAAACAAGTTTTGTAAATGCATTTCGATGCATAGGTGGTGTTTCTTAAATGTATTTTTATTTTGATGTAACTACTGTAAATTTACAAACTGCAAAATGTAGAAGTAGAACATTGTTAGCATGGTTTCAACTTATACCCGCCTTAGGGCTTTTACTATAAGTGCTAAAACTCATCTTACAACAGCACCAAAATATTGCAAGAAAGTAAATAATCTGTTTTTAAAAACATCTTTTTCATTCCTTCTTTAGAATACTCCAGACTGTAATTTCATTTTGGATTACCATCCTCTTCACAGGAACATTGTCATCGGCTCAGGCTTCTCAGGTGAGCTACTAGGAACATGGCGCTCATCACGCAGGACAGGAACATGTTACTAGACCATGAAATATTTTAATCTTAAACATTTGGTCTTTTGCCGTAGGTCATGGCTTCAAGCTATCTCCAGTGGTGGGGAAAATATTAAGTGAGCTCAGCATGGATAAACAGCCCTCATATGATCTTACACCATTTCGCGTCACTCGGTTCAAAACATCAGTGACCTCTTCATTGTGAGAATAGAAGACATGCTTGATTTTTCCCAATGGACGTACAATTGGATCAGGTCCATTTGTTCAAAGTATAACTAATGGGGGGGGCTCTGTTTGAATGCAAACGGGTAATTTCTATACACTTTGGTAAATTAACATTTATATGATTTTTAGGGGATATTATTGTATATGGATATGATCTAAAGATGGCTCTCTGTATGTACATGTATGTCATATACTGTATTTGTAACGAATAACCTTCAGTTACTTATCCCGTTGTAGATTTACATGTGTCTTATTACCTTTTGATACATGCTTTGTTTAAGGCTAGCGGCCATTAGCAGCCATGGGATGAAAAAGGTACAGTTAGTTATTAATTATTTTTAGAATAACAAAACCAACATTAAAATAAATGTATTAGTAGTAATCATATATGTATGTGGTCCCTATGAAAAAAATCTACTGCAAATATATGATAAGCTATGTAATTAACTTTGATAATAAAAATCACATTCTGCAAATCTGATGGTGACTTTGTGGCTTTATCATTAAAATAGAAGTATAGAACTACAACCATAGCAACCCATGTGCTGCTGGAGTTGGGCTTTGACTAAAACCGGACCTTTGGCATCATGTAATAAAAGCCAAACCCCTTAAAAACTATTCACTAGCATCTAAAATTAATATATTTGAAGTTTCTATTCACTCACTTATTATTCTTTCCCCCTCTGGGCTGCAAATCTGTGCAGGACCCTAGGATATGGGTGCCACCATCTTGCCTTAGACGCATCACATACTGAGGAAAGGAGGGCAGGGGTGGGGAGCACAGAGGAGCGGGTTATAGCTTTGGTTTGCATAGACAGCGTAAAGTTGGGGTCAGCAAAAGGACAGCAATCCCACAATGCAGAGCGGCATAGTCAAAAGACACTTCCTGTCTGCAGGCAGCCTGAGACTCCATGGGGTGGATTTTTGAGGCTCAGAATGTCCTGCTATGTGAAACCCACCAGGTCACCACAAAACTCTCCTTTGCCCTGGCTCCCACAGCGGGGTAAACAATGCTGGCCACATCCCCAGCATCTCTGTGTTAGGGTGCACTGGTTCACCCAGCAATTCAGATAGGCTGGTGGCAGGAGCACTCTAAAGGGAACTGGGGATGCATCCGCTCTCACTCCCTATTGCTGAGCTCTAAACAAAGCTGTATGCCAGCAACCCATCTGCCGCCATCAATTGGTTAACCACTTCATCACAAGTGACATCTGACACCCCCAGTCAACTGTTAGTTATATCTTATGCTTTGGGTTCAGCTCCACTATTCAGTGAGGACAATCTGCTAGAGAAAAGTCAGCAGCTACTGCACAGCCAAGAAGCAGAGGAACACTCGCTGCTTCTTCCACTAGACAGGCAAGTAATGATAAGGAGAGTGGCATGGGAGATGGTGTTGCAAGCGTTTTGGCTTCTTAAGCAGACACTGTTGAGGAACCTGAGGACATCAGTGAGTTTTGACAGCACTTTTAAAGGCTTGAAGTGATGGAGAGTGACGGATTTAGCGGTCAGCATGGTGGCAGAAGGGGAACGTCTGGAGGCAAATGTGCTCGGGGTAGACCACTTGCTGCGCGGCAGGCTACCTTCCCAGGAGGTAGTGGAAAAGGGCACCCGGAGTCGGCGGCGGCGGCAGCAACAGTGAATTAGTGTGGACTGTTGATAGGAAAACCAGCTACTCGGTGATGTGGCAGTTTTCCATCAAGCATCCGCAGGAGGTTAACATGGCTATATGAAGGATGTGTAGGCAGAAGGCGGAGTGTGGCCAGGGTCCCAATGTTGGCCCCACAGCCCTGAGTCAACATTTGCAGCGTCACCATAAAGCGGCCTGGGAGAGTTGGCTCCAAAGGGGTGGTCCAGCCTGCTGCATTACCCAGTGGCACGCCCCTCCCTGTTCCAGCCAGCCAAGGCTCCACCACCTCCTGTGTGTCATACCCATCCTCTGTTGCTCCAGATGCTCCTCCTCCTCTTAACCCGAGTCAGTCATTCCGCCAGCAATCCATTGGCCAAGCAATGTCCAAGAGACAACAGCATATGCCCACTCATCCAACGCGCAGAAGCTAAATGTGCTCCTGTATAAGTTGCTGGTGCTGCAGTCCCTCCCTTTTGAGGTGGTGGACCTTTCAGAGAACTGATGGCTTGTATCGAGCCGAGGTGGAGAGTCCCAAGCTGTCATTTCTTTGCGAAGAAGGCAGTACCAGCCCTGTACAATTTTGTTGAACAGAAGGTGGGCCAGTCCTTTAGCCTGTCAGTGTGTACCAAAGTGCACGGCACCTCCTACGTCTGGAGCTGTAACTACAATCAGGGACAATACATATCCTTTAAGGCCCACTGGGTGATTGTGGTTCCTGCACAACCACAACAGCAACTTGGACAGGTCCCGCTGCTGTGGCCTCCATACTCCTAGGCCGTTGTGCCTGTGACAGTGCACTTGTCTATTTTGGTTCATGGATGTGCACATGCTTTTTGCACTTAGCAATGGTGTCACAGAAAAAAGTTCCTAATTGTCACATATTAATTGTTAACATTTATCTTATTTGAACACATTTATAATAACATATAATAACATATAACATACCAATAATAACATATAACATAATAACAATAACATATAAAATTTATCAATTTTTTTGGTTAATTTTGTATTTATTTTTTTTTATATTTTGTATTTTTCAAAAATATATATTTTTTTGTATTGTTTTTTTTTATTTTTTTTTCTTGTCTTTTTTTTATATTTTGTTAATTTTTTTACATTTTTTTTTCATTTTTTATTTTTTTTTTGTATTTTGTTTTTAAATATTTATTTTTTTTTCCCTGTATTTTTATATATATATATATATTTTTTTTTTTCAGTGCCCTTCCAGCCCACCATGTGTCCAGGACCATGTGTCCACCATGTGGTTTGTCTTGAGCCATGGAGTCACACATGGAAGGAACTGCTAAAAATCATAAATCAATAAATGAAATCATGGCTTACTCCACGAAAACTGCAAATGGGAACCATGGTGACTAACAATGGGAAGAACATCTTGTCTGCGCTGCAACAAGGAAGCCTGAGCCATGGGCCCTGTATGGCACACGTGTTCAACCTAGTTGTCAAGCGTTTTCTGAAGTCTTCCCCCCATCTGCAAGACATCCTAACAAGGGGAAAGAAACTTTGCATGCACTTCAGCCACTCCTACACCGCCAAGCACACCCTTCTTGAGCTACAGCGTCAGAACGGTATCCCCCAACATAGTCTGATTTGCAGACCAGTTTGAATTCCACCCTCCATATGTTGGATCGACTATACAAACAGAGAAAATCCATCACTGATTTCTTGATGATCCAAGCGGATAGGGGGACTCCCCTGGTAGCTCATACGTGACACCTGCCGTTTGCTCAGGCCCTTTGAGGAAGCAACTTTATTAGTCAGTCGCCAGGACTACGGGATGAACAATGAAATTCCACTGCTTCATGTACTACAACACATGTTGGAAACCATGGCTGGTCAGGGCACTGGAGACATGGTGCCTACATTTCACAGCCACATGAAGCCTGTGGGGGGCTGAAGTGGAGAAGGAGGAGGAGGGGTGGGGCACAGCGAAGCAGTTTAGGTTTGACAAAATGGCCATTTTATCTAGTCATCTGACAGGAGAGGAGGAGCAGGAGCAGCCAGAGTAGCTAGAGGGTTGTGAGGAAGGCGAGACAGAGGACCCAGACACACCATAGCAGTATGCAGTGGAGATGGATACAGGTAGTCCCTCCAAGTCACTTGCACAAATGACACGATGCATGCTCACGTGCTTGCGTCGTGACCGCAGAATTGTCTCCATTTGTCAGCGAGATGACTTCTGGCTCTCCACCTTATTGGACCCTCGCTACCGGCACAAAATGGGGGCATTTTTTACACCCACTGAGAGAGAGGACAAACTGATCTACTACAGAGACATTCTGCGTAGTCAGTTGGCCGATGCCTATCTGCGCCATCGTCCATACTCTCGCTCACCCTCTGCGCTCACCTTCCACTGCCATGGCTGCTGGGGGGGGGGGTGGCAGGAGCAGCAGCAGCAGCTCCATAAGCAGCAGCCTGAGTCTTCAGTTGCTAATGAGTAGCTTTCTTCACCCGCATAGTGAGGCTAATCATGAGCAGCAGGAAGACCTGGAGCAGGGCCTGAACCAGCGGGTCGTGTCATACCTTGACATGACCATGCCAACGCACCTTGAGGACCCGCTAGACTTCTGGGTAGCCAAACTTGACTTATGGCCGCAACTGGCAGAGTTTACCCTGGAAAAGCTGTCCTGCCCGGCCAGTAGCGTGCCATCTGAGCGGGTGAACTCGTCTGTCCACGAAAAATGTGGAGAGACTCACCTTTTGTGAAGATGAATCAGGCATGGATCAGCCAGGATTTCCAGCCACCAATGGCTGATCCATGGTAGTAGCTGATACATGATAGCTCCTTATGCTGCTGCCAACTCCAGGTTGTGTTTTTCAGGCAATATATGGGCTCCCTATGCTGCTGCTGCCAACTCCAGGGTATGTCTTTCAGGCACTATATGGGCTCCTTATGCTGCTGCTGCTGCCAACTCCAATGTGTGTACTCTTAAAAGACACATGCTAGCATATTTGGGATGCCCCCCCCCCCCCCCCGGTGAAAGGCAATGGCTTCTGACAATGTGACAACGTGACTTTCTTTACAAAATGCAACCAGTTAGCAGACAGGTACTTTTCAAATATTTATGCTAGTATTTGGGATGCCCCCCTGTCGAAAGACACAGGCTGGCTGCTTTTATAGTGAAAAAGTAACTTTCTTTACAAAATGCACAATGTTAATAGACAGCTACTCTTCAAATATTTATGCTAGTATTTGGGATGCCCCGCTGTTCAAAGACACAGGCTGGCTGTTTTTACAGTGAAAAAGTGACTTTTTTTACAAAATGCAAAATGATAATAGACAGGTACTATTCAAATATTTATGCTAGTATTTGGGATGCCCCCTTGTCCAAAGACACAGACTGGCTGCTTTTACAGTGAAAAAGTGACTTTCTTTACAAAATGCAACCGGTTAGCAGACATGTACTCTTCAAATATTTATGCTAGTATTTGGGATGCCCCTCTGTCCAAAGACACAGGCTGGCTGCTTTTACAGTGAAAAAGTAACTTTCTTTACAAAATGCACAATGTTAATAGACAGCTACTCTTCAAATATTTATGCTGGTATTTGGGATGCCCCCCTGTTCAGACACAGGCTGGCTGTTTTTACAGTGAAAAGGTGATTTTGTTTACAAAATGCACAATGTTAATAGACAGGTACTCTTCAAATATTTATGCTAGTATTTGGGATGCCCCCCTGTTCAAAGACACAGGCTGGGCAGGCTGGCCGCTTTTACAGTGAAAAAGTGACTTTCTTTACAAAATGCACAATGTTAATAGACAGGTACTCTTCAAATATTTATGCTAGTATTTGGGATGCCCCCCTGTTCAAAGACACAGGCTGGGCAGGCTGGCTGCTTTAACAGTGAAAAAGTGACTTTCTTTACAAAATGCACAATGTTAATAGACAGGTACTCTTCAAATATTAATGCTAGCACACTTTTTACAGAATGACACCAGGAAAAGGATAAGCAAAATAGGCAGGTGTGGTATTACCACTAAATAGGCTTGAAAGCTAACGCAAACACTTTAAACTGCCCCTGTCTTTCTCTGTCACTGTCACTGTCACAGCCTCTCTCCTTCTCTATCTGTCCCTCGCCTGGCTCCTTCTGTTCCTTGTTCTATCTATCTTATCTATCTCTCCCTCGCTGTATCTATCTATCTATCTGTCTATCTGTCCCTCGCTCTCTCTGCGTGATCTGCTCTGGCCGCAATACAGTGTCAGAATAAGCTTCCGCAAAATGGCCACTGCTTATATAGGTCTGTGACATTATCGGGAAGCCTGGCTGCCGATAGGTAGCATATGACACCTACCCAGGATTCCTTGCCCCATGGGACATGTCCTGACATGTGGATCCACCATTTCAGATGGGCTGGATAGTAGTAAATGGAGTTTTAAGGAAGCAATTCGAGCGATCGAATTGCGGCGATATTCGGAATCGTTATGAATTGAATTCGGGTTTGTCAGATTCTATGCGCTCATCTCTAGCAGGTACATGTAGTTTTTTTGCTCATGTGCTAAAATGAAAAGGCATACTGAGACGCAGGCAGCAATTTACACAGCAGAGCACAACAAAAGTGCACCTTGCGTCACTAAATAATTAGCATGACCCCCAAAATGTATGTACAGTAGTGCAGTGCAGTGAGCAGTGCCCAGACAGGTACGCTGGTGTGCGGTATACCATCTGAAGGACTCGTGGCACTCCATTGATGACAACCAAGCTCGCATCTTCAACACAGAGGAGGCTTAGTTCAAAAGATGGAGCAGCCAGACTTGAATAATGGAGGGGGAATGTGACATCTTT
Organism: Gastrophryne carolinensis; assembly: GCA_027917425.1. Taxonomy (NCBI): domain Eukaryota; kingdom Metazoa; phylum Chordata; class Amphibia; order Anura; family Microhylidae; genus Gastrophryne; species Gastrophryne carolinensis. Next base: position 443,406,586 of record CM051236.1, read on the forward strand.
TATCTGCTACATACAATGTTGTTTTGACACCTCTTCAAAGGTGGCTTACTTAAATTCAGTGATTTTTTTTGAAGGATATACCCACTTAAACCAGACCAACACTCGTTTTTACTTTAACGAGTGTTGGTCCCACTGTCTTCTGATAAGAAGAAACTCGGAGCCCCCATGCACCTAACCACACACAATGCTCCCAATACTCACCTTCATTACGAGCCAGCGCCGGGAAAGGAGTCCCCGCGATTTTCCGCCGGGCAATCACGTGGTTCGTAATTCAGCGTTCTGGATGACCCCCCCCCCCTAGAACTTCTTCTTATCAGCAGACAGCGGGACCAACACCCGTTAAGATAAAAACGGGTGTTGGTCCGGTTTAAGTCATTCATTATAGAGAAAGATAGATGACTAGCAAAAGAAAAATACAGCAAGTCCCGCAGCCTTGATGTTTTATTACAGATATAGGTGCTAGTAGTCCACATAATGCTAAATTACATATTACAGTGAAATAAAGCATTTCAAAAAATTGTGGCATTTCTTATAAAGACATTAGTATGGAAAATTATGTTATTTTTGTATTTTTATTGAATATTAATATATCAGAGAAACATTTTAAACAGAGTAAAGAAAAGCCACAACATATATGGCTTGGTTTTAAAGCGGGAAAAAAACCCAGCAAGGCCGGCCCTGGAATTTAGAAGATACTAGGGCCAGCCACTAGACTTCCTGATTTGGTATGTCCCGTTGTGTGAAGCCCCTCCCCCTGGATGCCGTAAAACTTTACCCTGGCCAGCTCCCTTGTGATGTAAATATCAGCTGCCACATCTCCAGCACCCACCCCTAGCCATTGAGATAGGCTTGGGACGAGAGCCAGTGCATGTGCCGTATGACCAGTGAAAGGTGCATTTTTTGGCCAAACCAGGATGTCCCCAGGACAGGGAACAAAACCCAGGATAGTCAAAATCCTAGGTTTGTCCATTTGTAAGTGGTCCCTAGGCCAGTGTTCATTGAAACCCAGACTCGAACTGCCCAGACTTACCAGGGGTCATTTGAGGGCATTCATCTCCAAAACCTGTGTAAAACTAATTTGTGACATGTTTCTGTGCATGGATCCTGAATATAAGCCAGTAATACTTGCATGTAAATGTGGGGTGGGCCCCCAGAGTCAGTTCTACTGGTAGGCCACAGGCATCCCAGTCCAATACTGTTGAAACCTATTGCTCTAAATCACTGTTTCCGAACCCTTTCCTCGCGAGCCACCAATAGGTGATGTTTTGTGGATCTTCACATAGGCTGCTCTATTACACTGCTGCACAAATGACTTCACCTGTTCATCTGTGCGGAGATCGGCAAAACCTGACCTGTTGGTGGCTCCGAAGGAGATGGTCAGGAAACACTTCTCTAATATAGCACATAATTACTTTTCCATTCAAGCACATATGTGCCTAGTTTCATAAATGATGAATGATGAATGAGTTTATTAGTGCCAGATCACGCACTCACTGGAGCATTAGAGAACTAAAATAACCAGCAAACTAGATATGCTTATTATGTAAAGTTTGTATCACGGCCTCTCTAATGCATCTTGTTGGCTCTCTTTTCCAGCTGGAAGCTTAGCAACAAATTCTGATTTGGTCAGATATGCAGATCAGTGAGGCCATTAGCATATGCATAGAATATGTAAATCCCAGGATCCACAATGTAAATGAATATTTAATTTTCAATACTTTTATCAGCCTAAATGAAATGATAGTCTCTTAGGATTTATTTGATTAACCTTCATCTTACTGCACTTTACCTTCAACAGCATTGGTATTAATGATATTAACCTTATGTTCAGTGAGCCACTGATGGTCAGCTTGTGATTATTTTTTTATTGAGCTATTACGGGTACCATAGTGAAGTGTAACCATACAAATAACTTTACGTTCACAACAACATGAGCAACATTTTCTGTTACAAAGAAAATATTGCAGTATGGTATATAAGTCAAAAACTAATCAGAACTAATAGAACTCCACATACTATTCACACCCAAACAGAACCTATGGAGGGAGACCTCATTTTTTTTTATCATTGTATGATTTTTAAAAATGTGTTTCTGAACAACAACTGTGTATGTACTGTATATTCATCTGCTACTGTTTTGACACCCTCTGATCCAGAATCAAGATCATTGTGCTCATGAACGACACTCTGCGCCAGCGATACTCAACTGGCAGACCGGGGCCCGAATGCGGACCTCGACACCAGATTTCCAGACCCCTACCCTAACAGCCCTGCCCTCACGTGCCTCTGTGTTGCCATGCTCAGAACTGCCCCTTACTGTAATGCTAAGTCTCCCTGCCAATGTCATTGCTCCCTGTTAACTTGTATTGCAATATGAAGTACTGCACAGCAGGAATCGGCATTTCAAGGTACACACAACTTTGTTTCTCTGCCTCTTTGCCCCATCCAATCCTTTCCCCCGCCCCAGCTCTGCCCCATCTTTCCTTGTCCCCCAGCTAAGCCCCATCCATTCTTGTCCCCCCAGCTTTGCCCCATCCATCCCATCCCCATCCATTCCTGTCCCCCCAGCTCAGTCCCATCCAGCCCTGTCCCCTCAGCTCTGCCCATCCAGCCCAGTCTCTCTTCCCCATCCAGCCCTGTCCCCCCAGCTCTGCCCCATCCAGCCCAGTCTCTCTTCCCCATCCATTCCTGTCCTCCCAGCTCTGTCCCATCCAGCCCTGTCCCCTCAGCTCTGCCCATCCAGCCCAGTCTCTCTTCCCCATCCATTCCTGTCCTCCCAGCTCTGTCCCATCCAGCCGTGTCCCCTCAGCTCTGCCCATCCAGCCCAGTCTCTCTTCCCCATCCAGCCCTGTCCCCCCAGCTCTGCCCCATCCAGCCCAGTCTCTCTTCCCCATCCATTCCTGTCCCCCCAGCTCTGTTCCATCCAGCCCTGTCCCCTCAGCTCTGCCCATCCAGCCCAGTCTCTCTTCCCCATCCAGCCCTGTCCCCCCAGCTCTGCCCCATCCAGCCCAGTCTCTCTTCCCCATCCATTCCTGTCCTCCCAGCTCTGTCCCATCCAGCCCTGTCCCCCCAGCTCTGCCCCATCCAGCCCAGTCTCTCTTCCCCATCCATTCCTGTCCCCCCAGCTCTGTTCCATCCAGCCCTGTCCCCTCAGCTCTGCCCATCCAGCCCAGTCTCTCTTCCCCATCCAGCCCTGTCCCCCCAGCTCTGCCCCATCCAGCCCAGTCTCTCTTCCCCATCCATTCCTGTCCCCCCAGCTCTGTTCCATCCAGCCCTGTCCCCTCAGCTCTGCCCCATCCAGCCCGGTCTCTCTTCCCCATCCATTCCTGTCCTCCCAGCTCTGTCCCATCCAGCCCTGTCCCCTCAGCTCTGCCCCATCCAGCCCAGTCTCTCTTCCCCAACCAGCCCTGTCTCCCCAGCTCTGCCCCATCCAGCCCTGCCCCCCCAGTTCTGTTCCATCCAGCCCTGCCCCCCCAGTTCTGTTCCATCCAGCCCTGCCCCCCCAGTTCTGTTCCATCCAGCCCAGTCTCTCTTCCCCATCCAGCCCGGTCCCCCCAGCTCTGTCCCATCCAGCCCTATCCCCCCAGCTCTGCCCCATCCAGCCCTGCCCCCCCAGCTCTGTCCCATCCAGCCCTGTCCCCCCAGCTCTGTCCCATCCAGCCCTGTCCCCCCAGCTCTGTCCCATCCAGCCCTGTCCCCCCAGCTCTGTCCCATCCAGCCCTGTCTCCCCAGCTCTGCCCCATCCAGCCCTGCCCCCCCAGTTCTGTTCCATCCAGCCCTGCCCCCCCAGTTCCATCCAGCCCAGTCTCTCTTCCCCATCCATTCCTGTCCTCCCAGTTTTGCCCATCCAAAGCTCCTAGCTCTGCCAATGTATTACTCTTTCTTCCAGCTCTGCCCATCTACCCCCTCCTCAGCTCTGCCCATTCATTCTTGTCCTTCTAGTTCTGCCCCCCCTTCTCCTAGCTCTTTCTTCATGCCTTCCTGCTCTTCCTGTTCTGTCTATCCATCCCTCTTCCTTACAGCTTCTCTCCCATTCATCCCTCTCCCCCAAGCCCTATCTATCCATCCGTGTTACTAGACGTTATTGCCAGTAACATTCTGGGCCCTAGTCCACCCCTGGACCTTTACAAGAAGTGGTTGAGCACCCCTGCTCTATGCTTTATAGATGCAGATGCCCTGAGGCAACCTTGTCAGATACCAAATCATTTGACCAAGACTGTTCACATAAATAGTCTGTGTGTCATCCGAGAATGTATCTATGATGCCCTTACAAGTTGAAAAAAAATCTACTGACAGCCTTTTGTGAGACAGTTTCAGTCCGCACATCTTGAACAGATGTCTCAGCTCAGCCAGGAACAACGACAAAGAGGAATGGATTATTAAGTGTCAGTTTGATACTGCGGAACCACCAATGTCTTGTCAAACTTCTTATCGTATTACTTCTCTGGCTACTGGTCCATTTGGTGCACATTATTTTAATAATCCATTGAACTCTTTAGCCTACCCATTACCTGCACTTAAACCAAATCTATGGAGTGTTGTGACAAAATCCAGGACTGCATTACTAGACACAGATATTTATTTATGAGCATGGTAGCAACAGTCAACTTTCACCTAAATGTATTTATTAGTAGAGTAAAAAATAATGTAGTAATTAGAGTTGCAGCCACTCACATTTTTAAAACAGCATTAGTCCTTGTATAGTGGCACAGTTGGAGCCTTTTTGACATGAGTGTTACCTAGAACTTACCTTGTCCTTTGGAACATATATTGTCCTCATCTGCAATGTTCTCAAAACATGGGAATGCTCATTTGCAATATTCAAATTGGCAGAGTATAGAAGAAAGGGTCCATGTTTCTCCTATCAGCATATGAGGTTTAGCCAGTGATCAGAGAGGTTCTGAAAAACCTTCACCTGCAGATTACAGATCCTGAATAGAACACACCATCAATCTATAGTAATGTATCTTATGTTCTGTGTCAAAGTGGTACAGCAGAGTTTGCTGTAGCAATGAAGGCATCCAACTGCTTCTTGCAACAGGCTGCTGCTGGACCCCAAATTCAGTAGCTAGAAGTTGTCTTTGGGCCCCATGCCCAATAACAGACTGGACTTGCTGTTGCTGTCCCAAGCATGGAAAAAAAGCCTGGGAGTAAATCTGAATAGAAACAACAGACCCAAGGTGGCATGAAGAGGTTAGTGAGGAATAATCAAAAACAGTGTTGTGTTGCTCCTGCCATCTGCCAGGGAGATCAGGACTGTGGTGAGCATTCATATTTCTTCTGTCCAACATTTGAATGGTGTTTTTATTTGTCTGAAAAGCATGCCGGCATTTGAAGATTTTTGATATAATGTGCAAGGAGCATTGGTTTCACATGATTACGGCTAGTTGAATTACAAGAGCCAGAGCTCTGTCCACGTGGCATGAACAGTTTAAACTTTAAAGACAATGATCTAATTATCAGCTTTTAGTTAATGGTAGTATCCTTTTATTGTTTTTGAGCCTCATTTATTTCTTTATAAATACAATTTTTATGCACCTTTTGTGGGTTCAGACCATATATGAAGCGCTGCATAGTTTTTAAATTGGTTGGTTTGCTTATCTTGATTTGGGTTTGCCCTCTAATGAACAATATCAGGCTGAATGCTTGACCCAGTCCTCACTACTGTGCCACTCCTTGCGTCCCACTTGACCACCAGCAACCAATCAGGTTTTCCAGATGGGAATGTGCAAAGCCATGTTTGGCACATGGCCTACTAGTCTTTAGCACAACTTAAATTCAAGTGTGTGTGCTAGGTGGGGGCCATCATTATTTCCAAGATGCCACATAAGACCCCACTAGCATGCCAAAATGACCCCCCAATAAACCTACACCACAACAAGAAATATAAAACTATACAAACGTTATTATTACAATTTCATGTTTATACTGTAATATAAACATGAGGTTCAGCAAATATAGTACTCAGGGTATTGATTTGGGCACTGGAGGGATAATATGCATTAAAGTAGATCTATCCAAATTCTGCAGACTTAAAGGCTTTGATATTGTTATTTGTAATAATTTGCATATACATACACAGGGGATTCTGTGTAGACTGGTTTGTTTTGTACATTGTTAATTCTTTGCAATAGTACACTCTGAGAGCTTGGTTGTGGTGCTGGTTTATGTGGGTTCATTTTGTCCCACTAGTTGGGGGTCTTATCATGTTACATCTTGAATGCTTGGCACATGTTCATCCACCTGGCGATCCTGATTGGTTGCCTGCAGAGAGAAGGTTGTATGGGCTGGGGCCTCCATAGCTCAGAAACACAAAAGGCATGGTTTTGCTGTCTTAGGGATTTTTAACCCACCAAAATGCCTAGGGTGGGGGTGCTAAGTGTTTTTTTCTACTACAGATCTTTTTTAAGCTAAATCTGTTACAGGAGGGTTTAGGATGTCAGCAGAAGTCTTCAATGCATGCACCAATTAGGATACCTAAGTCAACTAGAGATGAGCGAGTAGTGAAATATTCGAAATTTCGAATTTCGTTTCGAATAGACCGCGTTACTCGACTACTCGACCGAATATCGAATCCCATTATAGTCTATGGGAAAAAAATGCTCGCCACTTGGAAATCTCAATTCGACCACTTGGAGGTCACCAAGTCCACCCTGAAACATCAGAAAATGATGCCAACACTGCTGGAATGCAACTGGGACAGCAGGGGAAGCATGTCTGGGTGCATATAACGCGCCCAAGTCGCACTATTACGCCACTATCACAGCCACTCAACAATACACTCCAAACACAATATAACTTCTACGTAAAGTGAGACAAGACAAGGAAACCTTCTTTCCTCTACATTGCCATGGACCCCAAGCCAAACTGTACAAAAAAGAACAAAATTCTGCACCCCTTAAAATCACGTTGCCTAATGACAACCACAGATGACATAGGCAAGGGGGAAAATAAATAGACCCCACCCCTAATTGTCATTGTGTGTGTGTGTGTGTGTGTGTGTGTGAGATGTGGTCAGACATGTCCTCTTGTGTCATTGTGTCACCCCAGCAGTAAGGGAAGCTTAAAGGAGGAGGTTTGTTACAGTGTGTTACCCCAGCAGTAAGGGAAGCTTACAGGAGGAGGTTTGTTACAGTGTGTCACCCCAGCAGTCAGGGAAGCTTACAGGAGGAGGTTTGTTACAGTGTGTCACCCCAGCAGTCAGGGAAGCTTAAAGGAGGAGGTTTGTTACAGTGTGTCACCCCAGAAGTAAGGGAAGCTTACAGGAGGAGGTTTGTTACAGTGTGTCACCCCAGCAGTCGGGGAAGCTTAAAGGAGGAGGTTTGTTACAGTGTGTCACCCCAGCAGTAAGGGAAGCTTAGAGCTGAGGAGGCCCAAGAGCTGAGACCTTTTAAAAATTGTGTGGAGGCCCAAGAGCTGAGACCTTTTAAAAATTGTGTGGAGGCCCAAGAGCTGAGACCTCTCAAACATTGTGTGGAGTCCCAAGAGCTGAGACCTCTTAAAAATTGTGTGGAGGCCCAAGAGCTGAGACCTCTTAAAAATTGTGTGGAGGCCCAAGAGCTGAGACCTTTTAAAAATTGTGTGGAGGCCCAAGAGCTGAGACCTTTTAAAAATTGTGTGGAGGCCCACGAGCTGAGACCTCTCAAACATTGTGTGGAGTCCCACGAGCTGAGACCTCTTAAAAATTGTGTGGAGGCCCAAGAGCTGAGACCTCCCAAACATTGTGTGGAGTCCCAAGAGCTGAGACCTTTTAAAAATTGTGTGGAGGCCCAAGAGCTGAGACCTTTTAAAAATTGTGTGGAGGCCCAAGAGCTGAGACCTTTTAAAAATTGTGTGGAGGCCCAAGAGCTGAGACCTTTTAAAAATTGTGTGGAGGCCCAAGAGCTGAGACCTCTCAAACATTGTGTGGAGTCCCAAGAGCTGAGACCTTTTAAAAATTGTGTGGAGGCCCAAGAGCTGAGACCTTTTAAAAAGTGTGTGGAGGCCCAAGAGCTGAGACCTTTTAAAAATTGTGTGGAGTCCCAAGAGCTGAGACCTCTTAAAAATTGTGTGGAGGCCCAAGAGCTGAGACCTTTTAAAAATTGTGTGGAGGCCCAAGAGCTGAGACCTTTTACAAATTGTGTGGAGGCCCAAGAGCTGAGACCTTTAAAAAATTGTGTGGAGGCCCAAGAGCTGAGACCTTTTAAAAATTGTGTGGAGGCCCAAGAGCTGAGACCTTTTAAAAATTGTGTGGAGGCCCAAGAGCTGAGACCTTTTAAAAATTGTGTGGAGGCCCAAGAGCTGAGACCTTTTAAAAATTGTGTGGAGTCCCAAGAGCTGAGACCTCTTAAAAATTGTGTGGAGGCCCAAGAGCTGAGACCTTTTAAAAATTGTGTGGAGGCCCAAGAGCTGAGACCTTTTAAAAATTGTGTGGAGGCCCAAGAGCTGAGACCTTTTAAAAATTGTGTGGAGGCCCAAGAGCTGAGACCTTTTAAAAATTGTGTGGAGTCCCAAGAGCTGAGACCTTTTAAAAATTGTGTGGAGGCCCAAGAGCTGAGACCTTTTAAAAATTGTGTGGAGGCCCAAGAGCTGAGACCTTTTAAAAATTGTGTGGAGGCCCAAGAGCTGAGACCTTTTAAAAATTGTGTGGAGGCCCCAGAGCTGAGACCTCTTAAAAATTGATTGTATTAAGCCCAAGAGGTGAGCCATAATTTTTTTTTATTAATACAGCAATTCTACGGCGATTAAGGAGGAGGAGGAGGAGGAGGAAATGGCACTTCATACAGATGGCACTTCACTCTTGGCTGCTTTCCACTGTTGTACAAGCAAAGTCTGGGTCAATCCACTTGCTGTTCATTTGTTGACAGGCGGCTGCGCTTATCGGTTATAATGCCCCCGGCTGCGCTGAACACCCTTTCTGATAGCACGCTGGCGGCAGGGCAGGCAAGCACCTCCAAGGCGTACAGGGACAGTTCCAGCCACGTGTCCAACTTGGAGACCCAGTAAGTGTAGGTCGCCGAGGGATCGGGGAGGACAGGGGTGTGGTCTGCCAGGTAGTCCCGCAACATCCGCCGATACTTGTCCCTCCTGCTGATAGCGGGCCCCGCAGTGATGGAAGTTGCACGAGGGGGTGACATGAACGTGTCCCACACCTTGGAGAGTGTTCCCCTGTTGGCTGTGGGCCTGATCGATGTTGTCAGACTCTGGGAGACACTCTCCGCTCTGCTGCCAGCGATGCTGGGTGGGAAAATCTGCATCATGTTCTGCAAGAGTTCCCTCTGGTATTCCAGTAATCGATTCGTCCTCTCCTCTACCGGAATAAAAGAGGAGAAGTTATCTTTATACCGGGGGTCCAGGAGTGCGAAGACCCAGTATAGTTTGTTCTCCAATATCCGGACAACACGTATGTCCCGGGAAAAGCAGCCCAGCATGAAGTCAGCCATGTGTGCCAGACTCTGAGTAGGCATGACGTCACTGCCCCCACCAGAAGGATCATTTTCCATTTCCTCCTCTTCCTCCTCCTCTCCGCCCCATCCGCGCTGAACCAATGGGACGCACACAGCCTGACTGCTACCCTCGCCGCCAGCATCCTCTTCCACAGCCACCTCCACGTTGTCCTCCTCCTCCTCATCCTCCTCCTCCTGCAACTGCCACCGAGCAGCAGACAAAAGTGTGGTCTGACTGTCTACCTGCGTTGCGTCTCCTCCTACCCCCGTCTCCTCTGTGTGCAATGCGTTCTCCCTTATTGCGATGAGCGATTCTTTAAGGACGCATAGGAGCGGAGACCTTTTAAAAATTGTGTGGAGGCCCAAGAGCTGAGACCTTTTAAAAATTGTGTGGAGGCCCAAGAGCTGAGACCTTTTAAAAATTGTGTGGAGGCCCAAGAGCTGAGACCTTTTAAAAATTGTGTGGAGTCCCAAGAGCTGAGACCTTTTAAAAATTGTGTGGAGGCCCAAGAGCTGAGACCTTTTAAAAATTGTGTGGAGGCCCAAGAGCTGAGACCTTTTAAAAATTGTGTGGAGGCCCAAGAGCTGAGACCTTTTAAAAATTGTGTGGAGGCCCCAGAGCTGAGACCTCTTAAAAATTGATTGTATTAAGCCCAAGAGGTGAGCCATAATTTTTTTTTATTAATACAGCAATTCTACGGCGGTTAAGGAGGAGGAGGAGGAGGAGGAAATGGCACTTCATACAGATGGCACTTCACTCTTGGCTGCTTTCCACTGTTGTACAAGCAAAGTCTGGGTCAATCCACTTGCTGTTCATTTGTTGACAGGCGGCTGCGCTTATCGGTTATAATGCCCCCGGCTGCGCTGAACACCCTTTCTGATAGCACGCTGGCGGCAGGGCAGGCAAGCACCTCCAAGGCGTACAGGGACAGTTCCAGCCACGTGTCCAACTTGGAGACCCAGTAAGTGTAGGTCGCCGAGGGATCGGGGAGGACAGGGGTGTGGTCTGCCAGGTAGTCCCGCAACATCCGCCGATACTTGTCCCTCCTGCTGATAGCGGGCCCCGCAGTGATGGAAGTTGCACGAGGGGGTGACATGAACGTGTCCCACACCTTGGAGAGTGTTCCCCTGTTGGCTGTGGGCCTGATCGATGTTGTCAGACTCTGGGAGACACTCTCCGCTCTGCTGCCAGCGATGCTGGGTGGGAAAATCTGCATCATGTTCTGCAAGAGTTCCCTCTGGTATTCCAGTAATCGATTCGTCCTCTCCTCTACCGGAATAAAAGAGGAGAAGTTATCTTTATACCGGGGGTCCAGGAGTGCGAAGACCCAGTATAGTTTGTTCTCCAATATCCGGACAACACGTATGTCCCGGGAAAAGCAGCCCAGCATGAAGTCAGCCATGTGTGCCAGACTCTGAGTAGGCATGACGTCACTGCCCCCACCAGAAGGATCATTTTCCATTTCCTCCTCTTCCTCCTCCTCTCCGCCCCATCCGCGCTGAACCAATGGGACGCACACAGCCTGACTGCTACCCTCGCCGCCAGCATCCTCTTCCACAGCCACCTCCACGTTGTCCTCCTCCTCCTCATCCTCCTCCTCCTGCAACTGCCACCGAGCAGCAGACAAAAGTGTGGTCTGACTGTCTACCTGCGTTGCGTCTCCTCCTACCCCCGTCTCCTCTGTGTGCAATGCGTTCTCCCTTATTGCGATGAGCGATTCTTTAAGGACGCATAGGAGCGGGATGGTTACGCTCACTATAGCGTCCTCGCTGCTGACCTTCTTAGTGGACTCCTCAAAGATACGCAATACATCGCATATGTCTGCCATCCATGGCCACTCGTGGTTGGCAAACTGAGGGAGCTGAGTTGGATGCACGCGTGGATGCATCATCTGGTACTCCATCAATGCTCTCTGCTGCTCACACACCCTGGCCAACATGCAATAGGTGGAATTCCAGCGAGTGGGCAGGTCGCACAACAGCCGATGTTGAGGCAAATGGAGGCGTTGCTGGATTTTTTTTAAGCTAGCAGCAGCTACAGTTGACTTCCGAAAGTGAGCGCACAAGCGCCGCACTCTCACCAGTAGCTCTGCCTGGTTGGGGTAAGTCTTTAGAAACTTTTGAACTACCAAATTAAAAACGTGGGCCAGGCATGGTACGTGATTGAGTTCTGCAAGCTCCAGAGCCGCCACCAGGTTACGGCCGTTATCGCACACGACCATGCCTGGTCCTAGCTGCAGCGGCGACAGCCACATCTCTGTCTGGTGCAATATGGCGTGCCTCACCTCTGCGGCGCTGTGCTTCCTGTCGCCCAAGCTGATGAGCTTAAGCACCGCCTGCTGACGTCTCCCCGCGCCAGTGCTGCAACGCTTCCAGCTAGGGGCTGAGGGCGATGTTAAGGCAGAGGAGGAGGAGGAGGAGGAGGAAGAGGAGGGGGGTCTATCAGAACCCGTGCTGGCAATCTTGGGCGGGGGTGGTATGTAGGCCGTCCCTGTTTGCGACCCCGTCCCCGCTTCCACAACATTCACCCAGTGTGCCGTCAAAGAGATGTAGCGTCCCTGGGCCGCAAGCGCTTGTCCACGAGTCGGTGGTCAAGTGGACCTTTGCGCTGACTGCGTACCTCAGGGCCCGCCTGATGTTACGCGACACGTGCTGGTGCAGGGCGGGGACGCCACACCGGGAAAAATAGTGGCCGCTAGGGACGGAATAGCGAGGTGCGGCAGCCGCCATCAGGTCGCGGAAGACCTGCGTCTCCACAAGCCTAAACGGCAACATCTCCAGGGCCAGCAGTTTGGAGATGAGGCAGGTTAAGGCTTGGGCTTGGGGGTGACTGGAGGCGTACTTCCGCCTACGGTTGAACGCCTGCGAGATGGACAGTTGATGGGACGAGGAGATGGAAGGTGCAGACGAAGATGCGGGGGAAGGGGGGGCTGAAGGAGAAGGCCCCAAAGTAGCCGAGGCAGAGGCAGATGTGGAGGTGTCCTGGCTGGAGGTCTGGACCGCAGTGGCAGCACACAACAAAGGGGAAGAGGCAGTGGCAGCAAGACCGGGCGCAGGTTGTATTGCGTTTGCTCTCTCCCACTCAGCCCAGTGCTTGAATTCCAAGTGACGGCGCATGCCTGAGGTGGTCAGATTGCTCTTCTCAGAGCCCCTACTCAGTTTTGAGTGGCAGATTGCGCAAACCGCGCTCAGTTTGTCATCCGCGCAAACATTAAAAAATCTCCACACCACAGAAGTACGAGGCCTCGATGGGGGAGCTTCGCGCAACTGCCTGCTGCCGGGAAGAGCTTCGGCCCTGCTGGCTGTGGCCTGCCTTCTCTGTCTGGACTGTCCTCTGCCTCTGGACTGTCCTCTGCCTCTTGCTGCCTTATTCGGTGATGCGCAGACCGCATCTCCACTGCTTTCCCCGCTGGACATCACCCCTGTCCAAGTGGGGTCGGTCATTTCGTCGTCCACCACCTCCTCTTCCACTTCCTCTCTCTGCTCCTCCTCCTGCCCACTGGACATCCCAACAGCCTCCCTTGATGGCAACTGCGTCTCATCATCATCGCTCATGATAGCAGATGCTGGTTCCGGGTCCACATCACTAGCAGATGGCGGATACTCAAGTGTTTGGGCATCACTACAAACAAATTCCTCTGCTAGCTCCTGGGATTCTTGCAGCACATCTGGAAAAGGACCCGAAAAGAGGTCCTGGGAGGGGTCAAGGGTGGGCTGACTCTGTTGGCCAGGTTGGGAGGAAGGAGGGTCAGAGTGAGACTGTGTGGATGACTGGGTGGTGGACAAGTGACTGGAAGCGTTATCGGCCATCCATTGCACCACCTGTTCATGCTGCTCAGGCCTTAACAGAGGTGTACCCCGCCCCCCGCATAACTGTCCCATAAAGGCAGGGAAGCTGGATGAGCGTAATGCTGGCTGCCCCTCACCAGCACGCATTGTATCCCCACTGGCTTCAACGCGGTTTGTGCCCCCACCAGCATTTCCGCGCCCCCGTCCTCGTCCACGTCCCTTTGCGCTAGCCCTCCGCATTTCAGACGTTTTACTTTTTTGGCCACACGTTATGCCAAATATAAAAATATTTTTAAGAAGAACACCTGGCTATACAGCCGTATACTGCCAGAAGGTGAAATGGTGCCTATACGCACCGGGTATATAACAAGGTGTTGTTGGTAAAGAGGACACAACACAGTAGTGCCAAATATAAAAATATTTTTAAGAAAAACACCTGGCTATACAGCCGTATACTGCCAGAAGGTGAAATGGTGCCTATACGCACCGGGTATATAACAAGGTTTTGTTGGTAAAGAGGACACAAAACAGTAGTGCCAAATATAAAAATATTTTTAAGAAAAACACCTGGCTATACAGCCGTATACTGCCAGAAGGTGAAATGGTGCCTATACGCACCGGGTATATAACAAGGTTTTGTTGGTAAAGAGGACACAAAACAGTAGTGCCAAATATAAAAATATTTTTAAGAAAAACACCTGGCTATACAGCCGTATACTGCCAGAAGGTGAAATGGTGCCTATACGCACCGGGTATATAACAAGGTTTTGTTGGTAAAGAGGACACAAAACAGTAGTGCCAAATATAAAAATATTTTTAAGAAGAACACCTGGCTATACAGCCGTATACTGCCAGAAGGTGAAATGGTGCCTATACGCACCGTGTATAAAACAGTGTTTTGTTGGCACAGAGGACACAAAACAGTAGTGCAAAATATAGTTTTGTATATAGGTGCTAATACACCACTGAAGTCTTTCTGTCCCTATTCCAGCATCAGCAGCTACCCCTCACTAAAGCAGCCGTTTTGAGCAGAGTGTATATAGTTTTGTATATAGGTGGTAATACACCACTGAAGTCTTTCTGTCCCTATTCCAGCAGCAGCAGCTACCCCTCACTAAAGCAGCCGTTGTGTGCAGTGTGTATATAGCTAGAATGAGCTATATACTGTTCAGCATAGTAGCCCTAATAAGGGCTCTTAATGACTCTCTTGTCTTCTGGTAGCTGGTATATATGGTGGTAAATGCGAGATTCTGAGCTTCTGGGGCCCTGCCTGCCTACATAGGATATGAGCTATATACTGTTCAGCATAGCAGCACTAATAAGGGATTAAGGACTCTCTTGTCTTCTGGTAGCTGGTATATATGGTGGTAAATGCGAGATTCTGAGCTTCTGGGGCCCTGCCTGCCTACATATGAGCTATATACTGTTCAGCGTAGTAGCCCTAATAAGGGCTCTTAATGACTCTCTTGTCTTCTGGTAGCTGGTATATATGGTGGTAAATGCGAGATTCTGAGCTTCTGGGGCCCTGCCTGCCTACATAGGATATGAGCTATATACTGTTCAACATAGCAGCACTAATAAGGGATTAAGGACTCTCTTGTCTTCTGGTAGCTGGTATATATGGTGGTAAATGCGAGATTCTGAGCTTCTGGGGCCCTGCCTGCCTACATATGAGCTATATACTGTTCAGCGTAGTAGCCCTAATAAGGGCTCTTAATGACTCTCTTGTCTTCTGGTAGCTGGTATATATGGTGGTAAATGCGAGATTCTGAGCTTCTGGGGCCCTGCCTGCCTACATAGGATATGAGCTATATACTGTTCAACATAGCAGCACTAATAAGGGATTAAGGACTCTCTTGTCTTCTGGTAGCTGGTATATATGGTGGTAAATGCGAGATTCTGAGCTTCTGGGGCCCTGCCTGCCTACATATGATATGAGCTATATACTGTTCAACATAGCAGCACTAATAAGGGATTAAGGACTCTCTTGTCTTCTGGTAGCTGGTATATATGGTGGTAAATGCGAGATTCTGAGCTTCTGGGGCCCTGCCTGCCTACATATGATATGAGCTATATACTGTTCAGCATAGCAGCACTAATAAGGGATTAAGGACTCTCTTGTCTTCTGGTAGCTGGTATATATGGTGGTAAATGCGAGATTCTGAGCTTCTGGGGCCCTGCCTGCCTACATATGATATGAGCTATATACTGTTCAACATAGCAGCACTAATAAGGGATTAAGGACTCTCTTGTCTTCTGGTAGCTGGTATATATGGTGGTAAATGCGAGATTCTGAGCTTCTGGGGCCCTGCCTGCCTACATATGATATGAGCTATATACTGTTCAGCATAGCAGCACTAATAAGGGATTAAGGACTCTCTTGTCTTCTGGTAGCTGGTATATATGGTGGTAAATGCGAGATTCTGAGCTTCTGGGGCCCTGCCTGCCTACATAGGATATGAGCTATATACTGTTCAACATAGCAGCACTAATAAGGGATTAAGGACTCTCTTGTCTTCTGGTAGCTGGTATATATGGTGGTAAATGCGAGATTCTGAGCTTCTGGGGCCCTGCCTGCCTACATATGATATGAGCTATATACTGTTCAGCATAGCAGCACTAATAAGGGATTAAGGACTCTCTTGTCTTCTGGTAGCTGGTATATATGGTGGAAAATGCGAGATTCTGAGCTTCTGGGGCCCTGCCTGCCTACATATGATATGAGCTATATACTGTTCAGCATAGCAGCACTAATAAGGGATTAAGGACACTCTTGTCTTCTGGTAGCTGGTATATATGGTGGTAAATGCGAGATTCTGAGCTTCTGGGGCCCTGCCTGCCTACATAGGATATGAGCTATATACTGTTCAACATAGCAACACTAATAAGGGATTAAGGACTCTCTTGTCTTCTGGTAGCTGGTATATATGGTGGTAAATGCGAGATTCTGAGCTTCTGGGGCCCTGCCTGCCTACATATGAGCTATATACTGTTCAGCGTAGTAGCCCTAATAAGGGCTCTTAATGACTCTCTTGTCTTCTGGTAGCTGGTATATATGGTGGTAAATGCGAGATTCTGAGCTTCTGGGGCCCTGCCTGCCTACATAGGATATGAGCTATATACTGTTCAGCGTAGTAGCCCTAATAAGGGTTCTTAATGACTCTCTTGTCTTCTGGTAGCTGGTATATATGGTGGTAAATGCGAGATTCTGAGCTTCTGGGGCCCTACCTGCCTACATATGAGCTATATACTGTTCAGCGTAGTAGCCCTAATAAGGGCTCTTAATGACTCTCTTGTCTTCTGGTAGCTGGTATATATGGTGGTAAATGTGAGATTCTGAGCTTCTGGGGCCCTGCCTGCCTACATATGAGCTATATACTGTTCAGCGTAGTAGCCCTAATAAGGGCTCTTAATGACTCTCTTGTCTTCTGGTAGCTGGTATATATGGTGGTAAATGCGAGATTCTGAGCTTCTGGGGCCCTGCCTGCCTACATATGAGCTATATACTGTTCAGCGTAGTAGCCCTAATAAGGGCTCTTAATGACTCTCGTCTTCTGGTAGCTGGTATATATGGTGGTAAATGCGAGATTCTGAGCTTCTGGGGCCCTGCCTGCCTACATAGGATATGAGCTATATACTGTTCAACATAGCAGCACTAATAAGGGATTAAGGACTCTCTTGTCTTCTGGTAGCTGGTATATATGGTAGTAAATGCGAGATTCTGAGCTTCTGGGGCCCTGCCTGCCTACATATGATATGAGCTATATACTGTTCAACATAGCAGCACTAATAAGGGATTAAGGACTCTCTTGTCTTCTGGTAGCTGGTATATATGGTGGTAAATGCGAGATTCTGAGCTTCTGGGGCCCTGCCTGCCTACATATGATATGAGCTATATACTGTTCAGCATAGCAGCACTAATAAGGGATTAAGGACTCTCTTGTCTTCTGGTAGCTGGTATATATGGTGGAAAATGCGAGATTCTGAGCTTCTGGGGCCCTGCCTGCCTACATATGATATGAGCTATATACTGTTCAACATAGCAGCACTAATAAGGGATTAAGGACTCTCTTGTCTTCTGGTAGCTGGTATATATGGTGGTAAATGCGAGATTCTGAGCTTCTGGGGCCCTGCCTGCCTACATATGATATGAGCTATATACTGTTCAACATAGCAGCACTAATAAGGGATTAAGGACTCTCTTGTCTTCTGGTAGCTGGTATATATGGTGGTAAATGCGAGATTCTGAGCTTCTGGGGCCCTGCCTGCCTACATATGATATGAGCTATATACTGTTCAGCATAGCAGCACTAATAAGGCATTAAGGACTCTCTTGTCTTCTGGTAGCTGGTATATATGGTGGTAAATGCGAGATTCTGAGCTTCTGGGGCCCTGCCTGCCTACATATGAGCTATATACTGTTCAGCGTAGTAGCCCTAATAAGGGCTCTTAATGACTCTCTTGTCTTCTGGTAGCTGGTATATATGGTGGTAAATGCGAGATTCTGAGCTTCTGGGGCCCTGCCTGCCTACATAGGATATGAGCTATATACTGTTCAACATAGCAGCACTAATAAGGGATTAAGGACTCTCTTGTCTTCTGGTAGCTGGTATATATGGTGGTAAATGCGAGATTCTGAGCTTCTGGGGCCCTGCCTGCCTACATATGAGCTATATACTGTTCAGCGTAGTAGCACTAATAAGGGCTCTTAATGACTCTCTTGTCTTCTGGTAGCTGGTATATATGGTGGTAAATGCGAGATTCTGAGCTTCTGGGGCCCTGCCTGCCTACATATGAGCTATATACTGTTCAGCGTAGTAGCCCTAATAAGGGCTCTTAATGACTCTCTTGTCTTCTGGTAGCTGGTATATATGGTGGTAAATGCGAGATTCTGAGCTTCTGGGGCCCTGCCTGCCTACATAGGATATGAGCTATATACTGTTCAACATAGCAGCACTAATAAGGGATTAAGGACTCTCTTGTCTTCTGGTAGCTGGTATATATGGTGGTAAATGCGAGATTCTGAGCTTCTGGGGCCCTGCCTGCCTACATATGAGCTATATACTGTTCAGCGTAGTAGCCCTAATAAGGGCTCTTAATGACTCTCTTGTCTTCTGGTAGCTGGTATATATGGTGGTAAATGCGAGATTCTGAGCTTCTGGGGCCCTGCCTGCCTACATATGAGCTATATACTGTTCAGCGTAGTAGCCCTAATAAGGGCTCTTAATGACTCTCTTGTCTTCTGGTAGCTGGTATATATGGTGGTAAATGCGAGATTCTGAGCTTCTGGGGCCCTGCCTGCCTACATATGAGCTATATACTGTTCAGCGTAGTAGCCCTAATAAGGGCTCTTAATGACTCTCTTGTCTTCTGGTAGCTGGTATATATGGTGGTAAATGCGAGATTCTGAGCTTCTGGGGCCCTGCCTGCCTACATAGGATATGAGCTATATACTGTTCAACATAGCAGCACTAATAAGGGATTAAGGACTCTCTTGTCTTCTGGTAGCTGGTATATATGGTGGTAAATGCGAGATTCTGAGCTTCTGGGGCCCTGCCTGCCTACATATGATATGAGCTATATACTGTTCAACATAGCAGCACTAATAAGGGATTAAGGACTCTCTTGTCTTCTGGTAGCTGGTATATATGGTGGTAAATGCGAGATTCTGAGCTTCTGGGGCCCTGCCTGCCTACATATGATATGAGCTATATACTGTTCAGCATAGCAGCACTAATAAGGGATTAAGGACTCTCTTGTCTTCTGGTAGCTGGTATATATGGTGGTAAATGCGAGATTCTGAGCTTCTGGGGCCCTGCCTGCCTACATATGATATGAGCTATATACTGTTCAACATAGCAGCACTAATAAGGGATTAAGGACTCTCTTGTCTTCTGGTAGCTGGTATATATGGTGGTAAATGCGAGATTCTGAGCTTCTGGGGCCCTGCCTGCCTACATATGATATGAGCTATATACTGTTCAGCATAGCAGCACTAATAAGGGATTAAGGACTCTCTTGTCTTCTGGTAGCTGGTATATATGGTGGTAAATGCGAGATTCTGAGCTTCTGGGGCCCTGCCTGCCTACATAGGATATGAGCTATATACTGTTCAACATAGCAGCACTAATAAGGGATTAAGGACTCTCTTGTCTTCTGGTAGCTGGTATATATGGTGGTAAATGCGAGATTCTGAGCTTCTGGGGCCCTGCCTGCCTACATATGATATGAGCTATATACTGTTCAGCATAGCAGCACTAATAAGGGATTAAGGACTCTCTTGTCTTCTGGTAGCTGGTATATATGGTGGAAAATGCGAGATTCTGAGCTTCTAGGGCCCTGCCTGCCTACATATGATATGAGCTATATACTGTTCAGCATAGCAGCACTAATAAGGGATTAAGGACACTCTTGTCTTCTGGTAGCTGGTATATATGGTGGTAAATGCGAGATTCTGAGCTTCTGGGGCCCTGCCTGCCTACATAGGATATGAGCTATATACTGTTCAACATAGCAACACTAATAAGGGATTAAGGACTCTCTTGTCTTCTGGTAGCTGGTATATATGGTGGTAAATGCGAGATTCTGAGCTTCTGGGGCCCTGCCTGCCTACATATGAGCTATATACTGTTCAGCGTAGTAGCCCTAATAAGGGCTCTTAATGACTCTCTTGTCTTCTGGTAGCTGGTATATATGGTGGTAAATGCGAGATTCTGAGCTTCTGGGGCCCTGCCTGCCTACATAGGATATGAGCTATATACTGTTCAACATAGCAGCACTAATAAGGGATTAAGGACTCTCTTGTCTTCTGGTAGCTGGTATATATGGTGGTAAATGCGAGATTCTGAGCTTCTGGGGCCCTGCCTGCCTACATATGAGCTATATACTGTTCAGCGTAGTAGCCCTAATAAGGGTTCTTAATGACTCTCTTGTCTTCTGGTAGCTGGTATATATGGTGGTAAATGCGAGATTCTGAGCTTCTGGGGCCCTACCTGCCTACATATGAGCTATATACTGTTCAGCGTAGTAGCCCTAATAAGGGCTCTTAATGACTCTCTTGTCTTCTGGTAGCTGGTATATATGGTGGTAAATGCGAGATTCTGAGCTTCTGGGGCCCTGCCTGCCTACATATGAGCTATATACTGTTCAGCGTAGTAGCCCTAATAAGGGCTCTTAATGACTCTCTTGTCTTCTGGTAGCTGGTATATATGGTGGTAAATGCGAGATTCTGAGCTTCTGGGGCCCTGCCTGCCTACATATGAGCTATATACTGTTCAGCGTAGTAGCCCTAATAAGGGCTCTTAATGACTCTCTTGTCTTCTGGTAGCTGGTATATATGGTGGTAAATGCGAGATTCTGAGCTTCTGGGGCCCTGCCTGCCTACATAGGATATGAGCTATATACTGTTCAACATAGCAGCACTAATAAGGGATTAAGGACTCTCTTGTCTTCTGGTAGCTGGTATATATGGTAGTAAATGCGAGATTCTGAGCTTCTGGGGCCCTGCCTGCCTACATATGATATGAGCTATATACTGTTCAACATAGCAGCACTAATAAGGGATTAAGGACTCTCTTGTCTTCTGGTAGCTGGTATATATGGTGGTAAATGCGAGATTCTGAGCTTCTGGGGCCCTGCCTGCCTACATATGATATGAGCTATATACTGTTCAGCATAGCAGCACTAATAAGGGATTAAGGACTCTCTTGTCTTCTGGTAGCTGGTATATATGGTGGAAAATGCGAGATTCTGAGCTTCTGGGGCCCTGCCTGCCTACATATGATATGAGCTATATACTGTTCAACATAGCAGCACTAATAAGGGATTAAGGACTCTCTTGTCTTCTGGTAGCTGGTATATATGGTGGTAAATGCGAGATTCTGAGCTTCTGGGGCCCTGCCTGCCTACATATGATATGAGCTATATACTGTTCAACATAGCAGCACTAATAAGGGATTAAGGACTCTCTTGTCTTCTGGTAGCTGGTATATATGGTGGTAAATGCGAGATTCTGAGCTTCTGGGGCCCTGCCTGCCTACATATGATATGAGCTATATACTGTTCAGCATAGCAGCACTAATAAGGCATTAAGGACTCTCTTGTCTTCTGGTAGCTGGTATATATGGTGGTAAATGCGAGATTCTGAGCTTCTGGGGCCCTGCCTGCCTACATATGAGCTATATACTGTTCAGCGTAGTAGCCCTAATAAGGGCTCTTAATGACTCTCTTGTCTTCTGGTAGCTGGTATATATGGTGGTAAATGCGAGATTCTGAGCTTCTGGGGCCCTGCCTGCCTACATAGGATATGAGCTATATACTGTTCAACATAGCAGCACTAATAAGGGATTAAGGACTCTCTTGTCTTCTGGTAGCTGGTATATATGGTGGTAAATGCGAGATTCTGAGCTTCTGGGGCCCTGCCTGCCTACATATGAGCTATATACTGTTCAGCGTAGTAGCACTAATAAGGGCTCTTAATGACTCTCTTGTCTTCTGGTAGCTGGTATATATGGTGGTAAATGCGAGATTCTGAGCTTCTGGGGCCCTGCCTGCCTACATATGAGCTATATACTGTTCAGCGTAGTAGCCCTAATAAGGGCTCTTAATGACTCTCTTGTCTTCTGGTAGCTGGTATATATGGTGGTAAATGCGAGATTCTGAGCTTCTGGGGCCCTGCCTGCCTACATAGGATATGAGCTATATACTGTTCAACATAGCAGCACTAATAAGGGATTAAGGACTCTCTTGTCTTCTGGTAGCTGGTATATATGGTGGTAAATGCGAGATTCTGAGCTTCTGGGGCCCTGCCTGCCTACATATGAGCTATATACTGTTCAGCGTAGTAGCCCTAATAAGGGCTCTTAATGACTCTCTTGTCTTCTGGTAGCTGGTATATATGGTGGTAAATGCGAGATTCTGAGCTTCTGGGGCCCTGCCTGCCTACATATGAGCTATATACTGTTCAGCGTAGTAGCCCTAATAAGGGCTCTTAATGACTCTCTTGTCTTCTGGTAGCTGGTATATATGGTGGTAAATGCGAGATTCTGAGCTTCTGGGGCCCTGCCTGCCTACATATGAGCTATATACTGTTCAGCGTAGTAGCCCTAATAAGGGCTCTTAATGACTCTCTTGTCTTCTGGTAGCTGGTATATATGGTGGTAAATGCGAGATTCTGAGCTTCTGGGGCCCTGCCTGCCTACATAGGATATGAGCTATATACTGTTCAACATAGCAGCACTAATAAGGGATTAAGGACTCTCTTGTCTTCTGGTAGCTGGTATATATGGTGGTAAATGCGAGATTCTGAGCTTCTGGGGCCCTGCCTGCCTACATATGATATGAGCTATATACTGTTCAACATAGCAGCACTAATAAGGGATTAAGGACTCTCTTGTCTTCTGGTAGCTGGTATATATGGGGTTAATTGCGAGATTCTGAGCTTCTGGGGCCCTGCCTGCCTACATATGATATGAGCTATATACTGTTCAGCATAGCAGCACTAATAAGGGATTAAGGACTCTCTTGTCTTCTGGTAGCTGGTATATATGGTGGTAAATGCGAGATTCTGAGCTTCTGGGGCCCTGCCTGCCTACATATGATATGAGCTATATACTGTTCAACATAGCAGCACTAATAAGGGATTAAGGACTCTCTTGTCTTCTGGTAGCTGGTATATATGGTGGTAAATGCGAGATTCTGAGCTTCTGGGGCCCTGCCTGCCTGCCTACATATGATATGAGCTATATACTGTTCAGCATAGCAGCACTAATAAGGGATTAAGGACTCTCTTGTCTTCTGGTAGCTGGTATATATGGTGGTAAATGCGAGATTCTGAGCTTCTGGGGCCCTGCCTGCCTACATAGGATATGAGCTATATACTGTTCAACATAGCAGCACTAATAAGGGATTAAGGACTCTCTTGTCTTCTGGTAGCTGGTATATATGGTGGTAAATGCGAGATTCTGAGCTTCTGGGGCCCTGCCTGCCTACATATGATATGAGCTATATACTGTTCAGCATAGCAGCACTAATAAGGGATTAAGGACTCTCTTGTCTTCTGGTAGCTGGTATATATGGTGGAAAATGCGAGATTCTGAGCTTCTGGGGCCCTGCCTGCCTACATATGATATGAGCTATATACTGTTCAGCATAGCAGCACTAATAAGGGATTAAGGACACTCTTGTCTTCTGGTAGCTGGTATATATGGTGGTAAATGCGAGATTCTGAGCTTCTGGGGCCCTGCCTGCCTACATATGAGCTATATACTGTTCAGCGTAGTAGCCCTAATAAGGGCTCTTAATGACTCTCTTGTCTTCTGGTAGCTGGTATATATGGTGGTAAATGCGAGATTCTGAGCTTCTGGGGCCCTGCCTGCCTACATATGAGCTATATACTGTTCAGCGTAGTAGCCCTAATAAGGGATCTTAATGACTCTCTTGTCTTCTTGTAGCTGGTATATATGGTGGAAAATGCGAGATTCTGAGCTTCTGGGGCCCTGCCTGCCTACATAGGATATGAGCTATATACTGTTCAACATAGCAGCACTAATAAGGGATTAAGGACTCTCTTGTCTTCTGGTAGCTGGTATATATGGTGGTAAATGCGAGATTCTGAGCTTCTGGGGCCCTGCCTGCCTACATAGGATATGAGCTATATACTGTTCAACATAGCAGCACTAATAAGGGATTAAGGACTCTCTTGTCTTCTGGTAGCTGGTATATATGGTGGTAAATGCGAGATTCTGAGCTTCTGGGGCCCTGCCTGCCTACATATGAGCTATATACTGTTCAGCGTAGTAGCCCTAATAAGGGCTCTTAATGACTTTCTTGTCTTCTGGTAGCTGGTATATATGGTGGTAAATGCGAGATTCTGAGCTTCTGGGGCCCTGCCTGCCTACATATGAGCCATATACCGTTCAGCATAGTAGCCCTAATAAGGGCTCTTAATGACTCTCTTGTCTTCTGGCAGCTGGTATAGATGGTGGTAAATGCGAGATTCCGAGCTTCTGGGGCCCTGCCAGCGACAGCCTGTCTTTCCCTGCTGTGAGCGTCTGTCCCTCACTAAGTTCAAGCTGCTAATGCTGACGAAGAGGAAGTGCTGAGTTTTGTATATTCGAGGTCACATGGTTTTTCCAGCCAATGCGTGTAGACGCCGTTCTCGCGATGCCAGCGTCCTCCCAGGACCTGTCCCACCCCCCCTGCATGGTGATTGGTGTAAAAAACGCGCCAGGGAAGGTGGGAGGGGAAACGAATTGTGAGTGCGCCATCGCCGCTGTACTCGATCGAAATCGAGTATGACGAACAGCGTAGAATTCGATCGAATACCGGCTCGGTCGAATACTACTCGCTCATCTCTAAAGTCAACCATTAGTGTAAATTGTTCCAGAAAAAATTGTCTAATTTACACAAATAAATAAATTCCTTGGGTGCATGACGTGTCCACGGAAATAATAAAATCAGAACATGTGACTGTACATTAGAAGGTTTGTATATGAGCTGTAGGTGTGGGTCAGATTTGCTGACAAAGCTCATTTAAATTTTGAAACAGTAGCTCCACTTTAAGTGTGATTAATTAGCAATATCCTGTAAACATGACCTGTTTAGGAGCTAATTAAGACTGGAAATGAGAAAAAAATAAACCTCCAAGCTTTGGTCAATTCCATTTAATAAATAAATCGTATAAATGATTACATCATTAGCATAAAGCCACTTAGATGATTTGAGCTGGTAAGCCCTTGACTTGATTCCGTTGCCATGATGAGCTTTTCTTATGCCAGAGAGAGATAACACCGACATGAAATCCACATCTTCCCGCTCACATTCATACATTTTATTTATAAGGCACATTGTAAGCTCTGATGATAAACCTATATCTAACAGCTTGGCAAAATAGATAGTGTTTAAAGCATGTGTAAAAAATTCCCTGCGCTGACGATTAATTATACATAACACTCGTGTAGAAACGATGAAAGCAAAATATATGTTTATGAGAAGAGAGGAAATCCCTGATACCAGCAGATTATTCTCAATGTATTTTTACTCCATAGCACATCCTCTGTTTACAAATGATCCATTTCTTCAAGCTAAAAGATATTATATGTCCAGGGTTTTTCAAGGCTCTCCTGCATCAAAAACCGATTACACAGGGAGGCTGATTTATTAATAGCGACATGTAGCGACAGTTGAGCGACTGTAGCGGTATTTTCACAGCGCACGCTAGTAGTCGCTGTGCTTGGCCATTGTTGGGTTGTTGGCAGCGACTCAGTCGGTGTGCAGTAATGTTCAATACAAGGTTACGAGTCGCTATTTGACAGGTTCCGCGATGTATGGGTGCGCATGATAGCGACTGGTCAGAGCGACCGGCTTCCAACATATTCATCAAAAAAATCACGCTCAAAAAATTCAAGCGCTGTGAAATGCATGTTTAAACCCCAGAGCGCTGGAGGCGATGTGTTAAAAGTAGTTTTTTAACCCCCAAACCACCATATTTTTGGAAAACAAAAAAGCATTTTAAATAATTTAGTAATATGAATACAATAATATCAGACCTGTAATATCAATTCTGTACAATTTTTTTTCCCTTAAAAAAATTATCTAAAATGGCAGAAGTGGTCACAGAATTTTTCACATGTAAAAAAAAACAAAAAAAAAAACATTAATAACAATTATTAATATTTAAAGATTGTTCCATTGAAATGCATTGGAGAGCGCCAGGTAGCGAGAGGTCATACCTGTCGCTGTTCAAGGTCGGACGCTGGCGCTGTGGGCTGAGGCTGGAATAATGATGAATGAGTGGCTATCTGGCGCTATCTCAGTCGCTAAGCAGGATTGGCTTGATAAATGTGTGATTGTGGTGGGGAGCCGGCGTTCTCGTGGCGGGGCCCGTCATTACCGGCCGCTCACCAGTCGCTACCTGTCGCTATTCCTTCATAAATAAGGGCCTAATAGTCCAATGCCACGCCATAGGGTGACTTCATTATGAACAGAACATTTTAGGTTGGAGAGGTAACAGGCCACTTAAAGCAGACCTTCAGCATGATTTCATGAAAAGCCCAAATCTTTAAAAAACTATTCCACAGCATCTAAAATTATTATATTTTAAGTTTTTAGTCACTTATTTATTATTCTTTCCCCCATCGGGCTGCAACTCTGTTCAAGACTATGGGCACCGCCATCTTGACTCAGAAGCATCACACATACTAAGCAGAGGAGAGCAGGATAAAGTACAGAGCAGAGCTGGGGTCAGGAAAAGGTCAGCAATCCCAGAATGCAGAGCGACACAGTCAGACACACTTCTTGTTTGCAGGCTGCCTGAAGCCCCATGAGTCGCCATCTTGAATGGCTCATAACATGCAGTAGGTGCAGGTACGATGATTTTTAATGTGAGCAATCTGTATGTACAGGGTGTGGGAAACATATAAGATAGACTCTTATTCAGGGTGAAGGTCTGCTTTAAGGAGAGTCCCCTGCAGCTGATTGGTCCTAGTCCCTGATTGCTGGATGGTCCTAGTCCACGATTGCTGGTTCCCAGACTGCGCCTCTCTCTATTCACCGCAATGGAGGGGAGTGTCCGGCCTTGGCACACCCCCTCTATTGTAGTGGTGCAGCTTAAGCATACTTCTGCAGATGTGTGTGACCGAGTCCTCTGTTTTTAACCAAGTTTAGAGACAGATTATAGGCTGGCCTGCAAGCTAACAGGGTTGAGTGCTGTGGCTCCTTTAAGACTTGTGTGTACTAATTGCCCTGCCAACGTGCACCTCCCAGGTTAGTTATAAAATGGTCTGAGCGGCTGCCACCCCCCTTTGTTTCTATTGTAGTGAATGGAGAGAGCATGGTAGCACTGCTATGTCTAAAGGCGAGTCGCAATTCCAGGATGTGCAGGCTGGGATCCACCAATCAAGTGAGTTGTTGATCAACAGACTCAGACCGGTCACCTGCGGTAGGCAAAAGGTGAGAACCCTTTTGGGTTTTTTTTTATTGGCTGGTCAACCACTTTAATAAAATGGACAAAAACAGATTAAAAAGCCTCTTATTTAAGATTACAAGGTAAAGAGCGATTTCTTACAACTAGATGTGTTTTACCAATAGCAATAGGCAGAGCCATGCAAATCACCTCTTTTTGTCTTTGAGGCTGATTTATTAAATCAGCCTCGGGCGCTGTAACAGAGCACCTCAGTCGCTGTAGTAACCTGGCCTGCATTGATGAATGTGATGTATGTTGGGCGCTCTAACACCAGTACAGCACTGCAGCGAGTGAAAGGTAGTGCCAGCTCAGTGCGACCGACTCTCAGCGCTCCACACCACACACACAGCGTCGGCGCTCTAAATCTGGTCGCTATAGTATAGAGCGCCAGACGTAGTGTGATTAAAGTCTGTTTTTGAACACATATACACCTGTAACAAAGCCAAAACTCATGGAATGACATTGTTTTAACACTGTGACATTAACACTTTAGTGCCAGACCTGTAATGACAATTCTGCATAAATATATAAAAAGTCAAAAAAGTTTCTAAAAGTGTTTGTTTGCAGCCAGGAGAGGTCACACAATGATTTGATAAAAAAAAAATTGTCAAACACGCTGTTTAAACACAAACAAATGAACGGCCACTGAAATGTATAGGAGAGCGACGCTGAGCGAAAGGTAATACCTGCCGCTCTGGAAGCTAGAGCGCTGGCGCTATACACTGAGCCGCCTGTAATAATACATCTGACGCTACATGGCGCTGTTAGAGTCGCTCACCAGATTCACTTTCATAAATGTGGTTTTGCGTACAGCGGTCGGCGTTCACCAGCCGCTACGAGGCGCTACCTGGCGCTATCCCTTCTTAAATAACCCCCTCAGTGATATATAAGCACCCATAAAGTACCAGCGTGCATGAAATGCTTGAGTATATCTTACGATATTTTCACAACCATCTCTTCTAACTTTGGACACATGTTTCAGTGCTTCTGAACCCTTTTCTCCAAAGCTGCATTAGGAACCTTATCTTCTACTCCAGGGATGCTGCAAACGACTTGGGCCCTTATTTATGAAGGAATAGCGACAGGTAGCGACTGGTGAGCGGCCGGTAATGACGGGCCCCGCCACGAGAACGCCGGCTCCCCACCACAATCACACATTTATCAAGCCAATCCTGCTTAGCGACTGAGATAGCGCCATATACCATTCATCATTATTCCAGCCTCAGCCCACAGCGCCAGCGTCCGACCTTGAACAGCGACAGGTATGACCTCTCTCCAATGCATTTCAATGGAACAATCTTTAAATATTCATAATTAATTGTTGTTTTTTTTTTTTTTTTTTTTTTAAATGTGAAAAATTCTGTGACCACTTCTGCCATTTTAGATAATTTTTTAAGGGAAACAAAAAAAAAATTGTACAGAATTGATATTACAGGTCTGATATTAATGTATTCATATTACTAAATTATTTTAAAAACTTGGTTTTCAAAAATATGGTTGTTTGGGGGTTAAAAAACTACTTTTAACCCATCGCCGCCAGCGCTCTGGGGTTTAAACATGCATTTTACAGCGCAAGAATTTTTTGAGCGTGATTTGTTAATGAATATGGTGGGAGCCGGTCGCTCTGACCAGTCGCTAGCATGCGCTCCCATACAGCGCGGAACCTGTCAAATAGCGACTCCTCACCCAATATTCAACATTACGGCAAACCGACTGAGTCGCTATCAACTACTGAACAACGGCCAAGCACAGCGACTACTAGCGAGTGCTCTGAAAATGCCGCTACAGTCGCTCAGCTGTCGCTACCTGCCGCTATTAATGAAACGGCCTCTTGATTTCAGCTCCAGATCTGCTCCAAGAAACAGAGTGCCAGTTCTGAGTGCTACTTCAATGACACTTCTATAACCCCATCTCCAGCTCCAAAGCTACCCCCAGAATGTTTGCACCAGCTTCTCACCGCTAGAGATTTATTTGTCAGCAGCTATACTTATGATGATTCCTGATGAGTGGTAACAGACCTTACACACTACTTATCTGGGGCCCTCTTCCTTACATCCACAATTAAAGCAGATCTAAAACCACCCTGGCACCCTAACCCACCCTACCAACAACTAGTACATCCTGAAATTAAAGCACACCTAAAGCCTGAAAAACCTTCAATCCTACAAGGTGGCTGATCTGCCTGCACTGCTCAGTTGCAAGCAAATTTGGTTGTATAAGCTAGATAGGCATACAACAGTAAGCCAAACGAGATCAAAAGCCCCCTATTTAAAGGAAAACTGCCTTTTTGTCATGTTTTGGCGCTCTGCCTTATTATTTTCCTCTTTTGGAATGTAAAATAAATATTTGTGTTAGGATTGCCTCACACCTGTTAGGCAGAACAGAATGTGTTGGATGTTGGGCCTTATTCATGAAGGGATAGCGTCAGGTGCCTTGTAAATGACAGGTAGCGACAGCTAGCGGCAGGTGAACGCCGGACATGGCACGCAATTACACATTTATCAAGCAGAATCTGTTGAGGGAGTGGGATAACGCCATGTAGCGTCCGATTCATCATTATCCCAGCCTCAGCGTACAGCGCCGACGTTCAGCCTTGCAGAGCTACATGTCTAACCTCTCGCTACCT
The DNA here is from genome assembly GCA_027917425.1 of Gastrophryne carolinensis. Lineage (NCBI taxonomy): Eukaryota > Metazoa > Chordata > Amphibia > Anura > Microhylidae > Gastrophryne > Gastrophryne carolinensis. The sequence goes on from CM051236.1 coordinate 443,436,389, forward strand.
GTCACATTTCAATGGACGTTATTTTATTTCTCTTTAAACAGGGGTTTATTTATTTATTTATTTTTTATCTCAAATAATGTTGGGATCTCTCCTGGTATAGAAAAAGCCATTGTTGAAAATATTTTTCATGTTTTATATATTTATGCAAAATTGACATTACAGGTCTGGCATTAATGTGCTCATGTTACAAAGTTATTACAATGTAATTCCATATGTTTCCGCTTTGTTACTGGTGGATACATGTAAAAAAACAACCTTTAATCACACAGCCTCCGGGTGCTCTGGGCTACAGACAAGCATTTTTGAGCGCCGGAGGTGTGTGAGGCTGTTTTTTTGATGAATAAGTTGTGAGTCGGTTGCACGGACCAGTCGCTAACATGCGCTCCCATACAGCGCTGTACTGGTCATATAGCGACTCCCCACAATGTATTCATCATTGCTGCACAGCGACGGGAGTCACTATGAACTAGCGACCCGCGGCCAGGCACAGCGACTACTAGCGGGCGCTCTGAAATGCCTGCTACAGATGCTTATCTGTCGCTACCTGGCGTTAGTCATGAATCAGCCTGGTTGTATTATTTTATTTAAAAAAATATTACTTGAATGTAAGTTAAATTAAGGACCTAATTTATGATTAGCCTTATTTATGTGGCTATACCACCAGCTTCGGAGCACCGGCCTTCCCATCTTATCTGGTGTTGTGCTGTGTACTACATTGGCGCCTAACGCTAACTAATTAGCTTCCATTGCTGCACTAGGTATTGGCCAGCCTGTGTCAGCATTGTTGGACCTGGCTGCTGATTTACCCAGCGCCAGTAAGCTCCACTTTGTACTGCCATTATTCTGGCGCAACCCAGAATATTTATGAAATTTGACAACTAAACAAATGCTGGATGTGCACAGCCAAAAATCTATTTATCAGGGTTGCAGGCCTGAGAGGTGAATATAAGGAATAAAATATACTTAAATAAGGCTCTAGAAATACCCCAGCAATACACCCCGTATAAATGGCCGCACACCAAATTAATTAAAAATTAATGAGAAAATTATTAAATCCATTAACATGATCCATACATTCATACGAAAAAAGTGCAAAGTACATAAACAGTGCATGAACAATGTGATATATATGTACCAAGATAATATGGCAGTGCAATACTAGGCAAATATGGCAATAAAGTGCTACGAGTGCTTAAAGGTAAAAAAAAGTCTGTCAAGCCGTAATAATTATTGACAATAAAGTAGCATATACTTCACCAGTAGTCACAGCCTTATCGCCCCCTGCAGCAACCACCGACGCATTGCGTGTCCAAGCGCCACATCGCCAGGATGTGACAATGTTTATGCACTTTGCACTTTTTTGGGATGAAATGCTGTTCATTTAATTTCTTGAATTTGTTGTATGGATCACACAGCAAGTGCTCCCACCCCAGGCTAAATTGCAGGGGGCGGGAGCGTGCTCACAGTCGAAGATCTGGGGATGCGACCGCCGGATGTTTCACACAGCGGAGCATCTCGATCTGGGTTTTGTTCCAATTTAAAGAGGAACATTGGGGGAAGTTAAAACCCCTCTGGTTTTACCTTATGGCATTATTTACTCATCGCGCCAAGGGATCTATCTTCTAGGTCCAACAGTTTCTGGGCGACCTTCCGATGGGCAGCGCCATCTTGCATCCCATCAAGCACTGCACGCGGCCCTCAATCTCGCGCCTATGCAGGGCCCATGAATGGGATGCAGTGGGCCTGCCCAAAATCCAGCAAGACTTCGCTGACCTGCGAGATCGCTGTGGGATATTGACAAGCACGGCTAAACCCCTGCTTGTCATTAACAGACTGCTAAGTGGACATCGGGGTGAGGATCGGGCCCTGAAGCAGCGACGACATCCAAAAGGAGGGACTGATGGCCCCTTTTTATTTTTGGTCAGATGTTCCTCTTTAAGAACAGCTTATCTAGAATGTGCACGAGAGCAGGGTAAATATACAGCGACAATCCCTGAAGGAGCCCCAGTAGCCCATAATCTGGTGTTCCCAAACCCTCTCCTCGAGAGCCCTCAACAGGTCATGTTTTGTGGATCTTCACATAGCTGACTCTTTCTATGCACTAAATATTTAATCTGAGCCTCTGTGTGGAGAGTTAAAATACATGGCCTGTTTGTGTCTTTGGAGGAAAGGGTAGGGAAACACTAATTAACCTATGAAAAGCCCTATAACCTGGTTAAAGACAGGTCTGAGGTCTAACTTTAGAAACAGCAGAATTACTCCGGACCAGGTCTAGATCCACACCAAGAAATGGCTCCAGAATCACCTTTACTAACTTAGGAGACCTAGCCTGGGCTTCAGGCCTGCTGTAATGCCATTGATTTCAACCCCAGATCCCCTACAGCTTCTAGACTACAGCTTCAAAGGGCAGGAGTCACCTGCTGGCAAGTCACCTCCCCATTTCCTACATCTCCAGGGGGGGTGCATAAGAGCCTGGTGCCCATGTGGGCAATGTGAGCAGGTAGCCTTCAGGCCTGGGGGCATGTCACTTGGCCTTCAAGCCCTGGGCTACAAGCCCACATAGCTGGAGCCCAGGCTAGGCTGTGGGTGGGGGGTCCCCCTGTCCAGCAAAACCAGCCTGGGAACCAGCTATGTGGGCCTGTACCCCGGGGGCTCGGAAGCCAAGCAGCTGGCCCCTGGCAACTTGCAGGCCCCTGCTGCCCTTTGAACTGGTATAGGTGTTTCAAGGGCCCCTTATCAGTTCACAGGAGTTCTAGGGTTGCTTTAGAAAAAACAGTTATGACCCAAAGGGGAATCAGAAACCCCAGCTTCAAAATTCTTAGCCCCAGGCCCTGGACAACTCTGGGAACCAGGTCCAGATCCAGATTTACCTTTAAGAGACTGAACACCCAAAGACAATAATAAGGTAGCAAGCAGCTTACCTGATGCCTGTCCCATGCGCCTTTCCTCCATTTCCTTCAGCGCAGGGTAGAAGCCATAAAAGGGCTCCAAAATTAGCCCTCCTTTCAATTTTATTTCTCCAGGACCATACATAAAAGGGTCTAAGAACCACACTGTCTCTTGGCGCTCTCAGTGTGAGTAAGCATGGCACAGTGGTCGCTCAGTTGTCCTTGACCGCAGCATGCTCATGACTCATAAAGTCACGCTATGACATTCCTTTCCCAGCTCATCCACGACCCAGAAATTGAAGCAAACAGATGGTAGTTTTTTGTGCATGCCCAGGCATGCACAAATGAAGGGTGTTTGTAGGACCCTGTGGAATTGATTGGGAACTGGATTGAACTAGGTTGGGAAAATTGGAAAAAACTAGAGCAGACTGAATTTGGAAAACAAGCACAGACAAGAAACAAAAGTGCAAATTGGGAACAGACAGGCAGAGTGACTGGAACAGGTAAACAGAGTCACCAACATAGAACAGGCAGGCAGAGACTCATACTGGGCAGAGCCATGTCCTGGAAAAGGTGGGCAGAGTCACTGATGGACAACAGGCATTCAAAGTCACTGGAAAAAGGTTGCCGTCATCATAGACTGGAAACAGGCAGGCAGAGTCACACACTGAGTCACTGATGAGGAACAGGCAGACAGAGTCATGTATCATGAATAAATAGACTGAGTTATGGACTGGGAACAGGCAGGCAGAGTAACAGACTGGGAGTATGTAGGTTGAGTTATGGAAATCCCATACTAGGAATAGGTAGAGAGAGTCACAGACGAGAAACAAGTCAAAAACTGGCAACAGGCAGATGACAAAGCAACAACCTGTGTGGGCCACCAGAGAGGCCAAGGGAGAGACCATTACCATCCCACTTCTTCAGCCAAGCACAAGATGGGGGGAGTACACAGGCCATGAGCCCTGATTGATGCAGTCAGACAGGAGACAGGACATGTGTGGCAATAGCAGACACGCCAGATTAAACATAGGAATACAGAGAGCAGGAAACCTAGAACCTGGCAGGAATAGAAGGTCCAAGTCCAAACATGACCAATATAAAGCCTGGGGCCAAATACAGAGAATGAAATGCCTTAGACACAAATTCAAAACAGAGGTTGGATGTGCAGCTGTGAAGAGCATAGGCACATACCACAGACACACATAATGATCCAGCAACGCAAGCCTTTTTAAGGACAGGGGAGATGATTACAGGCACCTTTGAGAAGGCAGGGAACACAGCACCAACCAGACATGGAAGAGCAAAACACACACAAGACATCAGACTATGCAAATTGTTTACTGAAGCACGTTTAAATCTGGATCCACATTTGGGTGTGAATTGCAACCTTCATCTCATTGAGCTTTTATAATTTAATTCACAAAATTGAATTTAAACATGGTTGTTCTAATTTTCCCTAAAGCATCTTGCGATGGGGCATTTTTATAAGTGAGGTCCATCATTTTTCCAATAAGGTAAGGATTTAAGTAATTTGAATGTTTGACATTTTTAGCATTACCGTAGAGAACTGTTGTTTCCAAGCTTTCAAAAAATGATTCTAAGGTCATAGGAAAAATAATGTACCCCACCTGTAAAAATGCCCTATTGCGTGTACAAGTGACTTTATTTGGGGGGGAGGGTTAGAACAAAAAACATGGCCGCAATGGCCATCCTTACACTATTCAAAACAATGAAATTCAGTGCGACAGAGAACCCATTTTATCTACCATATTCAGTAAATGGAGCCAGTTGCTGTATCACGAAATAGGAAAAAGTTGCACCTAGCCTGATACATGATATAAATGATTGAAGCTCACCGGCATATTCACACTGTCATTTTTGCTGTAACATCAGTTTGAAGGTGTTAGCAATTTACATGCAGCTCACAATGAAATTAGTTCTTTGTAGATTTTTTTCCAATTATTTTAGTATTCTCTAAAGTTAGTAAGTAATTGTACACAGTATGCATTAAAGACCTGCCTGCATTGTGTAGTAATTAACACCAGCATCATCCCTCACAGTGGGGAAAAAAGAGAAAAACAAAATCCCAATAATTCAATCCACATTGCCTCTGTCGACAAGCTGTCCTCCAGGTTTAGCTGTCACAGATCAAGGCTTGCCATGAGCAGCCGACACCGCTAAAAAAAAGAGTCTGCAACCAAGGTGTTTGGAGGAAATTGCATTGCAGTGCCTTATGGGTATTGGAATGTTTCACACCGTGCAGTTTTTGAGAGTGGCTCGCAGGTAAATGTCACACACAAGACGAAAGTATAATGAGACTGCCATTCGTCTAAACTAATATTTATTCTCTCCACTTTCTGGAACGGTTGAGTTATAGTAGCCTTTAATATTTCTGAGGAAAATCAGTATACAAATAATGCTACTTTCAAATTGTATGTCAAGTTGGAGTCCATTTTTCTGGAGCCCATTTTCTGCATAAAAGAAAATATATTCGAACAACTTTGCCCAAAGAAGTTAAAGAATTTTTGGAGAATTGTCTACTTCTATACTTAGAGGGTAACCTTTTTACAGAGATATTTTACAGATAGATCTCACTGTACAGACAGACCCTAAAGTCATAGTATAAGCCTTCCCACCCAGCAGTTGATTTCTGTCTGTTTGCTCTATCAGGAGAGAATTGTTGGGATCTTGGGAACTTCCTGTGTGTCTCTCTGGAAAGCAGATTCGGATTACTTCAAGTGTCTGTAAAGAAAAAGGGAGTGTCGCATATATTTTTAACTGCACCAGTGAATACAGTCCTCTTCGTCTGCCTGGGTGGTGGCTCGACTAGGAAGGCACCAGCTGGCTATGTAGTCCATTATGTAACCATATAATAAAGCCTCTCATTGACTTTATTTTCTTGGTCAAATGAGTGGTGGGGGACATTTCATTTCATTTCTTCAAGGTCAATGTTAAAGATCAGGCCCTTAAGACTAGGGTCATAAAAGATCAAAAGAAGTAATAATTAATAATATAAGGGGCAGTTGTGGCCTAGAGGTAAGGGAGCGGACTTGCAACCAGAGGGTGGCAGGTTCAAATCCCGGTCCTGGAACATGACTGAAGTGCTCTTGAGCAAGGCACCTAACCCCCCAACTGCTCCACGGGCGCCGTCATTAGGGCAGCCCACCGCTCCGGACATGTGTACACTCACTGCACGGATGGGTTAAATGTGGAGGATGAATTCCTATGTTTGCCCAAGCATACAATGGCCATCTATGCATTAAAAAAAAAAAAAAAGAAGAAGACCAGAGATCAAAGGGGATATTGGATATATATATCTGGGTGAGAGAAGCAGAGGGGGAGGAAGGCAAGAGGAGAGACTGCTAGCAGAGAAAGAGTAAGGGAGAGAGAGAAAGGAGGAAAGAAGGCTACCAGCTTGAGAGTCGGCTGGTGGGTCAGGATGGCAATTGTATGAGTTGCTGGTCAGGTAACTGCCTTAGTCTTTGGATATATGTATGCCGTTCTCAGAACTGTATTGTATTTTGTTGTAAGATTTGATTGCATTATTGTGTTATTTTGTCAACACCATTTGTCTCAGTGTCCTTCGCATATACCGGAAGTCAAAAGAACCTACAGTCTTACAGTTTTATGCGTGTATCCATTATGTTATCATTGGCCATATATTAATAATATTTGAATATTTGTTTGCCTAATTTAGTCGAGCCGGGCAGGATAAATATACATAATATTATTAATATTTTAGTTATTACATAATTTGGGGAGCCCTTCAAGGAGATATTAGAGTAAATTGTTTACATAAATGGGACGAGCCATTCAGGAGTTTAAATTCTTTACAGGTTGCCCCAAAACTTCTGACTTTTCTGTATTTTGCATCTAGTGGTAGTCTAGCCCCACATACCCATATATGGCTATGCTATTTCAGCAGAACAGAAGCATGATCCACTTTTGTGGACTCTGTATCCTCTGGTTAGAACCTTCATTTTCCTACTCGGTTGTTTCTGAAATGGTTAACAGGGAAATTGTTCATTTGACTTTCCACTATTCCATACAAAGAATCAGTCACAAATTATTTCCCCCTAAAACGCTTGACCTGAATCAAGATGAAGCTTGGCATCAATAGTTTCCAATCTGGAGGTCTGTATGTGTCAGGCCACAAAGATAGCATTAGGACAGAGCTCTAAACATGATTAGAATGTCTGTCTTGTTCACCAAAAGTACAAAAGACATAGGTCAGATAAGATTTTGCTGCCGCCCTAATTTAAAGTGATTTAAAGCTTTAAAGTGATTGGCAAGTCAAAAGTAAAAAAAAATAAGTATCAGTACCTTACCTTACATTGAGTTCCTTCAGCACTCTCCTCCCTGCTATGTCAGTCTATTTCGTGAGGAAATCACTTCCTCACTCAGCTTTCAGTCTCCACCTTACTTCCCTGGTCCTTCAATAAACTTTCAGTGGACCAAGTACAGAAACACCTCCCACTTCCTCCCCAGATGTCCTGATTATCTGCCCCTCTCTGCATCTATGAAATCCCTCCTCTCTGGTCACATTATGTGCTGGCAGACTGGAGACGCTCTTAGCCTGCAGCATCTCTCACCCCCTTTTTCTGATCACAGTATGTGCTGGCAAAAATAACTAGAGGCACAACAATGCACTTATTTATTTACGATGATATATGTAAAGCACACAGTGTGCTTACATCACATGGCTGTTAACACACCTACTGTTTCTCCTCATTTTTTCTCTGCATCTCCAATCATCTAATACTTTTACAAATAACTAAGGAACTACGTGGTCTTTTTGAAATCAGATCGAGGTTTGGGACAGAGCAACGTGTAGCCCGAGATGTGCTGCAAGCACGTCTGTGTCTGGAGTCATTTAATAGCATGTGCATGAATGAACATTCTTGTATGAAGGATTATTAGTTCTGAATATGGAAATGTAGGATCAGGTTATGACTCATAACGTTCTGTCTTTATGGTTGTGCCTTGCTTAGTAGTTTGATTAGGCTTTAATCCTTAGACTCTGGACACATTGTTGCCCACCATGCCCTTGGCTTTTCTGAAACTAACATTTGAATCTTCCTTAAAGGTTTGTAGCAAAGAGCCCCTAGTTCCCACTGGTGGGGTTTCCTTTGTCTATAATAAAAAAGTTCAAGACTATCAGTGTTTGTGTTTTGTTGACTAGCCTAGTTCATTTAGAACTCCACTGCAAGACTGTGATTGTCCATCTTGACATTTTTCTTTTCCTATGATCATGATTTTGGATCTGGTTTTAGCTTGAGACTTGCATTGTCATAATGTATCTTTCACCTTGTTTAGATCAATACTGGACATTTTGTATCTGTGAGTGTGATACCTACAGGTCAATGTCATAATTCTAAAAATATAGGAATTGGCCTGTGGGTACGAATAAATGGAGACATTTGGGGCAATGCAGTAAGGCATTTTCCATATTTTGGAGTACATCAGTGAATGGTGGGTGCAGGGGACAGCAGTGAGTTTGGAGAGCTTGTTTAAATCATAGTAATTGGAAACATTATTTTTTTGAAATTAAATTGGTACCTTAGAGCCTTATTTAAGAAGTTGGCATACCACCCCTTTTTGAGCGCCGGCATCTATTAATATTTTGGGGATATTCTTTTGACAGAATGGCACTGCAGGTCACAATGCTAAACTTGGATTGCTGCACTAGTTATTGGCTGGCCTGTATCAGCACCTGTTGGACCCTTATGCCAGTTATAACAACTCCAGTAAACGCCACTCTGTACTGCCAAATTTTAGGCGCTGCACACCGTATTCATTCATTTTTGGCATGCTGAAAAGATTGGTGCTGTATTAAGCAGGCGCTGGCCAGCGTATCGTAATTACATTTACAGAATATCATTGCTGTGAACTAAGGGGTTAAACTTTACAGTGTGTTCAGGCAGCCTTTTAGTTGCTGTGCTTCTAAGTAGACATTGGCAAGAAGAATAAGCTGTGATAAAAGATTTTACATGAAACAAATAAAATTACATTTGATGACATTCCCTCTTGCGATTACATTATTGATAAGACACCAAAGCAAGCAAAACAAAGTCACCAAGCAAGAAACACTTCAGTACACTTCTGCCCATTCTGGTCTATGGGATCTAAACCTACAGCGTGACTTTAAATCGGCGCAGCATAAACAACAGTGTCCAAGCTATGTGGTTTATTCATGAAGGGATAGCAGCAGGTAGTGCCTCGTAGCGGCAGGCAGCGTCTGGTGAACGCTGGGCGCTGTACGCAATACCACATTTATGAAGGTGATTCTGGTGAGCGACTCGAACAGCGCCATGTAGCGTACGATTCATCATTACAGGCAGCTCAGCATATAGCGCCGCAGCTCTAGCTACCAGAGTGCCAGGTATTACCTGTCGCTACCTGTTGCTCTCCCATGCATTTCAATGGATGTTCCTTTTCTTCTGTTTAAACAGGGTTTTTTGTTTTTAATTTTTCTCTCAAATTATTGTGTCACCTCTCCTGGCCTATCAAGAGTCATTTTTGAAAACTTTTTTAATTTTTTATATTTTTATGCAGAATTGTCATTACAGGCTGGCATTAAAGTATTAATGTCACAATGTTACAACAATGTAATTCCATGTGTTTTCGCTTTGTTACTGGTGTATATGTGTTCAAAATCAGACTTTAATCACACAGCATCTGCCACTTTTTGGTTGAATATGGTGTGAATCGCTGAGAGTCGGTCGCAATGAGCTGGCGCTACCTTTCACTCCCTGCAACGCTGTACTGGTGTTAGAACGCCCAACATACATCTCATTCATCAATGCCAGCCAGGTTACTACAGCGGCTGAGGTGATCGGTTACAGTGCCCGATAGCCGATCACAGCGTATACTAGCGGTTGCTCTTAGCGCCTCTGTACAGACGCTCATCTGCCAATACCTGGCGCTAGTAATTAATCAGCCTGCACATGTTGATAGTAATAAATTAGACAAGGTTGGCGAATGTTTTCTGTTTGTTAAATGGCGCACTCAGTGCCACTGAAGCAAAATATTGGAGCGGAGTAGCGTTGACTGACGCCTAATAAATGAGGCTGCCAGTATTGTCTACCAAATGTAAACTTATAGATCTGTCTTCAAAATAAATATTTGAAACTAAACCAACACACCACAAAGTACAATCCCCTGCCCCTCACTGGAACTCATGATGAAGCAGTTCGACATTTTTTAATAGAAATGTGATTTTTGAATTGTATTTTTAAGAATACCCCACAAGGTAAGGTTGGAAACTTACTGCACAGGTAATAAATAATGAATGAAAGCACTTTAAAATCACTTGTTAAAAAGGAACCATACGTTTCAGGAAATTGAAGAAGCATAGACCAATAATAAAACATATCTCAAAATTCAGTTCAATATTGATGAATCTGTTTAAAATAGATGCCATTCAAACATTCAATAAGAATGTACTGTAATTAGGAAAAGCACAATAGCAAAGTTCCATTTTTTTACAGCTTTCTCGTCAATATTCTGTACATCTCGTAGGTGTCTGCATCTCGAGTGTGTGAAGATAACAGTCTTCAGAGATGATATTGATTGAAAGTTATAGTGCTCCCAAGAGCCTAATTATCTGTCACCATTCACAAAAGCTACTTTAACTCTCTTCACCCTTTTAGCCATAGAGTTGTCTATAGTTCTTTACCTTTTATTATCTACAATTCTTTGTCCCAGGATGTTTTATTTTTTTACTTCTTCAATATTCATGGCCTGTTCTGAGCTCCCTCTACTCCTAACACGTTTGGCTTAGCAGGAGTCTAGATATTATTAGCTGTAGAAGACAGTGTTAGATTATGTTAGCTCAGTTAGCAAAGACAGCACTTAATGTACTCCAGAGAACAATGCCGGCATAATGGTTGCTCATTGAAAGCTTATAATTAAGCAGAACATCAAATTATTGCATTCTACTTGTTGCCCAACTTCTTCTTCAGAGTATTATAAAACCATACAATACCAGATACAATACCAGATTGAAAAGACTGATGGCAGAAATGGATTACGTTGTCTGCCATTTTGGTTTGGTTTTGGTTATTAATTTTTGTTTTCCTTCTGCATGAGACAATGGAGCACCTAGGAATTGTATATGTGTGGGTACAGTAGGGGGCATTTCAGTCCAGTTTACCCTATCCTGGATAGTGGTAAGATCCTGGGTCAAGTCATCCAGTATATTTTTCTGTTTATCAAAAAAAAAAAAAGCCCCCTCCTCATTGGCTACTAGAACCATGCAGGCACTGGCAACCCAAGGCTCAGAGGCCCCTATGCCCTTTGGTACAGGTCTGGTGCTCATCCAGGGGTCCTTGGCTCTGCAGAGCACTGGGCCCATACCTATGTGCAAAGGACTCTTTCGCACCCTGGTGTCCAGGAAAGGTGCAGGTAATAGAGCAAAAGGTATCAGAAAGCCTCCCCCGTTACCTTGGACCCTTAAATAGTTAAAGTGGACCAAAACCTGGTATTTTTTTACTATCCCAGGTTTTGGTCCATCCCCCTGGAGAATTTGGGGTGCCCCACCTGTGTGAAACCCTGCTGTTCTTGCCCATCTTTATTATGCAGACACAGCTCTCATTAAATCAGTTTCTCTGGTTGCGTGTATTAAAATGCGGCTGGAGAAGCTGAATGGAATCACAGCCGAGCAGCATGCGGCATCACTTGGACGGCCATGCCAGCCATTCAGTTGTGACAGGCTTGGCCACACACAGCCAAACAGGATGCGAGTGATGCCACCAGGCTTATCGGAGAGGTAAGCTAATTGGGTGAATGGGGGGGTTTCACAGTTCGGAATGCCACAGGGAGAGAGAAACAGCTGGCCCTGGAGTCTTAAAGACTAAAGGGCCAGTTTGGGTCTGCTTTAAAGTGTACAAATAAACACTGATTTTAAAATACACTTTAATACACTACATTAACTCTATATACAATATACTACTATATACAATAAATATTGGCAGGTACACCACGTGCACTCTCTTCTAATCTGTGGTCCCCGTACCAAAAATAAATTCTTACCAGTTGTATCTGGATAGCATGTCTTAAAGTGGACCAAAACCCATGCCCTGATGGCCCTAGAATCTATAAGATCCCAAGGCCGCTAGATTCCATCCCCCCAGGGCATCCAGAATCAGGATGTCCCACTGTGTGAAACCCTCCAGATCACCCAGAAACTCTTTAGCGGTCCAACAGTGCATGCGCGAGCAGCGGCTCCATCCCCGCTATCCCTTTAACAGGGTCCGTGCCCATACCAGGCATTTGTGAATGGCCGCTGCGGACATGTTCCCTGTAAGAAGGCAGCGCAGGATGCGGCCGCCAGTGCTCTCTTAGCAGGAGCGGATTGGAGCATGCTGATTGGACGAGAGGCCACATGTGCCATAGGACTGGGGAAGAGAGACACAGATCAGGCGACCTGGGGGGTTTCACATAGCGGGGTTCCCCCGAGGGCAAGGACCAATACCCAGGATAGTCAAAATCCTGGGTTTTGGTCCACTTTAAATTTATTCCCAGAGCTCTCAGATAAAGTTTCCAAGGTTAATTCAACTCTTTCCAATATTAGACACAAAGATGTCTCTCACATCTGATAATACAGCTCCTAATGGTTTAGGTTCAAATCTCTTATGCATTCACCAGTTCCCATATAGAAAAAAGATGGGCAACATAGTGTAATACTGTTAAAATGAAGGTTTCCCTTCTTTTATTCCCCCAGTATCATACTCAACTTTTTAAAATCTTGTACATCAACAAACATGAGGACAATGTCCCCTCACCATCACACCATGCTCCTTGCTGAGACTGATAATCGTAGCGTCTAAGCTCCTTGCTAGGACTCCCATGTCAGTCAGTGAAGACAGCGAGCACCGGGCGAGTACAGCGCCTGTCCCTCCCACCTTGCTGTCATCACACTCATAGGCTCCGGGCAACGCGTTTCGTTCAATAACTTCTGCTGGGGTTCAACAATGGGTGAAACGCGTCGAAGCCTGTGAGTGTGACGACAGCAAAGTGAGAGAGACAGATGACGCAACTCGCTTCTTCGCTGCTTGACATGGGAGTCCCAGCAAGGAGTTAAGAGCTGTATTATCAGATGTAAGAAACATCTTTGGGCCTAATATTGGAAAGAGTTGAAGTAACCATAGAGACGTTGTGAGCCCCTGGAATATACTTTAAGGGTAATTCCACTTTCAATGACAATCTAGTGTGCCAATATGATGTGCTCAAGGTGCTGAGTTTATATATTTATTTTTTTTTTACTTTTCTATGTTTTTGTAATTCCATTATACAAATGAAAACAGTTCTCCATAGCAACAATGTATTTAACTTAGAAACATACATCAAAGTAGTGTTCAGATGTACATTTCAGAAGCTTCCTCACTCTGGCTTGCTAATCATCTGATAGGCCAGGGGAGACAGGACAAATTTAACCCCATCTGTATTATTTCAATCTCTTCAGATAGGGAATCTTGTGTTCAAGAAGCTAAAGGGTTACTAGAAGCGTTATCAGTTGATAAGGGTTATTGCTGTTGCTTTGTTTAACCAAAGCTGCAAATAAACCCACCTGTTACAGTTAAAGGATTCTGGGATTTGTAGTGAGATAAGGATACTAGGAGCTTTACTGAAGGGCACTCCTACTTTACCAAGACCGCTGGAATATAAGAAACTTGGACACAGCATGATGATATGTAAATCATAGGCCTGGGGGCACAATGTGACGTTTATTTTAGATCCCAGAAGAGGAAAACAATAAGGCAAAACACCAAACAACTGACAAAAAGAGACATGCTATCCAGATACATCTAGTGTTTATTTTTGGCAATTGGACCATGGATTAGAAGAGAGTGCACATGGTAAAAGATCAAGTGCTCTGCAATCAACTTACCAATATTTACTGGACCCTTTGTATATTCTTCCACTCCACTATCCACACTCTCTCCTAGGCAACATTACTTCTGAATTCCACCAGTTACAGGAACGTGGATGGGTACTTTGCATGACTTTCTTGTTACTCCTAACCCGCTGCTGTGACAGCCCTCCTGAGATGTGTTCTGAGTAGTGTTGACCTGCACAGAGGTCTATCTGGTTTGGATGCCATCAGAGTGGCTTTTTCCCAGTATCTGGCATTTAGCACTCCCTAATACTGTACACAAAAGTCTTTGGAAGGAAACATGGGCTACTCACCCAAGGCTCAGAGGCTGGACCACCTTTCCCTGGACCCACTGGTCTGGCAGCCCCTTTGCCCTTCAGTACAGGTCCAGTGCTTTTACACCAGACACATATTGATGGGCTCTTACACACCCTGGTGCACAGAAGAAGGTGCAAGTAATGCGATGAAAGGCATGCCAACTATCAGTGCCAGCAGGTGGAATGCTGACCCCCCCTTACCCTTTGAGCTAGAATAAAGGGCCTTTGGACCCCTTATCAGTTCACAAAGAATATAACTGTACAAAAAAAACACACTGACACCAATTGTAAATACACCTTAATACACTACATTCAATCTACTTACATGCGCTGTCTTCTCCAGCACTGAATCATAGTTCTCCCATTTAGCACCTGTGAATCTGCTGGCAGGTGGCCAGAAGTTTTGAAAGTAATTGCTGTGCCCTACGGCATAGGTTTTCTGAGGGTGCTGGGGGCAACTATGAAAGAACCCCAAGCTCCTCCCAAGGTATATGGGTCTCTTACGCACCCCCCCTGGCTGCTGGAAATGTGGGTTGTAGAATGGAAGGGTATGGGAAAGCCACATGTCAGCATCTTAGGCAGTTGGCTAGCCGCCTCTCTACCCTTTGTTGGTATAGGATGCCTAGGACCCCTTACCAAGTAGTAAAGTAAACACAGACCACACTAAAACATTTTTCGAACTATATTTTACTTTACTCACCCCCGTCCCCAATGCCTTCTGTCCCATGGCAAGAATCTTTCCTTATGCCAACGACCGCAGATTTAACAGCCACACCGCTGGCATTTTTTGTTTAGGAAGACTCATGCCCCCTTCCACCTAGCACCAAGGGAAATGGCAGGCTACCAGAGAGGAAAGTATACAATAAGTGCCAGTGTGTTTTTGAGCAATTTATTTCCTTGTGAACCGATAAGAGGTACAAAGTATCACTATACTATAAGAAAGTGAGAAAACAATGTCAGCAAGTTTGTCTGATGTGCAGGGCTGTTTAATGGCTATAAGCCATCAGCTCTTCCTGCAGACTTGATGAGGTTTAGCAACCACCAGCTGAGGGTTAAAGTGTAGAGTATGGCTAATAGGTGTTATACCTATCTTCTTAAGCATTTAGGTCTCCATCTGGCTGGTGGAATAGGAAAGTGACATCATCAGTCATGGTCTTTCACAGTGGAGGGTGCTGATTAGAGATAAAAGAACCGGTTCAATAGAACAGAAGTTTGCTCAGAATTTAAGGGAAAATTCGATTCAGCAGGAATCTTTGGGGTTCATGATGATGAATTTTCCCTGAAACTCACGGTCTCTTACCTGCACCTTAGCTCCCCCATCGCCACAGGCTGCACTGTCAGCCACCCTTCACAGCAAGTCTCCGGACTGGAACAACGAGGGAGCTAGTATGTAGGTACATGATTAATACTTACCTCCTCTCCCACAATCCTTAGTGCTGGAGTGTCCCACGTCGGCTCCCCGTCTCTCCACTGCCTCCCTCACTGCTAACTCAAATTTCTTGGAGAAATTCGGCAAATAGTCCGGATAGTTACGTTTAGGAAGTTTACTCAGGTCTAGTGCTGACCACATGACCTAAGTATGTAAACTAAAAATACTTGTCAGTCTACAATCTGACCTTCAACTGGGGAGAGAAGTCAAGGGTTTCACTTGAGCTCTGAATTCCTGGTTTTAGGTATTATACGGGTGTTATATATTCAGTTTTGGGTCTGGGTATAATTCTTTGGGTTTGCTCAAGATAATCACCCATTCACCCAGCTAGTGCTGCGACAGACTAGCAGCACATGTAACAGGAAGTACTTTCTCTCATGACAACCTACAGCATTGCAGCAGCCTTATTGTTTCCATTTTGCAGAAATGAGAGAGGCTGGTGGCGTGATTGGAGAACACTAGTTCTAAAGCCACCTAGAGGAATTGTCTGTTCTTCCTCCAGTTCCTGCTTCTTACTTGCTGAGACTTTCTTATCACTTCTGTCTAACCCTGCTTCCCTTAGGCCCTTATTTATGAAGGAATAGCGACAGGTAGCGACTGGTGAGCGGCCGGTAATGACGGGCCCCGCCAAGAGAACCCCCGGCTCCCCACCACAATCACACATTTATCAAGCCAATCCTGCTTAGCGACTGAGATAGCGCCATATAGCGACTCATTCATCATTATTCCAGCCTCAGCCTACAGCGCCAGCGTCCGACCTTGAACAGCGACAGGTATGACCTCTCGCTACCTGGCGCTCTCCAATGCATTTCAATGGAACAATCTTTAAATATTCATAATTAATTGTTATTAATTTTATTTTTTTTAATGTGAAAAATTCTGTGACCACTTCTGCCATTTTAGAAAAAAAAAATTGTACAGAATTGATATTACAGGTCTGATATTAATGTATTCATATTTCAAAATTATTTAAAAAACTTGTTTTTTTTGGTTTCCAAAAATATGGTTGTTTGGGGGTTAAAAAACTACTTTTAACCCATCGCCGCCAGCACTCTGGGGTTTAAACATGCATTTTACAGCGCAAGAATTTTTGATGAATATGGGGGGAGACGGTTGCTAGGGCCAGTCGCTATCATGCGCTCCCATACAGCGTGGAACCTGTCAAATAGCGACTCCTCACCCAATATTCAACATTACGGCAAACCGACTGAGTCGCTATCAACTACCGAACAACGGCCAAGCACAGCGACTACTAGCGGGCGCTCTGAAAATGCCGCTACAGTCGCTCAACTGTCGCTACCTGCCGCTATTAATGAATCGGCCTCTTAGTTATGTCTACACCATGCTAAGGTGTACACCAGTATTCTTCAGAGTTTCTGCACTGTGGTACAAAAACTTGCCTTTTTGACTGTATTGCTCTGGATTAACAGTGTTCCTGTGTGCTGGAAGGTTCTGCTCACAGTCTGTCTGCTAATTAAATATTTGGTTTCTATTTAAAATGGGAAAAAAAAACTAATATAACTGAAAACTGAAAGACTGCCGAGGTGAAAAAAAATGGAGATATAAGAAGATTGGTATCAAGTATTTACTGTTACTTCATTATTACAACAATCTGTTGTATAGTATTTACTGGATTTCACTCTAAGTAAGGGAAATCTTTAGCAATATCTGCCATACTTATAATTTTACAGTTTCACAATGAGACTCTATCGCCTGAGGGCCTACATAAACCTAGAGTTAGACCAGGTAATACATTGTTTAGCAAATTGCTGACATCTATGGTACAGTATATAACAAAAAAGCTGACCTACACGCGTGTTAAAATTGCTTACTAACGTAAAAAAAGGAAAAATAAAATGTCATTCATTATATAATATATGGTGCAAGCAGTGCGAGTTGCATATATTTCCATAATATATGCTGCATTTTCTAGATTTAGATGAATACATTTGAAAATCCAAGATTGCAAATCAGCATAATAACATAGGAGCTAAATGATTTAGTATAAACGGGGTATTGTACCTTAGCTAAACGGGAGTATTGTACCTTAGCTAAATGGGAGTATTGTACCTTAAGTCGAAATTTGACTGTAGGTCCACATACTCACAGGCCCTCCTGATTTGGGATAAAAATAACTTACTGTATATGTATCCCTGTAAATAATGTAATGCTATGATATTGAAAACTTTAAAAAGTGTAGTAAAAAGAATAAATACACTCACTGTCCCAATTAGAGATGAGCGAACTTTTGAAAAATTCGATTCGACTGATTCGCCGAATTTTCCAACAAAAATCGCTTCGACCCGAATTTATTCGCGACGAATTGCTATTAAAAACGGCTATTTCTGAGCCTCCTAGAGCCTCAATAGGGTTGTAAACCATTCTGCCTTGCTGTAACACGCATAGGATGCGTGCTGGGTTAGTTAAATAATACTTTAAATAAATATCACATGCAGATCAGAGGCATCACTAATAGAATCGCAGAGCGGCACAATTGCAGAGAGTTGAAGTGGCATCACTATGAGGGGCAGGAGCCCAAGCATTACTTTAAAGAGACACTGGAGTTGGCAGCAGGAGCCCAAAAATTGACTGACACACCCTGGAGTTGGCAGCAGCAGCAGCAGGAGCCCAAACATTACTTTAAAGAGACACTGGAGTTGGCAGCAGGAGCCCAAAAAGTGGATGAATCACACCCTGGAGTTGCAAGCACCAGCAGCAGGAGCCCAAATATTACTTTAAAGAGACACTGGAGTTGGCAGCAGGAGCCCAAACATTGGATGAATCACACCCTGGAGTTGCAAGCAGCAGGAGCCCAAACATAGCTTGAAAGAGACACTGGAGTTGGCAGCAGGATCCCAAAAATTGGATGAATCACACCCTGGAGTTGCAAGCAGCAGCAGGAGCCCAAACATTACTTTAAAGAGACACTGGGGTTGGCAGCAGGAGCCCAAAAATTGGATGAATCACACCCTGGAGTTGGCAGCAGCAGCAGCAGGAGCCCAAACATTACTTTAAAGAGACACTGGAGTTGGCAGCAGGAGCCCAAAAATTGACTGACACACCCTGGAGTTGGCAGCAGCAGGAGCCCAAACATTACTTTAAAGAGACACTGGAGTTGGCAGCAGGAGCCCAACAATTGGATGAATCACACCCTGGAGTTGCAAGCAGCAGCAGCAGGAGCCCAAATATTACTTTAAAGGGACACTGGAGTTGGCAACAGGAGCCCAAAAATTGAATGAATCACACCCTGGAGTTGCAAGCAGCAGGAGCCCAAACATAGCTTGAAAGAGACACTGGAGTTGGCAGCAGGAGCCCAAAAATTGGATGAATCACACCCTGGAGTTGGCAGCAGCAGCAGCAGGGGCCCGAACATTACTTTAAAGAGACACTGGGGTTGGCTTCAGGAGCCCAAAAATTGGATGAATCACACCCTGGAGTTGGTAGCAGCAGCAGCAGGAGCCCAAATATTACTTTAAAGGGACACTGGAGTTGGCAACAGGAGCCCAAAAATTGGATGAATCACACCCTGGAGTTGCAAGCAGCAGGAGCCCAAACATAGCTTGAAAGAGACACTGGAGTTGGCAGCAGGAGCCCAAAAATTGGATGAATCACACCCTGGAGTTGGCAGCAGCAGCAGCAGGGGCCCAAACATTACTTTAAAGAGACACTGGGGTTGGCAGCAGGAGCCCAAAAATTGGATGAATCACACCCTGGAGTTGCAAGCAGCAGGAGCCCAAACATAGCTTGAAGGACACACTGGGGTTGGCTTCAGGAGCCCAAAAATTGGATGAATCACACCCTGGAGTTGCAAGCAGCAGCAGGAGCCCAAACATTACTTTAAAGAGACACTGGAGTTGGCAGCAGGAGCCCAAAAATTGGATGAATCACACCCTGGAGTTGGCAGCAGCAGCAGCAGGGGCCCAAACATTACTTTAAAGAGACACTGGGGTTGGCTTCAGGAGCCCAAAAATTGGATGAATCACACCCTGGAGTTGGTAGCAGCAGCAGGAGCCCAAATATTACTTTAAAGGGACACTGGAGTTGGCAACAGGAGCCCAAAAATTGGATGAATCACACCCTGGAGTTGCAAGCAGCAGGAGCCCAAACATAGCTTGAAAGAGACACTGGAGTTGGCAGCAGGAGCCCAAAAATTGGATGAATCACACCCTGGAGTTGGCAGCAGCAGCAGCAGGGGCCCGAACATTACTTTAAAGAGACACTGGGGTTGGCTTTTGGAGCCCAAAAATTGGATGAATCACACCCTGGAGTTGCAAGCAGCAGGAGCCCAAACATAGCTGTAAAGACACACTGGGGTTGGCTTCAGGAGCCCAAAAATTGGATGAATCACACCCTGGAGTTGCAAGCAGCAGCAGGACCCAAACATTACTTTAAAGAGACACTGGAGTTGGCAGCAGGAGCCCAAAAATTGGATGAATCACACCCTGGAGTTGGCAGCAGCAGCAGCAGGAGCCCAAACATTACTTTAAAGAGACACTGGGGTTGGCTTCAGGAGCCCAAAAATTGGATGAATCACACCCTGGAGTTGGCAGCAGCAGCAGGAGCCCAAACATTACTTTAAAGAGACACTGGAGTTGGCAGCAGGAGCCCAAAAATTGAATGAATCACACCCTGGAGTTGCAAGCAGCAGCAGCAGGAGCCCGAACATTACTTTAAAGAGACACTGGAGTTGGCAGCAGGAGCCCAAAAATTGGATGAATCACACCCTGGAGTTGGCAGCAGCAGGAGCCCAAACATTACTTTAAAGAGACACTGGAGTTGGCAGCAGGAGCCCAAAAATTGGATGAATCACACCCTGGAGTTGGCAGCAGCAGCAGCAGGAGCCCAAACATTACTTTAAAGAGACACTGGAGTTGGCTTCAGGAGCCCAAAAATTGGATGAATCACACGCTGGAGTTGGCAGCAGCAGGAGCCCAAACATTACTTTAAAGAGACACTGGAGTCGGCAGCAGGAGCCCAAAAATTGACTGACACACACTGGAGTTTGCAGCAGCAGCAGGAGCCCAAACATTACTTTAAAGAGACACTGGAGTTGGCAGCAGGAGCCCAAAAATTGGATGAATCACACCCTGGAGTTGCAAGCAGCAGCAGGAGCTCAAACATTACTTTAAAGAGACACTGGGGTTGGCAGCAAGAGCCCAAAAATTGGATGAATCACACCCTGGAGTTGGCAGCAGCAGCAGCAGGAGCCCAAACATTACTTTAAAGAGACACTGGAGTTGGCAGCAGGAGCCCAAAAATTGGATGAATCACACCCTGGAGTTGGCAGCAGCAGCAGCAGGAGCCCGAACATTACTCTAAAGAGACACTGGGGTTGGCTTCAGGAGCCCAAAAATTGGATGAATCACACCCTGGAGTTGCAAGCAGCAGCAGCAGGAGGCCAAACATTGGCTGAAAGGCACACCCTGAAGTTGGCATCAGCAGGAGCCCAAAAATTGGTTGGAAGGCACACCCTGAAGTTGGCATCAGCAGGAGCCCAAAAATTGGCCTAAAGACATAAATATGTTTTGCACCATTTGGAAAGTGTAAAACGTGGCACCATGCTGAATCTAGTCGCATGCATCAGGCATTGGTGGGTGGAAATCCTGGCTGATCCATCCCTGATTCATTTTGACAAAGGTGAGTGTCTCCACATTTTTAGTTGACAGACGAGTTCTCCTCGCCGTAACTATGGCCCCCGCCGCACTAAACACCCGCTCAGATGGCACGCTACTTGCCGGGCAGGACAGCTTTTCCAGGGCAAACTCTGCTAGTTGCGGCCACAAATCAAGTTTGGCTGCCCAGAAGTCCAGCGGATCCTCAAGGTGTGTTGGCATGGTCATGTCAAAGTATGACATGACCTGCTGGTTCAGGTCCTGCTCCAGGTCTTCCTGCTGCTCATGAGTAGCCTCACTATGCGGGTGTAGAAAGCTACTCATTAGCGACTGAAGACTGAGGCTGCTGCTGATGGAGCTGCTGCTGCTCCTGCCAACCCCCCCAGCAGCCATGACAGTGGAAGGTGAACGCAGAGGTCCCCTCGAGTCAGACCTGCGAGAGTATGGACCATGGCGCAGATAGGCATCGGCCAACTGCCTACGTAGAATGTCTTTGTAGTAGTTCAGTTTGTCCTCCCTCTCGGTGGGTTTAAAAAATGCCCCCATTTTGTGCCGGAAGCGAGGGTCCAATAAGGTGGACAGCCAGAAGTCATCCCGCCGACAGATGGAAACAATTCTGGGGTCACTACGCAAGCACGTGAGCATGCTTCCTGCCATTTGCGCAAGTGACTCGGATGGACTACCTGTCTCCATCTCCACTGCATACTGCTACGGTGTGCCCAGGTCCTCTGTCTCGCCTTCCTCAAAAACCTCTAGCTCCTCTGGCTGCTCCTGCTCCTCCTCTCCTGTCCGCTGACTAGATAAACCAGCCATTTCGCCAAGCCTAAACTGTGTTTCACTGGGCAACTCCTCCTCCTCTTCCTCCTCCAGTTCAGCTCCAACGGGGTTCATGTGGCCGTAAGATGTAAACGCCATGTCTCCAGTGCCCTGACCAGCCATGGTTTCCAACATGTGCTGTAGTACATGAAGCAGTGGAATCACGTCGTTCATCCCGTAATCCTGCCGACTGACAAATAAAGTGGCTTCCTCAAAGGGCCTGAGCAAATGGTAGGTGTCACGTATGAGCTGCCACTGGTTGACATTGAAGTTACACAGGGGAGTCCCCCTATCCGCTTGGATCATCAGGAAATCCGTGATGGCTTTTCTCTGTTCATATAATCGGTCCAACATGTGAAGGGTGGAATTCCAACGGGTGGAAACATCGCAAATCAGACTATGTTGGGGGATACCGTTCTGACGCTGTAGCTCAAGAAGGGTGTGTTTGGCGGTGTATGAGTGGCTGAAGTGCATGCAAAGTTTCCTTGAAGTTGTTAGGATGTCTTGCATGGGGGGGAACACTTTAGAAACCGCTTGACAACCAGATTGAAGACGTGAGCCATGCAGGGGGCATGGGTCAGGCTTCCTTGGCGCAGCGCAGACAAAATGTTCTTCCCATTGTCGGTAACCATGATTCCCATTTTAAGTTTTCTTGGAGTAAGCCATGTTTGGATTTCCTGATGAATCAATTAAAGCAGTTCCTCCCCTGTGTGACTCCTTTTGCAAAGACAAACCATGTGAAGCACTGCGTGACACCTCCGTGCCCTGCACACATGGTAGACTGGAGGGGTACTGAGACTTGAGCCTACAGTGGAGGGTGAGGAGATGGCGGAGGATGAGGAGGCCGAGCCGCACAGTGTCACAGGCCCAACGGGCAGGGAACGCGGGGGCCGAAGCGGCGTGACCTGTCCAAGTTGCTGCTGCTGCTGCAAAGGGACCACATTCACCCAGTGGGCCATAAACGACATGTACTGTCCCTGACCCTAGTTACAGCTCCAGACGTCGGCAATGCCATGCACTTTGCTACACACCGACAGGCTCAAGGACTGGCCCACCTTCTGTTCAACAAAAGTGTGCAGCGCTGGTACTGCCTTCTTGGCAAAGAAATGACGGCTTGGGACTCTCCACCTCGGCTCGGCACAAGCCATCAGTTCTCTGAAAGGTGCAGAGTCCACCACCTGAAAAGGGAGCGACTGCAGCACCAGCAACTTGGACAGGAGCACATTCAGCTTCTGCGCCGTAGGATGAGTGGGCGCATACTGCTGTCTCTTGGACATGGCTTCGCTGATGGATTGCTGGTGGGATGCATGACTTGAAGGAGGAGGAGCAGGAGCGACAGAGGATGGGTATGACGCACAGCTGCCTTCAGCTGAGGTGCTGGAGCCTTGGCTGGCAGAAATTGGGAGCGGCGTGCCACTTGGTGAGGAAGCAGACTGGACCACCCCTTGGGAGCCTCGGTTCTCCCAGGTCGCTTTATGGTGATGCATCATATGTTGACGCAGGGCCATGGTGCCAACATTTGGGCCCTGGCCACGCTTCACCTTCTGCCTACATATCTTGCATGTGGCCATGTTACCCTCCTGCGGATGCTTCAGGAAAAACTGCCACACTGCCGAGTAGCTACTTTTCCCACCAACAGGCCTCACTGATTCGCTGCTATTGTCGCCAACTCCAGAAACCCCCGCCCCACTACCTCCCGATAAGGTAGCCTGCCGCGCAGCAGGTGCTCTACCCCGGCCCCGGCCCCGTTTGGCTCCAGACTTTACAATTGTGCCCCCATGCTGACTGCCAACCATGCTGCTAACACCTTGCGGCCTGAGCTGCTGACTCCGGGGCAACCTGCGCCCCTCTTCTCCTGATGATGACGATGAAGCCCCTTCATCACCCGGCTCCCAAGTGCGATCGGCTTCATCGTCATCATCATTATCACCGAGTTGTGGCTGTACGTCACTGATGTTCGTGGATTCGTCAACAGTGTCTGGCGCAGGAGCTGGAACGCTCGCAGCACCCACGACACTGTCAACATCACTATTTGTCTGCCTAGCTAAAGAAGCCACCTCCATTTCTTGACTGGGCAGTAGCTGCTGACTGTCCTCTATCTGTGCGTCCTCTTCACTAAAGAGTGGAGCTGAACCCAAAGCATAGGATACGTCGCTGGGGGAGGGAATGGCGTAGGACAAAGGCAATGGGAGGACAGGGGCATGCCAACTCAGGGTTGTGTCAGAGGAACCTACCGACCCAAGACTGGGGGTCTCAGACGTAACTTGTGATGATGTTGTTGATGAGCGCGTTAACCAATCTACCACGGCAGATGCGTTACTGGTGGAGACAGTACACCGCTAGCAGATACTGGCAGACCAGGTCTCTCACCGTGACTCCTGCTGCCACTCGCCCCTAGTCTGCTGCGACCTCTGCCTGCTGAATTACTTTGCCGCCAAATTACTTTAAATAAGTTTGCAGCTTAGAGTAAATACAGAGGCTAATGGTATGTTACAGAATGGGATGCCTCACAGCAGACTTGAGATCAGTATATATGCACACAGCAACAGTGTCTAAGCAGGCTCATACAAGCCAAATTACTTGAAATAAGTTTGCAGCTTAGAGTAAATACAGAGGCTAATGGTATGTTACAGAATGGGATGCCTCACAGCAGACTTGAGATCAGTATATATGCACACAGCAACAGTGTCTAAGCAGGCTCATACAGGCCAAATTACTTTAAATAAGTTTGCAGCTTAGAGTAAATACAGAGGCTAATGGTATGTTACAGAATGGGATGCCTCACAGCAGACTTGAGATCAGTATATATGCACACAGCAACAGTGTCTAAGCAGGCTCATACAGGCCAAATTACTTTAAATAAGTTTGCAGCTTAGAGTAAATACAGAGGCTAATGGTATGTTACAGAATGGGATGCCCCCACAGCAGACTTGAGATCAGTATATATGCACACAGCAACAGTGTCTAAGCAGGCTCATACAGGCCAAATAACTTTAAATAAGTTTGCAGCTTAGAGTAAATACAGAGGCTAATGGTATGTTACAGAATGGGATGCCTCACAGCAGACTTCAGATCAGTATATATGCACACAGCAACAGTGTCTAAGCAGGCTCATACAGGCCAAATTACTTTAAAGAAGTTTGCAGCTTAGAGTAAATACAGAGGCTAATGGTATGTTACAGAATGGGATGCCCCCACAGCAGACTTGAGATCAGTATATATGCACACAGCAACAGTGTCTAAGCAGGCCCATGCAGGCCAAATTACTTTAAATAAGTTTGCAGCTTAGAGTAAATAGAGAGGCTAATGGTATGTTACAGAATGGGATGGCCCCACAGCAGACTTGAGATCAGTATATATGCGCACAGCAACAGTGTCTAAGCAGGCTCATACAGGCCAAATTACTTTAAATAAGTTTGCAGCTTAGAGTAAATACAGAGGCTAATGGTATGTTACAGAATGGGATGGCCCCACAGCAGACTTGAGATCAGTATATATGCACAGCAACAGTGTCTAAGCAGGCTCATGCAGGCCAAATTACTTTAAATAAGTTTGCAGCTTAGAGTAAATACAGAGGCTAATGGTATGGTACAGAATGGGATGCCCCCACAGCAGACTTGAGATCAGTATATATGCACACAGCAACCGTGTCTAAGCAGGCTCATACAGGCCAAATTACTTTAAATAAGTTTGCAGCTTAGAGTAAATACAGAGGCTAATGGTATGTTACAGAATGGGATGCCCCCACAGCAGACTTGAGATCAGTATATATGCACACAGCAACAGTGTCTAAGCAGGCTCATACAGGCCAAATAACTTTAAATAAGTTTGCAGCTTAGAGTAAATACAGAGGCTAATGGTATGTTACAGAATGGGATGCCTCACAGCAGACTTCAGATCAGTATATATGCACACAGCAACAGTGTCTAAGCAGGCTCATACAGGCCAAATTACTTTAAAGAAGTTTGCAGCTTAGAGTAAATACAGAGGCTAATGGTATGTTACAGAATGGGATGCCCCCACAGCAGACTTGAGATCAGTATATATGCACACAGCAACAGTGTCTAAGCAGGCCCATGCAGGCCAAATTACTTTAAATAAGTTTGCAGCTTAGAGTAAATAGAGAGGCTAATGGTATGTTACAGAATGGGATGGCCCCACAGCAGACTTGAGATCAGTATATATGCGCACAGCAACAGTGTCTAAGCAGGCTCATACAGGCCAAATTACTTTAAATAAGTTTGCAGCTTAGAGTAAATACAGAGGCTAATGGTATGTTACAGAATGGGATGGCCCCACAGCAGACTTGAGATCAGTATATATGCACAGCAACAGTGTCTAAGCAGGCTCATACAGGCCAAATTACTTTAAATAAGTTTGCAGCTTAGAGTAAATACAGAGGCTAATGGTATGGTACAGAATGGGATGCCCCCACAGCAGACTTGAGATCAGTATATATGCACACAGCAACCGTGTCTAAGCAGGCTCATACAGGCCAAATTACTTTAAATAAGTTTGCAGCTTAGAGTAAATACAGAGGCTAATGGTATGTTACAGAATGGGATGCCCCCACAGCAGACTTGAGATCAGTATATATGCACACAGCAACAGTGTCTAAGCAGGCTCATACAGGCCAAATTACTTTAAATAAGTTTGCAGCTTAGAGTAAATACAGAGGCTAATGGTATGTACAGAATGGGATGCCTCACAGCAGACTTCAGATCAGTATATATGCACACAGCAACAGTGTCTAAGCAGGCTCATACAGGCCAAATTACTTTAAATAAGTTTGCAGCTTAGAGTAAATACAGAGGCTAATGGTATGTTACAGAATGGGATGGCCCCACAGCAGACTTGAGATCAGTATATATGCACACAGCAACAGTGTCTAAGCAGGCTCATACAGGCAAAATTACTTTAAATAAGTTTGCAGCTTAGAGTAAATACAGAGGCTAATGGTATGTTACAGAATGGGATGCCTCACAGCAGACTTGAGATCAGTATATATGCACACAGCAACAGTGTCTAAGCAGGCTCATACAGGCCAAATTACTTTAAATATGTTTGCAGCTTAGAGTAAATAGAGAGGCTAATGGCATGTTATAGAATGGGATGGCCCCACAGCAGACTTGAGATCAGTATATATGCACACAGCAACAGTGTCTAAGCAGGCTCATACAGGCCAAATTACTTTAAATAAGTTTGCAGCTTAGAGTAAATACAGAGGCTAATGGTATGTTACAGAATGGGATGGCCCCACAGCAGACTTGAGATCAGTATATATGCACAGCAACAGTGTCTAAGCATGCTCATACAGGCCAAATTACTTTAAAGAAGTTTGCAGCTTAGAGTAAATACAGAGGCTAATGGTATGTTACAGAATGGGATGCCCCCACAGCAGACTTGAGATCAGTATATATGCACACAGCAACAGTGTCTAAGCAGGCTCATACAGGCCAAATTACTTTAAATAAGTTTGCAGCTTAGAGTAAATACAGAGGCTAATGGTATGTTACAGAATGGGATGCCCCCACAGCAGACTTGAGATCAGTATATATGCACACAGCAACAGTGTCTAAGCAGGCTCATACAGGCCAAATTACTTTAAATAAGTTTGCAGCTTAGAGTAAATACAGAGGCTAATGGTATGTTACAGAATGGGATGCCTCACAGCAGACTTAAGATCAGTATATATGCACACAGCAACAGTGTCTAAGCAGGCTCATACAGGCCAAATTACTTTAAATAAGTTTGCAGCTTAGAGTAAATACAGCGGCTGATGGTATGTTACAGAATGGGATGGCCCCACAGCAGACTTGAGATCAGTATATATACACACAGCAACAGTGTCTAAGCAGGCTCATACAGGCCAAATTACTTTAAATAAGTTTGCAGCTTAGAGTAAATACAGAGGCTAATGGTATGTTACAGAATGGGATGCCTCACAGCAGACTTGAGATGAGTATATATGCACACAGCAACAGTGTCTAAGCAGGCTCATACAGGCCAAATTACTTTAAATAAGTTTGCAGCTTAGAGTAAATAGAGAGGCTAATGGTATGTTATAGAATGGGATGGCCCCACAGCAGACTTGAGATCAGTATATATGCACACAGCAACAGTGTCTAAGCAGGCTCATACAGGCCAGATTACTTTAAATAAGTTTGCAGCTTAGAGTAAATACAGAGGCTAATGGTATGTTACAGAATGGGATGGCCCCACAGCAGACTTGAGATCAGTATATATGCACAGCAACAGTGTCTAAGCATGCTCATACAGGCCAAATTACTTAAAAAAAGTTTGCAGCTTAGAGTAAATACAGAGGCTAATGGTATGTTACAGAATGGGATGCCCCCACAGCAGACTTGAGATCAGTATATATGCACACAGCAACAGTGTCTAAGCTTGCTCATACAGGCCAAATTACTTTAAATAAGTTTGCAGCTTAGAGTAAATACAGAGGCTAATGGTATGTTACAGAATGGGATGCCCCCACAGCAGACTTGAGATCAGTATATATGCACACAGCAACAGTGTCTAAGCAGGGTCATACAGGCCAAATTACTTTAAATAAGTTTGCAGCTTAGAGTAAATACAGAGGCTAATGGTATGTTACAGAATGGGATGGCCCCACAGCAGACTTGAGATCAGTATATATGCACACAGCAACAGTGTCTAAGCAGGCTCATGCAGGCCAAATTACTTTAAATAAGTTTGCAGCTTAGAGTAAATAGAGAGGCTAATGGTATGTTATAGAATGGGATGGCCCCACAGCAGACTTGAGATCAGTATATATGCACAGCAACAGTGTCTAAGCAGGTTCATACAGGCCAAATTACTTTAAATAAGTTTGCAGCTTAGAGTAAATACAGAGGCTATTGGTATGTTACAGAATGGGATGCCCCCACAGCAGACTTGAGATCAGTATATATGCACACAGCAACAGTGTCTAAGCAGGCTCATACAGGCCAAATTACTTTAAATAAGTTTGCAGCTTAGAGTAAATACAGAGGCTAATGGTATGTTACAGAATGGGATGGCCCCACAGCAGACTTGAGATCAGTATATATGCACACAGCAACAGTGTCTAAGCAGGCTCATGCAGGCCAAATTACTTTAAATAAGTTTGCAGCTTAGAGTAAATAGAGAGGCTAATGGTATGTTATAGAATGGGATGGCCCCACAGCAGACTTGAGATCAGTATATATGCACAGCAACAGTGTCTAAGCAGGTTCATACAGGCCAAATTACTTTAAATAAGTTTGCAGCTTAGAGTAAATACAGAGGCTATTGGTATGTTACAGAATGGGATGCCTCACAGCAGACTTGAGATCAGTATATATGCACACAGCAACAGTGTCTAAGCAGGCTCATACAGGCCAAATTACTTTAAATAAGTTTGCAGCTTAGAGTAAATACAGAGGCTAATGATATGTTACAGAATGGGATGCCCCCACAGCAGACTTGAGATCAGTATATATGCACACAGCAACAGTGTCTAAGCAGGCTCATACAGGCCAAATTACTTTAAATAAGTTTGCAGCTTAGAGTAAATACAGAGGCTAATGGTATGTTACAGAATGGGATGCCTCACAGCAGACTTGAGATGAGTATATATGCACACAGCAACAGTGTCTAAGCAGGCTCATACAGGCCAAATTACTTTAAATAAGTTTGCAGTTTAGAGTAAATACAGAGGCTAATGGTATGTTACAGAATGGGATGGCCCCACAGCAGACTTGAGATCAGTATATATGCACACAGCAACAGTGTCTAAGCAGGCTCATACAGGCCAAATTACTTTAAATAAGTTTGCAGCTTAGAGTAAATACAGAGGCTAATGGTATGTTACAGAATGGGATGGCCCCACAGCAGACATGAGATCAGTATATATGCACACAGCAACAGTGTCTAAGCAGGCTCATACAGGCCAAATTACTTTAAATAAGTTTGCAGCTTAGAGTAAATACAGAGGCTAATGGTATGTTACAGAATGGGATGGCCCCACAGCAGACTTGAGATCAGTATATATGCACAGCAACAGTGTCTAAGCAGGCTCATACAGGCCAAATTACTTTAAATAAGTTTGCAGCTTAGAGTAAATACAGAGGCTAATGGTATGTTACAGAATGGGATGCCCCCACAGCAGACTTGAGATCAGTATATATGCACACAGCAACAGTGTCTAAGCAGGCTCATACAGGCCAAATTACTTTAAATAAGTTTGTAGCTTAGAGTAAATACAGAGGCTAATGATATTTTACAAAATGGTAATGTTCCCACAGCAGACTTGAGATCAGTTCAGTATATATGCACAGTAAAAGTGTATAAGCAGCCTGAAAACGCTAACAAAGCCAGTCAGCCAGCCAGTAACACTCAGGCTGGATGAAAAAAAAAAAATCTTCCTGTGACTGCCTCTGATTTTTCCTAACTTTCCCTGCTTCTCGCTGACTTCCTGCCTGTCTCCTGCCTGTCTCCTGCCTGTCCCTGTCTGTCCCTGGCACTCTAACTGTCTCTCCCTGACTACAGCAGTGTCCTGTCTCTCACGAATGCAATAGAGAAATTAGGAAAAGCAAGATGTCCGCCGCCTTAAATAGCGCTGTGACGTCATCGGGCTTGCTGGCTGCTGATAGGCTGCATGTGACTGCCCCAGCATGCACTGGAGCAGGGTAGATGTCTGGACATGTCCCGTCCGCCATCTGAGAATGCCTGTAATGTAAATGAATGGATGTTAAAGAAAAACTTCGAGCGATCGAAGCACGGGGAAATTCGGATTCGATCCGAATCAAATTTTTCATGAAATTGGATCGAATCCGGGTTCATCCGGATCGATTCGCTCATCCCTAGCCCCAATGCTAAATGCTCTGTTCAGGTTTAAAGTATTTGTGCCAGGAACATACATTACTCATATAATTATAATTTGCTTTAACAGGGAGGCTCCGTACAACAGGTGGGGGACTAAACAATAAACCCCACTAAACCAGCATTAGTAGAAAAGTTATAGAGGACAGAAGTTGTCCCAGGAACCACAGCTCAGGGTGCCACGTAGAAGAGGTCCCAGTCCAAGGAAGAAGTGCAGAACTAGAAATTAAAGAGTGAGAAGATCGGCTCTACCTGAACCAAATATCTCAGCGAAATGGCTGCTCCAGACAGCAATTATATGCAAGGTCAAAATGGATAGCAGCAGAATGCCACCAAAG
The DNA here is from genome assembly GCA_027917425.1 of Gastrophryne carolinensis. Lineage (NCBI taxonomy): Eukaryota > Metazoa > Chordata > Amphibia > Anura > Microhylidae > Gastrophryne > Gastrophryne carolinensis. The sequence goes on from CM051236.1 coordinate 443,467,530, forward strand.
GCAGTGTCACTGTCTACTAGGCAGTCAAGGATGACCATCAGAGAGAAACAACTTCAAATACCTTTAATGTTAACTATAGTACCCCCAAGGGCATATGGGGGCACCATGTACTCTACTAGGCCAAAAATGAACAATAGTTATATTAATTTCCTTTTCTTCAGAAACATTATACACATTCTGACATGAGACCCACTAAATGGACAAAGATGCCGCAGAGGTCTATCTTCTTTAACTACAACAAAGCCTATTTACAAAGACAGGCTGGAGCAAACCTCCACTTTACAAAGAAAGTAAAGAATTAGAGTCATATTGCATCAGGCTTGATATAGAGTGGGCTACCCACTTGAAACATGTTGTCTGGGGGCATAAGGAGGACTACCTTATTTTAATTCCTAAAAGGTCATTTTAAAAGGACTTATTAAGGGTTAACTTTTATTACAGAAATATATGGATCCAGCAGAAGCGCTGGCCCCTTTGATTCTTAGATTAGAGCCAACTGACTTCTGGAATCTGATGGGTTAATATGAGCACGCATAAATATGTTGTTACTTGTTTCCAGTGCCCAAAAAAGGGATTTTTACTCGAAACCATTTATTTACATGCCCCACTACTGTAGACTGAAGCAGAAAGATATCAGATAATGCCACAAGTGATTTGTGACCTTATATTTCTTCTTTCTCTTCCAATTGTGTATTTTTCTTGTACATATTACAGACCAGTTCTATGACACAATAGGATCCACAGCACTCCCAATGACTAAGAGATAATATAGATATATATATACACACACATAATTCGCAGTTTACTGAATAATCCCAAAACAGAATAATGCACTAACCCCAACTCAGGGCAAAAAGCGCCCTAATGCCAAACATTAATTAAAATAGGTGGAAAAGGTGGAGCAAAAGGAAAATGCAGCTCCCAGTTGACGGGGAGGCCGATTCATTAATAGCGGCAGGTAGCGACAGTTGAGCGACTGTAGCGGCATTTTCAGAGCACTCGCTAGTAGTCGCTGTGCTTGCCCATTGTTCGGTAGTTGATAGCGCCGTAATGTTGAATATTGGATGAGGAGTCGCTATTTGACAGGTTCCGCGATGTATGGGAGCGCATGATAGGGACTGGCCCTAGCGACCGGCTCCCACCATATTCATTAAAAAATCACGCTCAAAAAATTCTTACGCTGTAAAATGCACGTTTAAACCCCAGAGCGCTGGCGGCGATGGGTTAAAAGTAGTTTTTTAACCCCCAAACAACCATATTTTTTGAAACCAAAAAAAACAAGTTTTTAAAATAATTTTGTAATATGAATACATTAATATCAGACCTGTAATATCAATTCTGTACAATTTTTCATTTTTTTTGTTAACCTTAAAAAAATTATCTAAAATGGCAGAAGTGGTCACAGAATTTTTCACATTTAAAAAAAAATAATAATAATAACAATTAATTATGAATATTTAAAGAGTGTTCCATTGAAATGCATTGGAGAGCGCCAGGTAGAGAGAGGTCATACCTGTCGCTGTTCAAGGTCGGACGCTGGCGCTGTGGGCTGAGGCTGGAATAATGATGAATGAGTCGCTATATGGCGCTATCTCAGTCGCTAAGCAGGATCGGCTTGATAAATGTGTGATTGTGGTGGGGAGCCGGCGTTCTTGTGGCGGGGCCCGTCATTACCGGCCGCTCACCAGTCGCTACTTGTCGCTATTCCTTCATAAATAAGGCCCTTAGTCCTATTATGGATGCTTTTAGAGGGAAATCATGCACGAATGGGAAAACTGCTTCCTCCCATAAATGCCAGAAATGCACAAATCAATAAAGTCCCAAAGTGTGGTATATTAAGAAATTAAAACTTGAGCTTTACTGCATCTTCATTTAAAATACATGTGCTGTCAGATCTAGTAGAAATGGGATAAAAATCGGGCAGGCTGATTCATTACTAAGGCCAGGTAGTGACAGATGAGCATCTGCAGCAGGCATTTCAGAGCGCCCGCTAGTAGTCACTGTGCTCGGCCGTGGTTCGCTAGTTCAGAGCACCTCAGTCGCTGTGCAGCAATGATGACTACAATGTGGGGAGTCGCTATATGAGCAGTACAGCGCTGTATTGGAGCGAATGGTAGCGACTGGTCAGTGCGACCGACTCCCATCATATTCATCAAAAAAACAACCTCACACACCACCGGCGCTCAAAAATGCTTCTGTAGCCCAGAGGCTGTGTGATTAAAGGCTGTTTTTGAACATGTATCCACCAGTAACAAAGCGAAAACATATGTTATAACATTGTGACATGAACACATTAATGCCAGACCTGTAATGTCAATTCTGCATAAATATATAAAAAATGGAAAAAGTTTTCAAAAATGGCTTTTTCTAGGCCAGGAGAGGTCACAACATTATTTGAGAATAAAAAAAAAATAATTATAATAAACCCCCTGTTTAAAAAGAAGTAAAAGAAATGTATGGGAGAGCGCCAGGTAGCGTGAGGTAAGATGTGGTGCTCTGAAAGTTTGAACGCCGGCGCTGTACGCTGAGGCTGGGATAATAATGAATCGTACGCTACATGGCGTTATCCCAGTCGCTCAACAGAATCGGCTTCATAAATGTGGAATTGCGTACTGTGGCCGGCGTTCTCATGCCGATACCTGCCGATACCTGTCGCTTAACAGCCAGTACCTGCCGCTATCCCTTCATGAATAAGGCCCTTAGTTTTTAAATGTTGGTGGCACCAGTGGAGGAATGTTGATCTTTTGTTCAGCCAGATTATGCATGCTTAAAATGTTCATTGTGTCCACCATTGATAATGGCAACCAGCCAGCGTCAGAAACATTTGTTGTATTTGTGGCACTTTCCTCCCCTAAAGTATGATCTTAATTCCAAAAATGTTTACTTAGGGGGTTATTTAAGAAAGGATAGCATCAGGTAGCACCTGGTTAATGTAGCGACAGATAGCGACTGGTGAACGCCGGACACGGCACGCAATTCCACATTTATCAAGCAGAATCTGTTTAGCGTCTGGGATAGCGGCATGTAGCGTCTGATTCATCATTTTCAAAGCCTCTGTGAACAGCGCCAGCGTTCAGCCTTGCACAGCGCCAGGTATGACCTCTCGCTACCTGCCGCTCTCCCATACATTTCAATGGACGATCCTTTTCTTCTCTTTAAACTTTTTTTTATTTTTTTTATTTTTCCCAAAAATCACAAATAATTCTGTGACCTCTTCTGGCATTGAAAATGTTTACATTTTTAAAATATTTCTTCAGAAATGACATTACAGGTCTGCCATTAAAGTGTTCATGTTACAATGTTGTTACAATGTAATTCCATATGTTTTTGCTTTGCTACTAGTTGATAGATGCTTGAAAACAGACTTTAAACACACCGCCTCCTGCGCTCTGGGCTACAAACAAGTATTTTTCAGCGCCAGAGATTTGTGAGGCTGTTTTTTTGCTGAATATGATGTGAGTCGGTCACTATTAGCAGTCGCTAACATGCGCTCTTATACAGCGCTGTACTGGTCAAATAGCGACTCCTCACAATGTATTCAACATTACTGAACAGCGACTGAGTCGCTATAAAGTAGCGACTCACGGCTGAGCACTGCGACTTCTAGCGGGCGCTCTGAAAATGCCTGCTACAGACTCTCATCTGTCGCTACCTGCCGCTAATGATGAATCAGCCTGCCCGTTAACTTGTTAACATCTTTAGTTAATTTGTTAACATCAATAACTGTTGAAAGCAAGTCCATGTCACAGGTGGAAGAAAAGGACAAACCACGGATAAGTCGATTTTCCTGGTCAGGGGTTAGATTGACAGATGACAGGTTTATTGTAGATAATATTAGGTTCGCGGTTGCTGGCTGCGCAGCTGATATTTTGCAGGCCCAGTGATGTTTCCTTTTACCCCTCTTGTATTTGCATTTTGTTTTTTATTTTTTCCCCGTTGCCTGTGGCCCTGGTGAAAAAACGGTTCAATTGGGTCACTTTCAAGAGGTGTATGTGGATTACAGTCTCTGTTTGAATCAGTTGTAGAGTATCTGAATCTGGATAGAGCAAAACACATGGCTCTACTCTGTATATGCTTAAAGTGGACCAACACCCAGGATTTTGACTATCCTGGGTGTTGGTCCACTTAGGTGGGGCACCCCGATCGGGGGTGCCCCGCTGTGTGACACCCCCCCGATCGCCGCAAAAACTCACCTCTTCCCGCTCCCACGTGACCTCGTCCGGCCAATGACAGCGCTCAGAGCCGCTCTGGTATGCGCGTCCAAAGCCGCTTGGACGCGCATACCAGAGCGCTGTCATTGGCTGCGTCTCTCACTTCCCTCTAACAGGGAGCGCGCCTGCGCCGGCCATTCACAAAACGGCCGGCGCGGGAGCGCACCCTGCTAGAGGGAAGCGAGAGACGCGGCCACGTCTCGCGCATGCGCCGTTGGATCGCCGGTAAGGTGAGGATTGTGGGCCTCCTGGGGGGTTCCTCCCTGCGGGACATCCCGATTTCGGATGCCCCGCGGGGAGGGATCTGATCGGTCCGGGAATCTTATAGATTCCCGGGCCGATCCCCCCTGGGTGTTGGTCCACTTTAAGGATTCATTTGCTTGGTGGTACTGCAGTATTGTGCCCAAGTGTAAACTTGGTTTGATTCAAAATCTTTGATGTCTTTTTGAAACTTCTGTTTTTTTATATTCTTGGATACCCTTCTCAAATTGTTGTATTTTACTTTTGTTACTCTTTAAAAATGAGCTTAGTTCCTGTTTGGTTTCCTTAATTTTAACATTTAAATCCTTCTATGCATTTTTGTTTGATGATTACCATAATTGCATTCATTTGTAGAATGTTTCGTTTTTTTCTTTCTCTGAAATTGTCTCCCAGCCTTGAAAAATACTCCTTTAAAACAGCCCCATATGTCATATGTTAAAAGATAACCTACATACTGGTTCGAAGCCAAACCTTAAAGAGGAACTTCAGAGGCCCTGGAGTCTAAAAGACTCAGCCAATCAGCGCACTCGCTCTCACCCGCTCAGCCAGTCTGCGCTGTGGAAGCGGAAGGAAGGTGAGTGAAACGGGGCGACTTGGAGGGTAGAATACAGCTAGAATAGTGTGTGCAGTTCTGGAGACCTTACCTGCAAAAAGACATTATTCAAATAGAACGTGTCCAAAGGCGGGCAACAAAAATGGTGGAAGGAACTTAAAACTTATCAGGAGAGACTTAAAGAGCTTAATTTGTACAGTCTGGAGGAAAGAAGGGAGAGGGGGGACATGATTGACCTTTAAATATGTGAAAGGATTAAATAAGGTTCAGGAGGGAAGTGTTTTTAAGAAGAAACTTAATGATAGAACAAGGGGGCACAACCTGAAGCTAGTCGGGGGGAAGATCAGGAGCAATGTTAGAAAATATTATTTTACAGAAAGAGTAGTAGATGCTTGGAACAAACTTCCAGCAGAGGTAGTTGAAAAATCAACAGTAACTGAATTTAAACATGCCTGGGATAAGCACACATCTATCCTAAGATAAAGAGTACATACAGTATACACATAAGGGCAGACTAGATGGACCGTATGGTCTTCTTCTGCCGCCAACCTTCTATGTTTCTATGTTTCTATGATACACAGAGCGGGGCATCCCAATGCGGGATGCCACCGCAGAGAGGAACAACACACAGGAAAGTAAAATTCATGTGTGCTGTTCCTCTTTCATGCTATACCAATATCAAAAACCCCAAAACCAGGTATTAAAGTGTTACTGTAGACAAAGATAATGGTTACACTATTGCATCGGGCTACATTTGGTACTGTCCTAAACTGTTTTCCGTTTTAAATTGAAGAAGAAATTACACTTTCTCTTCTGTAAAAAGTGGACAGGGCACTTGGATCTGTCCTGATGCCCAATAATCAGAAAAGTGATGAATCTGGAGGTGGAGGAGGAGGCAGAGAGAGGGGTGGGAAGAAGGAAGGAAAAGCAACCATGTCCCACTCTGCTGAGCTGATTAGGGGACAGGATGAAAAAGAGAATGTCATTGGCTGACAGTGCCAAATGTAGCCTGGTGCAATGGTGTAAAAATTACCTTTAGCTGCAGAACCACATTTAAGGCTCTCTAGAAAAATAGCAAGCTTTACTAAATATACAAAAAAAATCACAATTCAGAAATGCAATGAAACCCTTCCCCATATACCCCCATAAACTATGCACACATCACACATACCCCACTGACACTGCAGGCTGAAATATATTTTTGAGCTCAGCTGGCAGTTCACATTTGACAGCATTTGCAACTATTTGCCCACGTTTTGCATGTTTATGGAACTGCATTATATATATTCATCACTAGATCATCGTAGTTGGTCAAAGACCTGCAAACACTTGACTTGAGCTGTATTCCCAATTTTCCAGTGAAAACCATTGGAATCAGTGTCTCTAGTTTTTGTGTATCAGTACCAGATATTTTGAGCATGTATGTCAGATAGTATTAGAAAAATATGGAATATAACGGTTTTCAAGTTACTTTTCACTTCTTTTAGATCATTATATAAGGCTTTTAAGCCTTTAAGACAATGCTGACATAAGCTGTAAAGGTGTGTTTTCAGTTAGAGTTCTTTTTTTATAACCAAATAGGCCACTGTATTTCCCCAGTTTGCGCCAAACCATTTATCTAAGTAAATATCAGTCTTCCGATCAGGTGAAGTGCAGTAAAAATGAGCATAATGCCATCAAATAGTCAGTTCTCCCTATGTTTGTGATTACAGTTATTGCTCTGTTTGCTGCTGTGTTCCCAAGCTGCATCGCCCGCAGCACACAACTAGCGATATCTTGTGAACATTGTAAATTGGGCTCATAGCCTATAGAGGACCAGCAACAGAATTCATAAAATATCATACCTTTGAGTAAGATTCTATTTTTTGGAATAAAAGGAATAATATTTTATAGATATTGTTTCTGGCCTTCTATAGACAACATGCTTCTGGGAAATACTGTATGTGGTCCTGGCTGTGCAACATATTATTCACATACTAGGAAGAAGCTGGCTACCTAGTTTTTCACAGTAAGCAGACAGTCTAATAATTCCACAAAGTCACTGGAATCAGCTTCCTAGCTCTGGGGTGAATACCATCAGGACCATAGGCAAAGTCTACATTTATTTTCCACAATTAGAACCAAACTGAAAAGGCTCCAAATAATTTCTTGTAGTAAATATACATATGATAACACCATAGGACCGCTTAAAACACAAATAAAGCCTCATCCTATAGGTAAATGGCATTAGAACAAAAACTCAAATGCGGAGATGCGGGTGCAGATCTATATCATCAACTCTGGGACTGCCGAAAAATAAAACACCTTTGGCAACAAGTGATTAAATATAGCCTAAGATTTCTTATACCATACAACCCAGAATGGGCAATATTGGGGATTTGGCCCTATGAATTGTGTAGACTGACCAAGGGTAGTAAAAGGTTGGCCACCATTATATCAGCAGTGGCTGAAAAAACTAATCTTGCAATAATTAATTTCCCCCATTCCTCCCTCCCTGATTGTTTTCCTTACTAAGCTAAAGCATCTTTTTTAAAATGGGATGGGTGGAAGCTCAACTCCATAAGGAGAATAGCACAGAGAGTACATGATACGTTGACACAAGGGAAAGCCCGATAGACCCCTTCCCGCAAGACAACTTTAGCTTAACCACATAGTACCTCACAGGATGGGCCTCGGGGGAATGTCCAGTAAAAACTACTCTTACTACTGACTGACTGTCAAGATTTGCTGTGATGGAGGCAGAGGACGAACCTTAAAGGAACTCTGTAGGTGCATAAACTCATCATTCATCAGCTCACCTCCTAATGGCTGCCCTCTCCCTACCTGTCAGGGAAGTCAAAATAGGGCAACTAGTAGTGGTACACCCCCTAAATTCCTTTGCCACATACCACCAATCATAGGGCTCTCCTGGTGGTCTATTACTCTGTCCACGGTTGTCAGCTCAGCAAAAATGAGCACACTAGTATTCTGCACCTATTTTTCCATTCAGCCTTTCTCTCCCCTCTCTGTGCCCTCCACCCTGGGCCGCTACCCTAGTTAGCCAATGCATATCTGCACCTAATCAGCGTTTCAATCCCCACCACACCTAATTTGCATTTGACTCACCTGTGGCTGCATGTGTGCTTGTGGTTGTTATTAGGTAGCACAATCAAAGCTTCAGAACAAGGCAATAGAGCCTGCACTGCCTCTCTTCACTATTAATCATCAGACTGTGGACTCAGTGAATAAGAATTTACTCTGCTGGTGTGTGACAATTGATTCTATTCAATGTACAAGGACACTAGCCACAGGGAGAGAGAAAGGAGCACAGCCAGGGTGTTTGAAGCATAGTATTAAACTTTTACTCCAATGGCCACACTCCCTTTTTCAGAAAATAAACCATAAGGTGAAACTGTAAACCTTATCATTTCTTCTCTTTAGGACAGTGCCAAATGTAGGCCGACACAATGTTCTAACAATTGCCTTTGCCTGCTGTATCTCTTTAAGCAGCCTTTCTCACTAAAAAGAATAGACCATGATTGTTCTAGTTAAACAATTTTATAATCATATGATAAATGCCAGGTCCCGAGGGACACCCGCCTTCAAGGTAAGCCCACAACCCCCAATCTCTGCTGCTAGCTTCTTCTTTAGTCAAGCCCCCGTTTGCCAGGATGCTATACATGCCTTGCCGGACACAGTTGCCCCCAGGACTTAGTAGCACAAAGGATGGGAGCTTACAGGGGGTGAAGGCGGGTGAACCAAAGGCCAGACTGGGCAATGTCGAGAAACTGGGGTCATACACTTGAAGTCGGTCTTTAAACATCGCAGCACCATAGGGAGAGACAATAGAAGAGTCGAGGTCAAGCCAAAGGTAAATATGGGAGGTCACAGGTACGCGGCACAAGGGGTAAGGCAGTAGCGTGATCAGGGTAGAAGCAAGAGTCGGCCCAAGCGGCAATCACAGAATGGTCAAACAAAGCGAGGTCAGCAACAGGTTCAAACAGGAATATTCAGGATCAAAGGCACACCCAGCTGAACGCTATCACGGCTTATGCTGAGAATAAGTAAATGGAGATTTATGCTATTAGGAAAAAATCAAAGGAAATGAATTGCTAATAGTTAATGTATGCAATAAAAGAAACATATGCATATCTATCTACATATAATATTAGTAATCACTAAGGATAAAATACCATTAATCCTAAATGAACATAATTATATCCTGCAGAGGTGTGACTGCCAAAATGGCAGCCAAAAGGTTAAATTCAGTGATCTGGGGCAGGAAGCCTAATAAAAGGATGTGGGCTGTGTCAGGACCTACAAGAATGCTGGGTCACGTCAGGCCTACACCCAAAGCCACATCCTGGATGCCTGTTGCCATAAGGTGCTGCATGGGCAATAGCACCCACACAGGAACTGAGCAAAGGGTTTCAAAGAGTAGGTGCCAGGAGGACTTGTTCCTAGGTGGAAAGTCTTGTGACTGTTCTGGTGAGACAATACACCATTTGAACTAATCCCTTGTGTAAAGTCTTTACTGAGGAAGGAGATAAAAGTGATTATGGTTATAAAATAGTATGCCGAAACCAAAAAACACTCTGCGATGCACCAGTGGCCTGTGGATTAATGCATTACCCCATATCTTGATAATGCATACTACTTCCTCAGGGGCTGTCTCATTATGTCTGGTACAGCCCCCCCCCCCCTTTGGTCCTGTTTGGTTGTCATTTGTATTTCATAAAACAAGGCGTAACCAGACTTCCTCTTGAGTAAAGCAAGTTAAGAAGTACAGAGAAGATATATTTTAGCTTAATTTTGGCCACTGGCAACTCCTCTGCAAAGAAAAAAAACAGCTTCAGGGCCCTAGCTCTAGCCTAAGCTTCTGTGATCCTAGTTATTTTTAAGAGGACCATTGTTGTTAATATCTTAAAGGAAAAATATAGGAAAAAGTAAAAAAAAATGGTTCCTTTGGGCTTGACTCTTGAATGATTAAAGCGGTCCTTCACTCTGAATAAGAGTCTATCTTATATGTTTCCCACATCCTGTACATACAAATCATCCTACCTGCATCTACTGTATGATATGAGCCTTTAAACATCCAAGATGGCACCCTGATGGAACAACAGGCAGCCTGCAAACAGGAAGTGCCTTCTGACTGTGCTGCTCTGCATTCTGGGACTGCTGACCTTTTCCTGACCCCAGCTCTGCTCTGTCTGAGTAAAGCACAGCTATAACCCGCCCCTGTACTTTATCCCACTCTCCTCTCCTCAGTAAGTGTGATGCTTCTGAGTCAAGATGGCGGCGCCCGTATCCTAAAGTCCTGGTAAATCGTTTTGTAAGGTTTGGGCTTTTCAATAAATCATGGTGAAGGTCCGGTTTAGGAGTATTGGAATAAATTGCTGGGATTTATTATTTAATGCAATCACACAATAGGGTTGAAATTTTTTATGGAGAGTAAACACTTTTTCTTTTGATTTCTTTTTACCTAAGTGCAATTCAGCACCATATCTAACTGTGCAATTTTTCCAACCAATTGCACAGCTAAATATGGTGCTGAATTAGGGAAAAAATCAAGAGATAATATGTTTATTCTCAAAAACACATGAGTAAAATAATTACTCACGGCCATGAATCAACCCTAATATAAAACAACCACACCACATAAATAAACTAATCCTATCTGCAACAAATTATGTGTGCTTTGATACAAGGCCTCAAGATGGGAATACTGCAATCACAGCCAAATGAAACCAAATGGAATACCAGAACTGCAGGATGGGGTGTGGTGAGCTGAGATCAGAACCAAAATGTAACTAGAAAGAACAGGACACAGGATTACCAGCAGAGAGATGCAGCTAGCTGGTACAAGATGGCGGGAGCAAGACATAAGAGGGTGTATAATGTCCAGACAGAAGACTAGAGCAGCAACCTTCACACTGATTTGGCTCACTACTGAGGTGAGGTCTTAAAGTGGACCAATACCCAGGGGGGATCGGCCCGGGAATCTATAAGATTCCCGGGCCGATCAGATCCCTCCCCGCGGGCCATCCGAAATCGGGATGTCCCGCGGGGTAAAACCCCCAGGAAGCCCACAATCCTACCTTCTCCCCGTTCCAGAGGCGCATGCGCGTCCGCCGCCGCCTCCCGCGCGTCCCTCTAGCAGGGCGCGCTCCCGCGCTGGCCGTTTGTGAATGGCCGGCGCGGGTGTGCTCCCTGTAAGAGGGACGCGTGGGAGGCGGCAGCGGACGTGCTCTGCTTGTTCGTCGGTGGGGATTGGATGCAGCAGTCATGTGGGAGCGGGGTGAGGGGAGTTTTCGGGGCTTTCTGGGGGATTTCACACAGTGGGGCACCTCCGATCGGGGTGCCCCACCGAAATGGACCAAAACCCAGAATAGTCAAAATCCTGGGTGTTAGTCCACTTTAAAGGCCCAAACCCAGTATATTGGCTGTTAATTGGATCGGCTGCGGCTTGTTAGGTCAGGCAATGCAGCCAGTCAGAAATACAAGCATGACCAGATGGTAAAATAGCGCCATCAGCAGGTGAGTGACTAATACTGCAAGCTCCACTTGACCATCCCTGACAGAATCTGATCATACTCATATTTTACTCCAAGCAACCCCCTCAACTTACACCCTCATAATAGAAAACACCAATAATAATGTTGATTATAAAAAGACACTAGGGCTCCAACTCTCACCCACACATTCTGCCACTAAAGAGCAACCAGAGATGGTCCATGGATCAATTATCACAAGCTGGCAGGAACACAAGCTGGGAGTCAATACCAAAGCATTTTACAGATTCAGGGCAGTACTGAATGTAGGTCACTATATGGGGACACAGTCACAATGCAGCACAAAATACAGGGGACCAAGTAATAGCCAGCCAGGGTTTCCATTAAAAAATTAGTCCAAAGCTTTATTTCTCCATTCCAATAAAACTCAGTATACCTTACATTTCACCGCTTATTATTCTGAAATTGTCATGATTAAGGACCCACCTTGGTCCGAAACGCATAGACTGAGTTATTGCCTATCTATTTTAATGGAATGGAGAAATAAAGCTTTGGATTAATTTTTTTTTGGAAACCCTGGTTGGCTATAACTTGGTCACACTAAAGGATTTTGGAGTGGAGCGCCGTGCCAGATGATTTTCTTACACATGGGATTTGGATTATTTTGAAGGTAGAGCTGATCATTATGTTTCTCACAGAATACTGGGGAACTACACCACAAGGGTCTGAGCCATCCAATGGCAGCTGCCAAAACCCTGTGATACTGATACCACAGAAAGCAGTAACTGGACAGCTGGACAGAGCAGATACCTGGAAACACCTGGATGCCAGCACCACTGGAAACAGAGCCCACTGGAAGAGTCAAATATTGGGCCACTGCTGCACCATTTATGCCTGGAGTCATGCAGGTCTAGCTGGAAGTGGGTAAGTAAAGCGCAGTCCTACAGGTAATGCCCATGCATTTCATTCCGATTCCCAGGACTTAGTCAGGGGGACATGAGAGATTACCCACACACATTTCAAGGATGCAACTGTTGTTTTGGTACAGGAAGAGTTGCGGGTGGTTCTTTCTATCAATTTGGATTAGGTCTGTAATTGATATATTTACTCTTTGGGATACTCAGTCACTAAAGTGAGTGATTTGGGATACCCACTACTTTGGCGATGAAGAACCATTCTTTTTTCTTTCGGCTCCATACGGCCCTTAGTCTAGTCTAGTGATCCAAGTGATTTTGTTTGTGATTTTTGGGCCATTGTTATATGGTTTCACCCAGATTCCTTTCATGGTAATTTCACCAACCAACCAAGCATGCGTTGGCATGATGGTACCCTCCATGCTGAATCGCTCATTTGTAATGCTATTTGTATTCAGCAGAATGTAGACAGTGTTAAGCCTAAATGTGGAGACTGACTCATTACTAACGCCAGGCATCGGCAGATGAGCGTCTGTATAGCGGCACTTAGAGCGACCGTTAGTAGACGCTGTAAGCGGCTATCAGGCGCTGTAACAGATCACCTCAGTCGCTGTAGTAACCTGGCCGGCATTGATGAATGAGATGTATGTTGGGCGCTCTAACACCAGTACAGCGCTGCAGGTAGCGAGAGATAGCGCAAGCTCAGTGCGACCGACTCTCAGCGCTCCACACCATACTCAAAAAAGGACACACACACAGCGTCGGCGCTCTAAAGCTGGTCGCTATAGCATAGAATGCCAGACGATGTGTCATTAAAGTCTGTTTTGAACACATATCCACCTGTAACAGAGCGAAAACACATGGAATGACATTGTTGTAACACTGTGACATTAATACTTTAATGCCAGACCTGTAATGACAATTCTGCATAAAAAAAATCTCAATGATTTCAGGAGAAAAAAAGAAAAGATAAACACTATTTAAATAGAAGAAAAGGAACATCCATTGAAATGTACGGGAGAGCGACAGGTAATACCTGGCACTCTGGAAGCTAGAGCGACGACGCTATACACTGAGCCACCTGTAATGATGAATCGGACGCGACATGGCGCTGTTAGAGTCACTCTTCAGAATTGCCTTCATAAATGTGGTTTTGAGTACAACGCCCGGCGTTCACCAGACGCTGCCTGCCGCTACGAGGCACTACCTGCCGCTAGGCCTTCATGAATAAACCCGAGTCACCATATTTAAAGTGGACCAAGAGTCAAAAATGACTTAATCCAGACCAATACAACAAACAGTACTCCTATGCATCCCTTCCCGGGGCAATTTAGATTCCTGCACATAAAAATGAACCTTTTTCTAACCCCTGTTGAGGGAAATTTTAGAAACAAGATGGCCGCTCATGAACTTGCAGGCCATCTGCAAACAGGAAGTGCTGCTGGTATTCCTGTTACTGTGCATTTCAGTTGTGAGTTGGGAGAGGAAGCTCCAAAATGGCCGCTACCTTCCTTTTCCAACTGAGCCAGGCTGTTGGTCTGGTTTAAGTATACAAATAGAGGTGCCCTTTCTCTCAGGAAGGGAGGGAGGAAAACAGCTGCTCACCACCAACCACTGAGGTATCTTGTGCCCGAGACCCTCAGCTACAGCTGCACCCAGACGCCCTTGTTTATGAAGGGATAGCGTCAGGTAGTGGCTGGTTAATGAGAGGTAGCGACTGCAACGGCAGCAATTACACATTTATCAAGCAGAATCTGTTGAGCGACTAGGATAACGCCATGTAGCGTCCGATTCATTATTATCCCAGCCTCAGCGAACAGCGCCGGCGTGCAGCCTTGCAGAGCGCCAGTACCTCTCGCTACCTGTCGCTCTCCCATACATTTCGATGGACGATCCTTTTCTTCTCTTTTAACTGTTTAACTCAAATAATGTTGTGACCTCTTATGGCATTGAAAATGCATTTTTTTCTAAAATTTTTCATGTTTTATATATTTATGCAGAAATGACATTACAGGTCTGGCATTAATGTGTTCATGTTACAATGTTATTACAATGTAATTCTATATGTTTTCGCTTTGTTACTGGTGGATACATGTTCAAAAACAGGCTTTAAACACACAGCCTCCGGCGCTCTGGGCTCAAGAGAAGCATTTTTCAGCGCCAGAGTTTTGTGAGGCTGTTTTTTTTAATGAATATGTTGTAAGTCGGTCGCACTGACCAGTCGCTAACATGCGCTCCCATACAGCGCTGTTCTGGTCAAATAGTGACTCATCACAATGTATTCATCATTGCTGCACAGCGAACTAAGAACTAGCGACCCACAGCTGAGCACAGCGACTACTAGCAGGCGCTCTGAAATGCCTGCTACAGACGCCCATCTGTCGCTTCCTGGCGTTAGTGATGAATCAGCCTGCCAATATAAAATGGTAGCGCTTCATACATTTATATTTAATAAGCAGCAAGCAAAAGCAGTGACCTGTTAATAAGCTGTAAGCATAAATTTCAAGACGACTGGGAGCGAGAGATGGAGAGCAGTTAAAAGCAGCCAAACTCAGAAGCGGACGCTGTTACTGCGGGAGGCCCGCGCTTCCAGCAGCTTCCGCTTGACCTTGGCAGATAATCAGATTGAAGCCAGCGTACGGGGTAGGACATGACGTTCTAGACCTGCAGAGCCGGCTACAACTGCCTGAACTTATGGTAGCCCACCATTAAGCAAACGGCGGGTGCCTCTAAATTAGCAAGGTTTTAATAATTAACGTGACAGTGCGCCATGCCTGTCCTCCACATTAGCATATTTATTAAGCATTATAAATGATTCACACAGTGGCCATGCTCGCCTCTGTCTAGGCCCCCACCTCGCTGGAAAAATCTGCCTAGTAAATCTGCTGGGAGACATGTTTCCACTGGCCTGGAAAGTGGGCCTGTGAGATGAAAAGGAGCTAACTAGAAGGAATATTCTATTTCATGTATAGTCCTCAGTCATGGAGAAATCTCATTAGCTCTCTGCAGGCAGGGTGATATATTTATAATAGGAAAACATTAGAATTGAACCAGGTTTTACTGTGTCACCTTTTAAAAGTGTATATACAGTACACGTATATTAATAGCATTAATAGCGGCACGTAGCGACAGTTGAGCGACTGTAGTAGTATTTTCACAGCGCCCGCTAGTAGTCGCTGTGCTTGGCCGTTGTTCGGTTGTTGATAGCGACTCAGTCGGTGTGCAGTAATGTTGAATACGGGGCTAGGAGTCGCTATTTGACAGGTTCCGCGATGTATGGGTGCGCATGATAGCGACTGGTCAGAGCGACCGGCTCCCACCATATTCATCAAAAAATCACGCTCCAAAAATTCTTGCGCTGTGAAATGCATGTTTAAACCCCAGAGCGCTGGCGGCGATAGGTTAAAAGTAGTTTTTTAACCCCCAAACCACCATATTTTTGGAAACAAAAAAAAATAAAAATTTTAAAGAATTTAGTAATATGAATACAATAATATCAGACCTGTAATATCAATTCTGCACAATTTTTTTTTTTTTACCTTAAAAAAATTATCTAACATGGCAGAAGTGGTCACAGAATTTTTCACATTGAAAAAAAAAAAAACATTAATAACAATTAATTATGAATATTTAAAGATTGTTCCATTGAAATGCATTGGAGAGCGCCAGGTAGCGAGAGGTCATACCTGACGCTGTTTAAGGTCGGATGCTGGCGCTGTGGGCTGAGGCTGGAATAATGATGAATGAGTGGCTATATGGCGCTATCTCAGTCGCTAAGCAGGATCGGCTTGATAAATGTGTGATTGTGGTGGGGAGCCGGCGTTCTCGTGGCGGGGCCCGTCATTACCGGCCGCTCACCAGTCGCTACCTGTCGCTATTCCTTCATAAATAAGGGCCAAAATGTGTAGCCGTAGCGGCAGGCAGCGTCTGGTGCACGCCGGGCGCTGTACACAATACCACAAGGCGATTCTGGTGAGCGACTCTAACAGTGCCATGTAGCGTCTAATTCATCATTAAAGGCGGCTCAGCATATAGCGCCGGCGTTCTAGCTTCCAGAGCACCAGGTATTACCTTTCGCTCACTGTCGCTCTCCCATACATTTCAATAGGTGTTCTTTATCTTCTGTTTAAACAGGGTTTTTTGTTTTTCATTTTTTTTTCTCTCTCAAATAATTGTGTTACCTCTCCTGGCCTAGAAAGAGTCATTTTTGAAAATGTTTTTGAATTTTTTAAATGCAGAATTGTCATTACAGGTCTCTGCCATTAAAGTATTAATGTTACAATGTTACAATGTAATTCCATGTGTTTTCGCTTTGTTAATGGACATGTGTTCAAAAACAGACTTTAATCACACAGCGTCTGGTGCTCTATGCTACAGCGACCAGATCCAGAGCGCCTACGCTGTGTGTGTCTGCTTTTTTGTTGAATATGGTGTGAGTCGCTGAGAGTCGGTCGCAATGAGCTGGCGCTACCTTTCGCTCCCTGTAATGCTGTACTGGTGTTAGAGCGCCCAACATGCATCACATTCATCAATGCGGACCAGGTTACTAGAGCGACTAAGGCGCTCTGTTACAGCGCGCGATAGCCGATCACATCGTTTACTAGTGGTCGCTCTTAGCACCTCTGTACAGATGCTTATCTGCCGATAGCTGGCGCTAGTAATAAATCAGCCTGTGTGCGTTTTATTGAAGCAGTTTACATCTGTTGCTACTTTACACCAAGTGCAGACTTGGAGGCTGATTCATTACTAACGGCAGGTAGTAGACGCTAGTAGACGCTGTGAGTGGGTATCGGGCGCTGTAACAGAGCGTCTTGGTCACTCTAGTAACCTGGCCAGCCATGATGAATGTGATGTATGTTGGGAGCTGTAACACCAGT
The DNA here is from genome assembly GCA_027917425.1 of Gastrophryne carolinensis. Lineage (NCBI taxonomy): Eukaryota > Metazoa > Chordata > Amphibia > Anura > Microhylidae > Gastrophryne > Gastrophryne carolinensis. Next base: position 443,484,837 of record CM051236.1, read on the forward strand.
ACATCGCTGCAGGGAGCAACCGACTCTCAGCGACTCACACCATACTTATCAAAAAACTACACACACACAGCGTTGGCGCTCTAAATCTAATAAAGTCACTATAGCATAGAGCGCCAGACGCTGTGTGATTAAAGTCTGTTTCTGAACACATATCCACCAGTAACAAAGCAAAAACACATGGAATGACGTTGTAACATTGTGAGATTAACACTTTAGTGCCAGACCTGTAATGACAATTCTGCATAAAAGACAAAAAAGTTTACAAAAATGACTCTTTCTAGGTCAGAAGAGGTGACACAATTATTTGAAATATTATGAAATTATTATTATTAGAAAAAAAACCCTGTTTAAACAGAAGAAAAGGAACGTCAATTGAAATGTATGGGAGAGCGACACTGAGCGAAAGGTAATACCTGGCACTCTGAAAGCTAGAGCGCCGGTGCTAAACGCTGAGCTGTCTGTAATGATACATCGGAGGCTACATGGCGCTGTTAGAGTCGCTCACCAGATTCCCTTTCATAAATGTGGTTTTGCGTATAGCACCCAACGTTCACCAGACGCTTCCTGCCGCTACGAGGCGCTACCTGGCGCTATCCTTTGATGATTAACCCCCTTGGTCTTTGTTGCCAATAGCAACAGATTACAGAGAGTTGCACTGAACACAGCTGCTGGGCCTGTGTAAGTGTGAGTGAGCTCCCTCACCTCAGCAATGGCCCTAGAAGCAGTGTTCTGTGTGTACAGGGCTCACTTCTCTTCTTGGTGTACGGTTGCCAATAGCAACACATTGCAGGTAGTGGAAACTGCTTCCAGAAAACACAAATTTGCTAACAAAGGAAAAAAAATTTTTAAAAATTGGGATCAGCTCAGCACCCTCAGCACATCATTTTGCCACAAAAAATTTACACTTTCAAAAATGCCATCGAAAGTGGACTTACCCTTTAATTATTGTCACTTTGCTGCCAAGTAATTAAAACAATTAACACCAATCATCGATAAACTAGCATAGAATCACTGAGCGAGCAGCCAGGAGGGCTTATAAGCTAAGTATGGATTTCAATTCAAGGAACAGGCAGTAGCTAGAGTATGTTTAGAGCTTTCAGGGAAATTAGTGTCAGGAATATCTAATAACCCAGTACATTATCAAGAAGATACAATGCAACAAAACAAATACATGACACTATTAAAGTGGACCAAAACCCACAAAGATCAGCCTGGGAATCTATAAGATTCCAGGGCCTCTTGATTCCCTCCCATCCAAAATCAGGATGCCCCGCTGTGTGAAACCCCCCAGGTCGCCCAGAAAATCACCTTCTTTCCCGGTCCAACAGCACATGCGTGAGCTACCGCTGCATCCCCTCTATCCCTTTAGCAGGGCGCTTGCCCACGCCAGGCATTTTGTGAATGGCCGGCACGCTCCCTGTAAGAGGGTAGCGGGGGATGCAGCCGCCAGCGCTCGGAGGCTTAGAGGAAGGGGCGGGAGTGGATCCGAGCTTGCTGATTGGACAAGAGCTCGCACATACCCCATAGAACCGGGGAGAGGTGAGTTTGTTCAGGTGATCTGGGAGGTTTCACACAGCGAGGCATCCCTGATCAGGGTTCCCCAGGGTCCATACACCATTTAAAAGCAGGCTGGCTGAGTAGATACCGTCACCCTTGTGAAGTGGTTCAGGACCACGAAGCGCGTAGGTGAGAAGGTAAGTGGGGAGGAATTGGGCTGTTTTATGTATTGTGGATTATTAGATTTATGATGATATATTCTATTCCTGATGTGTATCTCTGACGTTTTTGGAGACGAGTAGTGGCACTTTATAGGTTAATGCATGCTTGCACTTAGGCACTTCAGCACTTTTTGCACTATTGAGGGCACTTTACTTTATTAAATTGCACATTATATATGTACTGTTAATCCATATGGAACAGCACTGATTTATTATTTTCTATAGATTATAGGATATTGATAATTGCAATAGCACATAGCAACTTGTCCAGAAAAATGTCAATGTATATATATTGGTTGATGTGAGTATATACTATGGATATTTAAATTTAGTGGACTATATTTTTTGACACTAGAGTATTGAGTGTCTCTATTTATTTTAGCCCTGGAGTTCCTCCCCACTTGGGGTTATAAATATATGTTTTTTAATGTGTTACGTGTTGTCTTGGTGTATATAAAATTAATGTATTAGTTTTTGATGAATAAATACATGAATTGCATTATGAAGTGGTGTACAGCCTGATCTGTGAGGACTTTATGGAGGGCTAGCCCTGGAGCCTTACTGATTTAGAGAAGTGTGCATAGAACTGTGTACCTAGGGCTAGCACCCTGAGTATATTTATTGTGTGAGCTGTGCATACCTATTAGCGCAAAACAGACGATAGTCAAAATTCTGGGTTTTGGTCCACTTTAATAATTATTATTAGTATACAAGGCTGTACCCGGAATTACAGAATTGTTAACATAGCTTGATAATAGAAGGTCTGTGGGGACCCTTTTAGAGTGTCTCGTGGAGGCCCAACAGGAACTTATGTGATGTGGAGGCTGATTCACTACTAACGCCAGGTATCAGCAGATGAGCGCCTGTGTAGCGGTGCTTAGACCGACCGCTAGTAGACGCTGTAAGCGGGTATCGGGCGCTGTAACAGAGCGCCTCAGTCGCTGTAGTAACCTGGCCCGCATTGATGAATGTGATGTATGTTGGGCGCTCTAACACCAGTACAGCGTTGCAGCGAGCGAAAGGTAGCGCCAGCTCAGTGCGACCGACTCTCGGCACTCCACACCATACTTATCAAAAAAGGACACACACACAGCGTCGGCGCTCTAAATCTGGTCGCTATAGCATAGAGCGCCAGACGCTGTGGGATTAAAGTCTGGTTTTGAACACATATCCACCAGTAACAAAAAAAACACATGGAATTACATTGTTGTAACATTGTGACAATAACACTTTAGTGCCAGACCTGTAATGACAATTCTGCATAAAAATAATAAGTCAAAAAAGTTTTTGTTTACAGCCAGGAGATGTCACACAATGATTTGAGCAAAAAAAAGAAAAAAAAATGTCAAACACGCTGTTTAAACACAAGCAAATGAAAGCCCATTGAAATGTATGGGAGAGCGACAGTGAGCGAAAGGTAATACCTGGTGCTCTGGAAGCTAGAGCGCCGGTGCTATACGCTGAGCCGCCTAGAATAATACATCGGACGCTACATGGCGCTGTTAGAGTCACTCACCAGATTCACTTTCTTAACTGTGGTTTTGTGTACAGCGCCCAGCATTCACCAGATGCTGCGAGGCGCTACGAGGCGCTACCTGGCGCTATCACTTCTTAAATAACCCCCATATTCTGGTTGTTGCCATTGAGCTCATACAAAAGCTATTTTTTCTTTACTTATTCAACTGCCTACAGCACCAAACCACATCTGGTCCTGATACTGACAAGGAACATCAGTTATTGCCCCTACATCTCAGTATATTTCTAGCAGCAGGCATTGAATCTAGATGGATGCGTATATTTCTCTTTCCCATAGCCCCCATGCTGATGTCTATGCTCACAGTCATTACAGTCAATAATTGCTTTAGACTCATTTGGGTTGATTCAAAGAAACATGTAACAGCTTGGATTTGGCTCACGATCATCCTATTTTTCACGTCCGCTCGTGCGTTCGTATGAACTTGCGAGTGATTCAATAAGCAAATACGTTTCTATCCTAAAATATACGTCCGTTCGTATGGCAGTTCGGGAATCAGACCTATGTCAGTTTCCATCCTGAATTTTCCGTTTCATTTCTCAGGTTGCAACATTGGTTTTGCCCTTTTTCCTTTTTTGTCTGGACGTAAATCCTTCTGATCTTGCGGCTCCGCACTACAAACTTACCTCATTAAAGTGCATTCTAAATATTTGGTCTTTTATTTTTCTTTATTTCATTCATTTTGTAGTAACCAACCATTAATGAATGCATTTGCATAAGTAAATCTTACTTTGTTTAATTTTTAGTTAACTTGCATTTTTTACTTGTGGATTTAATTTTAATATTTATGCTTCAAATGGTACAACTTTAAATTTTTAGTGTGGTTACCCACACCCTCTACATACAGATTGCTCTCAAATATTAAAAAACACCCAGAAACTTCTGCATGTTATGAGCCTAGAAACAGCCAAGATGGCGGCTCAGGTATTATCGGGCAGCCTGCAAACAGAAAGGGCCTTGTGACTGTGTTGCTCTGGATTCTTTGATTTCTGACCTTTCCATGCCCCCAGCTCTACTGTGTCTGTGCAAAATACAGCAGTAACCCACATCCTGCACTTTATCCCGCTCTCCTCTCCTCAGTAAGTGTGATGCATCTGACCAAAGATGTGCTTAAATAATTAAACAAAGCAAAGGTAAACAACTACACCAATAAATGCAATCTAAAAATATTATTCTAGTACCTCAATTTTAAAATAAATAACAAAGGACATAAGTTTGTTTAATTAACGCAAATATATTGCAAAATAAAGGTTTACATGCAAAGAACTAATTAAGGTCCACATTAAAATGCTTTTATAAGGCATACATGAATCAGGTATGCATTGCCATACAATTTATGGCCTCGGCCATGCTGATACATGCAGTTCATTGGAGCTCAAGACACGCAGACTCCTCCACATAGCCAAAAAACCTGTTCACGAACAGCAATCCGGCTGCTAAAAGGTGTCGGCTGTGGCTTTCTTTTAAAACGCGTTTAGAGGTTTCTCTGAATCACACCTAAACACATCCAATTAACCTAAGTTTTACGTTTTGATCGTAAGTTTTAGGATTTGATCCTAAGTTTTACGTTTTGATCCTAAGTTTTACGTTTTGATCCTAAAATTTAGGAACGGACTTCCGCTGATCGTAAGAGCATATACGCATTCGTACGTAGGCTCGTGCGAGTCGTAAATGGCCAAAAAAACAGGAAAAAATGACTAACACCCACCCAAACTTACGATTCTCGATACGAAATCACTTAACTTTTGCTCTTTGAATCGAGGGGATTATGTACAGAAAACCACATTTATTTGAAATGTTGCATTACTGGCAATATTAAGAATATATGAGGAATATGACCTTACCCATTACAGGGGAGGCACAAAGGGTGGTGGATGTGCATTTTATCCTGATTTCCAGCTTGCGTTTCGTAAATTGCCGATTTAATCATGTGCATCCTAAACCAAGAAGATGAAAAGCCTGCTTATGTATGTTCAGTTGCAACAGTGTGCCCTTGCCAAAGTGATCATTCTTCTGATCAAGTAGCGTAGCCTTCTTCCATCAGTGATAGCGTTCCCCACCGATGCCACTCACCTTCATTGCTCTAAGATATACATTTTATTTTTTCCCCCATGGCACCCTATCCACACAACAGAATAAAAATGCCCTTTTTGACTTAAACTTATATAAATATTGCATACAAAACAGAACAGAAATCAGTAGCAGAGCATGATCAAAATAAAATAAACGCATTTATGTAAATTGGTGCTGGAGCAAATACAGAGGACTGAAGATAAATCCAATCCATAGATCTCATCAAGTCAAATAGGAGGGTTTTGGTCTGCCCACAGGTTTTCCTTTAACATTACATGTTACATTACTGTTGTTGAAAATTTCGAGTTTATCTTGTACAGACCCACACCCTCATATGGCTGGCCAACCACACAGGGCACCATCTTTGGGCTATGCAACCTCTGGGACTGCACAGGACACCATCTTAATTTCTCTGTAAGGGGGCACCAGGAAATACCATTCAGACAGCACTTGAAGTGGACCAAAACCCAGCGAGATCAGTCGATTGATTCCCTCCCCCGCTGTGTGAAACCCCCCAGGTCGCCCCATAGACTTACCTTGCTTTCCAATGATGCATGCACTTACCTGAGCCCCGCAATATAGACACGTTCTTTCCTTTGTCAAAATGGCCCTGACTGGGGCTTCAAAAATATGGCCATCCCCATGAGTGAGGATAGCTGGCAGCAGCTAGCAGCACTTCTAGTGCCAGCTGGCAGGGTCCTCAGCCAACCCGATCGCAGGGCTCAGGTAAGATGTACAGGCATTTCCTATTGCTGCACAATCTTGGGCCATTTTGGATACTCGAAGCTCAATGTGGACCATTTTTGGGTTTGAGTCAAGTTTGGTACCCGAACCAAATTTTGGTTCAAAGTTCGGCCAAACCTGCCGAACCCAAACTTATAGGGGTTTGCCCAACATTACAGTAGACCTCTTTTTTCTGTTTTCTGATGTTGTTGCAGCTTTTAGGGTTTTCTGCATCCTCAGCCCTATCCGTCACAACTTTAACTTGGCACTTCAGGGATTTCAGGCCCGTGGTAGCAGCAGATCTTCAGTCTCCCTGATTCTCTTTTTAGATAAACTTGCATGATGCTCCATCTTATTCAGATCTTGTTTGAAATAGTTGAGCAGCTCTTGCAGGGTATCACATTTTGCGGTAAGAGCAGTTCATAATTGCCACCATTGTAGCAGCCGTATCGGGGTTAGCAGGGATAGCGGCCCATACTGATGAGTCCTCCATAGTTTGAATGCCACAGCTCAATAGCCTTGTGCGTCACTTGGCACCTCACATATAAAAGCATAATAGAATGGTAAGAGAGGTATCCGATGAAAGTTGACATCTGTGACACAGCTATAGGTTGCCAGGCAGAAAATGACTTGGGTGACAGATGTCTTTGTTAAGGTGGCTGATAGCAGCTATGGTGACAGCAGCACCAGAAGCAGCACCACGGGGGTGTATACCCCCTCCACTTAAACATTGGGAAGTCTGAGGATTCAGTGGTAGCAATGCACAGTGGGCATCCCAAGTAGACTTTCCGCAGACACTCCTCCACCTGCAAAGTATATGGGGGGGCAGGTCCAGAGAGGATCCAATCACTGCAATCGCGGGGGGGGGGGGGGGGAGCCCAGGAATATCTCCACCGGGTAAAGCAGACTATAGCGATTATAGGTTGGTGTTGCTGGCTGATGGGGTTTTGGTGCTGGGACTCCATTAAATGTTGTCTATGTCTATTTGCCCCACCCAGGTCAGTTATAAAATGGTTAAGCAGCTACTATCTTTTTCATTTGTACAGTATCAAATTCCACTGAGCCATGATGGCTTTCTTGCAGGTTCCAGCTGTTAAGATGTGCATTACCCGAATAATGACACATTGCATATTTTATATATTGTTCTGAAGCAATGACGCATTCAGAGGTGCTTGCCTTAGACCTTTAGATCATAATCTTCCGAGAATATTGAATGTAACAAGTTCTCGACTTGTACAATATAATATCCACCTGTGTAGCAGCCACAGTTCCCAGTATACACCACATCTTTATAGAATGACATCTCCAGAGAGGAAAGGTCACCTTAACAATTACCACTATTCTTCACAACAGCTATGTGATCTAAAACCAGAAATAATATCTGAGAACAAAAATAAAAAAAGTTCCCTTGTGATTTCTAGCCACTACTATTCCTCACTCCAGAGCAATATCTCAGCCAAGTCTTATTAAAATAGACCATAGATTTTATCAAAGAGCAAATCAAAGTCCGGATTGCAGACACAAATGAGGCTGGAATTTTACCAGCTTCGCCCAGCCAGCCCATGGCACCCCCACTGGGGCTTATTATGGGCAGGGGTGGATATGGCCACTCTTAAAGCAAAGGGACTGAAGCTTTAGTATTACAGGCACAGATAATGTGGCAGAAATGAGTATTCCCCTACCCCAAACATGATTCTGAAGCTATAACTTGTAAAGGAAGCATATGGGTTGGGGTAACTTGGCTGGGGATAAGGGGCATATAGTGAGGCTGAGTACAGATGGGTTTGGGGGATTATGCTTGGAGTGATTCTAAAAAAAGAAATTGAAAAAGGAAGTGAAGTCTGCCACAGGTTCTGGGTAAAGTGGGCTGTATGGTGGGTACTACACCCACTACAAAGCACTATGGCCCACTGAGAATCCTCCCTGTGCTTCCCATGGCCAGGCTGACTATAAAATACTAGTAATATAAAATATTAATATTAATTGAAAGGTCTCCATGTGCTGAGAGACCAAAAGCGGTTGTGGGGGGGGGGCATTTTAGGTTCATGAATGAAAGCTCCAGTACCGCAAGTAAAGAGATCTAACATGGCAGAAGTGGTCACAGAATTTTTCACATTTAAAAAAAAAAAACATTAATAACAATTAATTATTAATATTTAAAGATTGTTCCATTGGAATGCATTGGTGAGCGCCAGGTAGCGAGAGGTCATACCTGTCGCTGTTCAAGGTCGGACGCTGGCGCTGTGGGCTGAGGCTGGAATAATGATGAATGAGTGGCTATATGGCGCTATCTCAGTCGCTAAGCAGGATTGCCTTGATAAATGTGTGATTGTGGTGGGGAGCCGCCGTTCTCGTGGCGGTGACCGTCATTACCGGTCGCTCACCAGTCGCTACCTGTCGCTATTCCTTCATAAATAAGGGCCTTAGTTGCCCTCCTTTGAACGCACTCCAGTTCTGATATGTCCTTCTTAAAGGAGCAGTATCGTGAAATTTGCATTAAAAAAGATAAATAATTAAATAGCCACACAATAGCTTCTAACATGTGTATAAATAATCTGACGATAGAAAAAGGAAAAAAATGTATGCCTTTCTTTTAAATTGTATAATGACAATGGCTCAGTCCATTTGCTGAATAGGGGGATCTGCTGGGTTGTTTTAGTGAGCTGCTTCATTTAGCCCACTGGTCTCCTAGCAACACTTTACCTCAGAGGCTGACACTGTAATCAGTGGTAACGGCTGTGTGTGTGTTAGGTGCTGCTTTTGTTATGAGACCAGGTGACTCAAATGTGTAAAATCTATACAAAATAAACTAAACTGACTGAAAATAACTGAAATTCTTCTTTGAATAACTGTGCAGGAAAATCTAAAGGTATTAAAGTGGAACAAAACCCTGAGTGGCGACCCTGAAGTCTATAAGACCCGGCCATTGACCTTCCCCCTTGGGCATTCTAAATCGGGATGCCCACTGTGTGAAACGACCCCTGGATAACCACAGATCCCCCCATTTTTCTGGCGCGCTCACGCAGATAGTCATTTAGACAGGCCGGGCGGCCAGGAAGGTTACTGCTCAGGCTCCCCATCTGTGTGCAAACAGTGCTGATTGGACAAGAGCCCGACACTCAGCAGACATAAACATGAGCTATTAGTCTCCAGCTGCACAACACAGACATCATTTTTTTCTACATTTGTAATTCTTACTCCAACACTTACCTACGTTCAAAGTACCATTTAAATATAAGTCACCAAGAAACATTCGCGATACTGCTCCTTTAAGCACAGGTGCCCATATGGGGTCTGACCAGTGACTTGTACAGGGGTAAAATGATGCTCTGGTCATGAGCACATATGCCCCTCTTGATGCATCCCATGATCCTGTTTGCTTTGGCAGCTGCTGCCTGGCATTGATTACTACAGTTAAGTTTATTGTTAACTAAAACCCCTAGGTCCTTTTCCATTGTTGTTTTATCAAGTGTTTCTTTATTTAGTGTGTAGTCATGGCACAAAAGTATCCTTCCCATGTGCATAACCTTACATTTATCTGTGTTAAACTTAATTTGCCATTTAACTGCCCATAGTTCCACTTTATCTAAATCTGTTTGTAGCTGCCTGCTGTCCTATTTTGTGTTAATTACTTTACACAGCTTAGTATCATCTGCAAAGATAGAAGAGATGTTGTAACAGTTAAAACAATATAAATGCTTTGAATATGCAAATTAATTCTTTATTGATGCAGATCTGCATGTTAAACCTCAAAGAGGGTCAAATGAGAGCAGCAAGGGACAGTGGGGGATAAACTTCAAAGAGGGACAGTCCCTCCAAATTAGAGACACCTGAGAAGTATGCAGTGGGGCCTCAAGATGCTCCAGGTCCATTAAGTCTAAAAGAGTCCAGGGCTGGCCTGGTGGTGATTGGTCCACTTTCATTTCTCATAGTTTACTTTTTTGTTGCTAGGAAAACAATGAAAGCCAATGGTACTTTTTTACCTAAAGGAAAAGTAGGGAATGTTTTACTCCTTTTTACACTGTAGTAAAAAGTGCCATTGACTTTCATTGACTTTTTATATGATGATTCAGTAATAGTAGAATTCTCAGGCTTTTTTATTCAGAAAGTGAATCAAGGCCACAGTTTACTATTTGATATGGTGGAGGGATGCCTTTCTAAATTTCGCCTGAGGCAGCAGAGAGTTTGGATTTCCCCTGCCTCAGATACCTCAGTCCGACACAAAGCAAATTTTCTGTGCATTGAAGTAAAACACATGCCAAACAGATACACCAAAATAGGCTACATTCCCGGTATTTCCTCCACTACCTCCAGACTTGAGTAATGATGATGGCTGCAGACATGATGAATCAGCCAGAATGTAGGAGAAGAATTGTCTGGTCTATCAAATATTCCAGATATCAGATGTCCAGAATAACACTTCAAAATGAAGTCAGTGTATTATTTTGTACACACCCATTTGCATAGCAACGAGCAATGCCTCCAGCCAGAGCCACTGCCTTTGAAATGGGCACCACACTGCGAATACAATTCATGGCCAATACAATTGCAGCAAATACAATTGCAGCTACCAGGCCCCTGGAAGGAGGCGGGACACATGAAAGCTGCAAGACGGACCTAGAGAGCACAGCTTCCAGCCACACAATCCAAGGCTGGATGACTGGCATCATGGGAGCTGCACTGAGGCAAAAAGGGTCGCCTTGCACCCTCTCGCACTTGTCTGATCTTAGGTCTCAGACTTTCCCTTAACCACTCTAAATATCTGTGAAAAGCATTGAATGGTGGGTAAAAGTATTTTCACACAGGATTGCAATAGCAATGCGCTGTTATTTGCATACAGGCTGGCCCTGGGGACTGGCCATTGGAATTAAGATGGGCCAACACTTGTGCGATGCCAGTGTTGGTCACCTCCGCTGCAACATAGGCCGGGGGGAGCATCCAGAATGTTGGAGCCCCCTCTGCACATAGTCGCCCAGAAGCCTATAAAGCTTATCTGAACCTTGGTCCTTCACCAGGGAATCCAGTGCAGCTATTGGCCACCCAGTGCTCACATGGGCCATGCGCAGTGCCTGATGGGATGCAAGATGGTGCCGCCCATTGGGAGGTCGCCCAGAATCTGAGTGACCCAGAAGATGAATGCCCCAGTGAGGTGAGTAAAAACTGGTAAAACCAGAGTGGGGGCAGCGATCGTTGAGGCTCGGGGGAGGTCAAAGCCTCTTTAACCCTGCTTGCTATCACAAGGAAGTATGCTCATTCATTACACAAGAAAGCATGCTCATTCATTGATTGGTCAAACAAGAGAGCATCACGTGACCCTCCATCACTGTAGTCTCTTATGAGGTGCAAGGGAAAAGTTGGGAGTGTACTTGCAACAAACTAAACCTGCGGCCTGGGAGGTTAATTTTTCTTATTTTTACTTTAACTTTACTGGCCATTAAAAGGCAAAGTCTAGGCATATTTAACAAGCAACATATATATAGTCACCTGTTCCTAAAATCAAGCCCACAGGGACTCCTCGAGCACCTGACCACCATTTGTCAGTGTCACTATAACAAAGGTGCAGGAGGCTGCAGGGTCACCTGTGGATACAGAGGGACCCAATCTCATGATTGGGTTTCACATTGCCAGACCTTAGAAAATCAGCTAAAGGAAAGGATGTAGGTATGTATTTTCTGGAGATAGACCCCCGAGATATAAATCCAGCTTTGCGTACTGTATGTCCTGGAAGACATGGAAAGCATGACAGGTTCTGCTAGCATTTCAGTTATCACAGCCACTAAATGTTTTTTAAATGTTTTAATAAGGTGGACTTTTCCTTTAAATTAATGGAGGCACACATTTTACAGAAAGAGTTAAAGTATTTTCTAGCACTGCAAGCTGCACATGGTGGATATCTTTCTAGAACTAAAAAAACGGCATTGTGTGTTCACTTTCTGCCCTATAAACTAATTCCATCTCGCTCGGAAATGAGGAAATCAAAGAACAAGGAACAATACTTAACGGCAGAGCCATAAAAGAAGCAATATCACAAGACACTGAATTATTACAGCCTGATCATTCTGTATGTTGGGAAATGAAAGCATGCCGCACTCTACACACCATTACATAAGATGATGGGAAGTAGAATGTGGATCAAAGATTTGATTGTAGATTTTACACCGCGGCTGCTGTCAAGGTAGCACTTTTCAATTTCATCTGTATATGAAGAAAGTGATGATACTATAATCCCAGCGCAGTCAAGTGACACAGAGGAACACTGCTCCTGGGCTCCGGGTACACACAATTATCCGGCTACCATTTCACGTTTAATAATACTTTCTTATTTATTTTGTTTTACTTTTTGAAACTACTAGTTTGCTTATGGGCAGAACACATTAAATACTTCATATGCTGCCAGATATTCCAATCCTTATGCTGAAGAAACAAATTGGTCCATCACAGATACGATGGATAAAATTTGTTGTATTAACGAAACCTTGGTAAAAAAAAGGCAGAGAAGAATGCACACCAACCAGAGTTTTCATTATGCATATAAAAAGTGTATTGATTTACAATCAGACAAAACACAAACAATTCAGTGCTATACAATAAGTGCAATATTGGTATATCGATATTAGTTCAAAAACACTAAGAGGCAGATTCATTAATAGCGGCAGGTAGCGACAGTTGAGCGACTGTAGCAGTATTTTCACAGCGCCCGCTAGTAGTCGCTGTGCTTGCCCATTGTTCAGTTGTTGATAGCGCCTGAGTCGGTGTGCAGTAATGTTGAATACGGGGTGACGAGTCGCTATTTGACAGGTTCCGCAATGTATGGGTGCGCATGATAGCGACTGGTCAGAGTGACCGGCTCCCACCACATTCATCAAAAAATCACGCTCAAAAAATTCTTGCGCTGTGAAATGCATGTTTAAACTCCAGAGCGCTGGCGGCGATGTGTTAAAAGTTTTTTAACCCCCAAACCACCATATTTTTGGAAAACAAAAATACATTTTTTTTTTAAGAATTTAGTAATATGAATACAATAATATCAGACCTGTAATATCAATTCTGCACAATTTTTTTTTTTTTTTTACCTTAAAAAAATTATCTAACCTGGCAGAAGTGGTCACAGAATTTTTCACATTAAAAAAAAAAATAAAACATTAATAACAATTAATTATGAATATTTAAAAATTGTTCCATTGAAATGCATTGGAGAGCGCCAGGTAGCGAGAGGTCATACCTGTCGCTGTTCAAGGTCGGACGCTGGCGCTGTGGGCTGAGGCTGGAATAATGAATGAGTGGCTATCTGGCGCTATCTCAGTCGCTAAGCCGGATCGGCTTGACAAATGTGTGATTGTGGTGGGGAGCCGGTGTTCTCGTGGCGGGGCCCGTCATTACTGGTCGCTCACCAGTCGCTACCTGTCGCTATTCCTTCATAAATAAGGGCCATAGTCAAAACGCAGCTATATATGGATCAGAGTCAAATACCCTGGCCAGCATTAACAAATGACATCATACCAGAGAACCTCATACATGCATATTAACAGATAAATCATGACGTGATACATCATAAGTGTAGGCATGTATACGGTGTAAACAAGACTACAAAGATATTACCAGGCAAAATAGCCTGTATTAACGAAACAAAACACACAGCACGTATATTTTAGTTAAGCTCTAATTCTTCGGTAGAGTACAACAGACTTTTCCAAGTATCCTTCTGTGAGGAATATGAAGAAAAATAAAATTAGTAAGCAGTAGAAAATAATTTGCACACACAGCATTGGGATATAGAAATTTGTGCACTTTATCACTGAGTTTTCCAGTTGTAAAGTGATTTTCAACTGCACACAAAAGAAATTCACCCGCAAATTCAAGCGCATTGGAGCACACAAATTTAATTCAACTGTCTTCGTGAGTTTGAAAAATTCTTGCATGCGATCCAATTTTCCAAGCATTACATTTTTGTTCTACCTTTAGTGAATCAAGGCCAAAATGTTAAAGACACTAAAAAGATCCAAAAAAGGGCCACGGTGGCCCAAATGTGTGACAGGAATTCCCAGGGAGATGGGATGGGGGTGTGCAAAATAATAATACTGATAATACTCATAAATCCCCAAAATACAGAATATATAAATGCAAAGCCCACCCAAATATATGTAGCACTGTGAGCAAAACAGACAGGCTGATTCATTACTAGCGCCAGCTATCGGCAGATGAGCGTCAGTACAGAGGCGCTAAGAGTGACCGCTAGTAAACACTGTGATCGGCTATTGGGAGCTGTAACAGAGTGTCTCATTTGCTGTAGTAACACGTTGGGCGTTCTAACACCAGTACAGCAGGGAGCGAAAGTTAGCGCCAGCTCAGTGCGACCGACTCTCAGCGAAAAAAAAACACACGGCGTAGGCGCTCTGGATCTGGTCGCTATAGCATAGAGCGCCAGATGCTGTGTGATTAAAGTCTTGAACACATATCCACCAGTAACAAAGCGAAAATACATGGAATTACATTGTTGTAACATTGTGACATTAACACTTTAGTGCCAGACCTGTAATGACAATTCTGCATAAGGCCAGGAGAAGTCACACAATTATTTGAGAGTAAAAAAAAAATATAAAAAAAAAAACAAAAAACGGTAAAACAGAAAGAAAGGGAACGTCCATTGAAACGATCAGATGAGATTTAACGTTAGTGTATCATAGAATAGTTAACTATCAAGATGAGAATATATCTCGAGCTATAGGTGCAGGATTCTGGGGAATGTGCTGCGGGAATATAAAACAGTAACATACATGAAAGTATTACACAATGACTTGATTATCTCTTTTAGGATGGGCCAGAAGATGAAGGTCATTGTGAATGAACAGCACTCTTTGCCTTGGCACCACAGAGGTTAAAGGGTCCTCATAATATGTTGCTGGGTTTCCTATTCCATGGCTGGGTTGGTGCCGCAAAAACAGTGCAATCAATCAGAAGCACCACAGTGTGTCAGCTTTAATAAGCTCCCCAGCATGGAGGGGGGTGAAGGCTCTTGAGAAGGTTCCTAAGAGTTAACCTCTTAAAGGACAAATAAGTGCAATTCCCTTACACTGAAAATAAAGCACTTCAGTTGGCCAGGCCGCACCAAGGCAAATATGTGGCTGTTCTTAAAGGCAATTAATAAATGAAAGAGGATGGAGAAGGTGTGAATAGGCAACTGTAATTTGGATATCCTAATACATACCAATATTACCTGCAATAAGGTCTAACATATATTTGGCCTATGATATTACTTCTTTGGGTAAGGAAATATAAAATGGCTCCTTCTTACCAGACTTATGTCCTGGGGGACAAATGGTGAGTTTTTTTTTGGTTATGCCTGGACATCCACATTAAATAAAATTTAATTGAGGACTGAATGTCCTCCAGTAAGCCTCAGCAGAAATGACATGACCTGCCTATGTGTGGTGCATCATGCTGGTAATTTTTAGGGGGGGCACTTTGTTTTGGGGGAAGGGCATTTTAAAAAAAAGCTTCAAACCTAAAGCGTACCGGCATGATGTACCAATCGGGCAGGCTGATTCATCACTAACGCCAGGTAGCGACAGATGAGCGTCTGTAGCAGGCATTTTCAGAGCGCCCGCTAGTAGTCACTGTGCTCCGCCGTGGGTCGCTAGTTCACAGCGACTCAGCCGCTGTCCAGTAATGTTGAATACATTGTGAGGAGTCGCTATTTGACCAGTACAGCGCTGTATGGGAGCGCATGTTAGCGACTGCTCATAGCGACCGACTCACACCATATTCAGCAAAAAAACAGCCTCACAAATCTCATGTGCTGAAAAATGCTTGTTTGAAGCCCAGAGCGCAGGAGGCGGTGTGTTTAAAGTCTGTTTTCCAGCATCTATCAACTACAGGTAGTCCTCGGGTTACGACGGTCTCGAGTTACGTCGTTTCGTGGTTACGACGCTTTATACGGCGGCTCATCCCGACTTACGCGGTTTTGCGTCGTAAGTCGAACTGTACGTGCGCCGGAAGCCATAGAGTACTGCACACTGTACCCGGTTACTGTACATGAGAAAAACGAGTCTCCTGCACACCATAACACCCTTCATTATGGCTCCCAAACGAAAGGTAGGCTCATCTGATACCAGTGCACCAAAGAAAAGGAAGGCCATCACCATGGAGGTGAAAGTGGATATCATAAGGCAATCTGAGAAGGGGGAAACAGCAACAGAAATTGGCAGGTCATTAGGACTTAGTCGTTCGACTGTTGCTACGATTATCAAGGATAAAGATCGTATCCTTGAACATGTGAAAGGATCTGCTCCTATGAAAGCAACAGTAATAACAAAGCAGCGTAGTGGGCTTATTATTGAGATGGAAAGATTATTGGTGCTTTGGTTGGAAGACCAAAATCAACGCCGTATCCCTGTGAGTTTTATGGTTATTCAGGAGAAGGCTAGGCGACTGTTTGAGGCTTTGAAAAGAGAAAAGGGGGAAGGAAGTCAAAGTGAAGAATTTGTGGCGAGTAGGGGTTGGTTTATGAGGTTTAAGGATCGTGCCAATTTCCATAACATTAAAGTGCAAGGTGAAATTGCTAGTGCTGATGAGAAAGCAGCAACTGAGTTTCCTAAAGAATTGGCTAAGATAATTGAGGAGGGTGGTTACTGTGCTCAACAAGTGTTCAACGTGGATGAGACAGGCTTGTTCTGGAAACGTTTGCCTAACCGTACGTACATCGCCAAGGAGGAGAAGACAGCACCAGGTCATAAAGTCGGCAAGGAAAGACTGACTTTGCTTCTTGGGGGCAATGCTGCTGGCGACTACAAACTGAAGCCCATGCTGGTATATCAGGCTGAGAATCCAAGGGCACTCAAGGGTATTCCAAAAGATCATCTACCAGTCATCTGGAAGTCTAATAGGAAGGCATTGGTGACACTTGCAGTGTTTGATGACTGGTTCACCAAACATTTTGTGCCAGACGTGAAGCGGTATTGTACCTCCAAGGATATCCCCTTTAAGGTGTTGCTAATTCTGGACAATGCCCCTGGACACCCTGCTCATCTGGATGACTTTAACCCTAATGTCAAGGTGGTTTACCTTCCACCTAATACCACTGCCCTAATACAGCCTATGGACCAAGGAGTCATTGCTACATTCAAGGCCTACTACCTCCGAAGGGTCATTGGTAATGCTTTAGCAGCAACTGAAAAGGATAAGGACTTGACTCTCAAGGACTTTTGGAAAACATACAACATCCTTGATGCTGTGAATAACATTGCTGATTCCTGGGATGAGGTTAAGCAGACCACTATGAATGGTGTGTGGAAAAAACTGTGTCACCAGTTTGTGAATGATGTCACAGAGGTCCAAGAGTCAGTGACTAGCGTCATAAAGAACGTTGTTGATATGAGTAAGACAATGAATCTGGAGGTGGAGGAGGATGATGTCACAGAGCTACTGGCATCTCATGGAGAGGAGTTATCTGCTGAGGACCTTATTCAACTGGAGAAGCAGATGATAGAGGAAGAGGAAGACACACCAACCCCAGAACCTAAGAGATTTACAAGGCAGGGCTTGGCAGCAGGTTTTGCCCTGATACAGGAAGGGTTGTCAAGGTTTGAGGCTGAGGATCCCAACATGGAAAGGTACACTAGGGTTGCCAGAGGAGTCATGGATTCCCTTAGCTGTTACAAGGAGATCTTGGAGGAGAAGAAGATGGTCTCCTTCCAAACTAACCTGCAGCAGTACTTCAAGAAGTTAGAGGGGCCTGCAACAAATCCTGCAACAGATCCTGTACCCTCTACCTCAGCTGCCCCTCTTGACTCACCTGCCCCAGTATCTCCAGCACCTTCTGCAGCTTCCTCCCAATAAGTAAGCCTGTTCTCTTTGGAATTGTTACAGTACTGTATCTTTGTTTATTACAGTACACTGTTTATTACTGTTACAGCACTTACAGCACTTACAGTACAGTATTTCATTATTAAACGTACTATACTGCACAATATTTTACTGTACGTGTGTTTATTGATAATTATGTAGGGTACTGTGTTAGGATAGGTGTTTGGATAGGCTAAGTGTTTGCAGTACTGTACTGTTATTATGGTACAGTACTGTATGAACGTATGATCCGACATACGCCGAAATTCGGTTTACGACGCCGCGTAGGAACGGATCAACGTCGTAAGTCGAGGACTACCTGTAGTAACAAAGCGACAACATATGGAATTACATTGTAGAAACATTGTAACATGAACACTTTAATGGCAGACCTGTAATGTCATTTCTGAAGAAATATATAAAAACTAAAAAAAATGTGAAAAAACTGTTTATTCAATGCCAGAAGAGGTCACAGAATTATTTGAGATTTAAAAAAAAAAAAAAAAAAACAACAAAAACAGTTTAAAGAGAAGAAAAGGATCGTCCATTGAAATGTATGGCAGAGCGACAGGTAGCGAGAGGTCATACCTGGCGCTGTGCAAGGCTGCACGCTGGCGCTGTTCGCTGAGGCTGTGTAAATGATGAATCAGACGCTACATGGCGCTATCCCAGTCGCTAAACAGAGTCTGCTTGATAAATGTGTAATTGCGTGCCGTGTCCGGCGTTCACCAGTCACTACCTGTCACTACCTCTCATTAACCAGCCACTACCTGATGCTATCCCTTCATGAATAAGGGCCAAAGAGTCCTTTGACCCTACCAGTTCAAAAGTATGTAAAAAAGAGACCTCCACAGAACTATTTTATTCATTTTAATGTAACTATACTTACCTCATCCTCACCTCTGTTGATCGGCAACTTGCCCTATCGCTGAACAGCAGCTGGCCGGGCTGAACCCCAGTCATCGGCGCTACAGTTAGAGGCCGATTCATTAATAGCGGCAGGTAGCGACAGTTGAGCGACTGTAGCGGCATTTTCAGAGCGCTCGCTAGTAGTCGCTGTGCTTGGCCGTTGTTCTGCAGTTGATAGTGACTCAGTTGGTTTGCCGTAATGTTGAATATTGGGTGAGGAGTCGCTATTTGACAGGTTCCGCGCTGTATGGGAGCGCATGATAGCGACTGGCCCTAGCGACCGGCTCCCACCATATTCATTAAAAAAATCACGCTCCAAAAATTCTTGTGCTGTAAAATGCATGTTTAAACCCCAGCATTTTTTTTTTACTTTACTGGCCACTGCCCTGGCGGTGCCAGTTTTAGTTTATTTTTACTGGTAATTATAAATGCGGGTATATTTTTCCCACCCTTAAATACCAGTAAAAAAAAAAATACCATCTCCGCCAGGTCAGTGGCCAGTAAAGTAAATAAAAAATACCAACCAGGTGGCAACTACAAAGCGGACCAACAGTCAAGAATGACTTTAATGAGACCAACACAACAAACAGTGCTCATATGCACCCCTCCCCAGGGCAATTTACATTGCTGCACATAAAATTTGTTTACCTTTTTTTAACACATTTTGTGGCAAATGTTTAAAACAAAATGGCAGCTCATGCATCTGCAGGCCACCTGCAAACAGTAAGTGCTGCTGGGCTTCCTGTTACAGTGCATTGCCAGATATGTCAGTTGAATCCAGGCAGCAGCATGGCTGAGATGCTGGGAGAGAAAGCTCCAAAATGGCCGCTACCTTTCTTTTCCAACTTTCTTTTCCACTCTGATGTGGGATGCCTGGTGGCCAGGCTGGTTGGCTCAGGAAGTGTTTGTTAATTTTAAAAAAGGATTACACGTTACTGCAGCACATGTGACATTGCTATTTCTCTTCAAAATATGGCGGGGTAAATCAAACAGCTCTCATGCGAGTCTAAAAATCTTTCTTGCTTCCTCACACAGGCAAAACATGTTCAGTTATTTCTCCTAACATTTTCCACATGCAAGTGAAGGCAGAGTTTTTAGAAAAGTGCTGTGCTGAAATGACCCTAATATATCCCTTAATACAAGGTGCAAGGGCCAGATTGTCGTTTTGTTCGGCTTCATGGAGCCACAATAAAATCTACACAGGTAAAACGTATAGTTTATTGCAGGAGGGAAGATGTACCCTTAAAGCATTATGTATGCCTTTATGTATATGAAGAGGTGAGCAAGGGTGAGGCGGGAACAAGTGGGCTTGGGTAATGGCGTAAAAAGCTGAGTTGAGCTGAGGTAGGCTGAGGTGAGACAGGAAGTAGTGAGCAAAGGTGGAGAGAGGTAGGCTGAGGTGAGACAGGAAGTAGTGAGCAAAGGTGGAGAGAGGTAGGCTGAGGTGAGACAGGAAGTAGTGAGCAAAGGTGGATAGAGGTAGGCTGAGGTGAGACAGGAAGTAGTGAGCAAAGGTGGAGAGAGGTAGGCTGAGGTGAGACAGGAAGTAGTGAGCAAAGGTGGATAGAGGTAGGCAGAGGTGAGACAGGAAGTAGTGAGCAAAGGTGGATAGAGGTAGGCTGAGGTGAGACAGGAAGTAGTGAGCAAAGGTGGATAGAGGTAGGCTGAGGTGGGAGAGGAAGTGGTGAGCAAAGGTGGATAGGGGTAGGCAGGGGTGAGACAGGAAGTAGTGAGCAAAGTTGGATAGAGGTAGGCAGAGGTGAGAGAGGAAGTAGTGAGCAAAGGTGGATAGGGGTAGGTAGAGGTGAGACAGGAAGTAGTGAGCAAAGGTGGATAGAGGTAGGCTGAGGTGAGACAGGAAGTAGTGAGCAAAGGTGGATAGAGGTAGGCAGAGGTGAGACAGGAAGTAGTGAGCAAAGGTGGATAGGGGTAGGCAGGGGTGAGACAGGAAGTAGTGAGCAAAGGTGGATAGAGGTAGGCAGAGGTGAGAGAGGAAGTAGTGAGCAAAGGTGGATAGGGGTAGGTAGAGGTGAGACAGGAAGTAGTGAGCAAAGGTGGATAGAGGTAGGCTGAGGTGAGACAGGAAGTAGTGAGCAAAGGTGGATAGAGGTAGGCTGAGGTGAGACAGGAAGTAGTGAGCAAAGGTGGATAGAGGTAGACTGAGGTGAGACAGGAAGTAGTGAGCAAAGGTGGATAGAGGTAGGCAGATTTGAGACAGAAAGTAGTGAGAAAAGGTGGATAGATGTTGGCAGAGGTGAGATAGGAAGTAGTGAGCAAAGGTGGATAGGGGTAGGCAGAGGTGAGACAGGAAGTAGTGAACAAAGGTGGATAGAGGTAGGCAGGGGTGAGACAGGAAGTAGTGAGCAAAGGTGGATAGAGGTAGGCAGAGGTGAGACAGGAAGTAGTGAGCAAAGGTGGATAGGGGTAAGCAGAGGTGAGACAGGAAGTAGTGAACAAAGCTGGATAGAGGTAGGCAGGGGTGAGACAGGAAGTAGTGAGCAAAGGTGGATAGAGGTAGGCAGAGGTGATACAGGAAGTAGTAATCAAAGTTGGATAGAGGTAGGCAGAGATGAGACAGGAAGTAGTGAGCAAAGGTGGATAGATGTTGGCAGAGGTGAGATAGGAAGTAGTGAGCAAAGGTAGATAGAGGTAGGCTGAGGTGAGACAGGAAGTAGTGAGCAAAGGTGGATAGAGGTAGGCAGGGGTGAGACAGGAAGTAGTGAGCAAAGGTGGATAGAGGTAGGCAGAGTTGAGACAGGAAGTAGTGAGCAAAGGTAGATAGATGTAAGCAGAGGTGAGACAGGAAGTAGTGAGCAAAGGTGGATAGAGGTAGGCTGAGGTGAGACAGGAAGTAGTGAGCAAAGGTGGATAGAGGTAGACTGAGGTGAGACAGGAAGTAGTGAGCAAAGGTGGATAGAGGTAGGCAGATTTGAGACAGAAAGTAGTGAGAAAAGGTGGATAGATGTTGGCAGAGGTGAGATAGGAAGTAGTGAGCAAAGGTGGATAGGGGTAGGCAGAGGTGAGACAGGAAGTAGTGAACAAAGGTGGATAGAGGTAGGCAGGGGTGAGACAGGAAGTAGTGAGCAAAGGTGGATAGAGGTAGGCAGAGGTGAGACAGGAAGTAGTGAGCAAAGGTGGATAGGGGTAAGCAGAGGTGAGACAGGAAGTAGTGAACAAAGCTGGATAGAGGTAGGCAGGGGTGAGACAGGAAGTAGTGAGCAAAGGTGGATAGAGGTAGGCAGAGGTGATACAGGAAGTAGTAATCAAAGTTGGATAGAGGTAGGCAGAGATGAGACAGGAAGTAGTGAGCAAAGGTGGATAGATGTTGGCAGAGGTGAGATAGGAAGTAGTGAGCAAAGGTAGATAGAGGTAGGCTGAGGTGAGACAGGAAGTAGTGAGCAAAGGTGGATAGAGGTAGGCAGGGGTGAGACAGGAAGTAGTGAGCAAAGGTGGATAGAGGTAGGCAGAGTTGAGACAGGAAGTAGTGAGCAAAGGTAGATAGATGTAAGCAGAGGTGAGACAGGAAGTAGTGAGCAAAGGTGGATAGAGGTAGGCAGAGGTGAGACAGGAAGTAGGGAGCAAGGGTAGATAGAGGTAGGCAGGGGTGAGACAGAAAGTAGTGAGCAAAGGTGGATAGAGGTTGGCAGAGGTGAGACAGGAAGTAGTGAGCAAAGGTGGATAGAGGTAGGCAGAGTTGAGACAGGAAGTAGTGAGCAAAGGTATATAGAGGTAGGCAGAGTTGAGACAGGAAGTAGTGAGCAAAGGTGGATAGAGGTAGGCAGAGTTGAGACAGGAAGTAGTGAGCAAAGGTAGATAGAGGTAGGCAGAGGTGAGACAGGAAGTAGTGAGCAAAGGTGGATAGATGTTGGCAGAGGTGAGATAGGAAGTAGTGAGCAAAGGTGAATAGAGGTAGGCAGAGGTGAGACAGGAAGTAGTGAGCAAAGGTAGATAGAGGTTGGCAGAGGTGAGAAAGGAAGTAGTGAGCAAAGATAGATAGAGGTAGGCTGAGGTGAGACAGGAAGTAGTGAGCAAAGGTGGATAGAGGTAGGCAGATTTGAGACAGGAAGTAGTGAGCAAAGGTGGATAGAGGTTGGCAGAGGTGAGATAGGAAGTAGTGAGCAAAGGTGGATAGGGGTAGGCAGAGGTTAGATGAGTAGATGTGAGGTGAACAGAGTGGAGGTGGGGAGAAGTGGGAAGAGGAGCTAAGGTGAGGTTGGCTAAAGTGAGGAGAGCAGAGGTCAGGTAGGAAGAGGTGAAGTGGAAAAAAGTTGAAGGTAGATGAGAAGAGGGGAAATGAACAGAAGTTGGCAGCAGTGCGTTGGTAAGAAGTAAGCAGAAGTGAGGTGAAGTAAATACAAGGGGACAAAACTAAGGTGGACTAATGTGAACAAAGGTGAGGTGGGAAGAAGTGGGCAGAGTAAAAGCACGAAAAGGTCATGTGGGTTTAGGTGAGGTCTAAAGTGGTAAAGAAGGAAGAGGTGGCATAATTAGAGGTGAGACAGGTGGGCAGAGTTGAGGTGAGTAGTGATAAATAGAGGTAGACAGAAGTGCCGTGGGACACAGCTGCAACAATAGTGGAGCTGCCATCTTGGGAATGAATATGATAATTGGATCTCCTATGGGGTGGGGCATATAAGACTATGTGGGGGGGGCTTACTTTTATTACAGGCTCGCTCTTTAAACATTCGGATGTGCTAACAATCCAGACTTTACATTACTGCCTTCATTTTGTTGCTCAAAACATGGAAGAAATGACCTTTAACGAGTGTAATCTGACCTCTTAGATTTTTAATAAATATGAATTGAAATGTGTATTTTGTAATAAGCAAACCTCAGGCTAAATCAATGGTGGTTCTAGTTTTTTAAAAATCTCTAGCTTGAGATATAAAGCAAATTCCACACATATACTACTATCAAGAAACAGACCGACTCTCCTGCAATTTATTCTTAGCTCTGCTGCTTCCTATTCCACATCCTTTTACTGGTTAACAAATTCAAAGAGAATCTAGTTAGAAATTCTCACTTCCACCTACAAAGCCTCTTGTAACCTGGTGCCTCCATATATGTTCTCATTAACACCTGAATACCATGTAAGATGGATCCTTCGCTCTTTCCAACATTTTTTTCTCTAATCACATTGTCATGCCCCTGGGGTGTCATATATTTCCCAGCAGTCAACTGTGTTTTCTTTGTTAGGAGCAAGAGAGTGATAATCTATAGAGCCAGAGTTGGACTGATTGCTAAAGAAACATTGGGCTTGGGTAGAAAAAAAGTCTGGATGGTGGGGGGGGGGGGGGGGTAGATCACTGACCATCTTGCCATTAAACTGGACTTTCACCCTGAATAAGAGCCTATCTTATATGTTTCCCCACCCTGTACATACAGATTGCTCACATTAACAATCATCCTACCTGCATCTGCTGCATTTTATGAGCCTTTAAACATCCAAGATGGCGGCACATGGAGTTTCAGGGTGGCTGCATACAGGAAGTGTTATCTGACTGTGCTGCCAGGGCCGGCGTCAGCACCAGGCAAGGCGGGGCAGCTGCCGGGGGCCCCCATCCTTCGGGGGGCCCACTGACAGGGATGGCCTTTGGGGTGTGCAATGGTGCTTGACTGGCGGTGGACAGAGAGGGTACCGTCACAGCTGGTGCCTACATCTCCTCAATTGGCGGGGTTCCACACAACGGGGCATCTCGATTTAGTTCCAGGGGAGGAGGCTCTGGGTTTTGTTCTGCTGTTAAGTTGCCCACCCCAGCTGATTTCCTATCCCTGGAGCATCCCAATCTGCGATACTCTACTGTTTGAAACCCCCTGGGATCACTAACATACCCACTATGCAAGCAATTCCACCCCTGAGTTTTGGTCCGCCCAAATTGAGATGCCACTGTTTGTGAAAGAACCCCCCTGGTTTGGCCGTTAACTCAAACTGGCGACCCCACTGTGCATTCTCCAGTTCAAGGAAAGTAATGAACAAAGGGGGGGTCACACACAGGGGCATCCAAAATCAGGCGAATGTAGATTTGTTTAGGTCAGGTATAAAGGGGTTTGGTGCATTTCAAAGTAGACCAAAACTAGTTTTGGTACAAATAGCATGATCCTTAGGAGGCATCGGTGATGTGTCATGACTCTTCACCACAAAAGAGCCCCCTGAGACCATGCCGCCCAAGGGCCCACATAAACCTGGAGAGTCCTGAACAAAGTTGCAGCCCAGTGAGGGAAAGAATAAAAAGTAAATGACTAAAAATATATGATGCTGTAGGTCCGGTTTAAGAATTATCACACGCAGCAAGGTAAACTTTGTTATTATTTAATTATTATAATCATTATTATTATTTTTACTGCCACTCACCCTAGGGTATTCTGGGACACCATTTAAAGGATAATTCCTCTTTCGATGGCATTTTCTAAAGTTTCCATTATTGTGTGCGAAAATGATGTCATCAATGTGCTAAACGTATTACATATTAGTTATTTTCTATTTGTTTGCAACTCTGTGTCATAAAAGAAAATCGTTTTGCCCAGCAACGTTGGAGGGTCGTGCTATTTAATTGGTGAAACCAGTGTGACTTGCAGTGTGCATTGTGATGCGGATTTCAACCTGCATCTCGGTGAGCTTAGACACAAAAAATGCAATAAGAAGGTTTTTTCTTTTTTTTTCCCAAATATGACCTGCACCTGTGATGGGGGGGGGGGGTACATCATTTTTCCAATGAGGTAAGAATGTTTTCTTTAGGTTTGGAAATAGAACCCTATGGGCTATGCAGAAACATTTGATGCATTTGTTAGCGTAGCCCATAGAGCGCTGTTATTTCCAAACTATACAAAAAATATCCTTACCTCATAGGAAAAATGATGTACCCCACATGTAAAAATGCCCCATCACGGGTACAAGTCATTTTTGGGAAACAAATGTTGAAACAACAATTTTTTCCACTTTTTTGTGTCTAAACGCTGAAAAGCTCATCGAGATGCAAGTTGCAACCCACACTGCAAGTCACACTGGCTTCACCAAATAATAGGCATGACCCCAATAGTGTTTACCTTAGCAATGTACTGGGGGGATGGCCTGAACTCAACCCACCCTGATGCCAGCATATCGGAAAGAGGCCCCAGTCTCTGTGTGAGCGGCGTCTTGCTTCATAAGAAAGAAAAAAAAAAAAATAGCCAGTGTGCCCCCTGCCCTAATTCCACCCCACACTGGTGAGTAAAAGCAGCTGCCATCAGTGCTGCGAGGCAAAGGGCGGAACAAAGCTGTTAGTTCCACAGGGCAGAACTAAATGATTGGTTACTTGGTTCCTCCTTCCCGGTGCCCAGTAAAGGTAACACCAGTGGTCCAGGAAACAAGCAGCCAGTAGGTGCCTGAAGGATTCTCCACAGGTCTCCTAGAAAGGCCCCCCCCCACAGACCATTCAGAAACCCCCCACCTGCATGCATCAAAAAGGACCCCTCCTCGGGTGTTTTAAAAGGGGCCCCTATTACAGGTCACTCAGAAAGGGTTCCCCCGAAGGTCATCCACATGGAGGGCCACCCCACAGGTCATACCACAGATCACCAAACAGGTCATTCTGCAGGGCCCCCTCAGGCCACCCCAAGGGCCCCTACATTCACCCCACAGGTCATCCCAGAGAGTTCCACAGGTCACCTCACAGGGCCCTTCAGACCCCACAACCCTGCAGAAACCAACAGGGCCCACAAGTGACTCTGCAGGACTCCATAGATACCCCAACTGACCTGACTGGGCCCTGCAGCCCCCTCACCACCAGCCCCACAGATGCTTAGAGTCAACCAAAACCCCAGGATGTTCACTATCCCGGGTTTTGGTCAGGGCCCCCTTTGGCATCCCGGTTTTGAATGCCTTGCTGTGTGAAACCGCCCAGGTCACCCACTAAAACATACCTTTCCCTGATCCTACGATTCATGCCCAGCCTCTTGTCCTCATAGTGTGCTCAAGTGCTGCATCCTCGCTACTCTCTAACAGGGTGCGTGCCCACATCCGCCATCCACAAATGCCTGCTAAAGGTATAGCAGACGGCGGCCAAAGCCGAAAAAGGTGAGTTTACTGGGCAACCTTGGGGTTTTTACACAGAGAGCCACTTTAACAGGGCCCGCAGCCTCTGACCAGCTGCAAACAGCTAAGCGTCCCTAGGCCAAGCCGACAAGGACAAGAGCTAAGCTGCAATTAGCCAGACCTGGCTGCCGACAACTGGGGGGTATCTAGTTATTGGGGTTTTATGATAGTGGGTTTGTATGTATGTAATGCTGATAAAGGGTCGAATTCATAATGCAGGGGTGTTTTTTGCTGGATGGTTATTTAGTCTCAGTGGGGGAGTGATTTAATTATAACAGTGTATTCAAATTTGTTCAGGCTAATATTTACATGTCCTCCCACTGCCTTGATCCACTATAATCTGGTGCCACAGCTGGTCCGTGTCACTGCTGTCGGCTCCGGTGCTGATTTACGCTCCCTGGCTGTGGTGAGCTGGAAATTTTACATGTCTCTAATTAATTGAATGTAGGAGCATGTAGATCACATTTCAAT
The DNA here is from genome assembly GCA_027917425.1 of Gastrophryne carolinensis. Classification (NCBI taxonomy): domain Eukaryota; kingdom Metazoa; phylum Chordata; class Amphibia; order Anura; family Microhylidae; genus Gastrophryne; species Gastrophryne carolinensis. The sequence goes on from CM051236.1 coordinate 443,512,177, forward strand.
GTGGATTGGTTTCCTGCTTTCCACAATGGCCCTTGTATTGTCAGCCAGAGCTGTTAGCCAATTGGCTCAGATGTGGCTTCTCAGACTATAAAGGATTGAGAGATTGGGACAGGTAGGTATTGGCCTAAAGGAATTCACCTACATTAAAACTTGCATTAAAGTGGACCAAAACCCAGGAGTCCCTCTACCTTGGGTTTTGGTCCTTTCCCTGGGGGCACCCCGCCCCGCTGTGTGAAACCCCCCAGATCGCCCGACCCCAGCTCACCTCTTCCCAGTCCCGCGGCATGTCTAAGAGCAGTGACTCTGATGGCCACATCCTCCGTGCCCATGCCAGCCATTGTTAGACTGGGGGGTTTCACACAGCGGGCTCCCCCCCCCCCCCCTGATTGGGGTGCCCCCGGGGAAAGGACCAAAACCCAGGGTAGTCAAAACTATTGACTATCCTGGGTTTTGGTCCACTTTAAAGCTGTGACCTCGGCTGGGGGAGTTAGGACTACAGTGTAGTGGGGAGGGGAGACTGAACTGCTAGCTACCGTTCTCCCAACCCACTAGCCCTGGGCAACACCTGATTTGGATATCTGATAAAAATACTCACCTTGTTGCTGTGATCCTCCTCTTATAATAATATAATAGTGGCTGCCGCAGATGTTAGCAGAAGAATCAGATGTCCCCGCAGGTCTCTGCTATAGAACAGTGCTGCCACTGGGATCAGAGGAAGATTTCAACGAGAAGGTATTGTTTCCCATTTCTCCAAACGAGAGAAGCGATGGGCGGGGGGGGGGGGGGCAGACATTGTGGTTGTATGGGGCCCGGAAATTCCTGATGAAGGCCCTGCTGATGACTCAAAGACTCTCAATCCTCACACAAATTGCAGAGTACCAACCACCAAGAAGGGAATTTTTCTTTAAACCGGGCCTTCAGCATGATTTAATGAAAAGCCCAAACCCTTCCCCAGCATCTAATATTAATATATTTTAAGTTTTTAGTCACTTACTTATTATTCTTTTCCCCACTGGGTCGCAATTCTGGTCAGGACTCTAGGATATGGCGCCGCCATCTTGCCTTAGAAGCATTACATTCTGAGGAGAGGAGAGGGGGATAAAGTACAAGTGGGGTGGGTTATAGCTGTGCTTTGGAAAGGACAGCAGTCCCAGAATGCAGAGCGGCACAGTCAGAAGACACTCCCTGTTTGCAGGCTGCCTGATGCTCCATGAGCCGCCATGTTGGATGTTTAAAGGCTCATAACATGCAGTAGATGCAGGTAGGGTGATTTTTAATGTGAGCAATCTGTATGTACAGGGTGTGGGAAACATAATATAGGCTCTTATTCAGGGTGAAGGTCCGCTTTAAGTGCTAGATACCTGCAATAAGCTGGAGGAGTCAATTTCATGCCGAGAGCATGTCTCTTACTTTTTAAGGGTTTGGATTAAAGATTAACATTTTATCAGACAGAGAGAGAGAAAGTCCTGGCAGTACAGATACAGCATTTTTAAAGTGGACCAACACCCAGGATTTTGACTATCCTGGGTTTTGGTCCACTTCGGGGGGCACCCCGATTGGGGATGCCCCGCTGTGTGAAACCCCCAGAAAGCCCCAAAAACTCACCTCACCACGCTCCCACGTGACCGCGCCGCCCAATCCCCGCCGACGGACAAGCGGGTGACAGCGACGGACAAGACAGCGCTTCCGCCGCCGCCTCCCGCACGTCACTCTTACAGGGCGCGGGCCCGCACCGGCCATTCACAAACAGCCGTCGCGGGCGCGCGCACGTCTAGAGGTAAGGTTTTTTGGGGGTTTGGGGGGGTTTCACCCCGCGGGACATCCCGACCTCGGATGTCCCGCGGTGAGGGAGGTGATCGGCCCCGGGAATCTTATAGATCACCCCTGGGTGTTGGTCCACTTTAAGGGTGATCTGTTTACAGGCTGTTTACAGTGTAACACAGCAGGGAGCTGGCCTGCTTGTTACAATATAACAGTAGTACGTCTGTCCTGCTTGCTACATTGTTATTTCCAGTAAGGCTGACTGGTCTGTGTTGTGTATGGGCTGCAGATGAGCAGGTGCTGGGCAGCTTAGTACAGGAAAGGCAATGTCACTCAGAAAGGGAACTTACTCATCTTGAAATATAGTTAACCAGAATCACTTTTTATTTGTACAAGGAATTCTTTGCAGCAGGTTACAGGGAACAAGAACAATATGAAGATTGGTAATATTGTATTATGTATATATATAATGCAGAACACATTATGATATTATAATATTCCAATGCAGCAGACATGACCACCCCTAATATCTTAGCACTTCACATGCAGCCTATACTGCCTTTCTCTATACATGCAGTGTATCTATTGTCTAACAGATGGCAGAAAAACAACCCCTTAGTATTTATATTCCATTTAGTATTTATTTTCCATTTAATGTTGTAATGTGAGGTACTGTATTGGTAGCGCTAGACTATTAAAGGGGAACATCAGAGGGATTGGGGAGGTAATAAAAACTCCCCAAACTTAGCTTGCCTGGCCCCCCTGACTCTCTGGTTTTAATTTTAGCTAACAAAAACTTGCCTTACTGGGTTCATTGAGCTCCTCTGATCCCTCGCGGTCTTCTGCAGGGGCAGCGTCATCTTGGAAGCCTTCAGCTTCCCAACAGACACTGCAATGCCCTGTCATCTCATACATGCACAGTGTCATTGCAAAGGCTGGAGTGACGCTTGGCAAACGCCCACGTAATTTAAACAGTGGATGGCGGAGGGGCGAGTGCGGCTAGAGACGCTCCCTTCATTCTTCAGTGGCTAAGATGGGGGGGCAGAGTTAAGGACAGGAAATTCAGCAGGATGTTGGCGTCTTGGACAACGCAGACTTCCAATAGGTAGTATGGGTGGAGTGGAATAATAGAAAAGGGCTGTTGTTCCTCTTTAAGGAGGCCTTGTACCCTGGTCCTTCTTCTTTTATGCTTTAATTGTGGAAAGCACTAAGATGCCAATGCCAGCAACCATGATCCCGTCATTTAGCAGACTTTACATTCTGTCATTTTCTAGCCACAGTTCACAGGCTTTCTTTAGTGAGAGAGAAGACATGCTGCACAGTCAAGGATGCCTGTGCCCTTTTTTTGGCTTTACCTCCGGAATAGCAGTTGAAAATCCATTCAGGCAACCCTGATCCTATCATTTAGCACAGGTTGTGCCTTTTTCAACCCCAAACACAGTTCACAGGTTTTCTATGGTTTGAGTGAAGCCACAATACACAGCCAAAGAAGCCAATGGCCTTGGTCCCCCATTATCAGGGCCGGATTATGATGGGGGAGCAAGGGGCATGTGCCATGGAGCCTCCACCAACCTTTGGGTTATGGTCTGGTCCAGGAGGTTTTTCAGTCTTTGGTCTGATGGGCCATGGGGCCAGCAACAAGCCTTTTTTTGTTTTTGCAAACCTGCAGCCAAAGCCACCACAGGGCAGGATGGAGAGTCTTGAGCAGCAAAACCGCCACCAGCAACGCTACAATGATGGGTGCGTGCAGAGCTGTCACTGGCAGCTAAATGCAGGGAAAGGTTTTCTGCTGGACCAGGGGCGTGATTACACTACCCCCTATCCAGAATGGAAATGCAGGTGTTCCTGAGCAGAACGAACCTGCACAAGGGTGGTACAAGGGACTCGATCTGATGTTCCAGTAAGTAGGTGGGTGCCAGACAACCATCAATCAGTTATGTGGCTGGACTATATATTATAAGGAAAAAAATACTGTATCTGGGGCCTCCACCACACTTAATCCGGCCCTGGTCGTTATTATTGCTTTTATTGCAAACAATCATCTAAAAACCAGTTCTTATGACCCTGTTTCCATCAGTTAGAAAGGGGCACAACTTGTAACCTGTGCTAACTATGACCACAGTTCATAGGCTTTCTACCATGAGAGCAAGCCTATGGCCTGGGTCTGCTTTCATTGCAGACAAGTGGATTAAAACCAAGGGCAGCATATCTAATCCGTCATTTAGTATGTTTCAACTGAATGTATCCAGAAGTAAAAAAATAATAAAGGAGCATTGACTATGCAGCTATTACTGCAGTTCAGGTCATGGGCAGAAAAGTATTGCACAATAGTGCAGGTTCTATACCATACAACTGAACATTAATCCTTGGACCATCTGGTGGTGGGAGAAGTGAATGACGTGATAATTTCACAGTTCTTGGTCAGCTGTCCGCTGTCTTGCAGATATCCATAGCTAGGGAGCCTATACTTCAGTATACACAATCATTCGGTTATAATTGCAATAAACCCATAACAGTGTATCATCTGACATGGCCAAGGGGTCTCACTCCATTTTAAGGCGACAAAGCTGTCATTGACTTTCATTTTCTACCCATTGTAAATTTTCACCTGGCTCTAAATCAGCCTCAAGGTAGACAAAGAAAGTCAATGGCGAGTAAATTCTATTTAAAAAGACGGGGAAGGTATAAATATTACACTTGGGGGGTTGAGAAGGGAATTAGCACACAAAATACTTAAAGCGGACCTTCACTCTAAATAAGAGTCTATCTTATATGTTTCCCACACCCTGTACATACAGATTGTCCACATTAAAAATCATCCTACCTGCATCTACTGCATTTTATAAGCCTTTAAACATCCAAGATGGCGGCTTATGGAAGCTGCCATTTTTGCAGGCAGCCTGCAAACAGGAAGTGCCTGCAAACAGGAAGTGACTGTGCTGCTCTGCATTCTGGAACTGCTGACCTTTCCCTGACCCCAGCTCTGCTCTGTCTGAGCAAAGCACAGCTATAACCCGCCCCCCTGTACCTTATCCCACTCTCCTCTCCTCAGTAAGTGTGATGCTTCTGAGTCAAGATGGCGGCGCCCGTATCCTAAATTCCCGAACAGAGTTGCAGCCCAGTGGGGGAAAGTATAATAAATTAGTGACTAAACATGTAAAATATATTAATTTTAGATGCTGAGGAATTGTTTTTTAAGAGTTTGGGCTTTTCATTAAATCATGGTGTAGGTCCGGTTTAAGACTTTCCTTAGCCTAAAGGATAGCACAAGTTCCCTGGCAAGATTCACATGGGGGATTCTGGATATCGTATGGTCCTTCTATGCTGAGATTTGGGGGGAGAAAGCTTCTTGAAGGTAGAAGGATGGAAAGTTTCCTAGACTCTACTCCGGGATTAGAAATTGGTGACATTTCTTTGATTAGCCTGATAGAGCCGGTCAGCGTCAATTAAGCATTAAAGTGGACAAAAACCCAGGATTTTGACTATCCTGGGTTTTGGTCCTTGCCACACTGATCAGAGATGCCTCACTGTGTCAAACCTCCCAGATTGTCTGATCTCACTCGCCCCTTCTTCGGTCCTACGGCGCATATGCAGCCTCTCGTCCAGTCAGCGAACTCGGATTTGTTCCCGCCTCTTCATCCAAGAGCTCGTCTAAGGCAAGCACGCAGGTGGCCGCATCCCCTGCTGCCCTTTAACGGGAAGCATGCCCCTGCTGGCCATTCCCAAATGCTTGGTGCGGACATGCATAAAGGGATAGTGGGGATGTGGCTGCTGTTCGAGCATGCACAGTTGGACCGGGAAAGAAGAAGAGTTTTGGGGCGACCTTGGGGGCTTTACACAGCCGGGCACTCCAAATTTGGGTGTCCAGGGGGGGAGTGAGTATGTAGACTCCAGGTTGGGGTTTGGTCCACTTTAAGAGAAATTGATCACCTTGCCAACAAACATAGCGTCACCAAACTCTTTGTTTTGAATGTGGCACACGACCATCTCTCAGTGGTGGATCAAGGTGAAAAAGATTGGGGACCTCTGTTCTAGAACATCACCTTTCCAATTTCCAATTTCTTTCTCCTCCCCCAGGCTACTTTATCTCTATTCATTACCAGGTCAATTACTGTGGTATAATTGCCAAAAAAGAAAAATTAGTCACTACTAACTTAACTTAACTAACAATGTCAAAATAGTTTACAAAAAAAAATTTTATAACATTGAAACAAACCAGAAAGAAACTCCAGAAACTCCTCCATTTATCACACCCCAAGCCTGAGGATTGTTGCTCTGCTGTAGATTCTCCTGACAAGCAGTGTTTTGCTCCTGAGGGACGCACATTTCTTGAAAAACAGTTGTGCATATCTGATTAAATCATTTGTATTCAGCTTTGCAAACATCCACCAATTAGCTAAAAGCACCAGTTTCATACTCACTACCGGCAATTCCACAAGGACCTGAAGAAGAGGTGATGTGCAAATGATAAAAGGGCTTCAGTCAAAGATTTATACAGATTTACAGTGACAAAATGGAAAAGCCACTTAATCATATGAAAACAATTCCATTGTGAATTTCCATAAAGCCCTTTTCATGGATGTTTTTTCACCCTATATGTCATTACTGTGGTAAGAATATATATTTATAGCCATTTAGAAACATATGTAAAAACTGGGGACTCCTGGTGTAGGTCATTAATTTGATATATTTGGTAAATCAGTTAAAATATATCTTAATAAGGAACAACACACCTGATTTTCACTTTTCGTGGTGTTCCGGACATCCGGAATTGGGACCCCCGCTGGATCACTCACCTTACTGTCGATCCCACGATGGAGAACTTGGGTGAGATCGAGCATACCGATTGCCTTAGCAGCCAGTTCAACCAATCAGCGCAACCCAGGGTCTAAGCAACCCAGACCTCTAAGCAACCCAGGGGTGCCATACCAGAGGTAAGCTGGGATGTGGCCATGGCGCAGAGACGAGGCGAGGGCTCCGGGACAAAGTGAGTGAAACAGGGCTTCTGGGGGGTTTTACACAGTGAGGCACCCCAATTCAGGATTCCCCAAGGAGTGGAACTCAGATGGCCCCAGAATCTAAAAGACTCCAGGGCCTCCGATGTTACTCCTTAAGACGTATAGCTTTGCTTTTTCAGTTAAGTAAGCTAGGACTGGATGATGACCCGTACTCCTCATGAAGGATAAAGCCAACCAATTTAGAATTCACCAACCCCATCCAGTCAACAGTCCCCACCCAGAAGGCAATTCATCTACATCTCAAACGCAGAAACAGTCCACTATTGACACATCTCCTGACAGATAATGCTGGTCAAAAGTGAAATGACTGAAGTGAAAGACACACAAGACAATGATCATTTAAGTTTTATTTATCTGAACAGCAGGTAAATGACCATCAGGTGCAAAGAATCTGGTATCATGGTATGGTGGAGGAGAAGTGGAAAACAACAGGTCCATTTCAATCCTGAGGAGCATCCCACTAGCACTAATCATCCTACAGTCCTAAGACCTGCTGTGAGCAGGACTACATGCGGGACACCCAGCTCACCAATCCAGTGGATGGTGGCCACCAGAGGATCATCTTCGGCACCAGAGTGTGAGAGGTGGAACTTGCACTAGCACTGGTATGCCCAGTGCTGGTGCGGACTCTGTATTCCATTCTGGGATGTCCTCAAGGTAATATGCTACCCACATCCCCCTGTCTGGAGTTCTCAGGCTCACCTACTTTTGGGGATCCAGGTGAGCCAGGTGGAATATGCAGAACAGAGCACTCTGCAACAACATTCCCTCTGCTGTACATTTCATTACATACATCTCAAAATATATTCATAATATAAAAATTCATATATATAGATATACGTATTCAAAATATAATTAATGACACATCTTTAGGGACATACTCAACATACTCAAATAAGTGATTATACATTACAAATCAAATTGTAAGTGTCAAGTAAACATGAACAAATCAAATGTTCCAGCACAGTCTATCCCGACTGGCTTTATGGGGGATGGGGCAGCCAGTCCCTATGTGTGAGCTATCTTGCCTATTTTAACTATATGGAGTAAAAAAAGATACGTTTTAAATATTTGTAATATACCAGGCTGGAATTTTTGAATTGTTCTTGTGATTATACATTACAGTGAACTCACTAATATGTGAATCTCAAATAGAATTGATCAGGATTTCATGCTAGTTCAAAAGTATGTGTGTCAGGAAGTGATTAGGAGGAATTCAACCTTTTGTTAAAATCCTGGTTACAACTTACCAAACCTCATGTAGTGTTCTCACTACTAACCATTACATTGGAAAATAAAAGAAAGCTAATGCCTAGTGTAGACTATAGGACCATCCCTGAATTCAGCTTATTATCTTACTCTTTTCTGCTTTGAGCCAGACCTACTGACATTTGTCTGAACTGTCAGTTACCCATCAAATAGTAACGAGGGTCAGAAGTGCGTTTGATGTGTGTAAACTGGATGGAAAATAATTCTAATAGTATTTATAGAAGCAGTAGTGTTTGTCATTTGCTTGCTTTGTACTTGACTTGATCCCTCAGATGAAGTGCTAATCATTAAAATATATTGTGGGAAATGCATCATTTATCTCAGTCAGAAGAATGGGCGGGTCAGTTTAGTTCACATGAGCGGGTTTCTATGGCATAACATCTCACATGTCGTGTGGTTTCATACAGATACATAGTATGGTTGAAAAAATACATGCAGGTATGTCCATCAAATGCAACCATATTTATATTTATTTAAGAAAAAATAAATATAGCTCCCATAATCTTTCTTCATAACCAAAATCTTTAATTTCCCTTATCAGTTTGATGGTTCTCCTCTGTATCCAAAATCAGGGCATTCTTTCTATGCTTGGTGGTAGACTTCAGTATTGCACTATATTGTACTGTTCAAGTCCCTGGCCAGGCACACTCATTTCCTCCTATCCGCTGTAGGAACTATGTCAAATAAGCCATCTCAAAGCATCTCAAAATCTCTACTATGTGTAAATACTTTTTATAGTCTAAACAAATCTGCTAACTTTTCTTTCATTCCTGGGTATGGCTAAGCTTGGTAGGTTGTCATGGCCTGAACATGCTCTGCTGTGGTCAGAGCCAGCTGAGGGATTACTGTGGCTTTCCATGCAGCAAAGAGAGTAGACAAAATGGGTCCGGGGCAAGTGGCAAATGGAATAGTCATATCTATAGGCAAAGTTCGGCAACAAATAAGCATAAATAAATGCAAAGGTCACTCTGAAACAGGAACAGTGTCACAGCAAAATAGGTTCCTAGGAAAATTTTTCAGCACCATCTTAGACCCCTAAATGCTTCTCCATTAATATTCCTGCTGTCCCCCAATGTGCAGCCAGGCCAGCAGCTCGTCTCCTTCCTCTGTACAGCACGTGTGTGTGTATGTATGAATTATCCTTGGCATTATGAACCCCACAACCCCCATCTTATTCCCCAACCCAGCACACCTAACCCCTCTCACCAGCTGCTGACCCTAACCCATCATCTATCCCCTCTACCAACTGTTAGACCCAAACCCATCTACACACCCACTGACCTGTATACCTCACCTAACCTCACTTCCCAACCTCTGACCCAAACTCCTCACCTAACCTCCCTACCTATCCACTGCCCCTACCCATCACATTACCCCTACCCATCACATTACCCCAAGCTGCTGACTCAAACCCCTCACCAACTCCCCCCTTCCCAACTGCTGTCCTGAACCTCTTACCTAGCCCCCATCTCCTGACCCAAATCCCACACCTAACCCCCTCCCTAGCCAGAAGCCCCACATTTACATTTTTCCTAGGGCCACATTTTGTATAAAACCTCTCAGCCCCCCCCCAATTTCTTCCCTTCCCTTACTCTAATTGGTCCTGGTCGGTGGCAGTGGCACTTTTGCAGGCATTCTCAATGCAGACTTCCGCAGTGAGTTGTGAGCCGTGACCTCTACTGCACGGGTTCCATGCATGAGTTGCGAGATCTTAGGCCCACAATATTAGATGCACCCGGTCAGCTGACTTAGGGGGGAGCCAATCAGATCTCCCAGGGTGTCTATTTAAATCAGCTTCTGGCAGCATTATGGAGCCAGAAGACTCCTGTGTTCATCTTGCTGTACCAGCTTCCCTTAAATTATTTCCAGATCCTTGTACTTTGGATTTTCTGATCTCAACCCTCTAGACCTTGCTACCTGGATTATCCTTTTGAACTGTCTTTGAGTGTATGAACTTGGCTTAAACCTTTGGAGCTCACTACCTGGATTATTCCTTTTAACTGTCTTCACGAGTATGACCTCTGCTTAACCCTTTGGACCTTGCTACTTATTATCCTTCTGAACTGTATTCATTGTGCATGACCTTTGGCTTTGCTCCAGTGCCTGTGACCCCTGATCTCGGCTTACACATCCTCCTCTGAATCCACTACTGCTGTCTGTCCAGACCCTTGACTCCCCGGGGAATGACCAGCAAACACCCAAGCAGCAAATCTATCCTTCCTTGTGGGGGCTTTAGGGAGGTCCATGGTGGTCCTTAGACTTCGGTCCTTTGGGTCGAGACTTTCGGGTTCTGGGCAGTAGTCTCCAGGTGTCAGCCTCAGTCATATGCAGTAGGTTCTTATCTGCCCACTGATGGCTTTCCTGGTTGTGGGCAGGTGTTATTAAGATTTCTGTCTGTGTTTCATTTTATAGTTATGTATAACATTGTTTGACATTATCACTTTATTTTTAGCTTAAGGCAGAACAAAACTTAGAAATCCCAGGTTGGGGATGCCTCGGTGTGTAAAACCCCCCAGAAAGCCCCAAACAGCTCACTTCTTCCACGTTCCAATGGCACATGCGTTCAGCCAATTAGAGCCGTTGTTGTGTTTACCTCTTTTGGCAAATGGCTCTCTATATTGTTTTTAGATTGAAAAACTAAAAAAAAAAAATAGATTGCAATTAAAATGGAATATTGAGGAATTCATTATCGTATCTGAAAACAATTTCAAAATCAGGGATGGGATTTTCAAACAGAGTGTAGCTATCGAGTGTTTTCCCGAAAATAAGACCAGTCTTAAATGAATTGTTGCTCCAAAATATGCATTTCTTTGCATTCCAGCTGCTCTCTTCCAGGTTCCACTGCATTGCAAGTGTAGCGCTTTGCTCCCCCTGGTAAAAGCAACCTCAATGTTCTCAGAGATATGCTCAGGAGTTAAAACGGACCAACAGTCTGGCACAGTTGGAAAAGAAAGGTAGCGGCCATTTTGGAGCCTCCTTTTCCAGCATTTCAGCCATGCTGCTGCCTCAATTCAACTGACAATGCACAGTAACAGGAAGCCCAGCTGCACTTCCTGTTTGCATGAGGCCTGGCATGAACCGCCATCTTGTTTTTTAAAATTTTCCACAGCAAATAAGAAAAGTGTAAATGTATTTTTATGTGCAGCAATCTAAATTGCTCTCCGGGAAGGATGCGTATGAGCATGGTTTGTTGTGTTGGTCTGGTTTAAGTCATTTTTGACTGTTGGTCCACTTACGTGACTCCAGTGGTGCCACTTGATCTGTGTGTGAATCAAGCTATGGCTTATTTTCAGGGTAGGTCTTATTTTCAGGTAACAGGTAAGATGGTAGTTATTAAAGGGGCAGTAATTCCTATAAGAAAACATATCACTTACCCACAGGCACTATCCCACGTAGTACTGCAGGCTGCAGACTTCCTTGTTGATCACATGACCATCCACCATTAGGATGTATTCTGCAATAGACACTTATATGCGCACCCAGCTACAAATTAGATAGCTCTGAAATGAAGGCGCTGCACATTGCGGCATGATCACTGATAAACATATTTCTGACACAGGTTTACTTATTTACATATTAGTAACAGACAAAATCAGATATAAGCAAACTCTCATCACAGCGTTTTTTCCCGATGGCTTGAGTCGCATCATCTGATGGGAGGTGGGCCATTTGCCAGCCACTGAGTGTGGAATCCTATTGTCACACGTTCCTTCGGCTGTCAGACAAACCTGAAAGGAGTATTGTGCCGCCACACTTATTATGGAGCTGCTGTTACATTGTAACAATAGAGGAGACAGGCAGCACAGAAACTCAGACAAGTGTTATCTACTTACTGAGGCAATAAATAACCTGCAGAATAATAATCCGGCTCTCTATCTTTCCTCAGAAACCGCCACCAACATTACAGGATTAGGAGCCTTAGCTGAAGGCCCTAAAAGAGTGAACAAGCCTCATACATTACTGCCGCACCGCCATATGGGTCACAAACTTTTATACTACATCCTGAAATGGAATTTGGCCTGTGGACAGCATGGTATCTCTACCAGGACAGATGGCAGCGCTCCACAGACAGGAGAAAACTATTTACCCAGCAAGATTTACTTTGTTTGCAGATGAAAACAAAAATGTTTATTCTGCATTTGGGCAGCTGCTGTGTGGAGAGTTAAAGGAACGTAACAGACATTTATGAATAAAAGCACGAAACAGACCTTAGGAATAAAAGCATACAGGACGCACAACCTGCCCGAGTGGCTCAATACTCCAGCCAGGCCCTGTGGCAGCACAGCGGCCCTCTATGTGGCAGCACAGCGGTCCTCTATGTGGCAGCACAGCGGCCCTCTATGTGACAGCACAGCGGCCCTCTATGTGACGGCACAGCGGCCCTCTATGTGGCGGCACAGCTGCCCTCTATGTGGCGGCACAGCGGCCCTCTATGTGGCAGCACAGCGGCCCTCTATGTGGTAGCACAGCGGCTCTCTATGTGACAGCACAGCGGCCCTCTATGTGGCAGCACAGCGGCCCTCTATGTGGCAGCACAGCGGCCCTCTATGTGGCAGCACAGCGGCCCTCTATGTGGTAGCACAGCGGCCCTCTATGTGACAGCACAGCGGCCCTCTATGTGGCAGCACAGCGGCCCTCTATGTGGCAGCACAGCGGCCCTCTATGTGGCAGCACAGCGGCCCTCTATGTGGCAGCACAGCGGCCCTCTATGTGGCAGCACAGCGGCCCTCTATGTGGCAGCACAGCGGCCCTCTATGTGGCAGCACAGCGGCCCTCTATGTGGCAGCACAGCGGCCCTCTATGTGGCAGCACAGCGGCCCTCTATGTGGTAGCACAGCGGCCCTCTATGTGACAGCACAGCGGCCCTCTATGTGGCAGCACAGCGGCCCTCTATGTGGCAGCACAGCGGCCCTCTATGTGGCAGCACAGCGGCCCTCTATGTGGTAGCACAGCGGCCCTCTATGTGGCAGCACAGCGGCCCTCTATGTGGCAGCACAGCGGCCCTCTACGTGGTAGCACAGCGGCCCTCTACGTGGCAGCACAGCGGCCCTCTACGTGGCAGCACAGCGGCCCTCTATGTGGAAGCACAGCCGTCCTCTATGTGGCAGCACAGCGGCCCTCTATGTGGCAGCACAGCGGCCCTCTATGTGGCAGCACAGCGGCCCTCTATGTGGCAGCACAGCTGCCCTCTATGTGGCAGCACAGCGGCCCTCTATGTGGCAGCACAGCGGCCCTCTATGTGGCAGCACAGCGGCCCTCTATGTGGCAGCACAGCGGCCCTCTATGTGGAAGCACAGCGGCCCTCTATGTGGCAGCACAGCGGCCCTCTATGTGGCAGCACAGCGGCCCTCTATGTGGCAGCACAGCGGCCCTCTATGTGGCAGCACAGCGGCCCTCTATGTGGCAGCACAGCGGCCCTCTATGTGGAAGCACAGCGGTCCTCTATGTGGTAGCACAGCGGCCCTCTATGTGGAAGCACAGCGGCCCTCTATGTGGCAGCACAGCGGCCCTCTATGTGGCAGCACAGCGGCCCTCTATGTGGCAGCACAGCGGCCCTCTATGTGGCAGCACAGCGGCCCTCTATGTGGCAGCACAGCGGCCCTCTATGTGGCAGCACAGCGGCCCTCTATGTGGCAGCACAGCGGCCCTCTATGTGGCAGCACAGCGGCCCTCTATGTGGCAGCACAGCGGCCCTCTATGTGGCAGCACAGCAGCCCTCTATTCCCCTCTGTACATCATCATCTGTTTTACTGCACAGGCTTTATACACATCCTTGTGAACAAAGGAGAAGAAAAACTAGATGTCCACAGCTAGGTTACAGGACAAAAGTAGGGAAACCTTAAAGTGGACCAACACCCAGGATTTTCACTATCCTGGGTGTTGGTCCACTCCCGCGGGGCACCCCAATCGGGGATGTCCCGCTGTGTGAAACCTCCCAGAAAGCCCCTAAAGTCTTACCTTATCGGCGACATACAAGCCGCCACCGCCTCTCGCGCGTCCCTCTTACAGGGCGCGCACCCGCGCCGGCCATTCACAAACGGCCGGCGCGGGTGCGGGCCCTGCTAGAGGGACGCGCGGAAGGCGGCGGCGGCGGCTTATCCGTCGCCGATAAGGTAAGTTTTTAGTGGCTTTCTGGGAGGTTTCACACAGCAGGGCATCCCGATTTCGGATGCCCTGCAGGGAGGGAGCTGATCAGGGGTGGGTGTTGGTCCACTTTAAAGCAGTCCTTCACTCTGAATAAGAGCCTATCTTATATGTTTCCCACACCCTGTACATACAGATTGCTCACATTAAAAATCATCCTACCTGCACCCACTGCATGTTATGAGCCTTTAAACATCCAAGATGGCGGCTCATAGAACATCAGGCAGCCTGCAAACAGGAAGTGCCCTCTGCATTCTGGGATTGCTGACCTTTTTCTGACCCCAGCTCTGCTCTGTCTGAGCAAAGCACAGCTATAACCCGCCCCCCCCGTACTTTATCCCACTCCCCTCTCCTCAGTAAGTGTGATGCTTCTGAGTCAAGATGGTGGTGCCCATATCCTAAAGTCCTGAACAGAGTTGCAGCCCAGTGGGGGAAAGAATAATATGTAAGTGACTAAAAACTTAATAAAAACTTAATGCTGGGGAATCGTTTTTTAAGGGTTTGGGCTTTTCAATAACTCATGCTGAAGGCCCGGTTTAAGTGGTTCTAACTCTCCCTCACTCTTGCCTTAAACCCATAGAAACATAGAAACATAGAAGGTTGACGGCAGGAGGAGACCATACGCTCCATCTAGTCTGTCCTTATGTGTATACTGTATGTACTCTTTATCTTAGGATAGATGTGTGCTTATCACAGGCATATTTAAATTCAGTGTTACATATAAAAACACGGGCAATAATATTAATAAAGATTTCTCAATTAGTTAGCAACTTAAAGGAGCAGTATTGCGAAATTTGCATTAAAAAAGAAAAATAATTAAATAGCCACACAATAGCTTCTAACATGTGTATAAATAATCTGGCGATAGAAATAGGAAAAAATATATGCCTTTCTTTTAAATTGTATAATTACAAAGGCTCGTTCCATTTGCTGAATAGGGGGATCTGCTGGGTTGTATTTAGTGAGCTGCTTCATTTAGCCCACTGGTCTCCTAGCAACACTTTACCTCAGAGGCTGACACTGTAATCAGTGGTAACGGCTGTGTGTGTGTGAGGTGCTGCTTTTGTTATGAGACCAGGTGACTCAAATGTGTAAAATCTATACAAAATAAACTAAACTGACTGAAAACGACTGAAATTCTTCTTTGGATAACTGTGCAGGAAAATCTAAAGGTATTAAAGTGGAACAAAACCCTGAGTGGCCGACCCTGAAGTCTATAAGACCCGGCCATTGACCTTCCCCCTTGGGCATTGTTCTTTGCTCAAAACACACAAAGCTGAAAGAAAGATCATATGGAAAAATGTGTTGAGAAAAGAGAGAGAAAATGGTAAACTGAAAGATTCTGCAGCAGAGCCAACATGAAGGGAAAACTGTCAAAATCAGCTAAATGACTTCTAGAGCGTTTCTCTCTGTTTTAGATATATAAGTTCTGGCCAGGCAATGTTGCAATGTTGTTATCTTATGCTGGACGGCTGCCAGCACTGAACAGCTGGTACTTTGTTACATTGTTTCCCCCCTCTCCTCAGCGTGGAACAGGCTCCGACACTCAGAAGACATAAACATGAGCTATTAGTCTCCAGCTGCACAACACACACATCATTTTTTTCTACATTTGTAATTCTTACTCCAACACCTACCTACATTCAAAGTACCATTTAAATATAAGTCACCAAGAAAAATTTGCGATACTGCTCCTTTAAGTTTTAACAATAAGTCCGCCAATATCTATTGTTCTCCAGTAGCAATCGGTAATTATGTTCTCCTGTCCCAAGGTGCATGCACTGTTTAACATGCTTATACAATGGGTTAATTCCAAAATGTTCACCATGTGCCAGTAAAATGGATTTAAAACTTTCTCCTTGTGCCCACCACCTTCTGTAATGACTCTTACCAGAGAATGGTGTACAATTAGCCTCTATGAGAAGTCCTTTTGATTTTTTCATTATGTTCCAGTAAGGAGCTGAAAGCTGGCTTCTCAAGTAGATTTAGAACTTGACTTGAAATTGTCTTATAGCAAGTGAGGCATGTAATAAAATCAATAAAAAGAATCTAGCATAATACCGTTTTAATATCGTGCTTATTTATAGGTAAAAATGCACTCACAATAAAACAAATGGTTAACAGCCTTAAAAGATCACCAGGCGAGACTCTCACCCATCCTGCGCTGAGATGTCAGAATGCCTGCGTGTATTCCTTTAGGTGTGTTGCCAAAGGTCCGCCTGCCGCCGGCAACGCGTTTCGTCGCTTCACGCAACTTTATCAAGACCAGTCTTGATAAAGTTGCGTGAAGCGACGAAACGCATTGACGTTTACAAAAACACTTTAAGCACCATTACTAAAATATCTAGCGCGTTTTTTTTCTTCTTAAATATATAGTCCCTATGTTTAAATTCAGTGACCTCTGCTGGAAGTTTGTTCCAAGCATCTACTACTCTGAGCATTTTCTACCCACTGAAAATCTGAGAGTCACACAAAATACTTAGTGAGATGTCCAGCCTTCTCTTCAATAAAAACATAGCTTTTAATCCAAAAATGTAGAATGCCAAAATCCACATAAAGTGCAAATGTCCATGTGCAAAATCAAAACATCCAATCTTCCAACATGAGTACCCGGACTTTTTTTCAACGAGCCCCACAGCGGGGACACTGTGACGCGTTTCGGAAATTGCCCTTAATCATACATAGTAGCTCGGGTGGATAGAGTTTGGTGATAACGGTGAATCCAGCCTGAAGACTGCTGCTCTATTTATATTAATAATAACTTATCACACTGTAGAAGCTCTGTGGAGCTCCGTCTCCCTGTCTCAGTGTTGTGCCGGAGCTGGAGGCCAGGGAGAGAGCGCGTGACATTTTAATTGGAAGATGTTTTGATTTGGCACATGGACATTTGCACTTTATGTGGATTTTAGAATTTAACATTTTTGATTAAAAGCTATATTTTAATTGAAGAGAAGGCTGGCCAACCGTGCCAGAGGATTCCCTCTCCGTGCCTCTCAAAGTGTCAGGTGAGCTGGTTGATCTTTACTTTTGCTTCTGTGTTCCCACTTGTGTGGCAGCAACATCTATATGGCCACCGCTGAACTGAGCCTGACTCACTTATTTTTTTAGGAGAGAAAACGGTCATTGACTTTCATTCTTTCAATCTTGGAGCAAATTCAGAGATGTTGTGCACATGCTGCTTTATAACATGCTGCCCCCCTTTTAAAGAGGACCAAAACCCATGTCAGATGGCCCTGGAATCTATAATTGGCTGCACACTTGTACATGCACAGTAGGCTTTCATACAGCAAGGCATCCCAAATCAGGATGCCCTGGAGGCGAGGATAAAATCTTGGGTTGTGGTCCACTTTAATGTTTTTTAAAATATTTTGTGATGGTCATTCTTCTGTGTTGGTATATTTATGTTGTCATAGCATTGTGTATTGTTTACATCATTTACATTTGTCTCTGCTGATCCAGTGTCAGGTCGTGTAGCAGCATACAATGCAGAACATTGCATGTTACTGTCCTCATGTTGTGATTGGTTCATGGTCTCCGGCAGATAGTTCTCATACAGAAAGCACATTGAGCCTCATCCATTTTTGTTCCTCACCATGACATGTCCTCTGTCCCTTGTGTGCCACTATGATTTATTTCATATAAATGTTTTTGTTAATATTTGTGGGCCCTATATTAAATATCATTTTAGACAGTTTCATGTTCATAGGCCTCCCTATGGTGCACTATGGGCTTTTTTCCCCAGACACGGTGGGGTAGGACTCCATTATGGAAGACAGCAAACAGACTTTTCACCTCCTGAAAGCAGCTGTAAAAACTTGTGCGTAACACTTGAATTTAACTTATGTGTGGCGCCAATCCATGGCACCTGAATCGCTAGAATTATTTTGCACTCAAAAATTCCACACAAATGCTATTTAAAGGATTGGGATACAGGGAAATATGGGGGGAAACTTGATTCTTACAGCAAGAAAAGCAGATTTGTTTTCCAATAAAAGAGCGAATCAAACATAAAAACGGCGAAGGGGGTTATTCATCAAGGGATAGCGCCAGGCAGCGTCTGGTGAACGCTGGGCGCTGTACACAAAACCACATTTAAGAAAGCGAATCTGGTGAGCGCCTCTAACAGCGCCATGTAGCATCACATGTATTAATCCAGATGGCTTGATGTATAGTGCCGGCGCTCTAGGCTCAGGAGCACCATTTAGTACCTGTCGCTCTGTAGCGCTCTCCTATACATTTCAATGGTGCTTCATTAGTTGTGTATAAATATCGTGTTGGGCAATTCATTTTTTTTTTTTTTTGCTCAAATCATTGTGTGACCTCTCCTGGCTGCACAAACACTTTTATACATTTTTTGGGACTTTTAATTTTTTTATGCCGAATTGTCATTACAGGTCTGGCACTAAATTGTTAATGTCACAGTGTTACAACAATGTCATTCCATGTGTTTTCCCTTTGTTACAGGTGGATATGTGTTCAAAAACAGACTTTGAACACACAGTGTCTGGCGCTCTATGCTACAGCGCCCAGCTTTAAAGCGCCGATGCTGTGTGTGTGTCTAGGGTTTTGTTAAATATGGTGTGGAGCGGCAACAGCCGGACACACTGAGCTGGCGCTACCTGACGCTCCCTGCAGCGCTATACTGTTGTTACAGTGCCCAAAACACATCATATTCAGCAATGCCTGCCAGGTTACTAGAGCGACCGAGACGCTCTGTTACAGCGCCCAATATCTGCGTTCAGCATCTACTAGTGGTCGCTCTAAGCGCTGCTATACAGATGCTCATCTGACAATACCTGGTGTTAGTAGTGAATCAACCTCCACGTAATATTCATGTGAATATGTTTCTTTTGGATGAACTACATGTTTAATCACAATAGTGATGAGAAAAAAAGGTTCTCTGAAAGGGCTATAGGTTGATAAAGTACCAGTATTTGAGATGTACTATATATGCTCTGCTAATACATTTTTTTATATTTACCTATCTATATTTATATTCCTCAATGGAGTAGGGGAGGGTCCACACGTCTATACTGACAGTTTGTATCTCCAATTATTAGATGAGGGAATAGAAAACATGACTTATCACTAGCATGAAGCAATGTCCCGATGCCATGTCCACAACCTCGGAAAAGGAGAGGAAAGGGCCCAGGCATGCATCATATGCACACAGATAGCAACACAGCTACCAACTGACATTTTATATATGCAGGGGTACATTCACAGTCAGGTGCACTTTAGAAG